>OY997274.1:485901456-487210028 GCA_963921465.1 Triticum timopheevii
AACAACTTGCACCCAACACGATAAAGGGGTTGTCAATCCCTTCACGGTTACTTGCAAAAGTGAGATATGATAGAGATAGATAAACGATAAAGTAAATATTTTTGGTATTTTTGGTTTATATATCAGAAAGTGAAAGATTACAAAATAGTAGATGGAAACTAATATGATGGAAATAGACCCCGGGGCCATAGTTTTCACTAGAGGCTTCTCTCAAGATAGCAAATAATATGGTGAGTGAACAAATTACTGCCGAGCAATTAATAGAAAAGTGCAAAGTTATGACGATATCTAAAGCAATGATCATGAATATAGGCATCACATCCGTGTCAAGTAGACCGAACCAATTCTACATCTAGTACTATTACTCCACACATCAACTGACTCCTGCCTGCGTCTAGAGTATTAAGTTCATGAAGAACAGACTAACGCATTAAGTAAGATGATAAGATGTAGAGGAATCAACTCAAGCAATATGATGAAAAACCCCATCTTTTGATCCTCGATGGCAACAATACAATACGTGCCTTGCTGCCCCTACTGTCATTGGGAAAGGACACCGCAAGATTGAACCCAAAGCTAAGCACTTCTCACATTGCAAGAAAAACCAATCTAGTTGGACAAACCAAACCGATAGTTCGAAGAGAATTATAAAGATATCAAATCATGCATATAAGAATTCAGAGAAGATTCAAATAATATTCATAGATAAGTTGATCATAAATCCACAATTCATCGGATCTCGGCAAACACACCTCAAAAAAGTATTACATCGAATAGATCTCCAAGAGCATCGAGGATAACATGGTATTGAGAATCAAAGAGAGAGAACAAGCCATCTAGCTACTAGTTATGGACCCGTAGGTCTGTGGTAAACTACTCACGCTTCATCGGAAGGGCAATAGAGTTGATGTAGAAGCCCTCCGTGATCGAATCCCCCTCTGGCAGGGTGCCGAAAAAGGTCCCTAGATGGGATGTCACGGGTACAGAAGGTTGCGGCGGCGTAAAAGTGTTTTCTTGGATGCCTCTGGTGGTTTGGGATATATGGGAATATATAGGCGAAAGAATTAGGTCAGGAGGGTCACGGGGGGCCCACAAGGGTGGAGGGCGCGCCCTCCGTCCTTGTGGCTGCCTCGTGGCTCCTCCGACTTCAGCTCCAAGTCTCCTGGTTGTCTTCTGGTCCAAGAAAAATCATCGTGAAGGTTTCATTCGGTTTGGACTTCGTTTGGTATTTCTTTTCTGCGAAACTCAAAACCAAGGAAAACACAGGAACTGGCACTGGGCTCTAGGTTAATTGGTTAGTCCCAAAAATAATATAAAAAGCATATTAATGCATATAAAATGTCCAAAATAGATAATATAATAGCATGGAACAATCAAAAATTATGGGTACGTTGGAGACATATCAAGCATCCCCAAGCTTAATTCCTGCTCGTCCTCGAGGAGGTAAATGATAAAAATAGAATTTTGGATGTGGAATACTACCTAACATATTTATCCATGTAATTTTCTTTATTGTGGCATGAATGTTCAAATCCATAAGATTAAAGACAAAAGTTTAATATTGATATAAAAACAATAATACTTCAAGCATACTATCGGTGTCAAAACCGGCGGATCTCGGGTAGGGGGTCCCGAACTGTGCGTCTAGGGCTAATGGTAACAGGAGGCGGGGGGACACAATGTTTACCCAGGTTCGGGCCCTCTATATGGAGGTAATACCCTACTTCCTGCTTGATTGATCTTGATGAATATGAGTATTACAAGAGTTGATCTACTATGAGATCGTAATGGCTAAAACCCTAGAAGTCTAGCCTATGTGATTATGACTGCCTCTACGGACTAAACCCTCCGATTTATATAGACACCGGAGGGGACTAGGGCTATACAAAGTTGGTTACAGAGAAAGGAATCTACATATCCGAATCACCAAGCTTGCCATCCACACAAAGGAGAGTCCCATCTGGACACGGGAAGAAGTCTTCTGTCTTGTATCTTCATAGCCCAACAGTCCGACCCATGTTAATAGTCCGGCTATCCGAGGACCCCCTAATTCAGGACTTCCTCAGTAGCCCCCAAACTAGGCTTCAATGACGAGGTGTCCGACGTGCAGATTGGCTTCGGTATTGCAAGGCGGGTTCCTCCTTCGTGCAGATTGACTCAAAGAGCAATATCCGGCTTTTCATTTAATGTCACACCCATCGGCTTCCGCACCTTCATGATTTCAGCTTCCATGTGTGGCACGAATACGAGAGGTCGGGGCATTTTTGCACATACCACCCTAACCATGTAAGAAAGTTGTCTATTTAAAGAGACGGGGGATGTTCAGATCTAGTCCACACCAAGCGAGGAATCCTCAGAGCTTGCCAGCGGAAACCACACCCCAACATGGCTAGCGCTCCCAGCTCTTCCTTCCGCTCCCACGTCCCCAAAAAAGGCGATTGGGAATAGTGTTTCGTATCCCACAATCAGCTAGTGAAGCTGCAGACACAGGGATTCCTTCCCCCCGCAGATCTAGTCCCTGTTCAAGCCGGATTGGCTTCCTTCGATGGTGGGGAGCAGGCGGAGAATTTCCCCAACCCATCCAGGGGGGAACGAGTATGTTTCGTTCCCTACTTATTGAGAGGCGTCGGATTTCCAATCCATCCGTTCCTCCGAGGGCTTCTAGAGTATTATGGCCTCCAACTGCAAAATTTCACTCTTGCCTCCATCCTGCAAATTGTGGGTTATGTTGCTCTTTGTGAGCTATTCCTGGGCTGCGAAGCCCATTTTGAGTTATGGAAGAAACTATTTTGCCTCGTCCCTCGTAATCAAGAGGGATCAATATTTCAAGTGGGCGGCGCTGAGGCATGGCGCATCGCCGGGACCGGATACCTGTCTGGCACGCCGAAGAAGGCATCCGAAGAGTGGCCTTCCGAATGGTTCTATATTGAGGACGTCTCCCTTCCCGATCCAGTTTGAATGGGTCTTCCTGAATTTTCAAGTGCTCCGTTGAAGAAACGCTACAGCTGGCGCCCTCGGAGCCTCGGGGAGGAAGATAGCACGGAAGTCCGTCAATTGATGAGCAAGATAAAGATGCTCGCCCGGTCCAGATTGTCAATAGTCGAGGTTACGGCAACATCCATAGTACGGGGGGTCCAGCCACTCCAATACGGAGGGCGTCCCATGTGGCACTATAATGGAGAAGATGACGCCAACCGCTGCGGTCCCAAGGGTCCGGACACCCCCGACGCTTTGGCCAAAATACTGGCCGGACTATACAAAGGGGAGAAAGAGGAGTTCATCCGCATTAAGCGTCGAGATGGATTTTCCATGTACAACCCTCCAAGTTGGGTGAGTTTGCATCCCACTACTCCACTCCATTTACTCCCTGAGTCACTTTTCATAAATATTAATCCGTCCATTTGTAACAGGAATGGCGGAAGATCACCCAAGAGCTCCACATCCCCGCGCCACAGCCAGAGGACCACAACCGGGCCCTTGACCTCGGATTCAAAGAGGATCCAGATATATTCGTGGAGCTCGAGGATGGAGTATTTTACCAGGCGAGCCATGATGGCACGAAAGTGGCCATCACCGCTGACTATCCCGGCCTCCTCCCTGCCTCACATGTAAGTAATCAGGAGACTTCTCCTTCAAAGGAATTTCCTCATTCTGCCTCACCTATCGCACTATCTCGTGTTCCAAAGGGGAGGCGATCGGCGTGCCACACTGCTCCTAAGGCGACTCACAAGAAACCGACACCTATGCCGGGCAGGCCTCCAAAGAGGAAGGCGAATAGAAACACGGCCGAGTCTTCATCAAAGAGGTATGGTTTTTTAAATATGCTCCTTGGCTGTCATATTGAAGTGTGACGCTATCCATTGTGTCTTATCAGGAAAAACATTCGCCGGACTATGTCCGGAGATCCTGCCGGTCATGCCTCCACTAGCCAGATTCCGGACCCTGTCTCGAGGACTGAGGCTGACGCAAGAGTGAGACCGGATTGTCCTTCTGTAGAGGATTCGGATGATGTATCCGTCATAAACTCTGAAGTGGAAAGCGTGATGAATCATCGGCGCCAGCGGGCCGCTCTTCGCGACCCCGGTTTTTTAGAAGAGGCTTTGAACACCTTCAACTCGGGTGATGCATACATCTGAGCTGCTCGAGATGGGCTTACCAGACCACTGACCAATATTTGAAGGATATGCGGGTAAGTACACACTTGTACAATTCTGATAATTATATGCCAGTAGCCCCCGAGACTGGAAGCAGTTGAAGCAACTGATTTGAGGATCGTTGTATATCTAGGTGCTCACAGAGAAGAACAACCTGTTGTCTCAGAAGCTGGAAAAGTGTCGGACCCAGCTAGCCTCTGCTACCGCCTAACTGGAGAAATCCAAGAAGGCAGTGTCTGGTAATGATGCCCTCCATTGAAAACATAATCATATACCAGGATTATTAATACAGGTGCATATCTTATGGCAGAGTCGTCAGATCATTCGGGAGAGGTACCGGAAGTCACACAGGTGGGGGGTCCAGAAGCTCAAAGGCAACTGGCTGCAGACGAACGTATACTGACACGGGTCAGGGAGGACAAGAACAAACTCCAGGATTCCAACACCGAGATGGGCATGGAACTGAAAGATGTTCGGGCCAAGCTGGCTGACTCCATGAAAGAAAATAAGAGGCTATGAGGTAGCATATTTAGTATGTGTTTAGACTTACTTTCACATAGTTCAGCGAGGAAAGGAACTGACAGAGTTATGTCTGTAGGTATGCTGAACGGACGTCCCGAAGAGGAGATGTCCGAATCTTTGGGCGATCTGCTACAAGAGCTATCACAAATGCGCGAGAGAGCTCGGCAGGCGATGCAAAGTATTGCCAAGGCCTTATGGCCATCTGACTCCCCTCCAGGAAGTATGGAGGAGCTTGTACATCTATTCAAGGGAGCGCGGCGATGTTTCCGATTATGGAAGATATCAGCCTGCCAGGAAGGCGCGCGAGAGGCCCGGGCCATGGTGAAAACACGATATACCAAGCTCGACCCGAATCACATGGCCCGGGTCGAACCTTTAGGGTCAGATGGAATAGAAATTCCTGTTAGTTTGGTATATGACCAGGTACAAGTAGCCGCCAAGTATTCCCAACAGGATTGTAGGCTAGATAGCCTGTTGGATGGCATAGAGGAAGAAGTTTTTGAGTCCAAGTGACTATGTACTTCAATTGACAAATTTGTCCCTAGCCGGATTGTAAAACGATTGTCATGGTAGACCTTTTCGCTTTGACCTCTAGACCCAAAGGTGCGGAGTGTTTCTGAATACCCGCTCGGTAATATATACCGGGGTATGCGTGGATGCTTGAACAGACAAGTATCCGGCTAGCTATGTTATATTACATTTTTTATCGTAAGAAACATCTTCCAGAGAGAATAGTTCCGTTAAGGGTTCCTTTCCCTGGGTCAGCATGCGTTAACGTGCATGTCCTAACTGTGATTGAAAAACCACAGCATAAGTAACATCTGGGGGTTCATATTGTAACG
Source organism: Triticum timopheevii (assembly GCA_963921465.1). NCBI lineage: Eukaryota > Viridiplantae > Streptophyta > Magnoliopsida > Poales > Poaceae > Triticum > Triticum timopheevii. Next base: position 485,906,975 of record OY997274.1, read on the forward strand.
AGTAAAAAACATCTTTAGTCCACCAACCGAATATTCCCTTAAGAATGCTAGCTTTTGGCTTCACCCAATCTGGGGTACACATCCGGATGACCCGGCAGTAACAATCGTAGAGGTGCTCCCTCTATGCCCTAGCCGAACTAACGGGAATGTAGGGCATAAGCACAAGACCCAGGCAACCCAGCTTGGCTAAAACTTAAGTCATATCGATGCATATAATGGCGAAAAAGGTACATATGCGGAAAAGACACATATGTGGTGAGCTTGATGCTCGGAAAATAATAATAATAAGCTTTTGTACAAGAAGCCCCCAGGTATAATTGACGTACATATTTGAGAATGTATGCATCATAGTTGTACGGCTTAGCCGCACGAGAGCTTTAAGGCTTAAAAAAAGAAGGGACATTTACATCTATGCCCCTAATTTGCACCCACTCTCAGATTTACCCCTAATTTCAAAGCCTGCTCAAATTTGCCCCTCCGCCGTTAGGTGCACTTACAGAAATGACCTTTTGTGCCGTTACCGTCGGGTCAAAGCAGGTCAAAGCCGGTCAAAGGGCATTGACCGTCCTGAAAAAAATAGCAAAATAAATCTAAAAAATCTAAAAATTTGTGAGATCAAAGATACTCCCTCCGTTCCGAATTACTTGTCTTAGAGTTGTCTAGATACGGAGGTATCTAGCACTAAAATGAGTCTAGATACATCCGTATCTAGACAAATCCAAGACAAGTAATTCGGAACGAAGGGAGTACTCATGTTTGCAAGGTGCATGCAAATTTTCATGTTGTTTGGGCATTCCAGGAGCTCGTGTCAAAGGAAAAGAAATAAATATGTAAGCGTGTGAACAGTAAATTCAAAAAATTAGCAAGAAAATTCAAAAAAATATGAAAAAAATTGGCATCAATGAGGCTACGGTCTAGAAGCTGCGTGCAAATTTTTGTTGTGTTTGGACATTGGGGGGTCTTCTGGAGAAAAAAACAAAATTTTGCTAGAGAAAAAACTTGGGAAAAAATGACTATTTTGTTTTTTCTTGCTAGAGCTCCTCGCATGTCATTTGAGTACAAAAACTTGCAAGCATCTTGTGCACCCAAGCCTCTTTGATGCCAAAAAATTTCATATTTTTTTGAATTTTCTTGCTATTTTATTTCAAATTTACTGTTCACAAGCGTGCATATTGACTGTTTTTCCTCGCCACGAGCTCCTGGAATGTCCAAATAGCATGAAAATTTGCACGCACCTTGCGCACATGAATATCTTCGATCTCACAAAATTTTAGATTTTTTTAAATTTTTTTGCTATTTTTTCAGGACGGTCAAAGTTGTTTGACCAGACGGTAACGACGCAGATGGGAATTTTTATAAGGGCACCAAACGGCGGAGGGGAAAATTTGAGCAGGCTTTCGAATTAGGGGTATATCTGATTAGGTGGTTCGAGTTAGGGACAGAAATGCAAATGGCCCAAAAAAGAAAATGTGAAGAGAGGGAAAAAATAATGGAAAAAGAAGGGAAAAAGGAGACGAACGAAGAGTCCGGCGCTAGGCATAGAATCTTCGGAGTCTGGCCGTGTTCCATGGGTTTGGGTCTAGGCGATTGTCTGATGCGTCACACAGGCGGTACACTCCTCCTGTGAGGACTTCGTCACTGATGAACGAACCCTCCCACTTGGGCTTGAGTTTGTCCTTTTTCTTCTCCGGCAAGCGTAGAACGAGTTCACCAACATTATAAGTCTTGGCTCGTACTTCTCTGCTTTGATATCTGCGGGCCTATTGTTGATAAAATGCGGAACGGGCTTTTGCGACGTTGCGCTCCTCCTCCAGGGCATCTAAGCTGTCCTGTCGATCAAGCTCGACCTCTCTCTCTTCATACATGCGCGCTCGAGGTGAGTCATGGATAATGTCACAGGGTAACACAGCCTCTACGCCGTACACCATGAAGAAAGGTGTATATTCGATAGAATGATTGGGCGTGGTCTGCAACCCCTAGAGTACGGAGTCGAGCTCCTCGACCCAGTGCTTGTCTGATTCTTTCAAAGACCGCACTAGTCTGGGTTTGATGCCGCTCATAATAAGACCATTGGCTCATTCGATTTGACCATTGGTTTGTGGGTGATAGACAGAGGCGTAATCGAGTTGAATGCCCAGATTAGCACACCAGGTTTTCACCTCATCGTCTGTGAAATTGGAGCCATTGTCGGTGATGATGTTGTGTGGAACACCATTGTGCACAACACCTGTATATAAAGTCTATCACTGGTCCGGCTTCAGCCGTTTTAACTATTTTTGCTTCTATCCACTTAGTGAATTTATCCGCCATGACCGAGAGATATTTTTCTTACAGCTTCCTCCTTTAAGGGGTTCGACCATATCAAGCCTCCAAACCGCAAAAGGCCAAGTGATGGGGATTGTTTGTAGAGCGGTGGGTGGCATATGGCTTTGGTTGGCGAAAAGCTGGCATCCGATGCAATGTTGGACAAGGCTGTGCGTCAGCTCGGGCCGTCGGCCAATAGAAACATGTACGAAAGGCATTGCTTACAAGGGCCCGAGCCGCGGCGCGGTGACCACCGAGACCGGCATGAATTTCAGCTAAGAGCTGCCGCCCTTCTTCCTCGGATATACATCTTTGAAGTACTCCGGTAGCGCATTTCTTGTAGAGTTCTCCCTCGCGAACCTTGTAGGCTTTAGAGCGCCGCACAATGCAGCGCGCCTCATTCCGATCCTCAGGGAGTTCTCGCCTATTAAGGTAGGCCAAGAAGGGTTCGGTCCATGGGGCAATGACTGCCATGATGAGATGGGCCGACGATGTAATTTCGATGGCTGAGCCCCCGATGATGTCGATGTGTTCGGAGTCTGGGGTTATAGTCATATCTGGATTGGTGTTGCTGCTCTTCCCTTGCCACACCACGAATGGCTTGAAAAGCCTTTCCAAAAAGATGTTAGGTGGGACAGGGTCGCGCTTGGCACTGATGCGAGCAAGGACATCTGTTGCTTGATTACTTTCTCGAGCACATGGTGAAACTCGAGCCCCTAGGACCGAGCCGACATTTTGAGAACAACGTTACGGTAAGTCGCCATCTTTGGATCTTTGGCATCAAAACCTCCATTCATTTGGGATATTGTGAGGTTTGAATCCCCGTGCACTTCTAGGCGTTGTATGCCCATGGAGACAGCCATCCGAAGACCATGCAACAAGGCCTCGTATTCGGCTGCATTGTTGTAGTCTGTGTATAATATTTGGAGTGCGTACTGAACTGTATCTCCGGTAGGGGATGTTAAGACAACGCCTGATCCTAAGCCTGCCAACATTTTGGAGCCATCGAAGTGCATGACCCAGTTGGAATATGTGTCGTACTCTTTAGGGAGTTCGGCCTCTGTCCATTCGGCGACGAAGTCGGCCAGTACTTGAGATTTAATGGCCCGGCAAGGTTTGTATGTTATGTCGAATGGGAGGAGCTCAATGGCCCACTTGGCAATCCAGCCCGTAGCATCACGGTTGTTTATTATGTCATTGAGTGGTACCTCGGAGGCCAGTGTCATAGCTTCCGGGATGCCATGAAGACCGCGTATATTTTTTGGTAATGAGGGTACTGGGACTTGCATGGTGTGAGGACAGTGGATACGTAGTAGACCAGCTTCTGAAGCGGGAATTTGTGTACGTCCTCCTCTCATTCGACAACGACCACCGCACTTACGATTTGGTGTGTGGTCAATATGTATAATAACATGGGTTCACCGACGTTCAGCGCGGCTAGGATTGGGTTTCTTGCTAGAAGAGACTTTATTTCTTCCAGTCTGGCCATTTCCGCGTCCGTCCACTCGAAGTGATTGGTGCGTCGGAGAAGGCGATAGAGTGGCAATGCCTTTTCTCCTAGTCTGGAGATAAAGCGGCTTAAAGCTGCCACACATCCGAATAGTTTTTGGACTTGTTTGAGGTCTGTTAGCGTAGCCAACTGTGACAAAGCTTGGATTTTAGCTGGGTTCGCCTCAATTCCCCTATTGGAAACGATGAAGCCAAGCAGTTTTCCAGTGGGAACACTGAAAACACACTTTTCCGGATTGAGCTTGATGTCATATGTTTGGAGGTTGTCGAATGTGAGATGCAGATCTTCTATTAATGACTCGACGTGCCTAGTTTTGATGACTACGTCATCCACATATGCTTCAACTGTCTTGCCGATTTGTTTCTCCAGGCATGTCTGAATCATGCGTTGGTAGGTGGCACCGGTGTTTTTTAGCCCGAAGGGCATAGTGTTGAAGTAGAAAGGCCCGTATGGGGTGATAAATGTTGTTGCGGCTTGATCGGACTCCTTCATCTTGATTTGATGGTATCCGGAGTATGCGTCAAGGAAACACAGTGAGCCATGTCCTGCGGTAGCATCGATAATCTGGTCAATGCGAGGGGGGAAGGGATCTTTAGGGCAGTCCTTGTTGAGGTCTTTGAAATCAACACATAGGCGCCAGGATTTATCCTTCTTTGGTACCATCACCAGGTTTGCTAGCCAGTCCGGGTGTTTTATTTCTCTGATAAATTCGGCCTCGAGTAACTTGGCTAGCTCCTCCCCCATAGCTTGTCGTTTGGGTTCTGAAAAGCGCTGCAGTGTTTGCTTGACTGGCTTATATCCCTTCAATATATTGAGGCTATGTTCGGCCAGCGTGCATGGGATCCCTGGCATATCAGAAGGGTGCCAGGCGAATATGTCCCAGTTTTCGCGTAGGAACGCTCGTAGTGCAGCATCAACTGTTGGGTCCACCTATGCCCCGATGGATGCTGTCTTCTTGGGGTCCGTCGGGTGGACTTGGAATTTGACTATTTCGTCTGCTAGTTTAAAGGAGGTGGATTTGGGTCGCTTGTCCAGGATCACGTCGTCCCTATCCACCGTGGAGTGCAATGTGGTTAACTCTTCGGCCGCGAGGGCTTCAGACAATGCCTCGAGGGCCAGGGCTGCGGTTTTGTTTTCGGCGTGGAGTGCGATGTCCGAATCACTGGCAAGAGTGATAATACCATTGGGCCCGGGCATCTTGAGCTTCATGTACCTGTAATGGGGTATAGCTTGGAAGCATGCAAATGCATCTCACCCTAATAAGGCGTGATATCCACTGTTGAAAGGGGCCACTTGAAAGGTTATCTCTTCAGATTGGTAATTCTCCGGCGTGCCAAATACCACGTCGAGTGTTATTTTTCCTGCGCATCGCACCTCCCGATTGGAAATGATTCCTCGGATGGTCGTGCTACTTTGCTCAATGTGGCTCCTGTCTATTTCCATTTTGTCGAAAGTTTCCTTGTAAATGAGGTTTAGTCTGCTGCCGCCGTCCATGAGCACTTTGGTAAGACGAAAGCTGTCCACGATCGGACTGAGGACCAATGCGCTGGTGCCTGGACTATTCTGAATTTTGGTTCGTCACTAACATTGAAAGTTATGGCCGTGTCGTTCCAGGGGTTTATTGCTGCGACTTGGCAGACTTCAGCGAGGCCGCGGAGTGCCCTTTTGCACCTATTGTTTGAGGCGAAAGTCTCAAAGACTGTCAATACTGTAGGGTCATTGTCTTCCATGGGATGTTGCTCTGCGGTATTTTTGGTGAGGAGATCCTCGCTGCTCTTGGCCACTTGCCGGGGTATCCAACATGCTCTAAGGCTGTGGGTTGGTACGGTATCCGGTGTTGTGCGTATTTTGCATGGCCTATCAAGCCATCCCTCTAGAATAGTTCCGTGCCCAGTAATGGGCTTTGATTTTTTTACTATTGGATCAGCCGACCGACGAGGGTGCATACTTTTTGTCCGGGCGAGGGGTTGAGCGGAAACCGGTGGCTCCCAAGAAGCCGCCTGAGTTTTCCAAGCGCTTTCCATTGCATAGCACTTCTGTACTATGGTTGCCAAGTCAGCGAAATGTGATACGTGACAGCGGTTGATGGCATTGTGGATTCCCTCGTCCGTGCAATTTTTGCAGAATAATGAGATTGCGTCTTCATCGTGGCAGTCTTTGATCTTGTCTTTGACAAAGAGGAATCTGGCACAAAAGTGATGGACCGTTTCTCGAGACTGCTGTCTGATGTGGATAAGATCGCGTGTATTTGGGTGGGTCGGTGGATTTAAGTCCGAACCCTGACCCAATCTGGGATTCGGAGTTTGAGAAACTTCCAAGCTTAACAGTTCGGGCTCCGGGATATCAACCAATTTTTCAGGCCCACAGTCTGACTCTATGTTCGGAGTACGGGGCACGTCTTCCCGCGGGCGGGTATCCAGCTCTGTGGGCTCGGAAATCCAAACATAGTTCGTCCTCAATATAGAGGAAGAGTTATTGTATTGATCCTCCACTACCGCTATCTGATGGGTGATCGGCGGAGATTCAGTTTCTCTCTTGATCGGGTTTAAGCCCGATCCGATTGTAGTCTGTAGCGACTCCCAAGGCGGCGATGCGATCCAGAAGTTTGTTTAAAGACGACAACTCCGTCGGATCCATCTGCTTGGAGTATTCTGAGTTGACACGGAGGCGATTTTCGATAACCCAAGAGGTCATCGTCGGCCCGACGGCTGAACGGGCGGTCATAGTGAAGCCGCCCAGCCGGAGGGTTTGGATTGAGGCCAGGGCTCCTCTGGAAGTGATGTTGTCCTTGATAACGAGGCAAGCCATCAATCCTATCTTCGACGTCACAGCGGAACTCTCAATGAAAGCACTAATGTCGGTGTCAAAACCGGCGGGTCTCGGGTAGGGGGTCCCGAACTCTGCGTCTAAGGCTAAAGGTAACAGGAGGTGGGGGACACAATGTTTACCCAGGTTTAGGCCCTCTCTATCGAGGTAATACCCTACTTCCTGCTTGATTGATCTTGATGAATATGAGTATTACAAGAGTTGATCTACCACGAGATCGTAATGGCTAAAACCCTAGAAGTCTAGCCTATGTGATTATGATTGCCTCTATGGACTAAACCCTCCGGTTTATATAGACACCGGAGGGGACTAGGGTTATACAAAGTCAGTTACAGAGAAAGGAATCTACATATCCTAATCACCAAGCTTGCCATCCACGCAAAGGAGAGTCCCATCTGGACACGGGAAGAAGTCTTATGTCTTGTATCTTCATAGCCCAATAGTCCGGCCCATGTTAATAGTCCGGCTGTCCGAGGACTCCCTAATCCATAAAAAGGCAATTATGTCTTCTCAACATAACATGGCCAAAGAAAGCTTATGCCTACAAAATCATATAGTCTGGCTATGCTCCATCTTCATCACACAAAATATTCAAATCATGCACAACCCCGGTTTTAGCCAAGCAATTATTTCATACTTTAGTATTCTCAAACTTTTTCAACTTTCACGCAATACATGAGCGTGAGCCATGGACATAGCACTATAGGTGGAATAGAATATGGTGGTTGTGGAGAAGACAAAAAGAGGGAGATAGTCTCACATCAACTAGGTGTATCAATGGGCTGTGGAGATGCCCATCAATAGATATCAATGTGAGTGAGTAAGGATTGCCATGCAACGGATGCACTAGAGCTATAAGTTTATGAAAGCTCAAAAAGAAAAACTAAGTGGGCGTGCACCCAACTTTCTTGTTCATGAAGACCTAGGGTGATTTGAGGAAGCCCATCGTTGGAATATACAAGCCAAGTTCTATAATGAAAAATTCCCACTAGTATATGGAAGTGACAAAATAGGAGACTCTCTATCATGAAGATCATGGTGCGACTTTGAAGCACATGTGTGGAAAAAGGATAGTAATATTGCCCCTTCTATCTTTTTCTCTCATTTTTTCTTTTTTTGTTTGGCTTCTTTGGCCTCCTCTTTTTTTATTTCCTCACATGGGACAATGCTCTAATAATGATGATCATCACACTTCTATTTATTTACATATCAAAAATTTACAACTCGATACTTAAAAGAAAAATATGACTCTATATGAATGCCTCCGGCAGTGTATTGGGATGTGAAATGAATTAAGAGTGACATGTATGAAAGAATTATGGAAGGTTGCTTTGCCAGAAATACGATGTCAACTACATGATCATGCAAAGAAATATGATAATGATGACGTGTGTCATAATAAATGGAACGGTGGAAAGTTGCATGGCAATATATCTTGGAATGGCTATGGAAATGCCATAATAGGTAGGTATGGTGGCTGTTTTGAGGAAGGTGTATGGTACCGGTGAAAGTTGCGTGACACATGAGAGGCTAGCAATGGCGGAAGGGCGAGAGCAGGTATAATCCATGGATTCAACATTATTCATAAAGAACTCAAATACTTATTGCAAAAGTCTATTAGTCATCGAAACCAAGCACTATGCACATGATCCTATGGTAAGGGTTGGTAGGAGTTAACCATCGTGCGATCCTGACCTCAACACAAAGGATGACAATCAATAAATACCTCATGCTCCTACTTTGTTACATAACGGTTCACCATACATGCATGCTACGGGAATCACAAACCTCAACACAAGTATTTCTCAAATTCACAATTACTCCACTAGCATGACTCTAATATCATCATCTTCATAACTCAAAACAATCATAAGGAATCAAACTTCTCATAGTATTCAATGCACTTGATATGAAAGTTTTTATTATATCCCTCTTGGATGCCTATCATATTAGGACTAAATTTATAACCAAAGCAAATTACCATGCTGTTTAAAGACTCTCAAAATAATATAAGTGAAGCATGAGAGTTCATCAATTTCTATAAAATAAAACTATTGCCGTGCTCTAAAAACATATAAGTGAAGCACTAGAGCAAAATTGCCTAGCTCAAAAGATATAAGTGAAGCACATAGAGTATTATGATAAATCACGATCCATGCGTGTCCCTCTCAAAAGGTGTCTACAGCAAGGATGATTGTGGCAAACTAAAAAAAATCAAAGAATCAAATCATACAAGACGCTCCAAGCAGAACACATATCATGTGGTGAATAAAAATATAGCCTCAAGTAAAGTTACCGATAGACGAAGACGAAAGAGGGGATGCCTTCCGGGGCACCCCAAGCTTACTATCTTGGTTGTCCTTGAATATTACCTTGGTGTGCCTTGGGCATCTCCAAGCTTAGGCTCTTGCCGCTCCTTATTCCATAGTCCATCAAATCCTTACCCAAAACTTGAAAACTTCACAACACAAAACTCAACAGAAAATCTCGTAAGCTCCGTTAGTATAAGAAAATAAATCACCACTTTTGGTACTGTTGTTAACTCATTCTTCATTTATATTGGTGTAATATCTACTGTATTCCAACTTTTCCATGGTTCATACCCCCCCGATACTAGCCATAGATTCACCAAAATAAGCAAACAACACATAGAAAACAGAATCTGTCAAAAACAGAATAGTCTGTAGAAATCTGGAAACTTCGAATATTTATGTAACTCCAAAAATTCTGAAAAATTAGGAAATCCTGGGCAATTTGTGTACCAATCTTGTGCAAAAAGTATCAGATCAAAAGCACGCTTCTGTTAATTATGAAAATTATTTTACTGCGCACAAAAGTTTCTGTTTTTCAGCAAGATCAAAACAACTATCACCGTAAGCCATCCCAAAGGTCTTACTTGGTACAAACACTAATTAAAGCACAAAACCACATCTAACCAGAGCCTATATTAATTATTTATTGGAAAACAGCAAGGAAAAAAATTGGGTTGTGTTCCAACAAGCGCTTTTCTTTAAAGCCTTTTAGCTAGGCATTGATAATTTCAATGATGCTCACATAAAAGAGAAGAATTGAAGTATAAAGAGAGCATCATAAAACACGTGACAAACATAGCTAAGTCTCACATACTTCCTATGCATAGGAATTTTATAAGCAAACAAATTGTCAAGGCAAGCAAAAACTAGCATATGCAAGGAAGAAGAAAGAGACAATAGCAAGGCTAACGGATGGGTCTTGTCCATCACATCATTCCACTAATGATGTGATCCCGTTATCGAATGACAACTCATGTCTATGGCTAGGACACTTAACCATCTTTAGATCAACGAGCTAGTGTAGAAGAGGCATACTAGGGACATGTTGTTTTTTCTATGTATTCACACATGTATCAAGTTTCCGGTTAATACAATTCTAGCATGAATAATAAACATTTATCATGATATAAGTAAATATAAAATAACAACTGTATTATTGCCTCTAGGGCATATTTCCTTCATTTGGAAGCACTGAAATGGTTGCATCTTCGATGGAGACCGGCCATCGATCTCACACATCTACTTTAACATCAAGGACGAAGAGCGCCTATGGGCTAGGGCCGACACCGGCGCTCAACAACATAATCCCGGAGAGTTAGACTGTGTTTCTATCAGGGATGAGCAACCCCCTTCTGTTTGCTCGGCGATTACTTCCATGCCAGCTGTGTACATGGCTTAGTGCATCGTTGTAACCTCATGTTGTAAATCACTCCTTCTATCAATGAAAATATATGCACTCTCCGCGTATTCGCCAAAGAAAAAGCAAACACTTCGAAAATGACGTTTGGAGGCCGAGCTCCATGCAGCTCGTAATCTCCATCGTCAGTCATCATACTGATCAGCTGCAGTCTCACATTAATTACATGTATTTCAGCTGATAGGTATTCACACCACACTGTATTCTCCATTTACTTCCCGCAAGAAAAAGTATTCTCCATTTACGTACAGTGTCATCCCACATCAGCGACCTACTTCATCTCGCTTCGTCTCGTTGGCCAATGGTGGTGGTCATCTTCGTCGTCAAAGATGGCCGGCTAGAGGCTTGGTGATCGGATCTCGAGATCCATCATCTAGTCCCGGCCGTTGGCAGGCGATGGCGGCGTTCTAAGCCGTTACCTTGATGGAGGCATTGTCGTGTAACTACTGTCGACCCACTCATGCTGCTCTGGGGGAAACCCAAGGATCTGGTATTCTAGATCGGACGATGGCGGCACTGTGGTGTTGTTTCTCTCTTGGGAGAATCATTTGTGGAGCAGCGCTGGAAGTCAGAGGCAGGAGGTGGAGCGGCTTCGTCTTGCACGAAGCTTCGGTGGAGATGTCAAGTCATGCATGACCGACAGGTGCTATGCTTTGTCATGCCTGGTCGGCAGGTGCTACGCACGACAGTTCCAAAGACTTCAAGATGTGTCAGCTGGTGGTACTTGGCAGCATGGCGTTGAGGTGTATCAGTGGCGACCGCAACGTGCACAGCTATTTGTGCGCAGGGAGGAGGTGCCATTGGGCGCCATGGTGGCGTCGACGATAGCTAGACCGACCAAGGTTTATGCATCAGTACAGTTCTGAAGATGGAGCGGTGGCAGTTGGCGGCAGCGACCTCTGAGAGCATGCCGGACCGGCGAGATCCATGCCCAGTAGGCGTCCTGGATGGGTCCTCAGGTCTTAGATGTTAGGTTTGGCTGTGATGTCTATTTGGTATTAGGCCCAGGCTATCTGCGCCCCTTCATCAACTGGATGGTTGTAGCGACAGTTTGTTGCTTAAACGGTGGCTTTAGTCTTACTGTGGTATTACTTTGTAAGGTCTTGTGATAATAATTAATAAAGTGGTTGTATGCATCGCCCAGATGCAGAGTCCGGGGGTCATCCTCCTTTTCTAAAAAAACATCTTGTCGACACCGCGCTGCATACATTCCATCAATTCGCAGTGCGAGCAGTTCACGGACATGGGCGTGCGTCCGCTCTCGTGTTCCCATTCCAAACCACTAAGCCATTGCACCACAGTCCTCTGATTCTGAACGTTGAGGTTCGCCATCAGACGGTCAGACCATTTGGAAACCATCTATCTATACTGTTCAAGAACAGCACCAACAGCTAAACACCTACCCACACGCACAACCCTCGTCTGAATACCACACAACCTCACTTCAAAACACTACTACTAAACCACATAAACTGATTTAAATTAGGGAACAGGAAACCACCTCAGCATCCAACAAGATCCTTGTGATTTTGACACGAGCACACTGCTACGTCTTGAGCTTGCGTTGGTTTTCCTTGAAGAGGAAAGGGTGATGCAGCAAAGTAGCGTAAGTATTTCCCTCAGTTTTTGAGAACCAAGGTATCAATCTAGTAGGAGGCTTCTCAAAAGTCCCACGCACCTACACAAACAAACAAGAACCTCGCAACCAACGCAATAGAGGGGTTGTCAATCCCTTCACGGCCACTTGCGAAAGTGAGATCTGATAGAGATAATATGATAAGATAAATATTTGTGGTATTTTTATGATATAGTTTGGAAAAGTAAAGATGCAAATAAAAGTAGATGGTAAACTTATATGATAAAAGATAGACCCGGGGGCCATAGGTTCCACTAGTGGCTTCTTTCAAGATAGCATAAGTATTACGGTGGGTGAACAAATTAGTGTCGAGCAATTGATAGAAAAGCAAATGATTATGAGATTATCTAGGCATGATCATATATATAGGCATCACGTCCGTGACAAGTAGACCGACTCCTGCCTGCATCTACTACTATTACTCCACACATCGACCGACTCCTGCCTGCATCTAGAGTATTAAGTTCATAAAGAACAGAGTAATGCATTAAGAAAGATGACATGATATAGAGGGATAAACTCATGCAATATGATATAAACCCCATCTTTTTATCCTCAATGGCAACAATACAATACGTGCCTTGCTGCCCCTGCTGTCACTGGGAAAGGACACCGCAAGATTGAACCCAAAGCTAAGCACTTCTCTCATTGCAAGAAACATCAATCTAGTAGGCCAAACCAAACTGATAATTCGAAGAGACTTGCAAAGATAACTTAATCACACATAAAAGAATTCAGAGGAGATTCAAATATTTCTCATAGATAAACTTGATCATAAACCCACAATTTACCGGATCTCGACAAACACACCGCAAAAAGAGTTACATCGAATAGGTCTCCAAGAAGATCGAGGAGAACTTTGTATTGAGATTCAAAGAGAGAGAAGAAGCCATCTAGCTAATAACTATGGACCCGAAGGTCTGTGGTAAACTACTCACAACTCATCGGAAGGGTCTTGGAGACGATGTAGAGGCCCTCCATGGTCGATTCCCCCTCCGGCAGAGCGCCGACGAAGGCTCCAAGATGGGATCTCGCGGATACAGAAGGTTGCAGCGGTGGAAATAGTTTTTCGTGGTGCTCCTGGATGTTTTCGGGGTAGATGGGTATATATAGGAGGAAGAAGTAGGTCGGTGGATGCTCGAGGGGCCCACTAGGATGGGGGGCGCGCCCACCTCCAGGGGGCGCGCCGGGCACCCTCGTGGCCGCCTCCTCTGTTGCTTGACGTCCACTCCAAGTCCCGTGGATCACGTTTGTTCCAAAAAGATCGCTCCCGAAGGTTTCATTCCGTTTGGACTCTGTTTGATATTCATTTCCTTCGAAACACTGAAATAGGCAAAAAAAATAGCAATTCGGGCTGGGCCTCCGGTTAGTAGGTTAGTCCAAAAATGATATAAAAGTGTAAAGTAAAGCCCATAAACATCCAAAACGGGTAATATAATAGCATGGAACAATAAAAAATATAGATACGTTGGAGAATGATATGAAAAACAGGTTAGTCCCCAAGCTTAATTCCTGCTCGTCCTCGGTTAGGTAAATGATAAAAACAGAATTTTTGATGTGGAATGCTACCTAGCATAATTCTCAATGTAATTTTCTTTATTGTGGCATGAATGTTCAGATCCAAATGATTCAAAATAAAAGTTCATATTGACATAAGAAATAGTAATACTTCAAGCATACTAACTAAGCAATCATGTCTTCTCAAAATAACATGGCTAGAGAAAGTTCATCCCTACAAAATCATATAGTTTGGTTATGCTCCATTTTAGTCACACGAGAATGCTCTCATCTTGCACACCCCCGATGACAAGCCAAGCAATTGTTTCATACTATAGTAATCTCAAACTTTTTTCAACTTTCACGCAATACATGAGCGTGAGCCATGGATATAGCACTATGGGTGGAATAGAATATTATGATGGAGGTTGTGTGGAGAAGACAAAAAATAAAGAAAGTCCCATGTTAACGAGGCTAATCAACGGGCTATGGAGATGCCCATCAATTGATATCAACATGAGGAGTAGGGATTGCCATGCAATGGATGCACTAGAGCTATAAATGTATGAAAGCTCAACAAAAGAAACTAGTGGGTGTGCATCCAACTTGCTTGCTCACGAAGACCTAGGGCATTTTGAGGAAGCCCATCGTAGGAATATACAAGCCAAGTTCTATAATGAAAAATTCCCACTAGTATATGAAATTGACAACAAATGAGACTCTCTATATGAAGAACATGGTGCTACTTTGAAGCACAAGCGTGGAAAAGGATAGTAACATTGCCCCCCTTTTTTATTTTCCTTTTTCTTTTTTTTCTTTTTGGGCCTTTCCTTTTTTTTTGGCCTTTCCCTTTTTTATTTTTTTTCTTTGGCCTTTATTTTTTTATTTTTTTATTTGGGGACAATGCTCTAATAATGATGATCATCACACTTCTATTTATTTACAACTCATGAATTACAACTCAAAACTAGAACAAGATATGACTCTATATGAATGCCTCCGGCGGTGTACCGGGATGGGCAATGAATCAAGAGTGACATGTATGAATAATTATGCATGGTGGCTTTTCCACAAATACGATGTCAACTACATGATCATGCAAGGCAATATGACAATGATGATGCGTGTCATGATGATGAACGGAACGGTGGAAAGCTGCATGGCAATAAATCTCGGAATGGCTATGGAAATGCCATAATAGGTAGGTATGGTGGCTGTTTTGAGGAAGATAAGGATGTTTATGTGTGATAGAGCATATTGTATCACGGGGTTTGGATGCACCGGCGAAGTTTGCACCAACTCTCAAGGTGAGAAAGGGCAATGCACGGTACCGAAGAGGCTAGCAATGATGGAAGGGTAAGAGTGCGTATAATCCATGGACTCAACATTAGTCATAAAGAACTCATATACTTATTGCAAAAATCTACAAGTCATCAAAAACCAAGCACTACGCGCATGCTCCTAGGGGGATAGATTGGTAGGAAAAGACCATCGCTCGTCCCCGACCGCCACTCATAAGGATGACAATCTAAGAACACCTCATATTTCAAATTTGTTACACAACGGTTACCATACGTACATGCTACGAGACTTGCCAACTTCAACACAAGCATTCTTTAAATTCACAATTACCCAACTAGCATGACTCTAATATCACCACCTCCATATCTCAAAACAATTATCAAGTATCAAATTGATCATAGCATCCAATTCACTTCCTATGATAGTTTTTATTATACCCCACTTGGATGTCCATCATTCTAGGACCAAATTTATAACCATAGAAAATACCATGCTGTTCTAAAAGACTCTCAAAATAATATAAGTGAAGCATGAGAGATTACCAATTTCTACAAAATCAAGCCACCACCGTGCTCTAAAAGATATAAGTGAAGCACTAGAGCAAACTATCTAGCTCAAAAGATATAAGTGAAGCACATAGAGTATTCTAATAAATTCCAATCAAGTCGGTTTCTCCCAAAAGGTGTGTGCATCAAGGATGATTGTGGTAAACTAAAAAGCAAAGATTAATACCATACAAGACGCTCCAAGGAAAACACATATCATGTGGCGAATAAAAATATAGCTCCAAGTAAAGTTACCGATGAACGAAGACGAAAGAGGGGATGCCTTTTGGGGCATCCCAAGCTTAGGCTTTTGGTTATCCTTGAATATCTTGGGGTGCCATGGGCATCCCCAAGCTTAGGCTCTTGCCACTCCTTATTCCATAGTCCATTAAATCTTTACCCAAAACTTGAAAACTTCACAACACAAAACTCAACAGGAAATCTTATAAGCTCTGTTAGTGCAAGAAAGAAAAACCACCACATAAGGTACTGTAATGAACTCATTATTTATTTATATTGGTTTTAAACCTACTGTATTCCAACTTCTCTATGGTTCATACCCCCCAATACTAGCCATAGATGCATCAAAATAAGCAAACAACACATGAAAAACAGAATCTGTCAAAAACATAACAGTCTGTAGCAATCTGTAACTCTCGAATACTTATGGAACCCTAAAAATCCTACCAAAATAGTAAGTCATGGGAAAGTTGTCTATTGATCCACAGCAAAAAGAGTCAACGAAAAAGCACGTTTCTGTGAATTACTAAAATTATTTTCGTGCGTGCAAAGTTTCTGTTTTTCAGCAGAATCAAATTAACTATTACCATAGGTTATCCTATAGGTTCTACTTGGCACAAACACTAATTAAAACATGAAAAAACATATAAACATAAGCTAGATGAAATATTTATTACTAAACAGAAGCAAAAACAAAGAAACAAAAATAAAATTGGGTTGCCTCCCAACTAGCGCTATCGTTTAACGCCCCTAGCTAGGCATAAAAGCGAGGATAGATCTAAGTAGTGCCATCTTTGGCACTCAATTCATAAGTAGCTCGCATGATAGATTCATAAGGTAATTTAACTTTCTTTCTTGGGAAGTGTTCCATGCCTTTCCTTAATGGAAATTGGAATCTAATATTCCCTTCCTTCATATCAATAATTGCACCAATCGTTCTAAGGAAAGGTCTACCAAGAATAATAGCACAAGAAAGATTGCAATCTATGTCAAGAACGATAAAATAATTCCCATTTGCAACAATAAGAACATCATTGATCCTTCCCATAGGCTTCTTAATGGTGGGATCCGCAAGGTGCAAATTTAAAGAGGAATCATCAAAATCATGGAAACCTAGAATATCACATAAAGTTTTCGGAATCGTGGAAACACTAGCACCCAAATCACACAAATCATAAAACTCATGATCTTTAATTTTAATTTTTGTAGTAGGTTCCCACTCATCATAAAGTTTTCTAGGTATAGAAACTTCCAAATTAAGTTTTTCCTCATAAGATTGCATCAAAACATCAACAATATGTTTGGTAAAAGCTTTATTTTGACTATAAGCATGAGGAGAATTCAACACAGATTGCAACAAGGAAATACAATCTATTAAAGAACAATTATTATAATTAAATTCCTTGAAATCCATAATAGTGGGTTCAATGCTATTTAAAGTCTTGACCTCTCCAATCCCACTTTTACCAAATTTAGCATCAAGTTCTAAAAACTCTGAATCATTGGGTCGCCTTTTAACTAAAGTTGACTCATCTCCAGTCCCATCATTATTAAGATTCATATTGCAAAACAAAGATTTAATAGGTGACACATCAATAAGTTTTAGATCTTCATCATTATTTTCATGGAAACTAGAAGAACACGCTTTTACAATGCAATCTTTCTTAGCACACAATCTAGCGGTTCTTTCTTTGCACTCATCAATGGAAATTCTCATAGTTTTATGAGACTCATTGATATCATGCTGAGGAGGAGTAGATCTAAGTTTCAAAGAATAAACATCAAGTGAAAGTCTATCAACGTTCCTGGCCAAATCATAAACTTTAAGCAATTTTTCTTCCTGCAAAGCATTATAATTCTTTTGAGAGATCATAAATTCTTTAACACTAGTCTCAAAATCATAGGGCATCTTATTAAAATTACCATAAGAATTATTGTAGGAATTTCCATAGTTATTAGAGGAACTACTAGGGAACGGTCTAGGATTAAAGTTTCCTCTATAAGCATTGTTACCAAAATTATTCCTACCAACAAAATTCACATCCATAGATTCATTATTATTATCAATAAAATTAGACAAAGGCATATCATTGGAATCAATAGGAGCACTCTTAGTAGCAAACAATTTCATAAGTTTATTCATCTTTCCACTCAAAACATTAATTTCTTCTATAGCATGCACTTTCTTACTAGTAGATCTTTCGGTGTGCCATTGAGAATAATTAGCCCTAATGTTATCAAGGAGTTTAGTAGCTTCTCCTAAGGTGATTTCCATAAAAGTGCCTCCCGCGGCCGAATCTAAAAGATTTCTAGAAGCAAAATTCAATCCGGCATAAAATTTTTGTATGATCATCCATAAATTCAAACCATGAGTAGGGCAATTGCGAATCATTAATTTCCTTCTTTCCCAAGATTGGGGAACATGCTCATGATCAAGTTGTTTAAAATTCATAATATTGTTCCTAAGAGAGATGATCTTAGCGGGAGGAAAATACTTAGAGATAAAAGCATCTTTGCACTTATTCCATGAATCAATACTATTCTTAGGCAAAGACGAAAACCAAACTTTAGCACGATCTCTAAGTGAAAACGGAAATAACTTCAATTTAACAATATCATTATCTGTATCTTTCTTCTTTTGCATCTCACACAAATCAACAAAGTTGTTTAGATGGGTAGCAGCATCTTCACTAGGAAGGCCAGAGAATCGATCTTTCATAACAAGATTCAACAAAGCAGTATTTATTTCACCAGACTCAACATCATTAAGAGGAGCAATCGGAGTACTAAGGAAATCATTATTATTGGTATTGGAAAAGTCACACAATTTGGTATTATCTTGCGCCATTGCGACAAGCAATCCAACACACAAGCAAGCAAAAGGGCAAGCGAAAGAGAGAGGAGATTGGGAAAGAGAGGGCGAATAAAACGGCAAGGGTGAAGTGGGGGAGAGGAAAACGAGAGGCAAATGGCAAATAATGTAATGCGAGGGAGATGAGTTTGTGATGGGTACTTGGTATGTATTGACTTGAGTGAAGACCTCCCCGGAAATGACGCCAGAAATCCTTCTTGCTACGTCTTGAGCTAGTGTTGGTTTTCCTTGAAGAGGAAAGGGTGATGCAACAAAGTAGCGTAAGTATTTCCCTCAGTTTTTGAGAACCAAGGTATCAATCCAGTAGGAGGCTCCTCAAAAGTCCCACGCACCTACACAAACAAACAAGAACCTCGCAACCAACACAATAAAGGGGTTGTCAATCCCTTCACAGCCACTTGCGAAAGTGAGATCTGATAGAGATAATATGATAAGATAAATATTTTTGGTATTTTTATGATATAGATTGGAAAAGTAAAGATGCAAATAAAAGTAGATGGTAAACTTATATGATAAAAGATAGACCCGGGGGCCATAGGTTCCACTAGTGGCTTCTTTCAAGATAGCATAAGTATTACGGTGGGTGAACAAATTACTGTCGAGCAATTGATAGAAAAGCGAATAATTATGGGATTATCTAGGCATGATCATGTATATAGGCGTCACGTCCGTGACAAGTAGACCGACTCCTGCCTGCTGATGACCCACAAGTGTAGGGGATCTATCATAGTCCTTTCGATAAGTAAGAGTGTCGAACCCAACGAGGAGTAGAAGGAAATGATAAGTGGTTTTCAGTAAGCTTTTCTCTGCAAGCACTGAAATTGTAGATGATAGATAGTTTTGTGATAAGATAAATAGTAACGAGTAACAAGAAATAAAGTAAATAAAGTGCAGCACGGTGGCCCAATCCTCTATGTAGCAAAGGATAAGCCTGGACAATTTCTAATAATGATAAAGGAGCTCCCGAGGACACATGGGAATTATCGTCAAGCTAGTTTTCATCACGTTCATATGATTCGCGTTCGGTACTTTGATAATTTGATATGTGGGTGGACCGGTGCTTGGGTACTGCCCTTACTTGGACAAGCATCCCACTTATGATTAACCCCTATAGCAAGCGTCCGCAACTACAAAAGAAGTATTAAGGTAAACCTAACCACAACATTAAACATATGGATCCAAATCAGCCCCTAACAAAGCAACGCATAAACTAGGGCTTAAGCTTCTGTCACTCTAGCAACCCATCATCTACTTATTACTTCCCTATGCCTTCCTATAGGCCCAAATAATGGTGAAGTTTCATGTAGTCGATGTTCACATAACACCACTTGAGGAAAAGACAAGATACATCTCATCAAAATATCGAACGAATACCAAATTCACATGACTACTAATAGCAAGACTTCACCCATGTCCTCAGGAACAAACGTAACTACTCACAAAGCATATTCATGTTCATAATCAGAGGGGTAATAATATGCATAAAGGATCTGAACATATGATCATCCACCAAGTAAACCAATTAGCATCAACTACAAGGAGTAATCAACACTACTAGCAACCCACAGGTACCAATTTGTGGTTTTGATACAAGATTGGATACAAGAGATGAACTAGGGTTTTGAGAGGAGATGGTGCTGGTGAAGATATTGATGGATATTGACCCCCTCCCGATGAGAGGATCATTGGTGATGACTTTGGTGATGATTTCCCCCTCCCGGAGGGAAGTGTCCCCGGCAGAACAGCTCCGCCAGAGCCCTAGATTGGTTCCGCCAAGGTTCCGCCTCGTGGCGGCGGAGTTTCGTCCCGTAAGCTTGCCCACGATTTTTTCCAGGGTAAAAGCTCTCATATAGCAGAAGATGGACACCGAAGGCCCACCAGGGGGCCCAGGAGACAAGGGGCGCGCCTAGTAGGGGGTGGGGGCGCCCCCACCCTCCTGGCCAAGGTGTGGGCCCCCTGATGTATTTCTTTCGCTCAATAATTCTTATTAATTCCAAAAACATGTTTCGTGGAGTTTTAGGATTTTTGGAGCAGTGCAGAATAGGTTTCCAATGTTTGCTCCTTTTCCAGCCAGAAATCCAGCTGCCGGCATTCCCCCTCTTCATGGTAAACCTTGGAAAATAAGAGAGAATAGCCATAAGTATTGAGATATAATGTGTAATAACAATCCATAATGCAATACATATTGATATAAAAGCATGATGCAAAATGGACGCATCAACTGCCCCAAGCTTAGACCTCGCTTGTCCTCAAGCGGAAGCCGAAATCGAAAAATATGTCCACATGTTTAGAGATAGAGGTGTCGATAAAAATAAAATACGGACATGAGGGAATCATGATCATTCTTATAACAACAACATATATAGATTTTATCATATGATTTCTTATGCTCAAGTAACAATCAATTCACAATGTCAAGTATGGTTCAAAAACTTCATTGAGAACTAACAAACTATAATCTCAGTCATTGAAGCAATTGCAATTTATCATAACATCAGAAAGAGTCAACAATAGAGCTTTTCAGCAAGTTCACATACTCAACTATCTTGTAGTCTTCTACAATTGCTAACACTCACACAATACTTGTGGTTATGGAGTTTCAGCCGGACACTGAGAAAGATAGGGGCTTATTGTGTTGCCTCCCAACGTATTCACCTTTAGGTGATGTCAACAATAATAGCCCATGCTAACTTACATCCAATTGGATATATATATATATATATATATATATATATATATATATATATATATATATATCATGATCTTTCAAACACGAGGAGCTTGCCAAAGGATAAAATGAAAAAGGGAAAGGTGAGGATCACCTTGACTCAAGCATAAAGTAAAAACATAAAGTAAAAGATAGGCCCTTCGCAGAGGGAAGCAGAGGTTGTCATGTGCGTTTAGGGTTGGATGTACAAAATCTTAATGCAAAAGAACGTCACTTTATATTGCCCCTTGTATGTGGACCTTTATTATGCAGTCTGTCACTTTTATTACTTCCACAACAAGATAGTACAAAGCTTATTTTCTCTGCACTAATAAGTCATACATATTTAGATAGCAATTTTTATTGCTTGCAACATGACAACTTACTTGAAGGACCTTACTCAATCCATAGGTAGGTATGGTGGACTCTCATGGCAAAACTGGTTTTAAGGATATTTGGAAGCACAAGTAGTATCTCTACTTGGTGCAAGGAATTTGGCTAGCATGAGGGGGAAAGGCAAGTTCAACATGTTTGGAAGGTCAATGACAACATACTTTAACTGAGATGTGAGAAAACATAAACCATTACGTTGTCTTCCTTGTCCAACGTCAACTCTTTTAGCATGTCATACTTAATGAGTGCTCCTAATCATAAAAGATGTCCAAGATAATATATCTATATGTGAACCCCTCTTTCCTTATCACTTCCTATTAATTGCAACGATGACCAAAACTACGTTTATCAATCCTCAACAACTTTTATGCCTCATACTTTCTATGTGTGAAGTCATCACTATCCATAAGATTCATATGAACTCTTTTATTCTTTCTACTTTCTCAAGATCATAGCAACATAGCAAAGCCCTTGACTCAACACTAACCGTTATTATAGATAGCTCACGGACTCGATTACAAAAAGAGATCACAGGGCAAAACTCGAAACTACTTGATATCAAAACTTCAATCTACTAGATCAAGATACTACTAAAAGGATCGAACTAAATAAAACGGTAAAGATAGGAGTGTGATGGTGATACGATACCGGGGCACCTTCCCCAAGCTTGGCAGTTGCCAAGGGGAGTGCCCATACCCATGTGATTATGTCCTCAGAGGTGATGAAGGTGGTGATGATGACGGTGGATAATCGCACATCGAGCGTAAAAGCTCCTCCAACTTGCGGATATTTCCCTTGAGTCCGGTGATATGATCCTTCAACAGAATATTCTCCTGTGTGAAATACTTGTTCTGTATGCGAGCTAACTCAATCATCTTGAAATCTTCAATCTCTGTTGGAGTAAAGAGGTTAGGTAAAGGTTGAGGGATGTCTTCTTCTTTCACCGTCGGAGCTTGAACCTCCATGGCATTCTTGATCCCTTCATCCATGTAGATCTCTTCATGTTCTTCTCTTTTCAGCTCTATCTTCAATAGCCAGGCATCCTTGTCTTCGTTGTTAGAGGAGGGAGACGTCAAGGCGCTCTTGATCTGCAACAGAAACAGCTCGAAACGAAAACAGAGGATATTTGCATGATACGGTGGTCGAAACCTCCAGGAGTATATATAATCATTCTGTGCATTTTAAAACCGAACCGAAAAACCATACCGAAAATAAACCGAACCGAACCGAATTCACGATTTTTATGGTTTCTGGTTTCGATATGGTATGAACTTTTCATACCGTTTTGAATTTCGGTTTTTATGGTATATACCGAAAAACCGAATGGTTAACCGAATAAACCGAAATAAAAAAAATATATATCTTGAGGCAAACAACGATACAAGTAGTCATTTTTCTTGTATAAGAATAAAATTTCCTGCAAAGAACATCCATTTTTTCTTGTAACGTAGTAATTTTTCTCTTGCAAAAATGCTAACCACGTCATCCATAACCTTTCAAGGCATGAATTGAGGCATGCATATATACTTATATTAAGTTATATACCATTTGTATTTAAAAAATATGTCTTTGAATTTATAAGTTTGTAAAATATAGTATGTCATTTTCAAATTCGCGTCAACTTTGGTTATTATGGTATATACCGAAACCATACCGAAATAATTTCGTATATACCGAAACCGAACCGTATTTTAATATCATACCGTATAAACCGAAGTATTAATACCGTACAAACCAAAAAAACGTATAAACCGAACCATGCAAACCGAATAAACCGAACGCACAGAGTGAATATATAATGAATTATTACCGATCAAAATACGTAACGTGCAAGAAAATGGAGTCCGGGAGGCACACGAGGTGCCCACGAGACAGGGGGCACGCCCAGTAAGGGTGGGCGGGCCCTCCACTCTCGTGGGGGCCTCGTGTCCGTTTTGGACTACTTCTTTCTTCCTAAAATTCTTAAATATTACAAAACTGATAAAAATTGCCATTGGAGTTGTTTTGGAGTCGGTTTACTTACCATACCACATACATATTCCTTTTCGGAGTCTGGAACGTTCTGGAAAGTGTCCCTTATGTATTCCTCCGGGGTTACGGTTTCAATAATATTAGTTTCAACATTAATAGGATTACCTGAAATATAATGTTTAATGCTTTGACCGTTTACCACCCTCGGACTTGTGCCTTCGAAGCTGTTGATTTTTATGGCACCAGAACGATAGACCTCCTCGATAACGTAAGGACCTTCCCATTTAGAGAGAAGTTTCCTGCAAAAAATCTTAAATGAGAGTTGAATAATAACACATAATCTCCTACGTTAAACTCACGCTTTTGTATCCTTTTATCATGCCAGTGTTTGACTTTTTCTTTGAATAGCTTGGCATTCTCATAGGCTTGAGTTCTCCATTCGTCAAGTGAGCTAATATCAAACAACCTCTTCTCACCGACAAGTTTGAAGTCATAGTTGAGCTCTTTAATAGCCCATTATGCTTTATGTTCAAGTTCAAGAGGTAAATGACACGCTTTTCCATAAACCATCTTATATGGAGACATACCCATAGGATTTTTGTATGAAGTTCTATAGGCCCATAATGCATCATCAAGTTTTTTGGACCAATTCTTTCTAGATCTATTCACAGTCTTTTGCAAAATTAATTTGAGCTCTCTATTGCTCAACTCTACTTGACCACTAGACTGTGGATGATATGGAGATGCGATTCTATGATTAACATCATACTTAGCAAGCATCTTACGGAAAGCACCATGAATAAAATGTGAACCACCATCAGTCATAAGATATCTAGGGACTCCAAACCTCGGAAAAATAACTTCTTTAAGCATTTTAATAGAAGTGTTATGATCAGCACTACTAGTTGGAATAGCTTCTACCCACTTAGTAACGTAATCAACAGCAACTAAAATATGTGTGTAACCGTTAGAGGCAGGAAAAGGTCCCATATAATCAAAGCCCCAAACATCAAACGGTTCAATAACAAGAGATTAATTCATAGGCATTTCTTGACATCTACTAATGTTACCTATTCTTTGACATTCATCATAGGATAAGACAAACTTACGAGCATCTTTGAAGAGAGTAGGCCAATAAAAACCAGATGGTAGTACCTTGTGTGCAGTTCTATCTCTAGCGTGGTGTCCTCCATAGGATTCAGAGTGACACTTGCATAGGATCTATTCCTGTTCATGCTCAGGCACACAACGTCTAATAACACCATCTACCCCTTCTTTATAAAGGTGTGGATCATCCCAGAAGTAATGTCTTAAATCATAAAAGAACTTTTTCTTTTGCTGGTATGTGAAACTAGGAGGTATAAATTTAGCAACAATGTAATTAGCATAATCAGCATACCAAGGAGCAGTACGAGAAGCATTAATGACCGCTAATTGTTCATCAGGAAAGCTATCATCAATAGGCAGTGGGTCATCAAGAACATTCTCTAACCTAGATAAGTTGTCTGCAACGGGGTTCTCAGCTCCCTTTCTATCAATAATATGTAAAGCAAATTCTTGGAGCAGGAGTACCCATCTAATGAGCCTAGGCTTAGCATCTTTCTTTTCCATAAGATATTTAATAGCAGCATGATCAGTGTGATAGTAACTTTGGAATCAGCAATATAAGGTCTAAACTTATCACATGCAAACACAACTGCTAAGAACTCTTTTTCAGTAGTAGCATAATTTCTCTGGGGCGGTATCAAGAGTCTTCCTAGCATACTGGATAACATTCAATTTCTTATCAACTCTTTGCCCTAGAATAGCACCTACAGCATAATCACTAGCATCACACATAATTTCAAAAGGTAAATTCCAATCAAGTGGCTGAACAATAGGTGCAGTGATCAAAGCTTTCTTAAGTATTTCAAATACTTCTACACAATCATCATCAAAGACAAAAGGAATATCTTTTTGCAATAAATTAGTCAGAGGCCTAGAGATTTTAGAAAAGTCCTTAATGAACCTCCTATAAAAACCGGCATGACCAAGGAAACTTCTTATACCTTTTATGTCCTTGGGACACGACATCTTTTCAATAGCATCAACCTTGGCTTTATCAACTTCAATACCTCTCTCAGAAATCTTGTGCCCCAAGACAATGCCTTCATTAACCATAAAGTGACACTTTTCCCAATTCAGGACGAGACTAGTGTCTTCACATCTCTGCAAAACTTGATCAAGGTTGCTCAAAAAATCATCAAAAGAGGATCCATAAACGGAGAAGTCATCCATGAATACCTCACAAATCTTTTCACAAAAATTAGAGAATATAGCCATCATGCATCTTTGAAAGGTAGCAGGTGCATTGCATAAACCAAAAGGCATACATCTATAAGCAAAAGTACCAAAAGGGCAAGTAAAAGTAGTTTTAGATTGATCCTTTGCTGACACAGGTATCTGAGAGAAACCAGAATAACCATCTAGAAAGCAGAATTGTGTGTGTTTGGATAGTCTTTCTAGCATTTGATCAATAAAAGGTAAAGGGTAATGATCTTTCTTAGTAGCCTTATTTAACTTATGTAAATCAATTACCATCCTATAACCTGTAATAATTCTTTGCGGGATCAATTCATCTTTATCATTAGGAACAATGGTAATACCTCCCTTTTTAGGAACACAATGGACAGGGCTTACACATTCACTATCAGCAAGGGGATAAATTATACCTGCCTCAAGGAGCTTTAGTATCTCCTTTCTTACCACTTCCTTCATCTTGGGATTTAGTCGTTGTTGAGGATCTCTAACCGCTTTGGCATCTTTCTCCACTGTAATTTTGTGTTGGCATAATGTGGGACTAATGCCCTTAAGATCATCCAGAGTATATCCAATAGCTGCTCGGTGCTTCTTCAGAGTTTTCAATAATCTTTCTTCTTCTTGCTCTGAAAGGTTAGCACTAATAATAACAAGATATATTTTCTTTTCATCAAGATAAGCATACTTAAGATTATCAGGTAATGGTTTGAGTTCAAACACGGGATCACCCTTGGGTGGAGGGGTATCCCCTAGAATTTCAACGGGTAGGTTGTGTTTCAGAATAGGTTCCTGTTGAAGGAACACTTCATCTATTTCCCTTCTTTCCTTCATAAACATATCATTTTCATGGTCTAGCAAATGTTGTTATAACGGATCAGTAGGAGGCATGGCAATAGAAGCAAGACCAATAATCTCATCCTTACTAGGTGATTCTCTATCACGAGGTTGTCTACGAAACTTAGCAAAATTAAACTCCTGAGACACATCCTCTAAGCCAATTGTAACAGTATCCTTTTCACAATCAATCCTAGCATTAATAGTATTCAAGAAGGGTCTACTAAAAATAATGGGACAAAAATCATCTTGTGGGGAACCAAGAACAAGAAAATCAGCAGGGTATTTAACCTTCCCACACAAGACTTCAACATCTCTAACAATCCCAATAGGTTTAATGGTATCCCTATTAGCAAGCTTAATGGTGACATCATTGTCTTCTAATTCAATGGGTGCAATGGCGTGCATAATTTGTTTATATAGATCATAGGGTATCGCACTAGCACTGTCACCCATATCACATAAACCATGATAACAATGATCTCCTATTTTAACAGAAATAACAGGCATGCCTACGACACGTCTATGTATCTTAGTATCTGGTCTAGCAATATTAGTAGATTCATCAAAGAAATAAATAACATGCCCATCTAAATCATCATCCAAGAGATCTTTAACCATAGCAATACTAGGTTCAACATTGATTTGCTCAGGAGGTGTATAAGTCCTAGTATTACTCTTACGAACAACAGTCGAAGTTTTAGCATGATCCTTTATCCTAACAGGAAAAGGAGGTTTCTCAACATAAGTAGTAGGAACAATAGGATCACTATAGGTGATAGTCTTTTCTTCAACTGTAATAGGTGCAGCTACTTTCACTTCAACAGGAGGATTATATTTAAACCACTTCTCTTTAGGGAGATCAACGTGAGTAGCAAAATATTCACAGAAAGAAGCTACTATCTCAGAGTCAAGTCCATACTTAGTGCTAAATCCACGAAAAGCATCGGTATCCAAAAAAGATTTAACACAATCGAACTTAGGTGTCATACCTGACTCCTTACCATCGTCGGAACCCCAATCTTCAGAGTTGTGTTTAATTCTTTCCAATAAGTCCCATTTGAAATCAATAGTCTTCAGCATATAAGAACCAACACAGGAAGTATCGAGCAGGTTGCGATTATTAAGAGAAAGTCGAGCATAAATTTTTTTGAATAATCATTTCCCAGGAGAGCTCATGATTGGGGCATGAATATAACATTGACTTAAGCCTCCCCCAAGCTTGAGCGATGCTTTATCCTTAGCGAGGCCAGAAATTATATATGTAATTACGATCACGATGAACAAGATGCATAGGATAGAACTTCTGGTGAAATTCCAACTTCAATCGCTTATAATTCCAAGATCTCGTATCATCACATAGCCTATACCATGTCAATGCATATACCTTCAAAGATAAAGGGAAGACCTTCCTTTTGACAACATCATCGGGAATACCTGCAAGCTTAAATAATCCACAAACTTCATCCACAAAGATAAGGTGTAAATCGGGATGCAATATTCCATCTCGTGCAAATGGATTAGCTAGCAGTTTCTCTATCATACCCAAAGGAATCTCAAAGTAAATATTTTCATAAAGTTCAGTAGGTTGAGGAGCAACTCTTTGCTCTTCTGGTCGGGGTGAAGATACGCCGAACAAGCACCTCAAAGGATTAGTTTCCATAGTGACAAGTAACAGAAAATTTCAGCACACTATATAAATGTTTCCTTACCAAGTTCCACTCACCAAAAGCGCTACACTCCAAGGCAATGGCGCCAGAAAAGAGTCTTGATGACCCACAAGTGTAGGGGATCTATCATAGTCCTTTCGATAAGTAAGAGTGTCGAACCCAACGAGGAGCAGAAGGAAATGATAAGCGGTTTTCAGTAAGGTTTTCTCTGCAAGCACTGACATTGTACGTGATAGATAGTTTTGTCATAAGATAAATAATAACGAGTAACAATTAAATAAAGTAATTAAAGTGCAGCAAGGTGGCCCAATCCTTTATGTAGCAAAGGATAAGCCTAGACAATTTCTAATAATGAGTACGGAGCTCCTGAGGACACATGGGAATTATCGTCAAGCTAGTTTTCATCATGTTCATATGATTCGCGTTCGGTACTTTGATAATTTGATATGTGGGTGGACCGGTGCTTGGGTACTGCCCTTACTTGGACAAGCATCCCACTTATGATTAACCCCTATTGCAAGCATCCGCAACTACAAAAGAAGTATTAAGGTAAACCTAACCACATCATTAAACATATGGATCCAAATCAGCCCCTAACGAAGCAACGCATAAACTAGGGCTTAAGCTTCTGTCACTCTAGCAACCCATCATCTACTTATTAATTCCCTATGCCTTCCTATAGGCCCAAATAATGGTGAAGTGTCATGTAGTCGACGTTCACATAACACCACTAGAGGAAAAGACAACATACATCTCATCAAAATATCAAACGAATACCAAATTCACATGACTACTAATAGCAAGACTTCACCCATGTCCTCAGGAACAAATGTAACTACTCACAAAGCATATTCATGTTCATAATCAGAGGAGTAATAATATGCATAAAGGATCTGAACATATGATCTTCAACCAAGTAAACCAATTAGCATCAACTACAAGGAGTAATCAACACTACTAGCAACCCACAGGTACCAATTTGTGGTTTTGATACAAGATTGGATACAAGTGATGAACTAGGGTTTTTAGAGGATATGGTGCTGATAAAGATGTTGATGGAGATTGACCCCCTCCCGATGAGAGGATCGTTGGTGATGACGTTGGTGATGATTTCCCCCTCCCGGAGGGAAGTGTCTCCGGCAGAACAGCTCCGCCAGAGCCCTAGATTGGTTCCGCCTCGTGGCGGCGGAGTTTCGTCCCATAAGCTTGCCCACGATTTTTTCCAGGGTAAAAGCTCTGATATAGCAGAAGATGGACACCAGAGGCCCACCAGGGGGCCCAGGAGATAGGGGGGCGCCCAGTAGGGGGGTGGAGCGCCCCCACCCTCCTGGCCAAGGTGTGGGCCCCCTGATGTATTTCTTTCGCTCAATAATTCTTATTAATTCCAAAAACATGTTTCGTGGAGTTTCAGGATTTTTGGAGCAGTGCAGAATAGGTTTCCATTGTTTGCTCCTTTTCCAGCCAGAATTCCAGCTGCCGGCATTCCCCCTCTTCATGGTAAACCTTGTAAAATAAGAGAGTAGCCATAAGTATTGAGATATAATGTGTAATAACAGCAATGCAATAAATATTGATATAAAAGAATGATGCAAAATGGACGTATCACCTGCATCTACTACTATTACTCCACACATCAACCGACTCCTGCCTGCATCTAGAGTATTAAGTTCATAAAGGACAGAGTAACGCATTAAGAAAGATGACATGATATAGAGGGATAAACTCACGCAATATGATATAAACCCCATCTTTTTATCCTCGATGGCAACAATACAATATGTGCCTTGCTGTCCCTGCTGTCACTGGGAAAGGACACCGCAAGATTGAACCCAAAGCTAAGCACTTCTCCCATTGCAAGAAACATCAATCTAGTAGGCCAAACCAAACTGATAATTCGAAGAGACTTGCAAAGATAACTTAATCACACATAAAAGAATTCAGAGGAGATTCAAATATTTCTCATAGATAAACTTGATCATAAACCCACAATTCATCAGATCTCGACAAACACACCGCAAAAAGAGTTATATCGAATAGATCTCCAAGAAGATCGAGGATAACTTTGTATTGAGATTCAAAGAGAGAGAGAAGAAGCCATCTAGCTAATAATTATGGACCCGAAGGTCTATGGTAAACTACTCACAACTCATCGGAAGGGCCTTGGAGATGATGTAGAGGGCCTCCGTGGTCGATTCCCCCTCCGGCGGAGCGCTGGCGAAGGCTCCAAGATGGGATCTCGCGGATACAAAAGGTTGCGGCGGTGGAAATAGTTTTTCGTGGTGCTCCTGGATGTTTTCGGGGTACATGGGTATATATAGGAGGAAGAAGTAGGTCGGTGGACGCTCGAGGGTCCCACGAGGGTGGGGGGCGCCCCCACCTCCAGGGGGCACGCCGGGCACCCTTGTGGTCGCCTCCTCTGTTGCTTGACGTCCACTCCAAGTCCCCTGGATCACGTTTGTTCCAAAAAGATCGCTCCCGAAGGTTTCATTCTGTTTGGACTCCGTTTGATATTTCTTTCCTTCGAAACACTGAAATAGGCAAAAAACAGAAATTCGGGCTGGGCCTCCGGTTAGTAGGTTAGTCCCAAAAATGATATAAAAGTGTAAAGTAAAGACCATAAACATCCAAAACGGGTAATATAATAGCATGGAACAATAAAAAATTATAGATACGTTGGAGACGTATCACACACCCTCATCATATCCATGTTTAGTTGCCATCTCACCGGCCATATTTCAGGGCCTACCTCGCATGAATCGCCCACCACTTTGCCCTGGTGCTCTAGGTGACAAACTTTTCCTCGGTCTGCTCATCTGCTTCGCCCTCTAGAGCGTACCCACCCCGACGGCCTGTCTCGGAAGAAATCAAACCATCTTGGACATGCAGAGGGGTTAGAGCATCTCCAGCCGTTGCTCCCCCCCAGGAGGCATAAAAATCGCCGCCTGGGGGCGAGCCGGCGGCAAACTCGGCTGTGGGGGTGGTTCAGCACCCAGCCGTCGCCCCCAGGTGCCGATTTCGGCCCAATTTTGTCCAAAAATGGTCCGATATCTGCGTGAATGTGCCCATATTCGGCGCGGTTCGGCGTTTTTCAGTGTGAATTCTCCCATAAATAATTCAACAAATATAAATCAATTAGTTCATCACATAGTTCGGCGTGTTTCGGCGTGTTTTTGCCTGCATAGTTCATCACAGAAAATCAATATAAATCAAATAGTTCAACAAATAGTTCAGTACAAATTATATAGTTCAACAAATAAAAACTCATATTTCATCACACGTCATTCCCGGCGTCTCCCTTGAGCCTCCATAGGTGCTCCACCAGATCGCGTTGAAGTTCTTGATGCACCTGTGGGTCTCGGATCTCCTAACGCATATTGAGGTAGTCAGTCCAGGTTGCTGGTAGCTGGTGATCAACTTGGGTAAGAGGACCCTGCCTGTAATATGCTGCTGTGTCAAACACTGGCTCTTCCTGCTCGCTCTCAATGATCATGTTGTGCAAGATGACACAGCAAGTCATGATCTCCCACATATGATCTTTCGACCAGGTCTGAGCAGGGTACCAGACAACACCAAATCAAGATTAGAGCACACCAAATGCTCGCTTGACATCCTTCCTGCAAGCCTCCTGAACCTTCGCAAAGAAGGAGTTCTTGCCTCCTGGCACAGGGTTTAAGATAGTCTTCACAAATGTCGACCATCTCGGATAGATGCCATCAGCTAGATAGTACCCCTTGTTCTAGTGCCGCCCATTGACCTTGAAGTTCACCGGAGAAGAATGACCTTCAACAATCTTAGCAAAGACAGGGGAGCACTGCAGGACGTTGATGTCATTGTAAGTTCCTGGCATCCCAAAGAAAGAGTGCCAAATCCAGAGGTTCTGTGTGGCCACTGCCTCAAGTACCACACTGCAATCGTCTTTGGCGCCTTTGTACAACCCCTACCAAGCAAATGGACAGTTCTTCCGTTTCCAGTGCATGCAGTCGATGCTTCCAAGCATCCCAGGAAATCGTCTTGCCGCATTCTGTGCTAGGATCCGAGCAGTGTCTTCCGCATTGGGTGTTCCCAAGTATTGCGGTCCAAACACTGCCATCACTACCCTGCGGAACTTGTAGAAACACTCAATGGTGGTGGACTCGGCCATGCGCCAATAGTTGTCGAGTGAATCACCGTCAGCTCCGTATGCAAGCATCCTCATAGCCGTCGTGCACTTCTGGATTGAGGTGAATCCAAGTGTGCCGGTGCAATCCACCTTGCACTTGAAGTAGCTGCCGAACTCCCAGATGGAATTCACAATCCTGAGGAAAAGCTTTCGGCTCATCCGACGCCAGTGCTGAAATATTTTCTCGCCATGCAATGGAGCATCGGCGAAGTAGTCGGAGTAGAGCATGCAGTAGCCTTCCAGACGATGTCGATTCTTTGCTTTCACCCGCCCAGGCGCCGAGCCACCTCGTCGTGGCTTTTCACTGCTCACGAGCAGGCCGGCGAGGGCGGCGAGCACCATGGGATGCTCCTGCTCCTGGACATCGGCTTCGGCTTCCTCCTCCAGCAACGCCGCGAGCGCCTCCTCATCTTCGGAGCCCATCGCCGGGCCGGGCAAATCACCGAACACCTTGCAGGTGAGGTGGGCGCAAACCCGCCGGTGTACAGGCCCTGCGCAGCCGGAACGCCGGAAAAGTTGCCTTGGCGAAACCTCTTCTTTTTTCCGGCAGGGAATTGTCTATCTAGTTGTGGTGGGCGGTGGACGGCGCTGGGATCGGCAGGGTGGCGGCCGAGCGCGCGGGGGGGGGGGGGGGGGGAGGGGGTCAGAGGCGAATCTGGACGGGTGGCTTGACTTTTCTCCTGGCGGTGTGGCCCCAGGTGTGCTTTTCCCTTGCGCCGAAGCCCCCGAGCGCCCCCCAGTGCGCCGGGTTCGGCCTGCGATCGCCGGGCGCAAAAACGAGCCGAGCCGGCGAAATTCGACGTCTTGAGGGCACGAGTAGGGCATTTTTTCGGCCCCAGCACAGAAAAAACGCCTGAGAAGGGCCTGTTGGGGACGCGGCTGAAGATGCTCTTACACTCGTCCCATCATCAGACGGTTGTGCGCTGGCAACTCCATCTCTTAAGGCAAACCCACTGTCCAAACGAGGGACGAACTTGCCCAAACAAACAAGAAACAACCAACCAGATCTGATTTTAGATGAACAAATATAAAAAACGGCAAACCAAATCACTGTCATCCAAACTCTGAACATCCAGGCAAGCGAAAAGAGCATGCAAAAAGTCAGATCCGGTGGAACATTACCCTGCGGTCGATTCCTCGAAGAACTCTGTGCCATCCATGTCGAGTAGTACCTCTGATCTGGTATGCGTTCCGTAGGGTTCGACAGGCCAAACGGTCATTACTGTATCACCAATGGGCCCATGAGATTCACTTACTATCAATCAACTACCCGCCAGGCCGCGGGATGGGCCAAATTCAAAGCCGCCCACGCAGAACATCATGTTCACGGGAAGCACCAGCCGAAACGTAGGCCCATGTACAAATCCTGAACACCAGAGGACGGCACCGGTGTATTTTTTCAAAAATAGCGATGGTACGTAATAGCTCAAAAGTCAAACGTCACGGATCTCGATGTTAAAAGGCTCGACCCAGATTTCGGCCTCGAGGCAGCTCGGCCTCCAAAACGCCTCTCTCCAAACACGCTCACTGTACCATGCAAAAAAGAAAAAAAAAACACGTTCACTATAAAAAAAAAACGTGTGTGCTTTGGCCACCTTTGATCAAAGTTGAAGCAGGGGCTTACCGCAGATTTCGTGCCAAAACACCCCAGCAGCAAAATAGCGATAGTACGTAATAGCTCAAAAGTCAAACGTCACGGATCTCGATGTTAAAAGGCTCGACCCAGATTTCGGCCTCGAGGCAGCTCGGCCTCCAAAACGCCTCTCTCCAAACACGCTCACTGTACCATGCAAAAAAGAAAAAAAAAACACGTTCACTATAAAAAAAAAACGTGTGTGCTTTGGCCACCTTTGATCAAAGTTGAAGCAGGGGCTTACCGCAGATTTCGTGCCAAAACACCCCAGCAGCAAAATAGCGATAGTACGTAATAGCTCAAAAGTCAAACGTCACGGATCTCGATGTTAAAAGGCTCGACCCAGATTTCGGCCTCGAGGCAGCTCGGCCTCCAAAACGCCTCTCTCCAAACACGCTCACTGTACCATGCAAAAAAGAAAAAAAAAACACGTTCACTATAAAAAAAAAACGTGTGTGCTTTGGCCACCTTTGATCAAAGTTGAAGCAGGGGCTTACCGCAGATTTCGTGCCAAAACACCCCAGCAGCTCCGTTGCTTTTCCGCCACCGCACTCTGTTGCGCGCTCCAAAATTAGATCGTCATCGTTTGCAAGAAACCCCCAAAGCTTGGGACTAGAAAAAGAAGAAAACATCTTTTTCATGCCGACGAGGAGCAAAATCTGCTTGACGATGGATCGACCCTGGAGTTGCGCCTCGACGGATTAGACAAATCAAGTAAAAGATCCAAGATTCCATGGCGACGGAGCCACAAAAAGATTCTTCATACAAATGTAGGAATGGATTTGGTTGATTGGTTCTACTTACTTTGTTTTCTCACACGCCATGGATTTGATCTCTGGATGGATCGGCAGCGGCGGCGGCGTCCATGTCCCGTAAGAACGGCTGCGGTGGTGGCGAGAAGTCATCGCGAGAGAGCGGCGACGATCTGGTCTCCCCGAGAAGCGTCCTCGAGGGATGCACGACGTCGAGCGACGTTGACGCCGCCGCAATGACAGACGAGACCAGCTGCACGACGGGGTCGTCGTCGACGAAGACGGGCGTTGTGGCCGCGTACTCGGAGCCGTCCACGCCCGCGCCGCCGCGAAACGACGGGCCTCCGGCCGCGTGGAAGGGCGTCATGGAGGCGTGGAGGTCAAGGACCAAACGCCGCCTCTCCGGCGGCATCCCGTCAACCATGTCGTCGAAGCTCCGGAGCTTGAGCATCCGCGGCAGCAGCAAGTGGCAGTGGCCGTCGGCGGGGCAGGTGAACGTGGAACAGCACGACCTGTGCGCGCTGAGGCTATCCTTCCGGACCTTCTCGCTGTCGGAGCTGAGGAAGGCCACCCGCAACTTCAGCAAGGAGAACGTGGTGGGCAGGGGTGGGTACGCCAAGGTCTATCGCGGCCTCCTGCCTGACGGGCAGCTGGTGGCCGTGAAGAAGCTGTCGGCGACGGAGAATGGCCGCATGGAGAGCTTCCTGTCGGAGCTGGGGCACGCGGTGAATGTGCGCCACCCGAACGTGGCGAGGCTGGTGGGCGTGGGCCTGGAGGGCGGCGAGCACCTGGTGTTCACCTTCTCCCGCCTGGGATGCCTCTCCCGCAGGCTCCACGGAGGGTCCGGCGAGGAGGGGACCATGCCGTGGGAGGCGAGGTACAAGGTGGCCCTGGGCGCGGCCAGCGGGCTGGAGTACCTGCACGAGCGGTGCGCCAGGAGGATCGTGCACCGCGACATCAAGCCCGCCAACATCCTGCTCAAAGACGACTACGAGCCACAGGTAACCAAAATTGGATCGGTTCTGCTATTTCTCGGGCACCTGGAAATTTCTCTAGCGTGAGTCGCCTTCCTCCTTCAGGCATCGAAACCTCGTCAGAGAAGAGAGCCCCGCTATCTGAATTCATTGCCCTATTATCTATCCTAGGGTAGGAGAGGGGGGTGCAGGGGATCGCCGGAAGTCTTCCCTGGTGCGGAGGGGCTTAGGGCATCTCCAGCTGCGCCTCAAGAAGGCCTCCCCAGGCGATTTTTTCGCGCCGGCGCCGAAAAAACGGCCCAGTCGCGCCCCCAGGACGCCGAAAATCGCCGCCTTGGGCCGAAAACAGCGCCGGCGGACCCAGCCCGAACCCGGCGCGCTGGGGGGTGCCCGGGGGTGCCGGGGCGAGTTGTTTTGGCGCGAAGAAGCCGCGGGCCAGCCGCGTCAGCGACCCGGCGCCTCGTCTTGCCCCAACGGCCTCGGTTTCCGCGGGGAATCAATGGCAAGGCTGCCGCCGGTCAGCCTTGCCATTGATTCCTTCACGGGGCGGCGCCGACGCCTCCCCTCCCTCGCACGCGAACACACGGCGCGGCCCGGCTATAAAGCCGGCGGCCTCCACTCCACTTCCTGTGCCCACACCAGCCCCCGCCCCGCTCCTCGCCGCCGTCCAGACCATCCCTCTCCCTACCTCTCCCGCGCGCCGTCGCCGTCGCCATGGCAGAACGCTTCCCCGGGGACGAGGCGGCGGCCAACGGC
Organism: Triticum timopheevii; assembly: GCA_963921465.1. Classification (NCBI taxonomy): domain Eukaryota; kingdom Viridiplantae; phylum Streptophyta; class Magnoliopsida; order Poales; family Poaceae; genus Triticum; species Triticum timopheevii. The sequence goes on from OY997274.1 coordinate 485,943,583, forward strand.
TTCGGCCGCCGTTCGCTCTGCCTTCTGGAGTCCTGGCTCCTGTTCCAGGCGAACATCCCGGCGCCGCCGGACATGCGCGCCGGGCCATCGGGATGGAGGCTCAGCGCCGGGGGAGTGCCCATTCCCCCGTTGCCCGACGCCGCGGCGAAGCCGGAGTACTTCGCCGAGGAGGTTGAGATCGTCCGCGCGTCCCTCCTCGATTCCCAACGCTCCCTCCACCAGTACGCCGCCGACAACCACGCCGCCTGGGCGGCGTATTTCGAGCGCCGCTAGCAGCAGCGTCTAGCGTCCACCAACGGTGCGCCGGTGGTCGGCGGGCGGCAGAATAGCGAGGGGCGCCACCTCTGGTGGGGCGTCCCCGGGCGCACACTCGAGGGCGTGCTCACACACCTCGAGGGCGGCAACGACCCGCCGTTGGCATACCCCCCGGCGACGCACCGGCGCGTCGGGACATGGGCGCCAAGGCGGTTCGCGTCTTCCTCCTCCTCTTCCTCCTCCCGATCCTCCTCGCACTCCTCCGGCGCTCCGGCCCTGCTCGTCGTCAAGGCCGAGCCTGCGGCGGAGTCGCCGCTCGGTCGGCGCACTCGCAGCGCCGGCATCGTCATCCACGAGGGCGGCCGGCGCGCTTCGTCCTCGGTTCCTCCGCGCTTCGTCAAGCCGAAGACGGAGCCGGGACTGGCGCCGGTGAAGACGGAGCCGGGACTGGCGCCGGTGAAGACGGAGCCGGGTCTGGCGCTGGCGAAGGCGGAGCTCGTCGACGACGACGCGGCCCTGGAATGGGCGCCAGGACTCCATTGCGATGGAGAAGGCGCGCCGGGAGAAGGCGAAGGAGCGCCAGCGCGCCGAACTGCGCCGCTTCGAGGAGCGCCGACGCGGCCGCGACGAAGACGGAGTCGTCGTCCTGTGCGACAGCGACGACGACGACGCGCCGCCGCCAGTCCACCATGGCGACGTCGGGTCCAGCCGGGGCGTCCGCGTCAAGGAGGAGAAGGACGACGACGATGGCAGCGACGCCGGCGACGACTTCAGCGCCTTTCTTTTTTAGTTTAGTTTAATTAATGTAATGAAAATGGGCGAATTTGGCCGAAATTCGCCATGTTCGGACGAAATTTAACTGCTCTTTGTTATAACTTCGCCGAAATTGGCCCCCCCCCTTTTTTTTTACACTAGCCTGTAGGCGGCCCTGGGGTCGACGGCTGGGCGAGGACTCGCCCCCAGGGCCTTTTTTTTCGCCGGCTCACCCCCAGGCGGCGCTTTTAGACGCCCCCTGGGGGCCAACGGCTGGAGATGCCCTTAGAGGGATGGTCGGGGTGGGATAGGACGGGGCCATCGTGAGGAAGACGATGAACAGTTTCTGGATCTATTCTGGACGGTTGGATGTTTAATCTGACGGTTTATATTAGAAGTGACTGATGCACTAATTTTTTTCAGTTAACTGACAAATAGAGGCGACTGGTTTTTCTACCGTGCACGGGAGATACCGTGCAGTGCATCATCATTAACTCAATTATGAGTACACGGGCTCCACCCTATCCCCTAATAAAGATTCTTTCTCTCTTCTCAATCCATCCATGGATTTTAAGCTATCTCTAATTTGAAACTTTTATAGTTTTTAAACATAAAATTTGATTCATTACCTTCTTACATATTTGTGTTCTTGGCAACGAGATCTTTTCAACAAGACTAACCATGAATATTATTTGAACATTTTTGAAACATGGATTTTAAAACCTCATGAAACTACAAAAACTATGATTGTTAGACCTGTTTTTTTTTTTGCCAATTTGCACAAGTTATTTTCCGTTGTTATTAATAAACTTACTAATGTGTGCAAGAGCAGAACATTATTATATATCCACACGAAAACCATCTTGTAATTTTCCGTACATGCATGTTTCATTGTGTTTCGTAAACTCAAATTTTCAAAACATATTAAATATTGAACTTGTTTCGAAGATATCATCGAAAGAAAAAACGCGTGTTCATACAGAATATTTACCCTGTATTTATTTTAAAGTATATGGTTGTTTAAAGTTTAGATTCAAAATAAAATCCACTACTAGTGTGTAGGAGAGAGAACTAGTTGGTGCAGCCTCGCTCCATAAAGTTGTCAGATGGATTTAAATATAAGAATGAATACATGGCATGAATGCATCTCTAACTAGATGGACGGTTTAGCTATGCACTGGATATCCCGTGCATGGTAGAATCACTTGTCTCAAATAGAGGCTCCCAAATTGGAAGCAGTGCGTGATATGGAGTATGTGATCTTGTGTGTGTTAATTTGGTTGTTGTTCCCGTTCGTGCTTCAGATATGTGACTTTGGGCTAGCAAAGTGGCTGCCGGCCAAGCTGACGCACTACCAAGTGACTACCTTCGAAGGCACATTTGGGTCCGTCGGTCTGTTTATCTGTCTCATTACAATCACGCCAATTTTAACCATCGTCGATGAATTGACCGGTTTGGGATCGAATTTAAGTAACACGAATGAATGAAATCATGTGTACAGGTACGTGCCGCCAGAGTACACGACGCACGGGATCTTCAACGAGAAGACGGACGTGTTCGCCTTCGGCGTCGTGCTGCTCGAGCTCCTCACCGGCCGGCGAGCCATCGACGGCAAAAACCACAGCCTCATTGCATGGGTCCGCTTGTTTAAGCGTTCAAAGCAACACGGACTTAACATCCAACAGCTTTCATCACCTTTGATGAATCTCATTTTTTTTGTAGGTACGATGGTTCCTGAGCAGCAAGGACGAGGTGTTGAAGATGGTCGATCCCGCTCTAGGAGGACGATACGACGTGGAGCAGCTCCGCCGCGTCATGCACGCAGCCCAACTCTGCATACACACCTCGCCGGCCCAAAGGCCACGGATGAGCCAGGTATCTGTTATTCTAGCCCTCCTTTCTTTCTGATTTATAAGCTCCAGCACCGAGCCTCAAACCTCCCACAATCGTCTGGGCTGTATTGTTCGGAACGCGGAAACCATCCAACACGGTCCTATATTGGTTCGTGGACCGGTCCGGACGCGATTTCTTTCTCAAATCGAAGACAAACATGAAGAGCTTTGCGGGAGTTCGGAGACGAAAATCATCGCTCTCCACCCCCTGGCCCACCCAAAAGAAAGGTGGAGCCCGTACTTTTGTAGCATCCCGCAATGCTTAAGCGCCCAAATCACCCACTCTCTTCTTCCATTCCCTGCCGCTCTCCGCCCAATTCACGCTCATTTCTCCTACCCTCTCCTTTCTTTCGCCGCCAACACATGGAACCGTCGGAGATAGAGCTGACAGAGGTGCGGAGGATCCGAGCATCACTCTCGCCTGGAAGATCAGCTCGGAGACGCGGCAAAATCGCGCGTCAAAGCGAAGGCCACAAAGGAGGAGAAGTTCAAGAAGCGGTTGACCTGGTGGTGGTGATGGGCGTGGAGATCATGGTGAACGAGGCGGTCGGCATGGCCGTTGCGAAAATGTTGACCTTGAATATCGACTCTTTGGATGCCGACCCTAGAATTATCGTGCAATCCGTCCGTTACCAGATGTTGGGGCGGCAGAAAGATGGGTTGACGGCGACGGAAGATGAGAGGCGGATGCGGATACGGAGGCTGCCTACACGGCGGCGACGACACGTTCATGATCGGGGAACAACTTGCTAGGATTGCCAGTTCGGCGGGGCAAAAATGCACGGACTGTTGCACGGATGTTCATTTCGTTTCGGGTATGTAAAAACAAAGCATATTTGGCTCGTTTTAGTTGTGATCGGGGATCTGATCCAGTGCGGGTGTGATCCGACGCGTTGTGTGAATCAGCATACTTTTGAATTTGATTTGCTGGCGGACATATACATGCTACTATTGGAACCAAGCAAATTCCTCATCACCGCAAAGGCTCATACCACCATTACTAGTCCTCGGATCACAACTTCCATGACATTCTCTGCCTCTGACTTCACCATTGAACGAAAAAGACATGTCCCACGAGACGTTTAGTGAGACTTGTCTGAAGAATCTGAAACTTGCCCTTAGATATACGACCCTTCGGGGTAGGAAGACCCAAGTATTTTCCTCGAATAACAAAATAATAACACTAAAAGTGGTTGGGACTTCTTCTCGTATAGCAATATGACAAGCACCGCTAAAGAACATAGAGCATTTATTATTGAGACTTTGACCTGTAGTTGAGCCATATAAATCCAGTGCCGCTTTCACACTTTCTGCCCTGTGCTCTAGAGGCCTCAAACAACAACATAGTATCATCAGCGAAGGGATATGCATGGCGCCCTCCTGTAAATCCTAACTGGGCTAATATCACCAGTATGCACTTTACTTATGGTCCATAGATGCGGGAGGACATTTGTGGGTTGCCTTTGAAGATGCCTTATGGTCCACATATCTCATTTGACTAATGGACAATATAACACTTATATAATATGGTTAATCTTAATATAAAAAATGTGATATGGATTCGGAGGTAGTACATCAAGTAAGGGGGTGTTTGGTTCCAGGGACTTTTTTGTGTTGGGACTAGAAAAAGTCCCTAACAAACCAAACAGGGTGGGATTTTTTTGAGACTTTTTGCTAAAAGTCCTTAGAAGCACCTCTTTGAGAGTCTTTTTCAAAAAGTCCTAGGACTAAAGAACCAAACACCACCTAAATTGAGGCCATTTATTTATGTGATTCAGTGACCCAGATGTCATAATACTATAACAGAATCCGAGTAGTAGTATATTAGGACATAAAAGCATCTCTAACTGATCCTTATAATTTAGAGAAAACAGTTCCTTATCTTTGACTCCTTATAATTCTACTTCTCCAACTACGGCCGGATTTAACAAATTTCTCAAATTTAACTCAAATGAATTGAGCTCACATGGAAATCCCTCTTCATCTTCTCCCTCCTTTTTTCTTCTTCCTTCTGGGGCGCCTAGCCGGAGTTGTTCGTCTACGGCAACAACGAGTGAGGTAGCTAGGCGGCGTATCGATGTGCACCGGCTTAGTTGGGTCTCCTGCATGCTACCAAATTTGTCCTGGATGTGTTCCGCTGGAAGACACACACCCATACATGAACTTGGTTGATCGATGTTCGGCTGCACAAGCATGCACCTACGCATACGGGAAAAGTCACGCATGCGAGACATTGGATTGATGAGGAACTTGTGGAGGTGCTGATGTACACGGCCGTAGAGACGAGGCCGTCACGATTTGTGAGATTGATGGCAACGGCGTTGGTGTTGGGTGCCCGTCCTTGGGCTCGATGGAGGCGAGGGTGTGCGGCATGTTAGCAAATGGAAGAGGCAAGGCAGCGTGGAGGATTTTTTTTTTCCATAAAGAGAATATATTAATATCATGGAGATACTAATTACACCCGGACTCTGCAACAACGCAATACCCTAATAGCACTACGGATGCACAACCAAAAAATGAAAAAGTTACAAAAGAGAAATCCCGCTACAGTGATCTAGCCCTTGAAGTAGCAGTATAAACACCACCAAGATAACTCCTGAGTTCAAAGTTTCCAAAAGCGACACCTTTAAGAAAAAAACAGTGACAAGCGCCATCGTCGCCCGATCATAAATAGGTTTTCACTCTGAAGAAAGTCCAGGCTCTCAAAACAATACCTTCAAAAAGTCAAATGCCAGACACAACCAATTAAAGCCGGACCTTGAATTTTCACCCTGAAAGGTAAGACCTTGAACTTCTCGTGTGTTGTCGCCCCTACTTGCATGTCGCTGCTACGAGTCCCGAAATACCAAGCAAATTCCTCATCACCGCAAAGGCTCATACCACCATTACAAGTCCTCAGATCACAGCGTCCATGACATTCTCTGCCTCTGACTTCACCATTGAACGAAAAAGACATATCCCACGAGACGTTTAGTGAGACTTGTCTGAAGAATCTGAAACTTGCCCTTAGACATGCGACCCTCCAAGGTAGGAAGACCCAATTATTTTCCTTGAATAACAAAATAGTAACACTAAAAGTGGTTGGGACTTCTTGTATAGCAATATGACAAGCACCACCAAAGAACAATGAGCATTTATTGTAATTGAGACTTTGACCTGTAGTTGAGCCATATAAATCCAGTGCCGCTTTCACACTTTCTGCCCTGTGCTCTAGAGGCCTCAAACAACAACATAGTATCATCAGCAAACAATAAATGGGATATGCATGGCGCCCTCCTGCAAATCCTAACTGGGCTAATATCACCAGTATGCAATTTACTTCTCAAGATTGTTGACAGTCCATCCGCCACAAATGAAAACATGAATAGTGAAAGTGGATCACCTTGCCGAAGCCCTCGTGATGATGCAAATGAATCCAAGAGAGTTTCATTTAGTTTAAAGGAATACTTCACCGATGTGATACATTGTCAAGAGAACCCCAACTTTTGCATCACCTGCTCAAAGAAAACCCAATGCATCCTATCAAATGATTTAGAAAGATCAAACTTAAAAGTGTAGAAGCTTTTTGTGGGGTCCATCTCCTGCTTAATATAGTGGAGACACTCAAAAGCAACTAATGCATCCTATTGGGAATAAAAGTGTTGGGGAACGTTGCAGAAAATTAAAAATTTTCCTACGGTTTCACCAAGACCCATCTATGAGTTCATCTAAGCAACGAGTCAAGGGAGTGAGTTTGCATCTACATACCACTTGTAGATCACGTGCGGAAGCTTGCAAGGGGATGGTGATGATGGAGTCGTACTCGACGTGATTCAGATCACCGATGTCCAAGTGCTGAACGGACAACACCTCCGCGTTCAACACACGTACGGGACGGGAGACGTCTCCTCCTTCTTGATTCAGCAAGGGGGGAGGAGAGGTTGAGGAAGATCGCTCCAACGGCAGCACGACGGCGTGGTGGTGTTGGTGCGGCAGTACTCCGACAGGGCTTCGCAAGCGCGTAACGGAGGAGGAGATGTGTTGGGGAGGGGAGGGGCTGCGCCTTGGAGATGTGTACTGCAGCCCTCCCCTCACCCCTCTATTTATAGGGGAAGGGGCAAGGGGGGCCGACCCCTCTAGATGGGATCTAGAGGGGGGGCGGCGGCCAGGGAGGGGGGACTTGCCCCCCAAGCAAGGGGGGCGCCCCCCTTAGGGTTCCCCCCCCCCCCAACCCTAGGCGCATGGGCCCAAGGTGGGGGGCGCGCCCAGCCCTCCAGGGGCTGGCTCCCTCCCCTTTGCGGCCCATGTGGCCCTCCGGGAGGGGTGGCCCCTCCCGGTGGACCCCCGGAACCTCTCCGGTGGTCCCGGTACAATACCGATAGACTCCCGAAACTTTCCGGTGTCCGTATGACAACTTCCCATATATAAAACTTCACCTCCGGACCATTCCGGAACTCCTCGTGACGTCCGGGATCTCATCCGGGACTCCGAACAACATTCGGTAGTCACATACTAGTCTTCCTAATAACCCTAGCGTCACCGAACCTTAAGTGTGTAGACCCTACGGGTTCGGGAGACACGCAGACATGACCGAGACGACTCTCGGGCAATAACCAACAGCGGGATCTGGATACCCATGTTGGCTCCCACATGCTCCTCGATGATTTCATCGGTTGAACCACGATGTCGAGGATTCGATCAAACCATGTATACAATTCCCTTTGTCAATCGGTATGTTACTTGCCCGAGACTCGATCGTCGGTATCCCAATACCATGTTCAGTCTCGTTACCGGCAAGTCACTTTACTCGTACCGTAATTCATGATCCCGTGGCCAACACCTTGGTCACCTTGAGCTCATTATGATGATGCATTACCGAGTGGGCCCAGAGATACCTCTCCGTCATACGGAGTGACAAATCCCAGTCTCGATCCGTGTCAACCCAACAGACACTTTCGGAGATACCTGTAGTGCACCTTTATAGTCACCCAGTTACGTTGTGACGTTTGATACACCCAAAGCACTCCTACGGTATCCGGGAGTTACACGATCTCATGGTCGAAGGAAGAGATACTTGACATTGGCAAAGCTCTAGCAAACGAACTACACGATCTTTGTGCTATGCTTAGGATTGGGTCTTGTCCATCACATCATTCTCCTAATGATGTGATCCCGTTATCAACGACATCCAATGTCCATAACCAAGAAACCATGACTATCTATTGATCACAACGAGCTAGTCAACTAGAGGCTCACTAGGGACATATTGTGGTCTATGTATTCACACGTGTATTACGATTTCCGGATAATACAGTTATAGCATGAATAAAAGACAATTATCATGAACAATGAAATATAATAATACTTTTATTATTGCCTCTAGGGCATATTTCCAACAGTCTCCCACTTGCACTAGAGTCACCAATCTAGTTACATTGTGATGAATCGAACACCCATAGAGTTCTGGTGTTGATCATGTTTTGCTCGCGAGAGAGGTTTAGTCAACGGATCTGCGACATTCAGATCCGTATGTACTTTGCAAATTTCTATGTCTCCATCTTGAACATTTTCACGGATGGAGTTGAAATGACGCTTGATGTGCCTGGTCTTCTTGTGAAACCTGGGCTCCTTGGCTAGGGCAATAGCTCCAATGTTGTCACAGAAGAGTTTGATTGGCCCCGACGCATTGGGTATGACTCCTAGGTCGGTGATGAACTCCTTCACCCAAATCGCTTCATGCGCTGCCTTCGAGGCTGCCATGTACTCCGTTTCACACGTAGATCCCGCCACGACTCTCTGCTTGCAGCTGCACCAGCTTACTGCTCCACCATTCAACATATACACGTATCCGGTTTGTGACTTAGAGTCATCCAGATCTGAGTCGAAGCTAGCGTCGACGTAACCCTTTACGACGAGCTCTTCATCTCCTCCATAAACGAGAAACATGTCCTTTGTCCTTTTCAGGTACTTCAGGATATTCTTGACCGTTGTCCAGTGTTCCTTGTCGGGATTACTTTGGTATCTTGCTACCAAACTTACGGCAAGGTTTACATCAGGTCTGGTACACAGCATGGCATACATAATAGATCCTATGGCTGAAGCATAGGGGATGACACTCATCTCTTCTTTATCTTTTGCCGTGGTCGGTGACTGAGCCGAGCTCAATCTCACACCTTGTAACATAGGCAAGAACCCCTTCTTGGACTGATCCATTTTGAACCTTTTCAAAATCTTATCAAGGTACGTGCTTTGTGAAAGACCTATGAGGCGTCTCGATCTATCTCTATAGATCTTGATGCCTAATATATAAGCAGCTTCTCCAAGGTCCTTCATTGAAAAACACTTATTCAAGTAGGCCTTAATGCTGTCCAGAAGTTTTATATCATTTCCCATCAAGAGTATGTCATCTACATATAATATGAGAAATGCTACAGAGCTCCCACTCACTTTCTTGTAAACGCAGGCTTCTCCATAAGTCTGCATAAACCCAAACGCTTTGATCATCTCATCAAAGCGAATGTTCCAACTCCGAGATGCTTGCATCAGCCCATAAATGGATCGCTGGAGCTTGCATACTTTGTTAGCGTTCTTAGGATCGACAAAACCTTCCGGCTGCATCATATACAGCTCTTCCTTAAGATGTCCGTTAAGGAGTGCCGTTTAGACGTCCATCTGCCATATCTCATAATCATAGTATGCGGCAATTGCTAACATGATTCGGACGGACTTCAGCTTCCCTACAGGAGAGAATGTCTCGTCGTAGTCAATCCCTTGAACTTGTCGATAACCCTTAGCGACAAGTCGAGCCTTATAAATGGTGACATTACCATCTGCGTCTGTCTTCTTCTTAAAAATCCATTTGTTTTCTATTGCTCGCCGATCATCGGGCAAGTCTGTCAAAGTCCATACTTTGTTTTCATACATGGATTCTATCTCGGATTTCATGGCTTCAAGCCATTTGTTGGAATCTGGGCCCGCCATCGCTTCTTCATAGTTCGAAGGTTCACCGTTGTCTAACAACATGATTTCCAGGACAGGGTTGCCGTACCACTCTGGTGCGGAACGCGTCCTTGTGGACCTACGAAGTTCAGTAGCAACTTGATCTGAAGTACCTTGATCATCATCATTGTTTTCCTCTTCGGTTGGTGTGGGCGTCACAGGAACATTTTCCTGAGCTGCACTACTTTCCCGTTCGAGAGGTGGTACTTCATCGAGTTCTACTTTCCTCCCACTTACTTCTTTCAAGAGAAACTCTTTTTCCAGAAAGCATCCGTTCTTGGCAACAAAGATCTTGCCCTCGGATCTTAAGTAGAAGGTATACCCGACAGTTTCCTTAGGGTATCCTATGAAGACGCATTTTTCCGACTTGGGTTCGAGCTTTTCAGGTTGAAGTTTCTTGACATAAGCATCGCATCCCCAAACTTTTAGAAACGACAGCTTAGGTTTCTTCCCAAACCATAATTCATACGGTGTCGTCTCAACGGATTTAGACGGCGCCCTATTTAAAGTGAATGTAGTTGTCTCTAGAGCGTATCCCCAAAATGATAGCGGTAAATCGGTAAGAGACATCATAGACCGCACCATATCTAATAGAGTGCGATTACGACGTTTGGACACACTGTTTCGCTGAGGTGTTCCAGGCGGCGTGAGTTGTGAAACGATTCCACATTTCCTTAAGTGTGTGCCAAATTCGTGACTTAAGTATTCTCCTCCACGATCTGATCGTAGGAACTTTATCTTTCGGTCACGTTGATTCTCTACCTCATTCTGAAATTCCTTGAACTTTTCAAAGGTCTCAGACTTGTGTTTCATTAAGTAGACATACCCATATCTACTCAAGTCATCAGTGAGAGTGAGAACATAACGATATCCTCCGCGAGCCTCAATGCTCATTGGACCGCACACATCGGTATGTATGATTTCCAATAAGTTGATTGCTCGCTCCATTGTTCCGGAGAACGGAGTCTTGGTCATTTTGCCCATGAGGCATGGTTCGCATGTGTCAAACGATTCATAATCAAGAGACTCTAAAAGTCCATCAGCATGGAGCTTCTTCATGCGCTTGACACCAATGTGACCAAGGCGGCAGTGCCACAAGTATGTGGGACTATCATTATCAACTTTACATCTTCTGGCATCCACACTATGAACATGTGTAATGTTACGCTCGAGATTCATTAAGAATAAACCATTGACCATCGGAGCATGACCATAAAACATATCTCTCATATAAATCGAACAACCATTATTCTCAGATTTAAATGAGTAGCCATCTCGTATTAAACGAGATCCAGATACAATGTTCATGCTCAAACTTGGCACTAAATAACAATTATTAAGGTTCAAAACTAATCCCGTAGGTAAATGTAGAGGCAGCGTGCCGACGGCGATCACATTGACTCTGGAACCATTCCCGACGCGCATCGTCACCTCGTCCTTCGCCAGTCTCCGTTTATTCCGCAGCTCCTGCTGTGAGTTACAAATATGAGCAACGGCACCGGTATCAAATACCCAGGAGTTACTACGAGTACTGGTAAGGTACACATCAATTACATGTATATCAAATATACCTTTGGTGTTGCCGGCCTTCTTATCCGCTAAGTATTTGGGGCAGTTCCGCTTCCAGTGACCCTTCCCCTTGCAATAAAAGCACTCAGTCTCAGGCTTGGGTCCATTCTTTGACTTCTTCCCGGTAATTGGCTTACCGGGCGCGGCAACATCCTTGCCGTCCTTCTTGAAGTTCTTCTTGCCCTTGCCCTTCTTGAACTTAGTGGTCTTATTGACCATCAACACTTGATGTTCTTTCTTGATTTCAGCCTCTGCTGACTTCAGCATCGAGAACACTTCAGGAATGGTCTTCACCATCCCCTGCATGTTGTAGTTCATCACAAAGCTCTTGTAGCTTGGTGGGAGCGGCTGGAGGATTCTGTCAATGACCGCCTCATCTGGGAGGTTAATGTTCAGCTGGGTCATACGGTTGTGCAGCCCAGACATCTTAAGGATGTGTTCACTGACAGAACTGTTTTCCTCCATCTTACAACTGTAGAACTTGTCGGAGACATCATATCTCTCGACCCGGACATGAGCTTGGAAAACTAGTTTCAGCTCTTCGAACATCTCATATGCTCCGTGATGCTCAAAACGCTTTTGGAGCCCCGGTTCTAAGCTGTAGAGCATGCCGCACTGAACGAGGGAGTAATCATCAGCACGAGTTTGCCAAGCGTTCATAACGTCTTGGTTCTCTGGGACGGGAGCGTCACCTAGCGGTCCTTCTAGGACATATTGCTTCCTGGCAGCTATGAGGATGATCCTCAGGTTCCGGACCCAGTCCGTATAGTTGCCGCCATCATCTTTCAGCCTGGTTTTCTATAGGAACGCGTTGAAGTTCATGTTGACATGAGCGTTGGCCATTTGATCAACAAGACATATTTGCAAAGGTTTTAGACTAAGTTCATGATAATTAAGTTCATCTAATCAAATTATGAACTCCCACTTAGATTAGACATCCCTCTAGTCATCTAAGTGTTACACGATCCGAGTCGACTAGGCCGTGTCCGATCATCACGTGAGACGGACTAGTCATCGTCGGTGAACATCTTCATGTTGATCGTATCTTCCATACGACTCGTGTTCGACCTTTCGGTTTCCGTGTTCCGAGGCCATGTCTGCACATGCTAGGCTCGTCAAGTTAACCCTAAGTGTTTTGCTGTGTAAAACTGTCTTACACCCGTTGTATGTGAACGTAAGGATCTATCACACCCGATCATCACGTGGTGCTTCGAAATGACGAACTGTAGCAACGGTGCACAGTTAGGGGAGAACACTTCTTGAAATTTTTTTAAGGGATCATCTTATTTACTACCGTCGTCCTAAGTAAACAAGATGCATAAACATAATAAACATCACATGCAATTATGAAGTTGTGACATTATATGGCCAATATCATATAGCTCCATTGATCTCCATCTTCGGGGCTCCATGATCATCTTGTCACCGGCTTGACACCATGATCTCCATCATCATGATCTCCATCATCGTGTCTTCATGAAGTTGTCACGCCAACGACTACTTCTACTTCTATGGCTAACGCGTTTAGCAATAAAGTAAAGTAGTTTACATGGCGTTCTTCAATGACACGCAGGTCATACAAAAATAAAGACAACTCCAATGGCTCCTGCCGGTTGTCATACTCATCGACATGCAAGTCGTGAATCCTATTACAAGAACATGATCTCATACATCACAATTCATCATTCATCACAACTTCTGGCCATATCACATCACATGATCAGTCGCTGCAAAAACAAGTTAGACGTCCTCTAATTGTTGTTGCATCTTTTACGTGGCTGCAATTGGGTTCTAGCGAGAACGTTTTCTTACCTACGAATAACCACAACATGATTTTGTCAACTTCTATTTACCCTTCATAAGGACCCTTTTCATCGATTCCGCTTCAACTAAAGTGGGAGAGACAGACACCCGCCAGCCACCTTATGCAACTAGTGCATGTCAATCGGTGGAACCGGTCTCACGTAAGCGTACGTGTAAGGTTGGTCCGGGCCGCTTCATCCCACAATACCGCTGAAGCAAGAAAAGACTAGTAGTGGCAAGCAAGTTGACAAGATCCACGCCCACAACAAAATTGTGTTCTACTCGTGCATTAGAGAACTACGCATAGACCTAGCTCATGATGCCACTTTGGGGGAACGTTGCAGAAAATTAAAAAATTTCCTACGGTTTCACCAAGATCCATCTATGAGTTCATCTAAGCAACGAGTCAAGGGAGTGAGTTTGCATCTACATACCACTTGTAGATCACGTGCGGAAGCTTGCAAGGGGATGGTGGAGTCGTACTCGACGTGATTCAGATCACCGATGTCCAAGTGCTGAACGGACAGCACCTCCGCGTTCAACACACGTACGGGATGGGAGACGTCTCCTCCTTCTTGATCCAGCAAGGGGGGAGGAGAGGTTGAGGAAGATCGCTCCAATGGCAGCACGACGGCGTGGTGGTGTTGGTGCGGCAGTACTCCAACAGGGCTTCGCAAGCGCGTAACGGAGGAGGAGATGTGTTGGGGAGGGGAGGGGCTGCGCCTTGGAGATGTGTACTGCAGCCCTCCCCTCACCCCTCTATTTATAGGGGAAGGGGCAAGGGGGGCCGACCCCTCTAGATGGGATCTAGAGGGGGGGCGGCGGCCAGGGAGGGGGGACTTGCCCCCCAAGCAAGGGGGGCGCCCCCCTTAGGGTTTCCCCCCCAACCCTAGGCGCATGGGCCCAAGGTGGAGGGCGCGCCCAGCCCTCCAGGGGCTGGCTCCCTCCCCTTTGCGGCCCATGTGGCCCTCCGGGAGGGGTGGCCCCTCCCGGTGGACCCCCGGAACCTCTCCGGTGGTCCCGGTACAATACCGATAGACTCCCGAAACTTTCCGGTGTCCGTATGACAACTTCCCATATATAAAACTTCACCTCCGGACCATTCCGGAACTCCTCGTGACGTCCGGGATCTCATCCGGGACTCCGAACAACATTCGGTAGTCACATACTAGTCTTCCTAATAACCCTAGTGTCACCGAACCTTAAGTGTGTAGACCCTACGGGTTCGGGAGACACGCAGACATGACCGAGACGACTCTCGGGCAATAACCAACAGCGGGATCTGGATACCCATGTTGGATCCCACATGCTCCTCGATGATTTCATCGGTTGAACCACGATGTCGAGGATTCGATCAAACCCTGTATACAATTCCCTTTGTCAATCGGTACGTTACTTGCCCGAGACTCGATCGTCGGTATCCCAATACCATGTTCAGTCTCGTTACCGGCAAGTCACTTTACTCGTACCGTAATGCATGATCCCGTGGCCAACACCTTGGTCACCTTGAGCTCATTATGATGATGCATTACCGAGTGGGCCCAGAGATACCTCTCCGTCATACGGAGTGACAAATCCCAGTCTCGATCCGTGTCAACCCAACAGACACTTTCGGAGATACCTGTAGTGCACCTTTATAGTCACCCAGTTACGTTGTGACGTTTGATACACCCAAAGCACTCCTACGGTATCCGGGAGTTACACGATCTCATGGTCGAAGGAAGAGATACTTGACATTGGCAAAGCTCTAGCAAACGAACTACACGATCTTTGTGCTATGCTTAGGATTGGGTCTTGTCCATCACATCATTCTCCTAATGATGTGATCCCGTTATCAACGACATCCAATGTCCATAGCCAAGAAACCATGACTATCTGTTGATCACAACGAGCTAGTCAACTAGAGGCTCACTAGGGACATATTGTGGTCTATGTATTCACACGTGTATTACGATTTCCGGATAATACAGTTATAGCATGAATAAAAGACAATTATCATGAACAATGAAATATAATAATACTTTTATTATTGCCTCTAGGGCATATTTCCAACAAAAAGCACTCTGCTCCATTGAAATTAAGTCATCGAGAAGCAGCTGCAGACGGTTCACCACGCACTTTAAAATAACCTTATAAATCGCATTGCAGAGACTAATAGGCTTGCAATCACACAATTTTGTAGGATTAGCAATTTTTGGAATAACAATGAAATAAGAGTTAACTCCCTCTGGCATAACACCTGTATGAAAGAAGTCTTTGACCGTGGCTATCACACTATCTTTTAAAGTACTCCTATTCCACTGAAAAACCGACCATGTAAACCATCCGACCCTGGTGCCTTCAAGGGGCCAATTTGAAACATAGTGTCCGATAACTCCTTATCTGTGAAAGGAGCGCAAAGCTTGATATTGTCCTGTGTTGTGACCAGGGACTCAAGAAGATCAATCATAGGAGACGCATCAAGCAATGTAACTGTAGAAAAATATCATTGAAAATACTCGTTTGCAAGTTTCCCCATGGTAGCAAAATCTAAATGAACTACATCAATGTTATCTGTCAATTCCTGGGTCTTATTCTTCCTAGATCTCCAAACAGCCTAGTTCTCCAAAAACCCTTTGATTAACTTAATACCACACGTCATATTATGTGGTGCCATGTACCACAAAAAAAAAACCAAAAATTTACCATTACCAACAGATACTTTTTCCCCTCAAAAAAGTGTTGATTGGTATATTGATAATATACAACATGTATTACGTTGGTCAAATTATCAATCTACAACACACACAACCCCTACATCATTTTTCGCATGGTGACTTGGGTGGTGACCAGATCTGCCCGGCCTCGTGCACCCCTTCCCCCCTTTCGCCTCAATGTCGCCTGTGGTCACCTATGGTAAAGCCCGGCCTAGAGATGACGCGGATTCTCCCTTCGCTGCTGCTAGGCTCCTCACATGGCCTATTCATGGTGGCTTTTCGCCGGTGTGTGGTCAGCTATCAGCGACCGTTGCATCAGGACTACAGCCCTAGGCCTCGCGAAGGTGACCTTTCTCTCCACGGTGAGGTCGACCAGGGAGTGGTGCGGCTGTGCTCGTTGGGAGTCACCGATTTCGGGATCTCGTGCTTAGTTCTTGCGTGTATCAATGGGCACATGGTGGACGGGGTTAACCTCTCTAGCAGGAAATGGTAGTGTTGTGTGACACAGAGTAGTGGGCAGCTTGGTCCTAATGTCTAAGCCAGTGCATGCATTCAATCAGGTTTGGGCAACCGGGGCTTTCTCAGGGGAGGGGGTGTGTGCTAGTGGAGGGAGTGGGGCGCTCTTAGTGCGGAGGTGGTGGTCGTCAAGGGAGGGCGCCATGCGGGGCGGGACCATATGTGGTGGTTCTCATCGGCCGGCGTTTTTCTGGCTAGTTTGGGCGTGCAATAGTTGTGGGCTCGCTTTGGCGGCTCATGGCTGCGGAGGTGGCTAGTGCGGTGGCTTGGTGATTAGATGGTGGCCGCAGGATAGATCCAGACAAATCTGGCGGGGATCATTAGACTGATGCATGGTGTGTAGGGGTTGGGAGGTTGTCCAAGATGTAAGTCTTGTCTCTGACCATGGCTAGAGCCAGCCATGATGGCATTCTCAAGCGATGCTCCCTTTTTCTTGGGATCGTCGAGGCGATACGTACTCTCAGCCCCAACTTTCCCGTCTTCTAGAGTAACCCTAGATCCATTGAATTGGACGATGGCGGCGCTTTGGCGGCATATCCTCTCTTGGGGACTTTGTCTTTGGAGTTGGGCATTGCCAAGCGGGACCGATGGAAGACAGTGGTGATGGCATTGGGTCTTATGTGGCCACGATCATAGTGGTGAGCGATGGCGGAAGCATGTCAATGGTTGCGGTAGTCAGCTCTTCTTCGATGTGTTCGTGGGATTGTCTCAGTTTGTTTGTTGTTGTGAAGTTGTAGCTGCGACAATGAGGTCTTGGTGGCGATGATACCGAGAAACAGGTGGTTTGTTCAGTGATCATTCACGACACCAGCCTTGCATAGTTCTCCTTCATCGCTCTACTTCAGAATAGGAGTTGCGATGTCCTCGCTGCGGGTGCTGGGCCTTGACATGATCTTCATGTGGCTCCACACAAACCTCTTGGGAGTGTGTTAGGTCGATGGTCTTGAGTGACAAAGTCAGAGTTCCTGCTTAGGGAGAAGGGACAGTGATGACGTATGTGTACGGAGAGGTGATGGTGATGATGTCAATGTGCTATCACGACGAGCTCCCTTTGTAGAGGTGTGTTTGTGGTATCTTGTGTGTGCTGCTTAGCAGATTGTGAATTTTTTTGATTGGTTTTTCCGTTGATTAACTGAGCAATTCCTTCTACTTAATTAATGAATGAGGCAAATCTTTTACCGCTATAAAAAATCAGGTGATAAATGTGCGTAGTAGGCCTTACGAACGAAAATAAAGGATGTCATTTATTATGTAGGCATAGTCGTGTATTAATTTCTATTTGAAGCTTTTAGTTGCGTAAGGAAAATTTTCACAAAAGTTTTGTAAGGCTACCCAAGTCTTGAAGCTTCGAAAATTAACGTACAGGTTGGAAGAATCCTCCGAGGAGACCACGAACAACAACAAATCATGGGGCACGAGAGCGCAAACACAACAGAGCTACATGAAATAGATGGCTATGAAGCACCCACGCCAAGAACATACCTCCACGATCTCAGTCGGCACAAGGCGCTAGCATTTGACTTCTAGGTGGTGCACAAGGAGAAGATTAAATCTTTTATCAGTCTAGAATCTGCATTTATTTTGTGCACATGTTTATGAAATCGTGTACATCATTGTGTACTGTGCACGCCTAAACGACTACTAAATTAATGCAAACATGATGTATACATAGGCCTCGTTTAAGACATGGGGACATATTTAGGAGCTAAAATATTAGGGTTTTCTTTATTAAAGGATGAACCTCCTTTATTGACAAAGCGTGCTTTTTATTGACTCATATTGTAGCATGGAGGGATAATCATATTTAGCACACACCGGCCTCTGTATAGTTAGGATGCACACAACCAACACACACACAGAAAATCACGTCGGCAAATAGCAAAGGAAAATTAGACCGAAGCTATGCCTAGGCGCAAAAAGAAATGAAGAAAAAAAATCCCAAAGCGATCAAAACAGCTATCAATGATGTACCTCGGTGACCATCTATATCAACCATCTTTTGACATTACATATATTACAAGAATAGTTCTCCAAAGACGACGCCTTCAAAAAGGGAATGATACATGCGTGCCGCCGTCGTCGGATCCAACCATCAAAGATTAGATCATGGGTTTTCACCCAGAAGATCACGTTGGAGCAAACCCCAGGTAATGCCTTCATCAAGGTGACGACGCAAAATACACCCCTATTGCCAAGTATAACCAGCAAGGGCCAAACTTAGGGTTTTCACCACTGAGCTCGAGACCAGGTACTCAATAAGCACCACCGAACCGAAGTCATTATATGAAGCAATCAAAACAACGATCATTAAAGGATGAACCTCCTGGCCTATGCATATTAATGAATGTACATAACTAGGCCAGATGGGCCCGAATTTTCTGGTAGGATACTTTTATGTTGAAGGTAATATTTAGACCCAATCAACATTCACATGGGGCATGAGTTTCACCGCGAAATCACTAGTTATGAAGTACTCATTGCAAAGATCACTATCATCTTCCAGGTTGCGACAAGTGGCGTGCTGCATGTGCGTCACTTGTCGCAACCTGTAAGTTTTTTCTTTTTTCGTAGATCCACTTATTCAGAACGTTTTTATCTCTTCAACCGTGCGTCCAAATCTCGAACCGTTTTCACCGTTGGATTCCTCGCGTTGAGGTCTTCAAAACTAGATCCCATGTTAATAGGTTTTGGCGAACTTTTTTTTATGAAAAACCGGCCGAAACAAACCGGACGAGAAAATCAAAACGGGAGAGAGGCCGCCCGTGCTTCTTGCGAAATCACAACCGTGCATCTCGCTGAAGCAAAACCATGTCTCTCGTGGAAGGAAAAAAATAGAAAACACGTTTTTTCGTTTCCGAGAGGCACGGCCGTGATTCTCGCGGAAGCAAAACCGTAACTCTCACGGAAGCAAAACCGTTACTCTCGCGAAAGAGAAAAAAACATGCTTTTTCGCGCTAATTTTTTCAAATCATTTTTACCCAAAAGCTAAGGAAGACCGATGGAAAACCGAAACGTAAAAAATCGTTTAAAAACCCAAAAACGCGTACGGAAAAATAAAAAAATAAAAATTCAGAGGGAGCGTTCAGAGCGCGACACATGGCGGACGCGGAGAGCGCGTCAAGTGGCGCTCATGGTTGTGTGGCTCCTGAAGAAGCGCTCGTCAACTAGTCGCTCTCGTTTCACCGGCCTTGTGATATGTGGTTTTGTTCGTGGGTGCTATCAAACATTCAACACTCCTCTCTCCATCAAATTTTACGAAAAATGCCAAAGATACCAAGCTAGAGAAATGTGACTCTCCCTTTCCGAAAGAATCTTAACAAAGATCAATGGCCGACCAATAATATACAAGAAAAAATAGATCTCAAATAGAAGAGCAGCGCGACAAGGCGTGTGTTTCCTTCTACCCCTTCCGTCCAAATTAAAGTTGAAACAATTTTTTTAGGACGGAGGGAGTAGTCTTTATGATAGGCAGTTCCTCCATGTACTGAACGTCGGTATGTGCATCCACCCTCGACCCTAGTACTGCCAGTCAGTGCGTTCTACCTCGGTTTTTCATTCGGGCGAGGAGCAGTGACGACCTCGATCGATCGGCTTGCAAACATGTAAAGTGTCCGAAGACGTACGTATAACCTGAATGCTTGGGACCATGAAAGCTAGCGTTGTCCATAAGCAAGTATCTCGCCCATCATGCCTGCGTTTTCTAAGCCGATCAGCATCAGCAGACGCCGCCATGAATGCATCGCTCTGGTTCTGGTTGCGTTTGGTTCGCCATATTCAATTGCATCGGCCAAAAATGAGGTTGGGGCATGCATTTCAGTTTTACACCAGTACATACCAGGTCTGACCGGCCATGAATAAAAATCACGAGCGCGGCAGCCGCAGACAAGTTAAGCGCATCACCAGGGCGCATGTACGTGAAACCTCGATTGATCTTTAGTTTACTCCCAGACCAACATCACAGGGGTGTTCTCCCCGCCAAAGAAAAATACAGTAAAATAAAATCCCGGGGTGTTCAGAGCTAGGCGTGCACACCATACAAAAAAAGCCGAAGATAGACCCGCCGCAAAATCCATCCGGGACCGGCTGGCGCGCCGGTAGCTCCAACACCCGCCGGCGTGCGTCTTGTGCTGTCCGGCGCCAAAGGACATCTCCCGTTCACATCTCCTTCTGGGTTGTCCTTAACTCCTTATGCTTGCAAGGTCTGGTCAATGAATTTTGGTAGATCAATGAATTTGGTAGTTTATCTTTTTCGCGAAAATGATTCGCATTTATGGACGCGACTAGGGAGCACACATGTGCTCTCGAGCGTTCCCAAGCACACAGCCAAAATGGAATTTTTTTTGTCTTAATGCTATGGTTCAAAAATTCACCATTAAAAAGAAAGATCTTGTCCCATATGCAATTATTTTGTGGGTTTAAAACTTTCAAAAGGTCCTAATTTTTAAACCGAACATCAAAATAAGATCCGTTTTCACCGTTAGGTTTTTGAGGGTGAGCTCCCATATGCGTATGTTTTGATGAACTTTTTTTTTCTCAGGCAACTTCGGTGCCAC
This sequence comes from Triticum timopheevii, assembly GCA_963921465.1. Taxonomy (NCBI): domain Eukaryota; kingdom Viridiplantae; phylum Streptophyta; class Magnoliopsida; order Poales; family Poaceae; genus Triticum; species Triticum timopheevii. Next base: position 485,964,598 of record OY997274.1, read on the forward strand.
CCAGAGGCAACTCTTGTACCACAGTAAGCAACTTTTGGTTAGGAGGATGCTGCCGCTCCCCTTGCCCACGCTCCTGCGCCGCACCGCTCCGGCGCCCGCAGCCACTGTCTCCGCTGCCGCGGCGCCGCTCCTTGACCAGCCGCGCCTCTCCCCTGCAACGCCGCGGTCCCCCCCCCCCCCCCCCCCGGTTCCCCACGCCAAGGTTTGCTCGGGAGGGCCTCGTGCTCTCTCTGTTCCCGCAGCTGGCTGGATCCACGCCAGATCCAGTCCCTCTGCCGAGGCCCCCTCCCACTTCAGGCTCTTCTTTTGGCCGGGATTCGATCCCCGAAGATCCATCTGCGGTTGCTGCTCTTGTTGCTTCAAATCCCCGGAAGGTCTGCTTTGCTGCTGCTGAAGTTCTGCGGCATCCAGCTCCCCTTGGGCTCGTCCGTGGCGCTCCCAAGTCATGCCTCAAGGCATCCTCGTCTGCGCGCTTCGCTGCCGGCCGGCGTGCAACGTCGACGCCCGTTTCTTCCAGCCCTGCATCGCCGCGTGCTTCTTCGATTGCGCCGTCCAATGGTGATGTCAGCTCGGAGGAGGGTTGGAAGCTTGTTCGAGCTCCATACTGGTGGAGAGCTCTGTCTCCCAACCACCGACAGCCACCCCGACGATCCTCGCCTTCGCTTTCCCCTCCAACCGGCAGAAGATTCGTCAAGCTCCATCACAGGACCTGCCATCGCTGCCTGGAGCGGGGACACTGTAAGGTTGACTGGCGTGATCCCTACAAATGCCTGATCTGTCGACAGAGCGGGCACCATGCTCATCAGTGCGGAAGCAAGTCGCCGCCTCCACTGCAAGTTCGTCTCCCGCCATCAGCATTGCAGAACCAGCCCTCACCCCTGCTGCCGTCCTCCTCGGATGATGATGCCGAAAGGATTCCTCTTCGCCTGCGTTCGCAGCCGTTGCTTCGTGTCCGCCAACCCTCAAGAGCTCCCCCGGGACATGCTAAAGTTCAAGGCCGGGACTCGCGCGGAAAAGACAGTGATATTTGTGGTCATCAAGAAGATGTCAGGCGCCTGTGGTCTGCAGCTCCCAAGCACTGACGCCCGGAGAATCAACGTTGGATGTGTGCAATGCCTCCGTGATGGCACAATCATCCCGGCTTCGGGCAGGAGATCCCGAGACCGCCCAGCTGGCATGATGGCGAGGTGCCTGCGCAACAAAGAGAACCGCGGAAAATCTCCGCCTCCTTCCCCTCGCAGTACACAACATGACATCATTGTGCTACGGCCTTCCCCGACGGCCCCTACGAACTGCAGAAGATCGTCACCGCCTTGCTCCCGCACTACTCACTGAGACATCATCGAGCTGCGTCCTTCACTGACTGCCCCTGCCTGGCTACGTCGCGCAGCTCCGTGTATGGGATTGCTGGTGTCGCCGCCTCGTCTGCTTCAGCGTGCATCCTCCCGGACTCCAAGCCCCCTCACGCCGATCCACCAGACTGCTCCTTTGCCTGGCTCCCTCACGCCGCTACACCAACATGCCGAGCTGTTTGGCTCTGCTGACGAGCTCATGGTGACTTCCACTCCAGAAGAGACTCCTTCCCCTCCGGTCACCCCGATCCACATACCTATGTCTACGCCGCCTGGAAGCCCGACGGCGTCGCCGCCACACTTCCCGTTATTCGTCGCCCGTCAGCCGCCACTCTTAGCTGATCCAAGCTCCCCTCCACCTCGACGGCCGGCGACCAGGAGGAAGACGCTCGCGGGCGTATCAGGCTTCAATCTGACCAGGTGCAGCCCACGGCTAGGTGCCAAAAAGAGGATGATGCCGATTGCACAGATGGCAGAGAGGCTACTCTGTCAGCGCATGGGCATCATTGACGAAGGCCAGCAGCTCACCGAAGACGCCATTGGCAGGTTTGTTGCCATGTTCCAGGGAAGGCTCCCCGACATCACTGTTTCTGCCATTCGAGCTCTATTCAACCTTGATTGTGACTTGACAAAGGCAGTTGAAGATGCCCTTGTGGAACATGGCGGAGAAGTCGGGCTGGAGCTGCAAACGACGGGCGAGGAGGTCTCCGACGAGGCGGCGTGACCTGGACTGTGTTTGTTACAGCTGATGTACTTTGTTCCTCATGTTAGATACAACCTGTAGATGGTTCTTGTTTGCTTGTTGGTTGCCGGTGCTGCTGGCCGCTGCCATCTACCCTTGCGTGGCACACAGGGGTGTTTGTTGTGGCTGTTGTTTGATGTTTCTTAGCGTGCTGCTCCTCCTGGTGTTGTTGTACTCTGCTTCTTGTGCTGGTCCTGCCAAGTGTTGATCTACTGAAGTATGCTGGTGCCTTTTATGTTAGAACAAAACCTGAATATAATGAGCTGGAACGTCCGTGGCTTGAATTGTCCTGACCGTCGTACTGCTATTCATGAGACCATCGCTGCTACTCCGTGCCACCTCGTCTGTTTACAAGAGACCAAGCTCGAGCTTGTTAACCCTTCCATTGCTGCATTTCTAGGTGGATACAGACTGAAGAGCTTTGCTCAGCGCCCAGCTTTGGGCACCCGTGGGGGCATCCTTCTTCTTTGGGACGAGAATTTTGTCTCTGTCCATGATGTTAGCATTGGAGCCTTTTTCATTTCGGCCACGGTCACCATCACCTCTACGAGTTCATCCTTCAAACTAACAACTGTTTATGGCCCGACGCGAAGCAATCTGAAAGACGCCTTCTTCCAAGAATTAGTTAGTGAGAAGCCCCCCCCATGGTGATAAGTGGCTGCTCAATAGTGATTTCAACCAAATATACCGGGCTAGAGACAAGAACCGTGCGAATGTTGATCGGAGTCGCATCGTCCGCTTTCGCAACGCCCTCAATGTGTGTGAGTTAAAAGAGATACACCTTCAAAACCGGAAATTTACTTGGAGTAATGAGCGAAATGATCCAACTTTGAGCAAGCTTGATTCCTACTTTTGCAATGAAGATTGGGACCTTCAGTTCGGCACACACCTCCTGCATGCTCTTTCCTCATCACTCTCCGATCATTGCCCTCTCCTCCTTGCTAATGATAAAGGGCCTCCGAGGACCAAGTCGTTCCGATTTGAAAATTTTTGGATCAAAATGCCAGATTCAAGGATGTTGTCCAAGGTGCTTGGAACCAAGAGGTGAACCATTTTGATCCTTACCACATCCTCTTCCAGAAGTTGAAAAAGACAAGTCATGTTCTTAGAAAGTGGAGCAAGATGATTTTTGCGCATTCAAAGGTGCAAATTCACATGGCCCTCGAGATCATTCTTCGCTTGGACGTGGCCCAAGAATCCCGACCTTTAAGTGCTGATGAGCGGGACATTCATAGGAGACTCAAGCGCAAGGTGCTTAGTTCGTCCGTGCTTGAACGCACGCGAAAAAGGCAATGTTCGAGGATCACCAATCTCAAAGATGGAGATGCTAACACTCGCTTCTTTCACCTCCGGGTCAACCATAGAAGGCGAAAGAATTTCATCCACCGTCTTAAGCACAATAACGGCTGGGTCACCGACCATGAGCACAAGAAGTCCATCATACAAAACCACTTCAGCGAAGTCACCAAGAGGGGTGCGCCCCGTACCATTGACATCAATTGGGATAATATCCATGTCCCCGCTTGCGATCTCTCAAACCTTGGGGATGCCTTCTCGGAGGAGGAGGTCAAGAAGGCAATCTTCGATCTACCAAGTGACAAAGCTCCAGGACCGGACGGCTTCACCGGTGCCTTCTTCAAGGAATATTGGAAGATCATCAGAAGAGACATTATGAATGCTGTCAACCACTTCTCGGGCATGCACACCTCCAACCTCCTTTGGCTCAACTCAGCGAACATTGCCCTCATTCCTAAGAAAGATGGGGCGGAGTGCATCTCCGATTTCCGTCCCATTAGTCTTATCCATGCCATTGCGAAGATTATAGCTAAGATGATGGCTTCGCGTCTTGCACCGCACATGCAAAGTCTTGTCTCAAATGCCCAAAGCGCTTTTATCAAGAAAAGGAACATACATGATAATTTCATGTATGTGAGAGGCCTGGCGAGAAAGTTACATCGCAACAAGACCCCGACTTTGCTCTTCAAGCTCGATATCAAGAAAGCTTTCGACTCTGTTAGATGGGATTTCCTTTTGGATCTTTTAAGGCATCTGGGCTTCCTAAGCAAATTTTGCAACTGGGTTTCGGCCCTCCTTTCCACTGCTTCGTCGAGGGTTTTGATCAATGGTGTGTTGGGTGATCCGTTGAAGCATGGTTGTGGCCTCAGGCAAGGCGATCCTCTATCCCCCCTGCTGTTCGTTTTGGCGATTGATCCTCTACACCATCTTCTCAACAAAGCCACGGCCCAAGGGCATCTCCATCCTCTCTGTGGTAGAGCCACGACCATCCGTGCTTCGCTCTATGCGGACGATGCTGCCATCTTTGTCAAGCCCATCAAAGAGGATGTTCAATTCCTTGCTTCCTCCCTGGCCTCCTTTGGAGTTATTACCGGTTTAGTCACCAATTGTGCCAAAAAGCCTCGTCGCCCCTCTTCGATGCGAAAATGTTGACCTTGATGATATTCTACTTGCTTTCCTGGCTGTCCGTTCTTCGTTTCCGATGAGGTACCTTGGACTCCCGCTATCCATCAAGCGTCTCAAGAGGATCCATTTTCAACACCTTGAGGATAAGGTCGTTCGCAAGCTCCCTCCCTGGCAAGGAAGACATGTCACTACTGCTGGCCGGGTTGTTCTTGTCAAAGATGTCCTCGCTGCCATCGCCATTTACCATATTACGCCTCTTGATATCCCGATGGCGGTTCTCAAGAAGATTGACCATCTTCGCCGCGCCTATCTTTGGGCGGGAGCCGACAAGGTTTCCGGTGGGAAATGCAAGGTTAATTGGGACCTTGTTTGCAAGCCTAAGAAACATGGTGGCCTGGGTGTGCTCAATTTGGACAAATTTTCCAAGGCTCTTAGGCTTCGATGGCTCTGGTTTGAATGGAAAGAGCCCGCAAAACCATGGATTGGTATGGGCACACCATGTACGGACAAGGAAAAAGATTTGTTTGCGGCTGCCACTATAGTCACGGTTGGGAATGGGCGTATAGCCAGATTCTGGAACTCCTCTTGGCTGAATGGTTTGTGCCCGCGTGATATTGCACCTGACATCTTTGATCTATCCAAAAAGAAAAACTGCTCGGTCCAGCAAGCTTTATCAACCAACACTTGGATCTCTCACATCGACATCTCCAATGGCCTAACAATTGACCACGTTCAACAGTTTGTCAACCTTTGGGAAAAGGTTGCTCAGGTCACACTTGTTGAGGATACGGAGGATTCCATTATTTGGAAGTTCACCAAGGACGGTTTGTATTCTGCCTCCTCGGCTTATAAGGCGCAATTTGAGGGCCTTACTACGTCGGACATGGTTCTTTCGGTGTGGAAGGTGTGGACTCCTCCGCGGTGCAAATTTTTTGCTTGGCTTGCTCTTCAAAACAGGATTTGGACATCAGACCGCCTTCTTCGTCGTGGATGGCCCAACTGCGGTCTTTGCCCCCTTTGCAAGCAAAGTCAGGAATCGGCGGCCCACCTACTGTTCCAATGTTGTTTCACCCTTCGCGTGTGGAATGAAATTCTCCAGTGGCTCGGCTTGCAGCACATCAATACCGCAACTTGGATGACGAGGGTCTCAGTGAGGGAATGGTGGACAGGAAACATTCATATCCGTAGCGAACCCCCCAAGGCGCTTGCTTCGCTGATGATGCTCATCTCCTGGGAGATTTGGTCGGAGCGCGATGCTTGAATTTTTCGCAATACGGCCGCTCCGTCGGCGGCCCTTGTTAGTAAGATTAAAGAGGAGTTGTCTCTTTGGGCTTTGGCGGGCGCCAAGCACTTGAGTATTGTAATGGCGCGAGAAGGCCTTTATTTTCTTGCCGTTTTGTGGCGTTGTCTAAATCTTCTTCCTTAATCAATGAAATGGCAAATCTTTTGCCTTGTTTCAAAAAAAAACTTTTGGTTAGGATGTGTATCATGATCATCTATCATCCCAATATCCTTTTGAGTTGGCTATGATGACATCAACTCGCTCCTATTTCGACCATGCAGATCCTTCTGTGATAAATGTCAGTGACAAATTGGGGAAAAAAATGCTCATCCTTTGCAACCCACCTCCTCCCATTTAGCAGAGCATTCTTTCAGAATAAAAATACACAACCAAATCAAAATACATCGATGATCAGACACACATAGCAACAAGTTTCAGACCGGCAAAAATATACACGTACATGATACATGCTCACGGCTTCAGGAGCCTAAAAATCCATTGGATGGTTAAAAAAAGAAGAGATACATAGAAGATAAAGAATCACACAGATTCATGAGTGCATCAACCACATGACAAGAAATTCCATTGATTGGTCTTCCTCCTTTGACAGAATATAATCAAGGCTGGAATTAGTGTAGCAGCAACAACAAATTGAGCGCTAGGCCAACAAGTCAAGATCAACATCCCTCTCTAGCAATATGTAAGCAACAATCTATAAGCGCGCGCGCACACACACATATCAAGCACACATCAACCACGCACAACACAGATGGATCAATGCACGCATGCGCACATCAAGCACGCGGCTCCGGTTGGTGCCGATGGCCGTCGGGTTCATCTGCCACTGCATTGCCGGAGAGATGGTGGACGGCGGGGAGCAGACCAACAACTGCTTCCGGACTTTGGAGCCGCGACATTATCGAACACCCCGCTTGTGATCATTCGATGGTATCGGTATCTCGATGTAATTTTTATTATGTTTGAACACTGGTATAGGGTTTGGACTTTGGAGCCGGCCAGTCGCCCAAGAGGGACGCAGGGGCGAAGAGGGCGAGCCACCAAGTCAACCTTATCGACACATTGACGGAGCTCACTAATAAAGGGAGCATGCAATGCAGCAGTGGCCGGCTCAGAGGCATGCACGCACCAATGCGCTACTGATTTTGTACAGACCAGACCTGAGTTACAACACTAGTGTCGTGCGCGATCTGGAGCTGCCTGCCTACATGAAAACTGAAATCCAGCAGTACACGTACAGTTTTTGTACACCACCCAGCGAGGCGTCCTCGATGCATGAGCTCTTCAGCTAACCTCATGGCCGTTGTGGTAAATGGACACCTCTCGCGACAAGTATTTATGCACCGTGTCCCCGGCCTGCATGGCCGAACGAAGCAAAAAAGAAATAACAATTAATGTACCTGCAGCCGCGTCGAGATCGGGCAAAATTAGTAACAGCCATAGATGAAGGCTGAACCATGCAGCTGCACTTAATTACAGTCTGTCTGTGTGTGCACATTTACAAATTCTACGCTTTAGATTTGGATTATGTATGATCTCTGTATTTGGATGGATTACATTACATGTGACGGTGGGGGTTGCATTCACGCGCGCACCTGTATGGCTCCAGTCTTTGTGATTTGTCATAGCACCCATGGACTTAGCATCATGTCATGCACACTTGGAGTTCACCGCACTGGAAGCTAGCTAAGCTAGCTAAGCTCGCAGCAGGCCATGCTATATAGGGAACGGAGACGAGAAAGGTGGTGAACCAAGAGCCATGGCTATTCTACTTACCCTGATGCTGGGACGTTAGAGTAAAGCAGGGACAAGTAACGCACTTTTTGTCTCTCTTGTTCCAACCCATCATTAGGAACGAACAAACAAACCACAACCAAACAAGCGCAGTGGAGATGTATAGATGCTTGTCCCAAATGCTGTGCCAAATCCTCTCGCTTTTCGTTTCTCCTTCCTGGAAATAAACGGCATGGCATCCTCTTGCCTTTTGGGGCCTCTTTGGATTGAAGGATTTTCATAGGAATATTGGAGGATTCCAATCCATTGGATTTTTTCCTAAAGAAGCCCTTTGGATCAAAGGAACCACACCTCCAAAATTCCTATGGATGCATTCCTACACCTCAATCCTATAGGAATTTCAACATCCACTATAACCTCTTTTTTACACTGATTCGCGTAGGATCGAGGCACTTTTCCTGTGTTTTTCCTGTGTTCCATCCAAATGACCATTCTTGTAGTTTCCCTCTATTTTGTAATCCTCTGTTTTGCACCTACAATCCCGTCAAATTCCTGTGTTTTTTGAATTCCTTTGTTTTCTAATCCTGTGATCCAAAGAAGCCCTTGGCTTTTGCCTCTCTTCTCTTCTCCCCAGGAAAGCTGGACAATCATCAGGACCAGGACCCGAATTAAAATGTGGTTGTTCTTTTGCTAGTGTGCTATTCACTCCTCACCATTGACGTCCATGGCTCTGCGCCCCTGCCTCCTTCTGCAGCACGGCTTTCAAAGCGCAACGCAGTCCGAAAATTAACCTCTGGCAGTTGGGCCCACCGAGCCGGGTGTCCCACTTGTCCGTGAGCGACATTATGCAGTCGGGTGGGATCCACCGCACCTCACCACGCGCATGGTTATCAAGGCAGAGCCCCATCCCAGCGCGTTCTTCGCCGACCAGCTCACTCACACCACCCAACGCTGCGCTGAACTCCTTCTCCGGCAGCGACGCTTTCCTTGCTGATACACCGCCGCCTCGCGACCTCGCCTCGAGAGCGCAATGGCCGCGCGCATGACGCGGCGCCCTGCCGTCTTGCTGCTCCTCGCTGCCGCCCTTCTCGCGGTCGCGGTACAGCCGGCGGCGGCGACGCTGCATCCGGTGGACTACCTGGCGCTGCAGGCCGTCCGGCGCGCGCTCTCCGACCTGCCGGGCTCCGGCTTCTTCGCTTCGTGGGACTTCACCGGAGACCCCTGCGGCTTCGCGGGGGTCTCCTGCTCCGGCGACGGCCGGGTCGTCACGCTGGCCCTCGGGGACCCGCGAGCCGGCGCGCCGGGCCTCTCGGGCGCATTCCCCTCGGCCGCGCTCGCGCGTCTCTCCGCGCTTAGCTCGCTCTCGCTCGTCCCCGGCCGCGTATCCGGGGGGCTACCCTCCGCCGTCGCGGCGCTCCCGTCGCTCCGCTTCCTCGCTCTGTCTGGGAACCTCATCTCCGGCAACCTCCCCGGAGCATTCTCCCCTGCTCTTCGGACGGTTGATCTCAGCAAGAACTCCTTCTCCGGCAGGATACCCTCGTCGCTGCTCCATATCAGGAGTCTCCGAACGCTCGTCCTCTCCCACAACTCCCTCTCCGGCGAGATCCCCACGACAGTGAGTTCGCCGCTGGTCCACCTCGACCTTAGGAACAATCGCCTATCCGGCGGCGTACCGCCGCTCCCGATGACGGTCGTGTACCTCAGTCTCGCCGGGAACAGGCTCTCCGGCCGCGTGGGCGGCGTCCTTCGCAGACTGACGAGGCTGTCGTTTCTTGACCTCGGCGGGAACTGGTTCTCCGGCGAGGTGCCCGGAGAAGTCTTCTCGTTCCGGATTGGGTACCTGCAGCTGCGCAAGAATGCCTTCTCTGGCGAGCTCCGGCCGGCGGGGCGGTTGCCTTCGGGCGCCACGGTGGACCTCAGCCACAACGCGCTATCCGGGCGGGTGCCGGCGGAGCTGGCGAGCGCGGCCGCAGTGTACCTGAACGGGAACAAGTTTGCCGGCGCGGTGCCGGCGGAGATTGTGGCGGCGGCGGAGGGCGGGCGCATGCGGGTGCTCTTCCTTCAAGACAACTTCCTCACCGGCATCAGCGTGCGCGGCGTGCCGTCGAGCGCAGCGGTATGCGCACACTGGAACTGTGTTGCGCCGCCGCCGACCGTGGTGGCCGCGTGCCCGGCCAAGGGCGGTAGGGGCCGGCGCCGGCCGCCGGCTCAGTGCGGCGGGAGGAGGGGGTAAGGAAGGAAATGTTTAAGGATTTTGGGGTGGTTTAGCGGGTAATGATGGCGGAATGTCATAGCTCATGACACAGGTGAAAAACCAATTTTTGGTGTATATTTTGTGATCTTCCTTTAGATATACGGCCGTAGTTTGTCAGTTTTACACATGTAAGGTGGGTCTGGTGTGTTTCAGACTTTCAGTAGAGAAACTTTGTGCACAGAAAATGTTCGGCCCTTCTATGTTATCTCTAGTGATTTGTTGCTCAATGGTTCGAATTGTTACAAAGTGCATCTCGTATTGACTAGTACTTGTACCAGTTGCTCTGCAATTATTCTTAGTGAACTACTACCCTCTGCAATTGCGATACGGAGGGTTATTATTCTGTACATTTGGTCTCGAATCCTAGTTGTGCAGGTGGCTGGTAGTTTGGAAGTAGAAAAACGAAAACACACACAGATGTACTCCCTCCGTTCCAAATAGTTAGTACAAAGTTGAGTCATCTATTTTGAAACGGAGTAGTATTGTTCTTCTGCAATTTGATGGCTTGGGTCAGAAACACTATCAAATCATATTCTCATGTGAACAACAGCTCTCATCCCTTTTTCACTTGTTCTTCCCTCCTTTCTCCTTTCCACAACACTTTGGGAAGTGAAGAACTCACCAGAATGATCCACCGTTAGGGTATCTCCAACGGCAACCTGCAAATATACTCCCACATCCCTGTTCGCGGACACGGATGCGGGAGGCAGCCATCCAACGCTAACCGCATACATTTTCACAACAACTCAAATCAACCAGGCGAAATTCGTGCAGGATTTCATGCAAACTCGACAGGATTTCATACAAACATGACGGATTTCATACAAACCAGACACAAACGGTTACGTTTTGGATATATATTTTGACTAAAATGTTAAAACTATGTGCACGTATGGTCGCGCAGAGCTCCACTCTCACGACGCAGATACACTACACTAGTCTATGGCTGGCCGCATAGAGCGGTTCGGACTCCTGCAAACCTCCCCCATTTGTATATCCGGTTTGCAAGAGAAATCGCGTCCGGACCGCTCTGCGGCCGGTCGGCGTTGAATGACTTCCACTGTCCTTACGGCAGGTTTGTGAGCCCGCCTTGGAGATGCCCTTAACAGTCTCTCATCTCGGATTCTACTTGTCGATCTTGCTTTCTGTCTGTATGTGTGTGTTTTCAACCTTTGGACAAAGCTCCGAACAAAGTTACAGGATCTTTCCACTTTCTGCATCATGACCTCTACCAAATATTTCCTTCGCCCACAGAGCACTAGATGAGCAGAATGATGCTTGTATAGTTATGTACACAAGAAGGCAGCAATTATGCATGTCTTGGCATGGGTGTTCTGAATAATCATCAAGGTGGAGTACTTACTTTCTGCAGCACTACCAGACACGTATCTGCATGCACCATCTTCTTCTTCTTCTTCTTCTTCTTCCATGGACCTGGTAATAATCTCTGGCAAGTAATTAGATGATGGATTAATCAAATGATGTTCCTCTTGCTAATAACATACGCACGCGCTGGGGTTCAGTTGCAGAGAGTGGCAGTCAGCTAGGTGAGTGCTGTGGCAGTGCCATCTTTAGCCCTGCATGCCTTGGCGTTGCCGCTACGCACGGCTGGATAGGAACTATACGTACTACTCCGTCGTGGCATGCACCGATTCGCCCTCGCCTGGCATCTCCTCTGCTCTGGATGCAGTTGACCAGCTACGGGTCCGCTATTTGATTTGATGCAGCACGCCGGCCCTCGTCGACGACGAAGGTTCGCCGCAGATAAACACGGCGAGGGAGGGAGGAAGGAAGGAAGGAAGGAACCGTCACCTGCAGGCTGCAGCCGAGCCACCGACCCACGAGAGCGACGCCTCGCCATTGCCGCGTGGATTTCTTCATTTAGTCTAAGGGATCCGTCAACCAGTCTCTGTCTGACTGTCAGGCAAGACGACGCGTCTAAGCAAACCGACCGGATGCCGCATACGTATGTGCATCTCTTTATAAGTAGACGCTCGATTGATGAAGTTTCCACTCCATCCCGTTCTGTCCAATCCTAGCTGATTCGTCCTCCTCATCCTCTATCGTTCTTGATTGGTATCCGTTCGTCCCGCCACAACTCAGAGGAACAGACAGAGTTTTCGCTAACTCGATCATGAGCTACCAGCAGGGTACGTACCAGCTACCAGTAGAAATCACAAGCGAGCATTTTTGGTTCGTGAATTCTGAGTGATCTTTTGGTTTCTTCCGGTTACGCAGGATACCCGCCGCCGGGCACCGCAGCAGCGTACCCGCCGCCGGGCTACCAGCAGCAGGCCTACGTCGCGCCGCCGCCGGCTATGTACCAGCAGGATCAACAGTACCCTCCTGCCGGCGCCGACACCACCAGCCGCGGCGGACACGGCCACGGCGGCGATGGCTTCTTGAAAGGATGGTACTTTCCCTCCCTTGATCTGAATTCTCACTCACCTCCGTAGCCTCATTTCTAATGATCTGATAATGATCGTCTTCCTCTTGTGTTGTTGCAGCTGCGCGGCGCTCTGCTGCTGCTGCCTCTTCGACGCCTGCTTCTGATCGACTTCGTCCCATGTTGTTCCACCGACCCAGGCGTGGCATATACTCCCTCCGTTTCAAAATAAGTGTCTTAACTTTGTACTAACTCTAGTACAAAGTTGTACTAAGCTTGAGACACTTATTTTGAGACGGAGGGAGTAGATTATATAGAGCATCATCATACTTATTTAGCTTATTTTTTTAAACGTGGTTGATGTGTTGAGTACTAGTCCCATAACAAGTTTTTTTCTTTTTTTTTGAGAAAGAGAACAAGATTTCTTGCGTGTGATTAAAAAAAGTTAACAAGTTCCTGTGTGTGATAGATAGACATGTGAGATTTGTCTGATGGCCTTATGGAATGTATATTTTCTTGGTGTTTTCTTTTATGATACCTTGCCGCATTTATTTAGTGAAGTTCAGGAATCTCGTCCGAGACCACCTCCAAAATACAATGTGGTGGCACATTTAACCACCTTGCAAAGTTCATCACCCACATCTATTTTAGCTAACCTATGAGCGGCAACATTTGTTGTCCTTCTCACCCAAGAAACCTTCCGGTCTTCATAAGCACGCAGCATACCTTACCTTTAATTTCTTCTATCACCGGCCCTGCGACAGAGAGATTTCTCTCTTGATTATTGAGCATACCTACGACGAACTTGCAGTCCAGCTCGACGTGGATTCTTCTGAAATCCATCTCTGTCGCCAGCTCGATAGCTCTCCAACATGCCAGAATCTCAGAAGTGTGGGTTTTCACTTTTCAGAGCTCGAGCTCCATCGGACTCCCATGAACAGTAAAATTTAAAAAATCCAAAAAATCTGAAACTTTGTAAGATTGATTATGACCAAATGTTGTAGGTACTTGCAAATTTTTGTGGCCAAATAACAATCTAGGAGCCCGTACAGAAAATAAAAAAAAGTTGGTGCTCAAACTTGTGTGCACTGTTGAGCAAAACCTTTTTTTGAGCTCGTCACATGTTGTCACGTAGGCACCAAAGTTTGCAAGCAGGTAAGAAATTTGGTCACTAACAATGTCACAAAATTTCAGAATTTTTAGAATTTTTACTATTTTTTATTTTACTGCTCATAGGGTACCATGAAACTCGAGCAACATTACCACTTTCTGGAATCTCAGTCATCTCCGGATCAAAGGAATGGCAAAATAAATGGCAAGCGGCAACTTTGAAGGCGCCATTGTGATCTCTGATAACTACACCGCCACTACCCTTCTCGCCAAATCTGGTGTCACGGGAATGCCAAGTCACTCGGCCCAACAGGGCCGGCCCAAGAGAGGGCGTCGGCCCAACCCACGAGTCCAGGGAGAGGACTGGGTCCAGTGAGTGTGTACTTAGAGGGTGGCGTGTGGAGGGATTCGGCATCGTTGGATCACTACTCTGTATCGGCGCCGTTGGGCGATCTCCTCTCCCCACCTCCTGGCTCTCTCTCCCTGATCCCCTTTCTTGCTGCCACAAACCCTAGCTCCAGTTTGTACCTCTGATCTGATGATTGAGTGAATCAAATACAAGAGAGAGACCTAGATCCGTGTCATCTGGTATCAGAGCCCTCGATCCCACCCAATTTTCCTCTTCGCGTCTCGATCTGGCGCCCAAGACTCGCAGTATCAAGGAGATCATGGCGGGGACGGACGTTCAGAAGCAGCTGGAGGAGGCAGCGGCGGAGCGGAGCGGCATCGCCAAGGCTCTCCTCTCGATCCAGCAGACGCTGGATCGGATGGCCCCTGCAGTTGCGAAGATGGAGCCGGCGGTCGCGAAGATGGAGCCGACGCTCGTCGCCCTCGAGCCGGTCGTCCAGGATCTTGCGGCCTGGCGGCCTACCGTGGATGCGGCGGTGGGACAACTCCAGGCGGACCTCGGCGACATTCGGGTGCAGTTGGAGAAGATCGTTGCGGGTGCTCCGTCCACCAGCAGGCCGGCACCAGATCTGACCCAGGCGGACGCGCCACTTCCCCACGCCAGGCAGAGTGACGACGGTCACGGGCAGATTGGCCACCGCGGGGCTCTTCTTCCACGGGTTTCAGCTAGTGAGGGACCGATCCTCACGACGCCGGTCCCGGCCAATGGTACGTATCGGACCCCGTTCCCCTCCGCGCCTCTACCGCCTCCACCGTCCCTTGATCTGGTGGGCAGTAGCGCTGTTTTTGGTGGAAGCAGATCCACCAACAACAAGCAGATGGGATGTCCAGAGTTTGATGGCGACAACCCCACGGGTTGGCGTCTTCGTTGTGAGGCTTATTTCCGCGTCTGTGGCATTGAACCGCAGGTGTGGGTGGACACCGCTGTTGTCCATTTCACCGGCGCAGCGGCCTTGTGGCTGGAATGGTCCAAGACTCACCTGAAGATCCCAGGATGGGATCCGTTTTGCGCCGCTGTGTTGGACAAGTTTGGTCGTTCTGAATTTCAGTTGTTGCTGCAGAAGTTTTCTAAACTGAAGCAAGCTGGTTCGGTGTTAGAATATGCCAAGCAGTTTAATATAGCAATGCATAGTTTGTTGGCGCATCATAGTTCTTGGGATCCTCTGTTTTTCACCACCCATTTTGTGGAAGGCCTCAGTCATGATATCAAAGTAGTTGTTATGTTGCATCGACCTCCCGACTTGGAAACTGTTGTCTCTCTTGCTGCTTTACAGGAAGAAGTGGTGGAGATGGTTCGCCAAGAACATGAGGGCATGGGGGCGCATCGTGTTGGGGCCTCGAACACTCGTTCGGGGCGTTTCTCGGCAAGGCCCCCTTCAGCGGTCGCTGTGCCAACATCTCCGATGATGGGACGTACGGCAAATTCTACGCCCTCACCCACCGCGCTCGACACACGTCGGGGGCTCGACATCGCCAAGTCACAAGTGGACGAGAAGCTCAAGGCCCTGCGCACATTTCGCAAGGCGCGTGGCTTGTGTTTTACTTGCGGCGATAGATGGAACCCAGGCCACACCTGTGCTGCTACCGTGCAACTCCATGTTGTGGAAGAGTTGGTGGGAATGCTATCTCCACCAACATCTCTAGAACCAACCTCTCTCCAACACGAGAGCTCTGAAGAGGATCTGTGTTTGTTGTCAGCGGCAACGGTTGCTGGTACTGAAGCGCCCAAAGCCTTCCGGCTCACTGGCAACATTGGGGGCAAGGTTCTGCTAATGCTCATCGACTCCGGGAGTTCTCACAGTTTTATCAATGCAGAGATAGCTCAAGCTTGGCCAGCGATTCGTCCTATGCAAACACCTCTAAAGGTCAAGGTTGCAAATGGGGCCATTACCAGCTGCACTCTGGAGCTGCCTTGCTGTGAGTACCTGGTGCAGGGGGTCACATTCAATTCCAGTTTCAAGCTTTTTCCCTTGGGCTGTTATGATATAGTTCTCGGGATGGATTGGTTGGAATCCAGGGTGTTATGACAGTGAATTGGTCTGAGAAACAAATGTCATTTCAACACAATGGGCAGATGGCTCACTTATTAGGACAGTCTCAACGGACGGCAACTTGTCATATGATCTCTATGGCCCAGCTCAACCTCTTGCAGTCACGCACAGACATTGCTCACATCCTCTTACTGTCAGCCAGCAAACCTGAAGTGGATCAAGCTCCGGTCCCAGCTGCTGTTGAGGAGCTGCTTCAAGATTTCCCCGAGCTATTCAAGGAACCCAGTGGACTACCACCTCATCGGGAATTCGATCATGTCATTGAGCTCATTCCTGGAGCGCAACCAGTCAACAGACGGCCGTACCGCTACAGTCCGGCGCAGAAGGACGAAATTGAGAGACAAGTTACAGAAATGCTTCGGCAAGGTATCATACAGCTCAGTCGCAGTCCCTTCTCGTCCCCCGTGCTTTTGGTTCAGAAAAAGGATGGGGAATGGCGATTCTGCATCGACTATCGCTTCCTCAATGCGATCACCCTCAAAACTCGCTACCCCATTCCCATCATCGACGAGTTGCTGGATGAATTACATAGTGCCACGGTTTTCAGAAGTCTGGATCTTCACTCTGGATATCACCAAATCTAGATGCGACCTGGGGATGAAGCTAAAACAGCGTTTCAGACACATCATGGGCATTTCGAGTTCAAAGTGATGCCACAGGGTGTCACTGGAGGGCCTTTCACATTTCAGTCTGCTATGCATATCGTCCTTGCACCATTTGTGCGAAAAGGGGTTCTAGTGTACATCGACGACATTCTGGTGTTTAGTGCAACCTTGAAGGAGCATGTGTTGTTGTTACGAGCAGTATTCCAGCGATTGGAGCAGTATTCTCTCAAGGTCAACCTGAAGAAATGTGCGTTTGTGCAGCCGCAACTCTGATACTTGGGGCATGTTATTAGTGCGAAAGGAGTGCACACAGACCCTCGCAACATCGAGAAAGTGCAGAACTGGTCTTCGCCATCATCTGTTAAGGAGCTTCGCCAGTTCCTTGGATTAGTAGGATATTATCGTAAGTTCGTTCGACACTATGGGGTGATCAGTCGAGGCCTCACAGAGCTACTGAAGAAAGGTGTTCCTTTTGTGTGGACGGCTGATCATGAGCAAGCGTTCACGTCTCTCAAGACAACACTGACCACAGCCCCTGTACTAGCCCTGCCCAACTTTGCCAAGCCGTTCGTGGTGGAGACGGACGCATCTGACATTGGCATTGGCGCTGTTCTGATGCAACAACAACATCCAGTGGCCTTCCTCAGTCAGGCCTTGGGCCCACGACACCGGGCATTGTCCACATATGAGAAAGAGTGTCTCACTATCCTGATGGCAGTGGATAGATGGCGACCATACCTTCTTCTGTCAGAATTCACTATCCGCACGAATCATCGGAGCCTTACTTGCTTGGACGAACAGAAACTCACCACCCCATGGCAACACAAAGCTCTGACCAAGCTGCTTGGACTGCAATATAGGATTGAGTATCGCCAGGGGGCTAACAATCTGGCAGCGGACGCTCTCTCACGGCAGCCTGCAGACCATGCAATGGTGACCGCGGTCTTAGTCTGCGTGCCCACCTGGCTCGAGGATGTCAAGCAGAACTACAGGAAAGACCTTGATTGCTGTCGCATGCTGGCCTTGCATGCCCAAGGGGTGAAACTGGCAGAGCCCTTCTCGATCACCGACGGGCTGATTCGCTACAAAGGGCGAGTCTGGTTGGGCAATGATGTGGATAGCCAGCAGAAAGTGTTGCGAGAGTTACATGCAGGGGCGATTGGCGGCCACTCTGGCGTCCAAGCAACTTACAGTCGAGTGATGAAGCTTTTTGCTTGGCCCAAGCTCAAGCATACTGTGAAGTTGTTCATCGGCCACTGTTCTATCTGCAAACAAGTGAAACCTGAACACGTCCGGTACCCTGGGCTACTCCAACCCCTCCCTGTTCCTGAACAAGCTTGGGAGATGGTGACACTTGACTTTGTCGAGGGACTGCCCACTTCCATGGGGTACAATTCCATTCTAGTCGTCGTTGACAAGCTGACTCGGTATGCGCACTTTATCCCACTCCGACACCCGTTCACAGCTCTCCAAGTTGCCAAGGCATACATGAACAATGTTTTCAAATTGCACGGGCCCCCAGATAAGATGGTGTCTGATCGCGATCGGGTCTTCACCAGCAAAGTGTGGCAGGAACTATGCAAGTTGGCCCACATTACTCTCAACATTTCTTCAGCGTGCCACCCGCAGACGGATGGTACCACAGAGCGGGTGAACCAATGCATGGAGCTCTATCTGCGCTGCTTCGTTCACAACTGCCCGAATAAGTGGGCAGAATGGCTGGCCCTGGCCGAATTCTGGTACAACACATCATATCACTCGACGCTGAAGGCATCTCTATTTGAGGTTCTGTACGGTCACAAACTGCGTTTCTTTGGCATCACCAACATCGCTGACGACACAGTCAAGGATTTAGCTGCATGGACCCGTGACAGAGCAGCAGT
The DNA here is from genome assembly GCA_963921465.1 of Triticum timopheevii. Lineage (NCBI taxonomy): Eukaryota > Viridiplantae > Streptophyta > Magnoliopsida > Poales > Poaceae > Triticum > Triticum timopheevii. Next base: position 485,982,844 of record OY997274.1, read on the forward strand.
GATGGGTCTCCTGAAGCAACATCTTCATCGGGCCAATCAAGTCATGAAGAGCAAAGCTGACAGGCATCGGCCGGATCGTGTGTTTGCAGTCGGTGACTGGGTCTACTTGAAGCTGCAACCTTACGCGCAATCCTCGGTGGCGGCTCGTGCTAACCACAAAATGGCTTTCAGGTACTTTGGTCCCTTTCAGGTTCTTGATCGTGTGGGCGAGGTGGCGTACCGGCTTGCTCTGCCCGATCAGGCCAAGATACATCCAGTCGTTCACGTCTCTCAACTTCGCGCTGGGCTGCCTCCTTCCACGACGGTCCTTCCTGAGCTGCCCGTGCTGGACCAAGATCTCCTTCAACTTCAAGTCCCTGAAGCCATCCTTAGGCGGCGAACGATATCTCGCAGGACGCGCACGATCGATCAGGTGTTCGTCAAGTGGTCAGGCTTTCCAGCGTCGCTCGCCTCCTGGGAAGATGAAGTTCCACTCAAGTCAAGATTTCCCCGTGCATTGGCTTGGGGACAAGCCACATCTCAAGGAGGGGGGAATGTCACGGGAATGCTAAGTCACCCGGCCCAACAGGGCCGGCCCAAGAGAGGGTGTCGGCCCAACCCACGAGTCCAGGGAGAGGACCGGGTCCAGTGAGTGTGTACTTAGAGGGTGGCGTGTGGAGGGATTCGGCATCGTTGGATCACTACTCTGTATCGGCGCCGTTGGGCAATCTCCTCTCCCCACCTCCTGGCTCTCTCTCCCCGATCCCCTTTCTTGCTGCCACAAACCCTAGCTCCAGTTTGTACCTCTGATCTGATGATTGAGTGAATCAAATACAAGAGAGAAACCTAGATCCGTGTCATCTGGACACCGCCGCGTTAGAGCTGATCTTCACCCATCCAGGCACCGGCGTGTTCCATCTCTCCGTCACCGGTGGCGTACTCAAAAGCATACCCCTCATCTACACTGACCTCCATTCTTCCATGTGTGTGCACACCAAATTCATTATTTCATGTGGAGGAGATATGCGCTTACCATCATTTGCATCATTTCGGGCCAACCATGGGCCATAGACTGCCTGCACCATCGCTTCCTTTTCATTGGTTGTAGCTTCGCCAACCAATCCATAAGCTAACTCGCAAGAGCGCTCTGGGAGCCATCCTACACCGATGGGATCGCCACCCAGATTTCCTTTTCTGAATGCAAGAGTTTCCAAAATGAGGCGGAGTGTCAACACGCCCAGAAGCGATGATAGCTTGTCTCCTCTCGTCCACACGTGACAGAGAAGACTCCATCCTTAATTCTACGGCAATGAAGTTCACCCCCGACTGCCAGCCCGTTCCTCATAAGCCTCCACCTATGGATCGCTTTATTCGGCATGCAAGTGTCCCACAGAAGATAACCAACTCTTGTGGTTTCTGACATATAAGGAAGACTTCGGTCATCCAGTCTTCACTATGTTCATGCCCATGCATAGTTGATACTGATGGAAATATGAGCAATTTACCGAATGATTTTATTAACAGAAATACTAGATGAAGCATGACTAGTATAGCAGTGATAAAACAAGCCATGTGATTTGACAAAGAGAAGGTAAACAACATCTTCATATATGAACCGTAACTAAACATATCTAGAGCAGACAGTATAGCAAGTTGCATATATGAAATAGAGTCTAACATATCTAGGGCAAATTCTAGAACAAGGAACTATAGCAGGACCTCTAATAGAAAGAGGAAGAACACGTACAGGACAACAACAGCAGAAGCGCTGGAGTTGGGGTCGGTGTCCTCGCCAGCCATGTCATCGAGGATGTCGTGGACGTCGGGGAAGAAGTCGTCGTCGGGGAAGTAGTCGTTGGAGTCCAGGGCGTCCGTGACGAAGAAGTCAGTAGTAGCATGAAGTGCTCCCCAAAAACCTTATCACCCTTCTCCCGTACATGACTCAAAAGGTGCGATTTCGGAGGCCTACTGTCCCGACCTGCGATGCACGCCACAAGCCGGGATGGAGAAGATCGTAGCAGTAGCTCAGTGGTCGGAACCCTGAGGCGAGAGGGTTGTGTTGTTCTGGTGCGTCTCTCTGAGAGGTGATCTCCCTTTTATAGGTGCAAGAGAAGGAGGCGAGAGGGCAGTGACAGAAGGCGAAACAAAGAGACGGAGATGAAGCAAACAGCCAGCAGCCGAAGGGCTGCACCATTCGCATTCGAACTCCACTTTCGCAAAAATCATTTCAGCTTCCGTGTGACCTTTCGTATACCCGTAGTGCGTGGCAAAAATTTAGACATCATCTCGGCTCATTCCCACAACCCGCGGCATGGCGTGGCGTTGCATGGCGTGGCGAGGCGGGCGGCGGTGGAGGAGCGCGCGTGGATGTCCCTCTTGTTCTCATGCTCATACAAGTGGGGAAAGAACCTCCCTTATAAAGAGGTCCAACTCCCTCTAAACTAGCAATGTGGGACTAAACTTTAGTTCCACCTCTTGCCTTGCACGAATGGGCTGCGTGGGCCTCTAGGATTTATTAGGAATTTCTGAAGCTGCTATTGGGCTAGGCCCAAAATAAACAAAATTCTAGCAATCCCCCACCAGATCCCAGAGGCACATAAAATTTGCCTTTGGTTCCAAAACACTATTTTATATACCGATACTGCAGTGGAGACTGTTAAGTTGAACTTCCACCTAGAACTCTATGCTACACTAGTAAGCAACTTGAACAGTGGACTGGGCCTTGAACTGCAAGTTTTCTGCGAATCTAGCTTCACATAAAGCCTTGACCGATATGTGGCTACCGTGAGTCTTCCCCGCGGGTGGAGCTTATGCGTCATGCTCCGAGACCTTTCATGAGTTTACTAGATAAAACCCTACTCTCATAGATTGCGACTTTTAACAATCAGACTCATATAGGTGCGTTCTTCAAAAGATGTTCTGCAGGACAACATCTCTGCTTCAAAGAGCCACTTAGAACACATTAAGATATACATCAACCTGCCATGTAGATTAGGAGAGTATTGCATCTTCATGGAGTGGTATTGTTAATAGTAAGGATACTCCTCTCGGTTGATCAACAGCTTGTCTTCCACATCTAATTCACGGGATCTCCGATCACAAAGAATAGGTTACCACTGCGAACAACTCATATTGTGGGTCTCATACCCATCTCCCTCGATGCATTATCTATCACATTATGTGATAGACCCTTAGTAAAAGGATCTGCCATATTTTTAGACATTTGGATATAATCCAATGCAATAACTCCGGAGTTTCTCATTTTTTTGACAGACTTTAACCTTCTCTGAATGTGTCTTGATGACTTCATGTTATCCTTTGAGCTGTTCACTTTCGTGATCACAGTTTAATTGTCGCAGTTCATAAGGATACCTGGTACAGGTTTCTCAACAACCGGCAAGTCATTCAAGAGCCGACGGAGCCAATCTGCTTCGACCGTCGCTGTATCTAATGCTGTGAGTTCTGCTTCCATTGTTGACCTCGTTAAGATGGTCTGCTTGCAAGACTTCCAAGAAACAACACCACCTCCATGAGTGAATACATATCCGCTCGTGGTCTTTATCTCATCAGCATTAGAGGTCCAGTTTGAGTCACTATACCCTTCAAGCACCTTTGGGTGCCCAGTGTAGTGAATTCTATAGTTCGCAGTGCCTTTCAAATATTGCAAAACTCTCTCTAGAGCTTTCCAATGCACATCTCCTGGTTTTGAGACAAATCGGCTCAGTTTGCTAACAGCAAAAGAAATGTCAGGTCTTGTATCACTGTTTAAATACATAAGCGAGCCAATAATCTGAGAATATTTTAATTGGTCTCGAGCAATTCGTCGATTCTTTTGAAGCAACACACTAGCATCATATGGTGTTGGAGAGGGCTTGCAGTCACTATAGGCAAAGCGACTCAAGATCTTTTCCACATAGTGAGATTGAAGCAATGTAATCCCACCATCATCGTCTCTCAACAACTTGATGTTCAGAATGACATCAGCCACTCCTAAATCCTTCATCTCAAAGCAACGAGATAGGAAATCCTTGACCTCCTTAATAACCTTCAGATTTGTTCCGAAAATCAAATTGTCATCAACATACAAGCAAAGGATAACTCCCTCACCCCCACCATGGTGATAGTACACACATTTATCAGCTTCGTTTACAACAAAGCCTGTGGCTGTTAAAGTTCTTTCAAACTTCTCATGCCACTGCTTGGGTGCTTGCTTAAGTCTATACAAAGACTTCAGCAACTTGCACACTTTCCCTTCCTGGCCATCTATTACTAACCCATCTGGTTGTTCCATATAAATTTCCTCTTCTAACTCTCCATTTAGGAAAGCATTCTTAACATCCATTTAATGAACGAGAAGACCATGTGAGGTAGCAAGTGAAAGTAGTACTCGAATAGTGGTCAGTCGAGCCATAGGTGAGTAAGTATCAAAGAAGTCTTCACCTTCCTTTTGGGTATAACCCTTAGCCACGAGCCGAGCCTTGTACTTCTCAATAGTACCATTAGGCCTAAGCTTCTTCTTGAATACCCATTTGCATCCTATAGGTTTGCACCCATAAGGATGATCAGTTATCTCCCAAGTTTCATTTGCCAAGATGGAGTCCATCTCACTACGGACCGCTTCCTTCCAGTAGTCAGCATCTTCAGATGCATAGGCCTCTGAAATAGAACTGGGAGTATCATCTATGAGATACACAAGAAAATCATCACCAAAGGACTTTGCAGTCCTCTGTCTCTTGCTTCTAGTAGGAACTTCATTGTTCTCCTCCACAGGACTTTCAAAGTGTTCCATCGAAATGGCAGGTTCAGTAACTGTAACTGGTTCCTGATTCGATGAACTAGGCATCTCCTGATTAGATGAGGTAGCCATATCCTTCATGGGAAAGATATCTTCAAAGAAAGTTGCATCATTCAACTCCATGATCGTACCGACATGCACGTCAGGTACCTCAGATTTTACAACCAAGAATCTATAACCAATGCTATGAAAAGCATATCCCAGGAAAACACAATCCATAGTTTTTGGTCCCAGTTTTCGCTTCTTTGGAATTGGCACATTGACTTTTGCCAAACAACCCCAGGTTCATAGATAAGAGAGCTTTAACCTTTTATTCTCCCATTCCTCGAATGGAGTTATCTCTTTGTTCTTTGTGGGAACTCGGTTTAGGATATGACATGCAGTCAATATCGCCTCCCCCCACCATGCCTTGCAGAGACCCGATGTGTCTAACATGGCGTTAACCAAATCGGTTAGAGTACGGTTCTTACTTTCGGCCACCCCATTTGACTGAGGTGAACAGGGAGATGTCCTCTCATGGATTATACCATGTTCCACACAAAAGGAATCAAATTCATTTGATAAATACTCTCCACCACGATCGGACCTAAGCCTCTTGATCTTTCGATCAAGTTGGTTTTCCGCTTCAGCTTTATAGATCTTGAAATAGTTCAAAGCCTCATCCTTAGATTTCAGAAGATACACATGACAGTATCTAGTGGAGTCATCAATTAACATCATAAAATACTTCTTTCCACCTTTTGTCAAAACACCATTCATTTCACATAGATCTGAATGTATGAGCTCTAATGTTGCAAGATTTCTTGTTTCTGCAGTTGTGTGAGACTTACGAGGTTGCTTAGCTTGCACACAAACTTGACACTTAGATCCCTTGACAGTGGTGAAACTAGAGATTAAGTTCAACTTCACTAGTCGCAACATGCAACCAAAGTTAACATGACAAAGACGTGAATGCCACACATTTGATTCACTATTGTTGCAAACATGGTTAACAACTTTATTACAAACGTCTGATAAGGATAAACGAAACAGGCCTCCTGACTCGTAGCCTTTACCAACAAAGGTTCCATACTTGGATATTACAAATTTATTCGACTCAAAGACAAGCTTATAGCCATCTCTACACAGAAAAGATCCGCTAACAAGATTTTTATTGACGGAGGGGACAAAATGCACGTTCTTCAGCCGCACGATCTTCCCCGAAGTAAACTTCAGATCGACCATGCCAACACCACGAACAGAAGCACTTGAATCATTGCCCATCAACACGGTTGAAGTCCCTGCAGTCTGATAAGACGAAAACATGGAAATATCACCGCATCACATTAGCACCCATGTCCATCAACCAATCAGGAGAATGACATACTGAAAGAATAGTGGGAAATATATCTTACCCAGCATCCTTCATGTCAGTGTCTCCAATGACAACATTAGCGTTCTTGCCGCCTTTCCCAGGATGACGCTTGTCATAGCGATTAGGGCAACTAGGAGCCCAATGATCAAGATCCCCACACACATGACAAACACCGTTCTTCTTGTCATTCTTCTTCTTGAAGTTCGTGTGCTGCACAGCCTTGTTCTTCCCATCAAACTTTGCTTTACCATCAAACTTGCCCTTGTTCTTGAACTTGTGGGGCTGGAAGTTCTTCTTCTGTACCAGATTGGCACTAGAACCTCCCTCAATACCTCGAGCATGGTTGTCCTTTGCTCTCGCGTTTTCTTCCACATCAAGAGTACCAATGAGATCTGGAACAGAAAACTCCTGCCTCTTGTGCTTCAGTAAGGTAGCAAAGTTTCTCCATGTGGGAGGAATCTTAGTGATGATACCTGAGGGAGTCCTGGACTAGGGGGTGTCCGGACAGCCGGACTATCATCGTCCGCCGTACTCCAAGACTACGAAGATACAAGATTGAAGACTCCGTCCCGTGTCCGGATGGGACTTTCCTTGGCGTGGAAGGCAAGCTTGGCGATACGGATATGTAGATCTCCTACCATTGTAACCGACTCTGTGTAACCCTAGCCTCCTCCGGTGTCTATATAAACCGGAGGGCTTTAGTCCGTAGGACAACATACATTACAACAATCATACCATAGGCTAGCTTTAGGGTTTAGCCTCCTTGATCTCGTGGTAGATCCACTCTTGTACTACCCATATCATCAATATTAATCAAGCAGGACGTAGGGTTTTACCTCCATCAAGAGGGCCCGAACCTGGGTAAAACATCGTGCCCCTCGTCTCCTGTTACCATCCGCCTAGACGCACAGTTCGGGACCCCCTACCCGAGATCCGCCGGTTTTGACACCGACATTGGTGCTTTCATTGAGAGTTCCTCTGTGTCGTCACCGATAGGGAGGATGCCTCCACCCGTCTTCAAAGACGGTGTTTTCGCCGAAGGGGCCTTGGCCGCCGGCCAAACTATCCGGCTGGGTGGTTTTCTTATGACCACCTGTCCGGCCGCCTCTTCGACAATGACCTCTCAAGTCGTCAGAAGCAATCTTCGCGTCAGCTCGAAAGCTGCCGAACAGTTGGATCCAATAGAGCTCTCATCTGTTAACGAGCTCTTGGATTGCATCGCCGCCCTGGGAGTCGCTACGGACTACAACCAGATTGGGCTTAAAACTGATCTGAGAGAGATTAACTCTCCCCAGGCCACCCACCACGTCGCAGTGGTAGAGGAGCAATACGGCAACTCTCCGCCTGTATTGAAAACTATTCATGTCCGGATTCCCAAACCCTCCATGCCGGATTCCCGCGGAGGGACGGACTTCGATCAAGCATTGAACTTAAAACCATACGTCGCTCCGGACTCGTTGGATCGTGTCCAGCAACCCAAGCTTCCAAATTCGGAAACTCCTCGGCCTTTGAGCCCCAAGATGGGCAGGGATCTGGACTTTAGTCCACCCACCCACCCAGACATATGCGATCTATCTCTAATATGGCAAGAGCCCATTGAAACAGTACATCACTACTGGGCCAGATTCCTCCTGGTTATGGACAGGATAAAGGACTGCCGAGAGGAAAACGCAATCTCAATCTTCTGCAATAATTGCACGGACAAGGGAATATTAAACGCCATTGATCGTCGCAAAATTACACGTTTCGCCGATCTGGCGTCCATAGTACGAAAGTACTGTGCGATGGAGAGTTTTCGGAAAACCGAGAACCAATTTTGGGATAATCCGGCCCCAACCCCAGTCCGCAACAAAAGGGTGCCTCACACTCAGGCCCCAGATGCAAAAAAGGAAAAGCAAAAACCCAATAAGGGGCACGGAACCATACTGGAGGGATGGCTTAATGGACCCTGTAAGCTTCATAGTACAGGAGGAGCCGTCCCAACACATAGCCTTCGAGCATGTTGGGTATTACGGCAGGTGGCCAAAAGTGGCGAGGAGCTTCTAGCCCTGGAAAACCACCCCAACAACACCAGTACGGTATCAACAGTCTTCGAGACCTTCGCATCAAACAATATGCGAAAGCGAACAATCCACGGACTCGCCGAGGTCGGCCAAGTAGCAACAGCAAATCCATGGAGCGACACAGCTATTACCTTCAACGCCAGCGACGAGCCTAAAGTCCGAACAGCCAGAGCACCAGCCGCACTGGTGCTTAGTCCCATAGTGGACGGCTTTCGACTGACAAAAGTCCTCATGGATGGCGGCAGCGGACTAAACCTCATTTACGAGGAAACTTTGCGAAAAATGGAAATAAAAAAAAATTGGAGCCGTATCGAGCGAAGCAGCACAACCTTTAGAGGAATAATCCCTAGCCAGGAAGCGCGCTGCACCGGGAAAATCACACTCGATGTGGTGTTCGGCTCACCGGACAATTACAGATCCGAAGAAGTCACGTTCCAAGTGGCCCCGTTCAGCAGCGGATATCACGCTATATTAGGACGAGAGGCATTCACAATTTTTCAAGCAGTACCTCATTACGGGTACATGAAGCTCAAAATGCCCGGGCCCAACGGAATAATCACTCTCGTTAGTGATCCGGACATAGCACTCCGTGCCGAAAACAAGACAGCCGCACTAGCCCTCGAGGCACTATCCGAAGCCTTAGCGGCAGAAGAACTCACCACGCTGCGCTCTACGGCGAACAGGGACGATGTGATACTCGATAAAAGATCCAAGTCCACCTCCTTCAAACCAGCAGATGAAATAACAAAATTCTAGGTCCATCCAACGGACCCAACAAAGACGGCCTCCATTGGGGCACAATTGAACCCCGAAGTAGACGCCGCACTGCGCGAATTCCTTCGGGAAAATTGGGACATTTTCGCCTGGCATCCTTCAGATATGCCCGGAATCCCACACAGATTGGCAGAACACAGCCTAAACATCCTAAAAGGATTCAAGCCAGTCAAACAGGCTCTTCGACGATTTTCCGAACCCAAAAGACGGGCAATGGGAGAAGAGCTAGCCAAACTATTGGAAGCCGGATTCATTAGAGATATCAAACATCCGGATTGGCTAGCAAACCTGTTAATGGTACCAAAGAAGGACAAATCCTGGCGCCTTTGTGTCGATTTTAAAGACCTCAATAAGGCTTGCCCAAAGGATCCCTTCCCTCTCTCCCGCGTCGACCAAATTATTGATTCTACCGCAGAGCACGATTCATTGTGTTTCCTCGACGCATATGCTGGCTACCATCAAATCAAGATGGCGGAAGCAGACCAAGCCGCCACGACATTCATCACCCCTTACGGACCATTCTGCTTCAACACGATGCCCTTCGGACTTAAAAATGCCGGCGCAACATATCAGCGCATGATTCAAACATGCCCTTCGGACTTAAAACAGTCGAGGCATACGTAGACGACGTGGTCGTCAAAACAAAACACGTCGAAACTCTAGTAGACGATTTAAGGCTCATGTTCGACAACCTCAGAGCATATGACATCAAGTTGAATCCGGAAAAATGCGTTTTCGGCGTACCAGCCGGAAAGCTGCTGCGCTTCATCGTGTCCGGTAGAGGAATCGAAGCAAACACGGCTAAAATCCGAGCTCTGTCACAGTTGGACATTCCAAAAGACCTCAAACAAATACAAAAATTAACAGGATGCATGGCAGCTCTAAGCCGCTTTATCTCCCATCTAGGAGAAAAGGCGTTGCCCCTCTATCGCCTCCTCAGGCGCACCGAACACTTCGAGTGGACGGATGCTGCCACTGCCGGACTCAAAGAAATAAAGGCCATATTGGCAACAAATCCGGTCCTGGCTGCGCCCAATCTGGGCGAGCCAATGTTGTTATACATCGCAGCAACGCATCAAGTTGTAAGCGCGGTCCTCGTCGTCGAACGAGAGACAGAAGGGCACAAATTCCCTCTTCAAAAACCAGTGTATTATGTATCCACTGTGTTAACCCCCTGCAAGTCCTGTTACCCGCACTATCAGAAGATAGCATATGCGGTGTTCATGGCGTCCCGGAAGCTCCGGCACTACTTCCAAGAGTGTTCGATAACAGTGGCCTTTGAAGTACCACTCAATGACATTATAAATAACCGCGACGCAACGGGCAGGATTGCAAAATGGGCCATTGAGCTCTTACCATTCGATATAACTTACAAACCTCGGCAAGCTATAAAGTCACAAGTTTTGGCGGACTTTGTCGCCGAATGGACCGAAGCCGAACTCCCTAAAGAGTACGGCACATACTCCAATTGGACTATGCATTTCGATGGCTCCAAAATGTTGGCCGGACTGGGGGCTGGCGTTGTATTGACGTCCCCAACTGGAGAAATAGTCCAGTATGTACTTCAAATAATGTACACGGACTCCAACAATGCAGCCGAATACGAGGCCCTGTTACATGGTCTCCGGATGGCAGTCTCCATGGGCATTCAACGCCTAGAGGTGCGCGGGGATTCAAACCTTGCAATATCCCAAATAAACAGAGACTTTGACGCCAAGGATCAAAAAATGGCAGCATATTGCAACGCTGTCCTAAAAATGTCAGCTCGGTTTGAAGGACTCGAATTCCATCACATAGCCCAAGATAATAACCAAGCGGCCGACGTACTGGCACGCATCGGTTCCAAACGTGATGTTGTCCCTCCAAATATCTTCCTGGAACGGCTCTTCAAGTCATCCGTACTATGGGAAGAGGAGCCCGGAAGTGACAAACCGGAAATAACCGCGCCAATCGGCGATCCAGCCGATGACATAACACCTTCAGCCCACGTCATAATGGCAGTAATCGCCCCGTGGACAGAACCATTCCTAGCCTACTTGCTTAGGCAGGAACTTCCCGAAGACCAAAACGAGGTCCGCTGCATAGTCCGGCGATCGAAAGCCTACAAGGTCCATGAGGGAGAACTTTATAAGAAAAGTACAACCGAAGTCCTTCAAAGGTGTATCTCCGAAGAGCAAGGGCGAAACCTCCTGGCTGAAATTCATGCCGGACTAGGCGGACACCACGCAGCAGCCCGGGCCCTTGTAGGAAAGGCATTCCGTACAGGATTTTATTGGCCGACGGCCCGGGCAGATGCCCAGGACTTAGTCCAGAAATGCGTTGGTTGTCAGCTCTTTGCTAATCAGAGCCACATGCCACCCATCGCCCTCAAAACTATACCCATTACCTGGCCGTTCGCGGTCTGCGGGCTTGATATGGTTGGACCCCTTAAAGGGGGAACCCACAAGCAAAGATACCTATTGGTCATGGTGGATAAATTCACCAAATGGATAGAGGCCAAACCGGTCAAAACGGCAGAGTCCGGACCAGTGATAGACTTTATATCCGGGGTAGTACACCGTTACGGAGTCCCCCACAGCATCATCACCGATAACGGCACGAACTTCACAGCCGACGAGGTTAAGTCATGGTGCAAGAATATGGGCATCAAGCTCGACTACGCTTCAGTCTATCACCCTCAAACCAACGGTCAAGTGGAACGAGCAAATGGTCTAATAATGAGCGGCATTAAACCCAGACTAGTGCGGTCACTTACTAAATCTGACACGCACTGGGTCGAGGAGCTCGACTCCATACTCTGGGGGCTGCGGACAACGCCTAACCGCACTACCGGATTCACACCATTTTTTATGGTGTACGGCGTAGAGGCAGTCTTGCCCTGCGACATTATTCATGACTCACCTCGAGTGTGCATGTACGAGGAAAGAGAGGCCGAGCTTGATCGGCAGGACAGCTTGGACACACTGGAGGAAGAACGCGACGTCGCCAAGGCTCGTTCCGCATTCTATCAGCAGCAGGCCCGAAGATATCAAAGCAGAGAAGTACGGGCCAAGACTTACAACGTTGGTGAACTAGTTCTACGCCTGCCGGACAAGAAAAAGGACAAGCTCAAGCCCAAATGGGAGGGTCCCTTCATTATCGATCAAGTCCTGACCGGCGGAGCATACCGTCTACGAAATGCGTCGGATAACCGACTCGAGCCGAACCCATGGAACGCAGCCCGTCTCCGACGATTCTATGCCTAGCGCCGGACTAAGAGTTCGTCCCCTTCCCCCGTCCAAACTTTTACACTTCGGTTGTCTTTTGTTTCTCTTTTCATACCTTTTTATTCACAAGCCCTTACGGGCCTATTTTCGCATTTTTCACATACACGTGATGTGCCATCCGCACTCATTATTCCTGGGGGCTTCTTTTACAGAAGCTCAATTATAAGGGTTTCATACCCAGCACATGTGTCAAGCTTCCACATGTACCTTTTACTCACCATTATATGCATCGATATGACTTAAGTTTTGGCCAAGCTGGGTTGCCTGGCTCCTGTGCTTACCCCTACGTTCCCGATTGTTCGGCTAGGAGGTAAAGGGAGCACCTCTGCGATTGTTACTGCCGGGTCAGCCGGATGTGTACCTCAGACTGGGTGAAGCCGAAAGCTAGCGTTCTTAAGGGAATATTCGGTCGGTGACTTAAAAGATGACTTTTTACCTATTCATTTATCCGCCCCCAGATGTTTTTCTGCTTTCTTTGCAGTCTGGACATGCACTTTAGGGCATGCCTCCCAGGGAAAGGAACCCTTAACGGAACTATTCTCCCTGGAAGATGTTTCTTACTAACCATGTAATATAACATAACTAGTTGGGCACTTGTCTGATAAAGCACTAATGACCCCTACGCCTGGTCTCCATGCATACCACGGTTGTTTCTTAACCAAAGAGGTATTCGGACACACTCCGGACCCTAGGGTCCCGAGGTTGAAGCGAAAAGGTCGGCAAAGACAAACGATCTACAATCCGGCTAGAAGGCATTTCACATGTCACTTTAAAGGAAAACATACATTGTCAAATTTACTGATTGTATTCTTCCTCAATCCCGTCTAACAGGCTGTCTAACCTATAGTCCCATTGGGAAAATTTAGCAGCCAACTCTACTTGGCTGTATACTAAACTCACAGGGATCTCCTTCCCATCGGGCCCCACCGGTCCAACTTCGGCCATGTGGTTGGGATCCGCCTTCTTGTAACGCGTCTTCACCATGGCCCAAGCCTCCCTGGCACCTTGATGGCAAGCCGAAATCTTCCATAAACGGAAGTGCTGCCGCACTCCCCGAAGCTTCTCCGCAAGCTCCCCAAGGCCCTCGGGTAAGGAGAGGGCTGGCCATAAAGCCTGGACGACGCCACTCATTGCCTGCCAAACTCGTTCGAGCAGTTGCAACAGCTCGGGAAGTTGATCACCCATTGATATGGGCATCTCCTCCGCAGGGCGACCTGTGAGTATACCTACAAGACATATTATGTCAATTGACTTCCTCGCCGAACTCTTCTTTTCAAAAGAGTCCGCTTAAGCACTTACTATAAATGCCGCGACGAAGCCGCTGACTCTCCTTAACAGAGCTGGACAGCCCGGCTTGAGCGCCTTTCAGCTCTTCTCCGAGCTTGGCGTTGGCATCTTCGAGCTTGTTCCTTTCTTGCTGCACCCTATTCAGCACCCTCTCGCCGGCCTTTAGCTGGCGCAGTAATTCTTGCCTGTCCGGATCTTGTCCGGTGGCACCTGCAACATCACTATTAGACTTGCGCGCAGGCCGCACAACGCTTATATTTATTAATAAAAATGTGTTACCAGGAGGGGTCTTTGCGTCTCCTCCTGCGGCAGCAAGTGCGGCCTCTAGTTGGGCCTTGCATTCTTGCAGCTCTTGAGACAGCTGGGCATTCTTCTCGGTAAGAGCCTGCGTTTCAAAATGATCCTTAAATCAGTTAACATAACTACTTTAAGTCTCGGGGGCTACTGGCATATATAACCATTAAAAATCCTTTACCCGTATGTCTTTCACATACTGCTCCGTGGCTCTGGTAAAACCATCTTGAGCGGCACGGAGATGTGCATCCCCTGCGTTAAAGGCGTCCAATGCCTCGGGGGAGAAGCACGCTTCACGAAATATTGTCCGGTGGCGCCTATGGTTCATGGCGCTCTCCACCTCAGACTTGGTGGCGGACAGTCTGTCGGTGTCCTCCGTTGGAGAAGGATCCGGCCCGCGTCTTGCGCTTGCCTCCCCCTCCAGGCCGGGCGCTGGAGCCTGGCCGGTGTAGGTTGGATTAGCAAATTCCGCGCCCGCAGTCCGGCGAGCGCTTTTTCTCCTATAAAGATCATGAGCACTCAGACGCTTCCTAGGAACGTTGCTCTGAAAATTCAAATACGAGCTATACCTTTGCGGCGACGTTTCCGTCCGCACCGCGCTCCTTTTCCGCCTGCTGGTCCGGACTGACCTCTGTTGGTCAGCCGCCGCGGGCTCGGCTTCCCGCTGTGAAGGCGCTTCCTGTAAAATACCATCGTTTGCGAAGGTTAGAAATGGGCAAGGAAGAGATAATGGTGTCCGGACCTCGGTCACAGTCACCTGGGAAGCCGGATACAGTCCGGGGTAGTCCGCCGTAATGGCAACCAAAGCATTATCCATGCTGAGCTGGTGAAATACCCCGTCGATCAGCTCCACCATGATGTCCGGATCCTCTTCGGAGGCCGGATCCAGGGATCTTTCTGGATCCTCGGGTTGCGGAGCAGGACTTACCATGTCCTCCACAGTCCGGCGTAGATCCTGCGCCGAAGACATAATGTGAGAAGCCTAAGCTTCGAAAGCATGGGTCGAGCCCTTAAAAGTGTTCGCTTACCCATCCTCTAGGGTTGTTCATGGAGAACCCATTTAAAGGGTTCGTTCGAAGGAAGTCCTCCTTCTCCCCCTTGTACAGACTGGACAGGATCTTTACCAGGTCCTCGGTCGAATCCGGCCCTTTGCGGCCGTGACGGGTAGCATCGTCTTCCCCGTTGAAATCCCACATAGGGTGGCCTCTATGTTGCAATGGCTGTACCCCTCACGTGATGCATATCGCCATGACTCCAATCATGGTCAACCCAGAATGGGCCAGTAATCTTATTCGGCCCATCAAGTAATGAACGCTCTTGTCTTCCTCCAAACGGGGGCTCCGTGGGCGCCAGCTGAGGTGTTTCTTCAGAGGAGCAGCACTAAACTCCGGGAGGCCAATCCGGACTGGGTCCGGCAGCGGAGCGTCTCCTATGTAAAACCACTCTGAAGGCCAGTCTTCGGACGCCTTCTTGGGAGTACCGGATGGGTATCCGGTCCCGGCGATGCGCCATATTTCGGCGCCGCCCACTTGATATATGGACCCCTCGTGAGAACGGGGTACGAGACAGAACAGCCTCTTCCACAATGCAAAATGGGGCTCAATGCCCAGGAACAGCTCGCAAAGAGCTACGTAGCCCGCGATATGCAGGACAGAGGCGGGTGTAAGGTGGTGGAGCTGGAGTCCGTAGAACTCCAGGAGCCCGCGGAGGAATGGATGTATTGGGAATCCGAGTCCCCTTATCAGATAAGGGACGAAGCATACTCGCTCCCCCTTATTGGGGCTTGGGGTAGCCTCCGCTTGCCTCCCACCTTGATAAGTGACCAGCCCGGCTCGAACCGGGACCATGAAGGCCGGAGGGAGGTATCCCCCCGCTTGGAACTTCACTAGCTCGTTGTGCGGAACAGAGCACCTCCTCCAATCCCCTGGTAGCGGGCTGGGAGCGCAAGAAGAGGAGCCGCGTCGACAGTCCATGATGGAATGGATTTTTAGGTCAAAGGCGCTCCGGTGAAGTATTCGCGGGAGGAAGATGGTGTGATTTGGATCTGGATTTTTGCCTCTTTTGTAGGCGGGTGACTCGCACGACTAGGGGGTGAAACGTAAAAGACACCCTGGCTTTTCGCATTCGTGCGACGCGTGGTAAAGGGCCATTATTTGACGTAGAAGCCGAGGAACACAGTATTTATGATGAGGCCGGACACTGTTCGGCAGGTACATGGAACTTGAAGGGAGAACCCGCCTTGCAACGCCGAAGACTATATACGCGCTGGACTTATCGTCATTGAAGCCTGGTTCGGGGGCTACTGAGGGAGTCCTGGACTAGGGGGTGTCCGGACAGCCGGACTATCATCATCCGCCGGACTCCAAGACTACGAAGATACAAGATTGAAGACTCCGTCCCGTGTCCGGATGGGACTTTCCTTGGCGTGGAAGGCAAGCTTGGCGATACGGATATGTAGATCTCCTACCATTGTAACCGACTCTGTGTAACCCTAGCCTCCTCCGGTGTCTATATAAACCGGAGGGCTTTAGTCCGTAGGACAACATACATTACAACAATCATACCATAGGCTAGCTTTAGGGTTTAGCCTCCTTGATCTCGTGGTAGATCCACTCTTGTACTACCCATATCATCAATATTAATCAAGCAGGACGTAGGGTTTTACCTCCATCGAGAGGGCCCGAACCTGGGTAAAACATCGTGTCCCTCGTCTCCTGTTACCATCCGCCTAGACGCACAGTTCGGGACCCCCTACCCGAGATCCGCCTGTTTTGACACCGACAATACCTCTGGCAATAAACTTGTCTAGTAGGATACAATTGAAGTGCTCAAGTTCTCTAGCAAATGACTGTATCTCATGAGCTTGCTCAACCACAGAGCGCTCTTCAGTCATCTTGTAGTCATAGAATTGCTCCATGATGTACAGCTCAGTGCCAGCATCCGAGACCCCAAACTTGGCCTCGAGTGCGTCCCACATATCTTTTCCATTATCAATTAACGCATAAGCATCAACTACGTTCTCACCAAGAACACTCAAGAGAGCAGCCTTAGACAAGGTATCCATTTTTTGAAAAGCTTGTGCATGTTGAGCATCATGCTCTCCTTCAGGTTTTCCAAGAGTGGCGTCGTAGCAACTCATGGTTTGAAACCATAAGACTGCTCTCACGCGCCACCTCTTATAGTGGATACCCTTAAACATAGGAGGTCTCATGGAAGCAGTAAAACCACTTGGGGTAAATTGCCTATCATAAGGTTTTTGTATTGATGGAAATATGAGCAATTTATCGAATGATTTTATTAATAGAAATACTAGATAAAGCATGACTAGTATAGCAGTGATAAAACAAGTCATGCGATTTGACAAAGAGAAGGTAAACAACATCTTCATATATGAACCGTAACTAAACATATCTAGAGCAGACAGTATAGCAAGTTGCATATATGAAATAGAGTCTAACATATCTAGGGCAAATACTAGAACAAGGAGCTGTAGCGGGACCTCTAATAGAAAGAGTAAGAACACGTACGGGACAGCAGCAGTAGAAACGCTGGACTTGGGGTCGGTGTCTGTCGGTGTCAAAACTGGCGGATCTCGGGTAGGGGGTCCCGAACTGTGCGTCTAGGCGGATGGTAACAGGAGACGAGGGACACGATGTTTTACCCAGGTTCGGGCCCTCTCGATGGAGGTAAAACCCTACGTCCTGCTTGATTAATATTGATGATATGAGTAGTACAAGAGTAACCCTACGTCCTGCTTGATTAATATTGATGATATGAGTAGTACAAGAGTGGATCTACCACGAGATCAAGGAGGCTAAACCCTAAAGCTAGCCTATGGTATGATTGTTGTAATGTATGTTGTGTCCTACGGACTAAAGCCCTCCGGTTTATATAGACACCGGAGGGGGCTAGGGTTACACAGATTCGGTTACAATGGTAGGAGATCTACATACCCGTATCGCCAAGCTTGCCTTCCACGCCAAGGGAAGTCCCATCCGGACACGGGACAGAGTCTTCAATCTTGTATCTTCATAATCTTGGAGTCCGGCGGACGATGATAGTCCGGCTGTCTGGACACCCCCTAGTCCAGGACTCCCCCAGTAGCCCCTGAACCAGGCTTCAATGACGATAAGTCCGGCGCGCATAATGTTCGGCATTGCAAGGCGGGTTCCTCCCTTGAATAGTCCAGAGAAGATCATGAACACCAGGATAGTGTCCGGCTCTGCAAAATAAATTCCACATTCCACCGTAGAGAGAATAAAATGCACACAAGTCCAATCTGCTGACGTATTATGCGGCATGGCATCACACCACTACCAGGCTTTTACTTGAATCGTTTTTTTACTATACCACCTCAGCACGTTTAGCGAAGCGGTTTCCTTGGCACGTCTTGTCGAGGCAGAGATCGTGTTCCCCTTATTCCGGGATTCTCATCAATACGTGCGTGGGTAACCCAACCGTGCCCGTCGCCACGCCTCCTCTATCGAAGGTGAATCCTGAATGGTCACGGAGACGACTCTTGGTATTTTTCCCCTTTATAAGAGGACCAAGGCTCGTTCTTTTTCTTCAATCTTGCATCGAATCTCCTCCTCGCTCCCAGTTCCAACACCCAGAGCCTCAGACTCGAGCGCTTCGGATTCTCAGCCATGTCCGGCTCCGACCTCTAGGGTCGGTGGATGCCCTCCTCCGTCACGGAGGAGGACGTGTTAAAGCTGCGTGAGGCCAAATACCTGTCCTACGAGATTTCGCACAGGTTGCCCGCCCAAGGGCAGGCCGTGCCCGCCCCCGAGCCTGGTGAGTACGTTGCCTTCGTATCCCACCTCCGTCGGGGTTTAGGCTTCCCGACGGACCCCTTCGTGAGAGGGCTCATGTTCTACTACGGGCTGGATTTTCATGACTTGGCTCCGGAGTCCATCCTCCATATCTCCGCATTCATTATCGTCTGCGAAGCCTTCCTCCGCGTCACTCCCCACTTCGGCCTGTGGCTGAAAACCTTTAATGTGGAGCCGAAGATGATCGGGGGGGCATCAAGCGGAGTGCGGCGGGGCGGCCATAAGCATAAGGGCCGATGCCCCGTGGCCCGAGGGTTCCTTCCAAGAGGAACTCGGACTGTGGCAGCAGGAGTGGTTCTATATCACTGCTCCGAAGGGCAGCAAGCAAAAGCCGCCGCCTTCATTCCGCCCGGGACCTCCACGCCGACTGATGTCATGGGTCAACCAAGGGCTCAATTGGGGGCCGTCCGAAGACGTGCCCTCATTGCAGGGCCGGATTCGAGACCTCCAGGTGAGGGAGATCAATTTGGTCGTGGTGATGCAGGTTATGCTAATTAGGTGTCTTCTGCCCTGCAAACGCCGTCCTCTCCGTCTATGGGAGTTCAACCCGGAGGGACCTCAAATTCTCCAACACTTCATGGGTGCGACACCCGTGGAGATGTACAAGTTGTTCTTCGGACCGCAAGTAGCGTGTCCGAAATTGACCGAGGACGCGGGCCTAAGCTGCAATCGCCCGGATACTCAGGTAAATAGCTCAGAGTCCGGACGTTCTATTTATCTGCTTTTCCAGAGTTCGCCTCCTGACCGATTACTCTTCACAGGAGTGGGTAGCGCGATCGAAGCTGATAAGGTGTCCGGCTCCCCTCCCAGAGACCGCACTGGAGCCCGTGCTGGTCAGAATGTTGGAGGTCGCACCCGTAGAAGGGAGCGATGCGGAAAATAGAGGAGCTATTATTTCGCCCAAAGGGGCGTCTGAAGAGGGGGGAATCAAAAACCCCTCCTTCCAGGGGGAGAAGAGGACCGCCTCCGAAGATCCGGAGGCCAAAGCCCCTAAACGGGGGAAGAGATCTTCACCGGGGGGTCCGGCGTCCGGGGAGAATCTGGACGTACAATCGTCGCTAAAGGATCAGCCCTCCAGCGAGCCGTGAGTAGGAAAAGGAGAGTTCATTAGTTAAGAAAATACCTTCATTTGTGCTTCTGTGGGTAACCGAAATTTCTATCTTGCAGTTCGGATTTGCAGCCTTCTCAGATGAGTTCGTCTTCGGGGGACCTTCTTCCGGAGATGATGGAGAGCGAAACGCCTCCGTCTGCTGCGCCGTCAGATAGGGCAGGCGAGCCTGAAGTATCGTCACGGAGGGTATCCCCGAGTCCGGAGGGGCCGGAGAGTTCGGCGCCCACTAGTATCCGGCCGGGAGAATTGAAAAATCTGCTTGAGAGGGCGTCCATCTCAGAAGATCACCGTGCTTTGATGCGTATGGTGATTGGAAGGATTTCATCTGCCGAGAGCGGACTGCGCAATGCCGCTGCGAGTTTGCTGGCGGGATTTGAGGTACGCAAGAATGACGCACCCCTTTTTTTTGACAGTGTTGCACATAAAAGTGCGCCCTGTATAGATAGTAGCCCCTGAGACTCGGTAGGTTGTCGAAAACGACAGCGTGCCGAGGATCAAAATCGCAAGTAATGAATGTCGCCGTTCCTAAGCAGGTGACGGATAGTCCGAGGGCTAGCCGGACTAGTGGGATTGCCGAGTTAATGCGGCAACTTGACGTGGCGGATGCGGACATCGCACTTGTCAACCGGCGACTTGATGAGTCGCAAGGTAAGTGAGTTCTCCACAGTTGCTTTATTAAGGGGGTCAAAGCCCTCCTCTGATAAATTATATGCTGTGATACAGACGGTGCTGCTGCTGTGGAGAGCCTTCGGGCCAAACTTGCTCAAGCTCAGGAGCAAGCCCGAAGGAGTGACGCGGCTGCCTCGAGGGCGGCCGAGGAGTTCAAAGCCGAAAAGGCTGCACACTGCCGAAGCAAGGAAGAGATGGCCGAATTGGCCGTGAAATTAAAAGATGTTGCCGACCGCAATGAGGCTCTTGAAAAGGAGCGCTTATCGGAGCGGGAAGACCTGGGGAAGGCCACCGCCGAAGCCAAGGATGCCCGTTCTGCAATGCGGGCTATGAAGGAGGAGCTACGCCAGGCCGGAGATATTGTGGCTGGCAGGCCTTTTCTGCTGCGTCGCCGGTTTACGGATCAAAAGTATGCTCAACTTGGCCAGCTGTGGGGTCCGGAGGATCCGTATATGGACTTAGCGGCAAGTGCGGCTGATGCCGTTGAGCACTTCCGTGAAGGAAATATGCCCTAGAGGCAATAATAAAGTTATTATTTATTTCCTCATATCATGATAAATGTTTATTATTCATGCTAGAATTGTATTAACCGGAAACATGATACATGTGTGAATACATAGACAAACACATAGTCACTAGTATGCCTCTACTTGACTAGCTCATTAACCAAAGATGGTTATGTTTCCTGACCATAGACATGTGTTGTCATTTGATTAATGGGATCACATCATTAGGAGAATGATGTGATTGACATGACCCATTCCGTTAGCCTAGCACTTGATCGTTTAGTATACTGCTATTGCTTTCTTCATGACTTATACAAAGTTCCTACAACTATGAGATTGTGCAACTCCCGTTTACCGGAAGAACACTTTGTGTGCTACCAAATGTCACAACGTAACTGGGTGATTATAAAGGTGCTCTACAGGTGTTTCCGAAGGTACATGTTGGGTTGGCATAATTCGAGATTAGGATTTGTCACTCTGATTGTCGGAGAGGTATCTCTGGGCCCTCTCGGTAATACTCATCACCTAAGCCTTGCAAGCATGTAACTAATGAGTTAGTTATGAGATGACGTATTACGGAACGAGTAAAGAGACTTGCCGGTAATGAGATTGAACTAGGTATTGGATACCGACGATCAAATCTTGGGCAAGTAACATACCGATGACAAAGGGAACAAAGTATGTTGTTATGCGGTTTGACCGATAAAGATCTTCGTAGAATATGTAGGAACCAATATGGGCATCCAGGTCCCGCTATTGGTTATTGACCGAGAATGGTTTTAGGTCATGTCTACATAGTTCTCGAACCCGTAGGGTCTACATAGTTCTCGAACCCGTAGGATCGTTCCTTAGCCGTGTGCGGTGCCCCCTTCCACCATATTCCACCTCGGTCATATCGTCGCGGAGTTTAGGCGAAGCCCTGCGCCGGTAGAACATCATCATCGTCACCACGCCGTCATGCTGACGGAACTCATCTCCGGAGCCTTTGCTGGATCGGAGGGCCGGAGATCGTCATCAAGCTGAACGTGTGCTGAACTCGGAGGCTCCGTACGTTTGGTGCTTGGATCGGTCGGATCGTGAAGACGTACGACTACATCAACCGTGTTGTGCTAACGCTTCCGCTTACGGTCTACGAGGGTACATGGACGAACACTCTCCCCTCTCGTTGCTATGCCATCACCATGATCTTGCGTGTGCGTAGGAAATTTTTTGAAATTACTACGTTCCCCAACATTCCGGAGCCAGAAGGATCACAAGACAGAAGAGCTATTTTGGTCTCAATTCCATAGTCCGGATCGTTCACTTCCGTTGACCGATCGGTTGGCCGAATGGGCCGAGCTAAATAGATTGTCTGGACTTGCCATGACTGACATCGTGGCTCATGTCTGGCCAGAGAGGCCCAAGGCGACGAGCTATTTCGGCTTATTGCAGCAATTTCTTGGAGCGGTGCCGCATATCAAGGAGATGAAGCGGTCGGCCTGCATCGGAGGCGTGCGGATGGCTCTTGCCCGTGTGAAGACACATTGGACAGGGATGGATGCCACCGCTATTGCCGCCCAGGGTTCGGATGAAAGCCGGCTACCCGCCGAGCACTATTTCGGGGAAGTTATGCGTGGCGCTCGTGTAATAGAGTCGCAGTGCTCAAAAAATGTCACGTTCAAATGAACTTTTTAGCTTGTAAAACGATGATTATGCTATAACTGCTTTTTATACTTGTGCGTCCCAAGTAGTAAAATTTCTCCTATGCGGCCGTTTGCGTATACATTTGTATAACCTGAAAGATTGCAGTCTTCGGCTTCAGCCCCCACGCACAAGGTGCGGGGGTGTTCGCAAAAATAGCGCGTTTTCACACTTAATCCGATGTCTCGGTCCTGTTAAGGAGGTGGTAGCATAGCAAACGAGGCAATCCGGACTATAATGCTTTATCAATTTCACTTAGCCAGTGGAGTTCGAGGGTGGGGCTACGATATAGCCCCTTGGGGCACCGCACTTCTCCGAGTTCGGGGCGCGTGTGTGCCTGACCGGGAAACGGTCCTTCGTCAAAGCGGGGAATTCTAAACATTCCGGTAGTCGATCGAGTGGTTGACCAGTCTCTCGCTATATCATGACAGTCAGTTTTCGGCTTTCTCTACTGAGGTGCTCGCCCAGCCGAACTGGGGCACAATCACAGTAGTTCTCCTGGTGCCGCGTTAGCCGATGATACGGAACGTAAGGCAGCAAAACACAGGAGCCGGGCAAACCCAACATTTGACCAAAGACATGATTCGAAGCTGATGCATATAATGCCTAACTCGAGACGCCGAACACTCCCTAAGGTGTTCGGTCTTTATAATAATGGGCAGAACAATGCCCTAAGCCCCTAGTGTCCAGGTACGGGCATGGTCCTCTGACGCGGCCAATGCCAAAACGTCAGGCTCTGCTTTGGTTATAGGAAGGAACCAAGGAAGAGTAACAACAAGAGACAGTAAAAAAGGTTTACGCAGGGTCTTAATCTGAAAAGAATCCTCGCAACGGGTCCCTACTGCACGTCTGCGCCTGTGTCTCCGTTGTGCCGTTATCCTGGACGGGTGTGCACGTTGTTCATCTGTAAAAAGAGAGGAAATTTAGTCTGAAAACAACTCATGCAAAAAAGGTATGTGTGAAAGAAGAAATATAAATAAGTAAAGCGGGGTTCGTATGAACTCGCGGTTGTTTGTGCGCGCAGCCCCTTGTGAAGGGGTGTGCGGCTAGGGAGCCCCTAGCCTACCGAAGCCGGACTCGTCCATCCGTGTCCGGGGTCTTTAAGTGACCCTCGCACTGAAATGATGCCTCGCGGACCGAGCATGTTGAGTGTAAGAGACGCGTAATGCGGTATGGCGTTGAAACGGACAAAAGCCCTTCGTCCCAAGAGTGCTTGATATCCACTTTTAAATGGGACGATATGAAAGATTAGTTTCTCGCGCCGAAAGTTGTCCGGTGATCCGAACACAACTTCTAGTAATAGGGAGCTTGTGCACTTGGCGTAAGGGCCTGGTGTCACTCCTTTGAAGGAAGTGCGGCTGTGTCGAATTTTAGTAGGGTCTATCCCCAACTTGTGGATTGTGTTTGAATACAGCAGGTTTAAGTCGCTGCCTCCGTCCATCAGGAATTTAGTAAATTGTAGTCCGTCGATTATGGGATCCAATATCAGGGCAGTCCGTCCGTTTCGAACGCTTCAGGAATAATCCAGGTGGTCGAAAGTGATTGGTTGTGATATCCAATCTCTGTGGTCTACTGGGTTGGACCGTGCGAGGCTCTTTTTAGAAGGTGCCGCACTATTTTTCCGTATTATCACATGAAGTGAGTTTACTGCTTTGACCTCTTGTGGGAAAGTCTTTTGCTTTCCGGTGCTCTGCTGGTGGGGTTTATCGTCTTCGCTTGACGCGTCGAGCCCCTTGTGTTCGGCGTTTAGTCGGCCGGACTGTTTGAAAACCCAACAATCTCGATGGGTATGGTTTGCAGGCCTTCCGGGGGTACTGTGGATTTGACATATCCGACCCAAAATCTTGTTTAAGTTGGACAACTCATCGCTATCATCCTTAAGAGGCGGTGTTTTGTTGTTTGGCCGCGAGCTTTTGAATCCGGCGTTGACTGCGGTGCTCTTTGGGCTTTTCTCTTTATTCCGGCGCTGCTCTTTTCTGCACCGTGATTTTCCGTTTCCATCTCTTATCTCGGATGTACTTGGGTCGCTGGTGCTGCATCTTGCTAGCCAGCTATCCTCTCCCGCACAGAAGCGGGTCATGAGGTTTGTTAGCGCAGACATTGTCCTTGGTTTCTCTTGGCCGAGGTGTCTGGCAAGCCATTCGTCTCGGACATTGTGTTTAAAAGCTGCTAAGGCTTCGGCGCCCGGACAGTCGACTATTTGGTTCTTTTTGGTGAGGAACCTGTTCCAGAATTTGCGCACTGACTCTCCGGGCTGTTGAGTTATATGACTTAGATCATCTGCATCCGGAGGGCGGACATAAGTCCCTTGAAAATTTGCTCTAAACGCGTCCTCGAGCTCTTCCCAACTTCCCACAGTGTTTTCTGGGAGGCTTTTAAGCCAATGACGGGCTGGCCCTTTGAGCTTGAGGGGTAGGTATTTTATGGCATGGAGATCATCTCCTCTGGCCATGTGTGTATGTAGTATATAATCTTCTATCCAGACTCCAGGGTCTGTTGTTCCATCGTAGGCCTCTATGTTTATGGGTTTAAATCCTGCTGGGAATTCATGGTCCAGCACCTCATTGGTGAAACAGAGTGGGTGTGCGGTGCCCCTGTATTTGGGTGTGCCACTATCTTCGGACACTTGACATGTTGCCTTGCTTCCTGGGGCCTTCTTCTTTGGCCCGTAAATGGACCTGGCTGGGCCATCTGTCCTTCCAAGTTCATTAGTTGGTTTATGTGCGGCGCCGCTTTCAGAATTTGGCCTGTCATCCGGCCATCTATCCAACCAGGTAGCCTCTTTATTTTTTGACTGTGGGGGCTCTGTGGCCTCCTCGTCGAATTCTGGTAGCAGCTTGCGCTTCGGGTAGCTCTTTGATTGGTGGCCATTGCCGTATTTATCCGCGGTTTTGAGCACTTTGCTCCACCGCATCCTGAGTGTGTCTTGCAGTGTTGACGAGTCTTTTCCGAAGGTTTTTACTTTCCGGTGGCGTGTCCGGCATAGGATCGTCTGGACTGTCGTTTTCGCCGGGCCTGGACTGATTATCTGACTCGTCCTGTTCGGACGGTTGCTTATCTGCATGCTCATCGTCCACTTGTGTGCCATGCTGTATTGCGGGGTCCTTAGGAGCGTTGTTGTTGTCGGGGCGGGACTTAGGGCGGCGTCTGCGCCGCCATTTTAGTTGTTTGTCGGCGGGGTTATCTTCTGCCGCGGCCCGTTGGTCCTCGTTATCGCTCTCTTTTGGGGTATCCACCATATATATGTCATATGACGAGGTGGTCCTCCCGTGCCCTGTAGGCGCTGGTTCTTGTTTGTCTCCGGCATCGTCGTCTATTCCGTCGATGTCTTCGGAGTCATAGTCTAGCATGTCGGTTAGATCGTCGACAGTGGCTACAAAGTGGGTGGTGGGTGGGCTCTGAATTTCTTCGTCGGCCGTATCCCAACCATCCTGGCCATAGTCCGGCCAGGACTCTCCCGATAACGAGATATGCTTTAGCGAGTTTAGGATGTCGCCAAAGGGCGAGTATTGGAAGATGTCCGCGGCGGTGAATTCCATAACCGGCGCCCCATCCGATTCGATTGATAGGGGCGTGGGAGGTCCGGAGTCCAGCAAGGAGTCCGGCACCTCGGAATCACGAGTTTCGCGAGGGACAAGATTAGCGTTCGCTCCATCGCCGTGGAAGTTGAAGCCCCCGAGGTGGTGTCCATCCACCGATCCTCGATCTGGGTGATCGGCTCCGGACTAAGGGCCGGAGCGGATTCGTGTGCGGCCACCAAGGCACTGTTCGGCGGCAGAGCTAGATCGTGCCCATTGTAACAGTGCGAAGCGCTTGGCTGTGGCTCGAGCCCGTCGAAGATCAAGTCTTCGTGGACGTCGGCCATGAAGTTTAGACTTCCGAATCTGACCTGACGGCCAGGGGCGTAGCTTTCGATCTGCTCCAGATGGCCAAGCGAATTAGCCCGCAGTGCGAAGCCGCCGAATACGAAGATCTGTCCGGGGAGAAAAGTCTCACCCTGGACAGCGTTGTTGGTTGAAGATGCCATCGAGCCAATCGGTGACGACACAGAGGAACTCTCAATGAAAGCACCAATGTCGGTGTCAAAACCGGCGGATCTCGGGTAGGGGGTCCCGAACTGTGCGTCTAGGCGGATGGTAACAGGAGACGAGGGACACGATGTTTTACCCAGGTTCGGGCCCTCTCGATGGAGGTAAAACCCTACGTCCTGCTTGATTAATATTGATGATATGGGTAGTACAAGAGTGGATCTACCACGAGATCAAGGAGGCTAAACCCTAAAGCTAGCCTATGGTATGATTGTTGTAATGTATGTTGTGTCCTACGGACTAAAGCCCTCCGGTTTATATAGACACCGGAGGGGGATAGGGTTACACAGAGTCGGTAACAATGGTAGGAGATCTACATATCCGTATCGCCAAGCTTGCCTTCCACGCCAAGGGAAGTCCCATCCGGACACGGGACAGAGTCTTCAATCTTGTATCTTCGTAGTCTTGGAGTCCGGCGGACGATGATAGTCCGGCTGTCCGGACACCCCCTAGTCCAGGACTCCCTCAGTGTCCTCGCCAGCCATGTCGTCGAGGACGTCGTGGACATCGGGGAAGAAGTCGTCATCAGGGAAGTAGTCGTCGGAGTCCGGGGCGTCCGTGACGAAGAAGTAAGTAGTTGCGTGAAGCGCTCCCCAAAAACCTTATCACCCTTCTCCGGTTCAGGACTCACAAGGTGCGATTTCGGAGGCCTGCTGTCCTGACCTACGGTGCAAGTCATAAGCCAGGATGGAGAAGATCGTAGCAGTAGCTCAATGGTCGGAACCCTGAGGCGAGAGGGTTTTGTTGTTCTGGTGCGTATTTAGACATCGGCTCAGTTCATTCCAGCGGCACGACGCGGTGCAGTGGGTGGCGGAGGAGGAGCACGCATGGATGTCCCTCTTGTTCTCATGCTCATACAAGTGGGGGAAAGAACCTCCCTTACAAAGAGGTCCAGCTCCCTCTAAACTAGCAATGTGGGACTAAACTTTAGTTCCACCTCTTGCCTTGCACGAATGGGCTGCGTGGGCCTCTAGGATTTATTAGGAATTTCTGAAACTGCTATTGGGCTAGGCCTGAAATAGACAAAATTCCAGCAGATACGCTGCTGATTGTACCGTGAACTTGCTACTTTTTGTGTAGTTCCACGCGACATAGTCTATCATTCCCGGGCCTCTGATCTCTATCTGCTTTATGTCTTGCGCGTCATCATGGGTAAACATGTTGTCCACCTTCTCCTCGTCCCACCTAGTGTCATTGGCTATGATCAAGTCAGACACCATGTTAATTAACTCCATGTATGTAATCCTCCCCTAAGGGTTTCAGACTACCTCTCCTCGGAATCCGATTATCATGATGGATGTTCACTATCGATCCATCCCTTGTACGCCATATAACACCCTCCCTCAACAAGTCACATCCATGAAGGATGCTTTGGAACCGCCGGACATGTCGCATTCATGATCGTAACCTCCTTAAAATATGTTGCTTTAGCACTCTCGCACAAAGAGAAGAGGGGATTTGCATAATTTGCCATACTTGCTTTGCTAGTAATGCTTGGTGAAAAGCTTCCGGGTCCTTGAAACCGAGCCCTCTAAATCGCTTTGTCATACATATCTTTCCCATTCACCTTCCTATAGCCATTTAGTGCACCCCAGCAGAATTTCAAAGAAATCGAAGTCAGGTTCCGCCACATTTTCTTTATGAGGTTAAAACAACTCATGGTGTAGGTTGGTGTGTCTTGAGCACAGATTTGATGAGTACTTCTCTTACAGCTTTGGACAAACCTTGACCCCTCCATCCAGAAACTTTACTTTTCGAGCATTCAGTCATATATTTTAAGGTGACATCTTTTGACCTACCAACCATTGTTGGGAGACACAGGTAACTCTCGTTCAAAGCTTCAGATTCAATCGCTATTGCCTTTTTTGAGTGTCCCTTTGTCCTCCTCCCTGTAACCCTTCCCAATGAAAATTGATGACTTTTGGAAATCAACTTTGTGTCCGGAAGCATCCTCATATTTTTTCCTAAGATGTCCCTCGGGGCTTCCAAGTTATCTCATGAACCTTCCAAGAAAACAACATTGTCATCTGCAAAAAGCGGGTGAGTAACATGGGGGCCAGTTCTCTCAATATTGACTCCCTTTATAGTTTTGTCGCTTTGCGCTTTCCTTGACGGGCTAAAATAACTTAACACAAAACTAAAATAGATAGGGGAGAGTGGGTCACCCTGTGATAGACCCCACGATGGAACAAAACTCCTAGTGCGGCCCCCATTTAGCTTCACTGAATAAATTTTAGACGTAACACATCTCATGATCATTGAGATCCAACCCTGAGCAAACCCAAATTGTGCCAACATTTGCTCCAAAAAATCCATTGTACCCTGCCATATGTCTTTGTTGTATCCAACTTACCTACACATAAAGGTTTGTTGCGCTTCCTAGTACTTATCGCGTGAACACACTCGTGTGCCACAAGAACATTGTCAGTGATCAACCTCAAACGCGCTTTGTTCTTCAGATATTGGGATAGGTAAAATCGCCTTAAGCCTATAGCATGATATAGCGCCAAATAGTGTCATGAGTGCTACAATCCAGGAATAGTTTGGAGGCCACGCTCTAGGCCGCGACTCGACCTATCGGGGGCCTGGCGCTGCCACTGATCATCCATTGCCAATGTTTATACATTTGATGGGTGCTACGAAGATCTTTCCCGCATTTTTTGACTAGTCCCATGATGTCCCTAAATCTTTACAAAATGGAAGTAAGTGATGTCCATGTCCTCCTTTAAGGAGGCTAAAAAATGGCAACACATCCGGATATAGCAAAGTCGGAGATATGCCCCCTCCCTCTCAACCTCTGTAAATCTCTATTTGTTGTCACGACATCAAGAATCTGCTGAAGAGGGCTTATGGCAAGGACAAAGAGGAGAGGCGACAAAGGATACCCTTGTCGGAGTCCTCTTTTGCGTGGAATGGGGTATCCGGGAGCCCCATTGAGGAGAATCCTGGAGGATGAGGTGCACCAGCGCAGCGACTCAATTCGGGAAACATCAGAGTCAAAGGTATTCTCAATGTCAAGCTTTAAGAGCACAGATGGAGTATTCATCCTTTGCATCTTCCTGCATAATTCCTAACGAATATGAAGTTTCCATGAATGTTTGCAGTCTTGATGAAGGCACTTTGGGCGCTTGATATGAGGGTGTTCCTGAAAGGGGTCATCTTGGCCACATCAGTATTTATTAAAACTACGTAAGATGGAGAAGGCCCTACCCAAAGACTAGACCGTCATCCATGGTCAGGGAAAACGTCCTTAACCATAAGCTCTAACCGGGTTGAGGGGTGGAGATCGTCATAAAAAAAGTTTATGCCCTACGGTCTTATTATTCATAATCCTCCTTAACATATAGCTTGTTTGTTAGTTCTTACTAGACCCCAGCATAATCCTCCTACTATGGTGCGGCAAAAAGGTTGCTAATGGCGGGAAATACCATGTGAACTGGCAGCGAGTTTGCCGCCCTCTGGGTCTCAGTGGGCTCAGAATTCATGATCTACAACGAATGGGCATCGCTCTTTGCACGCGCTGGCTTTGGCTCTAGAAGTCAGGCCTTTCCAGCCCTTGTCACCACCTCCCCTTCAACCACGACAACGACGTCCGTGTCATCTTTCGAGCTTGCACGACATGGCATGTGGAAGACGGACACACATGCCTGTTTGGAGAAGATCACTAGTTACTAGGGCATTCGATCGTGGAGGTCGCGTCGGCGGTGTTTTTTATGGTTCCCAAGAGATAATTGGAAGCGACACACGGTTTCTCAGGGCATCCACGGGCGATCTTGGGTGCAAGACATGCATGGCTCTCTCTCAATGGAGGCCACCATTCAATACATCGAGTTATGGACGAGTATTCAGTTTCCTCAGTTATCAAATGAGCCTGACCACAATTTCATGTATGTGAACAATCTCGCGCGTCGCCTCCACAAGAGCAAAACTCCGTCCCTCCTCTTCAAGCTTGATATAAGAAAGGCTTTCGACTCTGTGAGATGGGAGTATATCATTGACATCCTCCAGCACAGGGGGTTCCCGAGCACCTTTCGGAATTGTATCACCGCCCTCCTATGCACCTCCTCCTCGCGGGTTCTCCTCAATGGCATCCCCGGCAACCCCATTACCCACGGAAGCGGCTTCCGGTAGGGGGATCCTCTCTCACCCCTGCTATTTGTCATTGCCATTGACCCCCTTCAAAAAATCCTCGAGTTGGCAACCAGGAAGGGGCTTCTTCACAAAATCCATGGCCGTAGGCCCGTCATGAGAACATCCCTCTATGCTGATGACGTGGCCGTCTTTGTTGCACCCATCAAGAAGGATATTGACAACCTCTCTGTGTTGCTCGGTGCGTTCGGTGATGTCACGGGACTATGCACTAACTTCCAGAAGAGCTCCATGGTCCCGATTCGGTGCAGACACCTACAGCTCGACAACATCCTCCAGAATTTCCCCGCGGCCTGTGCTTCCTTCCCGATAAAATATCTGGGGCTACCTCTCTCGGTTTGGCAACTAAAATTTCGGGATTTCCAATTCCTCGTGGACAAGGCCGCTTCCAAACTTGTTCCATGGGACGGGCAAAATATCACTGCCATTGGTGGGGCTGCCCTTGTCAAGTCTGTGCTATCCTCACAAGCCATCTACTTCATCACCCCACTGGTCGTTCCACCGAGCATCCTCCACAATGTCAACAAGCTTGAGAGAGCTTTCCTTTGGGCGGGAACAGATAAGACTACCGGTGCGAAGTGCAACGTTAATTAGGAATCCGTATGTCGGCCAGTCGAATATGGAGGTCTTGGGGTGCTAAACACGGAGAAATTTGCAAGGGCTCTTCGTTTGCGTTGGCTTTGGTTCGAATGGAAGGGCCCACCAAGCTATGTGTTGGGACCGGCAACCCGTGCGACGAGATGGACGAAAATCTCTTCTATGCTTCAACGACCATAATTGTTGGCAACGGTGCGCACACGCCCTTCTCGGACTCCCCTTGGTTTCGGGACCAAAAGCCAAGAGACATCGCACCACTTATCTACGACGCTTCCTCTCAGAAGACTTGGAAACTTCGAGAAGCCCTCCAGGATGATGCTTGGGTTCGCAAGATCAAGGTCACTTCCAACTTCACTGTCGAACATCTTCGACAATTTATTGAGCTTTGGTCCACCATCCGCGATTTCCATCTTAAGGCGCACGCCAAAGACGACATCGTGTGGAAACACACAAAGAGCGGGATATACACTACCAAATCCGCCTACTTGGCCCAATTTTTCGGCATCATCCGCTTCTCCATGGAGCTTGCAGTGTGGAAGGCCTGGGCCCCGCCCAAGGTCAAATTTTTCGCGTGGTTGGCCATGCGAAATAGGGTTTGGACTGCCGACCGTTTGACCAACCGGGGGTGCCCAATTGCGGGCTTTGTCCTCTTTGCAAGCGTGTGCAAGAATCCATCGACCACCTCCTCTTCAGATGTCGGTACACTAGTAGACTTTGGGAAATGATAAAAGATTGGCTCCAGCTCGAAAGCATCAACACTTCCGCTTGGCACCTGGCACGGTCAACCGAAGAGTGGTGGATCGGGCTCTCCGACTCTACCATACCAAATAGAAAGGCCATGGCCACCCTCTCCATGCTCACCTCTTGGACAATCTGGAATGAAAGAAACGCCCGCATCTTCCAACTCAAGAGTGCCCCGCTGACGATTCTACTAGCTAACATCAAGGTTGAGGCTCATACTTGGGTCACCGCGGGTGCAAAGAAATTGGGATCCATCATGCCACGAGAGTAGGCCTTTTGTAGTGGTGTTGTAGCACGATGTGTGTTGTAACACAAAATTTAAACTCTTCTTTCCCTCTTAATTAATGAATGAGGCAAGTCTTTTGCCTCCTTTCAAAAAAACAAATGAGCCTAACCATCTCTCATGGAATATGACCGCCAATGGATCCTACTCTGCTGCCTCCTGCTACTCGACGATGCTTCTTGGCTCCACTACAGCATATCGATGGCCACTCAACTCAAAGTCTTGGGCACCATTGAGAACCAAGATCTTCGTCTGGCTCGCTCTCCAAGACCGGTGTTGGACCGCCGACAGGCTGCTCCAGCGTGGACTACCGCATGTGCCAAGTTGCGTGCTTTGCGACCAAGTACCCAAGACTATGCAACACCTGCTTGTGGGCTGCCCGTTCTGGCGACAAATCTGGCACGAGGTCCTCTCTTGGTGCTGGGCGGCAACTCCTCCCCTACTATCGATGACAACTTCGTCGATTGGTGGGCGTCCCACATGATGTGACACCGGCTGGCCAGCGGGCAAAAATTTCATCCATGATCATACTCAAGGCTTGGCTTCTCTGGAAGGCTCGTAGTTCTTGTGTATTCGATGTTGAGCAGCCATCAATCGCGCGAGTAGTCACCTCGGTTTGCGAGGAGGCCAAGACCTGAGCTGCCACTGGTGCACCCGGGCTAGTAGCTATTCTGCCTGAGACGTAGCCTAGGATGATCCACCGGCAATGTTTGTTGCCCTTCCTCGCGAAACCTGTTGAGTATATGTGTATGTGCATATTGTGTATTGGGTCTGCCTCCTAGTTTTTTGTATAGTTGAGGTCCATGGCCCACCTTTGTACATCATATATATATGCCTATGCACGAAGAGCAATACATCGTGCAATTCACATATTCTACATGGTATCAGTTTTTAGGTTCTAACCCTAGCCTTCCGCTGCCGCCGCCGCCGCGCACCTCCCCTGCGCCGCCGCCCGCGCGTCTTCCGCGTCGGCCGCCGCTCCTCTCAGCCGCGCGCTACCCAGCAGCGCTGCACGCCCCGCCCAACTCCTCTGTCGCGCGCGCTATCCAGCGCCGCCAGCCTCGCCTGATTCACTCGCCAGCCGCGCGCGCTCGCCCGCTCAGCCGCTAGCCTCGTCGCTTGTCCCGCACACATCAAATCCGCTGAGTCGCTGTGTTCTCGCGGCCGCAACTCCACGTGAAGGCAAATCCAATCATCGAGTACTACTTCAACCAGTACTACCTTCACGTGAAGCTGCTGTTTGACCACTAATTGCTAGTACGTGGCTAGTACTACTACAGTTCATTAGTGCGTTGCTGCGTGTATCGCCTGCAACCGACCGCCCAACTGCCTTGCCAGCCACTGCCACCCGCGTCACCGAAGCCTCCTGCTGCTGCCGTTTAACCGCGCCGATCGTCACCGTCGGACCAGCAATGGCGTCACCAGGCCCGTCCGCCGCCGCCTCTGCCGTCCCGCCGCCAGCGCCCTACGACGCGGCCCCGCCGCCATACGGGGCGGCCACCACCTACGATGTGCCCGTTTCCATGTACGGGAATCCTACGTACGGGGCATACGGGACTTCGCCCGCTTACGAGTCTCCCGAGTACTGATGGCGGTCGTCAGCGGGCCAGCACTCGCCCGTTGGGCAGCAACCAGACAGCGCCCAACACTTACAACATCTGTCAGCGGGCCCGCGGGTTTTTTCGGCAGGCCATCCGGCCTACTCGGGGCAGCCGGGGCTGTATGGAGCATACCCACCGCCGCCGTTGAGCGGCGGCTACGGCTTCCCCATGGCATCTCCGTCCCCCTCGCCGGCCCTGCCGCTGGCGCCCTGGGACCCGGTGCTGCTCACCGAGCTGCATGCCGCTCCTACGCCGAACAACTACACTGAAGATGGTGATTGGTACATGGACACCGGTGCTACGGCTCACATGTTTGCTCATCCTGATAACCTTGCCTCCTTCACTCCTGTCTCCACCGACTGCCGCATCATTGTCGGCGACGGTTGCACACTTCCTATCACACATGTTGGGCATACTTCTTTTTCTTCTACTTCTACTCCATTATCTTTGTCTAATATACTTGTGTCACCTCATCTTATTAACAATCTCATTTCCGTTCGTTGTTTCACTCGTGAAAATCCTGTTACCGTTGAATTTGACGAGCTTGGTTTGTGTGTCAAAGACGCTCGAACTAGGATGGTACTTCACCGATGTGACAGCCCCAACGAGCTCTATCCGGTGCACTCGCCTTCATCCACCACCATCGCACCGGTTGCTCTCTCCGCTGGCGTCGATCTCTGGCACGGTCGCTTGGGTCATCCCAACCCCGTCACACTTCGTCATATTCTTAGGAGTTTCAGTTTCAGTTGCAATAAGATCGAGGATCACACTTGTCATGCCTGTCGAGTCGGCAAACATCGCCTGCCGTTTAATAATTCCACCACCATTGCTTCTTTTCCCTTTCAGTTGATTCATAGCGATGTGTGGACTTCTCCAGTTCCCGGTAACTCGGGCTATTTATATTATCTGGTCATTCTTGATGATTATTCTCATTATGTGTGGACTTTTCCTTTGCGTAGAAAGTCGGATGCACTCTCTACCTTGACGGCCTTTTACTCCTATGTCCGCACGCAGTTCGGGCGTCCCATCCTTGCGCTTCAGACGGACAATGGAAAAGAGTTCGACAACCTCTCTTTCCGCACCTTTTTGTCGCATCACGGCACAGTTTTCCGCCTCACATGCCCGTACACTTCACAGCAGAACGGTCGAGCCGAACGCGTCTTTCGCACTCTGAATGACTACGTTCGCACGCTCCTGTTTCATGCCAACGTGTCGCCTCATTTCTGGCCAGACGCACTCGCCACTACATCACTTATTCTTAACATTAGACCATGCCGCCCACGGTGGAACTACGCACCTCACCATCTTCTCTTTGGTACGCCCCCGTCTTATGACGACTTGCGTATTTTTGGGTGCCTTTGCTATCCCAGCACTGCCGACACTACTTCTCACAAGCTTGCACCTCGTTCTGTCGCTTGCATCTTCATCGGTTGGATATCGGTGCTACGATCCCGTCTCCCACCGTGTGTTCACTTCCCGGCACGTTTACTTTGATGAGCATGTGTTTCCGTTTCACCAGGTACCCCCGGCTGTTCCTCCCGCCACTGGTGATGCGGGCTCCTTGACGCCTCTCACAGGGCGCTCGCGCGCCTCTCTTGGCCCGCTCCTGGCTTTGAGGCGCGCCCCCCGAATGCGGCGCCTCCTACAGCCGCGGCGCTGGTGCCCCGGCGCCCCCGACGTTTGCGCCCGTGGCCCCCACGGCGCCCCTGACGTTGGCGCCCGAGGCCCCCGCGGCGCCCCCGACACCCCCGACGTTGCCGCGCGCGGCCCCCTCGGCGCCCCCGACGCCTGTGGCCGGTCCGGTCACCCGCGCCCGTATGGGGTTTTTTCGCCCGAGCTCGCGCTATGCATCGGCTGACTACGTCCATGCGGCGTCCACCTCTGAGCCGTCACCATTGCCGTCCTTTGTTCGAGTCGCTCTTCATGACCCGCTCTGGATGGCTGCGATGCAATAGGAGTTTGACGCCCTGTTGCGCAACCGGACGTGGCAGCTTGTTCCCCGTCCCCGGCACGCCAACGTGATTACCGGGAAGTGGGTCTTTAAACACAAGCTCCGTCCTGATGGTACCCTTGATCGCTACAAAGCGCGCTGGGTCGTTCGTGGCTTCCGACAGCATGCTGACATCGACTTCACCGACACCTTCGCTCCGGTTGTCAAGCCCGGCACGATCCGCACGGTTCTCCACCTTGCGGTCTCCCGTGCTTGGCCGGTGCATCAGATGGACATCTCCAACGCCTTCCTCCATGGTCACCTCGAGGAGCAGGTCTTCTGCCAGCAGCCCACCAGGTTTGTTGACCCGGCGCTTCCCGACCACGTGTGCCTGCTTTCGCGGTCCTTGTATGGACTCAAGCAGGCCCCGCGCGCTTGGTACCAGCGCATCGCGGCGTTTCTTCACCAGCTTGGGTTCCGCTCTACCCGCTCGGACGCCTCGCTCTTCGTCTATCATCAGGGCTCTGACACGGCCTACTTGCTGCTCTATGTCGACGACATCATCCTGACGGCATGTACGGCTGGTCTCCTCAGTTAGCTCACGGCTCGTCTTCGCGCTGAGTTCGCCATCAAGGACTTGGATCCTTTGCACTACTTCCTCGGTGTCGAGGTTGTGCGCCGTCCGGATGGCTTCTTCCTTCATCAGCGGAAGTACGCTCACGAGCTCCTCGAGCGCGCCGGCATGCTTAACTGCCAGCCCGCCACTACGCCTGTTGATACGAAGGCCAAGCTTTCTCCCACGGATGGTTCTCCTGCTTCGGATGCCACTTTCTATCGGTCTATCGTTGGTGCTCTCCAGTACCTCACTCTGACTCGACCGGAGATACAGTATGTCGTGCAGTAGGTGTGTCTTCATATGCATGCTCCTCGAGACATTCACTGGGCTGCCGTCAAGCGGATTCTCCGCTATATCTGTGGCACTATGGATCTTGGCGTCACGCTTCACGCCTCCGCCGACACCGCCCTCACCGCCTACTCCGATGCAGATTGGGCGGGCTGCCCTGACACTCGTCGCTCTACTTCGGGCTATTGTGTCTATCTTGGACCCTCACTCATCTCGTGGTCGTCCAAGCGGCAGCCTACGGTCTCTCGTTCCAGTGCTGAGTCTGAGTATCGTGCGGTGGCCAACGCCGTCGCCGAGTGTTCGTGGCTTCGCCAGCTGCTTCACGAGCTCTCTTGCCCTGTTGACCGTGCCACGGTGGTCTACTACGACAACGTCTCGGCGGTCTACCTCTCCGCTAACCCGGTGCATCATCGACGGACCAAGCATATTGAGTTGGATATTCATTTTGTTCGGGAACATGTGGCCCTTGGCCATATTCGTGTTTTGCACGTCCCTACTTCCCAACAATTTGCCGATATCATGACTAAGGGCTTGCCTACGACGTCATTTGAGGAGTTCCGGTCCAGTCTTTGCGTCAGCCGCGGTGCCGCTTCGACTGCGGGGGGGTGTTGAGTATATGTGTTATGTGCATATTGTGTATTGGGCCTGCCTCCTAGTTCCTTTTATAGTTAAGGTCCGTGGCCCACCTTTTTACATCATATATACGTGCCTATGCACGAAGAGCAATACATCGTGCAATTCACATATATTCTACAAAACCCAAGTCATGTACTTGCGTTCGTGGCTTGTCCGGGGGCCTTTTTGTAACTCCTTTTATCTCATATCAGTGAAATGATACACAAGTCTTTTGCGTATTTAAAAAAAAAATCCACCTGTTAGCATTCAACCAAAGCCGTTTGCTTTTGTTGAAGAAATGCCGGCGCTCAAGAAAACGAGTCTACGAAGTTAAAACGCTGCAATGACACTTTACAATCATTCTGTTTTTCATAACCGTGTAGGAAGCGTCGGAGAGACTTGTCGTCGTGGCATGCACCCGAGATGTTTCGTCCCCGTGTGGCATTTCCTCTAGCAGTACTTCGATGCAGTTGACCAATGCCAACCCAGTCAGCAGTCAGCACGCCGGCCCTTGTCGACGACGAAGGTTCGCCGTAGATAAGCACGGCGAGGAAGGAAGGAAGGGCGGAACCGTCACCTTTGGCCACCCACCGACGAGAGCGACGTTGCAGCCATTGCCGCGTGGATATCTTGATTTCTTCCTTTAATCCAAGGAAAACCGTCAACCAGTCTCCGTGTCAAGACGGCGGCGATCGACGCGTCTAAGCAACCCACCGGATGCCGCATGCGCGCGTGCATCTCCCTATAAGTAGACGCTCGATGACGCCGTCTCCACTCCATCCCGTTCTGTCCAGTCCTAGCTAGTTCCCCTCCTCCTCCTCCTTCCTCCTTCCTCTCCTGTTCTCGATTGGTCTCCGTTAGTTGCGTCAGAACTCAGAGGAACAGAGCATTGTTTTGCTAGCTCTTCCTGCAACTCGACCATGAGCTACCAGCAGGGTACGTGCCAATTCCATTTCCTTCTGGGGTCGTCATCTTTCGCTACGGTTCGTAGAAATCACCAGCGAGCGTGTTTGGTTGTTGAATTTTGAGATGATCGTTCTGCTTTCTTCGGGTTATGCAGGCTACCCGCCGCCGGGCACCGCAGCAGCGTACCCTCCGCCGGGCCAGCAGCAGCAGGCCTACGTCGCGCCGCCGCCGTCCACCTACCCGCAGGACCAGCAGTACCCTCCCGCCGGCGCCGACACCACCAGCCGCGGCGGACACGGCCACGGCGGCGATGGCTTCTTGAAAGGATGGTAATTTTTCTCTCCCTCTTGTTCTGAATTCTCACTCGTCTCCGTAGCCTCATTTGTATGTAACGAACTGATACTGATCGTCTTCCTCTTGTGTCGTTGCAGCTGCGCGGCGCTCTGCTGCTGCTGCCTCCTCGACGCCTGCTTCTGATCGAGCTTCGTCCCATGTTGTTGGACCCACACGATCAGGCGCGGCATATAGAGTGCATTTTGCTTCTTTTTTGTGTGCTGTTGACGTGCTGAGCACTAGTCCCAGAGCACGATTTTCTCGTGTGTCATGTGTGCGTTGTTTTGTTCCCATTCGTATGACTCAGATAGATATATACATGTGAGATGCATCTAGTGGCCTTATTGAACGCCATGTTCTCTTGGTGTTGTTCACCTTGTTCGCAGTGCTGACTGAATTATTCATAGATCGAATAATTTCATGATAATTGTAGTGAACTTGGTGCAGTTAACCTGATGTCACAATGTTGTTTGATCCATCTGAATCGTACACTAATTTCACGAATCGCCGAAAAGGGGTGCCCGGTTTCAGTCTCGCCGACAACCTAAACCTGAATCATACAACTACTATAACAAAAGCCAGGAGGTCTGGTTTCAAACACCAGCAGCCAGCCAAACAAAGCATACCTTGACAGCGAATGTTGCTTCTTAGTAAGAGCAAACCAAACTTCTCCAGCACACCGGCCGCCGTATCTACTCTCCTGGATATATATATACAGGAGGTGGCCAAGCCCATTCATATGCTGACAACACAAAAAATGCACCACGCTCAGGAAGTTTGATCTCTCTGATAACCAAATAAAACACAATAATTGCAATGTCGATTTTTATAACTACAAGGAACAGCTAGCCAATGATGCAGGTCAAAGGGCAAGATAAATAAAGGGGGCATAATTCACACGCTGACGAGTAGAATTGCTCACTTGCACCATCAGTTTCTAAAACTGCAGGTTCACCGTTCACATCGCCGAGAAAGATACAGGCATACTGAAAATTGTACAGATCCAAGCAAGGCTGCCTACAAATCACATTCAGTGAACGAAATCATGTAGCACAACATAAATATTCCTGAGTTCAGGCGCATTGGACCAGTCCTATAAGGCAAACAGCCCCCAAAGTACGGAGAACGCCAACCAGTGCATTCATTTCATCACCAAGTGCTCTGCGATAACAATTTGCATGTTAGATCATTGAAGACAAATGAACACATACACGCAAATAGCTCCCAAACTATCTGCTACCAATGTAGTGCCCACTACAGTTATCATAAATATAACCATTAACCACAATAGGAAGCCTACATATGTTCCCATGTGACTTTCTGCTAATTTTAATTTAATAAATAAAACATTTATGTGACTTACTGCTAATTTAATTTTAATCACTAGAACATTTATGTGTATGTTTTGAAAGTATAGAAACCAAGAAGAAACCCAAATATAATGTCTACTCATTGCCTACATGTTCTTTCAAATTCGATGCTCGTGCTCACTGCAAACTTATATGGTACTCCCTCCGTATCAAAATATAAGACGTTTTTTGACACAGTCATAATGTCAAAAAATGTCTTATATTTTGATACAGAGGGAGTAATATATAATGAAGCACAATTTTAACTGGGTCGGCTTTCTGTGTCTCTCTTCAAGTCAAGAAACCAAGTCGAAGATTGTTAGAATTGTGTCGAATATTATTGTACAAGGTAGGTTACAGTTGGACTTGGTTTTGGACTGTGTGTAGACAGGGTGGGAGTTGTGTCCTAATAGGACACCTGTATCCTAGACCTCTCATATATATCGGGGGTAGACACACGATGTAACATATGCCAACATAATAGCACGGGCACGCGGGGGAGCCGGCGATGTGTGCCGGCGCCCGGGCGGCCAGGGTGCGGTATTGTAGCGGTGTCATGGGGAGGAGCGCCCGTAGTCATGCCCCGGGGATGTAGCCATATCGGTGAACCTCGTTAACAAATCTCGGTGTCGTGCTCGTGTGATTGCTTGGTCCTCGGTAGATCGACGGAGTGCCTCGGATTATTCTAACAAGTGGTATCATGAGCAAGGTTCGATTTGAGGGTGTGATGTGTTGATCTAGAGGAAGGAGCGGAAGAATTCGTTGAATCGAGTTGGTCGCCTGACGGTGAAGATTCGGTGGATGACGAAGATATTGCTCGAGAAGCAATCTGAAACAGCGATTAGCAGTAGCCGGGAGTCTCGGCGAGATTGGATCGGTTGGACTCGTAAAAGCAGTGGCAGCGGATCGATCACATGGCCGCCAGGACACGATCCAGAGCATGCAACGCAGGCGTTGGACAATAGCGTGTCGCGGATCTATCTGTAGATTGGATCGGTAGTTCTCGACGAGATCGGATTACAGCGGCAGCATCGGTTTGCAGCAGCAATTCTCAGGGAGGACGTGGAGGCTAGCTAGCTGGCGCTTGCGATAACGCCGGCGGCGTGTTCCGCGCGAGGTGGCATCGACGGAACGCAGCAGGCGATGCGATGGAGCGTGCAGCAGCGGCGTGTAACGCATGGCCCCGGGCCCAGGCGTGCAGAAGGACCAGGCAGCGGAGCAGCTAGGGATGGCAAGGCGTAGCCTGGTGCAGCCCAGGAGCAGCAGCTAGCTGTTCGGTCGAGGTGCGGCGCTAGAGGAGGTTGGGTGCATGCGTGTGATGCCTGA
The DNA here is from genome assembly GCA_963921465.1 of Triticum timopheevii. Classification (NCBI taxonomy): domain Eukaryota; kingdom Viridiplantae; phylum Streptophyta; class Magnoliopsida; order Poales; family Poaceae; genus Triticum; species Triticum timopheevii. Next base: position 486,024,276 of record OY997274.1, read on the forward strand.
GGGGCTGCGTGTGCAGATGTGGTGCAAGGCCGAAGAAAAATCTGCTAGTGCATGTGAGATTTGTTTATGGAAAAAAGGCAGCCTGCAATTGGTAGTACGTGGCTTTGTGCTTGGGATAGCAACATGACAAAAGAAAAGGAGTGTTGGAAGTGATGGCGCACATGCTTTGGAGTACCATGGAGGCTACCAGGAAAATAAATTTTCTTTTTGGGATGTTTTGCTAATTGCACATGGGGTTCTATCAGGAGAATGACAGGTTGGTGACGTGCATATAAGGCTCGGAGGTGTCTGGAGCGCGTCATGGCAAGGATCATGCATAGACAGGGCGTCAAGCAATGCACTGAGATGTGCGGGGCGGACAGAACGCAAAGTTGAGCATGGTTGCAGTCGGATATTTCGGCTGGGTCGAACTAGATTGTCTGATGGACTGACATGGATGTTGGTCAAAGCAGAAGATGGTGGTGATTTCAGCGACGACAACATAGGAGCGTGATGCTGATGGTGGCCAATTTCTGGGACGTGGAAACACGTGGTGCATGCCTGAGGGCTTGTGCGGCTTCGACAGACTATGGCGCAGGGTTGATTCAAGATGGTGCACACATCAGAGAGCTTGAAGTCGACAGGGCGCAAGGTAGCATAGCGCAGCTACATGGAGTCATGTTGAAGGTGGAGCTGGAGTCTGATGGATGACTACACTCTGAGCTGATGGAGGGGCTACGGTGTAAATGCATGGAGAGTCGGAGTCTATTTCAGCGGGATAGCGAGAGACACGTGGATTAGACTGGGTACAAGTGGTCTGATGGTGACGTGATACTCGGCATCGGTCGGTGATGATCGGTGGTTCTCTGCAGTGGGGGTTGAGGCAGTGGGGGCTAGCTACCCGGGACACTCGACCAGGATAGCAGAGGCTCGACGCGGTAATAGCGGCGAGGCGTGCGGTAAGCACGGGACACAGCAACAGGCCAAGGCACTGGTGGTCAGACATGTGGTCAGGCAAGTTGTGCAGGGGTGCTGAAGCAGTGTTGACGAGTATCAGATTCGAGTTGGTGACTGGGTCTATCGGTGCCGGTTGATGGACAAGAGTTGACCATGGAGAATCTGAGAAAGTGGCGGGAAGTCTGGAATTGTCAAAACAGAAAGTACATGGTTGTATATTCTGTGGTGTTCAGTGCACATGGTAAAGTGCGGATGACAAATACAGAAGGAGGCGGAGTTATAGCTGTGAGACATGCCAGAGACTATCCGGAAGAAGGGTGAGACAACTGCAAATTTGACTCAGGGTGACACAGAGCAATGGTGAAATTCCTTCAAGTTTCAGACAGATGGTCAAGAAAGAGCGGTGATGTTGAGTTCAGCTAACTCTTATATGTGGCGTCCAATACGTGAGTTGTTCACTTTCACGCAGACAGTGGTCGGTGTGTGATGGCGTTGAACGGATTCTCCGGAAGTTGGGAGCACGGACTAGAGTAACAAGGAACTTAATTTTGCTCGAGTGTTGACTGTGGTCAAGAAAGGAGGGACTACAAGTTGCAGGTGGAGTTACATGGAGTCTGGGAGTAGCAGCGGTGCTCATGGCATATGTCAAGTCCAATGTACAAGGAGGTTCGGTGCATGGATGAATTCAAGCTGGTGAAGAATATTCGCCAAGGTGGAGTTTGTTAGAATTATGTCGAATATTATTGTACAAGGTAGGTTACAGTTGGACTTGGTTTTGGACTGTGTGTAGACAGGGTGGGAGTTGTGTCCTAATAGGACACCTGTATCCTAGACCTCTCATATATATCGGGGGTAGACACACGATGTAACATATGCCAACATAATAGCACGGGCACGCGGGGGAGCCGGCGATGTGTGCCGGCGCCCGGGCGGCCAGGGTGCGGTATTGTAGCGGTGTCATGGGGAGGAGCGCCCGTAGTCATGCCCCGGGGATGTAGCCATATCGGTGAACCTCGTTAACAAATCTCGGTGTCGTGCTCGTGTGATTGCTTGGTCCTCGGTAGATCGACGGAGTGCCTCGGATTATTCTAACAAAGATAATAAAATTCAGCAAGATTTCTGTGTTTCTCTTATAAAGTACTCCCTCTGTAAAGAAATATAAGAGCGTTCAGATAACTACTTTAGTGATCTAAACACTCTTATATTACTTTACGGAGGGAGTAACATACTTCCAAATGGTAAGCTTTGCTAGTCAAGTAGTGCGTGACTTGACATTTCACCTGTTCTTTTGGCTTTAACAAGAGAATTCAGAGATACCAAAATAAAAATTTCTCACATCAAACTATGAAAAACAAAAACAAATGGAAATTAACACCGGTTAAGGTTGTTATCAATTGCGTACTACACTGGCCTAATCAAATCATTCATTTCCTGCACTACAGCTCACCCAAATGTTTTATCTTGAGCTGCCTAAGATACTACTCCCTCCGTCCGAAAATACTTGTCATCAAAATGGATAAAAATGGATGTATCTAAAACTAAAATACATCTAGATACATCTCCTTTTATTCATTTTGATGACAAGTATTTCCAGACGGAGGGAGTACTTAGGATATGAATTTGGAACATTCAGGAAGCAGTATCACCAATGCAGCAGATACCAGATAGAAGTGTAAGTGGTGAATACTCAGTGCTGCGAACACTTACCCACAAAAACAGCAGCAAACATCTACTGGTCCATGCTGCAATCACCAGCATCAGCATCAGCCTCATCCTCGTCTTCTTCCTTCTTCAGTTGCCCACAGGCATTGCACTCAAATATGTGGGACAGCTCACCGTTCGGTAAGGGTGGCAGTGGTGCAAGCATACCATAGCAGTCCTCACGGTCGCACAGATACCTCACAAAGAAGAAGGCATGCGGGAAATCGTCGTCGTCGTCACTCCCTTCCTCCTGCTCCATCCCCTCATCACCACCATCCTCAGCATCCTCCTTGCCATGCTCCTCTTCCATGGTGTCATCCCCATCACCGGCATCATTGTCGTCATCAAACTTCCACTTGCTTTCAATCTGACACCGATCACACTCACACCGGAACCCATAATCCTCCAGCAGCCTGCGTTGCCTGTCAGCATACCTCCAATTGGCTGCGAAATAGCTGATGCAAACCTCCTTCCCCTCTGTTATGCCATGGAGAGCGCGCACGACGATGTCCGTGTTCCCCGGCCCCGGCCTGTCGGCATAATCGAAGTGGCAAGCATTGGGCAGGCAGTCGTGGTTGAGCAGTGACGCGCGAGGGTACACCGCGCAGCACCGCGCCTTGCGGAGCTCCAGCGGCACGTCGGGGCGGTACGGCTCCAGGATGGAGAAGCTGTTGGTCCGGTCCTTGGAGAGGAGGGCCGCCGTCAGGTCCAGAGAGAAGCCCGCGGGGAGCATGTGCGGCGGCGCCACCGACGCCACCGCGGCGTGGAGGCCCGCGGCTTCCTGCTGCTGGCTCGGGGAGGGGCATTGCGGAGCCGAGGAGAGAGAGAGGATGGCGCTGAGGGAGGGCTCCTGGAGCGAGTAGGCCGAGAGGAGGAAGAGGAGGGGCTCCTGGTGCGCCTCGGGTGCGGCGGCGAGGCCGCTGGAGAGCGCGGCGCAGAGGAGGCGCGGGTGGGAGGCGGCGGCGCAGGCAGGGGAGCAGAAGGCGGCGGCGCGGCAGGAAGGGCAGGGGGTGTGGGGCGGCGGTGGGAGCGAGCGGAAGCAGGCGGAGCAGTAGGAGGAGAGGGAGGCGAGCGAGGACGGGTAGAGGAGGATGGGCGACTCCGACAGGAGTACCTCGCCCTCGAGGATGTCGCGGGCGGCGAGGAGCGCGCGGCCGCGGCCCGGGAGGTCGGCTACCCTGAGGGTGTCGCCGGCCATGTTTGGCAGTGCCATTCCAGCGGCGGCGGAGGAGGAAGAGCAACAAACTGCTGGCAGAAGGAGCGGTGCTCTTTTTGGCTGCTCCGTGGGCCGGAGTCGAGTATTTCGCAGTCCATTTCGCGGCATTAGGGTTTCTGATCCCGTATTTCCTATACGACGCTCACTGCGTCAAGTTGCGACGGAGTGGGCTGGCCCATTTAGAAGCGTACTGTTTCGTTTTTCTGAAACGGTCTTGGGAACTGTTTAGGGCATCTCCAATGCTCACACGCTTGCGAACCAACCTGTGGTTTTAATGGTCAGCTGGACAATGGTATCTCCAGCCCACTAGGGTTCAAGTCCTGGTGTTTGCAATTATTCTAAATTTATTTCAGGATTTTCTGCTATTTACGTTCAGTGAAGGACCGAAGAGACATTCCTGTCGACTACGAGGCGTCTACGATGACTTCGTAAAATCTCAAGATGATATATCGGTTTAGTCTCTCGGAGGTTTTGCAACTCACAGCTTGCGTCCGATGCCGGTACCTAGCGCCACTAGACGCTGCCCACACAGTATCTTCTCCCCTCCGCACTACCCGGCACGAACCTCTCCTGATCAGATATACCTCCCCATGCACAATTTGGTGCCACTGATAAGGGATTTCCTTTCTTAGTTGGTCACTATGAGGATCCCTCACCCCCTCTGCCACGAGATCTAAGAAGAGCCATGCGGCAGACCCAGCGGCGCACTAGTGTTGTTTCTTTCGAGCACACCCCGTCCAGGAGTGATACGCTCGTGGGCCTCGTCATAAGAGCATCTCCAACAGCCGTGCTAAACAAGCGTCGCGCCATAATATGGCCATTTTAGCGCGCGCGCAACCCGGCGGGTGGCTCCAGCGGGCGTGCAATAACCGCGCGCGCGGTATAAGGAGTTGGGTGCGCGGTCGGATTCGCTATCTCGCGCGGTGTATTTGGGACGCCCGCTTCCGCGCGCGGCACACTCGAGCGCTCGCGCCGCACTCTCTCCTCTCCGGGTCCTACGCCCCGCGCGCGCCGGCGCCGGCGAACTGCACCCATGGACGCACGCGCCGGCACCCCGCTCACCCCATCCTATAGCCGTGACCCCTCCACCGCCGCCGCCGCCGCAAACCCTAGCGTGGGGGGCGTTGGCCTCGCCTCCGCCGGAGCTCCGCCAACCATCGGCCTCGCGCGCGGCCTCTTCATGCCACCGCGGATGACCTCGGCGGCTGGTGGCGTCGCGCCGGCGCCGGCCTGAGCCGCCGCCCCCTCCTCAAAGCTCCCCAATGCGGCGCGGCCAAAGAAGGGCAAGACATCGGTGAAGAAGAACAAGGCGGCGGACGGCTCCAGCACCTCGAAGGTGATGAGGAAGAAGCTTGCAGGGCGTGCGACGGGCGCGGCGGCTACTGAAGCGCCGGCGAGCTCACTTGTTGAGCCGGCGGCCGACGCGCACAACATGTTCGACGAAATGCCCCCAAGGTAGAAAAAAATTCCAACTTTTCTTTTCTTGTTGTTTTTTCAATGCATTCATATAGATAGCTTATTTGCATTGTTCAAAAAACTTTGTAGTCTCAATGATGATGCATACATGTCAATTATGGGTGTTGGCTCCAACAATTCGCATTGGTCCAAACCAATAACATCCATTTCGAAGACCATGAGTTCGAGGTGGACGAGGAGGGTGAGGGCATTGTCGACGCGCCGAAAGGCAGAGCGGGCAATTACACCAACACCAATGATATCTTACTATGCAATACTTGGTTGCAAGTGTTGAGGGATCCATCCATTGGAGGTGATCAAAGTAGAGATGCTTATTGGGGGCAGATGAAAGAACACTTCGATGCTCACAACGTGAGTGGAATTGACCGCTCTGAGAGATCACTTCGGTCCCGATGGTCGACAATTGATGACCCGCAAGTATACGGGGTAGTTGTAGCCTCTTTCGATAAGTAAGAGTGTCGAACCCAACGAGGAGCTAAAGGTAAAACAAATACTCTCTCAAGTCCTATCGGCCACTGATATGACTCTATGCATGCTTGACGTTCGCTTTACCTAGAACAAGTATGAAACTAGAAGTACTTTGTAGGTGTTGTTGGATAGGTTTGCAAGATAATAAAGAACGCGTAAATAAAAACTAGGGGCTGTTTAGATAAAGATGCAATAAATTAAATATAGCGAGTGTGAAAAAGTGGTGGTAGGAGTTGTGAAATTGTCCCTAAGCAATTGACTACGTTACTAGATCAGTAATCACTATTGCAATTCTATTTCAGGGAGAGGCATAAGCTAACATACTTTCTCTACTTGGATCATATGCACTTATGATTGAAACTCTAGCAAGCATCCGCAAATACTAAAGATTCATTAAGGTAAAACCCAACCATAGCATTAAAGTATCAAGTCCCCTTTATCCCATATGCAAACAACCTACTTATTCGGGTCTGTGCTTCTGTCACTCACGCCACCCACCATAAGCAAATCATAAACATATTGCAAACCCTACAGCGGGAATACCTCACGCTTGCGCGACACGGAGGGCACAATAGGACAGCACCAATAATAAAACATGCAACTCAAACCAATCATAGCAATTCATCAACCACCGATAGGACAACGAAAATCTACTCAGACATCATAGGATGGCAACACATCATTGGAAAATAATATGAAGCATAAAGCACCATGTTCAAGTAGAGGGTACAGCGGGTTGTGGGAGAGTGGACCGCTGTAGATAGAAGGGGGAAGGTGACGGAGATGTTGGTGAAGATGATGAAGGTGTTGGTGAAGATCGCGGTGATGATGATGGCCCCCGGCGGCGTTCTGGAGCCACCGGAAGCAAGGGGGAGAGAGCCCCCATTCTTCTTCTTCTTCCTTGACCTTCTCCCTAGATGGGAGAAGGGTTTCCCCTCTGGTCCTTGGCTCCCATGGCGTGGGAGGGGCGAGAGCCCCTCCGAGATTGGATCTATCTCTGTGGTTCTGCGTTCTCGAATTCTGCCCTGGCACCGTTTCCTTTATATCTAGAGATCCGTAACTCCGATTGGATTGAAACCTTCGCCCAGATCGTTTTCCAAAAATTAGCTTTCTTGCGGCCAAAGAAGGGCATCAACCGCCTTACGGGTGGCCCATGAGAATGGGGGGCGCGCCCACCTGGAGTGGTGGCGTGGGCCACTCTCGTGGCCACCTCGGACACTGTTTCACATTGATTCTTCCTCCCAAAAATCACAAATATTCTAAAATAATTCTCCGTCCGTTTTTATCCCGTTTGGACTCCGTTTGATATTGGGTTTCTGCGAAACATAAAACATGCAATAAACAGGAACTGGCACTGGGCACTGGATCAATATGTTAGTCCCAAAAATAGTATAAAAAATTGCCAAAAGTATATAAAAGTTGAATAATATTGGCATGGAACAATCAAAAATTATAGATACGACGGAGACGTATCAGCATCCCCAAGCTTAATTCCTGCTCGTCCTTGAGTAGGTAAATGATAAAAAAAGATAATTTTTGATGTGGAATGCTACCTAGCATAATCTTGATCATATGTCTAATCATGGCATGAATATTAAGACACGAGTGATTCAAAGCAATAGTCTATCATTTGACATAAAAACAATAATACTTCGAGCGTACCAATAAAGCAATCATGTCTTTTCAAAACAACAAGGCCAAAGCAAGCTTATCCCTACAAAATCATATAGTTTGGCCATGCTTCATTTTCGTCACACAAAATGCCCCCATCATGCACAACCCTGATGACAAGCCGAGCAATTGGTTCATACTTTTAAACGCGCTTCAGCTTTTTCAATCCTCACACAATACATGAGCGCAAGCCATGGATAAAGCACTATAGGTGGAATAGAATATAATGATGGAGGTTATGTGGAGAAGACAAAAAAGGAGAAAGTCTCACATCGATGCGGCTAATCAATGGGCTATGGAGATGCCCATCAATTGATGTCAATGCGAGGAGTAGGGATTGCCATGCAACGGATGCACTAAGAGCTATAAGTGTATGAAAGCTCAACAAAAGAAACTAAGTGGGTGTGCATCCAACTTGCTTGTTCATGAAGACCTAGGGCATTTGAGGAAGCCCATCATTGGAATATACAAGCCAAGTTCTATAATGAAAATTTTCCACTAGTATATGAAAATGACAACCTATGAGACTCACTATATGAAAAACATGGTGCTACTTTGAAGCACAAGATATGAGACTCACTACATGAAGAACATGGTGCTACTTTGAAGCACAAGTGTGGAAAAAGAGATAGTAACATTGCCCCTTTTTATTTTTTTTATTTTTTTCCTTTTCTTTTTCTTTTCTTTTTTTTTCTTTGGCCTTTCTTTTTTTTCTTTTGGCCTTTCTTTTTTTTGGCAATGCTCTAATAATGATGATCATCACACTTTTATTGATTACAACACATGAATTACAACTCGAAAGTAGAACAAGATATGACTCTATATGAATGCCTCCGGCGGTGTACCGGGATGGTGCAACGAATCAAGAATGACATGTATGAAAAATTATGCATGGTGGCTTTGCCACAAATACGATGTCAACTACATGATCATGCAATGGCAATATGACAAAAGTAGTGTATGTCATGATGATGAACGGAACGGTGGAAAGTTGCATGGCAATATATATCGGAATGGCTATGGAAATGCCATGATAGGTAGGTATGGTGGCTATTTTGAGGAAGATATAATGAGGCTTATGTGTGATAGAGCGTATCATATCACGGGGTTTGGATGCACCGGCGAATTTTGCACCAACTCTCAAGGTGAGAAAGGGAATGCACGGTACCGAAGAAGCTAGCAATGATGGAAAGGTAAAAGTGCGTATAATCCATGGACTCACATTAGTCATAAAAAACTCATATACTTATTGCAAAAGTTTATTAGCCCTCGAAGCAAAGTATTACTACGCATGCCCCTAGGGGGGTAGATTGGTAGGAAAAGGCCATCGCTCGTCCCCGACTGCCACTCATAAGGAAGACAATCAAAGAAACACCCCATGCTTCAAATTTGTCACACAACGGTTACCATACGTGCATGCTACGGGACTTGCAAACCTCAACACAAGCGTCTCTACAATCCACAACCACCCACTAGCATGACTCTAATATCACCACCTTTATAACGCAAAACTATTGCAAGGAATCAAACATATCATATTCAGCGATCTACAAGTTTATGTAGGATTTTATGACTAACCATGTGAATGACCAATTCCTGTCATCTCTCTAAATAGATCTAAGTGAAGCAAGAGAGTTTAACTCTTTCTACAAAAGATATGCCCACGCTCTAACAAATATAAGTGAAGCAAAAGAGCATTCTACAAATGGCGGTTTTCTATGTAAAGAGAAACAGGCAATCCAACTTCAAATGATATAAGTGAAGCACATGAAGCATTCTATAAAGCCACACTCAAAAGATTTAAGTGAACTGCAATTAGCATTCTATAAGTCAACCAAGGACTATCTCATACCAGCATGGTGCATAAAGGAAAAGTGAAAACTAAATGCAAAAGACGCTCCAAGACTTGCACATAATGCATGAACGAAACGAATACGAAAACATACCGATACTTGTTGAAGAAAGAGAGGATGCCTTCCGGGGCATACCCAAGCTTAGACGCTTGAGTCTCCTTGAATATTTACTTGGGGTGCCTCGGGCATCCCCAAGCTTGAGCTCTTGCCTCTCTTATTTTTCCTCATATCGAGACCTCCTCGTTTAGACACTTCATCCACACAAAACTTCAATAGAAAACTCGGTAAGATCCGTTAGTATAATAAAGCAAATCACTACTCTAAGTACTGTTGCAAACCAATTCATATTTTGTTTTTGCATTATTTATACTGTAATATAACTTTTTCATGGCTTAATCCACTGATATAAATTGATAGATTCATCAAAACAAGCAAACTATGCATCAAAAACAGAATCTGTCAAAAACAGAACAGTCTGTAGCAATCTGAACATTCACCATACTTATGGTACCCCAAAACTTCTACCAAAATTAGGAAAAATAAAAAAGTTGTATAGCAAGACAGTGCAAAAGGAATCAGAACCAAATGACGTTCCAGTTAAAAATGTAAAATCGCGCACTACAGCCAAAGTTTCTGTCCTGCACCATACAAACCAACAAGCATTGTAAACATCCTAAAGGCAAACCTTGGCACATTATTTTTATAATACAATGGAACTGTACAAGTGGATAATTATTTTTGTTGAAAAGTTTATGTAATCAAGATTCACAAAGTTTCCGTGAGCATGAACAAAGTTTAAGGCTGGCTCCCACTTCAACAATGCTTGTCTTTCTCACTTTCACTTTCCTTTTTGAAAAGTTTTTAGGTTCCCCTCTTTATTTTTTTTGTTTTTAAACTATATGAAAGCACTCAAAAGAAATAAATGACTCTCTAAAACTTCCGGGTTGTCTCCCTGGCAGTGCTTTCTTTAAAGCCATTAAGCTAGGCATTTAGTGCTTAAGTAATGAATTCACCCGGATCCCAAGGTATATCAAAGCCAATTTTAATTAACAATGATTTGTAATTTAGTAGTGAGAAAAAAGTAACATATATCAAGCAACACCAAAGTCTAACTTTCTTCCTATGCATCGGCATGTCATAAAAGAACAATTCATGCACACCAAGTAAAGGCCAATGCATAGTATAAGCAGTTTCTTGCAATTCTATCGTGTTGGAAACATAAAGAGGCAGAGATATAGTTCCTCTCTCATAATAATTGCAAGTAGGAGCAGCAAGCACATGCATATTGTATCTATCAAAATCATCATGTGCAATGGTAAAAGGCAACCCAACAATATAATCCTTAATAAGCACAAACTTCTCCGATAAAGTGTGGTAGGGAGAATTCAAAATGATAATAGGACTATCATACATGGGTGCAATAGCAACAATTTCATGTTTAACATAAGGAACTATAGCAAGTTCATCTCCATAAGCATAATTCATATTGGCATCTTGGCCACAAGCATAGCAAGCATCATCAAAAAGGGATATTTCAAACAAATTCAACGGATCATAGCAATCATCCTTCGGTAAGCACGAAGGGGAATTAAACAATGTATGAGTTGAAGAGTTACTCTCATTAGAAGGTGGGCACGGGTGATCAATACGCTCTTCCTCCTTTTGTTCTTCGCTCTCCTCGTCATCTTTTTCATCTAATGAGCTCACAGTTTCATCAATTTCTTCTTTCATAGCTTCCTGCAAAATATTAGTCTCTTCTTGGACAGCGGAGACTTTCTCAATAAATGCATTAATATTGTAATTGTATTCATAATTTTTATAGCAATATCTAAGTATAGCAAAATTTTCAGGTCTATAAACTGCATCATCAAAATCATCAAACTCTTTAAACATAGATTCAATCTCATAAGCACCCATAAAAGCAACAAATTCTTCTATTTGTTCCACATCATAGTAATCATATACACCATTAGCATAAGAAGCTAAGGTTTCATTATCATTGAATTTGCATGAAAAGGAAAGGTGTGGAGCCTTCATCCCAGAGCAACAAGTATAATCATGTATCAAGCATAGTTGACGAGCATACCAACGTAATATATGAATTTGATCCCATAATAGTTTCCCTTTTTGTGTCAAGCGATAATCCCTAAAGTATTCACGTTGATCCAACGTTACTCCCATAACATAGTTGAATGGGGTTTTCTCAGGATTATTAAAGTAGTACATAATATCTTTCACATAACGATGATCGAGGGTTTTAGGAGGTTCCCCATCTCCATGAGCAGCAAGTACACCTAATTTTTTTGGTATTTCGTGTTCCATATCCATAACTAATGATAAAGAACAACTAAGAACAGCAAATAAAAACTACTTAGTGATAAAGCAAACAAGCACATACGAGAATATTCACCCCACGCTATGACTCCCCGGCAACGGCGCCAGCAAAAAGGTCTTGATGACCCGCAAGTATACGGGATAGTTGTAGCCTCTTTCGATAAGTAGGAGTGTCGAACCCAACAAGGAGCTAAGGTAGAACAAATACTCTCTCAAGTCCTATCGGCCACTGATATGACTCTACGCACGCTTGACGTTCGCTTTACCTAGAACAAGTATGAAACTAGAAGTATTTTGTAGGTGTTGTTGGATAGGTTTGCAAGATAATAAAGAATGCGTAAATAAAAACTAGGGGCTGTTTAGATAAAGATGAAATAAAGTAAATATAGCGAGTGTGGAAAAGTGGTGGTAGGAGTTGTGAAATTGTCCCTAAGCAATTGACTACGTTACTAGACCAGTAATCACTATTGCAATTCTATTTGAGGGAGAGGCTTAAGCTAACATACTTTCTCTACTTGGATCATATGCACTTATGATTGGAACTCTAACAAGCATCCGCAAATACTAAAGATTCATTAAGGTAAAACCCAACCATAGCATTAAAGTATCAAGTCCCCTTTATCCCATATGCAAACAACCTACTTACTCGGGTCTGTGCTTCTGTCACTCACGCCACCCACCATAAGCAAATCATAAACATATTGCAAACCCTACAGCGGGAATACCTCACGCTTGCACGACACGGAGGGCACAATAGGACAGCACCAATAATAAAACATGCAACTCAAACCAATCATAGCAATTCATCAATCACCGATAGGACAATGAAAATCTACTCAGACATCATAGGATGGCAACACATCATTGGAAAATAATATGAAGCATAAAGCACCATGTTCAAGTAGAGGGTACAACGGGTTGTGGGAGAGTGGACCGCTGTAGATAGAAGGGGGAAGGTGATGGAGATGTTGGTGAAGATGATGGAGGTGTTGGTGAAGACCGCAGTGATGATGATGGCCCCCGGTAGCGTTCCGGCGCCACCGGAAGCAAGGGGGAGAGAGCCCCCCTTCTTCTTCTTCTTCCTTGACCTTCTCCCTTGATGGAGAAGGGTTTCCCCTCTGGTCCTTGGCTCCCATGGCGTGGGAGGGGCGAGAGCCCCTCCGAGATTGGATCTATCTCTCTGGTTCTGCGTTCTCGAATTCTACCCTCGCACCGTTTCCTTTATATCTGGAGATCCGTAACTCCGATTGAATTGAAACCTTCGCCCAGATCGTTTTCCAAAAATTAGCTTTCTTGCGGCCAAAGAAGGGTATCAACCGCCTTACGGGTGGCCCACGAGAGTGGGGGGCGTGCCCACCTAGAGTGGTGGCGTGGGCCACTCTCGTGGCCACCTCGGGAACCGTTTCACGTTGATTCTTCCTCCCAAAAATCACAAATATTCCAAAATAATTCTCCGTCCGTTTTTATCCCGTTCGGACTCTGTTTGATATTGGGCTTATGCGAAACATAAAACATGCAACAAACAGGAACTGGCACTAGGCACTGGATCAATATGTTAGTCCCAAAAATAGTATAAAAAGTTGCCAAAAGTATATAAAAGTTGAATAATATTGGCATGTAACAATCAAAAATTATAGATACGACAGAGACGTATCAACAAACAACTCGGATTGTCAAAAGTGGACGGCCGCACAAAAAGCGGTTGACAAGTTGAACCCAAGTGGCATAAATGAGGATGATAGAGTAAGTGGCATTTCATACATGTTCATCATACTCGTTGTTGGTGTTCTAAGTGCTAACTTGCTTTGTTTTCATGTAGTACAACATTGCACAAAACTTGTTCAAAGAAGAGGAGAGGAAAACCAAGAAGGGGAAGATCAAGAAAGGAAGGGTCTTTACCTTGCCTCATTTCTACAAATTGTTGAAGGATGATGAGAAATGGAAGAAGCGTGAAGATTTGGATGATTTGCATTTGAGCAACAAACGCAAGTGAACAATTGAGTTGAATGATGATGATGATGATGAGGAGGAGAAGGAGGAGGAGGAGGATTCATAACTCCAACTCTTGCCTTTTTCGGAGATGCGATATGATATTTCCTTCATGGTTGGGTTTTTGTCGTTTGTTTTGCTTTTGTTCATGTCTTGCATTTCATCATCGCATCATTTGCATTGCATCGGCACTCGTTGCCATCATTGTTTTTTTAACTTGCATCCGCTCGTAGTTTGCCGCGTCCCCCTGCTTTCGTTGACCGTTCCGAGACCAACCTTGTTCTTCGTTTTCCCTCTTGCCTAAACCGGGGTCTCTCTGTACAGTGCTCAAACCTCTCGCGCGTGTCTGAAACTTCTCCGGACCCGACCCGAGCTGTTGTTACCGATGGGTCCGGATCAACCCCAAACATCCCTAAAATATCTTCGTTCACTTGTTTGGACTCCCGAAGCATTTTATTCTTGGATGATCCAAACTCCTCTCTTTCTCATATTTATAGTCTAACCCTAGACCCTAGACTGTCCCATCCATCCATCCCCTCACCCGCCGCCGCCACCCACTCTTCCTTGTTCTTCGGGAGCTTGTCCCATCGTCGCCACCAACCCTCTCTCTCCATCGGGATCCCTCCCGATCCACCTACCTCTCCTCGATTTCAGCCACCATCGAACCTCCCCAACCGTCGCTCTCCTCTGGATCCCCTTGATCCACCAACGAGCGCCCGCGCTCCCGCAGGAGAGAGACAGGGGCTCGATCCCCTGCTCATGCCCAAGCTCCTCCCTCCATGGCGCGTCGCCGCCGGCGAACCCAACCACCCGAACTGCGCCCCGCCTTCCCCGTCAACCAGGACCGGCCTCGTCCCTCTCTCTCCCTTCGTTCTGCCCCTCCGGTCATTTCTCTTTCTCTCTTGCTCTCCCTTCGGTCTCTCATCTCTCTCAGTTTTCTCACAGGGAGTTGGAGCGACCATGGCGCCCGAGCGCCTCAAGTTCTTCAGCCCGCCGAAGGAACTCCGCCGCCTCGCCGAATCCACGCCTCCACCTCTCCCCTGCGTCAAGGTCGCCAGCGTGCCCGTCGCCCTCGCCTTCTCTCTTCTTCCCTTTCTATTCTGCTTCTCTGAACATCTCTCCCTGTTCTCTCTTTCTCTGTCGACAGGAGCACCCCTCGCGCCATGGCCTTGCTGACCTCTGCTGCTTCGGCGCCTCAAGCTGCCACCGTTTGCTCCAGATTCGGCCCCTCTGTCGGATCCCGTCGTCCCAGTCCCGTTCTGGTCGGTCTCCGCTGAGGCCGCCTCGCAGGAGCCCCCTGCATCGCGCTGCTGCTCCCCTGTTGTTGCCGCTGTTTCCCATGTCGAATGAACGAGCACGATGCCCCCAGTGCCCACGCCTGGGCCACCTCTGCTTCGGCCCAGCGGCTCCCCTCCGTCGCGCGAGGCCCAGCGCCCCAAGCTGGCCTCCTCTGCCTCGGCCTTTAGGCCCAATGTGAGCCACCACCCAGTCCATCTCTGTTGGCCCAACTGTGCTCTAATTCGGCCCGTAGTGTTTTTTTTTCTGCTGCTGCGATTTAGCATTTATCTAGAGTTTGCAGTTTTACAGAAAAACCCCTAAGCATCATGCATATAATAACTCATCAACCGTGCATCGGATTAAAATGGTTTAAACATGTAAATTGCTTAGAATTTTGTGTAAATAAATAATTTGCCACTCTCATCCATGTTTAAAATGTTTAAAATGTTGTTTGTTTAAATTTGCTCAAATGCCATGTTAAAATGATTTATTTCATAACTAAATAACTGTAGCTCGGTTTTTAATAAACTTTATATGTAAATGGGGTGGAAAAATGTCTAGATTAATGTGGTGTACTTTATTTTCATGTTTAACAACAATAAAATATGCTTTAGGGCAGAACAGTAGCAAATTCATAAATTGCATATGGGGATTTTCCAGAATTGTTGTTTGTTGATCCGGCCTCATTTAAACTTGCCTAAATAGTTAGTTTACTTATGCCTCACCTCTTGACATGTTTAACAACATTTAATATTGTCGTGTACCTAAATGAGAGAGAACTAAATAATTGCATGTGGTGTTTTGTCAATATGCAACTCGTTGCATATCGAGCTCCACTTAATTTGTAGTGTTGTTTGTGCACTTTGCCATGCCATGCCTCATTAAACCGGTCATGCATCATACTTGTTTGTGCATCATGCCATGTTTATGCTTGTGCATTTACCATGTTATTTGTTTCTTTCCGGTGTTGCTTCTTAGTTCCGGTAATGTTGCGATTGTGAGGATTCGTTCGACTACTCCCGTTCGTCTTCTTCATGGACTCGTTCTTCTTCCTAGCGGGATTTCAGGCAAGATGACCGCTACCCTGGATCTCAATACTATCATTGCTATGCTAGTTGCTTCGTTCTATCGCTTTGCCCCGCTACCTATCTCTTGTTGATCAAGCCACCCAAATTGCCATGTTAGCCTCTAACCTTTTTCACCCTTCCTAGCAAACCGTTGCTTGGCTATGTTACCGCTTTGCTCAGCCCCTCTTATAGCGTTGTTAGTTGCAGGTGAAGTTGAAGATTGCTCCATGGTGGACAGGATTATGTTGGGATATCACAATATCTCTTATTTAATTAATGCATCTATATACTTGGTAAAGGGTGGAAGGCTCGGCCTTATGCCTAGTGTTTTGTTCCACTCTTGCCGCCCTAGTTTCCGTCATACCGGTGTTATATTCCCGGATTTTGCGTTCCTTACGCGATCGGGTGATTTATGGGACCCCCTTGATAGTTCGCTTTGAATAAAACTCCTCCAACAAGGCCCAACCTTGGTTTTACCATTTGTCCCACCTAGCCCTTTCTCCCTTGGGTTTCCGGAGCCCGAGGGTCATCTTTATTTTAGCCCCCCCCCCCCGGGCCAGTGCTCCTTCGAGTGTTGGTCCGAACTGAGCAGCCTGCGGGGCCCCCTCGGGGAAACTCGAGGTCTGGTTTTACTCGTAGCTTGACTTATCCGGTGTTGCCCTGAGAACGAGATATGTGCAGCTCCTATCGGGATTGTTGGCGCATCGGGCAGCTTTGCTGGTCTTGTTTTACCATTGTCGAAATGTCTTGTAAACCGGGATTCCGAGACTGATTGGGTCTTCCTGGGAGAAGGTATATCCTTCGTTGATCGCGAGAGCTTATCATGGGCTAAGTTGGGACACCCCTGCAGGGTTTAAACTTTCGAGAGCCGTGCCCGCGGTTATGTGGCAGATGAGAATTTGTTAATGTCCGGTTGTAGATAACTTGACACCAGATCCGAATTAAAACACATCAACCGTGTGTGTAGCCGTGATGGTCTCTTCTCGGCGGAGTCCGGGAAGTGAACACGGTTTCTGTGTTATGATTGACGTAAGTAGGAGTTCAGGATCACCTCTTGATCATTGCTAGTTGACGACTGTTCCTTTGCTTCTCTTCTCGCTCTCATTTGCGTATTTTAGCCACCATACTTGCTTAGCCGCTGCTGCAACCTCACCAATTTACCCTTTTCTTTTTCATTAAGCTTTGCTAGTCTTGATACCCATGGTAATGGGATTGCTGAGTCCTCGTGGCTCACAGATTACTACAACAACAGTTGCATGTACAGGTTATGCGATGATCTTGACGCGAGAGCGATGTTTGCTTGTTTTGGAGTTCTCCTTCTGCTTCTTCTTCGATCAGGGGATAGGTTCTAGGTCGGCAGCCTGGGCTAGCAGGGTGGATGTCGTTTGAGTTTCTGTTTGTGATTCATCCGTAGTCGGATAGTGCTCTTATGTAAGATGATGTTGTATTCGTGTGGCATTGTATGCCTCTTGTATGTATCCCCATCTATTATGTAATGTTGATGTAATGATATCCACCTTGCAAAAGCGTATCAATATGCGGGTCTATCCTTGGTGGGACCTTCGAGTTCCTTTTGGATAGGGTCACATCTTGGGCGTGACAAAAATGCTATGGAAAGCTATTGTGAAGGCAAGAAAAGAAGCCAACGAGGTGAGGAAAATGGCAAGGAACCAAGATGTCGCGGCCGAGGAGAGGAGGGTGGCCGCCGAGGAGAGGAAAGTGGCATTGGATGAGAGGAAGTTGGCCATGGAGGAGTGAGACAAGTTGTTGGAATGGGAGAAGCACTTGTTCTTCTTGGACACATCTAAACTCAATGAGGCGCAAAAGGAGTTTGTCAATCTTTTCCGTGAAGAAGTGTTGATCCAAAAAAGAGCCATGATTCGCGCAATGGGTGGCGGTGGCATTGGCGCAATGGGTGGCGGTGGCCTTGGCGCCATGGGTGCCGGTGGCCTTGGCGCCATGGGTGGCATGGGTGGCTTCGGAGGTATCATGGGCGGTTCATGGGAGGCATGAGTTTTGCTTCTCTCATGGGAGGCATGGGTGCACCTCCGGCCGCCATGGGCGGAATGTCTTTCGATGTGCCTCCTCACACACATTCCCATAAAGATGCCGTTGAAGATCCTGCCAACACCGTCGGAGCTTCAAGTGATGCGGTGCGTGATGAGAAGAGGGAGGAAGATTCATCTTCGGAGGCGGAAGAATCGTCTTCCGAAGATGAGGACGAAGACGAGGAAGAGGATTGATGTGTCTTTCGTTTGTGTCTTGAACTTGGTTTGCATTTTGAACTTGGTTGGATGATCTTGTGGGCATGATTTTGAACTTGTGGGCATGAACTTTTATTCATCAACTTGTTTGTGTGAAATTTTATATGTCATGTTCATTGCATTTTGAATGCTTTAATTCATCTTGTGTCCGAAATGCTATATATGCAATGCCCCGGCGAGTCGTGCGAGCTGCTGGAGCGGCGCGCGCGCTGCATTTTAGCGCGGCTGTTGGAGTCAGCACTGGCGGCCGCGCAAAACCAGCCGAACGACGCGCGGCAAACTAGTTTTTAGCATGCGGCGCGAAGCACGGCTGTTGGAGATGCTCTAAGTATGAGATCGACATAATCTTTGTCCCTCGCTCTAGTGGGGTTTTTAAAGCTTGTACTTCTCATTTGATTCGAATTTTCTGTTTTGTATCAACGATAGGCCCGCGTCCCGTCAAAATAGCCTCGTGCAAAAAAGAATAGCGGTGGGGCGCCCGCCGGATTCCTAGCTTCGAACGGGAATCGGGCAAAATGGCCAGAAAAATTGATCTTAGCGCACATCATTAGCGTCTGCGCTGTAGATGGCCTTAGAAGGTTTCTGAACCATTTTTTCATGCTAGTTCCGTTTGTTCGGTTCGTAGTTTCTCCTTTTATTTTATCCATAAATTCAGAATTTCACAACAAAAATAAAATCTTCAAAAATTGTTCAAATCTTCAACACTAGTTTGCTTTCTCCAAAATATTCAGATTTTTTAATGTGTTTTGTATTGTTCGTAGTTTAAAAATGTTCACTTCTTTCCAAAAATCTTGAAATTTTTCTCTTTTATTCAAAACTGTTTAGAATTTCGAAAAAGATGTTATTACAAAATATTTGAATTTCATTTTTTTTTCAAAAAAAATCTTCAAAATTTGTTCAGATCTTAAGCATTTTCTCGCTTTTTCAGGAAAATGTTTGGAAATTTCAAGTTTTTGTTTGTGTTTTTAAATAATGTTCAATACTCTAAATTCATTCCCTTTTTTCAAAAAAGAACTTCAAAAAATGTTCAGATATTATAAACTTGTTAGTTTTTCAAAATAAATGCTCATAATTAAAAAAAGATGTTAGAAATTTCAAAACTTGTTCATTTTTCCAAAACATATTCAGAAATTTCAAAAAATTGTTCAGAAATTCAATTTTTATTTAGGTTTAAAAATATGTTTGATATTTCAAAAATACTTTTTTCAGAAAGTCCTCCAAATTTGATCATTGTATTTGATTTTCTCTCCAGACGTTTGTAACAGGACTAAAAGCCCTTAATAGTGAATTAATATTATGTGAACTTGTGGGAGAATTGTTCTTCTACTTTCAAAATTATGTTGTTGGGCCTCGCCACATCAACTAGATTCAGTACGAGTGTTTATACTTACCGTCTATGTAGATTTTCATGCAAACTATTATAAATTAATAGCTATGTTTTATGTATACAAGTTCGTCGTGAAATTCTCCAGCTGAGCTCCTCATCCAAAGAGAGATAGTTGAAAGGATCGAGATGGACCTAGAAGGGATGAATATATACAATTAGAAATTTTAGTTACTAATTAGCAATTTTAAGCATGAACGAGATATAAATGTAAGCGTAACAATTGCAAAGGTGATTTAAGTTCTAGCAATACATGATAGCAACAATAGTGGAAGTTCAACAACACAATATGAAATATCAATTGCAAGGTTAAGTGATCTAAGTAATCACGAGTAAGGAGCTAGAGTTAGAGAAAAACGAAACCTAGAGACGGGGATGTATCCCGATGTTCACTTTCTTGGAGTGAAGCTGGTCACTTTTGGAGGGGTGGATGTTACCACGAAGGCACATCAACACTACAAGAGTTCATCCTATTCTCCTTGAGATATCACAACGAATGTGATTCTCAACCACTAGTGGTAGACCTTCAGGCGGCCTCCAAAATCTTCACAAACTTTTCTGGGGCAAGTCACATTTTGATTCCTCACCGGAGCACTCATACCGCTAGGAGTCTTCAACCTCTAGGAGTAACAAGATGCACCGCAAAAACAAAGGGGAATCAACTTTCTTTGGTGAATGTGTAGATCGGGCACTTCTCCTTTCACACCCCAAAAGATCAAGAGTTTTGGTTGGCTCGGGAGGAATATCTTCAAGAAATCAAGTTCAAGAAATGGAGTCGTCACCTTCTTATTGGCAAGAAGAAGACTATTTATAGTGTGACTCCAAATCCAACTGTTACCGCACGTTTTCTGTGAGTCCCGAAAGTCCCCTTCCCCGGAAGTTCCGAGGTATCTAGAAACATTGCACATGAGGTGCAAGTCCACTGAGTCCCCCGGAAGCATGCCAAACTTTGCCACGAAGTTCCGGGATTTCCATAAATATTGCACATACTATGCAATCTCTCTGACCTCCCCAGAAGCTAGTCGGACCTTGCCCCGGAAGTTTCAGGCTACCCCTAAGGTTCGAGGGTATCCAAAAACGGTGTATCCCATCAGTTTAGGGTCCCTCACCTCACTAATATGATTATGACTTGGGTGCATAAATTTAGGTGTATGTGTTGATTCCCACGGTATCTTCAAGGTGCACCCCCTCTTAATAGCATGGTTGCCCTATGGATTGAAGTAAAATAAAAAAAACGCTGGCAAATGCTTTTTTCTTTTTCGAATTGAGGGGCGTTTAACCATCCATGCAACATTCCATGATTCAGTGGCCCTATGTATAGACTCAAACAAGCATGTGGGCACTGACTCAGTGGATTGTTTAACCTAAAAGTCTGTGTTTCCACTTACGAACAGAAGTCCTCCCCCAAAAAAGACTAAGGTTTCTCTGTCGCCCATCGCCGCCGCCGGTCCGTCTCGTCTCCGATGGCCTTAGGGTCATGGCGGCGCGGTGGATTCCAGCCCTTGCCGATGGGAGGGCTCCGTTTTTAGATGTTCCTTCGAATTTAGTAAGGGTTTGTGTCCTGCTCAGGAAGACGAGACGATGGCAGCTCCCTGAAGATGGAATAAGATTCTCCCCGCCTAGCCCCCGTCCCGGTGGTGCATCACGTATCATCGGTGGGCATGTGGAGGTGTGTCTCCGGGGGATCTATCCTTGGTAGATTTGCTCGGATCTGGTCATAGTTGGTCTACGTTCGTGTGTTTTCAGGTTGGACATCTATGCTAGTCTTCAACGGCGGCGGTTGTTGTTCTGGTGTGTTGGTCCTATGAGGCCTTAGTATGACGACTTTCTGATTGTCTACTACAACAAGTTTTGCCTGGCTCTGACGAGGGAGGGGCGATGATGGCGGCGCGCCTTCGACTCGGTTCAGTGCTTGTAGTTGTCACTAGGTGGCTTACGAATTTAGATGTATTTTTTATTATTTCTGGTGTTCGTTGTATTGCCATGACTGAAGATGAATATATTAAAAGTTTTCTCGCAAAGAAAAGTCTGTGTTTCCTCAAAAAAAAAACATGAGTCGTCCACACTGCTTTTTTTACACAACTGGGATTTGGTTGAATAGTTTTGGCATGGCATTTCATGCCGGCAACGCTGGCAAGCAGATATATAGGGTTTTTCTCTGTCATGCGGTTATGCTATCTTGTTACTTAACGTGGTGTTGCTCTTCTTTGCTGTCGAGGGTGATTCCATTAATCTACGGGCTATATGTACTCTCGAGAGATCAGTGTTCTGAAACTTGCCTTTAGAGGTGTATATGGTTCCCATTCATCCTTGTTAGAGGAAATGCAGCCGGTTAGTGGCTTTATAGATGGTTCAATGGATCGCAAAGTTTTTTCTTAACCTTGTTTAGATTTGAATCTATATTGACCAAATTTGCGATGTGATAAACGAAAATATATCATATAATGTCATACATGTAATCAATTCCTTGGCTGGATGGATGCAAACATTTTTTATTTTAGTTCTATTAGCCAACAATTTCAATGTATTCTGCATACCTATGATTCATGGGAAGCGCGCCCATTGAGGAGACCAAGAGCGTCGACATGCTTACTTCAAAATAATGGGTGAAAGAGAAGAAAAATGATTTATAATTATAAATCCTAAATGTATATGTTAAGACATGATTGATATTAAACCGCTAAAAGATGTATGCCCCATTGTAATGCATGAGCAATTAACTAGTGAATCTAACAAAAGTATGTAATGCATGAGCAATTAACTAGTGAATCTAACAAAAATATGAACGCCTATGTCAAATATAGTACTTGAACATGGATGGGTAGGTACCACCACAGAAACCTAACTAATTGATGATGGTGATTTAGTTGATAGACTTTGTTTTTATGATAACTGTTGAGTTATTGGAGCTGGCGATGATGGTTTCATTCGCCTGCATAAAAGTTATTTTTATCTGCAGCAAAGCAAGGGCTATTTTGCTGGTGGCGGTAACTGTTAAGTTATTGTTGGTCATTGTTTGAAGTTATTCTTGGTCATTTCGTGAAGTCACAAGATTGGAAAGAACAACGCGTGACAAGGAACTGCTAAATTTACGTGACATATACGTACATCCATTTCTATAACAAGTAATTTGGGACCGAGGGAGTATAAAATCCATTTCTATAGCAAGTAATTCAGGACTGAGGAACTATATACAATAACCAAAGTACGGTCTCAGGTCGGGCAAAAGAAGCGAGCACACATCTATCAGCAAATCATGGTCATCGGTTTGCCAAATTCTACTATAGCACAACCCTTGCTGCAAGGAAGGTGTTGCTTGGCAGCTTCATCGATCCTGCCTCTTACACTATCATGCAAAGGAAACCTAAAACTTTCAACATTGGACTGTTGCACGCAGCCGTATGAACTGGTCGTTCCAGCCGCTGCTGCCTTTGTTGACAGGTTATGCATATTGCTGGCGGCAATAAGTCCCACATGGACAGACTTGTTATGAAAATAATAAATATAATAAAGTTGCCAAAGGGAGTTGACGAAAAAGAGATGAACGGAATACAGAGCATCTCCAGGATAATGCACTATTACTAGGACAGCACAGAAACACCCATTTTATACAGAAATACCGAATACAGACCATGAATATTCCATGATGAAGCCCCTAATATTACAACGAGGAGCAAACGACAGTAGAGTTGGCGCCAGTAGTGTACAATACTTAACCCAGCCATCAAGTACACTTCGAGAACTAGTCAGAGCTCGACGAAGCAACAGTGACAGACATGAACGACATACGATATAATCATAGATAGACACAATACAATTTATATCAAGGCTACAGCTTATAGCTCGCAGATAGTGGAATTTATTCAACTTAAACGCGTAAATAGGGCAGGCTGGGCACTTGCTACAGCGCAGCACATACCTCAGGCAACAGCGACGGCAAATTATATGTGGGCAACTAGGGGTTATTATATCTTGGCCTTTTCTCTTCCCTTGCAACTCACCTTGCTGTCGGCTTGCCGGGTAATGTGACAAAGAATTAGCATCGGAATTGGCACTGGCATCGGCATTGTCATAGCTGTAATATATTTGATTCTACTTGAACATCCGCTGCTTTGTAAATATTCTTGTATCAATTGCCTTGTATGTGTTGTCCATTACTGCTGATAATATATTCCAATGACACTTCCCTAGCTCCCACTACACATAGTTATCAATGAGCTGTCTTAGTCTGTGCTTATATTTTCATCACGAACAGTTCATTGGTATGCTGGTAAACAGAAAAGCAAACATGAACAAGTTCCCTCCTCATTATTCTTCTGACGTGAACAACTTCCCTACTCATTATTATTCTTGCTCTCCAGTCTCTGCACACAATCTTGTCTTGTCTTATTTTCTTGAAGGTATATGAAGGACCTCTGTTGCACTTTGCCAATTTTCTTAAATGAACCGTGAAATGATCTTCATCCAGGAGGTGATGTGGTTCCCAGCATCCATACTTTTGTGTCAAGTTGAGAGTAAACCAGCTGCTCTTCGCAAGCAGGGACATAAATCAGCTGAAATCTTTAAGAGAGTGCAAATACAATTGCACGCTGATGAGGCCACCAATGGTTGAATGATTTTGACTCTTGATCTCCTATCTCAAATCCAGTTGAAATATTGCCCATTTATTGTCTTAGTCATATTTTCTTGACAAGAAAAGGCATGAAGGATATCTGCACTTCAAGTTTCTTGAATGATCCATGAAAAGATATTTATCCAGGTGGTAAGAGCAATCCAGACGCTCTTTGCAAGCAGGGACATAAATCAGCTGAAATCTTTAAGAGAGTGCAAATACAATTGCACGCTGATGAGGCCACCAATGGTTGAATGATTTTGACTCTTGATCTCCTATCTCAAATCCAGTTGAAATATTGCCCATTTATTGTCTTAGTCATATTTTCTTGACAAGAAAAGGCATGAAGGATATCTGCACTTCAAGTTTCTTGAATGATCCATGAAAAGATATTTATCCAGGTGGTAAGAGCAATCCAGACGCTCTTTGCAAGCACGGACATAAATCAGCTGAAATCTTTAAGAGAGTGCAAAAACAATTGCACGCTGATAAGAGGCCACCAATGGTTGACTGATTTCGACTCTTGCTCTCATACCTCAAATACAGTTGAAATATTTTCCGTTCGTTGATCAAATTTCCAGTGGCCACATGTTCAATCTAAAGTTCCCGTGGAGTCATGGTTTGTCAACTTGCGGTTAGTCATGACAATTCACTGTTTTCACACAAATTCAAGGAAACTATCTGCAGTTTCAACACCACCTCTGTACAAAGGGATCATCCACTTTCGCAGACTGGCTTTTCTCTGGTTTCTTCTCTACTCCCTCAGCATCTGTTCCCCTACCCTCATCCTGATGCAAATAGAGCCCTTACACAATTGCAATCCACTCAACTTACCTCAAGCTGTCGAGACACGCCCAATTTGATGGTCCAATCCGGAATTATAATTAACACAAACTCACTTCTCAACAGGGCACACAATTATCAATGTGATCAACAAGCACATAATCAAACTGGACAGATCTCCTCTGCCGGTGGCCAAATTCCAGATCTGCTAATCCGAGCACACCGGCAAGCCAAAGCAGAGCATCTGACAGCAAGCCGGCAAAAAAAAGGAAGAGGAACAGCCAAGATACAGGAACGACCTAGTACTAGTTTGCCCCCAGATCTAACGCCCGACGCCGCTGTTAGCACCGAAGCACGTACCTCGCGGCGGCCAGCGCCCCGCCGCTGTCTAGTACAGCTACTAGTTGGCGACGTCCCCACGCTCGGCGGCCGCCGACGCGTCCTGCAGCTGCTGGTACTGCTTGTCGTCGTGGACGAAGAAGACGTAGAAGCCGCCGAAGGTGGTGGCGGCGGCCATCGCCCAGACCAGGAGCTTGAGGGCGAGCGGCATGACCTCGGCGACTTTGTAGGTGAACATGACGGTGAGCAGCGTGGTGAGCGCCCAGACGGCGGCCTTGATCCGCTCCCGGCGGGGGGAGTGGCGGTCGAGGCGCTCGTAGAGGCGCAGGCAGGCGAAGAGGGCCACGAGGTCGAGGTAGGAGACGGCGACGAAGATGACGGACCCCGCGTCGCCGTTGGAGCGGTAGACGGCCATGCCGGAGTTGAAGGTCAGGAAGACGAACCCTAGCGCCGTGAGCCACGAGAACTCTGCCATCGCTGGTGCTGCGGCGGATCCGTGCTGCTGCTGCTACCTGCGACGGATAGGGGACAAGTCAGGAACCATGGCGACGGGGAGGATGGATTTAAAGGGGGCGGAGACCGGAGAAGCCGCGACCGCCCGCGGCGTCGCCAAAGGGGAAAAAAGCTTTGGATAGAGGAACTCGCCTGATTATTTATGGTTGGTGGATGCTGACGATGAACTAGCACGCGTTTGGAGAGCACAATGGTTCGGGTCTTAACGTGTTTCTTTGGGTCGCGGTCGTGAGATGGTGTGACCACCGATGTACCGAGGCTAACTCCACCGCGCGACCCCAAACGGACGTCCGTTTTGTCCGGATTCTGTCCGTTTGGGTAGGGGTTTGGGGCCGTGTCCGGGTGTGTCCTGGGATGCGGTGGCCGTGCGCGCGGCCGCATTCATTTGCCCTATCCTGTCTGCGTCCACTTAAAAAACTAAAAGCAGCATTTCAGTTCAGGCCAGCGGCCCCGGTTCATCACGCCGGCAACAGAGCCAGCGGCCTACACGTCCATCGCCGGCATCAGCCAGCGGCCGGCAACACAGCCGGCCTCCAAAATGAATGTTTTCTCGCCGGCACACTGCCAGCGGCCCCGACGGGCGGGCGGCACCCATGCCAGCCTCAAAAAGAACGGCCACACCGATCGGACGACCTAGGTCAGGCCTTCGGCGTCGAGCATCTCTTTCTGCCTGGCCTCGAACCAGGCCCTCGTCTTGTCGCTCATCTTCGACAAGTCCACGCTCATGATCGCAAGGGCCACCTCCTTCGCTTTGGTGGCGGCATTGGTGGCCTCGATGTCGAGCTGCCTCTGCCTGGCCTTGACGTTGTCGGCCTCGATGTCCAGCTGCCTTTGCCGGGCCGCCTCCTCCATGTCGAGCTGCCTCTGCCGGGCCGCCTCCTCCATGTCGAGCTTCCTCCTCTTGGCCGTCTCCTCCATCTCAAGCTTCTGTCTTTGAAGGTCTAGGTATTGCTTCATTTGCTCGTCCTTACTTTGCCGCTTCTTCTCGTCCCTCACATCCTTTTGGGACATCATGCCATGCAAAGTCTCATGCAAGGCCATGGATGAGGCGTCACGTATGTCGTCCACCTTGGAGTTGGTCTTGCCCCTCGGCCTCTTCAACGCCTCGCCATCCCCACCTCCGGCGAACTTGGCCGTCTTCTTGCCTCTCTTTCTTTGAAGTTCACGGTATTGGTCCTTGAACTTGGGGCAATTGTTGATGATCGTCCAACAATGCGTAAGAGTAAATGGCTTGTCATTGTGTCGGGCCTTGAATGCCTCCAAAGATTGGAATGCCTACACCACGTGATCAACAACAAGTGAACATGCAAACATATACACGGCCGAAGCCTCATGGCCGTAGCAAGGAAAGAGCTAGAAAGAGGAGATCATACCATGTCCCCAACGCCGAGACCACTCACGGGTCGTGCTTCAACGCTCCCAAATGCGGCGCAATACTTGTTGTGCTCTTGTTGGATGAACAACCATCTTTTTTGAATCGAGCCGATGCCACGGTTGCTTGTAATTTGGTAGGGCTCAAACATCTTCCTTTCATGGAATGTTTTGTGGACTCTCGTCCAAAAAAAATGCCCTTTTGTTGCGCGCCGGTCCTCGGATCTTGGCTAATCTCCATTCAAGCCTGGCAAACCAACTTGTCCTCATCTTGTGTATATGAACCCGTGCGAATGCTCTTCCTCTTCTTTTGTGCCTCGGCTCTTTGGGTGAGCTCGTCGATGAACAATGGTGCACCACTAATATCAACGTCATTGCTTTCTTCTTCTTCATCATCACCTTCGACATAGATGTCATCGTCTTCATGCCACGAGTCACCGTGGTCGTAGTCAGCACGATCATCGGCCTCTTCATCGGGGACGTACTCGGCACAGACATCCTGACTTTGGGTCTCATCGAGGTCGTAGGTACGACCATGACCACCGTCGAAGATCACGTCCTCCATGTACCGGTTGTAGAAGGGGTCGTCGACCGCTGGCGTTGGGGTTGGCATTCCGTCAAACAAGACACGGGGGGCCGGCATGGTGCCCGTGAACGGTGCCCATGCCTGCTTTCTTAGCATCTCGACGGACGGCCGCCCGCCGCTGCTGGACCCGGGCGTGACGTTGAGGTCGATGACGGCCGCGGGGCGCGGTGTGGACGGCGCGAACAAGCCCACCTCCGGCGACCCCGAGAAACGGGTCTGTCCGTCGTGCCTTGGCGGAGGGAAGCCGGGCGACATGGGCGTGGTGCGCGACATCGGCGACTGGCAGTGCGTAGGCCGGGCTACCGACGAGCTGGTGCTTGCCGGGCCGACGGCCGCTGCAGGGAACCCGGCAGGACGGCCCATACCAAGCATGAGGATGGCGTGCGCTTTGTTGACGAGGTCCTTCTTCTTGTCGGCAGCGGCCTTGCGCCACACGGCCTCCAGCTCCTCGCGCATGGCGGCTCTCTTGGCCGCGGCGGCATTGACATTGACGACCGCTCTCCGTTCCCTCCTCTTCGCCGATTCCGCGTCCAACTTGGCGATCTCCTCCGGCGTGCACTCCGACCGCGGCTTCCTTGGCACCTTCTTCTTGACCTTTGCGGGCGGGTCGACGGCCAGGCCGCCTGAACTCGGCGGGGCGTCGGCCATGGACGGAGGAGAGAGGGGGCGGCGGGAGGGAGGCGGGAGGGTTTGGGGCAAATGGCGCCAAATGGGCGTGGGGGGGTTTTGGTTTCTCCCACCGACAAGCGGGCCAGGGGAGGACAACCGCGCGCGTCCCGCCCGTCCGCGCGCTGTCCGTTTCACCCCAAAACCGGCGCAACTTTGGGACGGGGATGGGTCGAAAGCGGACACAAAGTCCGTTTGCGCCCGCGCGCTGGGCCGTCTCTTTTGTCCCTTTTACCCCAAACAGACGGGGGCGGATAGGATAGGGTCGCGCGGTGGAGTTGGCCTGAAAGCGGACAGGATAGGGTCGCGCGGTGGAGTTGGCCTGAAAGCGTGTCTCGTGCACTGCGTGTTTGGTTACATTGCCGACTCAGCCTGGCCCAGCGAGCCTGGCTCATATGAGCCGGTTTGAGGGGATGCAGGGCAAAAAACTTCAGATGCACATAGTTTGGTTCCCTGCATGCCCCTAGTTGCATGAGACAGCTATTTTGACCCAGCGTTTGGTTGCCTGCATTGCATTAGGTGCACATATGAGATGGTGTTTGGTTGCAATCTGCATAAGGTGTTGTGATCACTTTTAACTAGTGGTGACCTTACCACACACAATCTGAACATAGTGCCAGCTAGTTAAACAAATGACAGTTCATCCTAACTACAATCAAATGACAGTTTAAATTATTAAGAGCCATTGGCTAAATAGGGGATAGTTCATCGGTGTTGCTGCTTCATCTTCCTCTTCTGCTGCTGCTGCTGCTGATGCTGCTTCTTCTTCCTCTTCTTCTGTGCTTCTACTGCTGCTTCTTCTTCCTCTTCTTCTGTGCTTCTGCTGCTGCTTCTTCTTCTTCCTCTTCTTCAAATCCTGCACTGACCTCTGTTAAGCCACATTGCCTCTGCCCACTCTAACCTTTTGTTCTTCCAAGCGTCATTGTCAAATGCCTCCACACCATGGCCAGAGCTAACAACATCGTCAGGCTCGACCTCTTCCTCCTCAGGCACGTGTTCATCAAAGCCCCACTAGAGGATCCAGTTATGCAGAATGCAACAAGCAAGAACTAGCTTAACCTGAGTGGAGTATGGGTGGAATGGCTTCTGATCCAGAATCTTAAACATATTCTTCAGAGGTCCAAATGCCCTCTCAACAGTTACTCTAAGGCTGGAGTGTCTGAGATTAAACAGCTCTTGTGCAGTCCTAGGAAAGTTCCTACTAGAGAACTCGTTGAGATGGTACCTTGTTTTCCTGAAGGGTGGAGGAATACCCGGCCAACATGCATAGCCAACATCTCCAAGGTAAAACTTGCCGTCGGGGATGTTGATCCCATCAGGTCGACTCATGCTGTCAGTGAGAATGTTATCATGCGCTGACCCCTCCCAGCCAACCAGCACATATGTGAACCTCATATCAAAGTCAACAGCAGCAAGCACATTCTGGCTTGTGTAGTGCTTCCTCCTCCTATATGCTGCAGACTGTGACCTAGGAACTCTGGCAGTGACATGAGTACCATCTATTGCCCCAATGCAGTCCTGAAAATGGCATCACAAACCTATGTTAGTGCTCAACTTGAACAATACAAGCATATCAAGCCATGAAAAGTGTATATTATCAATGCTCACCTTGAAGTATGGATACCATCTTGGGTGGAGTCTGACCAGATGGTCTCCTGATCATCTCTCCTCTAAGCTCCCCAATAGCAAAAAGCACTTGCTTGAAGTACCTAGAGGTGGTCTCCATTGATCTCCTGAACGTGTTGTGAATGACCCTGTACCTCTGGTTATGGTCGACAACATGGAGGAACATGGACACTTGCTCTTCAACACTGGTGTTGATGCTATCTTGTAACAGCCCCCTGCTCCTGAAGGTCTCAACAAGCCTGGCAAATGGTGCTCTTTTCATTCTAAGCATCCACAGAGCCTCGACGTCATTGCAGTTGTAGATGTAGTTCAGATTTTGGATCCTCTCCTGTTCCCGGGGAAACAATGGACCATAGCGAATCAAAGGTCTTCTAGCATGACGAACGGCTCTCTGGTGCATGAACATGACCCATGCCTGAATCACACTAATCAGTGCTGCTGCCTGGATTATCAGCCTCATTCGTGCGTCCATAACCTAGTCGACATCGACGGTTCCTTCAGTGGAAAATCGATCCTACACCTAGCTTAACAGCCTAACCACTAAGCTAACAAAGGGGGGAGGGGGTACTGCTTACCGGCATCGAAGACGAGGACGACGTAGGGGGAGCCATGGCACATACTAGGTCGAACAGACGGTGGCCAACAGCAAGGGGAGCACTAGATCCACCGCAAACGCCGCCGCCGTCGTCCCTCTAGCGCAGATCTGGAATCGCAGCTGCCGCCGGTGGTGAGGCAGTAGCGAAGAAAGGAGGGCAGTGGCTATGGGTGAGCGAGTGAAAGGGGGTGAGGCCAATTTGGTGCCAGCACGGCGCGCCAGATTTCCATCTCTTGCCATCGCCCTCGCCCGCGCCTCGCTCCCGCCCGTGCGACCTCGCGCCGCACTCAGCCTGGCTCGCGAGAAACTACCGATCCCAAGGTTTCCAGCGAGCCAGGCTCTGGGCTGCTTTGAGAATCGTGCGGTGCAGGCCCAACAGGAAAACTAGGCTACCAAACAGGCCTCTCCCTTCCCGCTCGGGCCAGGCTGGGCTTGGTGCGGGCAACCAAACTCATCTTTTTTCTTCCGAAGTACTCTATGTAAACTAATATAAGAGTGTTTAGATCACTGGGAGTACGCATTGCATATATGTTTTTTTCGAAAAATATTCATATATAGGAGTATTATAAAGATTCATCAGAAGTACGAAACACCTCAATCATAATAAAAATTAGAGAGAAGCTCATATTACAACCCTGAATTAGCATATAGATATACAACACCAAACTCCATACTCTTCTACTTTACAACATTAAACTTTCAAAAACGGACGAGAACTAACCCTAAACTGCTTTTGACTGGTTTCAGTCAGCCCAGCACATGTCACCCTAACCCTTAACCCTGGTCATGGGGTTGGCGGTGCTCGAAAAGCCGTCAGCGTGGCAGCTCCAACCGACCGGGGCTCCGGTGAAGCTGGAGCTGGGCTACATGGAGCTAGGTGAGTTGCTGGGGGATAATTGACCCATGGGCAATTCAGTAGGAGGCCCCCTTATGAGTCGCTATTTTTTTAAAATAAAACATAATTTTTATTAGATTTCAAAAATATTACGTGGTAATTATATTTTTTTTAAATAATACCCAGTTGGCCTACTGCTGGCCGATTGGGCGCTGCCGGCCAATTGGATCCAGTCGGCCTACTGCTGGCCGATTGGCCCCCAGTCGATCCACTGCCGGCCGATTGGATCCAGTCCGCCCATTGCTGGCCGATTGGCCGTTAGTCTGCTTCCTCTAGGCCGACAGGTGCATGTACCCATTTTTTTCGTTGAATAGGTATTTGAAAAAATGTTGAAGAAGTATTTTAAAAATGTTGAATCGATATTTGAAAGCTGTTGAATGGGTATTTGAAAAACGTTGATGAGCCTAGATTCCGCAAAATGGCTTGGGGCCATGAAATCTGAGATGGGATCCATGTATGAGAATAAAGTGTGGACTTTGGTGGAGTTGCCCGATGATTGGTGAGGGAGTCCTGGACTAGGGGGTGTCCGGACAGCCGGACTATCATCGTCAGCCGGACTCCAAGACTATGAAGATACAAGATTGAAGACTTCGTCCCATGTCCGGATGGGACTTTCCTTGGCGTGGAAGGCAAGCTTGGCGATACGGATATGTAGACCTCCTACCATTGTAACCGACTCTGTGTAACCCTAGCCCTCTCCGGTGTCTATATAAACCGGAGGGTTTTAGTCCGTAGGACAGAACAACCATTACAACAATCATACCATAGGCTAGCTTCTAGGGTTTAGCCTCCTTGCTCTCGTGGTAGATCCACTCTTGTACTACCCATATCATCAATATCAATCAAGCAGGAGTAGGGTTTTACCTCCATCGAGAGGGCCTGAACCTGGGTAAAAACATCGTGTCCCTTGCCTCCTGTTACCATCTGCCTAGACGCACAGTTCGGGACCCCCTACCCGAGATCCGCCGGTTTTGACACCGACATTGGTGCTTTCATTGAGAGTTCCTCTGTGTCGTCACCGATAGGCTTGATGGCTTCTTCAATCAACAACAACGCCATCCAGGGTGAGACTTTTCTCCCCGGACAGATCTTCGTATTCGGCGGCTTCGCACTGCAGGCCAATTCACTTGGCCATCTGGAGCAGATCGAAAGCTACGCCCCTGGCCATCAGGTCAGATTTGGAAGCCTAAACTTCACAGCGGATATCCGCGGAGACTTGATCTTCGATGGATCCGATCCGCAGCCGAGCGTGCCGCACTGTCACGATGGGCATGATCTAACTCTGCCGCCGGACAGTACCTTGGAAGCTGCACACGAATCCGCTCCGACCCATAGTCCGGAGCCGATTGTGTAGATCGAGGACGGGTGGCTGGACATCGCCTCGGGAGCTGCAAATTCCACGGCGATGGAGCCGAACTCCCTTATAAAGCTCACGACTCCGAGGTGCCGGACTCCCTGCCGGACTCCGAACCTCCTGCGCCCCTGCCAATCGAATCTGATTGGGCGCCGGTCATGGAGTTCACCGCTGCGGACATCTTTCAGCACTCACCCTTTGGCGACATCTTAAATTCGCTAAAGCATCTCTCGCTATCCGGAGAGCCCTGGCCGGACTATGGCCAGGATGGTTGGGATGCGGACGACGAAGAAATTCAAAGCCCACCCACCACCCACTTTGTAGCAACTGTTGACGATCTAACAGACATGCTAGATTACGACTCCGAAGACATCGACGGTATGGACGATGATGCCAGAGACGATCAAGAACCAGCGCTCACCGAGCACTGGAAGGCCACCCCAACCCATGATGTATATATGGTGGACACCCCAAAAGGAAGCGATAACAAGGACCAACGGGGCGCGGCAAAGGATAATCCCGCCGACAAACAACCAAAACGGCGACGCAAACGCCGCCCTAAGTCCCATCTCGACAAAAACAGCGCTCCTAATGACCCAGCAATAGAGCAGGGCAAACCAGTGGACGACGAACATGCAACCAAGCAACCGTCCGAACAGGACGAATCGGATAATCAATCCATGCCCGGCGAAACCAACAGTCCAGACGACCTCACGCCGGACACACCACCGGAGCATAAGAACCTTCACAAAAGACTCGTCGCCATTGCAAGAAGTCTGAAGAAGGAAAAACAGAAGCTCAAAACAGCGGAAGACATACTCAGAATGAGGTGGAGCAAAGTGCTCAAAACCGCAGACAAATACGGCAATAGCCATCAATCAAAGAGCTACCCGAAGCGCAAGCTGCTGCCAGAATTTGACGAGGAAGCCATACAGCCACCACAGTCAAAAATTAAAGAAGCCGCCTGGCCGGATAGACGACCAGATGACAGGCCAAAAGCGACAAGCGGCGCCGCGCACAAACCGACTCATGATCCTCGGAAAACAAATGGCCTGGTCAGGTCCATTTACGGGCCAAAAAAGAGGGCCCCAAGAAGCAACACAACACGCCAAGTGTTCGAAGACAGCGGCACACCGAAAATACAGGGGCGCCGCACACCCACTATGTTTCACCAATGAGGTGCTGGATCATGAATTTCCAGCAGGGTTTAAACCCATAAACATAGAGGCTTACGATGGAACAACAGACCCTGGAGTCTGGATAGAGGATTATATACTACACATACACATGGCTAGAGGAGATGATCTCCACGCCATAAAATATCTACCCCTCAAGCTCAAAGGGCCAGCTCGGCATTGGCTCAAAATCCTCCCAGAAAACACTGTTGGAAGTTGGGAAGAGCTTGAGGACGCGTTTAGAGCAAATTTTCAAGGGACTTATGTCCGCCCTCCGGATGCAGACGATCTAAGTCATATAACTCAACAGCCCGGCGAGTCAGCGCGCAAATTCTGGAACAGGTTCCTTACTAAAAAGAACCAAATAGTCGACTGTCCGGACGCTGAAGCCTTAGCAGCTTTTAAACACAACGTCCGAGACGAATGGCTCGCCAGACACCTCGGCCAAGAGAAGCCGAGGACAATGGCCGCGCTAACAAGCCTCATGACCCGCTTTTGCGCGGGGGAAGACAGCTGGCTAGCAAGATGCAGCACCAGCGACCCAAGTACATCAGAGATCAGAGATGGAAACGAAAAATCACGGCGCAGAAAAGATCAGCGCCGGAATAAAGAGAAAAGCCCAAAGAACACGACGGTTAACGCCGTATTCAAAAGCTCGCGGCCAAACAACAAAACACTGCCTCTTAAGGACAACAGTGATGAGCTATCCAACCTAAACAAAATTTTGGATCGGATATGTCAAATCCACTGTACCTCCGGAAGGCCTGCAAACCACACCCACCGAGATTGTTGGGTTTTCAAACAGTCCGGCCGACTCAATGCCGAACACAAGGGGCTCGATGCACCAAGCGAGGATGATGATGAACCCCACCAGCAGAGCACCGGAAAACAAAAGACTTTCCCACAAGAAGTCAAAATAGTAAACTCACTTCATGTGATATTACGGAAAAACAATGCGGCACCCGCTAAAATAAGTGCCACACGGTCCACCCCAGCGGAACCTCGAAGTTGGATGTCAAAACCAATCACTTTCGACCATCTGGATTATTCCAGAAGCATTCGAAACGCAGGATGGACTGCTCTGATATTGGATCCTATAATCGACGGACTACAATTTACACAAGTCCTGATGGACGACGGCAGCGATTTAAACCTGCTATATCTGAACACAATGTGCAAGTTGGGGATAGACCTTACTAAAATTCGACATAGCCGCACTTCCTTTAAAGGAGTGACGCCAGGCCCTTACGCCAAGTGCACAGGCTCCTTTTTACTAGAAGTTGTGTTTGGGTCACCGGACAACTTCCGACGCGAAAAGCTAATCTTTCATGTCGCCCCATTCAAAAGTAGCTATCAAGCACTATTGGGACGTGAAGCTTTTGTCCGCTTTAACGCAATACCACATTACGCGTCTCTTACACTTAAAATGCCCGGTCCACGTGGCATCATTTCATTAAGAGGGTCATTCAAAGACCCCAGACACGGCTAGACGAGTCCGGCATAAATAAGCTAGGGGCTCCCTAGCCGCACACCCCTTCACAAGGGGCTGTGCATATAAGCAATAATGAGCCAATACAGACTCAACTTTATTCATTTATTAATATTTTTATGCACTTTTTCGTACGATTTCCTTTCAAACTAAGTTCCTCTCTTTTTAGAGATGAACAACGTGCACACCCGTCCAGGATAACGGCACAACGGAGACACAGGCGCAGACATGCAGTAGGGACCCGTTGCAAGGATTCTTTTCAGATTAAGACCCTGCGTAAACCTTTTTTACTGTCTCTTGTTGCTATAATCCCCTGGTTTCTCATTATAACCAGAGTGGAGACTGACGTTTTGGCATCGGCCGCGTCAGAGGACCTCGCCCGTACCTGGACACTAGGGGCTCAGGGCATTGTTCTGCCCATTATTATAAAGACAGAACACCTTAGGGAGTGTTCGGCGTCTCGAGTTAGGCCTTATATGCATCAGCTCCGAATCATGTCTTTGGTCAAATGTTGGGTTTGCCCGGCTCCTGTGTTTTGCTGCCTTACGTTCCGTATCATCGGCTAACACGGCACCAGGAGAACTACTGCGATTGTGCCCCAGTTCGGCTGGGCGAGCACCTCAGTAGAGAAAGCCGAAAACCGACTGTCATGATACAGTGAGAGACTGGTCAACCACTCGATCGACCACCGGAATGTTTAGAATTCCTCCGCTTTGACGAAGGACCGTTTCCCGGTCAGGCACATACGCGGCCCGAATCCGGAGAGCGCGGTGCCCCCAGGGGCTATATCGTAGTCCCACCCTCGAACTCCATTGGCTAAGTGAAAGTGATAAAGCATTATAGTCCGGTTGCCTCGTTTGCTATGCTACCACCTCCTTAACAGGACTGAGACGTCGGATTAAGTGTGAAAATGCGCTATTTTTGCGAACACCCCCGCACCTTGTGCATGGGGGCTGAAGCCGACGAGTGCCATCTTTCAGGTTATACATACGTATACATAAACGGCCGCATAGGAGATATTTCAATACTTGAACGCACAAGTACAAAAAGCGCCTACATCATAAACATTGTTTTATAAAATTAAACGTTCATTTGAACGTGACATTTTTTGAGCACTGCGACTCTATTACACGAGCACCACGCAGAACTTCCCCAAAATAGTGCTCGGCGGGTAACCGGCTTTCGTCCGAACCCTGGGTCGCAACAGCGGTGGCATCCATCTCTGTCCAATGTGTCTTCACACGGGTGAGGGCCATCCATGCACCCTCTATGCAGGCCGACCGCTTCATCGCCCTGATATGCGGCACCGCCCCAAGAAATTGCTGCAATAAGCCAAAATAGCTCTTCGGCTTGGGCCTATCCGGCCAGACATGAGTCACGATATCTGTCATGGCAAGTCCGGCTCAGCCCATTCGGCCAACCGATCGGTCAACGGAAGTGAACGATCCGGACTATGGAATTGAGACCAAAATAGCTCTTCCGTCTTGTGATCCTTCTGACTTCGGAAGTGCACAACAGCATCCGCCGCACTTGCCGCTAAGTCCATATAAGGATCCTCCGAACCCCACAGCTGGCCAAGCTAGGCATACTTTGGATCTGTAAACCTGCGGCGCAACAGAAAAGGCTTGCCAGCCACAATGTCTCCGGCCTGGCGCAGCTCCTCCTTTATAGCCCGCATTGCAGAACGGGCATCCTTGGCTTCGGCGGTGGCCTTCCCCAGGTCTTCTTGCTCCGATAGGCGCTCCTTTTCAAGAGCCTCATTGCGGTCGGTAGCATCATTCAACTTAACGGCCATTTCGGCCATCCCTTCCCTGCTTCGGCAGTGTGCAGCCCTTTCGGCTTCTAACTCCTCGGCCGCCCTCGAGGCAGCCGCATCACTCCTTCTGGCTTGCTCCTTGGCTTGAGCAAGTTCTGCCCGAAGGCTCTCCACAGCAGCGGCACCATCTGCGTCAAGCACAAATACTGTAAGAGGTGGGCTTTGGCTCCCTTAGTAGGTGACTGCGGAGAAACAACTTACCTTGCGACTCGTCAAGTCGCTTGTTGACTAGCGCGATGTCCGCATCCGCAACATCGAGTTGCCGCTTTAATTCAGCAACTCCATCAGTCCGGCTAGCCCCCGGACTATCCGCCACCTGCATAGGAAAGGCGACACTCAATACCTGCGATTTTGATCGTCGGCACGCTGTCGCTTTCGACAACCTACCGAGTCTCAGGGGCTACTATCTATACAGGGCGCACTTTATGTGCAAAACTGTCAAAAAGGGGTGTCATTTTTACATACCTCAAACCCCGCCAGCAAACTCCTGACGGCATTATGCAATCCGCTTTCGGCGGACGAAATCCTTCCAATCACCATACTCATCAATGCATGGTGATCTTCTGAGATGGACGCCCTCTCAAGCAGATCCTTCAGCTCCCCCGGCCGAACACTAATCGGCGCCGAACTCTTCGGCTCTGTCGGGCTCGGGGATACCCTGCGTGATGACACTTCGGGCTCGTCCGCCCCATCTGACAGCGCAGCGGACGGAGGCGTCTCGCTCTCCACCATCTCCGGACGAAGATCCCCCGAAGATGAGCTCATCTGAGAAGGTCGGAGATCTGAACTGCAAGGTAAAAATTTGGTTATCCTCAGAAGCACAAATAGGGATGTCTCTTATTACCGAGCTCTCTTTTTTCTACTTACGGCTCGCTGGAGGGCTGATGCTTTAGGGGAGAATGTGCGGCCGGGGCCTCCCCGGACGCAGGACCCTCTGGTGAAGACTTCTTCCCCCGCTTAGGGGCTTTGGCCTCCGGGTCTCCAGAGGCGGTCCTCTTCTCCCCTTGGAGGGAGGGATTCTCGATCCCCCCTTTTTCAAGAGCCTCCTTGGGCGAGGCGGTAGCTCCCTTATTTTCCCCTCCGCCTTCTTCCGAAGGCGCAACCTCCAGCATCTTGACCAGCACGGGATCCGGCGCGGTCTCTGGGAGGGGGCCGGACACTGTATCAGCTTTGCTTGCGCTATCCACTCCTGTTGAAGGATAACGGGTTAAAAGGCGAATTGTAGAAAGGCAAACAAACGGTACGTTCGAACACTGAGCTACTTACTTGAGTATCCGGGCGATTGCAGCTTAGGCTGGCATCCTCGGTCAATTCCGGACACACTGCCCGTGATCCGAAGAACAACTCGTACATCTCCACGGGTGTCGTACCCATGAAGTGTTGGAGAATCCATGGTCCCTCCGGATTGAACTCCCATAGCCGGAGAGGATGGTGTTTGCAGGGCAGGAGACGCCTAATCAGCATAACCTGCATCACCATGACCAGATCGATCTCCCTCGCTTGGAGGTCTTGAATCCGGCCCTGCAATAGGGGCACGTCTTTTGACGGCCCCCAGTTGAGCCCTTGGTTGACCCACGACATCAACCGTCGAGGGGGTCCCGAGCGGAATACGGGCGGCGGCTTCTGCCTGCTGCCCTTCGGAGCGGTGATATAGAACCACTCCTGCTGCCACAAGCCTAGCTCCTCTTGGAAGGAGCCCTCGGGCCACGGGGCATCGGCCCTCTTGCTCACGGCCGCCCCGCCGCACTCTGCTTGACGCCCCTCGATCATCTTCGACTCCACATTGAAGGTCTTCAGCCACAGGCCGAAGTGGGGGGTGACACGGAGGAAGGCTTCGCAGATGACAATAAATGCGGAAATATGGAGGATGGACTCCGGAGCCAAGTCGTGGAATTCCAACCCATAGTAGAACATGAGCCCTCTCACAAAAGGATCCATCGGGAAGCCTAAACCCCGACGGAGGTGGGATACAAAGACGACGTACTCACCGGGCTCGGGGGTAGGGATGGCCTACCCTTCGGCAGGCAACCTGTGCGAAATCTCGTAAGACAGGTACTTGGCCTCTCGCAGCTTTAGCACGTCCTCCTTCGTAACGGAGGAGGGCATCCACCGGCCCTGAAGGTCGGAGCCGGACATTGTTGAAGGTCCGAAGCGCTCGAATTTGGGGCTCTGGGTGTTGGAACTTGGAGCAAGGAGAAGGTTCGACGGAGGATTGAATAAAAGAAACGAGCCTTGGTCCTATTATAAAGAGGAAGAATACCAAGAGCCGTCTCCGTGACCGTTCGGGACTCGCCTTCGATAGAGGGGGCATGGCGACGGGCGCGGTTGGGTTACCCACGTTCGTATTGATGAGAATCCCGGAATAAGGGGAACACGATCTCTGCTTCGACAAGATGTGCCAAGGAAACCGCTTCGCTAAACGTGCTGAGGTGGCATAATATAAAAACGATTCCAGTAAAGGCTTGGTGGTGGTGTGACGTCATGCCACAAAATATGTCAGCAGATTGAGCTTGTGTACATAATATTCTCTCTACGGTGGTATGTGGAATTTATTTTGCAGAGCCGGACACTATCCTGGTGTTCACAATCTTCTATGAATTATTCGGAGGAGGAACCCGCCTTGCAATGCCGAACAATATGCGCGCCGGACTCATCGTCATTGAAGCCTGGTTCAGGGGCTACTGAGGGAGTCCTGGACTAGGGGGTGTCCGGACAGCTGGACTATCATCGTCAGCCGGACTCCAAGACTATGAAGATACAAGATTGAAGACTTCGTCCCGTGTCCGGATGGGACTTTCCTTGGCGTGGAAGGCAAGCTTGGCGATACGGATATGTAGATCTCCTACCATTGTAACCGACTCTGTGTAACCCTAGCCCTCTCCGGTGTCTATATAAACCGGAGGGTTTTAGTCCGTAGGACAGAACAACCATTACAACAATCATACCATAGGCTAGCTTCTAGGGTTTAGCCTCCTTGATCTCGTGGTAGATCCACTCTTGTACTACCCATATCATCAATATCAATCAAGCAGGAGTAGGGTTTTACCTCCATCGAGAGGGCCCGAACCTGGGTAAAAACATCGTGTCCCTTGCCTCCT
Organism: Triticum timopheevii; assembly: GCA_963921465.1. NCBI lineage: Eukaryota > Viridiplantae > Streptophyta > Magnoliopsida > Poales > Poaceae > Triticum > Triticum timopheevii. The sequence goes on from OY997274.1 coordinate 486,064,831, forward strand.
GTTACCATCCGCCTAGACGCACAGTTCGGGACCCCCTACCCGAGATCCGCCAGTTTTGACACCGACAATCGGCAAGCCATATTGTATAAATGGATCTTCAAGAGGAAGACAGACGCTGATAGTAGTGTTACTACCTACAAAGCTCGACTTGTCGCAAAAAGGTTTTCGACAAGTTGAAGGTGTTGACTACAATGAGATTTTCTCAACTGTAGCGATGATTAAGTCTGTCTGAATCATGTTAGCAATTGCCACATTTTATGAAATCTGGCAAATGGATGTCAAAACTGCATTCCTTAATAGTTTTCTTAAAGAAAAGTTGTATATGATGCAACCAGAAGGTTTTGTCAATCCTAAACGTGCTAACAAAATGTGCAAGCTCCAGCGATCCATATATGGACTGGTGCAAGCATCTCAGAGTTGGAATATACGCTTTGATAAGTTGATCAAAGCATATAGTTTTATACAGACTTGCGGTGAAGCCTGTATTTACAATAAAGTGAGTGAGAGCACTACCGCCTTTATGATAAATATATGTGAGTAACATATTGTTGATCAGAAATGATGTAGAATTTTTCTGGAAAGCATAAAGGAGTATTTGAAAGGAGTTCTTTAAAAAGAAAGACCTCACTAAAGCTACTTACAGATTGAGCATCAAGATCTATTGAGATAGATCAAGACGCTTGATTTCAATAAGTACATACCTTGTCAAGATTTTGAAGTAGTTCAAAATGGAACAGTCAAAGAAAGAGTTCTTGCCTGTGTTGCAAAGGTGTGAAATTGAGTAAGACTCAAATCCCGACCACGACAGAAAATAGAAAAGAGAATGAAAGTCATTCCCTATGCCTCAGTCATAGGTTCTATAAAGTATGCTATGCTATGTACCAGACCTATTGTATACCTTGCTCTGAATTTGGCAAGGGAGTATAATAGTGATCTAGGAGTAGATCACTGGACATTGGTCAAGAATATCCTTAGTGAGGACTAAGGAAATATTTCTCGATTATGGAGGTGATAAAAGAGCCCGTCGTAAAGAGTTGCATCGGTGCAAGCTTTTACACCGATCCAGATGACTCTAAGTCTCAATATGGATACATATTGAAAGTGGGAGCAATTAGCTAGAGTAGCTCCGTGCAGAGCATTGTAGACATAGAATATTTGCAAAATACATACGGCTCTGAATGTGACAGACCCGTTGACTAAGCTTCTCTCACGAGAAAAACATGATCACACCTTAGTACTCTTGGGGTGTTAATCACATAGCGATGTGAACTAGATTATTGACTCTAGTAAACCCTTTGGGTGTTGGTCACATGACGATGTGAACTATGGGTGTTAATGATATACAGATATGAATATTGGTGTCAAATCACATGGCGACGTGAACTATATTATTGACTCTAGTGCAAGTGGGAGACTGAAGGAATTATGCCCTAGAGGCAATAATAAAATTATTATTTATTTCCTTATTTCATGATAAATGTTTATTATTCATGCTAGAATTGTATTAACCGGAAACATAATACATGTGTGAATACATAGACAAACATAGTGTCACTAGTATGCCTCTACTTGACTAGCTTGTTGATCAAAGATGGTTTTGTTTCCTAGCCATAGACATGAGTTGTCATTTGATTAATGGGATCACATCATTAGAAGAATGATGTGATTGACTTGACCCATTCCGTTAGCTTAGCACTTGATCATTTAGTATGTTGCTATTGCTTTCTTCATGACTTATACATGTTCCTATGACTATGAGATTATGCAACTCCCGTTTACCGAAGGAACACTTTGTGTGCTACAAAATGTCACAACATAACTGGGTGATTATAAAGGAGCTCTACAGGTGTCTCCGAAGGTACATGTTGAGTTGGCGTATTTCGAGATTAGGATTTGTCACTCCGATTGTTGGAGAGGTATCTCTGGGCCCTCTCGGTAATGCACATCACTATAAGCCTTGCAAGCAATGTGGCTAATGAGTTAGTTGCGGGATGATGCATTACATAACGAGTAAAGAGACTTGCCGGTAATGAGATTGAACTAGGTATTGAGATACTGACGATCGAATCTCGGGCAAGTAACATACCGATGACAAAGGGAACAACGTATGTTGTTATGCGGTTTGACCGATAAAGATCTTCGTAGAATATGTAGGAGCCAATATGAGCATCCAGGTTCCACTATTGGTTATTGACCGGAAACGTGTCTCGGTCATGTCTACATAGTTCTCGAACCTGTAGGGTCTGAACACTTAAGGTTTCGATGACAGTTATATTATGAGTTTATGAGTTTTGATGTACCGAAGGTTGTTCGGAGTCCCGGATGTGATCACGAACATGACGAGGAGTCTCGAAATGGTCGAGACATGAAGATTGATATATTGGAAGCCTATATTTGGATGTCGGAAGTGTTCCAGGTGAAATCGGGATTTTATCGGAGTATCGGGGGGTTACCGGAACCCCCCGGGGGCTTAATGGGCCTACATGGGCCTTATTGGAAATAGAGGGCAGCAAGGGGAGTGTGGGGCGTGCCCCCCAAGGCCCAAACCGAATTGGTTTAGGGCAAGGGGCCGCCCCCCCCTCTTTCCTTCTCCTCCTCTCCCTTTCCTTCCCCCTCTCCTACTCCTACTAGGAAATAGGAGGAGTCCTACTCCTAGTGGGAGTAGGACTCCCCCTTGGCGCGCCTCTCCCTGGCCGGCCTCCTCCTCCCCTTGCTCCTTTATATACGGGGGCAGGGGGGCACCCCAAAGACACAACAATTGATCTCTTGATCACTTAGCCGTGTGCGGTGCCCCCCTCCACCATAGTCCTCCTTGATAATATTGTAGCGGTGCTTAGGCGAAGCCCTGCGACGGTAGAACATCAAGATCGTCACCACGCCGTCGAGCTGACGGAACTCTCCCTCAACACTCGACTGGATCGGAGTTCGAGGGACGTCATCGAGCTGAACGTGTGCTAGAACTCGGAGGTGACGTAGTTTCGGTGTTTGATCGGTCGGGCCGTGAAGACGTACGACTACATCAACCACGTTGTTCTAACGCTTCCGCTTTCGGTCTACGAGGGTACATGGACAACACTCTCCCCTCTTGTTGCTATGCATCACCATGATCTTGCGTGTGCGTAGGATTTTTTTTTGAAATTACTATGTTCCCCAACACCCCTTGCTTCCGGTGGCGCCGGAGCGCTGCCGGGGGCCATCATTATCACCGCGATCTTCACCAACACCTCCATCATCTTCATCAACATCTCCATCACCTTCCCCCATCTATATTCAGCGGTCCACTCTCCCGCAACCCGTTGTACCCTCTACTTGAACATGGTGCTTTATTCTTCATATTATTATCCAATGATGTGTTGCCATCCTATGATGTCTGAGTAGATTTTCGTTGTCCTATTGGTGGTTGATGAATTGCTATGATTGATTTAATTTGCTTGTGGTTGTGTTGTTGTTCTATTGTGCACTCCGTGTCGCGCAAGCGTGAGGGATCCCCACTGAGGGAGTCCTGGACTAGGGGGTGTCCGGATAGCCGAACTATCATCATTGGCCGGACTCCAAGACTATGAAGATACAAGATTGAAGACTTCGTCTCGTGTCCGGATGGGACTTTCCTTGGCGTGGAAGGCAAGCTTGGCGATACGGATATGTAGATCTCCTACCATTGTAACCGACTCTGTGTAACCCTAGCCCTCTCCTGTGTCTATATAAACCAGAGGGTTTTAGTCCATAGGACACATAACAATCATACCATAGGCTAGCTTCTAGGGTTTAGCCTCCTTGATCTTGTGGTAGATCTACTCTTGTACTACCCATATCATCAATATCAATCAAGCAGGAGTAGGGTCTTACCTCCATCGAGAGGGCCCGAACCTGGGTAAAAACATCGTGTCCCTTGTCTCCTATTACCATCCGCCTAGACGCACAGTTCGGGACCCCCTACCCGAGATCCGCCGGTTTTGACACCGACATTGGTGCTTTCATTGAGAGTTCCTCTGTGCCGTTGCAATCAGGAAGGATGCCTCGTCCCGTCTTCAAAGACGGCACCGTTGCCAAAGGAGCTTTGGCCACCAGCCAAACTATCCGGGTAGGTGGTTTTCTTATGACCGCCTGTTCGGCCACCGCGCCGACGATGACCTCTCGGGTCATCAAAAGCGATCTTCATGTCAACTTGGAACTCGCCGAGCAGCTAGATCCGATGGAGCTCTCTTCCGTAAACGAGCTCTTGGATCTCATCGCCGCCCTGGGAGTCGCTAGAGACTATGATCAGATCGGGCTTAAAACCGATATGAGAGAGATCAACTCTCCCCAGGCTACCCACCACATTGCTGTGGTGGAGGAACAACACGGCGACTCTTCTTCTACATTAAGGACAAGCTATGTCCGAATTCCCGACCCCTCCATGCCGGATTCCCGCGGAGGGACGGACGCCGATCAAGCCCAGAACCTAAAGTCAGGCAGCGGGCCAGATTCGTTGGACAACACCCAACAAGCCGAACTTCCAAGTTCATAAACTTTCCGGCCCCTGAGTCTCAGATTGGACGCAGTTCCGAATTTAATTCCACCCACCCACCCAAACACAAGCGATCTATCCCGAATCCGGCAAGAGCCCCCTGAAACAGTACATCATTACTGGGCCAGATTCCTCCTGGTTATGGACAGGATAAAGGACTGCCGTGAGGAAAGCGCAATTTCAATTTTCTGCAATAATTGCATGGACAAAGTAATCATGAACGCCATAAGTCATCACGAAATTACACGCTTTGCTGACCTGGCGTCCATAGTACAAAAGTACTGTGCGATGGAGAGCGCCTGGAAAACCGAAACCAAATTTTGGGACAATCCGGCTCCAAACACAACCCTAGTCCGAAATAAAAGGGTGCATCACATTCATGCACCTGGGTTAAAAACCAAAAAGCAAAAAAACCCTAAAGGGAACGCAACCGTACTGGAGGGATGGCTCAACGGACCTTGCAAAATTCATAGCATAGAGGGCGCCACTCCAACGCATAGCCTTCGAGCATGTTGGATACTACGGCAGGTGGCCAAAAGTGGCGAAGAGCTTCTAGCCCCAGAGAACCAGCCCAGCAGTACCAGTACGGTATTAACAGTCTTTGAAACTTTCGCATCAAATAATATGCGGAAACAAACACTCCGCAGCCTCGCCGAAGTTTACCAAGTAGCAACAATAAATCCATGGAGCGACACGGCTATTACCTTCAACGCCAGTGACGAACCTAAATTCCGAACAGCCCGAGCACCAGCCGCATTGTACTCAGTCCAATAGTGGACGGCTTTCGCCTTACTAAGGTACTCATGGATGGCGGCAGCGGATTAAACCTCATCTACGAGGAAACCCTTCGAAAAATGGAAATAGACTGGAGCCGCATTGAGCGAAGCAGCACAACCTTTAGAGGAATAATCCCTAGTCGGGAAGCACCCTGCACAGGGAAAATTACACTGGATGTGGTGTTTGGCTCGCCGGACAATTACAGGTCCGAGGAGGTCACGTTCCAAGTGGCCCCGTTCAGTAGCGGATATCACGCTTTATTAGGGCGAGAGGCATTCACAATTTTTCAAGCTATACCCCATTACGAGTACATGAAGCTCAAAATGCCCGGGCCCAACGAAATCATCACTCTTGTCAGTGATCCGGACATAGCACTCCACGCCGAAAATAAGACAGTCGCACTAGCCCTAGAGGCACTATCCGAAGCCCTAGCGGTCGAGGAACTCACAGCGCTGCGCTCCACGGTGAACAGGGACGATATGATACTCGATAAAAGATCCAAGTCCACCTCTTTCAGGCCAGCGGACGAAATAGTCAAATTCCAAGTCCATCCAACGGACCCCACAAAGACGGCCTCCATTGGGGCACAATTAAACCCTGATGTAGACGCCGCACTACGCGAATTCCTTCGGGAAAATTGGGACATTTTTGCCTGGCACCCTTCAGACATGCCAGGAATCCCACGCAGGTTGGCAGAGCACAGCCTAAATATCCTAAAAGGATTCAAGCCGGTCAAACAGGCTCTTCGGCGATTTTCCAAACCCAAAAGACAGGCAATGGGAGAGGAGCTAGCCAAACTATTAGAAGCCGGATTCATCAGAGACATAGAACATCCGGACTGGCTAGCAAACCTGGTAATGGTACCAAGGAAGGACAAATCCTGGCGCCTGTGCGTCGATTTCAAGGACCTTAACAAGGCTTGTCCAAAGGATCCTTTCCCCCTTCCCCGCATCGATCAAATTATAGATGCTACCGCAGGACACGATTCATTGTGCTTCCTTGACGCATACTCCGGCTACCATCAAATCAAGATGGCGGAGCCAGACCAAGCTGCAACGGCATTCATCACTCCATACGGACCATTCTGCTTCAATACAATGCCCTTCGAGCTTAAAAACGCCGGTGCAACATATCAGCGCATGATTCAGACATGTCTAGCAACACAGATCGGCAAAACAGTGGAAGCATACGTAGACGATGTGGTCGTCAAGTCTAAACACGTCGAAACTCTAGTAGACGATTTGAGGCTCACATTTGACAACCTCCGAGCATATGACATTAAGCTCAAACCGGAAAAATGCGTTTTCGGCGTACCAGCCGGAAAGCTCTTGGGCTTCATTGTATCCGGTAGAGGAATCGAAGCAAACCCAGCCAAGATCCGAGCTTTGTCACAATTGGATATCCCAAAAGACCTCAAGCAAATACAAAAATTAACTGGATGCGTGGCGGCTCTAAGCCGCTTCATTTCCCGCTTGGGAGAAAAGGCATTACCCATTTATCGCCTCCTCCGGCGCACCGAACACTTCGAATGGACGGATGCCGCCACGGCCAGACTCGAAGAAATAAAGGCCATATTGGCAACAAATCCGGTCCTGGCCTCGTCCAACTTGGGCGAACCAATGCTATTATATATCGCGGCAACTCATCAAGTTGTAAGCGCGGTACTCGTCGTCGAACGAGAAACGGAAGGACATAAGTTCCCTCTTCAAAAAACCAGTGTACTACGTATCCACTGTCTTAACTCCATGCAAATCCCGGTATCCGCATTATCAAAATATAGCGTACGTAGTGTTCATGGCATCCCGGAAGCTCCGACACTACTTTCAAGAGTGTTCAATAACAGTAGCCTCCGAAGTACCCCTCAATGACATTATAAACAACCGCGACGCGACCGGTAGGATTGCAAAATGGGCCATCAAGCTCCTACCATTCGACATAACATATAAACCACGATGAGCCATCAAGTCGCAAGTTTTGGCTGACTTCATCGCCGAATGGACTGAAGCCGAACTCCCTAAAGAGTATGGCGCATATTCTAACTGGATCATGCACTTCGACAGCTCCAAAATGTTGGCCGGCCTGGGGGCTGGCGTCGCCCTGACGTCCCCAACCGGGGACACAGTCTAATACATACTTCAAATAATGTACACGGACTCCAACAACGCAGCCGAATACGAGGCCCTTCTACATGGCCTCCAGATGGCGGTCTCCATGGGCATTAAACGCCTAGAGGTGCGAGGGGATTCGAACCTCGCGATATGCCAAATAAATGGAGACTTCGACACCAAGTAACCAAAAATGGCAGCTTACCGTAACGCCGTTTTGAAAATGTCATCTCGGTTTGAAGGGCTCAAATTTCACCATATAGCCCGGGATAATAATCAAGCGGCGGACGTATTGGCACGCATCGGCGCAAAACGCGATGCCGTCCCCCCAACATCTTCCTGGAACGGCTTTTCAAGCCATCCGTACTATGGGAAGGGGAGTCCGGACATAACAATCCGGACCCAACAGCACTACCCGACACCGCACGCTCTGACACAATCGGCGGTTCTGCCAATGAAACAACACCTTCAGCCCACAAAATAATGGCAGTCATTGCCCCGTGGAACGAGCCATTCCTAGCTTACCTAACTAAGCAGGAACTTCCCGAGGACCAAAATGAGGCCTGCTGCATAGTATGGCGTTCTAAAGCCTATAAGGTCCATGAGGGAGAGCTTTATAAGAAAAGCACAACCGGAGTCCTTCAAAGGTGCATCTCCGAAGAGGAAGGGCGAAATCTTCTGGCTGAAATTCATGCCGAACTCGGTGGGCACCACGCCGCAGCCCGGGCCCTTGTAAGCAAGGCCTTCCGTACAGGATTTTATTGGCCAACGGCCCGGACAGACGCTCAGGATTTAGTCCAACGATGCGTCGGTTGCCATCTCTTTGCTAACCAAAGCCACATGCCACCCACCGCCCTGAAAACTATACCCATCACCTGGTCGTTCATGGTCTGGGGCTTGACATGGTTGGACCCCTTAAAGGGGGAACCCACAAGCAAAAATACCTATTGGTCATGGTGGATAAATTCACCAAATGGATAGAGGCCAAGCCAGTTAAGACGGCCGAATCCAGACCTGTGATAGACTTCATATCAGGGGTAGTACACCGTTATGGTATCCCCCACAGCATCATCACTGATAACGGCACAAACTTCACGGCCGACGAGGTTAAACTCTGGTGCAAAAACATGGGCATTAAGCTCGACTACGCTTCAGTCTATCACCCTCAAACTAACAGTCAAGTCGAGCGAGCAAATGGTCTAAACATGAGCGGCATTAAACCCAGACTAGTGCGGTCCCTCAAGGAATCTAACACGCACTAGGTAGAGGAGCTCGACTCCGTACTCTGGGGGTTGTGGACCACCCGAATCATACCACCGGATTCACACCATTTTTCATGGTGTACGGCGCAGAGGTAGTCTTGCCCTACGACATAATTCATGACTCACCTCGCGTGCGCATGTACAAAGAAAGAGAAGCCAAGCTGGATCGGCAGGACAGTTTGGACGCCTTAGAGGAAGAGCGCGACGTGGCAAAAGCTCGTTCCACATTCTATCAACAGCAGGCTCGAAGATATCAAAGCAGAGAAGTACGGTCCAAAACTTACAATGTTGGCGAACTTGTTCTACGCCTTCCGGACAAGAAAAAGGACAAACTCAAGCCCAAATGGGAAGGTCCCTTCATCATCGACCAAGTCCTGACCGGCGGAGCATACCGTCTGCGAAACGCATCGGACAACCGACTTGAGCCGAACCCATGGAACGCAGCCCGCCTCCGAAGATTCTACGCCTAGCGCCGAACACAGAGTTCGTCTTCTTCCTCCGTCCACATTTTATAATTTAGCTGTCTTTTGTTTCTCTCTTTCTCCTTCCTTTTTCCTTAAAGCCTTTGAAGGCCGATCTGCACATTGTTCGCACACACTTGACGTGCTGCTCGCACTCATTATACCTGGGGGCTTCTTTAACAGAAGCTTATTTATACGGGCTTCATGCCCAACACATGTGTCACACTTCCGCATGTACCTTTTATTCACCATTATATGCATCGATATGACTTAAGTTTTGGCCAAGCTGGGTTGCCTGGCTCCTGTGCTTACCCCTACGTTCCCGATTGTTCGGCTAGGAGGTAAAGGGAGCACCTCTGTGATTGTTACTGCCGGGTCAGCCGGATGTGTACCTCAGACTGGGTGAAGCCGAAAGCTAGCGTTCTTAAGGGAATATTCGGTCGGTGACTTAAAAGATGATTTCTTACCTACTTATTTATCTGCCCCCAGATGCTTTTCTGCTTTTTTCGCAGTCCGGACATGCACTTTACGGCATGCCTCCCAGGGAAAGGAACCCCTAACGGAACTATTCTCCCTGGAAGATGTTTCTTACTAACCATGTAATATAACATAACTAGTTGGGCACTTGTCTGATAAAGCACTAATGACCCCTACGCCTGGTCTCCATGCATGCCCCGGTTTTTATATAACCGTGAGGGTATTCGGACACACTCCGGACTGTCGGGTCCCGAGGTTGAAGCGAAAAGGTCCGCAATGACAAACGATCTACAATCCGGCTAGAAGGCATTTTTCATGTCATTTTAAATTACATAGTCAACTTGACTGATTGTATTCCTCTTCAATACCATCTAATAGACTGTCTAGTTTACAGTCCCGCTGGGAATACTTTGCGGCCAACTCTACTTGGCCGTACATCAAGCTCACAGGGATCTCCTTCCCATCGGGCCCCACAGATCCGACCTCGGCCATGTGGTTTGGATCGGCCTTTGTGTACCTCGTCTTCACCATAGCCCAGGCCTCCCTGGCGCCTTGACGATAGGCTGATATCTTCCACAGACGGAAGCGCCGCCGTGCTCCCTGAAGCTTCTCCACAAGCCCTCCAAGACCCTCGGGTAGGGAGACAGACGGCCATAAAGCCTGGGCGATGCTGTTCATCACCTGCCGAACTCGTTCGTGCAGCTGCAACAGCTCGGGAAGTTGGTCACCCGTCGAACCGGGAATCTCCTCTGCAGGACGGTCCGTGAGCATACCTACAGACATATTCTGGTTAATCGACTTCCTTGCTGAACTCGTGTTTTAAAAAGTTCGTTCAAGCACTTACTATAAATGCCGCGACGAAGCCGCTGATTCTCCTTCACGGAGTAAGACAGCTGGACCCGAACATCTTTCAGTTCCTCACCCAGCCAAGTGTTGGCATCTTGGAGGTTATTCTTCTCCTGCCGCACCCTTGTAAGCACCTTCTCGCCAGGCTTTAGTTGGCGTAGCAGCTGCTGTCTGTTCGGATCCAGTACGACACCATCTGCAATGTTGTGGTCAGAATCATACATACGCCACACCTTACAAACTACTGCTCTTTCGAAAGTATATATTACCGGAGTGGGTCTCTGTGGCTCCTCCCGTGGCGGCTAGTGCGGCCTCAAGTTGGGCCTTGCACTCCTGAAGCTCCTGGGACAGGTGGGTATTCTTCTCCATAAGATCCTGCATAACGAATGATCCTTAAATCAGTTATTCTAACTATTTTAAGTCTCGGGGGCTACTGGCATATATAACTGTCAAAATTCCTCACCCGTATGTCTTTCACATACTGCTCCGTGGCTCTGGCTAGACCATCTTGAGCAGCACGGAGGTGCGCATCACCCGAATTAAAGGCATTTAACGCCTCGGGGGAGAAGCATGTGTCGCGAAGAACTGTCCGGCGGCACCTGTGATTCATGGCGCTCTCCACCTCAGATCTGGTGGCGGACAACCTGTCGGCGTCCTCCGTTGGAGGAGCACCCGACCCGCGCCTTGTGTTCGCTTCCCCCTCCGGACCTAGTGTTGGAGCCTGGCTGGTGGAGGCGGGATTGGCAACCTCTCCGGGCACAGTCCGGCGAGCGCTCTTTCTCCTGAGAAAACCACAAGCGTTAGTATGCCTTCCAGGAATCTTTTCCGGAAACATGGGGGCGCATCATACCGTTGCGGCGACGTCTCGATTCGCGCCAAACTCCTTTTCTGCCTGTTGGGCCGAGCTGCCCCTTGTTGGTCAGCCGCCGCAGGTTCGGCTTCCCGCCTCAAAGGCACCTCCTGCGGAATACCATTAGTATACGGTGGTCAGAAATAAGCATGGATGAGTCGTGGTATCAGGACTCCGGTCACGGTTACCTGGGAAGCCGGAGATAAACCGGGGTAGTCGGCCGTAATGGCGACCAAAGCATTATCAATACTAAGTTGGTGGAACACCCCGTCGATCAGCTCCACCTTTATATCCGGATCCTCTTCGGAGGCCGGATCAAGGGATCGTTCCAGATCCTCTGGTTGTGGAGCCAGGCTGTGTATGTCCTCTACAGCCCGGCGCAGTTCCTGCGTCGAAATCACAAAGTGAGACACTTAACTTTGGGAACAAGGATCGGATAGACAAACGTCCGCTTACCCAGCTCCGAGGGTTATTCATCAAAAATCAATTCAATGGACTCGCGCGGAGGAAGTCCACCTTCTCCCCCTTGTACAAGCCGGACAGGATCTTCACCAGATCAGCAACCGATCCTGGCCCCTTGCGGCCATAACGGGTGGCGTCATCCTCCCCGTTGAAATCCCACATGGGGTGGCCCCTGTATTGAAGCGGCTGCACCCCTCGCATGATGCATGTGGCCATGACTCCAATCATGGTCAATCTGGAATGAGCCAATAACCTTATTCGGCCCATCATATATTGAACGTCCCCATCATTCTCCCGTTGAGGGCTCCACGGGCGCCAACTCAGGCGTTTCTTTAGAGGAGCGTTGCTGAACTCCAGGAGGCCGATCCGAACTGGGTCCGACAGCGGGGCGTCCTCCATGTAAAACCATTCCGAAGGCCAGTCTTCGGACGCCTTCTTCGGGGTTCCGGATAGATATATGGTCCCGGCGATGCGCCATATTTCGGCTCCGCCCACTTGATATATCAACCCCTCGTGAGAACGGGGTACGAGGCAAAATAATCTCTTCCATAGCGCGAAATGGGCCTCGATGCCCAAGAACAGCTCGCAAAGGGCCACGAAGCCCGTGATGTGCAGAATGGAGGCAGGCATGAGGTGGTGAAGCTGGAGCCCATAGAACTCCAGGAGCCCCCGGAGAGACGGATGTATGGGAAATCTGAGTCCCCTTATTAGATAAGGGACGAAGCATACCCGCTCTCCTTTGGAGGGATTGGGGACGCTCTCCGCCTGCTTTCCGCCCTTGTAGGTGGCCAGTCCAGCTCGAACCGGAACCATGAAGGCTGGGGGAAGATATCCCTCTGCTTGGAGCATCACCAGCTCGCTATGCGGGACTGAACATCTCCCCCAATCTCCTGGCTGAGGGCTGGGAGCGCAAGAGGAGGAGCCGCGTCGACTGTCCATGATGGAGTGGATTTTTGTCAGAGGCGCTTCGATGAATACTCGCGGAAGGAGGATGGTGTGATTCGGATCTAGATCCTCGCCTCTCTTATGGGCAGTTTATTCACGTAGCTAGGGGGTAAAGTGTAAGAATACCCTGGCTTTTCGCATTCATATGACACGTGGAAGAGGGCCATTATTGAACGTGGAAGCCAAGGAGCGCAACATTTATAAGGAAGCCGAACACTATTCGGCAGGCACGTGGAATTTGGAGGAGAACCCGCCTTGCAATGCCGAAGACAATATGCGCGCCGGACTTGTCGTCATTGAAGCCTGGTTCGGGGGCTACTGAGGGAGTCCTGGACTAGGGGGTGTCCGGATAGCCGAACTATCATCATTGGCCGGACTCCAAGACTATGAAGATACAAGATTGAAGACTTCGTCCCGTGTCCGGATGGGACTTTCCTTGGTGTGGAAGGCAAGCTTGGCAATACGGATATGTAGATCTCCTACCATTGTAACCAACTCTGTGTAACCCTAGCCCTCTCCGGTGTCTATATAAACCGGAGGATTTTAGTCCATAGGACACATAACAATCATACCATAGGCTAGCTTCTAGGGTTTAGCCTCCTTGATCTCGTGGTAGATCTACTCTTGTACTACCCATATCATCAATATCAATCAAGCAGGAGTAGGATTTTACCTCCATCGAGAGGGCCCGAACCTGGGTAAAAACATCGTGTCCCTTGTCTCCTGTTACCATCCGCCTAGACGCACAGTTCGGGACCCCCTACCCGAGATCCGCCGGTTTTGACACCGACACCCACTATAGGGTGTTGCAATACGTTCATGATTGTTTTATGGTGGGTTGCTTGAGTGACAGAAGCATAAACCCGAGTAAGGGGATTGTTGCGTATGGGATAAAAGGGGACTTGATGCTTTAATGCTATGGTTGGGTTTTACCTTAATGAATCTTTAGTAGTTGCCGACGCTTGCTAGAGTTCCAATCATAAGTGCATATGATCCAAGAAGAGAAAGTATGTTAGCTTATGCCTCTCCCACATAAAACTTGCTATCGGTCTAGTAACGTAGTCAATTGCTTAGGGACAATTCCACAACTCCTACCACCACTTTTCCACACTCGCTATATTTACTTTATTGCATCTTTATCTAAACAGCCCCTACTTTTTATTTACGTGTTCTTTATTATCTTGCAAACCTATCCTATCACACCTACAAAGTACCTCTAGGTTCATACTTGTTCTAGGTAAAGCGAACGTCAAGCGTGCGTAGAGTCGTATCAGTGGCCGATAGGACTTGAGAGAGTATTTGTTCTACCTTTAGCTCCTCGTTGGGTTCGACACTCTTACTTATCGAAAGAGGCTACAACTATCTCGTATACTTGTGGGTTATCAAGACCTTTTTCTGGCACCGTTGCCGGGGAGTCATAGCGTGGGGTGAATATTCTCGTGTGTGCTTGTTTGCTTTATCACTAAGTAATTTTTATTTGCTATTCTAAGTTGTTCTCTATATTTAGTTATGGATATGGAACACAAAATACCAAAAAAATTAGTTGTACTTGCTACTCATGGAGATGGGGTAACTCCTAAAACCCTCGATTCTCATTATGTGAAAGATATTATGTACTACTTTGATAATCCTGAGAAAACCCCATTCAACTTTATAATGGGAGACACATTGGATCAACATGAATACTTTAGGGATTATCGCTCGACACAAAAAGGGAAAATATTATGGGACCAATTTATTATGTTGCGTTGGTATGCCCGGGATCTATGCTTGAGATATGATATTACTTGTTGCTCTAGGATGAAGGCTCCACACCTTCCCTTTTCATGCAAACTTAATGATAATGAAACCTTAGCTTCTTATGCTAATGGTATATATGGTTACTATGATGTGGAACAAATAGAAGAATTTGTTGCTTTTAAGGCTGCGTATGAAATTGAATCTTTGTTTGAAAAGTTTGAAGCTTTTGATGATGATGTTTATAGGCCTGAAAATCTTGCTATACTTAGATATTTCTATGAAAATTATGAATACAATTACTATATTAACGCTTTTATTGAGAAAGTCTCCGCTGCCCAAGAAGAGACTAATATTTTGCAGGAAGCTATGGAAGAAGAAATTGATGAAACTGTGAGCTCATTGGATGAAAAAGATGATGAGGAGAGAGAAGAACAAAAGGAGGAAGAGCGGATTGATCACCCGTGCCCACCTTCTAATGAGAGTAACTCTTCAACTCATACATTGTTTAATTCCCCTTCGTGCTTACCGAAGGATGATTGCTATGATGATTGCTATGATCCCGTTGATTCTCTTGAAATATCCCTTTTTGATGATGCTTGCTATGCTTGTGGCCAAGATGCCAATATGAATTATGCTTATGGAGATGAACTTGCTATAGTTCCTTATGTTAAACATGAAATTGTTGCTATTGCACCCATGCATGATAGTCCTATTATCTTTTTGAATTCTCCAAACTACACTATATCGGAGAAGTTTGTGCTTATTAAGGATTATATTGATGGGTTGCCTTTTACCATTGCACATGAGAATTTTGATGAATGTAATATGCATGTGCTTGCTGCTCCTACTTGCAATTATTATGAGAGAGGAACTATATCTCCACCTCTCTATGTTTCCAATATGATAGAATTGCAAGAAACTACTTATACTATGCATTGGCCTTTACTTGGTGTACATGAATTGTTCTTTTATGACATGCCAATGCATAGGAAGAAAGTTAGAATTTGTTGTTGCATGATATATGTTACTTTGTGCTCACTACTAAATTACAAATCATTGTTAATTAAAATTGGCTTTGATATACCCTGGGATCCGGGTGGATTCATTACTTAAGCACTAAATGCCTAGCTTAATGGCTTTAAAGAAAGCGCTGCCAGGGAGACAACCCAGAAGTTTTAGAGGGTCATTTATTTCTGTTGAGTGCTTTCATATAGTTTAAAAACAAAAAAATAAAGAGGGGAACCCAAAAACTTTTCAAAAAGGAAAGTGAAAGTGAGAGAGACAAGCATTGTTGAAGTGGGAGAGCTCCTTGAACTTTGTTCATGCTCACGGAAACTTTGTGAATCTTAATTACAGAAAATTTTCAATAAAAAAATAATTATCCCCTTGTACAATTCCATTTTATTATAAAAATAATGTGCCAAGGTTTGCCTTTAGGATGTTTATAATGCTTGTTGGTTTGTACAGTGTAGGACAGAAACTTTGGCTGTAGTTCATGATTTTACATTTTTAACTGAAACGTCAAATGGTTATGATTCCTTTTGCACTGTCTTTCTATACAACTTGTTTATTGTTCATA
The DNA here is from genome assembly GCA_963921465.1 of Triticum timopheevii. Lineage (NCBI taxonomy): Eukaryota > Viridiplantae > Streptophyta > Magnoliopsida > Poales > Poaceae > Triticum > Triticum timopheevii. Next base: position 486,080,842 of record OY997274.1, read on the forward strand.
ATTTTGGTAGAATTTTTGGGGTACCAGAAGTATGGTGGATGTTCAGATTGCTACAGACTGTTCTGTTTTTGACAGATTCTGTTTTTGATGCATAGTTTGCTTGTTTTGATGAATCTATCAATTTGTATCAGTGGATTAAGCCATGTAAAATCTATATTACAGTAGACACAATGCAAAAAAACAAAATATGAATTGGTTTGCAACAGTACTTAGAGTGGTGATTTGCTTTATTATACTAATGGATCTTACCGAGTTTTCTGTTAAAGTTTTGTGTGGATGTAGTGTCTAATCGAGGATGTCTCGATATGAGGAAAAGGAAGAGAGACAAGAGCTCAAGCTTGGGGATGCCCGAGGCACCCCAAGTAAATATTCAAGGAGACTCAAGTGTCTAAACTTGGGGATGCCCCGGAAGGCATCCTGAGGGAGTCCCGGACTAGGGGGTGTCCGGATAGCCGAACTATCATCTTTGGCCGGACTCCTGGACTATGAAGATACAAGATTGAAGACTTCGTCCCGTGTCTGGATGGGACTTTCCTTGGCGTGGAAGGCAAGCTTGGCGATACGAATATGTAGATCTCCTACCATTGTAACCGACTCTGTGTAACCCTAACCCTCTTTGGTGCCTATATAAACCGGAGGGTTTTAGTCCGTAGGACGAACAACAATCATACCATAGGCTAGATTCTAGGGTTTAGCCTCTCTAATCTCATGGTAGATCTACTCTTGTACTACCCATATCATCAATATCAATCAAGCAGGAGTAGGGTTTTACCTCCATCGAGAGGGCCCGAACCTGGGTAAAAACATCGTGTCCCTTGTCTCCTGTTACCATCCGCCTAGACGCACAGTTCGGGACCCCCTACCCGAGATCCGCCGGTTTTGACACCAACATTGGTGCTTTCATTGAGAGTTCCTCTGTGTCGTCATCTTTAGGCCCAATGGCTCCTTCGATCATCAACAATGATGCGGTCCAGGGTGAGACTTTTCTCCCCGGACAGATCTTCGTATCCGGCGACTTTGCACTGCGGGCCAATTCGCTTGGCCATCTGGAGCAGATTGAAAGTTACGCCCCTGGCCATAAGGTCAGATTTGGTAGTTTGAACTACACGGCTGACGCCCGGGGAGACTTAATCTTCGACGGGTTCGAGCCACAGCCAAGCGCGCCGCGCCGTCGCGATGGGCATGATCTAGCTCTGCCGCCGAACAGTGCCCTGGAGGCCGCACCAGAGTTCTCTCCGACCCTTAGCACAGAGCCGACTGCGCCGATCGAGGATGGGTGGCTAGACACCACCTCGGGGGCTGCAATCTCTACGGCGATTGAGCCGAACACCAACCCTGTCCTTTGCGAAGCTTGTGACTCTAAGGTGCCGGACTCCTCTCCGGACTCAGAACCTTCCGCGCCCCTGCCAATCGAATCCGATCGGGCGTCGATCATGGAGTTCACCGCCGCGGACATCTTTCGGCACTCGCCCTTTGGCGACATCCTGAATTCACTAAAGTCTCTCTCTCTATCAGGAGAGCCCTGGCTGGACTATGGTCAGGAAGGTTGGGATGCGGACGACGAAGAAATTTGAAGTCCACCCACCACCCACTTCGTAGCCACTGTCGAAAGTCTAAACGACGTTCTCGACTTCGACTCCGAAGACATCGACAGTATGGACGATGATGTAGAAGACAAACATGAACAAGCACCTATAGGGCACTGGACAGCCACCTCATCTCACGATGTATACATGGTGGACACACCTAAAGGAAGCGACGACGAGGAACAATGGGACGTCACGAGGGATCATTCCCTCAAAAAGCAGTCAAAACGGCGACGTAAGCGCCGCTCAAAATCTTGCCTCGACAAAGACAGCAGCCATGCAGACCCAGCCATAGAGCAGGGCGAACCGGTGGACGACGAACATGCTATCGAGCAACCATCCAAACAGGACAATCTGGATAAACAACCCGTCCCCGGCAAAGATAACAGTCCGGACGATCTCACGCCGGACAACTTACTGGAGCAGAAGAACCTCCACAAAAGGCTTGTCGCCACTGCGCGTAGCCTGAAAAAGCAGAAGCAGAAGCTCAAAACAGCAGAAGATGCGCTCAGAATCAGATGGAGCAAAGTACTCAACACCGCAGACAAATACGACGATAGTCGCCGAACAAAGAGCTACCCGAAGCGAAAACTACTGCCCGAATTCGATGAGGAGACCGTAGAGCCCCCGCAATCAAAAAACAAGGAGACCACTCGGTCGGATAGACGACCCCATGGAAAACATAGAGCGGCAAACGGCGCCGCACACAAGCCGGCCCGCGATCCGCACACGGATTCTGAAAGTGCTAGTATCGTCTAGAGGGGGGGGGGGGTGAATAGGCGATTTTTGTGAAAGTACAGGACTAATAGCAGCTAAGTAGTAAGGATCAGGATGGAAGATAGTATGAAGCCAATCAACGATAGTAGTCAAGCAATGAAGTCAAATTGGTATGACAGATAGGCAATGACTTCACGAAGACAAACTCAATATAAAGGATGGGAAAGGATAGAACCAGTCGCTCGTTGAAGACACAGGATTTGTTGGACCAGTTTCCAGTTGCTGTGACAATTGTACGTCTGGTTAGGAAAGCTGAGATTCAACTCAGAAGACCGTGTCTTCACCTTATTCCCCTTGAGCTAAGGACACCCAGTCCTCGCCCAATCACTCTGGTAAGTCTTCAAGGTAGACTTCCAAACCTTCACAGACTTCGTTCACCGGCAATCCACAATGACTCTTGGATGCTCAGAACACGACGCCTAACCGGCTGGAGGATTCATAGTCCTCAAGTGTAATAAGTCTTCAGGTCACACAGACAGAAAGACTTCAGTGATGCCTAACACTCTTTGGCTCTGGGTGTTTGGGCTTGGTCCTCGCAAGGATTTCTCTCTCTCAAAGGCTTCGAGGTGGGTTGCTCTCAAATGACAAAAGCCGTGCACTAACTCTGAGCAGCCACCAATTTATGGTGTAGGGGGTGGGCTATTTATAGCCACAAGGCAACCCGACCTGATATGTCCGAAATAACCCTGGGTCACTAAGGAACCGACATGTGTTCCAACAGTCAGATTTCAAACACACACGACAACTTTACTTGGGCTACGAGCAAAGCTGACTCATCCAACTCTGGATAAGATTGCTCTCATTGTCTTTGCTCGAAGACATAGGATTTGGGTTGAGCATCACTTCAGTCATTCTGACTTAGTTCACTTGGACCCCACTTAACAGTACGGTGGTTCCTATGACTCAACAAGGAAGAAAAGGAGATAACGAAATCACACAGTCTTCACGCTCCATAGTCTTCACTCAATGTCTTCTCATGTCATAGTCTTCAATATGATTATCTTCACATTCCACCATTGTCTTCAATGTCTTCATACATTTTTAGGGGTCATCTCCGGTAGGTAAACCGAATCAATGAGGGACACTACCTACGTTATCCTGCAATTCTCACAAACGCATTAGTCCCTCAACCAACTTTGTCGTCAATACTCCAAAACCAACTAGCAGTGGCACTAGATGCACTTACAATCCCCCCTTTTTGGTGATTGATGACAAACTGGTTGAAGTTTTCAACGGGGATAAAGTATGTGAAATTGTAAAGGATAGGGTATTGTCTTCATAAGTAGCAAGGGCTCCCCCTGAAGATGTGCATATAAGTAATTTGCTTTTGGAATGCAAATGCACATGGCAGGTTGTACTTGTGGAGATCCTCTTCAACTTATGAAGATAATTCATCATGCATGAAATGATAGCATATAGAATGACATGCATAATGAAAAATGGACGTCTGCAGAATGATCTAAGTGTGGAAGTTATCATCGCACATGCGGAATTTATCATCGCATCACAGTAAAGCAAATAAGTAGCAGACGACCATCAAGTTTAAGTGTTACAACTCAAAGAACCAAATGTTTCAAAAGCAAGAGTTGTAAGAACGAGGCAAAATATAAAGCAACCGCCCATATGAACCCGCTTGAAGACTATTAAACTCATATGCTTCTCCCCCTTTTGTCAGTAAGGACCAAAAAGGTTTGAAGACATAGAGGATCTACTCGTCCTCATGAGTAGGTGAAGCAGCAGGGTTGTCGTTGTTGTTTGGCGGTGCAGACGTACTTGGTGCAGTGTCGATGCGTGCAGAGGTAGGAGGCGGTGAAGTAGCATCATCTTCATCATCGATCACTCTGGCATTCACAGTTTCCGCGGAGGAAGAATAGTCAGAGTCTTCAAGGGATGGCGTTCGACGTAGGACTGTAGTCCGTGGAGGAGTGGAGTCAAACTTGAATCTTTCAGTGAAGCCATCGTCTTGAAGATCTGCTTCAGCACTGAGCAGCGTCAAACTCTTCCATGATCGCCGACAAGTCTCATGAGCAACAAATGCATTCTTGGTGGCAAGATTTCGAATGCGATTGACATCCACCAAGAGGCTTTGCATCTGTCTCTTGAGCCAATAGTGATGCTTATCATGTTTCTGATGAAGGGCTACAAGAAGTTCTCTGTCATTTAGAACACGAGAGCGCTTCTTAGGCCTTTGGGCAATGGTGCTTTCAGTGGCATCAGTATGCGCACGATGAGGCAGACGAGTATTTCCAGCCATTGGATAGATACGTGTCACTGCTTGGACGCCTTCAATGGGTTGAGTGAAGCTTTGGTGTTCGACATTCTGAAGACAAAGAGGCTTCTTGGCAGGGTCAGAGTATATGGCTTCAACTGACATATCAACCTCTGGTAAAAAGATCAGATGATTGCGAGCAGAGAGCTGATAATTGACAGAGGAGTGTCGCTTGATGAGGCGCATGACCCATGGAGCATAGAACTTCAGACCAAAAAGGTCAGCTCCAGACGCAGCAAGTTGCCTGATGAAGAATTCTTGAGAATTGAAGCTGATGCCACTGAGAATATAAAAGACCAAAGTCTTCATGGCTCCTTCAAGCTTGGCCGCTGATGAATGTCCTTTGATAGGCCATAGAGTTCACCTGATAATATGATATATTATGCGCGGCAGATACTCAAGGTCGTCAACAAAGAACTCTGTTGGATATTGAGCGTCAGATGGCAAAGGCTTCATCATGCTCAACATCTGGCTCATGTTGGGTTCTGGCTTATGGAAGATGCTCTCTAGTGCATTGCGGTGTAGTTGAAAATCAGGTTCATATAGCTCTCCAGGAGTGGCTAGGCCTATAAGCTCAATGATATCCAGAGCTTTGGCTTCATGATGAACATTTTCGGTCATCCACTCAAGAACCCATGTCTTGATATCTCTGTTGTAGCCGCGAATGTGTAGGGTAGCATAGAATTGAAGCAATAGTTCTTCATTCCAGTGTTCTTTGTCAGTCACAAAGCTGAGCAGACCAGCATCACGAAAGCAATCAAGTGCTTCTTCTAAGCACGGCAGTCCAGCAATGGCTTCAGTGTCGAGGCGCATATGAGGGAAAATGCGCCCTTGATCATACAGAACGCAGGAGTAATAGCTTCTCTGCTAATAGCTCCAGAAACGACCAGATGATATCCTTGGCTTTGAGTAAGGGATCTTGGCGCTGTCAAAGAAGGTATTGTGGCTTTTGAAGCCATTGGCGTTGAAGGACCCTATAGAATTAGCAGTGCCTGGGAACCTTGGCAGTCTTGGCTTTGGCTTCTGGACCTGAGGCCTATGCTCAACATGATAATCAAATTGAGGTCCAGAGGCAGTCGGCGGAGGGACTAGAATGGGCCATCGGACAGTGGTTAGCTGACCATGACTGTATGCTTGCTCAATTGTATGGGGCCTTGGTGGCGGAACAGGAGCAGTGGCAACAGCTAAGGCTTCAGGCTGCACAACAGGTGCTTCGGGCGCAGTTGCCTCATTGGCTTCAGGCACACTGGTTGGTGCAAGCTCCACATTAGCTTCAGCCATAACTATGTCATTGGCTTCATTGGTGTTGGTGGTGGCAGCTTCAACATTTTCAACCTCCGCTTGACGAGCCGGAGGGTCGGGCACTGGCACGTTCACATCAGGAACAACTTCTTCATTAACGGGGGGAGTAGGGACATGTACGTCTTCTTGATTCTCATCAGCTGATGTAGCCGGAATGTCTTTCAGCAGCTTGGGCTTCAGACACAGAGACATTCACAGTTGGAGTGGGTTCAGAAAATACTTGACGTGCAACAGGTTGGTGTTGCACTTCTCCTTCTGGAACGCTTGACAGAGGGACTTGAGGCCTTTGTCCTTTGCGAAGCCTGCGAAATGCTGGCAACGCCTTTGGAGATGGAGTTGGCCGGGCCTCAAAGTCTTCATCTTCTTCTTGCACGGGTGGTGTAGCTTGTTGTTGTTGTTGGGGAGTACTTGGGGAGTCTTGTTGCTGTGGGTGATCAGCCCATGATGCATCCTGAGCAATTGGTGTCAGAGGACGACCAATGCTGATGAGTTTGCTGTTCGTGAGAACAGGCGATGATACCATGTTGTATTCGATCTGAGGAAGAACTTCATCATCTTCAACATTGTCGTCTTGACCAATGTCTTCAGCAGCGGTGGGTTCAGCTGCTGGAATATCTTCAGCTTCATGAGTCTCTGTGGAAGTAGGCTCATGAACTATCATCCGTCTTTCTTGATGTTCAGACGCAGGGCGAACCACTGAAATGGGTTCAACAACTAAGGGCTCTGTGGGAGCAGCCCTAGTCTTCTTGGTTTTGCGCTTCTTCTTGGAGGGAGCAGCATCAGAGGCTTCAGGAATCTTCCTTTTTCTGGCTTCAGCCTCAGCAGCCCTCGTCTTTTTCTGTTCTGAAGCGGTTGACAGGACCTTTGGCTTCGAGCCAATCATGCTGCTTGGGAAGATAATGCGAGGAGCTTCTTGACTTGAAGGCGCAGGTGGAGCGGTTGATGGCTTCTTCTTCTTTGCAGCCATCCTGGGGTCAATGCCAGGACGGCCAAGAGATTTGCGCTTCTTTGCCTCATTGTAGGCAAGCACACATTTGTCAGCCAAACTCTTCATACGCTCGCGAGAGCCCTGAGCTTCTTCACGCTTCTTGAGAAAAGCTTGTTTAAGCTCATGCAGCATGACCTTGAAGTTTCTGAGATCTTGCACACTAAGCTTGGCCACATGCTTCTTGAACTGAGCCTTTTCATAGTCAATCTTGTTCTTCAGCTCAACGATGCACTGAGCGAGAGCTAGCTCAGAAGCAATGGCGCCATTGAAGGAGACGCTGAGGCCAATGGGAAGCTGCAGATCTTCAAAGCTGAGATTTGGAGTGTCAAACCACTCATCAATGAAGTTATGGATGATTGCCACATCAAAGAGAGGCAAATTGTTGAAGATCTCTGCTTCTTCTTTGCTCTTGATCAGTTGCTCAAGGGCATCATCTGCAAGATCTTCATCGATGGACAGATCGATGGGTTCTTCACGCAGAATGGCAGCAGGAGTTAAGGTTTGATCAGTATGCCTGACAATTTGCTTTTTCTTCTCCGTTCTCTTGGAGATACGTGATTGACCTTCAGACTACACACTGTCTTCAGGAGGTGCAGTGGCCAGTGGCTTCGCATGTGAAGCTTTTGGAGGTGTAGCTGATCTTGAAGCCTTTGGCTTCTTTTGCTTCTGCGGCTTCGGAGGAGGAGATGGGGCTTCATCAGTGTCAGCATCATTATCAGAATGATCTACTCTGGCACCCTGGACCAAGATGTAGGTGATGAGGCCATCAAGGTTGGAGAAGGGGCCGATGACATTGGGTTCTGCATCACGTGAGCCATCAGTACAGGGAGCAGAGGGACCAGGGTTGAAGTCTAATCCCAATGACTTCTTGTTTTCCTTGGCCGAAGCCTTTGCGTGCTGGAAATTGCGCTTGAAGAGAGTATCGTCACGACACCAGAGTAATGATGATGGGTCGGCATTTGCAGGCTGAGGTCCACGGACCATGCAGGGATAGAACCCTTGTGCGATAGCTTCAGCTCTGTTCTTGGGTTGAAGGCCACGATAGAGAATATCACCCCAAGGACTCTTGATAGCATTCTTCTCTGCATATTCCTTGGTCACGAACTTGTACTTGAACCATTCTTCAGCCCAATAGCGTCGAATCCATTGGATTCATGTCTTGCGCTGATGATAATTCTCTTCAGGATCTGTCTTGTAGTGCTCTGCTAGGTCATCAGGCAGATCTTTTGATGTACCCCCTCGACACTGTCTGCCACCCTTCCTTGCTGATTTTTCTGTAGCCATGAACTTCAAACTGAATGGCTTCAATATGTTCAAAGGCTTCAGAGACTTATGCTTCCTGGTCAAGCAGGAACTGGCTTCGGGAGAATTAATGTGATGCTGTAAGTATTCTGCAAACGAATGCAGACTATGAGAACCAAGGGATTCTCCCACAGACATGTACCTGTGACAGCATTAGAGATGCGAGGGAAGGGGAAGAGGTCATATGCATTCTCAGAAGATTTTGAAGATAAATCAGTTTGAAGACATTGACCTCATGATGTGAAGACATTCACTTATGTGTTGTGAGTTGGTTCCAGATTTGTACGAATCCGTGAATAAGTACAAGTGAGGAATCAAACTAGACATGAAATTCAAGTGAATTGACTAGGCAGTATGAGATGCAGACATAATAGATCTAACATTGTGTAGGCAGAAACCACTTTTGGTAGATAGGATGAATCTATGAAGATCAAAAAGGTGGTAAAAATAGAGTTATAATTACCGCACGAAGAACTACTAGATGGGATGAACAGGAGACCGAGCAGTTCAATCCACCGTGCCCTAACTTGGCGACGGAGGACACCTACGGCGATGGCGGAGAGGACGATGTCCACGGCCGGCATGAGGACGGCGTCGGAGAAGTCGCGGCAGCTAAGCACTTCGTCGCCGGCGTCGTTGAGAGCTAGCGGTGGCGCTAGGGTTTTGACGAGGTGGAAGAAGGATTTCTTTACCGCAGGGGACAAGTATTTATAAGTAGGTGTGCGGCACAGCGCAATTACGCTGGTGCCCCTGGCGGTTCACATCTGAGGGGCACCTGGCAAGCATGCAACATACTCAGAGTTGTCCCATGTTCCCACGCCCGCCAGGCATGTCGGATGGTTGTTCCGGCTTCTCCGGATTTCAACAATAAAGATGAGGTATTTAAAACAGACTTAATGTTTGTCTCTTTGCCTTCTGCTGACTAGGATGCAGAGAAGACATTCGACAGTTTCAATAGAATGCATATGATTTGGACAGATGGAGTTTGGGATAGAAAGCATAGAGAGATTAGGGTCCGATCACATTCACCTAGTTCAAAAGATTCAAATTGAAGACATAGCTATAAGTGAATGCTGTAGAGGACAGAACACTAGTATATATATATATATATCAGAAAGCAACCAAATCATCATAGTTTTTTTGATAGAAAGACTGTAAGGGAACCCCCTACAGTATAATTGGTGCAACAAACCCAAATTGCAAGTACCATGCCTTGAACCTGGGTGGGTGGGAAGGCATCAGCCCCTTCCCACCACTAGGCTATGCCTTAGTCTGCCAAATCATCATAGTGCAGAAAATCATGAAGATAAATTGAGACTGAAGACAAACCAATTGTGAAGTCATTGCAAAAATAACATCATGAGTGAAACACTTCAAACAAAGAGATTTGGTGGTGGCGTTACCCACCGTATAGGAAGTATTAGACCCAGACATGACGCACAATTATCATGGCGCTCCGAAGTCATATTCCATGTTAATGTATTCACACTCAGAGTGTAAGTCTTCATTGATTGAAGATATACATTACTTTGTGTGTTGCATATCTAAGTCATCAACATGCATAAGTGTTAGGATGTGTGCCTGATCACAGGGCATTTGAGGATTCCAAGATATTTAGCTCACACTGTAACTTGCAAAACCTTTTGTAAGTGCATCTAGTGCCACCTCTAGTTGGTTTTGGAGTATTGACGACAAAGTTGGTTGAGGGACTAATGCGTTTGTGAGAATTGCAGGATAACGCAGGTAGTGTCCCTCATTGATTCGGTTTACCTACCGGAGATGACCCCTAAAAATGTATGAAGACATTGAAGACAATGGTGGTATGAGAAGATATTCATATTAAAGACTATGACATGAGAAGACATTGAGTGAAGACTGTGGAGCGTGAAGACTGTGTGGATTCGCTGTTTCATTTTCTTCTTTGTTGAGTCATAGGAACCACCGTACTGTTAAGTGGGGTCCAAGTGAACTAAGTCAGAGTGACTGAAGTGATGCTCAACCCAAATCCTATGTCTTCGAGCGAAGACAATGAGAGCAAATCTTATCCAGAGCTGGATGAGTCAGCTTTGCTTGTAGCCCAAGCAAAGTTGCCGCGTGTGTTTGAAATCTGACCGTTGGAACACGTGTCAGTTCCTTAGTGACCCAGGGTCATTTTGGACAAATCAGGTCAGGTTGCCTAGTGGCTATAAATAGCCCACCCCCTACACCATAAATTGGTGGCTGCTCAGAGTTTGTGCACGGCTTTTGTCGTTTGAGAGCAACCCACCTCGAAGCATTTGAGAGAGAGAAATCCTTGCGAGGACAAAGCCCAAACACCCAGAGCCAAAGAGTGTTAGGCATCACTGAAGTCTTTCTGTCTGTGTGACCTGAAGACTTATTACACTTGAGGACTGTGAATCCTCCAGCCGGTTAGGCGTCGCGTTCTGAGCATCCAAGAGTCATTGTGGATTGCCGGTGAATGAAGTCTGTGAAGGTTTGGAAGTCTCCCTTGAAGACTTACCAGAGTGATTGGGCGAGGACTGGGTGTCCTTAGCTCAAGGGGAATAAGGTGAAGACACGGTCTTCTGAGTTGAATCTCAGCCTCCCTAACCAGATGTACAGTTGTCACAGCAACTGGAACTGGTCCAACAAATCCTGTGTCTTCAACAAGCAACTGGTTCCATCCCTTCTAACCTTACTTCAGTTTATCTTCATGAAGTCATTGCTTGTCTGTGTATCTGTTTGACTTCATTGCTTGACTACTATTGTTGATTGGCTTCATACTATCATCCAACTTGATCCTTACTACCTGACTGCTATTAGTCCTGTACTTTCACATCATGACATACTTGACTATGGTTTGTTCAGGGTAGTTTATCTTCCGCTGCTTATCAATTAGGTTGTTTCTTTTGTTTGTCTTCGAAACTTCCAAGTTTTGAAGACTTCCATAAAAATCGCCTATTCACCCCCCTCTAGTCGATACTAGCACTTTCACCTTTTCTCATCCAAGGGCTTTGTGAAGATATCTGCCAGTTGCTCTTCAGTGTTGATGTGAATGATGTCAATATCTTTCTTCATGACATGATCTCTGAGAAAGTGATGACGAATTTCAATGTGCTTTGTCTTCGAGTGCTGGCCTGGATTGTTGGCTATCTTGATGGCACTTTCGTTGTCGTAGAAGAGAGGTACTTATTTCAGGTTGATGCCATAGTCCTTGAGAGTTTGCTTCATCCATAGAAGCTGAGCACAACAGGATCCAGCAACAATGTATTCAGATTCAGCAGTTGAGAGTGATACACAGTTCTGCTTCTTTGAAGACCAACAGACAAGTGATCGAACGAGAAAGTGACATGTGCCTGATGTAGACTTGCGATCCACCTTGTCACCAGCATAATCAGCATCCGAGAATCCAACCAAATCAAATTTTGCGCCCTTTGGATACCATAATCCGAGTGTTGGGGTGTTCCAAATATCGAAGAATTCGCTTCACAGCTAAGTGATGCGATTCCTTTGGTGCCGCTTGGAATCGAGCACACATGCAAACACTAAGCATAATATCTGGCCTAGATGCACATAGATAAAGTAAAGAACCAATCATGGAGCGGTATACCTTTTGATCGAACTCTTTACCATTGTCGTCGGGACCAAGATGGTGTTTGGCTGGCATTAGCGTCGTGTAACCTTTGCAGTCTTCCATTCCAAACTTCTTCAGGCAATCTTTGAGGTATTTTTCTTGAGATATGAAGATGCCATTTCTTTGCTGGCGAATTTGAAGACCAAGGAAGAACTTCAGTTCTCCCATCATGGACATCTGATATTGCTCTTGCATCATGTATCCAAACTCATCACTATACTTCTGGTTGGTGCAGCCGAAGATAATGTCATACACATATATTTGGCACACAAACAGTTCGCCATCATATGTCTTCGTGAAGAGTGTGGGATCGAGGGATCCAGGTTTGAAGCCTTTGCTCTTCAGGAAGTCTTTGATCGTATCATACCATGCACGAGGAGCTTGTTTGAGGCCATACAGTGCTTTGTTTAGCTTGTACACCATATCAGGATGCTTTGGATCTTCAAAGCCAGGTGGTTGAGCGACATACACTTTTTCTTCAATCTTGCCATTGAGAAATGCACTCTTCACATCCATTTGATATAGCAAGATGTTGTGATGATTAGCGTAGGCTAGCAGTATATGAATAGCTTCAAGCCTAGCCACAGGAGCAAAAGTTTCATCAAAGTCAATTCCTTCTACTTGAGTATATCCTTGAGACACAAGACGTGCTTTGTTTCTGACGACTTGACCATGCTCATCTTGCTTGTTTCGATATATCCATTTTGTGCCAATAATGTTATGCTTGCGAGGGTCAGGTCGCTTGACAAGTCCCCAAACATTGTTCAGCTTGAACTGTTGAAGTTCTTCTTGCATAGCTTGAATCCATTCAGGTTCCATAAAGGCTTCAACAACTTTCTTGGGTTCTGATATTGACACAAATGAAAAGTGCCCACAAAAGTTTGCTAACTGTGTTGCTCTTGAGCGAGTGAGTGGACCAGGTGCATTGATGCTGTCAATTATCTTCTCAATTTGAACTTCATTTGCAACACGAGGATGAACTGGACGAAGATTTTGCTCTTGCTGATCATTGTCATCATTGGGAGGATTGTCTTCGGTCTGAGCATTGTCTTCTGGTTGGTTAGGTGCAAAAATGATAAGTTCCTCTTCAGGCTGTGCTTCAGAAGGCATGATTTCACCAGTTCCCATCAGCTTGATGGATTCGCTGGGAGGAGCTTCATCTAGTGTACTTGGCAGGAGTTCTCTTTGTGAACCATTGGTTTCATCGAATCTCACATCCACAGTTTCGACAATTTTGTAGAGATAGAGGTTGAAGACTCTGTAGGAGTGCGAGTCCTTTCCATAGCCAAGCATGAAGCCTTCATGAGCTTTAGGTGCAAATTTTGACTTGTGATGGGGATCCTTGATCCAGCACCTAGCTCCAAATACTCTGAAGTAACTGACGTTTGGCTTCTTGCTAGTAAGGAGCTCATAGGATGTTTTGTTCAGAAGCTTATGGATGTAGACACGGTTGATGATGTGACATGCTGTATCAATAGCTTCAGGCCAGAACTTTCTTGGTGTCTTGTATTCATCGAGCATTGTTCGAGCCATCTCAATGAGAGTTCTGTTCTTGTGCTCAACGATGCCATTTTGCTGAGGTGTGTATGGAGCAGAGAACTCATGAGTGATTCCCATTGTATCCAGATACAGATCAAGTCCGGTGTTCTTGAATTCAGTGCCATTGTCACTTCTGATATGCTTGATCTTCACGCCATAATTGTTCATTGCTCGATTGGCGAAGCGTCTGAAGACATCTTGCACTTCAGTCTTGTAGAGGATTATATGCACCCATGTGTATCTTGAGTAGTCATCAACAATCACGAAGCCATAGAGACAAGCAGTTGTTGTGAGGGTGGAGTAGTGAGTAGGTCCAAATAAGTCCATGTGTAACAGCTCGAAGGGTTGAGATGTTGTCATGATTGTCTTCGAGGGGTGCTTTGCCCTAGTCATCTTTCCAGCTTCGCAGGCTCCATACAAATGATCCTTCTTGAACTTGACATCCTCGATGACTATGACATGCTTCTTCTTGACGAGTGAGTGTAAGTTCCTCATGCCAGCATGCCCCAGCCTTTGATGCCAGAGCCAGCATTCTGAAGCTTTTGTGAGAAGACATACGGCAAGCTGTGGACCTGCTGAGAAATCTACCATGTATAGATCATCTTTTCGATACCCTTCAAAGACTAGAGACTTGTCAGATTCCATTAGTACAAGGCAACGATATTTTCCCAATAGCACAATCATGTTTAAGTCACAAAGCATTGAGATCCTTGAGAGTTTGCTTCATCCATAGAAGCTGAGCACAACAGGATCCAGCAGCAATGTATTCAGATTCAGCAGTTGAGAGTGATACACAGTTCTGCTTCTTCGAAGACCAACAGACAAGTGATCGACCAAGAAAATGGCATGTGCCAGATGTAGACTTGCGATCCACCTTGTCACCAGCATAATCAGCATCAGAGAATCCAACCAAATCGAATCTTGAGCCCTTGGGATACCATAATCCGAGTGTTGGGGTGTAAGCCAAATATCGAAGAATTCGCTTCACAGCTAAGTGATGCGATTCCTTTGGTGCCGCTTGGTACCGAGCACACATGCAAACACTAAGCATAATATCTGGCCTAGATGCACATAAATAAAGCAAAGAACCAATCATGGAGCGGTATACCTTTTGATCGAACTCTTTACCATTGTCGTTGGGACCAAGATGGTGTTTGGCTGGCATTTGGCGTCGTGTAGCCTTTGCAGTCTTCCATTCCAAACTTCTTCAGACAATCTTTGAGGTATTTCTCTTGAGATATGAAGATGCCATTCCTCTACTGACGAATTTGAAGTCCAAGGAAGAACTTCAGCTCACCCATCATGGAAATTTGATATTGCTCTTGCATCATGTACCCAAACTCATCACTATACTTCTGGTTGGTGCACCCGAAGATAATGTCATCCACATATATATGGCACGCAAACAGTTCACCATCATATGTCTTCGTGAAGAGAGTGGGATCGAGGGATCCAGGTTTGAAGCCTTTGCTCTTAGAGAAGTCTTTGATTGTATCATACCAAGCGCGAGGGGCTTGTTTGAGGCCATACAGTGCCTTGTTTAGCTTGTACACCATATCAGGATGTTTTGGATCTTCAAAGCCAGGTGGTTGTGCGACATATACTTCTTCTTCAATCTTGCCATTGAGAAATGCACTCTTTACATCCATTTGATATAGCAAGATACTGTGGTGATTAGCATAGGCTAGCAGTATGCGAATAGCTTCGAGCCTAGCAACAGGAGCAAATGTTTCATCAAAGTCAATTCCTTCCACTTGGGTGTATCCTTGAGCCACTAGACGTGCTTTGTTTCTGACGACTTGACCATGCTCATCTTGCTTGTTTCGATATATCCATTTTGTTCCAATAATGTTATGCTTGCGTGGATCAGGTCGCTTGACAAGTTCCCAGACATTATTTAGCTTTAACAGTTGAAGTTCTTCTTGCATGGCTTGAATCCATTCAGGTTCCATAAAAGCTTCAACAACCTTCTTGGGTTCTGATATTGACACAAATGAAAAGTGCCCACAGAAGTTTGCTAGCTGTGTTGCTCTTGATCGAGTGAGCGGACTAGGTGCATTGATGCTGTCAATTATCCTCTCTATTTGAAGTTCATTTGCGACACGGGGATGAACAGGACGAAGATTTTGCTCTGGCTGATCATTGTCATCATCGGGAGGATTGTCTTCGGTCTGAGCATTGTTTTCAGGTTGATTTGGTGCAGAGATGATAAGTTCCTCTTCAGGCTGTGCTTCAGAGGGCATGATTTCACCAGTTCCCATCAGCTTGATTGCCTCGTTTGAAGGAGCTTCATCCAATGTACTTGGCAGAATTTCTCTCTGTGAACCATTGGTTTCATCAAATTTCACATCCACAGTTTCAACGATTTTGTAGAGAAAAAGGTTGAAGACTCTGTATGAGTGTGAATCCTTTCCATAGCCAAGCATGAAGCCTTCGTGAGCCTTAGGTGCAAATTTTGACTTGTGATGGGCATCCTTTGTCCAGCATCTTGCTCCAAATACTCTGAAGTAACTGACGTTTGGCTTCTTGCCAGTAAGGAGCTCATATGATGTTTTGTTCAGAAGCTTATGAATGTATACACGGTTGATGATGTGACATGCTGTATCAATAGCTTCAGGCCAGAACTTTCTTGGTGTCTTATACTCATCTAGCATTGTTCGAGCCATTTCAATGAGGGTTCTGTTCTTGCGCTCAATAATGCCATTTTGCTGAGGTGTGTATGGAGCAGAGAACTCCTGAGTGATTCCCATTGTATCCAGATACAGATCAAGTCCAGTGTTCTTGAATTCAGTGCCATTGTCACTTATGATGTGCTTGATCTTCACACCATAGTTGTTCATAGCTTGATTTGCAAAGCGTCTGAAGACATCTTGCACTTCAGTCTTGTACAGAATTATGTGAACCCATGTGTATCTTGAGTAATCATCAACAATGACGAAGCCATAGAGACAAACAGTTTTTGTGAGGGTGGACTAGTGCGTGGGTCCAAATAAGTCCATGTGTAACAGCTCGAAGGGCTGAGATGTTGTCATGATTGTCTTCGATGGGTGCTTTGCCCTTGTCATCTTTCCAGCTTCACAGGCACCACACAGATGATCCTTCTTGAACTTGACATCTTCGATGCCTATGACATGCTTCTTCTTGACAAGTGAGTGTAAGTTCCTCATGCCAGCATGTCCCAGCCTTCGATGCCAGAGCCAGCATTCTGAAGCTTTTGTGAGAAGACAAACGGCAAGCTGTGGACCTGCTGAGAAATCTACCATGTACAGATCATCTTTTTGATACCCTTCAAAGACTAGAGATTTGTCAGATTCCATTAGTACAAGGCAACGATATTCTCCAAATATCACAATCATGTTCAAGTCACAAAGCATTGAGACAGACATTAAGTTGAAACCAAGGGATTCAACAAGCATCACTTTATCCATGTGTTGATCCTTTGAGATTGCAACTCTACCTAGACCCAATACCTTGCTTTTACCAGTGTCAGCAAATGTGATGTGACTCTTGTCGGATGGACGTAAGGTTGAGTCCATGAGAAGACTTCGATCACCAGTCATATGATTTGTGCTTCGACTGTCCATAATCCATTCTGAAGCTTTTGGTGACATGCCCTACAGTGAAGTTAGGAGAATAGGCTTCACAAAGAGTGTTGTGAAGCATAGGCGTTTGACACATACATGGATTGTCACAGCTTAGATCAAAGTTAGGACACATAGTATGACTGGTAAGCGATTCAGATGTGAAGTATATAGAAATACATTTTATCATGCGTCCTTAATGTGTTTTAGGTCCCCAGCAATAGCATCGGACGCCATTGATTGCAGGCTGGAGACCTTTCTCTGCAAAAGAAAGTTAGTTCTTCTTCACCACCCACATTTTCAGGGGTGGCTTAGAAGCAATGAGTCTAAGTGCAGCATCTGAGAATTTCGGCTTTGGAGCCCTAGCAAATAGCCTTGCAGGAGATGAATGATACTCATATGAATAAGCAGAAAAGTTCTTAGTTCTATGAACATAGCGGTTTGAGGACACACGCTCATATTCATGAGTCTGAGTATGATTTCCCTGCAAAACATTGACATTAGGGTGACTCAAGTGAGTCCTGTATCTGTATGAAGCCTTTGGGCCATATGAAGCCATAGGTCTGGGTTTGTCTTCTTCCTTGGTGGTGTCATGACGACATTCACAGGAAGATTCTCAATGTACTGCTTAGGTACCCAGATCTTCTTCATAGGTGGTCCATTCCTGCAGTTAGTACCAATATACCTGGCAAACACTTCACCATTCTGATTTTTGAACAGCTTATAGTTTTCATCAAAGGATTCATCAATGATAATAGGATTAGCACAGGTAAAGCCAGATAAGGTGGATGGATCTACTGAAGGTTCCTTTGCAGCAACCCATGTGGTTTTGGGGTACTGCTCAGGCATCCAGTACGAGCCATCAACATTCATTTTCCTCTTGAACCCAACACCCTCTTTCCTAAGGTTTCGGTTCAGAATCTGCTTTTTGAGGACATCGCAAAGTGTCTGATGCCCTTTTAGACTTTTCTTTTATACATCCCTGTTTCAAGCAATGTCTTCAACCTAGCATTTTCATCAGGAATAGTAGTGGTATCCTCCGCAGAGGGGTTAGTTACCACATCAGTAGTTGAAGACAATGAAACAGTAGTAGCAGTGGAACATTCAACAACAGATGTAGCATTATCACGCTCAATGCATTTTAGACATGGTGGTTCAAATCTATCCTAAGCGGGATTGATCTGTTGAGCGCGAAGTGACTCATTCACTTTTTGAAGATCTTCATGAGCCGCTCTCAATTTCTCAAGCTCTTGCTTCCTTTGAAGATAATCATAGGAGAGCCTTTCATAAGTAGTTGAGAGCGTTTCATGACGACTTTCAAGTTCTTGGTACTTAGTATGAAGATTTTTTATATCTTCAACTAAGGACCGTGAACGGATCATTTCCGCGTCCAACAGGTCATCGGTTTTGTCTAACAGTTTTTGAGTATGTTCCATAGCCTTTTGTTGTTCAGTTGCAATTTTAGCAAGTGTTTTGTAGCTGGGTTTGGATTCACAATCAGAGTCATCTTCACTTGATGTTTGAAAGTAAGCATCACGTGATTTTACCTTGGCACCACGTGCCATGAAGCAGTAGGTGGGAGTAGGATCGTCTTCGTCATCAGCTTCAGCGTTGGTGTAGAAGTCATTGTCTTCAGTGTTGAAGATGGACTTGGCAACATAGGCTGTGGCTAGAGCCAGACTCGCAACGCCAGGGTCAGACTCCTCTCCAGACTCCACCTCAGCCTCCTCAGAAGCAGACTCCTCTTCAGAATCCATTTCCTTGCCAACAAAAGCACGAGCCTTGCCAGATGAACTCTTCTTATGAGATGAAGACCTTGATGAGGACTTGGAAGAAGACTTTGAAGATTTCTTCTTCTTGTTGTCACCAGAATCATATTCCTTGCTCTTCTTCTTCTTCTTCTTCTTCTCATTGTCCCACTGTGGACACTCAAATATGTAGTGACCAGGTTTCTTGCACTTGTGGCAGGTCCTCTTCTTGTGGTCATGGGTGGAAGCTTCATCATTCCTTGAGCTGGATCGTGAAGACTTTCTGAAGCCTTTCTTCTTGGTGAATTTCTGGAACTTCTTCACTAGCATAGCAAGTTCCTTTCCAATGTCTTCAGGATCTTCAGAACTGCAGTCAGATTCTTCTTCAGATGAGGAAACAACCTTTGCCTTCAAAGCGCGAGTACGACCATAGTTGGGACCATAGATATCTCTTTTCTCACAGAGCTGGAACTCATGTGTATTGAGCCTCTCAAGTATATCAGACGGATCGAGTGTCTTGAAGTCAGGACGTTCTTGTATCATGAGGGCAAGGGTGTCAAAGGAGCTGTCAAGTGATCTTAGTAGTGTCTTGACGATTTCATGCTTGGTAATCTCAGTTGCGCCAAGGGCTTGAAGCTCATTGGTGATGTCAGTGAGGCGATCGAATGTGAGCTGGACATTCTCATTGTCGTTTCTCTTGAAGCGGTTGAAAAGGTTTTGAAGAACACTGATTCTTTGATCTCTCTGGGTTGAGACGCCTTCGTTGACCTTGGATAGCCAGTCCCAGACTAGCTTCGATGTTTCCAGAGCACTCACACGACCATACTGTCCTTTGGTCAGATGACCACAGATAATGTTCTTGGCAGTAGAGTCCAGTTGAATGAACTTCTTGACATCAGTAGGGGTGACACCTTCACCAGTTTTGGGAATGCCGTTCCTGACGACATACCAGAGGTCGACATCAATGGCTTCAAGATGCATGCGCATCTTGTTCTTCCAGTAGGGATATTCAGTTCCATCAAACACGGGGCAAGCAGCGGAGACTTTGATTATCCCTGCAGTCGACATAGCTAAAACTCCAGGTGGTTAAACCGAATCACATAGAACAAGGGAGTACCTCGCTCTGATACCAATTGAAAGTGCTAGTATCGACTAGAGGGGGGGTGAATAGGCGATTTTTGTGAAAGTACAGGACTAATAGCAGCTAAGTAGTAAGGATCAGGATGGAAGATAGTATGAAGCTAATCAACGATAGTAGTCAAGCAATGAAGTCAAATAGGTACGACAGATAGGCAATGACTTCACGAAGACAAACTCAATATAAAGGATGGGAAACGATAGAACCAGTTGCTCGTTGAAGACACAGGATTTGTTGGACCAGTTCCAGTTGCTATGACAACTGTACGTCTGGTTAGGGAGGCTGAGATTCAACTCAGAAGACCGTGTCTTCACCTTATTCCCCTTGAGCTAAGGACACCCAGTCCTCGCCCAATCACTCTGGTAAGTCTTCAAGGTAGACTTCCAAACCTTCACAGACTTCATTCACCGGCAATCCACAATGACTCTTGGATGCTCAGAACGCGACGCCTAACCGGCCGGAGGATTCACAGTCCTCAAGTGTAATAAGTCTTCAGGTCACATAGACAGAAAGACTTCAGTGATGCCTAACACTCTTTGGCTCTGGGTGTTTGGGCTTGGTCCTCGCAAGGATTTCTCTCTCTCAAAGGCTTCGAGGTGGGTTGCTCTCAAACGACAAAAGCC
Source organism: Triticum timopheevii (assembly GCA_963921465.1). Classification (NCBI taxonomy): domain Eukaryota; kingdom Viridiplantae; phylum Streptophyta; class Magnoliopsida; order Poales; family Poaceae; genus Triticum; species Triticum timopheevii. The sequence continues at coordinate 486,101,308 of OY997274.1, forward strand.
GTGCACTAACTCTGAGCAGCCACCAATTTATGGTGTAGGGGGTGGGCTATTTATAGCCACAAGGCAACCCGACCTGATATGTCCGAAATGACCCTGGGTCACTAAGGAACTGACACGTGTTCCAACGGTCAGATTTCAAACACACACGACAACTTTACTTGGGCTACAAGCAAAGCTGACTCATCCAGCTCTAGATAAGATTTGCTCTCATTGTCTTCGCTCGAAGACATAGGATTTGGGTTGAGCATCACTTCAGTCATTCTGACTTAGTTCACTTGGACCCCACTTAACAGTACGGTGGTTCCTATGACTCAACAAGGAAGAAAAGGAGACAACGAAATCACACAGTCTTCACTCTCCATAGTCTTCACACAATGTCTTCTCATGTCATAGTCTTCAATATGATTATCTTCACATTCCACCATTGTCTTCAATGTCTTCATACATTTTTAGGGGTCATCTCCGGTAGGTAAACCGAATCAATGAGGGACACTACCTGCGTTATCCTGCAATTCTCACAAACGCATTAGTCCTTCAACCAACTTTGTCGTCAATACTCCGAAACCAACTAGGAGTGGCACTAGATGCACTTACAAATTCGCATTAAAAAGATGGCCTAGTTAGATGAAGGAAATATGCCCTAGAGGCAATAATAAAGTTATTATTTATTTCCTTATTTCATGATAAATGTTTATTATTCATGCTAGAATTGTATTAACCGGAAACATAATACATGTGTGAATACATAGACAAACATAGTGTCACTAGTATGCCTCTACTTGACTAGCTCGTGAATCAAAGATGGTTAAGTTTCCTAGCCATGGACAAAAGAGTTGTCATTTGATTAACAGGATCACATCATTAGGAGAATGATGTGATTGACATGACCCATTCCATTAGCCTAGCACTTGATCATTTACTATGTTGCTATTGCTTTCTTCATGACTTATACATGTTCCTGTAACTATGAGATTATGCAACTCCCGTTTACCGGAGGAACACTTTGGGTACTACCAAACGTCACAACGTAACTGGGTGATTATAAAGGAGTACTACAGGTGTCTCCGAAGGTACATGTTGAGTTGGCGTATTTCGAGATTAGGTTTTGTCACTCCGATTGTCGGAGAGGTATCTCTGGGCCCTCTCGGTAATGCACATCACTATAAGCCTTGCAAGCAATGTGACCAATGATTTGGTTACAGGATGATGCATTACGTAACGAGTAAAGAGACTTGCCGGTAACGAGATTGAACTAGGTATTGGATACCGACAATCGAATCTCGGGCAAGTAACATACCGATGACAAAGGGAACAACGTATGTTGTTATGCGGTTTGACCGATAAAGATCTTTGTAGAATATGTAGGAGCCAATATGAGCATCCAGGTTCCACTATTGGTTATTGACCGAGAATAGTTCTAGGTCATGTCTACATAGTTCTCGAACCCGTAGGGTCCGCACGCTTAAGGTTTCGATGACAGTTTTATTATGAGTTTATGAGTTTTGATGTACCGAAGGAGTTCGGAGTCCCGGATGAGATCGGGGACATGACGAGGAGTCTCGAAATGGTCGAGACGTAAAGATCGATATATTGGACGACTATATTCGGACTTCGGAAAGGTTCCGAGTGATTCGGGTATTTATCGGAGTACCGGAGAGTTACGGGAATTCGCCGGGGAGAAGTATTGGGCCTTATTGGGCCATACGGGAAAGAGAGAGGGGCTGCCTAGGGCAGGCCGCGCGCCCCCCAAGGCCTAGTCCGAATTGGACTAGGGGGAGGGGCCGCACCGCCTCCTTCCTTCCCTTCTCTCTTCCCTTTCCTCTCCTACTCCTACTACATGGAAGGTCTCCTAGTTGGACTAGGAAAGGAGGGAATCCTACTCCCGGTGGGAGTAGGACTCCTCCCTGGCGCGCCCTCCCTTGGCCGGCCGCCTCCTCCCCCTTGCTCCTTTATATACGGGTGCAGGGGGGCACCCCATGACACACAAGTTGATCTTCGTGATCGTTCCTTAGCTGTGTGCGGTGCCCCCCTCCACCATATTCCACCTCGGTCATATCGTTGCGGTGCTTAGGCGAAGCCCTGCATCGGTAGAACATCATCATCGTCACCACGCCGTCGTGATGACGGAACTCATCCCCGACACCCTGCTGGATCGGAGTCTGGGGATCGTCATCGAGCTGAATGTGTGCTGAACTCAGAGGTGCCGTACGTTCGGTACTTGGATCGGTCGGATCGTGAAGACGTACGACTACATCAACCGCGTTGTCATAACGCTTCCGCTTTCGGTCTACGAGGGTACGTGGACACACTCTCCCCTCTCGTTGCTATGCATCACCATGATCTTGCGTGTGCGTAGGATTTTTTTTTTGAAATTACTATGTTCCCAATAGTGGCATCCGAGTCTAGGTTTTATGCATTGATGTTATATGCACGAGTAGAACACAAGTGAGTTGTGGGCGATACAAGTCATACTTCTTACCAGCATGTCATACTTTGGTTCGGCGGTATTGTTGGATGAAGCAGCCCGGACCGACATTACGCGTACGCTTACGCGAGACTGGTTCTACCGACGTGCTTTGCACATAGGTGGCTGGCGGGTGTCAGTTTCTCCAACTTTAGTTGAACCGAGTGTGGCTACGCCCGGTCCTTGCGAAGGTTAAAACAGCACCAACTTGACGAACTATCGTTGTGGTTTTGATGCGTAGGTAAGAACGGTTCTTGCTCAGCCCATAGCAGCCACATAAAATTTGCAAACAACAAAGTAGAGGACGTCTAACTTGTTTTTGCAGGGCATGTTGTGATGTGATATGGTCAAGACATGATAAGATATAAGTTGTTGTATGAGATGATCATGTTTTGTTGAAGTTATCGGCAACTGGCAGAAGCCCTATGGATGTCTCTTGGTTGCATAAGATGCAAGTGCCAAATAATTGCTTTACTTTATCGCTATACGATAGCAATAGTTGCAAGAGCAATTGTTCGTGAGACAACCATGTGATGACACATTGATATAGATCAAGATGATGAAGATCATGGTGTCGTGCCGGTGACGATAGAGATCATGACAGTACTTTGGAGATGGAGATCAAAGGCGCAAGATGATCATGGCCATATCATGTCACATATTTTGATTGCATATGATGTTTACCTGTTATACATCTTATCTTGTTTTGTTTGACGGTAGCATTTTAAGATGATCTCTCACTAAAATTATCAAGAAGTGTTCTCCCTGAGTATGCACCGTTGCCAAAGTTCGTCGTGCCCAGACACCACGTGATGATCGGGTGTGATAAGCTCTACGTCCATCTACAATGGGTGCAAGCCAGTTTTGCACACGCAGAATACTCAGGTTAAACTTGACGAGCCTAGCATATGCAGATATGGCCTCGGAACACGGAGACCGAAAGGTCGAGCGTGAATCATATAGTAGATATGATCAACATAGTGATGTTCACCATTGAAAACTACTCCATTTCACGTGATGATCAGTTATGGTTTAGTTGAATTTGGATCACGTGATCACTTAGAGGATTAGAGGGATGTCTATCTAAGTGGGAGTTCTTAAGTAATATGATTAATTGAACTTAAATTTATCATGAACTTAGTCCTGGTAGTATTTTGCAAATTATGTTGTAGATCAATAGCTCGCGTTGTTGCTTTCATTTGTTTATTTTGATATGTTCCTAGAGAAAATTGTGTTGAAAAATGTTAGTAGCAATGATGCGGATTGGATCCGTGATCTGAGGTTTATCCTCATTGCTGCACAGAAGAATTATGTCCTTAATGCACCACTAGGTGACAGACCTATTGCAGGAGCAGATGCAGACGTTATGAACGTTTGGCTAGCTCAATATGATGACTATTTGATAGTTTAGTGCACCATGCTTAACGGCTTAGAATCGGGACTTCAAAGATGTTTTGAACATCATGGACCATATGAGATGTTCCAAGAGTTGAAGTTAATATTTCCAGCAAATACCCGAGTTGAGAGATATGAAGTCTCCAACAAGTACTTCGCCTAAAGATGGAGGAGAATCGCTCAACTAGTGAGCATGTGCTCAGACTGTCTGGGTACTTCAATCGCTTGAATCAAGTGGGAGTTAATTTCCAGATAAGATAGTGATTGATAGAATTCTCTAGTCACCATCACTAAGTTACTAGAACTTCGTGATGAACTATAGTATGCAAGGGATGACGAAAACGATTCCCGAGCTCTTCGTGATGTTGAAATCGACGAAGGTAGAAATCAAGAAAGAGCATCAAGTGTTGATGATTGACAAGACCACTAGTTTCAAGAGAAGGGCAAAGGGAAAGAAAGGGAACTTCAAGTGGAAAGACAAGCAAGTTGTCACTCCCGTGAAGAAGACCAAAGCTAGACCAAATCCTGAAACTGAGTGCTTACACTGCAAAGGAAATGGTCACTGGAAGCGGAAATGCCCTGAATGTTTGGTGGATAAAGATGAATGGCAAAGTGAACAAGGGTATATTTGATATACAGATTATTGATGTGAGCCTTACTAGTGTTTATAGTAGCCCCTGAGTATTTGATACTTGTTCGGTTGCTAAGATTAGTAACTCAAAACAGGAGTTACAGAATAAACAGAGACTAGTTGAAGGGGAAGTGACGATGAGTGTTGGAAGTAGTTCCAAGATTGATATGATCATCATCGCACACTCCCTATACTTTCGGGATTAGTGTTAAACCTAAATAAATGTTATTTGGCGTTTGCGTTGAGCATGAATATGATTTGATCATGCTTATTGCAATACGGTTATTCATTTAAAGTCAGAGAATAATTGTTGTTCTGTTTACATGAATAAAACCTTCAATGGTCATACACCCAATGAAAATAGTTTGTTGGATCTCAATCGTAGTGATACACATATTCATAAAATTGATGCCAAAAGATGCAAAGTTAATAATGATAGTGCAACTTATTTGTGGCACTGCCGTTTGGGTCATATCGGTGTAAAGCGCATGAAGAAACTCCATAAAGATGGATTTTCGGAATCACTTGGTTATGAATCATTTGATGCTTGCGAACCGTGCCTTTTGGGCAAGATGACTAAAACTCCATTCTCCGGAACAATGGAACGAGCTACTGACTTATTGGAAATAATACATACCGATGTATGCGATCCAATGAGTGTTGATGCTCGTGGCAAGTATCATTATTTTCTGACCTTCACAAGATGATTTGAGAAGATATGGGTATATCTACTTGATGAAACATAAGTCTGAAATAGTTGAAAGGTTCAAAGAATTTCAGAGTGAAGTGGAAAAATCATCGTAACAAGAAAATAAAGTTTCTGCGATCTGATCGCGGAGACGAATATTTGAGTTACGAGTTTGGTCTTCAACTAAAACAATATGAAATAGTTTCACAGTTCACGCCACCTGGAACACCACAACATTATGGTGTGTCCGAACGTCGTAATCGTACTTTATTAGATATGGTGCGATCTATGATGTTTCTTACTGATTTACCATTGTCGTTTTGGGGTTATGCATTAGAGACAGCTGCATTCACGTTAAAAGGGCACCATCTAAATCCGTTGAGACGACACTATATGAATTGTGGTTTAGCAAGAAACCCAAGTTGTCGTTTCTTAAAGTTTGGGGCTACGATGCTTATGTGAAAAAGTTTCATCCTGATAAGCTCAAACCCAAATCGGAGAAGTGCATCTTCATAGAATACCCAAAGAAAACTGTTGGGTACACCTTCTATCACAAATCCGAAGGCAAGATATTCGTTGCTATATTCGGATCCTTTCTAGAGAAGGAGTTTCTCTCGAAAGAAGTGAGTGGGAGGAAAGTAGAACTTGATGAGGTAACAGTACCTGCTCCCTTATTGGAAAGTAGTCCATCACAAGAACCGGTTCCTGTGACAACTACACCAATTAGTGAGGAAGCTAATGATATTGATCATAAAACTTCAGATCAAGTTTCTACTAAACCTCGTAAGTATACCAGAGTAAGATCCGCACCAGAGTGGTACGGTAATCCTGTTCTGGAAGTCATGTTACTAGACCATGATAAACCTACGAAATATGAGGAAGCGATGATGAGCCCAGATTCCGCGAAATGGCTTGAGGCCATGAAATCTGAGATTGGATCCATGTATGAGAACAAAGTGTGGACTTTGGTGGAGTTTCCCGATGATCGGCAAGCCATATTGTATAAATGGATCTTCAAGAGGAAGACGGACGTTGATAGTAGTGTTACTATCTACAAAGCTCGACTTGTCGCAAAAGGTTTTTGACAAGTTCAAGGTGTTGACTACAATGAGATTTTCTCAACTGTAGCGATGCTTAAGTCTGTCCGAATCATGTTAGCAATTGCCACAATTTAAGAAATCTAGCAAATGGATGTCAAAACTGCATTCCTGGATGGTTTTCTCAAAGAAGAGTTGTATATGATGCAACCAGAAGGTTTTGTCAATCCTAAAGGTACTAACAAAATGTGCATTCTCCAGCGATCCATCTATGGATTGGTGCAAGCATCTCGGAGTTGGAATATACGTTTTGATGAGTTGATCAAAGCATATAGTTTTGTACAGACTTACGGTGAAGCCTGTATTTACAAGAAAGTGAGTGGGAGCACTACAACATTTCTGATAAGTATATGTGAATGACATATTGTCGATCGGAAATAATGTAGAATTATTCTGCAAAGCATAAAGGAGTGTTTGAAAGGAGTTTTTTCAAAGAAAGACCTCGGCAAAGCTACTTACATTTTGAGCATCAAGATCTATTGAGATAGATCAACACGCTTGATAAGATTTTCAATGAGTACATACCTTGACAAGATTTTGAAGTAGTTCAAAATGGAACAGTCAAAGAAAGAGTTCTTGCCTGTGTTGCAAAGGTGTTGAGGGAGTCCTGGACTAGGGGGTGTCCGGACAGCCGGACTATCATCGTCCGCCGGACTCCAAGACTATGAAGATACAAGATTGAAGACTCCGTCCCGTGTCCGGATGGGACTTTCCTTGGCGTGGAAGGCAAGCTTGGCAATACGGATATGTAGATCTCCTACCATTGTAACCGACTCTGTGTAACCCTAGCCTTCTCCGGTGTCTATATAAACCGGAGGGCTTTAGTCCATAGGACACAACATACATTACAACAATCATGCCATAGGCTAGCTTTAGGGTTTAGCCTCCTTGATCTTGTGGTAGATCCACTCTTGTACTACCCATATCATCAATATTAATCAAGCAGGACGTAGGGTTTTACCTCCATCAAGAGGGCAGGAACCTGGGTAAAACATCGTGTCCCTTGTCTCCTGTTACCATCCGCCTAGACGCACAGTTCGGGACCCCCTACCCGAGATCCGCCGGTTTTGACACCGACATTGGTGCTTTCATTGAGAGTTCCTCTGTGTCGTCACCGATAGGCTCGATGGCATCTTCAATCAACAACGCTGTCCAGGGTGAGACTTTTCTCCCCGGACAGATCTTCGTATTTGGCGGCTTCGCATTGCGGGCTAATTCACTTGGCCATTTGGAGCAGATCGAAAGCTACACCCCTGGCCATCAGGTCAGATTCGGAAGCCTAAACTTCATGGTCGACATCCGCGGGGACTTGATCTTCGACGGGCTCGAGCCATAGCCAAGCGCGCCGCACTGTTACGATGGGCATGATCTAGGTCTGCCGCCAAACAGTGCCTTGGTGGCCGCACACGAATCCGCTCCGGCCCTTAGTCCGGAGCCGATCGCCCAGATCGAGGGTCGGTGGATGGACACCACCTCGGGGGCTTCAACTTCCACGGCGATGGAGCCGAACACTAGCCTTGTCCCTCGCGAAGCTCGTGACTCCGAGATGTCGGACTCCTTGCCGGACTCCGGACCTCCCACGCCCCTGCCAATCGAATCTGATTGGGCGCCGGTTATGGAATTCACCGCCCCGGACATCTTCCAACACTCGCCCTTTGGCGACATCCTAAATTCGCTAAAGCATCTCTCGCTATCTGGAGAGCCCTGGCCGGATTATGGCCAGGATGGTTGGGATACGGACGACAAAGAAATTCTGAGCCCACCCACCACCCACTTTGTAGCCACTGTCGACGATCTAACCGACATGCTAGACTATGACTCCGAAGACATCGACGCTATGGACGACGATGCCGGAGACGAACAGGAACCAGCGCCTACAGGGCACTGGAAGACCACCTCGTCATACGACATATACATGGTGGACACCCCAAAGACGGGGGCGGCGAAGAAGCATCGGAGGCAGATTCCTTAAAGAAACAGCCCAAGCGCCGGCGTCAGTGGCGCCGCTCTAAATCCCGCTGAAGGAAATATGCCCTAGAGGCAATAATAAAGTTATTATTTATTTCCTTATTTCATGATAAATGTTTATTATTCATGCTAGAATTGTATTAACCGGAAACATAATACATGTGTGAATACATAGACAAACATAGTGTCACTAGTATGCCTCTACTTGACTAGCTCGTTTATCAGAGATGGTTATGTTTCCTAGCCATGGACAAAAGAGTTGTCATTTGATTAACGGGATCACATCATTAGGAGAATGATGTGATTGACATGACCAATTCCGTTAGCTTAGCACTTGATCGTTTAGTATGTTGCTATTGCTTTCTTCATGACTTATACATGTTCCTGTAACTATGAGATTATGCAACTCCCGTTTACCGGAGGAACACTTTGGGTACTACCAAACGTCACAACGTAACTGGGTGATTATAAAGGAGTACTACATGTGTCTCCGAAGGTACATGTTGAGTTGGCGTATTTCGAGATTAGGTTTTGTCACTCCGATTGTCGGAGAGGTATCTCTGGGCCCTCTCGGTAATGCACATCATTATAAGCCTTGCAAGCAATGTAACCAATGAGTTGGTTACGGGATGATGCATTACAGAACGAGTAAAGAGACTTGCCGGTGACGAGATTGAACTAGGTATTGGATACCGACGATCGAATCTCGAGCAAGTAACATATCGATGACAAAGGGAACAACGTATGTTGTTATGCGGTTTGACCGATAAAGATCTTCGTAGAATATGTAGGAGCCAATATGGGCATCCAGGTCCCGCTATTGGTTATTGACCAAGAATAGTTCTAGGTCATGTCTACATAGTTCTCGAACCCGTAGGGTCCGCACGCTTAAGGTTTCGATGACAGTTATGTTATGAGTTTATGAGTTTTGATGTACCGAAGGAGTTCGGAGTCCCGGATGAGATCGGGGACATGACGAGGAGTCTCGAAATGGTCGAGACGTAAAGATCGATATATTGGACGACTATATTCGGAGTTCGGAAAGGTTCCGAGTGATTCGGGTATTTTTCGGAGTACCGGAGAGTTACGGGAATTCGCTGGGGAGAAGTATTGGGCCTTATTGGGCCCCGCGGGAAAGAGAGAGGGACTGCCTAGGGCAGGCTGCGCGCCCCCCCAAGGCCTAGTCCGAATTGGACTAGGGGGAGGGGCGGCACCCCCTCCTTCCTTCCCTTCTCTCTTCCCCTTCCTAGTCTCCTACTCCTACTACATGGAAGGACCCCTAGTTGGACTAGGAAAGGGGGAATCCTACTCCCGGTGGGAGTAGGACTCCCCATGGCGCGCCCCTCCTATAGGGCCGGCCTCCTCCTCCCTCCCTCCTTTATATACGGGGGCAGGGGGCACCCCATGGACACACAAGTTGATCTACGGATCGTTCCTTAGCCGTGTGCGGTGCCCCCTTCCACCATATTCCACCTCGGTCATATCGTCGCGAAGCTTAGGCGAAGCCCTGCGCCGCTAGAACATCAAGATCGTCACCATGCCGTCGTGCTGACGGAACTCTCCCTCGACACTCGGCTGGATCGGAGTTCGAGGGACGTCATCGAGCTGAACGTGTGCTGAACTCGGAGGCTCCGTACGTTCGGTGCTTGGATCGGTCGGATCGTGAAGACGTACGACTACATCAACCGCGTTGTGATAACGCTTCCGCTTACGGTCTACGAGGGTACGTGGATGAACACTCTCCCCTCTCGTTGCTATGCCATCACCATGATCTTGCGTGTGCGTAGGAAATTTTTTGAAATTACTACGTTCCCCTACAGTGGCATCCGAGCCTAGGTTTTATGCGTTGATGTTATATGCACGAGTAGAACACAAGTGAGTTGTGGACGATATAAGTCATACTGCCTACCAGCATGTCATACTTTGGTTCGACGGTATTGTTGGATGAAGCGGCCCGGACCGACATTACGCGTACGCTTACGCGAGACTGGTTCTACCGACGTGCTTTGCACACAGGTGGCTGGCGGGTGTCAGTTTCTCCAACTTTAGTTGAACCGAGTGTGGCTATGCCCGGTCCTTGCGAAGGTTAAAACGGAGTCTATTTGACAAACTATCGTTGTGGTTTTGATGCGTAGGTAAGAACGGTTCTTGCTCAGCCCGTAGCAGCCACGTAAAACTTGCAACAACAAAGTAGAGGACGTCTAACTTGTTTTTGCAGGGCATGTTGTGATGTGATATGGTCAAGATGTGATGAGATATAAGTTGTTGTATGAGATGATCATGTTTTGTTGAAGTTATCGGCAACTGGCAAAAGCCCTATGGTTGTCTCTTTGTTGCATAAGATGCAAGTGCCAAATAATTGCTTTACTTTATCGCTATGCGATAGCAATAGTTGCAAGAGCAATAGTTGGCGAGACGACCATGTGACGACACATTGATATAGATCAAGATGATGAAGATCATGGTGTCATGCCGGTGATGATAAAGATCATGACAGTACTTTGGAGATGGAGATCAAAGGCGCAAGATGATCATGGCCATATCATGTCACATATTTTGATTGCATATGATGTTTATCTGTTATACATCTTATTCTTGCTTTGATTGACGGTAGCATTTTAAGATGATCTCTCACTAATTGTCAAGAAGTGTTCTCCCTGAGTATGCACTGTTGCGAAAGTTCTTCGTGCTGAGACACCACGTGATGATCGGGTGTGATAGGCTCTACGTTCAAATACAACGGGTGCAAAACAGTTGCACACGTGGAATACTCAGGTTATACTTGACAAGCCTAGCATATACAGATATGGCCTCGGAACACGGAGACCGAAAGGTCGAGCGTGAATCATATAGTAGATATGATCAACGTAGTGATGTTCACCATTGAAAACTACTCCATCTCACGTGATGATCGGACATGGTTTAGTTGATTTGGATCACGTGATCACTTAGATGACTAGAGAGATGTCTGTCTAAGTGGGAGTTCTTAAGTAATATGATTAATTGAACTTAAATTTATCATGAATTTAGTCCTGATAGTATTTTGCAAATTATGCTGTAGATCAATAGCTTGCGGTGTTGCTTTCATATGTTTATTTTGATATGTTCCTAGAGAAAAATGTATTGAAAGATGTTAGTAGCAATGATGCGGATTGGATCCGTGATCTGAGGTTTATCCTCATTGCTGCACAGAAGAATTATGTCCTTGATGCACCGCTAGGTGACAGACCTATTGCAGGAGCAGATGCAGACGTTATGAACGTTTGGCTAGCTCAATATGATGACTACTTGATAGTTTAAGTGCACCATGCTTAACGGCTTAGAATCGGGACTTCAAAGACGTTTTGAACGTCATGGACCATATGAGATGTTCCAGGAGTTGAAGTTAATATTTCCAGCAAACACCCGAGTTGAGAGATATGAAGTCTCCAACAAGTTCTATAGCTAAAAGATGGAGGAGAATCGCTCAACTAGTGAGCAAGTGCTCAGATTGTCTGGGTACTACAATCGCTTGAATCAAGTGGGAGTTAATCTTCCAGGTAAGATAGTGATTGACAGTGTTCTCTAGTCACCATCACCAAGTTAGTAGAACTTCGTGATGAACTATAGTATGCAAGGGATGACGAAAATGATTCCCGAGCTCTTCGTGATGCTGAAATCAACGAAGGTAGAAATCAAGAAAGAGCATCAAGTGTTGATGGTTAACAAGATCACTAGTTTCAAGAAAAGGGCAAAGGAAAAGAAGGGGAACTTCAAGAAGAACGGCAAGCAAGTTGCTGCTCAAGTGAAGAAACCCAAGTCTGGTCCTAAGCCTGAGACTAAGTGCTTCTACTGCAAAGAGACTGGTCACTGGAAGAGGTACTACCCCAAGTGATTGGAGGATAAGAAGGATGGCAAAGTGAACATAAGTATATTTGATATACATGTTATTGATGTGTACTTTACTAGTGTTTATAGCAACCCCTCAGTATTTGATACTAGTTCAGTTGCTAAGATTAGTAACTCGAAACGGGAGTTGCAGAATAAACAGAGACTAGTTAAAGGGTGAAGTGACGATGTGTGTTGGAAATAGTTCCAAGATTGATATGATCATCATCGCACACTCCCTATACTTTCGGGATTAGTGTTAAACCTAAATAAGTGTTATTTGGTGTTTGCGTTGAGCATGAATATGATATGATCATGTTTATTGCAATACGGTTATTCATGTAAGTTAGAGAATAATTGTTGTTCAGTTTACATGAATAAAACCTTCTATGGTCATACACCCAATGAAAATAGTTTGTTGGATCTCGATTGTAGTGATACACATAATCATAATATTGATGCCAAAAGATGCAAAGTTAATAATGATAGTGCAACTTATTTGTGGCACTGCCGTTTGGATCATATCGGTGTAAAGCGCATGAAGAAACTCCATAAAGATGGATTTTCGGAATCACTTGGTTATGAATCATTTGATGCTTGCGAACCGTGCCTTTTGGGCAAGATGACTAAAACTCCGTTCTCCGGAACAATGGAACAAGCTACTGACTTATTGGAAATAATACATACCGATGTATGCGATCCAATGAGTGTTGAGGCTCGTGGCAAGTATCGTTATTTTCTGACCTTCACAAGATGATTTGAGCAGATATGGGTATATCTGCTTGATGAAACATAAGTCTGAAATAGTTGAAAGGTCCAAAGAATTTCAGAGTGAAGTGGAAAAATCATCGTAACAAGAAAATAAAGTTTCTGCGATCTGATCGCGGAGACGAATATTTGAGCTACGAGTTTGGTCTTCAATTAAAACAATGTGGAACAGTTTCACAGTTCACGCCACCTGGAACACCACAACGTTATGGTGTGTCCGAACGTCGTAACCGTACTTTATTTGATATGGTGCGATCTATGATGTCTCTTACTGATTTACCACTATCATTTTGGGGTTATGCATTAGAGACAGCTGCATTCACTTTAAATAGGGCACCATCGAAATCCGTTGAGACGACGCCTTATGAACTGTGGTTTGGCGAGAAACCAAAAGTTGTCGTTTCTTAAAGTTAGGGGCTGCGATGCTTATGTGAAAAAGTTTCAACCTGATAAGCTCGAACCCAAACCGGAGAAGTGCGTCTTCATAGAATACCCAAAGGTAACTATTGGGTACACCTTCTATAACAGATCCGAAGGCAAGTTATTCGTTGCTAAAATGGATCCTTTCTAGAGAAGGAGTTTCTCTCGAAAGAAGTAAGTGGGAGGAAAGTAGAACTTGATGAGGTGACTGTACCTGTTCCCTTATTGGAAATTAGTTCATCACAGAAATCAGTTCCTGTGACAAATACACCAATTAGTGAGGAAGCTAATGATATTGATCATGAAACTTCAGATCAAGTTACTACAGAACCTCGTAGGTCTTCCAGAGTAAGATCCGCACTAGAGTGGTGTATTAATCATGTTCTGGAAGTCATGTTACTAGACCATGATGAACCTACGAACTATGAGGAAGCGATGATGAGCCCAGATTCCGCGAAATGGCTCGAGGCCATAAAATCTGAGATATGATCCATGTATGAGAACAAAGTATGGACTTTGATTGACTTGCTCGATGATCAGCAATTCATGTTAAATGAATGGATCTTCAAGAGGAAGACGGACACTGATAGTAGTATTACTATCTACCAAGCTCGACTTGTTGCGAAAGGTTTTCAACAAGTTCAAGGTGTTGAATACGATGAGATTTTCTCACTCGTATCGATGCTTAAGTCTGTCTGAATCATGTTAGCAATTGCCACATTTTATGAAATCTGGCAAATGGATGTCAAAACTGCATTCCTTAATGGATTTATTAAAGAAGAGTTGTATATGATGCAACTAGAAGGTTTTGTCAATCCTAAAGGTGCTAACAAAATGTGCAAGCTCCAGCGATCCATCTATGGACTGGTGCAAGCATCTCGGAGTTGGAATATACGCTTTGATAAGTTGATCAAAGCATATAGTTTTATATGGACTTACGATAAAGCCTGTATTTACAATAAAGTGAGTGGGAGCACTACAGCCTTTCTGATTAGTATATGTGAGTGACATATTGTTGATCAAAAATGATGTAGAATTTTTCTGCAAAGCATAAAGGAGTGTTTTAAAGGAGTCTTTAAAAGGAAAAGACCTCAGTAAAAGCTACTTACATATTGAGCATCAAGATCTATTGAAATAGATCAAGACGCTTGATAAGATTTTCAATGAGTACATACCTTGACAAGATTTTGAAGTAGTTCAAAATGGAACAGTCAAAGAAAGAGTTCTTGCCTATGTTGCAAAGGTATGAAATTGAGTAAGACTCAAATCCCGACCACAGCAGAAAATAGAAAGAGAATGAAAAGTCATTCCCTATGCCTCAGTCATAGGTTCTATAAAGTATGCTATGCTATGTACCAGACCTATTATATACCTTGCTCTGTATTTGACAAGGGAGTACAATAGTGATCTAGGAGTAGATCACTGGACATTGGTCAAGAATATCCTTAGTGAGGACTAAGGAAATATTTCTCGATTATGGAGGTGATAAAAGAGCCCGTCGTAAAAGTTACCTCGGTGCAAGTTTTTCACACCGATCTAGATGACTCTAAGTCTCAATCTGGATACATATTGAAAGTGGGAGTGATTAGCTAGAGTAGCTCCGTGCAGAGCATTGTAGACATAGAATATTTGCAAAATACATATGGCTCTGAATGTGACAGACCCGTTGACTAAGCTTCTCTCACGAGCAAAACATGATCACACCTTAGTACTCTTTGGGTGTTAATCACATAGCAATGTGAACTAGATTATTGACTCTAGTATACCCTTTGGTATTGGTCACATAACGATGTGAACTGTATTAATCACATACAGATGTGAATATTAGTGTTAAATCACACGGCGATGTGAACTAGATTATTGACTCTAGTGCAAGTGGGAGACTGAAGGAAATATGCCCTAGAGGCAATAATAAAGTTATTATTTATTTCCTTATTTCATGATAAATGTTTATTATTCATGCTAGAATTGTATTAACCGGAAACATAATACATGTGTGAATACATAGACAAACATAGTGTCACTAGTATGCCTCTACTTGACTAGCTCGTTTATCAGAGATGGTTATGTTTCCTAGCCATGGACAAAAGAGTTGTCATTTGATTAACGGGATCACATCATTAGGAGAATGATGTGATTGACTTGACCCATTCCGTTAGCTTAGCACTTGATCGTTTAGTATGTTGCTATTGCTTTCTTCATGACTTATACATGTTCCTGTAACTATGAGATTATGCAACTCCCGTTTACCGGAGGAACACTTTGGGTACTACCAAACGTCACAACGTAACTGGGTGATTATAAAGGAGTACTATAGGTGTCTCCGAAGGTACATGTTGAGTTGGCGTATTTCGAGATTAGGTTTTGTCACTCCGATTGTCGGAGAGGTAGGCCCTCTCGGTAATGCACATCATTATAAGCCTTGCAAGCAATGTAACCAATGAGTTGGTTACGGGATGATGCATTACAGAACGAGTAAAGAGACTTGCCGGTGACGAGATTGAACTAGGTATTGGATACCGACGATCGAATCTCGAGCAAGTAACATACCGATGACAAAGGGAACAACGTATGTTGTTATGCGGTTTAACCGATAAAGATCTTCGTAGAATATGTAGGAGCCAATATGGGCATCCAGGTCCTGCTATTGGTTATTGACCAAGAATAGTTCTAGGTCATGTCTACATAGTTCTCGAACCCGTAGGGTCCGCACGCTTAAGGTTTCGATGACAGTTATGTTATGAGTTTATGAGTTTTGATATACCGAAGGAGTTCGGAGTCCCGGATGAGATCAGGGACATGACGAGGAGTCTCGAAATGGTCGAGACGTAAAGATCGATATATTGGACGACTATATTCGGAGTTCGGAAAGGTTCCGAGTGATTCGGGTATTTTTCGGAGTACCGGAGAGTTACGGGAATTCGTCGGGGAGAAGTATTGGGCCTTATTGGGCCCTGCGGGAAAGAGAGAGGGACTGCCTAGGGCAGGCTGCGCGCCCCCCCAAGGCCTAGTCCGAATTGGACTAGGGGGAGGGGCCGCACCCCCTCCTTCCTTCCCTTCTCTCTTCCCCTTCCTAGTCTCCTACTCCTACTACATGGAAGGACCCCTAGTTGGACTAGGAAAGGGGGAATCCTACTCCCGGTGGGAGTAGGACTCCCCATGGCGCGCCCCTCCTATAGGGCCGGCCTCCTCCTCCCTCCCTCCTTTATATACGGGGGCAGGGGGCACCCCATGGACACACAAGTTGATCTACGGATCGTTCCTTAGCCGTGTGCGGTGCCCCCTTCCACCATATTCCACCTCGGTCATATCGTCGCGAAGCTTAGGCGAAGCCCTGCGCCGGTAGAACATCAAGATCGTCACCACGCCGTCGTGCTGACGGAACTCTCCCTCGACACTTGGCTGGATCAGAGTTCGAGGGACGTCATCGAGCTGAACGTGTGCTGAACTCGGAGGCTCCGTACGTTCGGTGCTTGGATCGGTCGGATCGTGAAGACGTACGACTACATCAACCGCGTTGTGATAACGCTTCCGCTTACGGTCTACGAGGGTACGTGGACGAACACTCTCCTCTCTCGTTGCTATGCCATCACCATGATCTTGCGTGTGCGTAGGAAATTTTTTGAAATTACTACGTTCCCCTACACCCGCCACAGCAAGAATGGAGATTCCGACACATGAGATAATAATACCCCCGAGAGTGCCGAAGACAATCCCCTCCAGCAGGACTCAGCACAGGAGGATGCAGAAGAAAGCCCTCACGAGAGGGCGGCAGACGAAGAGGTCGAGGAACATAACTATACACCTCCCTCCGAAGACGAGGCAAGCCTCAACGACGACGAATTCGTCGTGCCTGAGGATCCCGTCGAAGAAGAGCGTTTTAAACGCAGGCTTATCGCCACGGCAAATAGCCTAAAGAAAAAGCAGCAGCAGCTTCAAGCTGATCAGGACCTGCTAGCCGATCGATGGATCGAGGTCCTCGCGGCCGAAGAGTATAAGCTCGAACGCCCCTCCAAAAGCTACCCAAGACGCAAGTTGCTCCCCCGATTAGAGGAAGAAGCATACATACCTTCATCACTAGCGCACGATACGGCCGACCGACCACCCCGTGGTCGCGACAGAGAGGCATCCAGGCCCTCCACCAAGACCGTACCCCGGCATCGCTCCAAAAGTACGAAGCCAAGACGGAACGCGCCGGACTTGCGAGATGTATTGGAGGACAAAGCAAGGCAATCCAGATCCATCTACGGATCACGTGGGCGCCCCACGACCCACGACGAATACCCTCGCGCCGGATACAATAACCCCGGCCGGGCCGAACACAGCAGACAACGCTCTCTCGAGCTACGTCGTGATATTGCTCAATATAGAGGCGCCGCACACCTGCTATGCTTCACTGACGAAGTAATGGATCATCAAATCCCTGAAGGGTTTAAACCCGTAAACATCGAATCCTACGATAGAACAACAGACCCCGCGGTTTGGATCGAAGATTATCTCCTTCACATCCATATGGCCCGCGGCGACGATCTCCATGCCATCAAGTATCTCCCACTCAAGCTTAAAGGACCAGCTCGGCATTGGCTTAATAGCTTGCCCGTAGTCAATTGGCTGTTGGGAAGACCTGGAAGCCGCATTCCTCGACAACTTCCAGGGCACGTATGTGCGGCCACCAGACGCCGATGACCTAAGCCACATAATTCAGCAGCCAGACGAATCGGCCAAACAATTATGGACACGGTTCTTGACAAAGAAAAACCAAATCGTCGACTGTCCAGACGCAGAGGCCCTCGCAGCCTTCAAACATAACATCCGCGACGAGTGGCTAGCCCGGTACCTGGGACAGGAAACTGAAATCCATGGCAGCCCTCACATCATTAATGACCCGCTTTTGCGTGGGAGAGGATAGCTGGCTAGCTCGCAGCAACAACCTCAGTGAAAATTCTGGCAGTCCGGATACTAAGGACCACAACGACAGGTCGCGTCGAATTAAAAATAAATGCCGCATTAACGGCGATGACAAGGAGGATACGGCAGTCAACGCCGGATTCCGAGGCTCTAAACCTGGTCAGCGGAAGAAGCCATTTAAAAGAACCACTCCGGGTCCGTCCAATTTGGACCGAATACTCGACCGCTTATGCCAGATACATGGCACCCCTAAAAAGCCAGCTAATCACACCAACAGAGATTGTTGGGTGTTCAAGCAGGCAGGCAAGTTAATTGCCGAAAACAACGACAAGGGGCTAAACAGCGACGACGAGGAAGAGACCCGACCGCCGAACAATAGAGGACAGAAGGGTTTCCCCCCACAAGTGCGAATGGTGAACATGATCTACGCGACCCATATACCCAGGAGGGAGCGGAAGCGTGCACTAAGGGACGTATACGCGATGGAGCCAGTCGCCCCGAAGTTTAATCCATGGTCCTCCTGTCCGATCACTTTCGATCGAAGAGACCATCCGACCAGCATCCGCCATGGCGGATTCGCCGCATTGGTCTTAGACCCAATCGTCGATGGATTTCACCTCACGAGAGTC
Organism: Triticum timopheevii; assembly: GCA_963921465.1. Classification (NCBI taxonomy): domain Eukaryota; kingdom Viridiplantae; phylum Streptophyta; class Magnoliopsida; order Poales; family Poaceae; genus Triticum; species Triticum timopheevii. The sequence continues at coordinate 486,120,143 of OY997274.1, forward strand.
TTGATGGACGGCGGCAGTAGCCTGAACCTGCTTTATCAGGATACAGTGCGCAAGATGGGTATAGACCCCTCAAGGATTAAACCTACAAAGACAACCTTTAAAGGCGTTATACCAGGTGTGGAGGCCAATTGTACAGGCTCGGTCACACTGGAAGTGGTCTTCGGATCCCCGGATAATTTCCGGAGCGAGGAGTTAATCTTCGACATAGTCCCATTTCGCAGCGGCTATCACGCTCTGCTCGGACGAACCGCGTTTGCAAAGTTCAACGCGGTGCCGCATTATGCATACCTCAAGCTCAAGATGCCAGGCCCTCGTGGAGTCATCACGGTCAACGGAAATACGGAATGCTCCCTCCGAACGGAGGAACATACAGCGGCTCTCGCGGCAGAAGTACAGAGCAGCCTTTTAAGGCAATTTTCGAGTCCGGCTGTTAAACGGCCGGATACAGCCAAACGCGCCCGAAGCAACACCAACCAAGACCACCTGGCACGACCCGAGCATGCGTAGCAATGCGGCCCTAACCCCCGCCCTCGCATGATTGCAAGAACAACCCTCCGCGTACATCATTACGCTTTGGAGGTACCATGGGTGCAGGGGAAGGGGCACGACCACAATGGACCCAGAGTGCGGCTCGACCACACCAGGGGCTCGCAAGTGTGCCACTCCTTTTTATTATTTTCCTTCTTTCTGTACACAGGACTACGTTAGCCAGAGGCCCTGTCCGGCGGTGAACCTGCCGAACTCATGATGCAACAGCCGGGGAGTAAAGAATGCGGCTACGAACACTCAGGTGGTCCCAATTACGAGCATTAAATTTGATTACATACATCAAGTCCGCAGCCCATCCCTGGAGGGGGACATGTTTAATTAGTCCAAGACCCTTGCTTACCGCACTATCTGTATCAGTCCGCACTCATAGCAGACTTCCTTTAATAAATGATGCAGCACTTTTTTTGCCTGTTATTACATATATATGTTCATTACATGACATCTTGCACCCGTATATTTTGATACGGCCTAATACACCAGGGGCTTACGTTCCCCACATTATGGTGTGATAAGTCCGAACACTTTCACAAGTGCGGCACCCCGAACTTATAGCATTATATGAATCAGCTCCGAATCATGTCTTGGGTCAATAGTTGGGTTTGCCCGGCTCCCATGTTTTGGTGCCTTACGTTCCGTTCCGTCGGCTAAGTTGGCACTGGGAGAACCACTGCGATTGCGCCCCGGTTGAGCTGGGCGAGCGCCTCAGTGGAGAAAGCTAAAACTGACCGGCATGATAAGGCGAGAGACTGGTCGCTGTTCGAGAGGTCTTTTCGGGTCCTTAAAGACTCACGCCGCTTCGAGCGAAGTTCCGGATAATGTCCGACGAAGGCCTGGATAGCGCCCCGAATTCGGTCTTCCGAGTACTAGGGGCTTCGCCGAAATTTAAAATTATAGAATTCTATGGCTAAGTGAGAGTGTTCAAGCACTATAAGTCCGGTTGCCTGGTTCATTGTGTTGAGCGCCTCCCTAGATGGACCCAAAAATGGGAACAAGAGTGCTCAAGTTATCCCGAACACCCCAGCACTTGCGGCTTGGGGGCTGAAGCCAACGACTTGCCATCTCTCAGATTTTATAAACGGCCGCACAGAAGGTAATATTTTAAATTAAAAAAGAGTTGCTTAAAGCGCACATGAACAAAGTTTTCAGCGCACAGGATAATACATAGCAGGTTTACTCAAAAATTACATCTCTAGGGCACTCATCCGCAATATCGCGGGCTCCCTTCAGGACAATTTTATAATACATTTCGGGCGTACGATACTCCTTGCCCGGTGGCGGCGGGTCAGTAAGAAGCTTCTCCGCATCCAGCCTGCCCCAGTGCACCTTTGTGCGGGCAAGGGCCCGACGAGCACCTTCAATACAGGCGGAGCGCTTGATGACCTCCACCCAGGGGCACGCATCCACCAGCCGCCGCACGAGGCCGAAGTAGCTCCCAGGCATGGCCAGTCCACGCCACAGCCGGACTATAAGGCCCTTCATGGCCTCCTCAGCTACCTTGTGGAGTTCGACCAGCTGCTTCAGCTGGTCGCTTGGGGGCACCGGATGGCCGGCCTCAGCGTACTGAGACCAGAAGACCTTCTCCGTTGAGCTCCCCTCCTCGCCACGGTAGAATACGGCGGCATCGGACACACTACGCGGCAGATCTGCAAACGCCCCTGGAGAGCTCCGAATGCGGGTAAGTTTCAGGTAGTTTACATTAACATGCTTGCTTTGCATGAAAAATGCCTTACCCGCCGCTATATTCTTTACATTTCAACCTCCTGAAGGGCCTTACGGGCCTCGGCCCTGGCGGACTTGGCACTTTCGAGAGCCGAGGCAAGCTCGGACTCTCGAGTCTTGGAGTCGCGCTCCAAGCTCTCATGCTTCTCCATGAGAGCCTGGAGCTCTTGCCGCACCTCCGCCACCTGTGCCTCCTGTTTTTCTCGCTCTGCCCGTTCCGCGGCCGCACTGCGTTCGGCCGCGGACACAGCCTCCTTCAGGGCTACCACCTCGTTTGTGGCCCCTGCAATACCCATATTATCCTTGTTAATTTTATTGCGACCAAAATCCTTTTCTGTAAGGTAACAATTCAAAGTGGTGCCACTTCACCTTCTTTGTCCTCGAGCTGCCTCTTGGCATGGCCGAGCTCTCGCTCGGACCGCTTGAGATCTTGCTTTAATGCACCAACCTCCGCAGTCAGTGCGGCAGAGGTCAGCAGCATAGCCTGCAAACCCATATTGACATAATTTATTAGCAACCTGCGAATATCTTTTTGGATCCTCAGTCCGGCTTTTCTTTCCGAACACCGAACCGAGCATCAGGGGCTACTGTCTATGCGGTATTACATTACACAATTTTAACTTCTTACCTCAAAGCTTGTTAAAAGGCTACTGCAGGCTTCGGTCAGCCCGCTCTTGGCGAGCTGGACCTTCTGAATCACCGCACTCATAACAGTGCGGTGTTCTTCCTCGATGGAAGCGCCTTTGAGCGCCTCCAGCAAGTTGTCCGGCGCCTCCGGTTGGACGGAGGCCGCCAGAGTCACGGTCTTGCCCTTCTTTCGAAGGGGCCGCCTGCCGGACTCTGGAACCACTACAGGTTCCGACGTAGAGTCCGGCGCAAAGTCCGGGAGGCTGCCTTGCGGTGCCTCTGGAGCCTCCTCCTGATGGGTCCCTTTCTGGGATCCCACCTCGACGTCCTCATCGGCTTGGGGGGTAGAGGCAGTCGGAAGTGAATCCACATCCGACGGGGCCAACGACCCGCTCGATGAAGCGGGGAGATCATCATCGGCCGGACTGCGGACAGTATGCGGCATTAGTAGGACATTATGTGACACGAAAGAAATTGCTTATCAGGGATCCGGATACTTACAATCTCGCCGGAGGCCTGGCCCTTGAAGGCCACTCCTCCTCGCCAACGTCGGTGTTGGCGGAGCTGTCCGGGGGAATAGTTCTCCCCCTCTTGGACCCTTCGGCCTCCCCTGTTGGGGAAGCCTTCCTCTTCCTCTCTCCCTCCTTCGGGAGAGAGTCTTCTTCCTCCTCCTCATCTTCGGGGAAGGAGTCCGCCTCGTCGTCGGATGCCTGATTACGGGAACTCTTTTGAGTCCCCGTGGCCGCCTTCTTGGCCTTCTTCTCCGGCACCACGTGCGGTGCCGGAACCAGCAGCCCCGCTAGACGGGCATCCACTGGGTCTTTTGGCATGGGAGCCGGGCAGATGAGCTGCTCAGCCTTCTGCATCCATTCCTGTCAAAGGAAAAGGGAGATTGAAACCCTCTTAGGATCAATCTATTTACAACAAGTGTCCCGTAAAGGGGTTGAATCACTTACCTCGTCAGCTGGATGCTGCGAGCGAAATCCGCGATCTTCCGTCGCGGATGCGGGGGCTTCGGCGCCCTTAAACAGCACCCTCCAGGCGCCTTCGTACGTCGTGTCGAAGAGCCCGCTTAGCGCCTGGTGCTGTTCCGGATCGAACTCCCACAGATTAAATGCCCGTTCTTGGCATGGGAGGATCCGGCGGACGATCATGACTTGGACCACGTCGACGAGCCTGAGCTTCTTGTTCACCAGCTTCTGGATACAGGCTCGGAGTCCCGTCAGCTCCTTCGGATTACCCCACAGCAAGCCCTTCTCTTTCCAGGAGGTGAGCTGTGTAGGGATACCAGATCTAAACTCGGGGGCCGCCGCCCACGCGGGGTCGCGCGGCTCGGTGATATAGAACCACCCCGATTGCCACCCCTTGACGGAGTCCACGAAGGCCCCTTCGAACCAGAGGACGTTGGGCATCTTGCCCAACATGGCGCCTCCGCACTCTGCCTGCGTGCCCTTCACTACCTTCGGCTTGATGTTGAAGGTCTTGAGCCACAAGCCGAAGTGGGGCCGGATGCAGAGGAGGGCCTCACACACGACGATGAACGCCGAGATGTTGAGGATGAAGTTCGGCGCCAGATCATGGAAATCCAGGCCGTAGTAGAACATGAGCCCCCGGACAAAGGGGTGAAGTGGAAAGCCCAGTCCGCAGAGGAAGTGGGGAAGGAAAACGACCCTCTCATGGGGCCCGGGGGTAGGGATGAGCTGCCCCTCGTCGGGCAGCCGGTGCGCGATATCGCCGGAAAGGTATCCGGCGTTGCGCAGCTTGGTGATGTGCTCCTCCTTGACGGTGGAAGCCAACCATTTGCCTCCCCCTCCGGACATGGTCGGGGAAGGTTAAGACGAGATGCGCGAGCTTGGGCGTTGGAGCTTGAGTGCGCGGAGGTGGATAAGCAAAGGAGGAAGAAGGCGTGGGTGAAAAGGTGAATCCTTATCCCTTATATATAGGCAGGCAAAGACTATGCGCCCCCCACCGGCCTGGTAAAACTCGCTTATCTCCCAAGCGCCACCATCAATGGCGCGGTTGGGTTACCCACGTCCGTATTGATGAGAATCCTGGAATAAGGGGAACACGATCTCTGCTTCGACGAGACGTGCCAAGGAAACCGCTTCGCTAAGCGTACTGAGGTGGTATAATAAAAAAAGATTCAAGTAAAGGCTTGGTAGCGGTGTGATGTCATGCCGCAAAATACGTCAGCAGATTGACCTTGTGTACATTTTATTCTCTCTACGGTGGAATGTGGAATTTATTTTGCAGAGCCAGACACTATCCTGGTGTTCATGATCTTCTCTGGATTATTCAAAGGAGGAACCCGCCTTGCAATGCCGAACATTATGCGCGCCGGACTCATCGTCATTGAAGCCTGGTTCAGGGGCTACTGAGGGAGTCCTGGACTAGGGGGTGTCCGGACAGTCGGACTATCATCGTCCGCCGGACTCCAAGACTACGAAGATACAAGATTGAAGACTCCGTCCCGTGTCCGGATGGGACTTTCCTTGGCGTGGAAGGCAAGCTTGGCATTACGGATATGTAGATCTCCTACCATCGTAACCGACTCTGTGTAACCCTAGCCTTCTCCGGTGTCTATATAAACCAGAGGGCTTTAGTCCATAGGACACAACATACATTACAACAATCATGCCATAGGCTAGCTTTAGGGTTTAGCCTCCTTGATCTCGTGGTAGATCCACTCTTGTACTACCCATATCATCAATATTAATCAAGCAGGACGTAGGGTTTTACCTCCATCAAGAGGGCCCGAACCTGGGTAAAACATCGTGTCCCTTGTCTCCTGTTACCATCCGCCTAGACGCACAGTTCGGGACCCCCTACCCGAGATCCGCCGGTTTTGACACCGACAGGTGTGAAATTGAGTAAGACTCAAATCCCGACCACGGCAGAAAATAAAAAAGAGAATGAAAGTCATTCCCTATGCCTCAATCATAGGTTCTATAAAGTATGCTATGCTATGTACCAGACCTATTGTATACCTTGCTCTGTATTTGGCAAGGGAGTAGAATAGTGATCTAGAAGTATATCACTGGACATTGGTCAAGAATATCCTTAGTAAGGACTAAGGATATGTTTCTCGATTATGGAGGTGATAAAAGAGCCCATCGTAAAAGGTTACATCAGTGCAAGTTTTGGCACTGATCCAGATAACTCTAAGTCTCAATCTGGATACATATTGAAAGTGGGAGCAATTAGCTAGAGTAGCTCCGTGCAGAGCATTGTAGACATAGAATATTTGCAAAATACAAATGGCTCTGAATGTGAAAGACCCGTTGACTAAACTTCTCTCACGAGCAAAACATGATCACACCTTAGTACTCTTTGGGTGTTAATCACATAGCGATGTGAACTAGATTATTGACTCTAGTAAACCCTTTGGGTGTTGGTCACATGACGATGTGAACTATGAGTGTTAATCATATATAGATATGAATATTGGTGTTAAATCACATGGCGATGTGAACTAGATTATTGACTCTAGTGCAAGTGGGAGACTGAAGGAAATATGCCCTAGAGGCAATAATAAAGTTATTATTTATTTCCTTATTTCATGATAAATGTTTATTATTCATGCTAGAATTGTATTAACCGGAAACATAATACATGTGTGAATACATAGACAAACATAGTGTCACTAGTATGCCTCTACTTGACTAGCTCGTGAATCAAAGATGGTTAAGTTTCCTAGCCATGGACAAAAGAGTTGTCATTTGATTAACGGGATCACATCATTAGGAGAATGATGTGATTGACATGACCCATTCCGTTAGCCTAGCACTTGATCGTTTAGTATGTTGCTATTGCTTTCTTCATGACTTATACATGTTCCTGTAACTATGAGATTATGCAACTCCCGTTTACCGGAGGAACACTTTGGGTACTACCAAACGTCACAACGCCACTGGGTGATTATAAAGGAGTACTACAGGTGTCTCCGAAGGTACATGTTGAGTTGGCGTATTTCGAGATTAAGTTTTGTCACTCCGATTGTCGGAGAGGTATCTCTGGGCCCTCTCGGTAATGCACATCACTATAAGCCTTGCAAGCAATGTGACCAATGAGTTGGTTAAGGGATGATGCATTACGTAACGAGTAAAGAGACTTGCCGGTAACGAGATTGAACTAGGTATTGGATACTGACGATCGAATCTCGGGCAAGTAACATACCGATGACAAAGGGAACAACGTATGTTGTTATGCTGTTTGACCGATAAAGATATTCGTAGAATATTTAAGAGCCAATATGAGCATCCAGGTTTCGCTATTGGTTATTGACCGAGAATAGTTCTAGGTCATGTCTACATAGTTCTCGAACCCGTAGGGTCCGCACGCTTAAGGTTTCGATGATAGTTTTATTATGAGTTTATGAGTTTTGATGTACCGAAGGAGTTTGGAGTCCCGGATGAGATCGGGGACATGACGAGGAGTCTCGAAATGGTCGAGAAGTAAAGATCGATATATTGGACGACAATATTCGGACTTCAGAAAGGTTTCGAGTGATTCGGGTATTTATCGGAGTACCGGAGAGTTACGGGAATTCGCCGGGGAGAAGTATTGGGCCTTATTGGGCCATATGGGAAAGAGAGAGGGGCTGCCTAGGGCAGGCCGCGCGCCCCCCAAGGCCTAGTACGAATTGGACTAGGGGGAGGGGCCGCACCCCCTCCTTCCTTCCCTTCTCTCTTCCCTTTCCTTCTCTCCTACTCCTACTACATGGAAGGTCTCCTAGTTGGACTAGGAAAGGAGGGAATCCTACTCCCGGTGGGAGTAAGACTCCTCCCTGGCGCGCCCTCCCTTGGCCGGCCGCCTCCTCCCCCTTGCTCCTTTATATACGGGGGCAGGGGGGCACCCCATGACACACAAGTTGATCTTCGTGATCGTTCCTTAGCCGTGTGCGGTGCCCCCCTCCACCATATTCCACCTCGGTCATATCGTTGCGGTGCTTAGGCGAAGCCCTGCGTTGGTAGAACATCATCATCGTCACCACGCCGTCGTGCTGACGGAACTCATCCCCGACACCCTGCTGGATCGGAGTCCGGGGATCGTCATCGAGCTGAACGTGTGCTGAACTCGGAGGTGCCGTACGTTCGGTACTTGGATCGGTCGGATCATGAAGACGTACGACTACATCAACCGCGTTGTCATAACGCTTCCGCTTTCGGTCTACGAGGGTACGTGGACACACTCTCCCCTCTCGTTTCTATGCATCACCATGATCTTGCGTGTGCATAGGAATTTTTTTTTGAAATTACTACGTTCCCCAACATTAGATCTATCTACGGGCAAATAAAGCAAGCTCTAGTAAGCAATGCAACACAGCAAGTATCCGAATACTACGGTACACCTAAATACAGGGGTGCCGCACACCCCCTATGTTTCATCGATGAGGTTCTGGATTATGAATTTCCAGTGGGATTCAAGCCCATAAACATAGAGGCATACGACGGAACAACAGACCCTGGAGTCTGGATCGAGGATTACATCCTCCACATACACATGGCTAGAGGAGATGACCTCCACGCCATAAAATACTTACCCCTCAAGCTCAAAGGGCCAGCCCGGCATTGGCTCAAAAGCCTCCCCGAAAACACCATTGGAAGTTGGGAAGAGCTCGAGGATGCTTTTCGGGCAAATTTTCAAGGGACCTATGTCCGACCTCCGGATGCAGATGATTTAAGCCACATAACCCAACAACCCGGAGAGTCAGCCCGAAAATTCTGGAACAGATTCCTTACTAAAAAGAACCAAATAGTTGATTATCCGGACGCCGATGCCTTAGCAGCTTTCAAACACAACGTCCGAGACGAATGGCTCGCCAGACACCTCGGCCAAGAAAAGCCAAGAACAATGGCCGCATTAACAAGCCTCATGACCCAAGTACATCCGAAGTCAGGGATGGAAATGGGAAACCCCGACGCATTAACAATGACCCACTTTTGCGCAGGAGAGGATAGCTGGCTAGCAAGATGCAGTATCAACGACCCAAGTACATCCGAAGTCAGGGATGGAAATGGGAAACCCCGGCGCAGCAAGGACCAGCGCCGAACCAAGGGAAACAGCCCGAAGAGCATGGCAGTCAACGCCGGATTCAAAAGCTCACAGCAGAATCATAAAAAATTGCCCCCTAAGGATAACAGGGACGAGCTATCTAACTTAAACAAAATCTTGGACAAGGTATGCCAAATCCACAGTACCCCCGGGAAGCCTGCAAATCATACCCACAGAGATTGTTGGGTCTTCAAGCAGTCCGGGAAACTCAACGCCGAACACAAGGGGCTCGACACACCAAGTGAGGACGATGACGAACCCCACAAGCAGAGCACTGGAAAACAAAAGAATTTCCCACAAGAAGTCAAAACAGTAAACTCACTTTACGTGACAAAAGGGAAAAACAGAATGGCGCCCATGGAAATACGCGCCATATGGCCTATCCCAGAGGAGTCCCACCACTGGTTGTTAAAACCAATCACCTTCGACCATCAGGATTACTCTAGAAGTATCCGGAATGCAGGATGGACTGCCTTGATATTAGATCCGATAATCGACAGACTCCAATTTACACAAGTCCTAATGGACCGCAGCAGTGATCTAAACCTGCGATATCAAGACACAATCCGCAAAATGGGGATAGACCCAACCAAAATTCGCCATAGCAACACTTCCTTTCAAGGGGTAATGCCAGGCCGATATGCCCATTGTACAGGCTCTCTATTGCTAGAAGTTGTGTTCGGCTCACTCGACAACTTCCGCCGCGAAAAGATAACCTTCCACCTCGCCCCATTTACAAGTAGCTATCAGGCACTACTGGGGCGCGAAGCTTTCGCCCGCTTTAACGCAATACCGCATTATGCATCCCTCACACTTAAAATGCCCGCTCCACGAGGCATCATCTCCTTAAAAGGAAATATCGAGTGTTCCTCAAGCGCGGAAGATTGTGTGACTGCCTCGATAGCCACACACTAAACCGGCTTCACTAATCCAAGCACCTAAACAGGTCGTTCAGACCCCGAACACGGTTGGACGAGTCTGGCGTAAACATACAGGGGCTTACCAGCCGCACACCCCCGCACAAGGGGCTCCGCACATGTACAACAAGAGACATTAAAACTCAATTTTATTCATTTTTTTGAATTGTACTTTGTTTATTTAGTATAAACGTACATTTTTGCACGACCTTTTTCAACTAAGTTCCTCTCTTTTACAGATGAACACCGTGCTACACCCGTCCAGGATACGGCACAACGGAGACACAGGCGCAGACGTGCAGTAGGGACCCGTTGGAAGGATTCTTTTCAGATTAAGACCCTGCGAAAACCTTTTTTTACTGTCTCTTGTTGATACACATTCCCCGGTTTCTTGCTATAACTGAGGAGGAGGCTGGCGTTTTGGCATGGGCCACGTCAGAATTTTGCGCGTACCTGGACACTAGGGGCTTATTACCAAGCGCGTTGTTCGGCCCATTTTCATAAAGACCGAATACCTTAGGGAGTGTTCGGCGTCTTGAGTTAGGCCTTATATGCATCAGCTCCGAATCATGTCTTTGGTCAAATGTTGGGTTTGCCCAGCTCCTGTGTTTTGCTGCCTTACGTTCCGCTCTATCGGCTAACGCGGCACCAAGAGAACTACTGCGATTGTTCCCCGGTTCGTCCAGGCGAGCACCTCAGTAGAGAAAGCCGAAAACTGACTGTCATGATATAGCGTGAGACTGGTCAACCACTCGATGACCCGCCGGAATCTTTAGGATTCCTCCGCATTGACGAAGGGCCGTTTCCCGGTCAGGCACATACGAGCCCCGAATTCGGGTGAGCGCGGTGCCCCTAGGGGCTATATAGTAGCCCCACTGTCAAACTCCTTTGGCTAAGTGAAAGTGATAAAGCATTATAGTCCGGTTGCCTAGTTTGCTGCGCCACCACCTCCTTTATAGGACCAAGACGTTGGATCAAGTGTGAAAACGCGCCTTTTGCAAACACCCCCGCATTATATGCGTGGGGGCTGAAGCTGAAGACTGCCATCTTTCAGGTTATATACACATATATATTAACGGCCGCATAGGAGGTATTTCAATTCTTGAAGGCACAAGTATAAAAAGCTTTTATATTTCATCGAAACATTGTTTCACAATAATACATGTTATTCGAACATAATATCCTTCAAGCACTGCGTCTCTATTAAACGAGCGCCCTGGAGAACTTCCTGAAAATAGTGCTCGACAAGTACTCGGCTTCCGTCCGAATCTTGGGATGCAACATCGGTGGCCTTCATCTCCACCCAGTATGTCTTGACACGGGAAAGAGCCATCCGCGCACCCTCTATGCATGCCGACCTCCTCATTGCATTGATATGCGGCACCGCACCAAGGAACTGCTGCACCAAGCCAAAATAACTCTTTGGCTCGGGCCTCTTTGGCCACAAAAGACTCACGACATCCTTCATGGCAAGTCCGGATAACCTATTCAGCTTCGCCCATTCGGCCAAGCGATCGGTTAATGGAAGTGGGCGCTCTGGATTATGGAACTGCAACCAAAAAACCTTTCCCATTTCGTGATCCTCTTGATCTCGGAAGTGTTCGGCCGCGTCCGCCGCACTTGCCGCCAAGTCCGGATAAGCATCTTCCGCACTCCACAGCCGGTCCAACTGAGCATAATTAGGATCCATGAATTTCCTCCGCAGCAGAAAGGGCTTTCCAACCGTAATATCTCTGGCCTGACGCAGCTCCTCTTTCATAGCTCTCATCGTAGAGCGAGCATCCTTGGCCTCGGCAGTGGCCTTCTTTAGGTCCTCTCGTACCGCCCGATCTTCTTTTTCAAGAAGCTTGCGGCGGTCTGCAGCATTCTTCAACTCCACGACCATCTCGGCCATCTCCTTCTTGCGTCGGCAGTGAGCAGCCTGTTCGGCTTTTAGCTCTTCGGCGGCCTTTAAGGCAGCCGCGTCACTCTTTCTGGCCCGCTCCTTGGCTCGGGCGACCTCCGCCCGCAGGTTCTCCATGGCAGCGGCACCATCTGCATCAAGCATACTTGTTGTAAGGCACGGGCATCAAGCTCCCTTACCAGGTGTCCGCGGGGAAATTGCATACCTTGTGACGCGTCAAGTCGCCTATTGACAAGCGCGATGTCGGCATCCGCCATGTCAAGTTGCCGCTTTAGTTCGGCAAATTCATCAGTCCGGCTAGCCATCGGACCCTTCGCCACCTGCATAGGAAGGGCGACACATTATACCAGGGATTATGATCCTCGGCGCGTTGTCATTTTTGACAACACACCGAGCCTCAGAGGCTACTATCTACATAGGGCGCATTTTATATGCGGAACTGTCACAAGGTACATCATTTGCGTACCTCAAAACCTGTCAGTAAACTTCTGACGGCTTCATGCAATCCGCTCTCAGCGGATGAAATCCTTTCAATCACCGTACCCATTAACGCACAGTGATTTTCTGAGATAAACGCTCGCCCAAGCAGATCCTTCAGCTCCTCCGACCGTACACCATATGGTGTCGGACTCGTCCGATGGCCTTTTTCGAAGGCCAGACGCGGAGGGCTTTGAGGGGACATACGACTACCTTCCGGCCCCGCCGGACTCGGAGAAACCCTCCGCGAGGACACCTCAGGGTCACCAGCCTCGTAAGACGGTACGGCAGGGGGAGGCGTTTCGCTCTCTATCATCTTCGGACGAAGATCCCCCGAAGATGAGCTCTGCTGAGAAGGGCTGAGATCCGAACTACAAGGTAAAATTTCGGTTATCAGAAATAGGGTAAGGATATCCTTTATTTTAAAAAGAACTCCCCTTTTTACTTACGGCTCGGTGGAGGGATGATCCCCTTGGGAGCACAATGCGACCGAGGCATCCCTCGGCGCAGGACCCTCTGACGAAGATTCCTTCCCCCGCTTTGAGACCTTGGTCTCCGGGTCTTCAGAGGCGGTCCTCTTCTTCCCCTGGATGGAGGGATTCTCGATCCCTCCTTTCTTGACAACCTCCTTCGCGGAGGCGGTAGCTTCCTGGTTCCCCCCTTCACCTTCTTCCAAAGGCGCAATCTCCAGCATCCTGGTCAACACGGGATCCGGCGTGGTCTCAGGGAGGGGGGCGGGACACCTGATTAACTTTGCTTTCACTATCCACTCCTGTTCAAAGGGACAACTCTTTTGAGAGCAAATTCATGATAAATATGGGATAGCGTGTCCGGGTACAGGGCTACTTACTTGAGTATCCGGGCGATTGCAGCTCAGACCTGCGTCCTCGGTCAAGTCCGGACACATCGCTTGTGATCCGAAGAAAAGCTCATACATCTCCACGGGCGTCGCGCCCATAAAATGTTGGAGAGCTCGTGGTCCCTCCGGGTTAAATTCCCACAGGAGGAGGGGGTGACGTTTGCAGGGCAGGATGTGACGAATCAGCATGACCTGCGCCACTACGACCAGAGTGATCTCTCTCTCTAGGAGATCTTGAATGCGGCCCTGCAGCAAGGGCACGTCCTTGGACGGCCCCCAGTCAAGTCCTTTATTGACCCATGATGCCAGCCGCGGTGGAGGACCCGAGCGAAAGGCAGGTGGCACCACCCATTTGGTGCCCCTGGGAGCTGTGATATAAAACCACTCTTGTTGCCATAGGCTGAGCTCCTCTTGAAAAGAGCCCTCGGGCCATGGAGCATCAACATTCTTGCTTATAACAGCCCCTCCGCACTCTGCCTGCTGCCCCCTTGATCATCTTTGGCTCCACTTTGAAGGTCTTGAGCCACAATCCGAAGTGAGGGGTAATGCGGAGGAAGGCTTCGCATACGACAATGAACAATGAGATGTGGAGGATGGACTCCGGATCCAAGTAATGAAATTCCAGCCCATAGTAAAACATGAGCCCCCTCACGAAGGGGTCCGTCGGGAAGCTTAGCCCCTGAAGGAAGTGAGACACGAACACCACGCTTTCACCAGGCTTGGGAGTGGGGATAACCTGCCCTTGGGCAAGCAGCCTATGCGAAATTTCGCCGGTTAGATACCTGGCATCTCTAAGCTTTAGCACGTCTTCTTCCGTAACGAAGGAAGGCATCCACCGACCTTTTAGGATGGAGCCGGACATCATCGAAGGTCCGAAGCGCCTGAATCTGGAGCTTTGGGTATTGGAACTCAAGGCGAAGGGCGGATCGGATTGAGATTAAAAGAAAAGAGTGGAGCCTTGGTCTCTTCATAAAGAGGTTGAATACCAAGAGCCTTCCCCGTGACCGTTCGGGACTCGCCTTCGATAGAGGAGACGTGCCAACGGGCACGGTTGGGTTACCCACGCCCGTATTGATGAGAATCCCAGAATAAGGGGACACGATCTCTGCTTTGACAAGACATGCCAAGGAAACTGCCTCGCTAAATGCGCTAAGGTGGGACAGTAAAAATGATTCGAATAAAGACTTGGCCGTGGTGTGATGTCACGCCACGAAATACGTCAGCAGATTGAATTTGTGTAAATATTATTCTCTCTACGGTGGCATGTGGAACTTATTTTGCAGAGCCGGACACTATCCTTGTGTTCAAAATCTTCTATGAAGTACTCGGAGGAGGAACCCGCCTTGCAATGCCGAAGACAATATGCGCGCCGGACTCGTCGTCATTGAAGCCTGGTTCAGGGGCTACTGAGCGAGTCCCGGACTAGGGGGTGTCCGGATAGCCAAACTATCATCTTTTGCCGGACTCCTGGACTATGAAGATACAAGATTGAAGACTTCGTCCCGTGTCCGGATGGGACTTTCCTTGGCGTGGAAGGCAAGCTTGGCGATATGGATATGTAGATCTCCTACCATTGTAACCGACTCTGTGTAACCCTAACCCTCTTCGGTGCCTATATAAACCGGAGGGTTTTAGTCCGTAGGACGAACAACAATCATACCATAGGCTAGCTTCTAGGGTTTAGCCTCTCTGATCTCGTGGTAGATCTACTCTTGTACTACCCATATCATCAATATCAATCAAGCAGGAGTAGGGTTTTACCTCCATCGAGAGGGCCCGAACCTGGGTAAAACATCGTGTCCCTTGTCTCCTATTACCATCCTAGACGCACAGTTCGGGACCCCCTACCCGAGATCCGCCGGTTTTGACACCGACACATCCCCTCTTTCTTCAACAAGTATCGGTATGTTTTCAAATTCGTTTCGTTCATGCATTATGTGCAAGTCTTGGAGCGTCTTTTGCATTTACTTTTCACTTTTCTTTTATGCACCATGCTGGTATGAGATAGTCCTTGGTTGACTTATAGAATGCTCATTGCACTTCACTTAAATCTTTTGAGTATGGCTTTATAGGATGCTTCATGTGCTTCACTTATATCATTTGAAGTTTGGATTGCATGTTTCTCTTCACATAGGAAACCGCCATTTGTAGAATGCTCTTTTGCTTCACTTATAATTGTTAGAGCGTGGGCATATCTTTTGTAGAAAGAATTAAACTCTCTTGCTTCACTTATATCTATTTAGAGAGATGAGAGGAATTGGTCATTCACATGGTTAGTCATAAAATCCTACATAAACTTGTAGATCACTGAATATGATATGTTTGATTCCTTGCAATAGTTTTGCAATATAAAGGTGGTGTGATGACCCACAAGTATAGGGGATCTATCGTAGTCCTTTCGATAAGTAAGAGTGTCGAACCCAACGAGGAGCAGAAGGAAATGATAAGCGGTTTTCAGCAAGGTATTCTCTGCAAGTACTGAAATAAGTGATAACAGATAGTTTTGTGATAAGATAATTGGTAACGAGTAACAAGTAACAAAAGTAAATAAAGTGCAGCAAGGTGGCCCAATCCTTTTTGTAGCAAAGGACAAGCCTGCACAAAATCTTATAATAGAAAAAGCGATCCCGAGGACACATGGGAATATCGTCAAGCTAGTTTTCATCACGCTCATATGATTCGCGTTCGGTACTTTGATAATTTGATATGTGGGTGGACCAGTGCTTGGGTACTGCCCTTACTTGGACAAGCATCCCACTTATGATTAACCTCTATTGCAAGCATCCGCAACTACAACAAAATTATTAAGGTAAACCTAACCATAGCATGAAACATATGGATCCAAATCAGCCCCTTACGAAGCAACGCATAAACTAGGGTTTAAGCTTCTGTCACTCTAGCAACCCATCATCTACTTATTACTTCCCAATGCCTTCCTCTAGGCCCAAATAATGGTGAACTGTTATGTAGTCGACGTTCACATAACACCACTAGAGGTTAGACAACATACATCTTATCAAAATATCGAACGAATACCAAATTCACATGACTACTAATAGCAAGACTTCTCCCTTGTCCTCAGGAACAAACGTAACTACTCACAAAGCATATTCATGTTCATAATCAGAGGTGTAATATTGTGCATAAAGGATCTGAACATATGATCTTCCACCAAATAAACCAACTAGCATCAACTACAAGGAGTAATCAACACTACTAGCAACCTACTAGCACCAATCCCGGACTTGGAGACAAGAATTGGATACAAGAGATAAACTAGGGTTTGGAGATGAGATGGTGCTGATGAAGATGTTGATGGAGATTGCCCTCTCCCGATGAGAGGAGTGTTGGTGATGATGATGATGATGATTTCCCCCTCCCGGAGGGAAGTGTCCCCGGCAGAACAGCTCTGCCGGAGCCCTAGATTGGTTCCGCCAAGGCTCCGCTTCGTGGCGGTGGAGTCTCGTCCCGAAGGGTTGCTGAAAGGATCGAGGTGGACCTAGAGGGGGGGTGAATAGGTATGATTACAAATTTTAATTATTACTAGGCAATTTTAGGCAATATAACGGAATATGAGGGTGAGCCTAACAATTGCTAGTAAGTGCAAAGTACTAGGCAAGTAACACAAGCATATAGGTGAGCAAGCACAATAAGATGTAAGTAAGTGAAATCACAACAAGTAACCACAAGTATAGAGTTAG
This sequence comes from Triticum timopheevii, assembly GCA_963921465.1. NCBI lineage: Eukaryota > Viridiplantae > Streptophyta > Magnoliopsida > Poales > Poaceae > Triticum > Triticum timopheevii. Next base: position 486,136,949 of record OY997274.1, read on the forward strand.
GGTTAGGAATAACCGCAACTCCGGGAGACGAGGATGTATGCCGATGTTCACTTCCTTGGAGGGAAGCTAGTCACCGTTAGAGGGGCGGATGTTACCACGAAGGCACACCTACGCCACGAAGGCTCACCCTATTCTCCCTTTGAGACAACACCACTAAGGCGTTTCTCAACCACTAGTGGTAGACCTTGGGGTGGTCTCCAAACCCTCACAAACTTTTCCGGGGGCAATCACAAAGTTCGATTCCTCTCTGAATGACTCCTACCGCCTAGGAGTCTCCAACCTCCAAGAGTAACAAGACAGATGGGGAAATGCTCAAAACTTGCTCAAGTCACGAATTCCTTTGGTGCAAAGAAGGGGAAGAAGTGGATCTATCACTTGATTGAAGAACTTCTCTCAAAATGCTCCTAGAACACTTTGGAATCTAGGATTTAGTGTGGATGAATGAGAGAGAGTGTGAGGAGTGTTTTTGTGAGGCTCAAAGTGAATGGTCAACCCTATCCCGTGAGAGGGAAGGGTGTACATATAGGAGGTGGGGAAAGACTAGCCGATTGGTCACTTATTGCACAGAGTCTGCCGGACGTCCGGTGGGTACCGGACGACCGGTGACATAGATCGGACTAGACGTCCGGTCGGGCAAACGGTCGTCCGCTCGCTGGAGTACAAATCTGACCGTGAACACAGCACAGGTAGCGGACGTCCGGAGAGTAGCGGCCGACCGCTGACCGGACGTCCGGTGACACCGGACGTCCGTTAATATATGTTCTGTTGGGATGTAACGGACGTCCGGAGAAACCGGACATCCGTTAATAAGTGTTCTGTTTGTGATGTACCGGACGTCCGGTGAGCACCGGAAGTCCGGTCAGTTGTGAAGGCTAGTCTAGCAGGTTCACAGACACAAACTAGACTGTGCACACATGATGAAAACTAAGAGGATGATAGAAGAAGTGTTTTGTGTACTTTGAGCAAGTCTTTCACTGTATCCAACGGTCCCCTCTTAATAGTGCGGGATCCCTATACTCAAGAACAAAATGAAAATAAAGGGCCAAGGCCATTTGTCTTGTATTCTCCGCTCTTGAGTAATATATACCTCTTTGCTTGTAGTCATGATCCACACACATAGCACTTGAAACATAATCCTGAGATATACTTGATAACATGATTAGTTCCAGAAATGCATGTTGTCATCAACATCAAAATAAGATTAAGGGCATGATTGCACTTTCAATCTCCCCCCTTTTGGTAGTTGATGACAACATACATGCACTTTTTTTAAAATAGTCTTTGAATATCGAAGGAAGTAAAAACATTTAGTATCGAAGAATATGATGTGGAGCTCCCCCTCATTATGTGCAATAACTAAAGATAAGCATGAGAGGGACTCCCCCTTAATATGATACCAACACCACTAAGACTAAAAACACCGAAACTCAATACCCAAGTCCTTCAACACTCATAGCATATAATATAGATAACAGGTAGGCTACTAACATAGCATGAGTTCGATAACAAGTTAACAACATAGCATCATCACATTACATAAATAGGTGCCTATGGTACATAAATAAGTGCCTACTCCCCCTTGGCAGCAAATAACCAAAAAGGAGGAATCAGAGCAGCATCAAAGAGCATCATCATCATCACTGTCACGAGCACCACTGCCACCAGCCTCATCAAGAAAGTCAGCCCACTCGGGACCCGAAGGAAAACCGAAATCAGAAGGTGGAGCATCAGGAAGACGTACATCGTCACTTACATCGTACACTCCGGAGTCTCGCAGACGAGCCTTTAGAGCATTCTTGGAAGTGACCAAGCGTGTGACAACGGTGTGGTTTTGGGTGCAATGAAAGGTAAACATCTTCATCATAGCAGAGTGGGCCTTCCCAAGAAAGCGAGAGATGCGACCAAAAGGTGCGGAGCTGGAAGAAGTAGACGGAGTGGTGGAAGAGGGAACACTAGCCGGGGTATGACGAGCAGGAGCAACAGAGTCCTTGGGAACCCGATCAGCCGCCATGTGAGATGGAATGATCCAACGTTCATGCAAGTGAGTGCGGGCAATGGGAAACGGAGCAACACTCTCGATAAATGCCTGAAGAAAGGGGGCATGAGGAAAGGCTCGCTTGTGTTGAAAACAAGCCAGACGGATCTCATGCCACAGAAAATGAGGGATATTTATCTTGCCTTTGGGGGACGCATAGAGGCGATGCATGAGATCAATGCAGTAGCTGTTACATGACCCCTTGTCACCCATCTTGGGATAAATGGTGCGAATAACACACTAAAAAATGATGTAGAAGGGTGAGCGCCAAATTGAAACTTGATTCAGGCCCTTTTGTTTCTCCTCACTAGACATTTCACTGATGGGCTTGAGAAGATCCATACAGACCTCTATGCCCTTGGGCTTATGGTTAGGGTCATCCTTATGGATTTTGAACCCTGTGTCAGGAAAACCAAGTGCAGCAACAAATTGATCATAGGATGCCGTGAGCACGGTGTCGGAGGTCATCCAAGTGACAGTTTTATCAGGACCAAAGTAACAAGTGGCATAGAATTGATGAATTGCAGCCTGGTTATAATCATGCTGGAATGCAAATGGTGCAGCAAGATTCGAAGACTCAATTAGTTCAATAGCTCCCGGATATTTCGCCGGATGAGTGCCGATATGCTCTAAGTCGATGCACCAATGGAGCGATAAACCTTTAGGAAGGACTATAGTGGTGAAAATGTCGGCTTGGACATTTGTGTGAAAACGAGCATCCTGTGAATCGCTAAGGACAGTGAATTGATCTACATCACGACGAAGCTTAAGGTAAGAAGCGATGGGAACCTTATTGAACTGTTTGATAGGGCGGCCGTGAGAGAGTGGAGGTTCAAGAGAGATGCGACGGGCAGCACCTGGAGGTTGAACCGGAGGAGAAGGAGGCTTGAATGTGGGCCGACGTGTTCCAGGCTTGGGTGCAGTGGTGCGAACAGCAACATGAACGGGTTCCTCCATTTCTTCCAGTTCATCCTCGTAGTCAGATTCTTCCGCTGAAGAGGCGCTAGTGGAGCTGGGAGGGTGAGCGGCACGCTTCCGAGGACGAGCATGCTCCTGCGAATCATCGGACCCACCACGATGGGACGGACGAGAGCCCCCATCATTGACCTGCTTGCGAGCAGAGCGCTTTGTCCTTGGCATGGCAACCTAGCAAAGGAGGAGACTCCAATACTTTAACAATCGCCATAGCGCAAGAAAGTTAGAGCAATGGGGGGAAGGAGAATAGCAGTAGCTACCTCGAGAGGAGGATGAGCGGGGAAGGAATTGTCCCCCGATGCCGGCCGGGTCGAGAGAAGGGGGCGACCGGAGGCCCGATGACCGCCGAGGCGACCAGAGGCCCGATGACCGCCAAAAGAGGAGCCACCGGGGACCCGGCGGCGAGGGGCCCAGCCCGTGAAGAGCAGCAAGGAGAGAGAGCGGCGGCGGCGGTGGTGGCGGTGGTGGTGGCGGCGACACGGAGAGTGGGGATGAGTTAGGTTTAGGAAGGACTGGGCCGCACACCACAGCATATATATATGCGGGCGAAAACAAAATGTACCGAGCATCCGGTGTGGACCGGACGTCCGGGGCCTGAGTGGAGTAGCAGACGACCGGTAACAACGGACGACCGACGCGTTTAGACAGAGCAAAAATTAACGGAAGTCCGAATACAGCGGACGACCGGTACAAGAGCACCAGCGAGGATTTGACGGACGTCCGGCGCTGACGGACGTCCGGCGGCAGATTTTTTTTTATACCGAGAAAGATTAGAGTGCCATAGTTGGTGCTAATGACAATGTTGGAGAGATGATGAGTGACATAGGTAGTAAGGATGCAATGACGCCCTGGGTGAAACACTGAGTTTCCTAAGTCAGCACTAATAAATTCACATACTGCTCACAAGTTGTTCTAATGACAATGCGGTGGCAGATACCACCATGTATGCGTATACGTGACATGACACTGCAAAGATTTTAACTTTGGATCCATAATCACTACGCCATCATTGAAAGCACCATAGTTAGAGGAACATGGTAGCTTTGAGAGTGGTTGTTCTTTTTATGCATTTCATAGGGAGAGAGAACACATGAGTTGAGTGTCTCTCCCTAAGTATATGCCTACATAGAGACAGGACATTATGACAATGCATGCATGAGCACTAGGTTTCACATAATGTTGTCAAGCTCCAAGATACCAAGTTCACGCCTAAGTCGACAGAACCTTGCTTCATCTAGAGGTTTGGTGAAGATATCTGCTAGTTGAAAATCTGTACCAATGTGATCAATGTGAATATCACCCTTTTCAACATGATCTCTCAAGAAATGATACCTAATATCAATGTGTTTGGTGCGGAGATGATCTTTGGGGTTCTCAGCAATATTGATGGCACTTTCATTATCACACAGAAGAGGCACATTTCTATAGGTGATACCGTAATCCTTTAAAGTCTACCGCATCCATAACAACTGAGTTGCACAACTGGCAGCAGCAATGTATTCAGCTTCTGCGGTGGAGAGAGCAATACAATTTTGTTTCTTCGAGGACCAACTCACCAATGATCGTCCAAGAAACTAACATGCACCGGACGTGGACTTACGATCCACTTTGTCTCCAGCCCAATCCGCATCCGTGTATCCAATAAGATCAAACTTAGCATCCTTGGGGTACCAGAGGCCCAACTTTGGGGTGTGAACAAGGTATCTAAGAATATGCTTAACCGCCTTATGATGACTTTCCTTAGGGAAAGCTTGAAATCTAGCACACATGCATACACTGAACATGATGTCTGGTCTAGATGCACAAAGATAAAGCAATGAACCAATCATAGAGCGGTATTTAGATGGGTCGAAAGGGATACCGTTTGTGTCTTCAGTGAGAGTTATTTTGGTTGGCATTGGTGTCTTACATGGACTAGCATCAGACATACCAAACTTCTCTAAGATATCCTTGAGGTATTTTTCTTGAGACAAGAAAATTCCTTCTTGAAATTGTTGAATTTGAAATCCGAGGAAGAACTTCAAATCCGCATTGAGTGACATTTCAAAATTCTTGGTCATTGACTCCGCAAACTTCTTGCACAAATGAATGTTAGGAGAACCAAAAATGATATCATTTACATAGATTTGGCATAAGATCAAATCACCCTTATCCCTCTTAGTAAAAAAGAGTGGGATCGATCACCCCTCTCACAAAACCATCATCGAGTAAAAACTTCTTAAGATGATCATACCAAGCACGAGGTGCTTGTTTGAGGCCATACAAAGCCTTATGAAGTTTATACACATAGTCTTTGTGATCGGGATCAACGAACCCAGGTGGTTGTGATACATATACTTCTTCTTGTAGAGGACCGTTAAGGAAAGCACTCTTCACATCCATTTGATGTAATGTAAAACCATTGAAAGCAGCATAAGCAAGTAAGATGCGAATGGATTCAAGACGGGCAACGGGGGCAAAGGTCTCACCAAAGTCCAAACCTTCAACTTATGAGTACCCTTGTGCCACTAACCTTGCCTTGTTTCGGATGATCAAACCATTCTCATCTTGTTTGTTCTTGAAAATCCATTTTGTTCCAATGACGTTGTGCTCGGTAGGTAGCCTCTTGACTAATGACCACACTTGGTTGCGTTCAAAACTTTTCAACTCTTCTTGCATAGCAACTAGCCAATCGTTGTCCATCAATGCATCTTGTACCTTGATGGGCTCAAAACTAGACACAAAAGAAAAGTGAGCACAAAAGTTGGTCAAATGTTTACGAGTGACCCTACCTTCCGATATGCCGGTAAGTATTTTGTCAACATCAACACGACCGGCCACTCGTGGCATGATAGAGGTAAGAGTTTCACGAGGTTCAACTTCATGTCCATCATCCACATCCTCAACATATGGATCATTAATGTGTGGAGGAAGATCTTCTTGTTCATATTGCATTTGTTGAGGTTCATCATCAATGATTGGATTTTCTTGTTCTTGTTCTTGAAGATTGTCATGAGGAGGAACTTGATCATCTTCTTCAACTTGGGCTAAGGGTATCGGTTGAACAATAGGAGCTTGTGGTGGTATGGATGTTGAAGTAGTTTGATGATGTGTGAGACTTCCATCTTCTTCTTCATCATCATGAGGTTCTTGTTCCATAGGAAGAAGTGCACCAACACCCATGGTCAAAATGTCTTGAGAAGAATCTTCTTCACCTACATCACTTAGATCAACTTGCTCCCCATGGGAGCCATTAAATTCATCAAACACCACGTCACAAGTTTCTACAACACATCCATTGGATTTGTTGTAGACTCTATAGGCGTGGGAGTTTGATCCATAGCCAACAAATATACCCTCAATCGTTTTGGATTGAAATTTTCCTAACCGTTCTCTTTTGTTGAGGATGAAACATTTGCACCCAAAATACATGAAAGTACTTGACATTTGGCTTGTTTCCAGTTAGAAGCTCATATGGAGTCTTTTCCAATATAGTGCGGAGGAAGAGCCGGTTTGATGCATGGCATGCGGTGTTGACAGCTTCGGCCCAAAAACTATGTGGTGACTTGTATTCATCCAACATTGACCTTGCCATCTCCACAAGTTTGCGGTTCTTCCTTTCGGCTACACCATTCTGTTGAGGAGTGTATGGAGCTGAATATTGATGCTCAATCCCTTCATCACTAAGGAATTCTTCCAAGGTGTAGTTTTTGAACTCAGATCCATTGTCACTTCTTATTGCCAAGATTTCTTTGTCAAACTTGCGTTGTGCTTGCTTGGCAAAGTCAATGAAGGTGATCTTCGTCTCGTCCTTGGACTTGAGGAAAAACACCCATGTATATCTTGAGTAATCATCAACAATGACAAGTCCATACTTTTTCCCACCAAGACTATCCCATGAAGAAGGCCCAAAAAGATCCACATGAAGGAGCTCCAAAGGCCTTGAAGTAGACACAATATTCTTGGGTGGGTGCTTTGATTGATGTTGCTTCCCGGCTATACATGCACTACACACACGATCTTTCTCAAAAGAGACATTTGTTAGTCCAAGGATGTGATTTCCCTTTAAGAGATCTTGAAGATTTCTCATGCCGACATGGGCTAGCCGGCGATGCCATAGCCACCCCTTGTCGGCCTTGGCCATTAGACAAGTTGCATGGAATGTGCTCTCTTTCGAGAAATCAACCGTGTAAAGGTTGCCATCCAACTCTCCAACAAAGGCCACTTCGAGAGTATCTCTCTTAAAGACTTTCACATCTGTTAGTCCAAATAGTGTATCATAACCGACAGATGCCAATTGACGAACAGAAAGTAAATGATATTTAAGGGATTGGACAAGCATGACATTTGCAAGAGACATGTCATTTGTGATAGCCACCTTCCCCAAACCAAGTACCTGTCCTTTTGATCCTCCACCAAACATAATGCTCATAAATGGTTGAATAGCTTCCATGAAATCATAGAGCAATTTGCTATCTCCGGTCATATGATTGGTACATCCACTATCAATCACCCATTTTACTCCACCGGAGAAGGCAACCTACACACAATTATTACTTGGTTAGAGGCACCCATCTTGCAATGGGACCTCCCAAGTTAGTCACAAGGGTCTTAGGGACCCAAATAGCATAAAACCGAAATGCATTTCGAGGACCAACAAACTTTGCATAAACTTCTCCATCCTTAGTCTTACGAAGTACATAGGATGGATGCATGAACTCTTTTGGCTTGTTGAGAGTGGGCATGCCCCTTGTGGCCTTCCCACTAGCAACCTTACCTTTCTCCTTGTGTCCTTCTCGTACAAAAGTTTCTTTCAAAGGAGTGGTGCACTTTTGAGAGAATGTCTTCTTCTTGCTTGTGCTTGGGTCAAACCCGGGTCCCTCTTTGGCGAACACTTCATTGTGTTGGCTCAACACCTCATTAAGGTTCTTCTGCCCTTGAGCACATGTCATGATCCCTTTCTCAATTTGAGCCTTGAGAAAACGATTTTCCTCAAGAATAGATGCTAGATCACTACTAGAGTTAGTAGAACAAGCATCAACATTTATAATAGGAGATGAATAGGCCTTAGCTAGAGTTTCAAGATAAGTAAGTTTGAGCGTCTCAAAACTCTTTGTAAGAAGGGTGAGCTCTTCTTCCTTAGTCTTGAGGGACATGGATAGAAGCTCACAATCCTTAGAGAGAGAAGCATGAGACTTCACAAGCTTACTTTTATCATTCATCAACTCTTCACAAGAGCCAATAGCCTTTTTCAAGGAGGCAAGATCTTTAGTATGAACATCAATATTTGTACCAATTTTTAAGCATAGTTCATCATTTCGTGTTTCCTCATATTGGACTTTCCGCTCAAGGATTTCACATTTTTCCTTTTCCTCGGTGATGAGGGTTTCAAGTTCCTTAATGGTGATGGTGTGCTTACTCACCATCTCCATAAGCATACGAAACATAGTGAGCTTCTTTCCTTTGAGGGAGCACATGAATTTATTAAGTTTAGCAAGCATAGGATCATTTAGATCATCATCCTCATAACTATACTCCGCATCAAGATACTCATCACTAGAAATAGGAGGAGTGAGAAGAGGAGGGTTTGATCGTGGGGTTACCTTGACCTTGTCAGGAGAGTTTTGATCCTCTCCATCTTCTACCACGGCCTTCGCCATGAGGCACTTGTGAGCGTTGCCCTTGTAATCCTTCATGCAGTTGTAAGTGACAACTTCACCACTCTTATTGACTAGCCTCAATGTGTTTTGTGAATCTTGAGCAACTCCGGCAACACCACTAACATCATCCGGATCGGATTCTTCTTGAGCAACCATTGCTTTCCCATCTCTCTTCTTGAGCTTGGAGTTCAAAGGATTTGGCAACTTCTTCTTAGGAAAGGTCTTGGGAAACCTTGGTCTATCTTCTCTCTTGAATTTTCCCACGCTAAACTTCTTGACAAAGAGAGCCATGTCTTCATATGACGGGCCCCCGTCGGATTCAATCTCATCACCATATTCATCATCATCATCTTCTTCTTCTTCTTCACTTTGCTCATCTTCACATACATGCTTGGCCTTCAATGCAAGATTGACCTTTGATGATGTGGAACCATGCATGGTAAGATGTTTTGTGGCATTAGCCTTTGACTCTTCAAATAGTTGAAAGGTGGATATGATGTCATCTGTAGTCATTTCCTTGAAAGTATGATGTTGTCTTATGTCCCACACCATTTGATGGTGATATGGAGCAAGAGCATGAAGCAATTTATCCACAAGGAATCTCTTAGTCATGTTGAATCCATCTTGTGTCTTGTCACACTCACACGACTCAATATCGGCAGTGAGAGTCATGAGGCGCTCATGGAGTTGATTGGGGGTTTCACCTTTCTCCATACAAAAGTTTTGCAATTGCCCCTTGGCAATTTCATATTGAGCACTCCGGAGGGTAGAGGTGCCAGTCTTGGATCGTATGATACTTTCCCATAGTTCCTTGGCACTTGTGATGTGTATGAACGGTCTCCTTTGCTTTTCATCCATGCCTCTCCTTATACACATGATAGTAGTGTCATTGAGGTTCTTGTCATATATTTCTCTTGGTGTGGGGTTCTTTGGATCGACCACATGATAGCCATACTCCAAGATTTCCAGCATCTCGTCATTTCCATGTCGAAGATGATCCTGCATAGCAACTCTCCACAAGGCAAAATCAGAAGTGGCACTTAGTAAAGGAGGTTTGCCTTGAGGGTTATATCTTGGTTTCTCAACCTGGGGTCTTGCATAAATCCAAGGAACACTGGCGTGTTCATTGCTAGGAGGTTGTTGGCCAAGTGATGGAGTAGGCACAGCTGGCCTCAAAGCAGCACCACCTGAGAGTGGTGCAAGCACTGTGGACAACGTGGCTAATCTCATTTGGACCATGGCCTCAAGAGAAGCATCATGCTCCTCTTTTTGCTTAGCAAGGGCCCGTTCTAGATCCTCCGACGTAAAGGTCTTGACTTCAGAGGAAACCTCACCTTTATCCTTAGGATCTACAACCAGGGGAGTCCCATCCGGGTTCATCTCGCTCTAGGGCGGTTAAGCCACAAGAATAGAGCACGAGGCTCTGATACCAATTGAAAGGATCGAGGTGGACCTAGAGGGGGGGGGTGAATAGGTACAATTACAAATTTTAATTATTACTAGGCAATTTTAGGCAATATAACGGAATATGAGGGTGAGCCTAACAATTGCTAGTAAGTGCAAAGTACTAGGCAAGTAACACAAGCATATAGGTGAGCAAGCACAATAAGATGTAAGTAAGTGAAATCACAACAAGTAACCACAAGTATAGAGTTAGGGTTAGGAATAACCGCAACTCCGGGAGACGAGGATGTATGCCGATGTTCACTTCCTTGGAGGGAAGCTAGTCACCGTTAGAGGGGCGGATGTTACCACGAAGGCACACCTACACCACGAAGGCTCACCCTATTCTCCCTTTGAGACAACACCACTAAGGCGTTTCTCAACCACTAGTGGTAGACCTTGGGGTGGTCTCCAAACCCTCACAAATTTTTCCGAGGGCAATCACAAAGTTCGATTCCTCTCCGAATGACTCCTACCGCCTAGGAGTCTCCAACCTCCAAGAGTAACAAGACCGATGGGGAAATGCTCAAAACTTGCTCAAGTCACGAATTCCTTTGGTGCAAAGAAGGGGAAGAAGTGGATCTATCACTTGATTGAAGAACTTCTCTCAAAATGCTCCTAGAACACTTTGGAATCTAGGATTTAGTGTGGATGAATGAGAGAGAGTGTGAGGAGTGTTTTTGTGAGGCTCAAAGTGAATGGTCAACCCTATCCCGTGAGAGGGAAGGGTGTATATATAGGAGGTGGGGAAAGACTAGCCGTTTGGTCACTTATTGCACAGAGTCTGCCGGACGTCCGGTGGGTACCGGACGACCGGTGACATAGATCGGACCGGACGTCCGGTCGGGCAAACGGTCGTCCGCTCGCTGGAGTACAAATCTGACCGTGAACACAACACAGGAAGCGGACGTCCGGAGAGTAGCGGCCGACCGCTGACCGGACATCCGGTGACACCGGACGTCCGTTAATATATGTTCTGTTGGGATGTAACGGAAGTCCGGAGAAACCGGACATCCGTTAATAAGTGTTCTGTTTGTGATGTACCGGACGTCCGGTGAGCACCGGAAGTCCGGTCAGTTGTGAAGGCTAGTCCAGCAGGTTCACAGACACAAACTAGACTGTGCACACATGATGAAAACTAAGAGGATGATAGAAGAAGTGTTTTGTGTACTTTGAGCAAGTCTTTCACTGTATCCAACGGTCCCCTCTTAATAGTGCGGGATCCCTATACTCAAGAACAAAATGAAAATAAAGGGCCAAGGCCATTTGTCTTGTATTCTCCGCTCTTGAGTAATATATACCTCTTTGCTTGTAGTCATGATCCACACACATAGCACTTGAAACATAATCCTGAGATATACTTGATAACATGATTAGTTCCAAAAATGCATGTTGTCATCAACATCAAAATAAGATTAAGGGCATGATTGCACTTTCAGTTGCCTATTATTTTTTTCTCATCGAAAGACTTCATATAGGAGAAGATGGGCGTCGGAGAGCCACCAGGGGGCCCACGAGGTAGGGGGGCGCGCCCAGGGGGGAGGGGCGCGCCCCCCACTCTCGTGAGCAGGGTGTGGCCCCCCTGGCCTTCATCTTTGGCGACGATTTTTCTTTATTTATTTTAAGATATTCCGTGGAGTTTCAGGACTTTTGGAGTTGCGCAGAATAGGTCTCCAATATTTGCTCCTTTTCCAGCCAGAATTCCAGCTGCCGGTATTCCCCCTCTTCATGGTAAACCTTGTAAAATAAGAGAGAATAGCCATAAGTATTGTGACATATCGTGAAATAATAGCCCATAATGCGATAAATATCGATATAAAAGCATGATGCAAAATGGACGTATCAACTCCCTCAAGCTAAGACCTCGCTTGTCCTCAAGCGAAAAGCCGATAACAATAAATCTGTCCTCATGTTTAGAAGTAGAGGCGTCGATAAAAATAAAATACGGACATGAAGGCATCATGATTATTTTCATAAAAGCAACATTTATAGATTTGTCATATGATTACTTATGTTCAAGTGATGATCTTTTCACAAAGCCAAAGTATGAATCATAAACCTTATTGAGCACCAACAAATTGTACCCTCAGTCATTGAAGCAATTGCAATTTATCATAACATCGGGAAGAGTCTATGTCAGAGCTTAAAAGCAAGTCCACATACTCAACTATCACTTAGTCCTTCATAATTGCTAACACTCATGCAATACTTGTGGTTACGGAGTTTTAACCGGACACAGAGAAAGATATGGGCTTGTAGTTTTGCCCCACAACCTTTTACCTCAAGGGTAATGTCAACAATAATAATTCATGCTCCCCCACATCCAATTAGATATATATATCACGTTCTTTCCAACATGTTGAGCTTGCCAAAGGATAAAATGAAAAAGGAAAGGTGAAGATCACCGTGACTCTTGCATAAAGTAGAGGATAATAATAAAGGATAGGCCCTTCGCAGAGGGAAGCAGAGGTTGCCATGCGCTTTTATGGTTGGATGCACAAAATCTTAATGCAAAAGAACGTCACTTTATATTGCCCCTTGTATGTGAACCTTTATTATGCAGTCCGTCGCTTTTATTGCATCCATAACAAGTTCGTACAAAGCTTATTTCTCTGCACTAATAAGTCATGCATATTTAAAGAGCAATTTTTATTGCTTGCACCGATGACAACTTACTAGAAGGATCTTACTCAATCCATAGGTAGATATGGTGGACTCTCATGGCTAAACTGGTTTAAAAGTATTTGGAAGCACAAGTAGTGAGGGAGTCCTGGACTAGGGGGTGTCCAGACAGCCGGACTATCATCGTCAGCCGGACTCCAAGACTATGAAGATACAAGATTGAAGACTTCGTCCCGTGTCCGGATGGGACTTTCCTTGGCATGGAAGGCAAGCTTGGCGATATGGATATGTAGATCTCCTACCATTGTAACCGACTCTGTGTAACCCTAGCCCTCCCCGGTGTCTATATAAACCGGAGGGTTTTAGTCCGTAGGACGAACAACCATTACAACAATCATACCATAGGCTAGCTTCTAGGGTTTAGCCTCCTTGATCTCGTGGTAGATCCACTCTTGTATTACCCATATCATCAATATCAATCAAGCAGGAGTAGGGTTTTACCTCCATCGAGAGGGCCCGAACCTGGGTAAAAACATCGTGTCCCTTGTCATTTGTTACCATCCGCCTAGACGCACAGTTCGGGACCCCCTACCCGAGATCCGCCGGTTTTGACACCGACATTGTTGCTTTCATTGAGAGTTCCTCTGTGTCGTCGCCGATAGGCTTGAAGGCTTCTTCAATCAACAACAACTCAGTCCAGGGTGAGACTTTTCTTCCCGGACAGATCTTCGTATTCGGCGACTTCGCACTGCGCGCCAATTCGCTTGGCCATCTGGAGCAGATCGAAAGCTATGCCCCTGGCCATCAGGTCAGGTTTGGAAGCCTAAACTTCACGGCAGACATCCGCGGAGACTTGATCTTCGATGGATCCGAGCCACAACCGAGCGCGCCGCGCTGTCACGATGGGCATGATCTAACTCTGCCGCCGGACAGTGCTTTGGAGGCCGCACACGGATCCGCTCCGACCTATAGTCCGGAGCCAATCGCGCAGATCGAGGACGGATGGCTGAACACCGCCTCGGGAGCTGCAACCGCTACGGCGATGGAGCCGAATACTGACCTTGTCCCTTATAAAGCTCATGACTCCGAGGCGCCGGACTCCGAACCTCCTGCGCCCCGGCCAATCGAATCCGATTGGGCGCCGATCATGGAGTTCACTGCCGCGGACATCTTTCAGCACTCACCCTTTGGCGACATCCTAAGTTCGCTAAAGCATCTCTCGCTATCCGGAGAGCCCTGGCCGGACTACGGCCAGGATGGTTGGGATACGGACGACGAAGAAATTCAAAGCCCACCCACCACCCACTTTGTAGCCACTGTCGACGATCTAACCGACATGCTAGATTACGACTCCGAAGACATCGACGGTATGGACGACAATGCCGGAGACGATCAAGAACCAGCGCTCGCCGAGCACTGGAAGGCCACCTCAACCCATGGTGTATATATGGTGGACACCCCAAAAGGAAGCGATAACGAGGAACAACGGGGCGCGGCAAAGGATAATCCAGCCGACAAACAACCAAAACGGCGACGCAGACGCCGCCCTAAGTCCCGCCTTGACAAAAACAGCACTCCTAATGACCCAGCAATAGAGCAGGGCAAATCAGTGGGCGACGAACATGCAACCAAGCAACCATCCGAACAGGATGAATCGGATAATCAATCTATGCCCGGTGAAAACAACAGTCCAGACGATCTCACACCGAACACACCACCGGAGCGTAAGGACAATCACAAAAGACTTCTCGCCACTGCAAGAAGCCTGAAGAAAGAAAAGAGGAAGCTCAAAACAGCGGAAGACATACTCAGAATGAGGTGGAGCAAAGTGCTCAAGACCGCAGACAAATATGGTAATAGCCATCAATCAAAGAGCTACCCGAAGCGCAAGCTGCTGCCAGAATTTGACGAGGAAGCCATAGAGCCCCCACAGTCAAAAAACAAAGAGGCCGCCTGGCCGGATAGACGACCAGATGACAGGCCAAAAGCGACAAGCGGCGCCGCACACAAACCGACTCATGATCCTCGGAAAACAAATGGCCCGGTCAGGTCCATTTACGGGCCAAAAAAGAGGGCCCTAGGAAGCAACACAACACGCCAAATGTTCGAAGACAACGGAACAACCAAATACAGGGGCGCCGCACACCCACTATGTTTCACCGATGAGGTGCTGGATCATGAATTTCCAGCACGGTTCAAACCCATAAACATAGAGGCATACGACGGAACAACAGACCCTGGAGTCTGGATAGAGGATTACATACTACACATGGCTAGAGGAGATGATCTCCACGCCATAAAATACCTACCCCTCAAGCTCAAAGGGCCAGCTCGGCATTGGCTCAAAAGCCTCCCAGAAAACACTGTTGGAAGTTGGAAAGAGCTCGAGGATGCGTTTAGAGAAAATGTTCAAGGGACTTATGTCCGCCCTCCAGATGCAGACGATCTAAGTCATATAACTCAACAGCCCGGAGAGTCAGCGCGCAAATTCTGGAATAGGTTCCTTACCAAAAAGAACCAAATAGTCAACTGTCCGGACGCTGAAGCCTTAGCAGCTTTTAAACACAATGTCCGAGACGAATGGCTCGCCAGACACCTCGGCCAAGAGAAACCGAGAACAATGGCCGCGCTAACAAGCCTCATGACCCGCTTTTGCGCGGGGGAAGACAGCTGGCTAGCAAGATGCAGCACCAGCGACCCGAGTACATCCGAGATCAGAGATGGAAACGGAAATCACAGCACAGAAAGGATCAGCACCAGAATAAAGAAAAAAGCCCAAAGAACACGGCGGTCAACGCCAGATTCAAAAGCTCGCGGCCAAACAACAAAACACTGCCTCTTAAGGACAACAGTGATGAGCTATCCAACTTAAACAAAATTTTGGATCGGATATATCAAATCCACAGTACCTCCGGAAGGCCTGCAAACCACACCCACAGAGATTGTTGGGTTTTCAAACAGTCCGGCCGACTCAACGCCGAACACAAGGGGCTCGACGCGCCAAGCGAGGACGATGACGAACCCCACCAGCAGAGAACCGGAAAACAAAAGACTTTCCCACAAGAGGTCAAGACAGTAAACTCACTTCAGGTGATAGTACGGAAAAACAATGCGGCACCCGCTAAGGTAGGTGTCGCACGGACCACCCCAGCGGAACCTCGAGATTGGATGTCAAAACCAATCACTTTCGACCACCTGGATTATGCCAGAAGTATTCGGAACGCAGGATGGACTGCTCTAATATTGGATCCTAAAATCGACGGACTACAATTTACACAAGTCCTGATGGACGGCGGCAATGATTTAAACCTGCTATATCCGAACACAATCCGCAAGATGGGGATAGACCTTACTAAAATTCAACATAGCCGCACTTCCTTTAAAGGAGTGACGCCAGGCCCTTACGCCAAGTGCACAGGCTCCTTATTACTAGAAGTTGTGTTCGGGACACCTAACAACTTCCGATGCGAAAAGCTAATCTTTCATGTCGCCCCATTCAAAAGTAGCTATCAAGCACTATTGGGACGTGAAGCTTTTGTCCGCTTTAATGCAATACCACATTACGCGTCTCTTACGCTTAAAATGCCCGGTCCACGCGGCATCATTTCATTAAAAGGTCGTTTAAGACCCCGGACACGGCTAGACGAGTCCGGAATAAATAAGCTAGGGGCTCCCTAGCCGCACACCCCTTCACAAGGGGCTGTGCATATAAGCAATAATGAGCTAATTTGGCTCAGCTTTATTCATTTATTAATATTTTTTATGCACTTTTTTCGCACGATTTCCTTTCAAACTAAGTTCCTCTCTTTTTACAGATGAACAACGTGCACACCCGTCCAGGATAACGGCACAACGGAGACACAGGCGCAGACGTGCAGTAGGGACCCGTTGCAAGGATTCTTTTCAGATTAAGACCCTGCGTAAACCTTTTTTACTGTCTCTTGTTGTTATAATCCCCTGGTTTCTCATTATAACCAGAGAGGAGACTGACATTTTGGCATTGGCCGCGTCAGAAGACCTTGCTCGTACCTGGACACTAGGGGCTTAGGGCATTGTTCTGCCCATCATTATAAAGACCGAACACCTTAGGGAGTGTTCAGCGTCTTGAGTTAGGCCTTATATGCATCAGCTCCGAATCATGTCTTTGGTCAAATGTTGGGTTTGCCCGGCTCCTGTGTTTTGCTGCCTTACGTTCCGTATCATCGGCCAACGCGGCACCAAGAGAACTACTGCGATTGTGCCCCAGTTCGGCTGGTCGAGCACCTCAGGAGAGAAAGCCGAAAACTGACTGTCATGATACAGCGAGAGACTAGTCAACCACTCGATCGACTACCGGAATGTTTAGAATTCCTCTGCTTTGACGAAGGACCGTTTCCCGGTCAGGCACATACACGCCCCGAATCCGGAGAGCGCAGTGCCCCTTGGGGCTATATCGTAGTCCCACCCTTGAACTCCAATGGCTAAGTGAAAGTGATAAAGCATTATAGTCCGGTTGGCTCGTTTGCTACGCTACCACCTCCTTAACAGGACCGAGACGTCGGATTAAGTGTGAAAATGCGCTATTTTTGCGAACACCTCCGCACCTTGTGCGTGGGGGCAGAAGCCGACGACTGCCATCTTTCAGGTTATACATACGTATACACAAATGGCCGGACAGGAGATATTTCAATACTTGAACGCACAAGTACAAAAAGCGCCTACATCATAAACATTGTTTTATAAAATAAAAACGTTCATTTGAACGTGATATTTTTTGAGCACTGCGACTCTATTACACAAGCACCACGCAGAACTTCCCCAAAATAGTGCTCGATGGGTAACCGGATCTCGTCCGAACCCTGGGTCGCAACTACGGTGGCATCCATCTCTGTCCAATGTGTCTTCACACGGGCGAGGGCCATTCGTGCACCCTCTATGCAGGCCTACCGCTTCATCGCCTTGATTTGCGGCACCGCCCCAAGAAATTGCTGCAACAAGCCAAAATAACTCTTCGGCTTGGGCCTATCCGCACGATATCCGTCATGGCAAGTCTGGACAACCTATTCAGCTCAGCCCGCTCGGCCAACCGATCGGTCAGCGGAAGTGAACGCTCCGGACTATGGAATTGAGACCAAAACAGCTCTTCCGTCTTGTGATCCTTCTGACTTCGGAAGTGCACAACGGCATCCGCCGCACTCGCCGCCAAGTCCATATAAGGATCCTCCGGACCCCACAGCTGGCCAAGCTGAGCATACTTTGGATCCGTAAACCTTCGGCGCAGCAGAAAAGGCTTGCCAGCTACAATGTCTCCGGCCTGGCGCAGCTCTTCCTTTATAGCCCGCATTGCAGAACGGGCACCCTTGGCTTCGGCGGTGGCCTTCCCCAGGTCTTCTCGCTCCGCTAGGCGCTCCTTTTCAAGAGCCTCATTGCGGTCGGCATCATCTTTTAACTTTACGGCCATCTCGGCCATCTCTTCCCTGCTTTGGCAGTGCGCAGCCCTTTCAGCTTCTAACTCCTTGGCCGCCCTAAAGGCAGCCGCATCACTCCTTCTGGCTTGCTCCTTGGCTTGAGCAAGTTCGGCCCTAAGGCTCTCCACAGTAGCAGCACCATCTACGTCAAGCACAAAATTCGTAAGAGGTGGGCTTCGGCTCCCTTACTAGGTGACTATGGAGAAAAAATTTACCTTGCGACTCGTCAAGTCGCTTGTTGACTAGTGCGATGTCCGCATCCACAACGTCGAGTTGCCGCTTTAATTCAGCAACTCTATCAGTCCTCCTGGCCCCCGGACTATTCGCCACCTACATAGAAAAGGTGAAAGTTCATACCTGCGATTTTGATCCTCGGCACGCTGTCGCTTTCGACAACCTACCGAGTCTCAGGGGCTACTATCTACACAGGGCGCACTTTATGTGCAAAACTGTCAAAAAGGTGTGTCATTTTTTACATACCTCAAACCCCGCCAGCAAACTCCTGACGGCATTATGCAATCCGCTTTCGGCGGACGAAATCCTTCCAATCACCATACTCATCAATCATGGTGATCTTCTGAGATGGACGCCCTCTCAAGCAGATCCTTTAGCTCCCCCGGCCGAACATTAGTCGGCGCCGAACTCTTCGGCTCTGCCGGGCTCGGGGATACCCTCCGTGATGACACTTCAGGCTCGTCCGCCCTATCCGACGGCGCAGCGGACGGAGGCGTCTCGCTCTCCACCATCTCCGGACGAAGGTCTCCCGAAGACGAGCTCATCTGAGAAGGTCGGAGATCCGAACTACAAGGTAAAAACTTCGGTTATCCTCAGAAGCACAAATAGGGATGTCTCTTATTACCAAACTCCCTTTTTTCCACTTACGGCTCGCTGGAGGGCTGATTCTTTAGGGGAGATTGTGCGGCCGGGGCCTCCCCGGACGCAGGACCCTCTGGTGAAGATTTCTTCCCCCGCTTAGGGGCTTTGGCCTCTGGGTCTCCAGAGGCGGTCCTCTTCTCCCCTTGGAGGGAGGGATTTTCGATCCCCCTTTTTCAAGAGCCTCCTTGGGTGAGGCGGTAGCTCCCTTATTTTCCCCTCCGCTTTCTTCTAAAGGCGCAACCTCCAGCATCTTGACCAGCACGGGATCCGGCGCGGTCTCTGGGAGGGGGGCCGGACACCGTATCAGCTTTGCTTGCGCTATCCACTCCTGTTGAAGGATAACGAGTTAAAAGGCGAATTGTAGAAAGGCAAACAAACGGTACGTCCGAACACCGAGCTACTTACTTGAGTATCCGGGCGATTGCAGCTTAGGCCGGCGTCCTCGGTCAATTCCGGACACACCGCCCGTGATCCGAAGAACAACTCATACATCTCCACGGGTGTCGTACCCATGAAATGTTGGAGAATCCGTGGTCCCTCTGGATTGAACTCCCATAGCCGGAGAGGACGACGTTTGCAGGGCAGGAGACGCCTAATCAGCATAACCTGCATCACCATGACCATATCGATCTCCCTCGCTTGGAGGTCTCGAATCTGGCCCTGCAATAGGGGCACGTCTTTTGACGGCCCCCAGTTGAGCCCTTGGTTGACCCACGACATCAGCCGTCGAGGAGGTCCCGAGCGGAATACGGGCGGCAGCTTCTGCCTGCTGCCCTTCGGACCGGTGATATAGAACCACTCCTGTTGCCATAAGCCGAGCTCCTCTTGGAAGGAGCCCTCGGGAAACGGGGCGTCGGCCCTCCTGCTCACGGCCGCCCTGCCGCACTCTGCTTGACGCCCCTCGATCATCTTCGGCTCCACATTAAAAGTCTTCAGCCACAGGCCGAAGTGGGGGGTGACGCGGAAGAAGGCTTCGCAGACAACAATAAATGCAGAAATATGGAGGATGGACTCCGGAGCCAAGTCGTGGAATTCCAACCCATAATAGAACATGAGCCCTCTCACAAAAGGATCCATCGGGAAGCCTAAACTCCGACGGAGGTGGGATACAAAGACGACGTACTCGCCGGGCTCGGGGGTGGGGATGGCCTGCCCTTCGGCGGGCAGCCTGTGCGAAATCTCGTAAGACAGGTACTTGGCCTCTCGCAGCTTTAGCACGTCCTCCTCCGTGATGGAGGAGGGCATCCATCGGCCCTGAAGGTCGGAGCCGGACATTGTTGAAGGTCCGAAGCACGCGAATCTAGGGCTCTGGGTGTTGGAACTTGGAGCAAGGAGAAGATTCGATGGAGGATTGAAGAAAAGAAACGGGCCTTGGTCCTATTATAAAGAGGGAGAATACCAAGAGCCATCTCTGTGACCGTTCGAGACTCACCTTCGATAGAGGGGGCGTGGCCACGGGCGCGGTTGGGTTACCCACGTCCGTATTGATGAGAATCCCGGGATAAGGGGAACACGATCTCTGCTTCGACAAGATGTGCCAAGAAAACCGCTTCGCTAAACGCGCTGAGGTGGTATAATAAAAAAAAGATTCCAGTAAAGGCTTGGTGGTGGTGTTACGTCATGCCACAAAACACGTCAGCAGATTGAACTTGTGTACATAATATTCTCTCTACGGTGGTATGTGGAATTTATTTTGCAGAGCCGGACACTATCCTAGTGTTCACAATCTTCTATGAATTATTCGGAGGAGGAACCCGCCTTGCAATGCCGAACAATATGCGCGCCGGACTCATCGTCATTGAAGCCTGGTTCAGGGGCTACTGAGGGAGTCCTGGACTAGGGGGTGTCCGGACAGCCGGACTATCATCGTCAGCCAGACTCCAAGACTATGAAGATGCAAGATTGAAGACTTCGTCCCGTGTCCGGATGGGACTTTCCTTGGCGTGGAAGGCAAGCTTGGCGATACGGATATGTAGATCTCCTACCATTGTAACCGACTCTGTGTAACCCTAGCCCTCCCCGGTGTTTATATAAACCGGAGGGTTTTAGTCCGTAGGACGTACAACCATTACAACAATCATACCTTGGGCTAGCTTCTAGGGTTTAGCCTCCTTGATCTCGTGGTAGATCCACTCTTGTATTACCCATATCATCAATATCAATCAAGCAGGAGTAGGGTTTTAGCTCCATCGAGAGGGCCCGAACCTGGGTAAAAACATCGTGTCCCTTGTCTCCTGTTACTATCCGCCTAGACGCACAGTTCGGGACCCCCTACCCGAGATCCGCCGGTTTTGACACCGACAAGTAGTATCTCTACTTGGTGCTGAGAATTTGGCTAGCATGAGAGGGAAAGGCAAGCTCAACATGTTAGAGGAACCATGACAACATACTTTATCTCAGATGTAAGAAACCATAACTCATTATGTTGTCTTCCTTGTCCAACATCAACTCTTTAGCATGTCATATTTTAAAGACTGCTCCCAATCATAAAAGATGTCAATGATAATATATCTATATGTGAAACCTCTCTCTCCTTATTACTTCCTATTAATTGCAATGATGACCATAGCTATATTTGCCAACTCCCAACAACTTTTAATCATCATACTCTTTCTACGTGGAGTCATTACTTTCACTAAGATCAATATAAATTCTTTGTTTCTTTTTATTCTTTTCTTTATTCACCAAAGATCATGGCAAAGTAATCAAGCCCTTGACTCAACACTAATCTTTATTATATAGCTCACAGACTCGATTACAAAGAAGGATCATAAAGCAAAACTCAAAACTAGATCATGCCATGACTTTATGCTACTAAATCAAGATACTATTAATAGGATCGAACTAAGAAAAACGGTAAAGATAGGAGTTGTGATGGTGATACGATACCGGGGCACCTCCCCCAAGCTTGGCAGTTGCCAAGGGGAGTGCCCATACCCATGTGATTATATCTCCTTCTTTGTTGTTGGCGGTGGAGGTGTTGTTGATGATGGAAGCTTGTCGTCCACCTTTCATGGCATAGGCTCACCCTCATAGAATGATGATCGAGTCTCCGGAATCCTCAAATCTGCAACGGAAATAGATCGAAACGAAAACAGAGGATATTTGCGTGATACGGTCGTCAAAACCTTCGGGAGAATATATAATGAATTTTTACCGACCAAAATACGTATCGTGCAAGAAAATGGAGTCCGGAGGGCACACGGGGTGCTCACGATGTAGGGGGGCGTGCCCAGGGGGGTAGGGCGCGCCCTCCACCCTTGTGGAGGCCTCGTGTCCTCCCCAGACTACTACTTATTTTTCTATTTTTCTAAATATTCCAAAACGGAGAAATATTGCTTTAAAAATTGTTTTGGGGTCGGTTTACTTACCGTACCACATACCAATTCCTTTTCGGAGTCTGGAACGTTCTGGAAAGTGTCCCTTATGTATTCCTCCGGGGTTACGGTTTCAATAATATTGGTTTCAACATTTATGGGATTACCTGAGATATAATGTTTGATTCTTTGACCGTTTACCACCTTTGGATTTGTGCCTGCGAAGTTGTTGATTTTTATGGCACCGGAACGATAGACCTCCTCGATAACGTAAGGACCTTCCCATTTGGAGAGAAGTTTTCCTGCAAAAAATCTTAAACGAGAGTTGTATAGTAGTACATAATCACCTACATTAAACTCACGCTTTTGTATCCTTTTATCATGCCACCTTTTAACTTTTTCTTCAAACAGCTTCGCATTTTCATAAGCTTGGGTTCTCCATTCATCAAGTGAGCTAATATCAAACAACCTCTTCTCACCGGCAAGTTTGAAGTCATAATTGAGCTCTTTGATAGCCCAATATGCCTTATGTTCTAGTTCAAGAGGTAAATGACATGCTTTTCCATAAACCATTTTATACGGAGACATACCCATAGGATTTTTGTATGCAGTTCTATAGGCCCATAATGCATCATTTAGTTTTTTGGACCAATTCTTTCTATACCTATTGATAGTCTTTTGCAAAATTAATTTGAGCTCTCTATTGCTCAACTCTACCTGACCACTAGACTGCGGGTGATAAGGAGATGCAATTCTATGATTAACATAGTATTTAGCAAGCATCTTACGGAAAGCACCATGAATAAAGTGTGAACCACCATCAGTCATTAAGTATCTAGGGACTCCAAACCTCGGAAAAATAAATTCCTTAAGCATTTTAATAGAATTGTTATGATCGGCACTACTAGTTGGAATAGCTTCTACCCACTTAGTAACGTAATCAATAGCTACTAAAATATGAGTGTAACAATTAGAGGCAGGAAAAGGCCCCATATAATCAAAGCGCCAAACATCAAATGGCTCAATAACAAGTGAATAATTCATAGGCATTTCTTGATGTCTACTGATATTACCAATTCTTTGACATTCATCGCAAGACAAAACAAACTTACGGGCATCCTTGAAGAGAGTAGGCCAATAAAACCCGGATTGCAATACCTTATGTGCAGTTCTATCTCCAGCGTGATGTCCTCCATAAGCTTCAGAGTGACACTTGCATAGGATCTGTTCCTGTTCATGCTCAGGTACACAACGTCTAATAACACCATCTACTCCTTCTTTATAAAGATGTGGGTCATCCCAAAAGTAATGTCTCAAATCATAGAAAAACTTTTTCTTTTGTTGGTATGTGAAGCTAGGTGGTATAAATTTAGCAACAATATAATTAGCATAATCAGCATACCACGGAGTGCTATGAGAAGTACTTATGACATTTAATTGCTCATCAGGAAAGCTATCATCAATAGGTAGTGGGTCATCAAGAACATTCTCTAGCCTAGACAAGTTGTCTGCAACGGGGTTCTCAACTCCTTATCTATCAACAATATGTAAATCAAATTCTTGGAGCAAGAGAACCCATCTAATGAGTCAAGGTTTTGCATCTTTCTTTTCCATAAGATATTTAATAGCAACATGATCTGTATGAATAGTTACTCTAGAATCAACAATATAGGGTCTGAATTTATCACAGGCAAACACAACTGCTAAGAGTTCCTTTTCAGTAGTAGCATAATTTCTTTGAGCATTGTCTAGAGTCTTACTAGCATAATGGACAACATTTAATTTCCTATCAACTCTTTGCCCTAGAACAGCACCTACAGCATAATCACTAGCATCACACATAATTTCAAAGGGTAAATTCCAATCAGGTGGCTGAACAATAGGTGTAGAGACTAATGATTTCTTAAGTATTTCAAATGCTTCTACACAATCATCATCAAAGACAAATGGTACATCTTTTTGTAATAAACTAGTCAGAGGACGAGAGATTTTTGAGAAGTCCTTAATGAACCTCCTATAAAATCCAGCATGACCAAGGAAACTTCTTATACCTTTGATGTCCTTGGGACATGGCATCTTTTCAATAGCATCAACCTTGGCTTTATCAACTTCAATACCTCTTTCAGAAACTTTGTGCCCCAAGACAATACCTTCATTAACCATAAAGTGGCACTTTTCCCAATTCAAGACAAGATTAGTTTCTTCACATCTCTGCAAAACTCGATCAAGATTGCTCGAGCAATCATCAAAAGAGGAACCATAGACGGAAAAGTCGTCCATGAAAACCTCACAAATCTTTTCACAAAAATCAGAGAATATAGCCATCATGCATCTTTGAAAGGTAGCAAGTGCATTACATAAACCAAAAGGCATACGTCTATAAACAAAAGTACCAAAAGGGCATGTAAAAGTAGTCTTTGATTGATCTTTAGCCGACACAGGTATTTGAGAGAAACCAGAATAACCATCTAGAAAGCAATAATGAGTATGTTTGCATAATCTTTCTAGCATTTGATCAATAAAAGGTAAGGGGTAATGATCTTTCTTAGTAGCTTTATTTAATTTGCGGAAATCAATTACCATCCTATAACCTGTGATAATTCTTTGCGGGATCAATTCATCTTTATCATTAGGGATAACAGTAATACCTCCCTTCTTAGGGACACAATGGATAGGACTCACCCACTGACTATCAGCAACGGGATAAATTATACCTTCCTCCAAAAGCTTGAGTATTTCTTTTCTTACCACTTCTTTCATTTTAGGATTCAAACGTCGTTGAGGATCACGAACTGGTTTGGCATCCGCTTTCAAATTTATTTTATGTTGACATAGAGTGGGACTAATGCCCTTAAGATCATCAAGAGTATATCCAATAGCGGCACGGTGCTTCTTCAGAGTTTTCAATAATCTTTCTTCTTCATGCTCTGAAAGGTTAGCACTAATAATAAGAGGATATATTTTCTTTTCATCAAGACAAGCATATTTAAGATTATCAGGCAACGGTTTGAGCTCAAACACGAGATCACCCTTGGGTGGAGGAGGATCCCCTAGGATTTCAACAGGAAAATTGTGTTGCGGAACAGGTTCCTGTTTAAAGAATACTTCATCTATTTCCCTTCTTTCATTCATGAACATCTCATTTTCATGGTCTAGCAAATAGTGTTCTAAAGGATCACTAGGAGGTACGGCAATAGAAGCAAGACCAATAATTTCATCCTCACTAGGCAATTCTTCCTCACGATGTTGTTTACTAAATTTAGAAAAATTAAACTCATGAACCATATCATCCAAGACAATAGTAACAACATTCTTTTCGCAATCTATCTTAGCATTAACAGTATTCAAGAAGGGTCTACCAAATATAATGGGACAAAAGCTATCTTGTGGAGAACCAAGAACAAGAAAATCAGCGGGATATTTGGTTTTCCCACACAAGACTTCAACATCTCTAACAATTCGCATTGCAGATATAGTATCTCTATTGGTAAGTTTAATTGTAACATCAATATCTTCTAACTCAGCAGGTGCGATATCATGCATAATTTCTTTATATAAGTCAATGGGTATAACACTAGCACTATAACCCATATCACATAAGCCATGATAACAATGGTCTCCTATTTTAACAGAAATAACAGGCACGCCTACCACAGGTCTATGTTTATCTCTATCACAGGGTTTAGCAATTCTAGCAGTCTCACCAGAGAATTCAATGACATGCCCATCAATATTATCGGACAAGAGATCTTTAACAATAGCAATATTAGGTTCTACTTTGACTTGCTCAGGAGGTGTATAAGTTCTAGTATTGCTTTTACGAACAACAGTTGAAGCTTTAGCATGATCCTTTACTCTAGCAGGGAAAGGTGGTTTCCCAACATAAGAGGCGGGAACAATAGGATCATTATAAGTGATGGTCTTTTCTTTAACTTTAATAGGTGCAACTACTTTTACTTCTATGGGAGGATGATATTTAAACCACTTCTCCTTGGGGAGATCAACATAAGTAGCAAAAGATTCACAGAAAGAAGCTACTATCTCATAGTCAAGTCCATATTTAGTGCTAAACTTACGGAAAATATCGGTATCCATAAAAGATTTAACACAATCAAACTTAGGTGTCATACCTGACTCCTTACCTTCGTCGAGGTCCCAATCTTCAGAGTTGCGTTTAATTCTATCCAATAAATTCCATATGAATTCAATAGTCTTCATCATCAAAGAGCCAGCACAAGAAGTATCGAGCATGGTTTGATTATTATCAGAAAGCCTAGCATAAAAATTCTGAAGAATTGTCAATTTTGAGAGCTCATGATTGGGGCATGAATATAACATGGATTTAAGCCTTCCCCAAGCTTGAGCGATGCTTTCTCCTCCGCGAGGCCAAAAATTATATATATAATTGCGATCATGATGAACAAGATGCATAGGGTAATACTTTTGATGAAATTCCAATTTCACTCTTTTATAGTTCCATGATCTCGTATCATCACATAGCCTATACCATGTCGATGCGTCTCCCTCCAAAGATAAAGGGAAATCCTTCTTCTTAACAACATCATCGGGTATACTTGCAAGCTTAAATAATCCACAAATATCATCCAAATAGCGTAGATGCTCGTCGGGATGCTTTGTCCCATCTCCTGTAAAAGTATTAGCCAGCAGTTTTTCCATAATACCCAAAGGAAATTCAAAAGGAGTTTCATTTTCAATAGGTTCAGTAGGTTGAGGAGCAACTCTTTGCTCTACTGGACGGGGTGAAGATACCCCGAATAAGCCCCTCAGAGATTCACTTTCCATAGTAACAAGTGACAGAAAATTTCAGCACACTATATAAATTTTTCCTTACCAAATTCCACTTACCAAAAGCGCTACACTCCCCGGCAACGGCACCAGAAAAGAGTCTTGATGACCCACAAGTATAGGGGATCTATCGTAGTCCTTTCGATAAGTAAGAGTGTCGAACCCAACGAGGAGCAGAAGGAAATGATAAGCAGTTTTCAGCAAGGTATTCTCTGCAAGTACTGAAATAAGTGATAACAGATAGTTTTGTGATAAGATAATTGGTAACGAGTAACAAGTAACAAAAGTAAATAAAGTGCAGCAAGGTGGCCCAATCCTTTTCGTAGCAAAGACAAGCCTGCACAAACTCTTATAATAGGAAAAGAGCTCCCGAGGACACATGGGAATATCGTCAAGCTAGTTTTCATCACGCTCATATGATTCGCGTTCGGTACTTTGATAATTTGATATGTGGGTGGACCGGTGCTTGGGTACTGCCCTTACTTGGATAAGCATCCCACTTATGATTAACCTCTATTGCAAGCATCCGCAACTACAACAAAAGTATTAAGGTAAACCTAACCATAGCATAAAACATATGGATCCAAACCATCCCCTTACGAAGCAACGCATAAACTAGGGTTTAAGCTTCTGTCACTCTAGCAACCCATCATCTACTTATTACTTCCCAATGCCTTCTTCTAGGCCCAAATAATGGTGAAGTGTTATGTAGTCGACATTCACATAACACAACTAGAGGTTAGACAACATACATCTTATCAAAATATCGCACGAATACCAAATTCACATGACTACTAATAGCAAGACTTCTCCCTTGTCCTCAGGAACAAACGTAACTACTCACAAAGCATATTCATGTTCATAATCAGAGGGGTAATATTGTGCATAAAGGATCTGAACATATGATCTTCCACCAAATAAACCAACTAGCATCAACTACAAGGAGTAATCAACACTACTAGCAACCTACTAGCACCAATCCCGGACTTGGAGACAAGAATTGGATACAAGAGATGAACTAGGGTTTGGAGATGAGATGGTGCTGATGAAGATGTTGATGGAGATTGCCCTCTCCGGATGAGAGGAGCGTTGGTGATGATGATGACGATGATTTCCCCCTCCCGGAGGGAAGTGTCCCCGGCAGAACAGCTCTGCCGGAGCCCTAGATTGGTTTCGCCAAAGCTCCGCTTCGTGGCAGTGGAGTCTCGTCCCGAAAGGTTGCCTATTATTTTTTTCTCATCGAAAGACTTCATATAGGAGAAGATGGGCGTCGGAGAGCCACTAGGGGGCCCACGTGGGCCCCCTGGCCTTCATCTTTGGTGACGATTTTTCTTTATTTATTTTAAGATATTCCGTGGAGTTTCAGGACTTTTGGAGTTGCGCAGAACATGTCTCCAATATTTGCTCCTTTTCCAGCCAGAATTCCAGCTGTTGGCATTCCCCCTCTTCATGGTAAACCTTGTAAAATAAGAGAGAATAGCCATAAGTATTGTGACATATCGTGAAATAACAACCCATAATGCGATAAATATTGATATAAAAGCATGATGCAAAATGGACGTATCATGGTGATATTAGAGTCGTGCTAGTTGAGTAATTGTGAAATTGAGAAATACTTGTGTTGAGGTTTGCAAGTCCCGTAGCATGCACGTATGGTGAACCGTTATGTAATGAAGTTGGAGCATGAGGTGCTCTTTGATTGCTTTCCTTATGAGTGGCAGTCGGGGATGAGCGACGGTCTTTTCCTACCAATCTATCCCTCTAGGGGCATGCGTAGTAGTACTTTGCTTTGAGGGCTAAGTAGACTTTTGCAATAATTATATGAGTTCTTTATGACTAATGTGAGTCCATGGATATACGCACACTCACCCTTCCACTTTGCTAGCCTCTATTGTTCCGCGCAACTTTCGCTGGTATCATGAAACCATTATTTACCTTCCTCGAAACAACCACCATACCTACCTATTATGGCATTTCCGTAGCCATTCCGAGATATATTGCCATGCAACTTCCATCATCATCATATACATGACTTGAGCATTCATTGTCATATTGCTTTGCATGATCGTAATATAGCTAGCATGATGTTTTCATGGCTTGTCCGTTTTTTATGTCATTGCTGTGCTAGATCATTGCACATCCCGGTACACCGCCGGAAGCATTCATATAGAGTCATATCTTTGTTCGAGATATCGAGTTGTAATATTGAGTTGTAAGTAAATAAAAGTGTGATGATAATTTAGAGCATTGCCCCAGCGAGGAAAGGGTGAAGGAGACTATGATTCCCCCACAAGTCGGGATGAGACTCCGGACTTTATGAAAAATAGAAGAGGCCAAAGAAGCCCAAATAAAAAAAAGAGGCCAAAGAAGCCCACCAAAAAGAAAGAAAAAAATAAAAAATGAAAAAGAAAAAGAAAAAAAATGAGAGAAAAAGAGAGAAGGGGCAATGTTACTACCCTTTTACCACACTTGTACTTCAGAGTAGCACCATATTCTTCATATAGAGAGTTTCTTGAGTTATCACTTTCATATTCTAGTGGGAATTTTCATTATAGAACTTGGCTTGTATATTCTGATGATGGGCTTCCTCAAACGCCCGAGGTCTTCATGAGCAAGCAAGTTGGATGCACACCCACTTAGTTTCCAGTTTGAGCTTTCATACACTTATAGCTCTTAGTGCATCCGTTGCATGGCAATCCCCACTCACTCACATTGATATCTATTGATGGGCATCTCCATAGCCCGTTGATACGCCTAGTTGATGTGAGACTTTCTTCTTCCTTTTTGTCCTCACAACCACCACCAAATACCACCATAGTGTTATGTCCATGGCTTGCGCTCATGTATTGCGTAAGAGTTGAAAAAGCTGAAGCGCGTTAAAAAGGATGAAGCAATTGCTCAGCTCGTCATCGGGGTTGTGCATGATGGGAGTATTTTGTGTAATGAAGATGGAGCATAGCCAGACTATATGATTTTGTAGGGATGAGCTTTCTTTGGATATGTTATTTCGATAAGACATAATTGCTTGGTTGGTATGCTTGAAGTATTATTGTTTTTATGTCAAATGATAGACTATTGCTTTGAATCACTCGTGTCTTAATATTCATGCCATGATTAGACATATGATCAAGATCATGCTAGGTAGCATTCCACATCAAAAATTATCTTTTTTATCATTTACCTACTTGAGGACAAGCAAGAATTAAGCTTGGGGATGCTGATACGTCTCCGTCGTATCTATAATTTTTGATTGTTCCATGCCAATATTCTTCAACTTCCATATACTTTTGGCAACTTTTTATACTATTTTTGGGACTAACATATTGATCCAGTGCCCAGTGTCAGTTCCTGTTTGTTGCATGTTTTATGCTTCGCAGAAACCCAATATCAAACGGAATCCAAGCTGGATAAAAATGGACGGAGAATTATTTTGGAATATTTGGGATTTTCCGGAGGAAGAATCAACGCGAAACGGTGCCCGAGGTGGCCAAGAGATAGGGGGACGCGCCCACCCCCCTGGGCGCGCCTGGCACTCTCCTGGGCCACCTGTAAGGTGGTTGATGCTCTTCTTTTGCCGCAAGAAAGCTAATTTTACGAGAAAAATCTGGGCAAAAGATTAACCCCAATCGGAGTTACGGATCTCTAGATATAAAGGAAACGGTTAAGGGGCAGAATCTGAGAACGCAGAAATAGAGAGATAGATCCAATCTCGGAGGGGCTCTCGCCCCTCCCAAGCCATGGGAGCCAAGGACCAGAAGGGAAACCCTTCTCCCATCTAGGGAGAAGGTCAAGGAAGAAGAAGAATAAGGGGGGCTCTCTCCCCCTTGCTTCCGGTGGCGCCGGAGCGCCGCCGGGGGCCATCATCATCACCGCGATCTTCACCAACACCTCCATCATCTTCATCAACATCTCCATCACCTTCCCCCATCTATATTCAGCGGTCCACTCTCCTGCAACCCACTATACCCTCTACTTGAACATGGTTCTTTATGCTTCATATTATTATCCAATGATGTGTTGCCATCCTATGATGTCTGAGTAGATTTTCGTTGTCCTATTGGTGGTTGATGAATTGCTATGATTGATTTAATTTGCTTGTGGTTATGTTGCTGTCCTATTGTGCACTCCGTGTCGTGCAAGCATGAGGGATCCCTGCTGTAGGGTGTTGCAATATGTTCATGATTCTTTTATGGTGGGTTGCTTGAGTGACAGAAGCATAAACCCGAGTAAGGGGATTGTTGCGTATGGGATAAAAGGGGACTTGATGCTTTAATGCTATGGTTGGGTTTTACCTTAATGAATCTTTAGTAGTTGCGGACGCTTGCTAGAGTTCCAATCATAAGTGCATATGATCCAAGAAGAGAAAGTATGTTAGCTTATGCCTCTCCCACATAAAATTTGCTACCGGTCTAGTAACATAATCAATTGCTTAGGGACAATTCCACAACTCCTACCACCACTTTTCCACACTCGCTATATTTACTTTATTGCATCTTTATCTAAACAGCCCCTACTTTTTATTTATGTGTTCTTTATTATCTTGCAAACCTATCCTATCACACCTACAAAGTACCTCTAGTTTCATACTTATTCTAGGTAAAGCGAACGTCAAGCGTGCATAGAGTCGTATCAGTGGCCGATAGGACTTGAGAGAGTATTTGTTCTACCTTTAGCTCCTCGTTGGGTTCGACACTCTTACTTATCAAAAGAGGCTACAACTATCCCGTATACTTGCGGTCTATCACACCACCGGCTCCTCTGGATCTCGTTTCGCCCCCATCTTCTCCTCGGCTCCACCAGCGCCGCCGCCGCCCACACCATGCAACCCCATCTTCTCTGACCACATCACAAACCATATCAAGTTTCTCCTTAATCCTGCTGATCACAACTATCACAAGTGGAAGTCATTCTTCCTCATGGTCCTGGTTCGCTATGGAGTTCTCTTCCTCATTGAGCACCCACTCCCCCCAACGCCGATGCCTCCTACCACGAGCTCGATGCTCATGTTGCTCTGTGGATCTACGCCACTCTTGCGGATCCCATGGTCGACCACGTCGTCGGCGCCACCACCACCTATGCCCTCTAGAAGAAGATCCGCGATTTCTTCCTCGCCAACTGCGATGCCCGGTACATGATCCTCAACCGGCAGTATCAAAATCTCAAGCAGGGTGACCTACCCATGGCTGAGTATGCGCGCCGCATGAAGCTACTCACCAACGGCCTTGCGGACATCGACCACGCTGTCACGGAGACCGACCTCACCACCCAGTTCCTCCATGGACTCGACAAGCGGCTTGACACCATCCGCGTCGTCCTCAGTGACCAGGGCCTCCCGTTCGACACCGTCCTCTCACGGGTTTTCCTGGCCGAGGAGTCCTAGGTGCAACAGGCTGCCGAAGAGAGCGCCTCCGCCTTCGCTCTTCCAGGTGGTGATCACGGCTCCACCAGCGGCTCTGGCCCCGGCTAGCGGGGCACTGGTGATCGCAGCTCCAGCAGCTCCTCCGACCGGCCGCCATCCGATCGCTCCTAGGCTCCTCACCCGCCTCAGCCGCCCTCTGACCGTGGCCGCGGTGACCGCGGCCGTGGGCGTGGCCATCCGGCGCCCCTGCCTTCGCCATTCACCGGGTATTTTGCCCCGTATGGCATGGCGCTCCCGCCGCCGCGCTCTGGTTGGGTGCCTCCCAACACCACCAGCGTTCTCGGCCCCCGTCCGGGCGCTCACGCTCAGGCCTACAACATGTACCAGCCGCTGCCTCCGTCGCCCTACTACCCGCCTCTCCAGCCCTCATGGGAGCACCTCGCCATGCTGAATGCCGCCTATAGCAACTCCGGCTTCCCCGCCAACCCTACCCCCGAGTGGTACATGGACAGTGGCGCCTCTTCCCATGTCACCGGCAACCAAGGTACCTTGGCCATGTCTAGTTCTTCCTTAAAGCATGTTCCTTCTACTATTCTTGTCGGCAATGGACACCACCTCCCTGTCACGACCACCGGTTGCACCACTCTTCCTCCTCATGATTTCCGCCTCACTGACATTCTCGTCCCTCCCAATGTAGTTACTAGCCTTATCTCCGTTCGCAAGTTCACTACTGACAACTCTTGTTCTGTTGAAATTTTCCCTTGTGGTTTTCTTGTGAAGGACCTACACACTCGGAAGGTTCTCATGATCTCCGCTAGTACCGGCGATCTTTACCCCTTCATTGGAAACCCACCAGCGCGCGCATCGGCCTTCCTCGCTACTTCTCCGGACGTGTGGCACCGGCGACTTGGGCATCCTGGCGCTCATAGCCTCTCTTCCATCACACATGATTTTCTTGTTGATTGTACTAAAGCGCCCCATTCTCCCTGTAGTGCTTGCCAATTAGGGCGTCAGCCACGTCTCCCTTTCCCTTCTTCTACTAGCAGAACATTTGCGCCTTTTGATTTAATCCATTGCGATTTATGGACTTCGCCGGTTGTAAGTTTTTCAGGCTTTCAATACTATCTTGTTGTGTTAGATGATTACACACATTATTCATGGACATTTTCTTTACACCACAAATCCAACACATCCACTGTTCTCCGATGTTTCTTTGCGTTCATCTATACACAATTCCATGTGGTGATCAAAAGCATGCAATGCGACAACGGTGGTGAATTCATCAACGCATCCCTACGCTCGTTCTTTTCTTCCACCGGCGTTGCCTACCGTTTTTCTTTCCCGCATACTTCTCCACAAAACGGTAAGGCCGAGCGCCTTATTCGCACAACAAACGACATCATTCGTACTCTCCTCCTACAAGCCAACCTAACGCCTCCCTTTTGGGTCGAAGCCCGACACACAACCACATATTTACTAAACCGGCGTCCCTCTCGTGCCATTGCCTCCCACACCCCTTATTTTCTCTTACATGGCATTCATCCCACTTATGATCATCTTCGCGTCTTCCGGTGCCTGTGTTTTCCCAACACCTATGCCACATCCGCCCACAAGCTCGCCCCACGCTCCACCCGCTGTATTTCTCTCGGTTATCCCCTTGAGCACAAAGGGTACAGATGCTATGATCTCGCCTCCCGACGCGTCATTGTCTCTCGACACGTTATTTTCGACGAAACGATCTTCCCCTACCAGCCGCACACATCTTGGCACGAGCAGCCCTCCTCCATAGAAAATCCCCATGCAGATCCTATCCAACCCTTGCATGCCTTTGATCCGGTGCCGTCCCCACCAGCCGATCCACCTGCGCCCTCTGATTCGCGCTCCACTCCCCGCACCGGACCCCACCAAATCCCACCTACCACCCCTCGATCGCCCAGCCCACCCTCGCCACCCGATTCGTGCGCAAATTCCCACCAGCCCCCCACCCACCCGACCGCTTCCTCCGCGGGCCCGCCCTCGCCCCACGCATCCACCCCCAAGCCGCTCCCTCGCCCTCGATTCCCGCATCGCCTGGCGGATCCGCATAGCCTTCCACGTCTGCCACCCGCACGCCCGCGCCTGCCGCCTCTGCCACGCCACTTGGGCCTCGATCTTCCTCGGATCGCCCGCCCTGCTCTGCCTCCGGCCCCACAGCATCTACCTCCCCTTTCGTGCCATCCACTCCTGCAGCGCCACGTCTCCCGCGCCATGCCATTCCCGTCCAACCCCCAAATAATGCACATCGCATGTCCACACGAGCCAAAACCGGGTATCTCATGCCCAAACGCCTTTTTCTTGCCGATGCCACTTCTTCCTCCATCTCCCCACTTCCACCCACATATAAATCCACTCTCAAAGACCCCCATTGGCGCCAAGCTATGCTAGAAGAATACAATGCTTAAATGAACAACTTCACTTGGTCTTTGGTGCCTAAACCTACAGGTGTCAACGTGGTCACGGGCAAATGGATTTTTCGTCACAAGTTCCATTCTGACGGCACTTTGGCTCGCTACAAGGTACGCCGGGTTGTTCGGGGCTTCACTCAGCAAGAAGGCATTGATTATGGAGAGACCTTCAGCCCGGTTGTCAAGCCGGCCACCATTCGCGTTGTGTTGAGTCTTGCCACATCCCACTCTTGGCCCATTCATCAGCTCGACGTGAAGAATGCCTTTCTTCATGGCGATCTGCACGAGACGGTCTATTGCGCTCAACCCGCTGGGTTTGTGGATCCCACCCGGCCGGACCATGTTTGCCACCTTCGCAAGTCTCTCTATGGCCTTAAACAAGCTCCACGAACTTGGTTCCTTCGGTTCCAGGCCTATCTCCTCTCTCTTGGTTTTCGAGCCTCCAAGAGTGACTCCTCCCTCTTTATCTTGCACCGTGGCGCCTCCATCGCGTACTTGTTAGTCTATGTAGATGACATCATTCTAACAGCAAACACCACCACTACACTCCACTCCATCATTGCCTCGCTCAAGCACGAGTTCTCTATGACTGATCTCGGTGCTCTCCACCACTTCTTGGGCGTCAATGTCACCCCCAACGAGTCCGGTCTCTTCTTGTGCCAACAACAGTACACTCTTGAGATCTTGGACCGGGCCAAGATGCTCAACTGTAAGCCGGTCTCCACACCGGTTGACACCAGCTCCAAACTGTCCTCCCATGATGGCATGCTTCTCTCCAACCCCACGCTATATCGTAGCCTCGCCGGTGCCTTGCAATATCTTACCCTCACGCGCCCCGACATTGCCTACGCTGTCCAACAGGC
Source organism: Triticum timopheevii (assembly GCA_963921465.1). Taxonomy (NCBI): domain Eukaryota; kingdom Viridiplantae; phylum Streptophyta; class Magnoliopsida; order Poales; family Poaceae; genus Triticum; species Triticum timopheevii. The sequence goes on from OY997274.1 coordinate 486,172,775, forward strand.
TTGACTTTTCATGCATGCACCTCGCGACTCTCATATGCAGCTCGTGAAGCGGATACTTTGCTACTTGCGCGGCACCTCTCACTATGGACTTCAGCTTTACAAGTCCTCCACCGCCGATCTCATTGCTTATTCCGACGCAGATTGGGCGGGGTGCCCGGACACCAGGAAGTCCACTTCTGGGTTTTGTGTTTACCTCGGTTCCAATCTTGTCTCGTGGTCATCGAAGCGACAAGCCACCATCTCCCGCTCTAGCGCCAAAGCGGAATACAACGGGGTTGCCAATTGTGTGGCTGAATCCTGCTGGCTGCGTCAACTTCTCTTCGAGCTAAAGCATCCGCCATCTCGCGCCACCATCGTGTACTGTGATAACATTAGTGCCTCGTATCTCGCTTGTAACCCGGTCCAACATCAATGCACCAAACACATCGAGATCGACCTGCACTTTGTACGCGACCGGGTGGCTCTCGGCGAGGTCCGCGTTCTACACGTCCCATCGAGCTCTCAATTTGCCGATGTCTTCACAAAGGGGTTACCATCCACGGTGTTCTTCGACTTTCGGTCCAGCCTCAACATCCTACCCAACGGAGTTCCGGCTGAGGGGGGTGTTAGCGTATGTACGTTGCATGTATGTATGACTGAGTCTAGCCACGCCTGGCCTGCGTGCCACCGTTGTAGGGGCGTTGGGCAGACTCTCATTGTATTTATGTTGTAATCTGTAACTTCAAAGCATCAATCAAGGAAGATAGTTTCCAACTCATATCTCGCCCAATCTCTCCCCGGCGCGAGGGATCCGTAGCTGCGCTTCTTTCTGCGCCTCCCCTCGTCGCGATTCTGCTCGCGGCACCAAATGGCCCTGGGACTGGTATCCGGTCGGCGTTACTCCGTCTAGAGCCTCTTGCACCAAGGTCCCACGCGGGGGAGGGAAGGAGGGGATGGAGGCGGAGCTGGTCATGGTCTGCCGCCTCGCCGTTCTAGAAGCCGAAAGTGTCCTGCAGGAGCTCCTGGAATATTCCCAGCACAGCCGAGGACGGAGGACCGCTACTAGAAGGACAACCGGCAGCTAGGTGCCCTTTAATTTTGTGTGAGTTTCCTCTTCGTTGTCATTTTGTTATGAATTCAGGTAGATTCTGGTGCTGCTTGCGTTTATCTCTGGCCCTTGGCGAATTTGAGGCACTAATCTTCTTTTTGTTCGCATCTCACAATCTAGTTGCATGTTGCCCGTAAGGTGTTTGTTGAAATGGCATGCTTGCGTGATGCATCAAGTTAGGCACGACAGCGCTGAATCAAGCAGCCAAAACGAAGTAGGGATTAATTATCACCATGGCATTGCTGTACTTAACCAACAACGTTTAGGAATTAGTTATCGCCATGGTACTCTTTGTACTTAACTTGTTGTCCAGCTTAGAGTCACGGTGACCACCATCGTATCAATATACTCCCTCCGTTCGGAATTACTTGTCACAAAAATGGATAAAAATGGATGTATCTACAACTAAAATACATCTAGATACATTCATTTCTTGGACGAGTAATTCCGAACGAAGGGAGTAGTTACCAAGCTGTCTAGATGAAATTGTCATCATGACATGGAATTAGTTACCAAGTCCATGTTACAGATACCATCATGGATCGTAGTTACCTATCTGTTTATTTATAATTATGACCATAACATCAATAATTGCCCATTAGTCTGATACAGTCATCTCATGGCTTCGATGTAGTTATCCGACTGTTTAGATTATGCGGTTTCGAAAACTAACTTACATATGTTTTGTTTTATGGGTTTCGACCGAATGCTTCACAATCCCTCGAATGGCAATCGCTCGATTGGAATCAAGCGAGACGAGAAAACCGTTAGCTTCTTCTCGCACCCCCGAGAAAAACTAATCAATTTGACCCTGTGTGTCTTTCTTTATCTTTATTGATTGGGAGTAGTGATTTTTTTCCTATATGTCTCTCCTGCATGTGTATTTATTAACAGGAAGACATACAACGCCAAAGAAGGCATGACCCATACAACACTGTAGAGGTATGACTCGATAGAAAAAAAGACTCGTGGTCACCGACGACGCCTCTGCTCGCGACATTTGGCTCGAGCTTTGTCGGCTGTTCCAAGACAACCGCGATGCCCGCGTCTCTGCCCTCAACACGAAGCTGCGCACCATCACGCAAGGCGACGCCCCGTTGGTGTCTTCTGTCAGCGCATCAAGGCTATCGGCGACGAGCTGCGCGAGCTTGGCGAGGTCGTTGCCGACCTCTCTCTTCTCCACGCGTTGATGGGCGGCCTCGACGATTGCTTTGCTCAGCAGGCGACGCTCATCCCATTCCTCCGCCCTCTGCCAACGCTGGCGAAGGCCCGCTCAATGTTGCAGATGGAGGAGCAAAATCAGCAGCGCAAGGTCAACACACCGCGCCTCTTCCACGCGGCGGCTCGTCCCGCTCCCACTCCGACTGCTCCAGCTGCTGCAACACCGACGTTGCCCCCGTCTCAGCCACCACCGGGCTGGCGTCCCATCCCGAACTACAAGGGCAAGAACAAGGTCTAGCGGCCGCCCAAGCACGGCGGCGCAGCTTCATCCTCTGCTTCGGCGCCAGCCTCACCATCGCCGGCTCCCGCGCATTCGGTGGCGCCCTCCACCCCAGACCCTTCTGCATGGCGCCCCTCCCATGATCCATGGACGGGCTTGGTGCAGGCTTGGCCCATGCCTTGGTCCGTACCCTCTCCCTACGGCGCCCCGCTGGCCTATGCATGGGCGCCCGGACTTCGCCCTGCCGTCGGTGCACCTGGTCTCCTGGGCTCATGTCCTCGTTGCCTACTCCGCATACGCGCCTCTGTACCAAGCCGCCGCCGCTCTCACGGCCTACTCCATGTACCCCTACGGCGCTCCACCACCAGGCTGGGATCACGCTGCATCGTCGGCATCATCTTCTGCCCCCCGCCGCCTGCTGCGCCTACAACGACTGCCACTACTCCGGCTTGGGACCAGGCCGCCTTCATCGCCGCCATGAACTCACTTACCACTCAGGACGCAGGTAACGAATGGATTTTTGATTCTGGAGCTTCCTCGCATATGTCTGCATCTGCTAGTACACTATCCTCTCTTCATCCCTCTATCTTATTCCCTTCTATCACTATAGGCGATGGTTCTTCTGTTCCAGTTACATGTGTAGGTGCTACTACTCTTCTTCCCGTGCAAATCTTTTGCTTCGTGAAATCCTTGTCGCGCCCGCCCTAATCAAAAACCTAATTTTTGTTCGTCGTTTTACCATCGATAGTCAAGTTTCTGTTAAATTTGATCCTTTTGGGTTATCTGTGAAGGACCTTCAAACCAAGATGGAGATCGCTCGGTTCAATAGTTCCGGTGATCATCCTCATCGTCTCATGCCATGCTTGCCTCTGTCACCTTGTGGCACCGTCGGCTCGGTCACCCCCACAGCGGCACGACGACAACTCTCCTTCGCGAATTCCAGCTTCAATATGATCGTGATAGTCATGATACGTCTCTGTGTCATGCGTGTTAGATGGGCACGCGTGTGCGCCTGCCTTTTGGCACGTCTACTACTCGTAGCTCTTTTCCTTTTGAGTTGTTACATTGTGATTTGTGGACATCACCTACCCCTAGCGTGTCTGATTTTAAGTACTATCTTGTACTCTTAGATGACCACTCTCACTTTATATGGACCTTTCCCATTCGTGCAAAGTCTGATGTTCATGCATTGTTTGTCAACTTTCAACGCTATGTATCTACCCATTTCTCTCTCCCTATTCGCTTTTTGCAGTGTGATAACGGCCGGGAGTTTGATAACTCTCGCAACCGCGCTTTCTTTCTTGACAACATCATCCTTCTCCGATTTTCTTGTCCCTACACCTCACCTCAGAACGGCAAGGCCGAGCGCTCTCTTCGTACCATAAACGGTATCTTTTGCACCCTCCTTATTCAATCTTCCATGCCCCCCTCATATTGGGTGGAAGCACTGCGTCACACCACTTTTCTCCTCAATATTCGTCCTACAAAGCTCTGCCCCCGCTTCTCTCCCTACGAATCCCTCTTTCTGGCTCCGCCCGCCTATCATGATCTCAGGATCTTTGGCTGTCTTCGTTTCCCTAACATGGCTGCTACATCTGAAAACAAAGTGTCACCGTGATCATTGCCCCGTGTTTTCCTTGGGTATTCTGATTCTCACAAGGGATATCGCTGCCTTCACCTTCCCACCAGTCGCATTATCCTCTCCCGTCACGTCACTTTCAACAAAACAACCTTCCCTTTTGCCAGTCATACCTAGCCAGACCAAAGTGCTCCCATTTCCGGCACAAGCGTCGCCCCTCCACGTCTCGCCGCGATGGACGTGCATGGGATGCATGGTCCTCTTCACCTGGACCCCACTCCCCCACCAACCACCCCTCCTCCACCCAATCCCGTCGCTCCGCTGCATACCACTCCACCAGCCGCCACCCACTCTCCTGCCACAGACAAAAATGCCTAGATATTACCTACGTCGTCTAGCAAGCTTGCTTGTACATGCTTGATCCACGACTTCCGCATATGAGCCATGTCGGGCGTATTTTGCGCTATCTCAAGGGGACTCTTGATCATGGCCTCTCTGTCACTCCTTCCCCAACCACTCTCACAGCGTACTCTGATGCAGACTGGGCAGGTTGTCCAGACACTCGTCGATCCACTTCGGATACTGTGTGTACTTGGGTGATAACTTGATTTCATGGTCGTCCAAACGGCAGCTCACTGTTTCCAGGTCATCTGCTGAGGCTGAATACCGCTCGGTTGCCCATACTGTCGCTGAAATAGTGTGGCTTCATCAGCTTCTCCACGAGCTTCGCCGCCCTCTTCATCGCGCCACAGTTGTCTACTGTGACAATATATCTGCAGTGTACTTATCATGTAACCCTGTGCAGCAACCGTAGAACTAAGCATATCAAGATAGACATCCACTTTGTACGAGAGAAAGTAGCGTTAGGGGATGTTCATGTTTTGCATGTTCCTACCAGCGCTCAATTTGCTGACATCTTCAGCAAAGGCTTGCCGGCGACACCCTTCATCGACATTCGTGCCAGCCTCAATGTCGTCGAGCCCGCCGTTGACACTGCGGGGGGGGGGGGGGGGGGGGCTGCGTTGCCCATGATCGCCGCACGATCCAACCCACGTTCTAGCCACAACCTTGCTCGGCAACCTATATGTACTCCCTTCTGTATCTTGTAATGCAAATGAGAAAACCATTCCAATAGTTTTACATAGAAGACAACCGAAACCAACCTAAACTAGCACAAAAGATGTAGAAGTGCATGCTCTAGCCAATGCAACCAAAAGACAGATCTATGGGAGAGGGCTGGAAATTATACTCCAACACCCCCCTCATGTCCATGCTCCTTGAAAGCAGGGGTAGGCCGCAATTAATTATTGCATTTATTGGGTTTTGAACCCTGGACCTCTTGGTTGCAAGCTTCCTCAGGCCTAAACGTGGACCAAAAGTGGGCTGCAATTTAATTGCGCCAGCCAGGTCTGAACTCAAGACTTCTTGGCTCTAATACCATGTAGAACTGCATGCTCTAGCCAGTGCAACCAAAAGACCGATCTGATGGAAGAGACTAGGCAATACATTATACGTCAACAATCCCCCTCATGTGTGGCTCCCTCAGGCCTAAACGTGGACCGAAAGTGGACTGCAGAATCGAGCGCTGGAGAGGAGAACAAGCTAGAGCTTGCTGGAGAGGGAGGCGCGCACGAGGTGCTCGGGCTCCTCTGGCAGCAGACGGAGGAAGATCTCCTCCAGAAGCTCGGTGGGCAGCGCCGGTGGCATGGAGGGTGGAGATTTGGGGGGAGGAAGGAGAAGATTTGGGATTATTATTTTTGGCATATCAATCAGTGATAAGCAATTAGTGCTCATGTTGTACTTCAGAATTCCTACTACCCGATCATCGGCATAATTACAAAGCTTGAAGTAAAGCGTGCTTTGGACCAAGACAGGGGGAGCTTCGTAGATGTACATACCGGAGTCAAGATGAAGCGCAGATCATGGCTTGCTCCACTTATCAAAACGAGAACGGTATCTGCTCAACAACATGGGCTGTTGTGGTCACCTATCACCGGCAAGGTCACCCACTCCTCTGCAACACAATCGTGAGCGTCGTCAGTCTTGTCCAGGCTGATGAAGACGACCTGGAAGGGGCCTGCGTGGCACGTATGGTGGTCACAGCCGTTGGCGGCGCAGAGCACCACTGCCCCATAGCTGTTGTCCACCAGGCCGGGCACGTCCAGCTCCCTCCGGCAGCCGGTGATGGGGTCCCAAATGACGAGCGTCATGGGTTGAAAGCTCGTGTCGCCAAGGAGAACGCGGCCATGGCAGCAGTCCCACTCATCGTATCCCCCCGGAGAGGGCTGAACATTATACTCCAACAAAAGATACAACAAGGCATGGAAGCGATAACCATCCACTTCAAAACCTGAAACCAACTGCTACGACATGACCCAAAGTCAACTAGCATGACAACAACCACGACTGAAGTACATACACCGCAGGGACATCCACCACAAGCCTTGAGCCAAACCTAATGCACGAGTATAGGTGCATCATCTATGAGCAATGAGGCCACCTGCCCTGTAGCCAAACTTGAATTGACCCAAGCGAAAGAAGAGAGGCCATGGAGGTAAGCGGACACAAACTAGGGGGAGCCAAAGGATGCACACAAGCACCGAAGACGAAGCCAACCACGACCTGGGGGAGCTGGAGACATCCCTGAGCAGCGAGCCGAACCATCAATGATGCCCAATACCACAACAACCAGCGACAAACACAACGTCAACCAAAACCACGCATCGACCGAAGATGAGCCGACGGGAAGTGAATGTGACTGATCCAATGAGCAACCACTAGATCTAGCCGGTGGCGTCCGAGAACCACGGGATCCACGACCATGACGACCTCAGTGGCGGCACTATGGGTTTTCGGGATCAGGAGAGGAGACGGGGGAGGAACGGTTCAAATCATGCTATGATTATCAACCTAACAATTTTGTAGTTACCCATCTGTCTGTGCTACAGTTACCGACATGACAATTATGTAGTTACCCAATTGCATATGCTACAATTACCAACCTGACAATAATATAGTTACCCAACATCGAATAACACACACATTATTGGTTTGATAACTACATAGTATAATTATCCATCATCTAAGTTAATACTAGTTACCAACATGTAAATTATGTAGTTACCTGGCTACCCATGTTATAGTTATCACCACGACACAAATGTAGTTACCCACATGTGTAGTTCTTAGTCACCACCATAGTGATGATGTAGTAACATGGTTGATTGGGTAAGATTTAGTTTTGGAATTACATAACTTCTTGTGAGTAGTTCGTAACTCCTGACAAGCACATCCTAGTGAAATTTTAGTTTTAAAGTTGATAACCATTCTCGAACTGTTCGGTAACTCACACATTAATGGCTTGGTAGCTTCCAAGCTAAAAAAGGGTTGTCGAGAAAACCTAACTGAGATAACTTTTATGTGATTACAATGTGTGGGACTTGTAATTTAAAAAAGTTACAACTTGTGAGCAATATAGTAGCTCTTATAGTACGGATGACAACTTCTATGCTAGAAAAAGATGTTGAAATGTTGCAGAAGTGTTCTAGTTTCCATGCTGGATAACTATTTTGTGAACAACTCGGTAACTTACGTGTTGCAGCTTGGTAACTTTTAGTCCAAAAAAAAGTCGTTGAAACATATCAGTAAGGGATCTACTTTTGAAGATCTCTTCATGACAAATTTAATGATGAATAGAGATGGCGAATCAGACAGTTTGAGCTAAAAAATATTTTGACTTCTCAAAATAGTAAATAATCTTAGTGACATCGACATTGTTGTCTTTACTTGCATGCGTGCTTCCTTCATGAAGAGAAGAGAGGGAGAAGCACCATGCCTATGTTAGATGTGTTAGGTACTTCCCTATAATAGCCTATGTGAACTTGTGTTAGATATATCACACCGCAACTTTTAATATAGACCGTTAAAATTTCTAATCAAAGCATTTGATATTGTAGCCTATGTGAACTTGTGAAGAAGCGAGGTGGCTCATTTACCTTCTGTTTTAATAATATAATAATAGTTATGAGTTTTTATCTAATGAATAGGAGCCATATACAATTTGATAAAATTGTTTTATCTTAATTTTAAAATACGAAAACAACTTGTTTTTATCTTAATTTTAAAATGCGAAAACAACTTGGCGAACAAAACTATGGCGGGAAAATGATTAGGACAACTGAAATCGAACACACTGGAAACCATCTTGTGCCCAATTGAACCCTTCCATCACAGGTTGATAGGCCCTTGAAATAACAATGTTCAAGAAAGCATTTTTAAGTGGACGCTTTGACACCGAGCTATGGCGAAATGCCTCGCTTTGGCCTAGGCGAAGCATTAGGTGGCCAATAAGGTATTCCAGTGAGAAATTGGTCGTCTCTAGTGATAAATCGACCTTCTCCGCCGCGAAATCGACAACTGTGATGAGAAATAGTTCTTCTCCAGCGAGGAATCGACAATCCCGGTGAGGAATAGGCCTTCTCCAAAGAGGTGACGACGCCATGGAAAAGAAGGTTGCGGCTGCCTGCAGCAGAGAAGTATGCAAGCAAAACTCTAGTACTTAATTGGGCCAAGATGGGCCTTTTAAAGGCGGGCCTTTACTTTCTTCTAGATTTGCCATGTTTTCTTTCATAAGGTGGACTTTTTTAAGACGAACCGTGATTTGCACATAATGCTTAAGCATGCTAAGCGCCAAGCGAGTGCCTATCGCTTCACTTCCGCTTCACGCTTTCTTGATTTTTTTAAAATAATGCTAGGTCCATTCGTATGGTTAAAGAGTGGATTTTCTATCCTGCAATGTAACTACACCTTCTATCTAGGCCATCCAACTTCGCAACAATATCCGTGTTGTCTTTACATAGAAATTTCTCTTTTTTGTTTCTTCCAAACAAGATAACATTTGATCATGAAACTTTGCAGGTCAACGGCATACAAGTACAACTCCGTGTAAGATGTTTTCGATTTCTTTGAGGCAACAGAAATTTGTCAAACTATTAATTTTGTGCACGGCCACAACTTTCCCATGGTTAGATTGCTGTGCGATATCTGTCCAAAATGTGTACCCTGCTCCTCTTCATATAATTCTCCACCCGCGTCGGTCATCCGGATAAGAGCAGAAAACATCACACATAGGTCCTTCAGACGGGACCTATAACTCTTTTTTTTTTGAGAAACACAGTGCAACACACACAAAGATCCTACATCTCAGCCACAAGCACCTCGTAGTGGACAGGTATGTCATACCACTGAAAGAATAGCATTATACCATTGAAAGAAGCCGTGCCAAGTCTAGGACTTGAACCCGGGTGGGTTGATTCCACCACGAAAAATATAACCATCTGAGCAATGCTTAGTTTGCCCTGAACCATTTATTTTAGAGCAAAGAAGAAAAAATAGTCAGGAGGTGACCAAATCGCAGAATACAGCACACAATATTCTGCACCAGTCTCCTCATCGACTCGAACACGTAGTGCATGTAAACTTATGCATAAATCTCCAAGCTTTTTTTAAGGTATAAATCTCCAATTAGCTGATGATCATTACATGTATTGTCGGCACATAATTTATTTTATCGATATATAGTTGAAACGCGTGTGATCTGGCGAGGTCGGAGCGTCTGCCTAGTGATACAACACATTGGGCATTTTGAAAGTAGAATTTCCGATACTTAAAATCCAGCTACAGTATCAAAATTCCACAACAAATTCCAATTCTCCTTTTAATGATAACACAATATTCTTACTTCTCCAGTAACTACAACAAATTTGCCTCAAGATAGGAATGGAGAGAAAATACATGATGTGGTTTTTTCGATAAAGAGAATATATTAACATATAGAAGATCCCAGTTACAAGGTCTAACTAGAATTTTGGTGACCCGATGACTAAGATACATTGCATTGTGCTTCTCCCATTGTTCACAAACAATCACCATATCATCTTGAAATTCCTTTCAAAAGATAGGCATATTACTTCGCTAGTAAACTGCAGCAACAAAGCTTGCACCACCTTCTGTTTTGGTGTACTATGATAAATACTGATCACAATGAAGCGAGGGCCATCAAGCATTTAGATGGACCCATCTTCACTCAATGTGTGTGCGATACTTGTCTCTGATTGCCAGTAGCTCTCTCGTAGCATCCCCAATCTGCATGCGACCAGTTGGCAGTTCCTTTGAACATAATATCCCAATTTGCAGAACTGAAGTGATGCATGCAGCTCTCATGGTTGTCCCTTCCTCCAGTGAAGATAATAAGCACAGATCAACCAGGTTGGCGGCTTGGTCTCTCAGTTCTACCTCGACGTAACTATATAAGTTTAGATCTTGCAGAAACTCACCATCAGTTGGTCTTTTACCGGTGAACAACTCTAACAGCAGTATACCGAAGCTATAGGTATCACCATAGACCGAGACTTCATTTCCTTGACCGTACTCTGGAAAAGAATTGTATGTGAAATTAGTTTCGTATAAGAAAATCGGCACATAAAAGACGAATAACAGTGGTTAATGGCAAACCTGGGGCAGCATATCCGATTGTCCCCCTTCTTGTAGCCCAACCACTTGATATTTCTGGGAGGCTAGTATCATCCTGCTGCAAGAACCTTGCGAGTCCAAAGTCACCCACATGGGCAACCATGTCATTATCGAGGAGAATATTGCTTGGCTTAAGATCACAATGAACTATTGGCACTGGCTTATTGTGGTGAAGGTATTCGAGCGCTGAACCTACATCAATGGCAATGTCTATCCTTTGGGTAAGACTGAGCACACCATGGCTCCCATCTTCCAGGAGACGGCTGTGTAGCCATTGATCAAGATCTCCATTCGGCATGAACTCAAATACGAGAGCTTTGAAGTCTAGACCCCTGAAATCAATACTTGAGCAGATGGTCAATATCTTCACAAGGTTTCGATGCCTGATGCATCTTAAAGTCTCACATTCTGCAATAAAGCTTTGAGATGCCCCTCGCTGCTGGAGGTTGAGCACCTTGATAGCGGCAATCACTTCCTGATCTCCATTCATCATTGTTCCTTTGTACACGGAGCCGAAGCTTCCTGTGCCTAAGAGGTTCTCAGAAGCAAAGCCACTTGTTGCTCTTACTAATTCGGCATAGGTAACCCTCATATGCTGTCCACTATGGAGTGATGGAACCCGTCTTGTCATTGTAAACTTGCTTCTCAATTTCTGTTGTGCAAATAGTGCAAATAGTACTAACATAATGCAAAGAACTGCGCTTCCTACTGACATCAACACGACAAGCTTGTGAGACCACTTCTTGGATGTATGATTTGAGCAGGGATGCAAGTTGAATTGGGGGATACCTCCACATAAGTCATAGTTCCCTTCAATCAGAGCTGCACTTGCATTCAGAAATAGTCCACGTTTTGGAACTTCACCCTCAAAATTGTTGAATGATATGTTCAGGGTAGCAAGCCCCTGCATGTCCCCAAGGAAGACTGGGATGTCCCCGGACAAGTTGTTTCTTGAAACATCAAGAACTAGAAGTCCTTTCATCTGTGACATTGATGCTGGAATTGTGCCCTGAAGTAGGTTTCCTTCCATAATGAGATATTGCAAACTTCCACACTGAGCTAGAGAGGCAGGAACTAAGCTAGTTATCCTGTTGCCAGACACATCCAGATATCCAAGATTCACTAGATTACTAACTTCTGGAGGAATTGTCCCAGTTAACTTATTGCCTTGGAGCTCCATGGAAACAGACAGTGTCGATATGAGGAATATCTCTTTTGGTATAGGACCAACAAGCTGATTTAATGCTAGGCTTAGTGTCTCCAGAGGACAACTTCCAAGGCTGGATGGTATGGAGCCAGTAAGCACATTTTGGCTGAGGACGAGTCTATTTAGTGATGTGAGATTTCCAAATACTGGTGGAATTGGTCCAGATAAGCTGTTGCTGTACAAGTATAGTTCAACCAGGATCCCAAGGTTGCCAATTGATTCAGGAATTTTTCCATGTAGGAAATTACCATCCATCTGCAACCCTTGCAAGTTGACAAGGTTTCCAATTCCTTCAGGTATATTTCCCCGTAGCATGTTGCCTGACACGCTGAAATATCTCAAGTTTGTGGAAAGGTTTGCCATTGAATTTGGTAGCACCCCTTGTAGTTTGTTATGGCCAAGAGCTAGGTACTGTAGCATACTACAGTTTGTCAAGCTAGAAATGAAATCCCAATCGGCATCATTCCTTGCCTCTAACTGGTTATATGAGAGAAGCAGTGCCGATAAGCTCTTCATGGTAGCTCCAAGACATTTTGGTATTGCTCCGGAAAAGAAGTTCTTGCTCAGCTGTACCATTTCAAGCATTGAAGCATTGCACAAAGACTCTGGGATAGACCCATGAAACCTATTATTGTCTATGGTAAGGTTCTGGAGTTGTGGAAACTTATTACCCAAGTGATCTGAAATGGGTCCACTGAGGTTGTTGGACTGGACACAAAAAATTTGGAGGGATGAGAGATTATAGACAGAAGGTGGTATAGAACCCTCGAGTTGATTCCCGTTGAGATAAAACTCGACGAGAGAACTGAGTTTTCCAAGAGTGTGAGGGATTGAGCCTGTAAGACTATTAGATGTGAGAGAAAGGACGTTGAGCAGATTCAGATTTCCTAAGGATTCAGGGATGCTACCAGTTAGGCCATTTATTTGGACATCTAGAACTAGTAGAGATGAGAGGTTTCCTAGGGAAGGTGGAATCGGCCCTGAGAGCTGGTTGCCAGACAAATACAGAATCTGTAATTTTTGGAGGCCACCAAGAAAGGCAGGAACAGGACCTGACAGATGATTGAAGCTAAGATATAACATGGTCAAGTTTCTAAGATTTGCAATCTCTGTTGGTATTTCTCCTACTAGCATGTTTGACGCCAGATGAAGACGGGTCAGGCCTTTCAGGGTCCCAATCTCCACAGGGATACTTCCTGTAAGGTTGTTGTACCCAAGAGCCAATACCTCAAGATTATGCAAGGATGCCAACTCCCCGGGCACCAAGCCTTTATGCATGTTGTGCCTCATATCAATAACTCGAAGCTGAACACAAGTGGCCAGTGTCGGCGGGATCTCCCCACCAATGGAGTTCCTGCTGAGGTTCAGATACTCGAGTTGTACGAGATGTCCAACCTCTGATGGTATGACACCGTAAAAGCTGTTCTCTTGAAGGGCAAAATGCCTGAGGTAAGTTAGATTACCTATGGAAGAGGCAATGGTGCCAACAAGGTTGAGCCCGTGAAGATCCAGTGCCACGACGCGGCCGCGGTGGTGGCCACGCGTGCCGCAGGCCACTCCGCGCCATTGGCATATAGGGATCGAGTGGTTTCCCCATGAATTCAGTGCTTGGAATGGATCTCCTTTAATCAGAGACCTGAATGACATGAGCGCTTGGTGGTCAGTGCTGCTTGTTGTGGCAGTTTCAGCAGTGGACAAGGTGGCTACATGCATGGCATTGGCCAAACAAGGGAGACAAAGGGAGGCAAACATGAAAAACTGCATGACTACCATGGTCGACATGTTTAGGCGACGCAAACTAGAAGCTTGTTCTGCTTATATAGTGATTCTTTCTTTGTTTTTTGCAAGGAATTTAGATAGTGATTCGAGGCAAGTTGATTAGAGCCGTCTGTTTCAAATTCGGCATTTTCAGTCCGAAAGATCCTGGATATTTTTCTGAAGTGAAAGATCAATATGACACCGGTGCTGGGGCCGTGGCCAAAGGAAAGAAGACCAAATCAGTGATCCACTGCTGCTACGTCTGCGGCAAGTCTACGCACAGTTTGGCTGGCCAAATGTCCTGTTCACAAACTCCCCTAAGCCCACGGCAGTGCAACGAAAAGATTGCCTGATGCCAGACTCGTTTGCTGACAACTCAGTTGTTGTCGCGAAAACACTAAACACGCAGGGGAACCAAAGCATTGTTTAAATATGACGGAATCTGAAGCACACCTAAGCTATCAGGGAGGAGCACGCCTTCTCTTTTCAGCCGGTGACTGATGCATCCGTCATCTTCCAATAGAAGCAACGAGTTGCTGTGAAAAGATGACGAATGATGGGTTGAGCAATTGCTCAGCAACTTCTCAACAGCCTCCAGTTTCTACTACTTTGCGTGGAAGGAGATCAAATTTTCCTCGTCGGGATGGGCACAGTGTCAGACAAGCGAAGTGTCAGATCGTGGACGAGAAAGTCCGTCAACACATCCGACAAGCAAGTTGGCCCAGTTGCAATTTTCCAATAGTTACAAGCGACTAGTTGCTGGAACCATGGGTCGAGCAATTGCCCTGCAACTTCTGAACCACACCCCTAGACCCTAGTGGGTTCAGATTCTGATGGGAGGTAATTGAGCGGCCTGGACAGTTGTAGCTCCGAATTGAAGGTTTCCCACGGCGTGTTCAAATGACTAGCCCAGCGTTTTGATTTTCGATTTGAGGTTTTTTTCACCCCAGCTGAGATGGCCGAATTTCGGCCATTTTTAAAAACTTCGGCCGAAATTTGACTAACATTTGACTCAATTTTGACCAATTTCGGCCGAAAGATAGATTTTGTCCCAGGCCGAGATGGCCGAAATTCGTTTTTTTGGCTGAAAATCAAAACACAGGACTAGCCTCCCCCTCGGTGAAGGGGTTGGAGTGCTAGGCATAGCCTAAGGAGTGTTTACTATAACCGTCGGCCCACCATAAACGCTGACTCACAAGACCTGGCACATCTAGAGCTAGGGCTCCGCCTCCTTCTCCTCCTCCAAGAAAGAAAGTTAGGGTTCGTGCTTCTCGCCGGCGCCGGCGCAGATCCGCCTCGTCTCCGGTGGCCCTAGGGCCATGGATGCGCGGTGGATCCTGGCAAGGACCGGCGGGAGGGCTCCGTTTTTAGTCGTTTTTTTATTTTTGTTAGGGTTTGTGTCCTACTCAGGAAGGCGAGATGGCGGCGGCTCCCCGAAGATGGAATAAAGGTCTCCCCGCCTAGCCCCCGTTCCGGCGGTGCGTCTAGCATCGTTGGTGGGTGTGTGGAGATGTGTCTCCGGCAGATCTATCTTTCGTGGATTTGCTCGAATCTCGTCGTTGTTCGTCTATGTTCGTGTGTCTTTGGTTTGGATCCTTCCGATCTACGTTATTTTTCATTAGCGGCGGTTGCTGTTCTGGGGTGCTTGTCCTATGGGGCCTTAGCACGACGACTTTCCGACTGTCTAGTATAATAAGTTGTGCCCGACTCCGGTGATGGAGGGGCGATGACGGCGACGCGCCTTCGACCCGCCTTGGTGCTTGTAGTCGTCACTAGATGGTCTACGGATCTGGATGTAATTTTTATTTCTGGTGTTCGTTATACTGCCATGATTGAAGATGAATAGACTGAAAGTTTTTCCAAAAAAAACATAAACTAGGGTTAGCCAGGGACGGCAGAACCTGGGACTTGGTAGTGGCTCTCGACGAAACGCACGAGAGACAATTTTCCCGACGAGACAGAGCCACGCTTGTCGGGAACTCGGTCTCGGCAAGGGCCAAGGGCTTCCCGAAAGGACGTCTGGGAAGCCTTTGAAGCCCGGAGAGTGTTTCCTTCCTCGCGAAGCAAACGAAAGGACTGCCTGCCTGAGGCATCATGGCATGTACAACGCGTCGCCCCAGCTAGCTGCCCCGCAAGCCACGTAGGCTCGGGTGTCAGGGACGGTGGCTTCGCAGCGTGTCAGAGTCGCCTGCAGAAGAGGCCGCTGCTTGGCCGCGAAAAGCATGAGCGAAAGGAAAAAGGAAGGGAAGCCTGCTTGTTGCGTGAGTGAATGAACAAAGGAAAGTGACATAGATTAATCGGAAATTAAGAGAGAGAGTGAGATTTGGGCCCCACTAGCTATTGCTGCTCCGGCTGAGTGATAATCACATGGAGCGATTGCTTCACCAGTACAATCCTATGTGGAGGGGATGAGACCACCGTTTGCTATAGCCTCCATAGTTCATGCCCTTAAGGGGCTGTTTGGATTGGGACTATTTTTTTTCGAAAAGGGGAATTCCCCGGCCTCTGCATCAGAAAGATGCATACGGCCATCTTATTAACCAAATAAAGTAGTGCCAACATGATTCCAAGGTCTCCAAAAGTAATAAAAAGCAAAAAAAAGCTCACACAGAGCCAAAAAGAGCTAGAAACATCCACTAGCCATGAGAAGACGCCGCAACCGGCTGGCTAAAACTAGATAGGTAAACTACATGCCTATCCTATTACATGACCGCCATCCAAACCGGTTGAAGATATCCCGAGCTACCATCTCCCATCGGAAAGACCCAGTAACCAAATGCTCCCTGGCCTCCGTCTGGGTGAGTAGCGACCAGGTACGGATCAGAGCCGTAGTTTGGAATAAAACCTGCAAAAAATGATACAAGATATTCTGTTAAAAACCAAATCATTTCTGCAAGTCTAGATAGTCCACATCAAAGCACAAACTCCAACCCAAATGTGTCTCGCTAAGTCAGGCTCAATCCCATTAAACCATGTCCCAAATAACGCGTTAACAGAATTCGGTGGATTGATATTAAAAGTAATGTGGACCGTCTGCCAAAGTACTTTGGCCAACGGGCAATCAAAGAAGAGGTGTTTGATTGTCTCATCCCGATCACAGAAACTACACCTAGTAGGTCCTGTCCAATTACGCTTTATCAAGTTGTCCTTGGTTAAAATAACTTGTTTATGGACAAACCACATAAACACTTTTATTTTCAAAGGAACTTTGACAACCCAAACATGCTTAGAGGTAGGAATGGAGTTCGAATCAATAAGATCAATATACATTGATTTAACAGTGAATACTCCAGACTTAGTCAATTTCCAGCGTAATTCATCGGGTTGTTGAGATAGTTGGACCTCCATCAGTCTCCTAACTAAACGGAGTCATTCTTCCCAACGATTGCCCGCTAGCGTCCGTCGGAACTGAATATTAAGGGGGATAGATTGAAATACCGAGGCGACGAACACTTCACGTCGTTGAACAATATGGTATAAAGACGGATATTGGATGGCCAAAGGTGTCTCGCCGAGCCAAGTATCCTCCCAGAAACGTGTACTAGAGCTGTTTCCAATAACAAACTTCATCCTATTAAAGAAAGATTGTTTGACTTTCATCAGACCTTTCCAGAAAGGTGAATCAGTCGGCCTGACTGTAACCTGGGACAAAGTTTTTGTCTGGAGGTACTTGGCACGAAGGATTTGAGCCTTGGCACGAAGGATTTGAGCCCACATGGCATCATTCTCCGTTGAGAGCTTCCACAGCCACTTGCTAAGAAGGCATCTATTCTTAACTTCTAGATTCTCAATACCGAGACCTCCTTGGTCTTTCGGTCTATAGATGATATCCCATTTAGCAAGCCGATATTTTCGTTTAAGCTCATCACCCTGCCAAAAGAAACGCGATCGATAGAAGTCCAGTCTCTTCCTAACACCAACTAGGACCTCAAAGAACGATAGGAGAAACATAGGCATACTCGTGAGCACCGAATTAATCAGGATTAATCGGCCTCCGTATGACATGAGCTTACCCTTCCAACAACTCAGTTTCTTCTCAAATCGGTCCTCGATGCACTTCCACTCTTTGTTTGTCAGCCTACGATGATGGATTGGAATACCCAGGTAAGAGAAGGGTAACTCTCCCAACTCGCACCCAAACAATTGCCTATAAGCCTCCTGTTCGTCTTTGGCTCTACCAAAACAGAACAGCTCGCTCTTATGAAAGTTAATCTTTAACCCAGTCAATTGTTCAAATAGGCATAACACAAGCTTCATATTTCTTGCCTTGGCCAAGTCATGCTCCATAAAGATAATTGTATCATCAGCGTACTGAAGGATGGATACACCTCCATCAACGAGATGAGGTACCAATCCACCTACTTGACCATTTTCCTTAGCCCTTCCTATCAAAATTGCTAACATATCCACCACAATGTTAAACAGGATAGGGGATATCGGATCTCCTTGTCTTAGGCCTTTATGTGTCTGGAAATAATGACCTATGTCATCATTAACTTTAATTCCCACACTACCTTTTTGCGTAAATGATTCAACCTGTCGGCGCCAGGCTTCATCAAAACCTTTCATACACAATGACTGTTGGAGGAATGGCCATTTGATCTTATCGTACGCTTTCTCGAAATCCACCTTAAAAATTACTCCATCTAATTTTTTGGAATGGATTTCATGGAGCGTTTCATGCAGGACGACCACCCCTTCAAGGATATTTCTGTCCGGCATGAAAGCAGTTTGGGACTGTTGCACCACAGAATGCGCAATCTGTGTGAGTCTATTAGTCCCTGCCTTGGTGAATTTTGAAACTAACATTGAGGAGGCATATCGGCCTGAATTGCTCAATTCTCACAGCATCCGTTTTCTTAGGAAGCAGTGTGATAGTTCCAAAATTCAAGTGAAATAACTGAAGCTGTCCAGAAAACAGATCATGGAACATAGGTAGCAAATCCCCCTTAATAATGTGCCAGCACTTTTTATAGAACTCGGCCGGGAATCCATCCGGTCCGGGAGCCTTATCGTTTTTCATCTGTGCAATAGCATCAAACACCTCCTTCTCTGAGAACGGGGCAACCAGAATATCATTTTCAGCAGCCGATAGCTGAGGCACATCCTCAGTCCTGGACTCATCGAGGGATACACAATTATCCTCCGGAGGTCCAAATAACTGCTTGTAATATTCGGTAATATATGTTTTTAGGTGATCCTGTCCTAAAATAGTGCCCTCGTCTTGTTCAAGCTGAAAGATACGCTTCTTTCTGTGCTTACCATTAGCTATCAAATGGAAGAATTGAGTATTCGCGTCCCCTTGGACCACTTTGCGTACTTTAGCACGCAAAGCCCACTTCAATTCTTCTTCGCGGAGCAGTTCTTTCAACCTCCTCTCCGCCTCATTTTTAACCTGAAGCTCATCAGGCAGTAAAATAGTGGATTCGACCTTTATGTCGAGGGCTTGTATGAGAGAAAGGAGTCTATCCTTTTCAATCTTATACACACCACTGAGGTGCTTAGCCCAACCCCGTAAGAAACTTCTCAAATGCCTAATCTTATTCTGCCAACGCTCGATCGCAGTCGTGCCTCCTGCACATCTAGCCCATTCCCTGGCAATCAAGTCCAAGAACCCCTCGCGTTCGAACCATGACATCTCAAAAGAAAAGGTGTTCTTGTTACCCACGTGGTTCGGCTCCCCTGAGTCGACGAACAAGGGTGTGTGATCGGATATTCCCCTCGAGAGAGCTTGCACCGTAACCAGAGGGAACTTTTGTTCCCACTCCACGCTCGCAAGAACTCGATCAAGTTTTTCATAAGTCGGGTTTGGCAGAGCATTAGCCCAGGTAAACTTTCTACCAGAAAGCTCTATCTCCCTCAGATCCAAGCTTTCAATAATGGTATTGAACATAAACAGCCATCTGCCGTCAAAGTTATCATTGTTCTTCTCCTCTCTCCTTCTGATGATATTGAAATCACCTCCAACTAAAATTGGAAGCTGTTCTGACCCACAGATTCGAACTGAAGGAAATATGCCCTAGAGGCAATAATAAAGTTATTATTTATTTCCTCATATCATGATAAATGTTTATTATTCATGCTAGAATTGTATTAACCGGAAACATAATACATGTGTGAATACATAGACAAAACTATGGTCACTAGTATGCCTCTACTTGACTAGCTCATTAATCAAAGATGGTCATGTTTCCTGACCATAGACATGTGTTGTCATTTGATTAGTGGGATCACATCATTAGAAGAATGATGTGATTGACATGACCCATTCTGTTAGCCTAGCACTTGATCGTTTAGTATACTGCTATTGCTTTCTTCATGACTTATACAAAGTTCCTGCAACTATGAGATTGTGCAACTCCCGTGTACCGGAAGAACACTTTGTGTGCTACCAAACGTCACAACGTAACTGGGTGATTATAAAGGTGCTCTACAGGTGTTTCCGAAGGTTCATGTTGAGTTGGCATAATTCGAGATTAGGATTTGTCACTCCGATTGTCGGAGAGGTATCTCTGGGCCCTCTCGGTAATACTCATCACTTAAGCCTTGCAAGCATGTAACTAATGAGTTAGTTATGAGATGACGTATTACAGAACGAGTAAAGAGACTTGCCGGTAACGAGATTGAACTAGGTATTGGATACCGACGATCAAATCTCGGGCAAGTAACATACCGATGACAAAGGGAACAAAGTATGTTGTTATGCGGTTTGACCGATAAAGATCTTCGTAGAATATGTAGGAACCAATATGGGCATCCAGGTCCCGCTATTGGTTATTGACCAGAGACGTGTCTCGGTCATGTCTACATTGTTCTCGAACCGTAGGGTCCGCACGCTTAAGGTTTCGATGATAGTTATATTATGAGTTTATGTATTTTGATGTACCGAAGGTTGTTCGGAGTCCCGGATGTGATCACGGACATGACGAGGAGTCTCGAAATGGTCGAGACATAAAGATTGATATATTGGACGGATATATTTGGACACCGGAAAGGTTCCGGGAGAGTTTGGGAATATACCGGAGCTCCGGGAGGTTACCGGAACCCCCCGGTAAGTATATGGGCCTTATTGGGCCCAAGTGGAAGGAAGGGAGAAGGAGTAAGGGAGGGGGCGCGCCCCCCCCCCAAGCCCAATCCGAATTGGGGAGGGGGGCCGGCCCCCCCTTTCCTTTCTCCTTCCCCCTCTTCCTTCCTACTACTAGTACTCCTTCCTTCCCCCTCCAACTTGGATTAGGAAAAAGAGGGGAAACCTACTTGGAGTAGGTTTCCTCCTCCTATGGCGCGCCCCCCCTTTGGGCCGGCCACCTCCTCCCTCCCTCCTTTATATACGGGGGTAGGGGGGCACCCTAGACACACAAGAGTTGATCATTGATCGTTCCTTAGCCGTGTGCGGTGCCCCCCTCCACGATATTACACCTCGGTCATATTGTAGCGGTGCTTAGGCGAAGCCCTGCGACAGGAGAACATCAAGATCGTCACCACGCCGTCGTGCTGACGGAACTCCCCCTCGGCGCCTCTACTGGATTGGAGATCGAGGGTGCGTCATCGAGCTGTACGCGTGTCAAGAACTCGGAGGTGCCGGAGTAACGGTGCTTGGATCGGTCGGACCGGGAGGACGTACGACTACTTCCTCTACGTTGCGTCAACACTTCCTCTTCGGTCTACGAGGGTACGTAGACAACACTCTTCCCTCGTTGCTATATCATCACCATGATCTTGCGTGTGCGTAGGAATTTTTTTGAAATTACTACGTTCCCCAACAGTGGCATCCGAGCCTAGGTTTTATGCGTTGCTGTTATATGCACGAGTAGAACACAAGTGAGTTGTGGACGATATAAGTCATACTGCCTACCAGCATGTCATACTTTGGTTCAGCGGTATTGTTGGATGAAGCGGCCCGGACCGACATTACGCGTACGCTTACGCGAGACTGATTTTACCGCCGTGCTTTGCACACAGGTGACTAGCGGGTGTCTGTTTCTCCAACTTTAGTTGAACCGAGTGTGGCTACGCCCGGTCCTTGTGAAGGTTAAAACGGAGTCTATTTGACAAACTATCGTTGTGGTTTTGATGCGTAGGTAAGAATGGTTCTTGCTAAAGCCCGTAGCAGCCACGTAAAATTTGCAACAACAAAGTAGAGGATGTCTAACTTGTTTTTGCAGGGCATGTTGTGATGTGACATGGTCAAGACGTGATGCTATATTTTATTGTATGAGATGATCATGTTTTGTAACCAAGTTATCGGCAACTGGCAGGAGCCATATGGTTGTCGCTTTATTGTATGAAATGCAAACGCCCTGTAATTGCTTTACTTTATCACTAAGCGGTAGCGATAGTCGTAGAAGCAATAGATGGCATAACGACAACGATGCTACGATGGAGATCAACGTGTCGTGTCGGTGACGATGGTGATCATGACGGTGCTTCGGAGATGGAGATCACAAGCACAAGATGATGATGGGCATATCATATCACTTATATTGGTTTCATGTGATGTTTATCCTTTATGCATCTTATCTTGCTTTGATTGATGGTAGCATTTTAAGATGATCTCTCACTAAAATTATCAAGAAGTGTTCTCCCTGAGTATGCACCGTTGCCAAAGTTCGTCGTGCTGAGACACCATGTGATGATCGGGTGTGATAAGCTCTACGTCCATCTACAACGGGTGCAAGCCAGTTTTGCACACGCAGAATACTCAGATTAAACTTGACGAGCCTAGCATATGCAGATATGGCCTCGGAACACGGAGACCGAAAGGTCGAGCGTTAATCATATAGTAGATATGATCAACATAATGATGTTCACCATTGAAAACTACTCCATCTCACGTGATGATCGGTTATGGTTTAGTTGATTTGGATCACGTGATCACTTAGATGACTAGAGAGATGTCTGTCTAAGTGGGAGTTCTTAAGTAATATGATTAATTGAACTTAAATTTATCATGAACTTAGTACCTGATAGTATCTTGCTTGTCTATGTTTGTTTGTAGATAGATGGCTCGTGCTGTTGTTCTGTTGAATTTTAATGCGTTCCTTGAGAAAGCAAAGTTGAAAGATGATGGTAGCAATTACACGGACTGGGTCCGTAACCTGAGGATTATCCTCATTGCTGCACGGAAGAGTTACGTCCTGGAAGCACCACTGGGTGCCAGGCCTGCTGCTGATGCAACTGACGACGTTAAGAACGTCTGGCAGAGCAAAGCTGATGACTACTCTATAGTTCAGTGTGCCATGCTTTACGGCTTAGAACCGGGTCTTCAACGACGTTTTGAACGTCATGGAGCATATGAGATGTTCCAGGAGTTGAAGTTAATATTTCAAGCAAATGCCCGGATTGAGAGATATGAAGTCTCCAATAAGTTCTATAGCTGCAAGATGGAGGAGAATAGTTCTGTCAGTGAACATATACTCAGAATGTCTGGGTATAACAATCACTTGATTCAACTGGAAGTTAATCTTCCTGATGATAGTGTCATTGACAGAATTCTTCAATCACTGCCACCAAGCTACAAGAGCTTTGTGATGAACTATAATATGCAAGGGATGAACAAGACTATTCCCGAGCTCTTCGCGATGCTGAAAGCCGCGGAGGTAGAAATCAAGAAGGAGCATCAAGTGTTGATGGTCAACAAGACCACTAGTTTCAAGAAGAAGGGCAAAGGGAAGAAGAAGGGGAACTTCAAAAAGAACGGCAAGCAAGTTGCTGCTCAAGAGAAGAAACCCAAGTCTGGACCTAAGCCTGAAACTGAGTGCTTCTACTGCAAGCAGACTGGTCACTGGAAGCGGAACTGCCCCAAGTATTTGGCGGATAAGAAGGATGGCAAAGTGAACAAAGGTATATGTGATATACATGTTATTGATGTGTACCTAACTAGAGCTCGTAGTAGCATCTGGGTATTTGATACTGGTTCTATTGCTAATATTTGCAACTCGAAACAGGGACTACGGAATAAGCGAGCACTGGCCAAGGACGAGGTGACGATGCGCGTGGGAAACGGTTCCAAAGTCGATGTGATCGCCGTCGGCACGCTACCTCTACATCTACCATCGGGATTAGTTTTAGACCTAAATAATTGTTATTTGGTGCCTGCGTTGAGCATGAACATTATATCTGGATCTTGTTTGATGCGAGACGGTTATTCATTTAAATCAGAGAATAATTGTTGTTCTATTTATATGAGTAATATCTTTTATGGTCATGCACCCTTGAAGAGTGGTCTATTTTTATTGAATCTCGATAGTAGTGATACACATATTCATAATGTTGAAGCCAAAAGATGCAGAGTTGATAATGATAGTGCAACTTATTTGTGGCACTGCCGTTTAGGTCATATCGGTATAAAACGCATGAAGAAACTCCATACTGATGGACTTCTAGAATCACTTGATTATGAATCACTTGGTACTTGCGAACCGTGCCTCATGGGCAAGATGACTAAAACACCGTTCTCCGGAACTATGGAGAGAGCAACAGATTTGTTGGAAATCATACATACAGATGTATGTGGCCCGATGAATGTTGAGGCTCGTGGCGGATATCGTTATTTTCTCACCTTCACAGATGATTTGAGCAGATATGGGTATATCTACTTAATGAAACACAAGTCTGAAACATTTGAAAAGTTCAAAGAATTTCAGAGTGAAGTAGAAAATCATCGTAATAAGAAAATAAAATTTTTGCGTTCTGATCGTGGAGGAGAATATTTGAGTTACGAGTTTGGTTTACATTTGAAACAATGCAGAATAGTTTCGCAACTCACGCCACCTGGAACACCACAACGAAATGGTGTGTCTGAACGTCGTAATCATACTTTACTTGATATGGTGTGATCTATGATGTCTCTTACCGATTTACCGCTATCATTTTGGGGTTATGCTTTAGAGACGGCCACATTCACGTTAAATAGGGCACCATCAAAATCCGTTGAGACGACGCCTTATGAACTGTGGTTTGGCAAGAAACCAAAGTTGTCGTTTCTTAAAGTTTGGGGCTGCGATGCTTATGTGAAGAAACTTCAACCAGATAAGCTCGAACCCAAATCGGAGAAATGTGTCTTCATAGGATACCCAAAAGAGACTGTTGGGTACACCTTCTATCATAGATCCGAAGGCAAAAACATTCGTTGCTAAGAATGGATCCTTTCTAGAGAAGGAGTTTCTCTTGAAAGAAGTGAATGGGAGGAAAGTAGAACTTGATGAGATAACTGTATCCACTCCCTTATTGGAAGGTAGTTCATCACGAGAACCGGTTCCCGTGACAACTACACCAATTAGTGAGGAAGCTAATGATATTGATCATGAAACTTCAGATCAAGTTTCTACTGAACCTCGTAGGTCTACCAGAGTAAGATTCGCACCAGAGTGGTACGGTAATCCTATTCTAGAAGTCATGTTACTTGACCATGACGAACCTACGAACTATGAGGAAGCGATGATGAGCCCAGATTCCGCTAAATGGCTACAGGCCATGAAATCTGAGATAGGATCCATTTATGAAAACAAAGTGTGGACTTTGGTTGACTTGCCCGATGATCGGCAAGCCATTGAGAATAAATGGATCTTTAAGAAGAAGACTGACGCTGATGGTAATATTACTGTCTATAAAGCTCGACTTGTTGCAAAAGGTTTTCGACAAGTTCAAGGGGTTGACTACGATGAGACTTTCTCACCCGTAGCGATGCTTAAGTCTGTCCGAATCATGTTGGCCATTGCTACATTTCATGATTATGAAATTTGGCAAATGGATGTCAAGACTGCATTCTTGAATGGATTTCTAGAAGAAGAGTTGTATATGATGCAGCCAGAAGATTTTGTTGATCCAAAAGGTGCTGACAAAGTTTGCAAGCTCCAGCGTTCTATTTATGGACTGGTGCAAGCATCTCGGAGTTGGAATAAACGTTTTGATAGTGTGATCAAAGCATATGGTTTTATACAGACTTTTGGAGAAGCCTGTATTTACAAGAAAGTGAGTGGGAGCTGTGTAGCATTTCTAGTTTTATATGTTGATGACATATTATTAATTGGAAATGATATAGAATTTCTGGATAGCATAAAGGGATACTTGAATAAAAGTTTTTCGATGAAAGACCTCGGTGAAGCTGCTTACATATTAGGCATCAAGATCTATAGAGATAGATCAAGACGCTTAATAGGACTTTCACAAAGCACATACCTTGACAAAATATTGAAAAAGTTCAATATGGATCAGGCAAAGAAAGGTTTCTTGCCTATGCTACAAGGTGTGAAGTTGAGTCGAACTCAATGCCCGACCACAGCAAAAGATAGAGAGAAAATGAAAAATGTTCCCTATGCTTCAGCCATAGGCTCTATCATGTATGCAATGCTGTGTACCAGACCTGACGTATGCTTAGCAATAAGCTTAGCAGGGAGGTACCAAAGTAATCCAGGAGTGGATCACTGGACAGCGGTCAAGAACATCCTGAAATACCTAAAAAGGACTAAGGATATGTTTCTCGTATATGGAGGTGATAAAGAGCTAGTCGTAAATGGTTACGTCGATGCAAGCTTTGACACTGATCCGGACGATTCTAAATCGCAAACCGGATACGTGTTTATATTAAACGGTGGAGCTGTAAGTTGGTGCAGTTCTAAACAAAGCGTCGTGGCGGGATCTACATGTGAAGCGGAGTACATAGCTGCTTCTGAAGCAGCAAATGAAGGAGTCTGGATGAAGGAGTTCATTTCCGATCTAGGTGTCATACCTAGTGCATCGGGACCAATGAAGATCTTCTGTGACAATACTGGTGCAATTGCCTTGGCAAAGGAATCCAGATTTCACAAGAGGACCAAGCACATCAAGAGACGCTTCCATTCCATTCGGGACCAAGTCCAAGTGGGAGACATAGAGATTTGCAAGATACATACGGATCTGAATGTTGCAGACCCATTGACTAAGCCTCTCTCACGAGCAAAACATGATCAGCACCAAGACTCCATGGGTGTTAGAATCATTACTATGTAATCTAGATTATTGACTCTAGTGCAAGTGGGAGACTGAAGGAAATATGCCCTAGAGGCAATAATAAAGTTATTATTTATTTCCTCATATCATGATAAATGTTTATTATTCATGCTAGAATTGTATTAACCGGAAACATAATACATGTGTGAATACATAGACAAAACTATGGTCACTAGTATGCCTCTACTTGACTAGCTCATTAATCAAAGATGGTCATGTTTCCTGACCATAGACATGTGTTGTCATTTGATTAGTGGGATCACATCATTAGAAGAATGATGTGATTGACATGACCCATTCTGTTAGCCTAGCACTTGATCGTTTAGTATACTGCTATTGCTTTCTTCATGACTTATACAAAGTTCCTGCAACTATGAGATTGTGCAACTCCCGTGTACCGGAAGAACACTTTGTGTGCTACCAAACGTCACAACGTAACTGGGTGATTATAAAGGTGCTCTACAGGTGTTTCCGAAGGTTCATGTTGAGTTGGCATAATTCGAGATTAGGATTTGTCACTCCGATTGTCGGAGAGGTATCTCTGGGCCCTCTCGGTAATACTCATCACTTAAGCCTTGCAAGCATGTAACTAATGAGTTAGTTATGAGATGACGTATTACAGAACGAGTAAAGAGACTTGCCGGTAACGAGATTGAACTAGGTATTGGATACCGACGATCAAATCTCGGGCAAGTAACATACCGATGACAAAGGGAACAAAGTATGTTGTTATGCGGTTTGACCGATAAAGATCTTCGTAGAATATGTAGGAACCAATATGGGCATCCAGGTCCCGCTATTGGTTATTGACCAGAGACGTGTCTCGGTCATGTCTACATTGTTCTCGAACCGTAGGGTCCGCACGCTTAAGGTTTCGATGACAGTTATATTATGAGTTTATGTATTTTGATGTACCGAAGGTTGTTCGGAGTCCCGGATGTGATCACGGCACTGTTCAAAAAATCATCCGATTCAGCGATTAATCTTCCGATTTATCGCTACTCGGGGGTTGACCGATAAGATAATGTCTTATCTTCACCGTTTATCTTTTGGGCCGATTATCGCTCTGACAAGCGATTTATCGGGAATCTACCAATAAATCGGACCTATTCGTAGCACTATGTTTGCAAAAACTATGTTTATTTGTGTTTTGTGGACCTTGTTACGCAATATGAACTGTTGTCCTATTTTGTTCGTCATTATACAAGGATTCAAGTGCTAGGAATCAAGGTAACACTTCTGTCCAATATTTTTTTGGTGTTGAATATAGCGTATTTTAGTGTTGGGAACCTGGGATTTGCAAAAAATATCCGATTAATAGTCGACCGATAAAATCGATTAATTGGCCGATTTCTGATTAATCTCTAATCCCCAGCCGACCGAGACGATAACGATAAGCGATATCCTCAACATTGGATCACGGACATGACGAGGAGTCTCGAAATGGTCGAGACATAAAGATTGATATATTGGACGGATATATTTGGACACTGGAAAGGTTTCGGGAGAGTTTGGGAATATACCGGAGCTCCGGGAGGTTACCAGAACCCCCCGGTAAGTATATGGGCCTTATTGGGCCCAAGTGGAAGGAAGGGAGAAGGAGCAAGGGAGGGGGGCGCGCCCCCCAAGCCCAATCCGAATTGGGGAGGGGGGCCGGCCCCCCCTTTCCTTTCTCCTTCCCCCTCTTCCTTCCTACTACTAGTACTCCTTCCTTCCCCCTCCAACTTGGATTTGGAAAAAGAGGGGAAACCTACTTGGAGTAGGTTTCCTCCTCCTATGGCGCGCCCCCCCTTTGGGCCGGCCACCTCCTCCCTCCCTCCTTTATATACGGGGGTAGGGGGGCACCCTAGACACACAAGAGTTGATCATTGATCGTTCCTTAGCCGTGTGCGGTGCCCCCCTCCACGATATTACACCTCGGTCATATTGTAGCGGTGCTTAGGAGAAGCCCTGCGACAGGAGAACATCAAGATCGTCACCACGCCGTCGTGCTGACGGAACTCCCCCTCGGCGCCTCTACTGGATTGGAGATCGAGGGTGCGTCATCGAGCTGTACGCGTGTCAAGAACTCGGAGGTGCCGGAGTAACGGTGCTTGGATCGGTCGGACCGGGAGGACGTACGACTACTTCCTCTACGTTGCGTCAACGCTTCCGCTTCGGTCTACGAGGGTACGTAGACAACACTCTTCCCTCGTTGCTATATTATCACCATGATCTTGCGTGTGCGTAGGATTTTTTTTGAAATTACTACGTTCCCCAACACGAACAAGGTCCGTCAGAAACTCCGGTTTAAGCTCGGGCTGTGCGGCACCATAAACCGCCACCAAAGCCCAGTTAAAACCATCTATCTTAGACCTGACTCGAAACTTCACCACGAAGTCACCCATCACTACACTTCGGACTTCAAGCAAATCGCATCTCACACCGAGTAAGATACCACCCAATCTTCCTCGCGGAGGGAGGCAATGCCAATCGAAATCAATACCACCCACAAGAGAAGAAAGAAACTGGGGCGCAAAGCTTTCTCTACCAGTCTCCGATAGAGCAACAAAATCTAACTTCTGCTCTAAAGTTGCCTCAACAAGGAACCTTCTTTTAGCCAAGTCCTTCAGACCTCTGCTATTCCAAAAGATTCCTCTCATATTTCATCATGGAATTTTTTAGTGATTCGAATCCTAGCACTCCTACGCACTGCGGAATCAGGATAGATCTTCCGTTTCCACTTACGTTTTGGTTTACTAGGCCCTGCCGCTCGGTCCTCATAACCGGGTTCACTTAAATTATTAGCATCATTCTCGATGGGTACATCATCATCCTCAGACACATGATTTGGAGGTGCTAGATCCGCACACAGATTATCTAGCACTCTAACCCCTAATGCATCAATCTCATCATCATTCATCGGTTTAACTGCTGCAAGATTACGAATAGTATCTAAGACACGTTCCGCCTCCAAATCTAACAGATCATTGACCGAATTAGTGATCTCACTATCCGTGGCACCTAGTGAAACTCCTAACTGGTTTGCATTATTTATAATCTCCTCATTAGAAAAATGCAATAAAGAGTTAGAAATGTTGACGGACAAACCAGAAGATGATGCAGCCTCCTGAAGCTTGGCCGCCCTCATAGCGCACCACTGCTGCATATCATCCACCTCCGGGAGCTCGTGGATGCGAGCACTCATCCGTCTCCCTGTCGAGACGGGATCCGAGATCCCGCCAAAAGCAACAACCTCCTCCCTAGTAAAGCCTGGCGCTGAGTCCCTCAAAGGGTCAGCCGAGGTTACCAGAGGAGGCGGCTGCGTGCTCCCAAGCCCCACAGACAGGTGGCCCACGCCGGGGTCCACTGCCACCGGTGCGGACAGAGAGGGGATGACGGGGGCCGCCTGCCCGCGCCCTCCTCCCGCCCCATCCGCCGGTGCAGACGGAAGAGCCGTCGGTGAAGAAGAGGCGGTCCTCCAGACCACCGGGGAAGAAGGATGAGCCAGGGCCTCCTGCCCCAGCCCCTCCCCCAACGCAGCAGACGGCGCAGGTGTCGCCGCCTCCACCGGAGTAGCAGGAGCCGAGGCCACCTGCCTCGGGCTTCCTCCCCCGGCGTTGGCCAACCCCAACGTGACCGATGTCACCGGCGTCGGGATATGGAGGGGAGACGTCAAGGCCTCCTGCCCCGCCCCCCCCCGCCCCCCAACACCAGCTCACAGCTAGCAATCCGCACCGGAGCCTCGACCACCAGAGGAGGAAGGGAAAGAGAAGCGACCTCCGGCTCCCCCACCCCAACTCCATCCAGAGTCCTCGCCGATGAAGCCCTCACCAAGCGTCCAGAACCGCCACCCCCCTCAAACTCCAATAGAGGAAGCGTGCGCTCAAACAAATCATCAGAATCCACCCGGTCACTCCAAAGTCTAGGTGGCGCTGATGCTGGCTCAAAGGACCCGAACCGCAACGAGGTCATAGGCACCGATGGCGATGTTGCCGGCTCAACCCCGGTCCCCTCCCCGGGCAACTGAGCAACTGGGCGAGAGCCGTTAGACCCCTCTCGTGTCGGCCCATCGGTCTGTGGCCCATTGGCGCCCGCATCGCCATCACCCTCATGCATATCAACATCATTCCCATTAACCACATCTGCAAACAGATCTGTGTCCTCAAACTCAATATCGAGGGGGAACACCTCACCCCTATAAGTCCAGTTGACCACATCAGGCACGAACTCAATATCCAGAACACTGACTAAAAGCCGGGCCACCCCATGAGCCCGAGTAAAAGCCATATCAACTCTCTCCGTTTTCCCAACCAACGTACCCAAACTGGCCACAACTCGAACATCCTGCAAAGGCTTAGACGGGGCCCCCTACAAACCGCAACCAGACTTGTGTAAGCGGCTTTCCCTTAGGCTCCACCTTCTTCCACTCGTGGAACTCCAGAATGCACGAAGTGCCAAGAACTCTACACAAACCAAAGCTCAACAACCGCTGCAAGTCATCCACCGTGGGAAAATCGACCTTATAGACCTTATCCTCGAGAACCACCAGCTCCCACCGAAAGTCCCCCGGAGCCAGCTCCTGAAGCCTCCGCACGATCTGAGCCTCAGTCACCTCTCCCTGGGTAGCCTTCACAACCCCTGTGGTCAAGCTCGGGGTTTCATCCGGAATCTCTCGCGCGGCCGGTGATTCAAAGAACATAAGCTAGCACAGTAGACTCCGTTTGGTTTTCAGCCACACATTGCCACACTTTGCCACACCTCATCTTAGGCAAGTTTGATCAAGTTAGGTGGGTGTTTGGTTCGTACCATTGCCGAAGCCGTCGTTGTTGGAGTACCTATCTTATTACCCTAGTTGCCTCATTGATGATGGTTGATGCTGACGTTTGCTGCAACTATTTCATTGATTGTTTTCTCTTTTATATATAATAATTAGGTCATGCGCATTCCCGGCTATGGGGCTGTTTGGTTTTCAGCCACATATTGCCACACTTTGCCACACCTCATCTTAGGCAAGTTTGATCAAGTTAGGTGGGTGTTTGGTTCGTACCATTGCCGAAGCCGTCGTTGTTGGAGTACCTATCTTATTACCCTAGTTGCCTCATTGATGATGGTTGATGCTGACGTTTGCTGCAACTATTTCATTGATTGTTTTCTCTTCTATATATAATAATTAGGTCATGCGCATTCCCGGTGCCTTTAAGTAATTTTTGAGATTATGTTGGTCTTCAGCAGATGTAATTAATATCTTCTTAACATTAAGTAGAGGGATAAGTATATTTTTCGTCCCTCAATTTTTTTGATAGTATAGAAATGTTCCCTTGACTGTAAAACTAGCAAATCTTAGTCCCTTAATATTCAAAATCGGATAAGTTTAGTCCCTCAATTTTTAAAACCGGATAAGTTTAGTCCATCCGGATGGTTTTTCGCCGACGTGTAGTGGTTTTGACTCTGCGCGCTGACTGTCGGCCATGACGCCACCCCTTCCGGCCGAAGCAGCGCCCTACTCACGGTCATACTCCTGCATGCATGTCAGAGCATTACTAGTAGAACCCTCAAACCCTCAAACCCTCACTAGCGTTTTAAGGGTCCAAAAATGGTCTTTTTGTGCACTTTTACGGGTTGAAAAACAGGGGCAAAGATTAGAACCCTCAAACCCAACCCTTATAACGGAATATTCCCCATGAACGATATTGTCGTTGCGGGCATACCGTCGAGCACCTCGTGCACGACAGCCGGAGGGCAGCGCGGGGGCAGAGGGCGGATGGCGGGGCGGGCGCGGGCGGAGGGCAGTGGCCAGGGGGTGGGAGGCGGAGGCGGAGGGCGCGGGGGCGGGAGGCGGAGGGCGTGGGAGCGGGCACGGGCACAGGCCGAAGGGCGGTGGCGGCGGGTCGAGGCGGAGGGCGCGGAGTCGGAGGGGCGCGGGAGGAGGAGAGGCCGGGGGGCGGGAGGCGGAGGCGGCGGGCGGGCGCACGGGAGTAGAAGCCGGCGGGGCGGCGGACGGGCGCGCGGGAGTAGAAGCCGACGGGGCGGCAGGCGGCGCGGGCGGCGGGACGGATGGCGACGGCCGGGGGCGGGGCGAGCGCGGCCGCGGCCGGGAGGAGGTGGAGGAGAGGCCGGCGGCTGGGGGCGGGCGGGCGCGGGAGGTTGACGGGGCGGCCGGCGGCGGCGGGGGCAACTAGCAGCGCCGGACGCGGGCGTGGGCGCGGGCGCGGGAGTTGGCGGGAAGATAACCGCCAAGTGAGGGTTGGGGTAGGTTTTGCTCCCCAACCCTTACTTCTGAGGGTTGGGAGAGGGTTTGAGGGTTGGACCCTTAAAAAAATTTAAGGGTTTGAGGGTTAAGGGGTTCTAGTCTACGTGATTTTTTGCCCGCAAACTGTAAAAAAGCAGTTATTTTTACGGGTTTGAGGATTTGAGGGTTCTACTAGTAATGCTCTCACTGCAAGTGTCCAGCTGCGCGTCAAGTTGTTCGCTGCACAAACTACTCGAGTACTGATGTTCACATCAGAGTGCACCTGAGCGTGTGAGTTGAGAGCTAGCACTGGCCGGTGCTTTTGGCCCGAGATGAATCAGCTTAGATCAATCAACGTGCATACGTAAGCTAGTTGTCTGTTTTGCTTTTGCTGCGTCCATGCATCGACATGTAATCGTATCTACTACGAGCGAACCACATCAAGCTAGCGTTGCAAGCCCACTCTCGCCGGAAAGTCGCATTGCCGCCGTCGAGCAGGATGGCACCCGGACGATCCCGCCATCGGCAAAGTCAGACAGGCATATGTCGCAGTCGGCACGCGCACTGTTGCTGCTCTGCTTGTGCGCCCACG
The DNA here is from genome assembly GCA_963921465.1 of Triticum timopheevii. Lineage (NCBI taxonomy): Eukaryota > Viridiplantae > Streptophyta > Magnoliopsida > Poales > Poaceae > Triticum > Triticum timopheevii. Next base: position 486,206,168 of record OY997274.1, read on the forward strand.
AGGCGGCGGCGTAAGTGGCGACAAGAGCGTGCAGTGGCGGCGCCAGGGGTATGCTCCTGTATTCACAGGAACACCCAAGATTTTGATGCAAAAGAAAATTATATATATACATATTCACAGGTCAGCCAGAGCCCACGCCTCACGCCCTCGCCTCGACTCCTCATACGCACGCCCAGTCGCCCGACTCGCGCGAGTAGCCAGACACGGTCGCCCTGTGTCTGCCCCTCTCTCAGTCTCCAATCTCCCTCTCGCCCAGTTCTGCTCTCGCCTCTCCTCATCTCCCAGTCCCAGATCCCGCGTGGCCGCGTCCCGCCCGCGATGCAGCAGCCCCGAGGCGGAGCAGCAGGCGACGGACCAGCCGGTGCCGGTCCGCCGCCCCCCCCCCCCCCTTTCCACCCCCGCAGCTGCAGTGGCGGCGCCCCAGCCCCGCCGGCCCCCTCCTCCAGTTCGTCCCCGAGCAGCAGCAGTTCGTCCCCTCCTCCAATTCTCCTCCAATCCCAATCAGTGGCTGATTCCAATGCCTCCAATTTCTGGATTTGTTTCTATAATGGACTAGATGCAAGTTTTAATTTTTCTGTTTCTTTGTTTTCTTATACTGTAGATGAAGAAAAATAAGATGGGAAGGCAACCGCAAAGTTATATTGTAAGGTGGGATATCAATCATATCATCATTTTATCAATCAAAAGGTACTTTTGTATCCATGTTTTTTTATAATTATTATGGTTTGACACATTCAAAAAATTCTATTGTCATTATGGCGTACTATTTTGTTCATATATTGCAATAGCCGCACTGTTTGGTTCAGATATTGAAATTCTCGTACTATTTGGTTCATATATTGCATTTAGAGTAAAAAAAATTCCTGGAGCCGCCACTGGGAGCGTGATGAGGCCCGCAGTGCGCAGCCTTCCCTGGCTCTCACTGTTTTTCTTCTGTTGAGTGTACACCATAATACCACACCACATCGGCAAAGAAACAATCAAAAACAGCACGAGGGACTAAACTTATCTAGTCTTAAAAGTAGAGGGACTAAGTTTTGCTGGTTTTAAAGTTAAGGGATCATTTCTCTATTTTTAAAAAGATGAGGGACGAAAAATATACTTTTCCCTTAAGTATATTATTATTATTTTCTAAAAATGTACAATTTCTACAATTGACTAGTTACCAAGGTTTACCAAGGTTAGATGACATTATTGCCAACACCAAGTGTCTAAACAAACGGAGGTGAATAAATGGTAAAAAAGATGGTTTGCAGAAGTAAATTCACACTCTAAATCAGGTACTCCCTCCGTTTCATAATATAAGATCTTTTTTTTGAGAGCGGCGTTTTGGTTCCTAGGTGCATATGTCCTCATTGTCGAAATACACATTTCGAAAAATTGAAAATTTCGAAACAAAAAATCCACGTGTATATCCGGACATTTTATGTGCGTTCACAAGGTTTCAGTGAAAAACGTTGTTTTTGTGGCTTATGTAAAAAAGATAAAGAAATGCCTCGTGAATAGTTAGAATGAAGCATCAGAAATTGTCTTTTTTACACAAGCCACAAAAAACATCGTTTTTCACTGAAACCTTGTGCACGCACATAAAATGTCTGGATATACACGCGGGATTTTTGTTCCGAATTTTTCAACTTTTCAAAATGTGTATTTCGACAATGGGTGCATACGCACCTAGGAGCCAAAGGCAATTGCGGCTTTTTTGATAGTTTTTCAACCTAACATATAGCTTTAGAAACAATCTTACACTATTGGAAAGGAGGATGGTTTTTTTTTTTTTTTTGAAAAATCCAACTTCGCTATCCGACCGTGGTGGAAGACAGGGTGGCTCGATCGATCTCGTGGCAGCGGTTGACTTGACCTGCGTCAACGTGCACTCTGGGTAGTTTCATGTGCAGGGCGACGTCTTACGTGCAGGAGAAGGAGATGAACATCTCTTTTGTCCTCGAAAAAAAGAACTTCTCTTTGTCCTGCGCGAAACCGGCAGCGTGTTCGTCAACACATGTTGATGGATGAGCAGTTGCCCCGAACCTTCTGACAACCCCCGCGTGACCACTTTATACTTCGAAAGGTGCTCTCGTCTAATCAAGCCATTGCAGGCTCTGGTATAGGTAATCTACCAAGCTGTTTTTTTGATACTAAGAGGGTGTTTGGTTGCAAGGGACTAGACTTTTTTTATAGTCCCCAGGACAAAAGAAAAAAGACCCTCAGTCTTTTTCTAGTTTCTAAATAAAAAGTTCCTCCTGTTTGGTTACATAGGGACTAAAAGAGATTTTTTTCTAGTCTAGTCCTTGTAACCAAACAGAGCCTAAACCGCAAAAAAAAAACATCACAATTAGTTGAAGTTTGACAAAAACCACCGAAACACTAAAAGTTTGCAGAAAATATTGATATTCTGGGGAGGCAATTCTCGATCCCAGTCGTCGAGGGAGGCACTCCCGGCCGAGATCGTGCAAGATCCGCCGCCACCCGTCGGTTGCATGTAGAAGTGTGGCAACAGTGCTCGAAGTATGTAAGGAAGAACCCACAACGTGACAAAGACCATACGTGAACGGTGGCGATCCCGTGCCTAGGGGAGCGGCGCAGCCGGCGTTACGGTAGATACCAACGGAGAAGGACAACGTGATGGAGCGATGCTACGGCCCGTAGGGGCGACATAGCTGCTGCTTGCGTGTTGGTGCAATGGCGGTGAGGACCATAAAGCGACGACTCTGCGGTCCGAAAGGAACACTGCATCGTTAACCTATTGCTCGATTGATGGTGAGGCGCGCATACTCGGAAGCCAATTATCATGGGATCCAATGAAGTTGTGTCATATGAAGTTGGTCAGACCGGACACGGCTAGTCAGATCAAGAAAACGCGAACGGGCGTGATAAAGTATCGGTGACATGCATCATGCGGCTGGACAGGAGCGTTGTGCACGGGCGCATGCACGGTGCGAGCGGTCGCTGCAGCTGATGCGCAACCCAACCGGCCTTTGACGTTGTGATGTAGCTGATCTCGATGGATGATGGCGATGTTGGTGGAGTAGATGTGCGTTGTAGATGACGTGCGGCGCAAACCGGTCCTAGATCAGAGAACCAAAAAAGAAATGACCAATCGATCGGCGAGAGAGAAAAACCCAAATCAACGAATCCGGGAAAAGATTCTCTAAGGCAATCGATCAACATGATGTTGGATGAACCCTAGCTATAGGTTGCGCAGCCCTCGGTGGAGATCGACCTCCCTGGGGACGGTGCGACGCGAAAGCTGTGGTGGAGCTAGGTCAGAAACTTGCGACAGATACCATGTAAGAGGATTAGAGGGGGCAAAATTGGCGTAATACGGCGCATGTTGTATTGATCCGCGAGACGAGTATTATAGGGTACAAGAGTTGGAGGGCAAGAAGCGAGATAAGATGAAAACAATTCCTATCTCATCCCAGATAATCTCTAACTACCAAATATACCTCTAACACCCGAACGCCTGCTACCTCGCCCCAGCCAGGGTGTCCACCCCGCTACTGAGCAGAGTCTTCAGCACGTGACTCGAAGATGGCCGGCGAGGATGCACAGTGGGGAAGAGAGGAGGGAGAGACCGACAGGTGGTCCCTTTGTTAAGTTAACATTTCAGTCAAAGTGCTAAACAGTGTGAGTTTTCTCAGCCATGTCATCACTTACTGTGGGACCCATTGGTCAGCTTTCATGTCAAAACACGGTCCACCGAGCAGTTAGGTTCGGGCAAAAATTTACAGAAAAATGTTGGTCGTCGCAAACTTTTAGGCCTTCATTGGTTTGTAGGAAATTATAGGAATTCTATAGGATAGGATTTTTTTTTTAAAAAAATTTCTTTTGAAGCCTTCAGTTTGTAGAAATGGATTCCTATTTCTTTACATTTCAAAGGAAAAAAATAGCCTACACTCAGGCTTCGTTGCAGAGGTTGAGAAAATGTGGGAAACTGGAAAACAGACGAACGCCCTGGGAATAGCCTGGTAAAACTCTGGATTAAGAGTTTGTAGGAAAATTAAAAAGATGTGCTCGAAAAAGCAAAGGATGGCAAAGCTTTCTGTAGGTCCCACTAGTACAACTCATGGTCAGGCTATGTCCTCATCCACTCGTGTGATGCCTCCATCTGACATCAGTGGGGTCATACAAAGCATGGTAGCACTGGTGCATGCAGGTGTAACTAAGCTTTCATGTACTTTGCCTCGTGCTTCCGCCCCCAAAAAACTCTAGCACTAGATGTTTTCTTTCCTGTAAAACTGGAAGTTGGAGCAACTTTCTTTGGATTTGGAGGAGCTCATTCCTGCACATCGAACGCAGTTTGGGAGAACTTTCCTTCCTTTTTGATTCCTGCAAGTTTTCCTTTTAAATTTCTTTGCACCGAAAGGAGCCTCAATGGAAAACTTCCTATCATATCAAATGACATATGTTTCCCTATAACAATTGAGATGCATGTCATCTCATTTATGACAATTTTTCTACTCCTATAGCATTCCTTATACTATGAACCAAAGGAGGCTAGCGTTTCGGTGGTTTTCAACAAACTTTGGCGCGATTATGGTGGTTTTTTTGCGATTTAGTTTTTTATTTTAGAATCACCGAGGGGAGTTTTCCCACCTGAATATATTACTCAAAGTGGCCAAAATGCCAGAGTGGTGATCCAGTTTATAAGAAAAACCGGATCGAAAACCTTAACAAATTGACCTCATTTATAAGGGAAACCGGGCCGAAAACCGTACAAGGCACGGCCTAGCTGGCAAACATAAGACCATCACCATGAGAGATACAAGTAGATGTGGGGTGTCGTCGAGAGATCACAATACCAGGACATTGCAAACAGCTGAACGCATCGGCGGGCATACCGGCCCCATGGCACAACTCAGGAGCATCCACAATCAACGAGTGTCGTCCCATACACGAACCTTGACCGGGGCTCCGCCACAGAAAAACGGAACGAATAGCAGTTCGAGAAGCATCTTGCGCCATCCTTGAGCAAAGATGAGTCGAGACAACACCAAGAGCACCAAGCTCACCGCAACACAACGGTAACCATGAGAGGGTCTTGAGCAACCATTACCAACCTGAGCCGCACGAGAACACCACCACCGTAGACGAAGAGCTCCAATCAACCGAGACCATCCATGATGCCTCAAGGCTATTGGTGCAGCCGAAAGGCAATGGGCGACCGAGTCCACACCCGGACGAAGAGTCACACACAACCGAGTCTACATCACAACAGCGGCACCGCCGACGAAGCCGAAGGGCATCAAGGAGCCGAGTCTACACCTGATCGCTTCTCCGAGCACACCAGCGCAAGACGGCCGCGCCACCAACACCGTCCAACCCGCAGTGAGCAGCCACCACACAATCCACCAAGCTAATGCCTTCATGAAGGAATGCGACGCGAAAAGCGCCGCCATCGGCCGTTCCGGACGGACCAGGAACAGGGGTTTCCCCAGGAGCCTCGAAGGGGAAGTCACCATGACAGCGATGCTGTTGGGGAACGTAGTAATTTCAAAAAATTTCCTACGCACACGCAAGATCATGGTGATGATATAGCAACGAGAGGGGAGAGTGTATGTCCACGTACCCTCGTAGACCGTAAGCAGAAGCGTTAGCACAACGCGGTTGATGTAGTCGTACGTCTTCACGATCCGACCGATCCAAGCACCGAACGTACGGGGCCTCCGAGTTCAGCACACGTTCAGCTCGATGATGATCTCCGGCCTCCGATCCAGCCGAGCTCCGGAGATGAGTTCCGTCAGCACGACGGCGTGGTGACGATGATGATGTTCTACCAGCGCAGGGCTTCGCCTAAACTCCGCGACGATATGACCGAGGCGGAATATGGTGGAGGGGGGCACCGCACACGGCTAAGGAACGATCCGTAGATCAACTTGTGTGTCTATGGGGTGCCCCCCCCCCCGCCCCCGTATATAAAGGAGAAAGGGGGGAGGCCGGCCGGCCCTTGGGGCGCGCCAAGGAGGGGGGAGTCCTCCTCCTAGTGGGAGTAGGACTCCCCTTTCCTAGTCCAACTAGGAAGGAGGAAGGGGGAAGGAAAGAGGGGGAGAGGGAGAGGGAAAGAGGGGCCGCCCCCCCCCCCCTCCCTAGTCCAATTCGGACTCCCCTTGGGGGGGGGCGCCACCTCTTGGGCTGCTGCCCTTTCTCTCCCCTCAGGCCCACTAAGGCCCAATACTTCCCCGGGGGGTTCCGGTAACCCCTCCGGCACTCCGGTTTCTCTGAAATCACCCGAAACTCTTCCGGTGTCCGAATATAGTCGTCCAATATATCAATCTTTATGTCTCGACCATTTCAAGACTCCTCGTCATGTCCCCGATCTCATCCGGGACTCCGAACTCCTTCGGTACATCAAAACTCATAAAATCATAATATAACTGTCATCGAAACCTTAAGCGTGCGGACCCTACGGGTTCGAGAACAATGTAGACATGACCTAGAACTATTCTCGGTCAATAACCAATAGCGGAACCTGGATGCTCATATTGGCTCCCACATATTCTACGAAGATCTTTATCGGTCAAACCGCATAACAACATACGTTGTTCCCTTTGTCATCGGCATGTTACTTGCCCGAGATTCGATCGTCGGTATCCAATACCTAGTTCAATCTCGTTACCGGCAAGTCTCTTTACTCGTTACGTAATGCATCATCCCACAACTAACTCATTAGTCACATTGCTTGCAAGGCTTATAGTGATGTGCATTACCGAGAGGGCCCAGAGATACCTCTCCGACAATCGGAGTGACAAAACCTAATCTTGAAATACGCCAACCCAACATGTACCTTTGGAGACACCTGTAGTACTCCTTTATAATCACCCAGTTACGTTGTGACGTTTGGTAGCACCCAAAGTGTTCCTCCGGTAAATGGGAGTTGCATAATCTCATAGTTACAGGAACATGTATAAGTCATGAAGAAAGCAATAGCAACATACAAAACGATCAAGTGCTAGGCTAACGGAATGGGTCATGTCAATCACATCATTCTCCTAATGATGTGATCCCGTTAATCAAATGACAACTCTTTTGTCCATGGCTAGGAAACATAACCATCTTTGATAAACGAGCTAGTCAAGTAGAGGCATACTAGTGACACTATGTTTGCCTATGTATTCACACATGTATTATGTTTCCGGTTAATACAATTCTAGCATGAATAATAAACATTTATCATGATATAAGGAAATAAATAATAACTTTATTATTGCCTCTAGGGCATATTTTCTTCAGTCTCCCACTTGCACTAGAGTCAATAATCTAGTTCACATCGCCATGTGATTTAACACCAATATTCACATCTGTATGTGATTAATACCCATAGTTCACATCATCATGTGATCAACACCCAAAGGGTTTGTTCACATCGCTTATGTGATTAAACCCAAAGAGTACTAAGGTATGATCATGTTTTGCTCGTGAGAGAAGCTTAGTCAACGGGTCTGTCACATTCAGAGCCGTATGTACTTTGCAAATATTCTATGTCTACAATGCTCTGCGCGGAGCTACTCTAGCTAATTGCTCCTACTTTCAATATGTATCCAGATTGAGACTTAGAGTCATCTGGATTGGTGTAAAAGCTTGCACCAATGTAACTATTTACGACGGGCTCTTTTATCACCTCCATAATCGAGAAATATTTCCTTAGTCCTCACTAAGGATATTCTTGACCAATGTCCAGTGATCTACTCCTAGATCACTATTGTACTCCCTTGCAAAATTCAGAGCAAGGTATACAATAGGTCTGGTACATAACATAGCATACTTTATAGAACCTATGACTGAGGCATAGGGAATGACTTTCATTCTCTTTTCTATTTTCTGCCGTGGTCGGGATTTAAGTCTTACTCAATTTCACACCTTTGCAACACAGGCAAGAACTCTTTCTTTGACGGTTCCATCTTGAACTATTTCAAAATCTTGCTAAGGTATGTACACATTGAAAATCTTATCAAGCGTCTTGATCTATCTCAATAGATCTTGATGCTCAATATGTAAGTAGCTTTACTGAAGTCTTTCTTTTGAAAGAACTTCTTTCAAACACTCCTTTATGCTTTGCAGAATAATTCTACATTATTTCCGATCAACAATATGTCATTCACATATACTTATCAGAAATGTTGTAGTGCTCCCACTCACTTTCTTGTAAATACAGGCTTCACCGTAAGTCTGTACAAAACTATATGCTTTGATCAACTTATCAAAGCGTATATTCCAACTCTGAGGTGCTTGCACCAGTCCATAGATGGATCGCTGGAGCTTGCACATTTTGTTAGCACCTTTAGGATTGACAAAACCTTCTAGTTGCATCATATACAACTCTTCTTTAAGAAAACCATTCAAGAATGCAGTTTTGACATCCATTTGCCAAATTTCATAATCATGAAATGCAGCAGTAGCTAACATGATTCGGACAGACTTAAGCATCGCTACGGGTGAGAAAGTCTCATCGTAGTCAACCCCTTGAACTTGTCAAAAACTTTTCGCAACAAGTCGAGCTTTATAGACAGTTACATTACCATCAGCGTCTGTCTTCTTCTTAAAGATCCATTTATTCTCAATGGCTTGCCGATCATCGGGCAAGTCAACCAAAGTCCATACTTTGTTTTCATACATGGATCCCATCTCAGATTTCATGGCCTCTAGCCATTTTGCGGAATATGGGCTCATCATCGCTTCCTCATAGTTCGTAGGTTCATCATGGTCAAGTAACATGACTTCCAGAATAGAATTACCGTACCACTCTGGTGCGGATCTTACTCTGGTAGACCTACGAGGTTCAGTAGAAACTTGATCTGAAGTTTCATGATCAATATCATTAGCTTCCTCACTGATTGGTGTAGTTGTCACAGGAACCGGTTCTTGTGATGAACTACTTTGCAATAAGGGGGTAGATACAGTTATCTAATCAAGTTCTACTTTCCTCCCACTCACTTCTTTCGAGAGAAACTCTTTCTCTAGAAAGGATCTGATTTTAGCAACGAAAATCTTGCCCTCAGATCTGTGATAGAAGGTGTACCCAATAGTTTCCTTTGGGTATTCTATGAAGACGCACTTTTCCGATTTGGGTTTGAGCTTATCAGGATGAAACTTTTTCACATAAGCATCGTAGCCCCAAACTTTAAGAAACGACAACTTGGGTTTACTGCTAAACCATAGTTCATACGGTGTCGTCTCAACGGATTTAGATGGTGCCCTATTAAACGTGAATGTAGCTGTCTCTAATGCATAACCCCAAAACGATAGTGGTAAACCGATAAGAGACATCATAGGTCGCACCATATCTAGTAAAGTACGATTACGACGTTCGGACACACCATTCCATTGTGCTGTTCCACGTGGCGTGAGCTGTGAAACTATTCCACATTGTTTTAACTGAAGACCAAACTCGTAACTTAAATATTCGTCTTCGCGATCAGATCGCAGAAACTTTATTTTCTTGTTACGATAATTTTTCCACTTCACTCTGAAATTCTTTGAACCTTTCAACTATTTTAGACTTATGTTTCATCAAGTAGATATACCCATATCTGCTCAAATCATCTTGTGAAGGTCAGAAAATAACGATACTTGCCACGAGCATCAACACTCATTGGATCGCATACATCGGTATGTATTATTTTCAATAAGTCAGTAGCTTGTTCCATTGTTCTGGAGAACGGAGTTTTAGTCATCTTGCCCAAAAGGCACGGTTCGCAAGCATCAAATGATTCATAACCAAGTGATTCCGAAAATCCATCTTTATGGAGTTTCTTCATGCGCTTTACACCGATATGACCCAAACGGCAGTGCCACAAATAAGTTGCACTATCATTATTAACTTTGCATCTTTTGGCATTAATATTATGAATATGTGTATCACTACGATTGAGATCCAACAAACTATTTTCATTGGGTGTATAACCATCGAAGGTCTTATTCACGTAAACAGAATAACAATTATTCTTTAATTTTAAATGAATAACCGTATTGCAATAAACATGATCAAATCATATTCATGCTCAACGCAAACACCAAATAACATTTATTTAGGTTTAACACTAATCCCGAAAGTATAGGGAGTGTGCGATGATGATCATATCAATCTTGGAACTACTTCCAACACTCATCGTCACTTCCCCTTTAACTAGTCTCTGTTTATTCTGTAACTCCTGTTTCGAGTTACTAAATTTTTTAGCAACCGAACAAGCATCAAATACTCAAGGGCTACTATAAACACTAGTAAGGTGCACATCGATAACCTGTACATCAAAATATACCCTTGTTCACTTTGCCATCCTTCTTATCCACCAAATATTTGGAGTAGTTCCACTTTCAGTGACCATTTCCTTTGCAGTAGAAGCACCCAGTTTCAGGCTTAGGTCCAGCTTTGGGCTTCTTCACGGGAGTGACAACTTGTTTGCCATTCTATTTGAAGTTTCCCTTTCTTTCCTTTTGCCCTTTTCTTGAAACTAGTGATCTTGTCAATCATCAACACTTGATGCTCTTTCTTGATTTCTACTTTCGTCGATTTCAACATCACGAAGAGCTTGGGAATCACTTTCGTCATCCCTTGCATATTATAGTTCATCACGAAGTTCTACTAACTTGGTGATGGTGACTAGAGAATTCTGTCAATCACTATTTTATCCGGAAGATTAACTCCCACTTGATTCAAGCGATTGTAGTACCCAGACAATCTGAGCACATGCTCACTAGTTGAGCGATTCTCCTCCATCTTTTAGCTATAGAACTTGTTGGAGACTTCATATCTCTCAACTCGGGTATTTGCTTGAAATATTAACTTCAATTCCTGGAACATCTCATATGGTCCATGACGTTCAAAACGTCTTTGAAGTCCCGATTCTAAGCCATAAAGCATGGTGCACAAAACTATCAAGTAGTCATCATTTTGAGCTAGGCAAACATTCATAACGTCTGCATATGCTCCTGCAATAGGTTTGTCACCTAGCGGTGCATCAAGGACATAATTCTTCTGCGCAACAATGAGGATAAACCTCAGATCACGGATCCAATCCGCATCATTGCTACTAACATCTTTCAATGCAATTTTCTCTAGGAACATATCAAAATAAACATATGAAAGCAACAGCGCGAGCTATTGATCTACAACATAATTTGCAAAATATTACCAGGACTAAGTTCATGATAAATTTAAGTTCAATTAATCATATTACTTAAGAACTCCCACTTAGACAGACATCTCTCTAGTCATCTAAGTGATCTAGTGATCCAAATCAACTAAACCATGTCCGATCATCACGTGAGATGGAGTAGTTTTCAATGGTGAACATCACTATGTTGATCATATCTACTATATGATTCACGCTCGACCTTTCGGTCTCCGTGTTCCGAGGCCATATCTGTATATGCTAGGCTCGTCAAGTTTAACCTGAGTATTCCGCGTGTGCAACCGTTTTGCACCCGTTGTATTTGAACGTAGAGCCTATCACACCCGATCATCACGTGGTGTCTCAGCACGAAGAACTTTCGCAACGGTGCATACTCAAGGAAAACACTTCTTGATAATTAGTGAGAGATCATCTTAAAATGCTACCGTCAATCAAAACAGAATAAGATGTATAACAGATAAACATCATATGCAATCAAAATATGTGACATGATATGGCCATGATCATCTTGCGCCTTTGATCTCTATCTCCAAAGTACTGTCATGATCTCTATCGTCACCGGCACGACACCATGATCTTCATCATCTTGATCTATATCAATGTGTCGTCACATGGTCGTCTTGCCAACTATTGCTCTTGCAACTATTGCTATCGCATAGCGATAAAGTAAAGCAATTATTTGGCACTTGCATCTTATGCAACAAAGAAACCATAGGGCTTCTGCCAGTTGCCGAAAACTTCAACAAAACATGATCATCCCATACAACAACTTATATCTCATCACGTCTTGACCATATCACATCACAACATGCCCTGCAAAAACAAGTTAGACGTCCTCTACTTTGTTGTTGCAAGTTTTACGTGGCTGCTACGGGCTGAGCAAGAACCGTTCTTACCTACGCATCAAAACCACAACGATAGTTCGTCAAGTTGGTGCTGTTTTAACCTTCGCAAGGACCGGGCGTAGCCACACTCGGTTCAACTAAAGTTGGAGAAACTGACACTCGCTAGTCACCTGTGTGCAAAGCACGGCGGTAAAACCAGTCTCGCGTAAGCGTACGCGTAATGTCGGTCCGGGTCGCTTCATCCAACAATACCGCTGAACCAAAGTATGACATGCTGGTAAGCAGTATGACTTGTATTGCCCACAACTCACTTGTGTTCTACTCGTGCATATAACATCAACGCATAAAACCTAGGCTCGGATGCCACTGTTGGGGAACGTAGTAATTTCAAAAAATTTCCTACGCACACGCAAGATCATGGTGATGATATAGCAACGAGAGGGGAGAGTGTATGTCCACGTACCCTCGTAGACCGTAAGCGGAAGCGTTAGCACAACGCGGTTGATGTAGTCCTACGTCTTCACGATCCGACCGATCCAAGCACCGAACGTATGGGGCCTCCGAGTTTAGCACACGTTCAGCTCGATGACGATCTCCGGCCTCCGATCCAGCCGAGCTCCGGAGATGAGTTCCATCAGCACGACGGCGTGGTGACGATGATGATGTTCTACCGGCGCAGGGCTTCGCCTAAACTCCGTGACGATATGACCGAGGTGGAATATGGTGGAGGGGGGCACCGCACACGGCTAAGGAACGATCCGTAGATCAACTTGTGTGTCTATGGGGTGCCCCCCCGCCCCCGTATATAAAGGAAAAAGGGGGGAGGCCGGCCGGCCCTTGGGGCGCGCCAAGGAGGGGGGAGTCCTCCTCCTAGTGGGAGTAGGACTCCCCTTTCCTAGTCCAACTAGGAAGGAGGAACGGGGAAGGAAAGAGGGGGAGAGGGAGAGGGAAAGAGGGGCCGCGCCCCCCTCCCTAGTCCAATTCGGACTCCCCTTGGGGGGGGCGCCACCTCCTGGGCTGCTGCCCTCTCTCTCCCCTCAGGCCCACTAAGGCCCAATACTTCCCCGGGGGGTTCCGGTAACCCCTCCGGCACTCCGGTTTTCTCCGAAATCACCCGGAACTCTTCCGGTGTCCGAATATAGTTGTCCAATATATCAATCTTTATGTCTCGACCATTTCGAGACTCCTTGTCATGTCCCCGATCTCATCCGGGACTCCGAACTCCTTCGGTACATCAAAACTCATAAACTCATAATATAACTGTCATCGAAACCTTAAGCGTGCGGACCCTACGGGTTCGAGAACAATGTAGACATGACCTAGAACTATTCTCGGTCAATAACCAATAGCGGAACCTGGATGCTCGTATTGGCTCCCACATATTCTACGAAGATCTTTATCGGTCAAACCGCATAACAACATACGTTTTCCCTTTGTCATCGGCATGTTACTTGCCCGAGATTCGATCGTCGGTATCCAATACCTAGTTCAATCTCGTTACCGGCAAGTCTCTTTACTCGTTACGTAATGCATCATCCCGCAACTAACTCATTAGTCACATTGCTTGCAAGGCTTATAGTGATGTGCATTACCGAGAGGGCCCAGAGATACCTCTCCGACAATCGGAGTGACAAAACCTAATCTTGAAATACGCCAACCCAACATGTACCTTTGGAGACACCTGTAGTACTCCTTTATAATCACCCAGTTACGTTGTGACGTTTGGTAGCACCCAAAGTGTTCCTCCGGTAAATGGGAGTTGCATAATCTCATAGTTACAGGAACATGTATAAGTCATGAAGAAAGCAATAGCAACATACAAAACGATCAAGTGCTAGGCTAACGGAATGGGTCATGTCAATCACATCATTCTCCTAATGATGTGATCCCGTTAATCAAATGACAACTCTTTTGTCCATGGCTAGGAAACATAACCATCTTTGATAAACGAGCTAGTCAAGTAGAGGCATACTAGTGACACTATGTTTGTCTATGTATTCACACATGTATCATGTTTCCGGTTAATACAATTCTAGCATGAATAATAAACATTTATCATGATATAAGGAAATAAATAATAACTTTATTATTGCCTCTAGGGCATATTTCCTTCAGATGCCTCCAAGGAGGTAAGCGGTACCCGCGGGCGTCACCATCGCCGGCTCCGGCAGGAGCAGTGGCTTTCGCCCAAGTGAGCAGACCACCTCCGAGGAGCACCGGTAGAATGCGAATCGCTACTCCCTGCACCACCACGGAGCAAGGGTCACTGCAGCCCGCCACCGCATGTGCCAAATCTGTTCCACCGTAGGCCAGATCCACCGCAGTCAACCGCACCTCGTGGAGACCACCGGCGGCCAACCACCAGAACGAGGCGACAGATCCATCAATGGCCTTCCGGACGCACAGCCACCGGACGCAGCGCAAGCCACCGTGCACTGCCAAGCACCATGCCGACAGGAACGGAGGAGCGCTGACCGAAGCCAAGAACCGCCGTGGTTCCGAGCCGCGACCAAGCAACAGAAACATCAGCGCACCCCGTGCACGCCAGCACAGCCGCCGGAGACCGGATCTGCATCACTCGCAGCTGGGGCGCTCTTCAGCGACAACCCGGGCCCCGACCCGCCCAGCACCACGTCCTGCCGCGCCCCGCGACGCCCTTGGCCGCAAGCCACCACCACCAACAGCAGCATCACTGCTGCACCTCCACGCGCCGGAACCGGCCGCCGGCGCACCGGCCGAGCTCCACGCCGACCCTGCACGCACACGCTGCAGGCCCTGCCCGACCCAGATCGGGCCCGCAGCACCGCCGCGCATGCCCCGCGCCATGCCCTGCACTACCGCCACTCCACGCTGCACCGGAGAACCACGAAGCAGGAGCCACCTTGCCACAGCCCGCCGGACCGCCGCCTGAGACCAGCCGCCACCGCGCCACGCAGATCCAGAGCAAGTTAACCATCAGGAAGGGCGCTCCTCCCCGCCGCGAGTGCACGAGGACTAGGTTCCACCGCCGTCGGCAGCCAGCGAGCTTTGCCCGGTGGCGTGCGCCGACGGCGGTGAGGGGATGAGGAGGGTGGAAGGGGACCGGCGGCGGTGGATGGTGTTTCCGCCCGAGCCGCCCCTAGGAGGCGACGCGGGGCCGGGGCAAAAAACTTTTTTGCGATTTAGTTGTTTCCTCACCACTGTCTTTACTCTTTAGAGGCTTGGTGTCGGCGACTTGGTGCTGCCAATAACTACCCTGGTGTGGTAGCTGTACGAATTGCATGCCAATTTAGAGCCATCCTTCCTGATCGAGCCTCTAAAGATTGCGGAAGAAAACAGGCAGCATGCTTGAGATCTGTCGCTGCCTGATCATGCATGATGGATGAGGCGCTGCTTCGACTGGGTCACCATGCTTCAGCTATTGTGTACATAGAACATGTGAATTGGCTATACAAAGGTGAGAGGTATGCCTATTATTAGAGCCTCGAAAAAGGAACTGCAGATATATATTGCAATCCTCACTGCATGTCTAGGGTCTCATTGAGAATGTGAAGTTGACTTGAAAGGCCCAACATGCGATTTCAATCCATCCAAGCTACTCCCTCCTTTTTTATTTATTGGGCTCATCTCATTTTCTTGGTTTTCCATATTATAAGTCCCATTTCACTTCTTTCCACCACATGTTCACATTCCAAAGTGCATTAAATTATGCATGCAAGGATTAAAAGAAACCAATCAATGCATGTATCCATTTGTACTCATTTAGTGGTCATCCATGCCTACACTATAATTAATGCAAATTAAAATTTGAGTAATTTTGTAAACCACGAGATACATTCCTCCTCTCACCATCTACCTTGATTGATGAGATTTCAGATTTAAGCCCTTTTAACCGGAAAGGATGGAGTATTAGGAATAAATACCACGCAACACGTCCGGACCGCGCAGTTCAGATGGTTGCGGGTGGTTTGAGGGTCGGCGTTGGAGATGCCTTTGGGCCCCTCTGCACCAACACTTGATCCCCAACAAGAACAACCTTGTTGCACCTTCATTGTGATATTCTTTCGGGTCGCTAGTTCTCTATTTCATCTTTTGGTCATTTTATGACAAATTGGGGGGGGGGGGGGTATGAGTTAGTCTTCAAGCGGGTCTACTATATGGGCGGATTTTGTTGAAGTCACAACTCTTGTTCTTCAGTTGAGATTTTATTGTAATGAGTTGTAAACTTAAGGCTCGTGGTGGTTTGATACTTTTGAACTGATATTTCTTCATGCTCCTGCAAGTTAATTCCATATTGTTCATTTCACCTCGGGTTGCGTCCCGGTTATAAATAGTCAGCCCCTACCATCATTTGTTGGTTGGCTTGATACGGCTTGAACTACGTCGGTATTTCCTCAAAGAGGAAGGGATGATGCAGCACAACTACGGTAGGTATTTCCCTCAATTAGGAAACCAAGGTATCAATCCAATAGGAGAACCAAGCCACACTATGTAAATGGTACCTGCACACAAAGAACAAATACTTGCAACCCGACGCTTATGAGGGGTTGTCAATCCCATTTAGGTAATGGCGTCAGAAATTGGCGAGTTGTCGGGAGACTTGACTTGATTCTCCCCTGCAAAAGATAGGTAAAATTGTGATAGATTGGATAAATAGATCTCTAATAAACGCGAAATAAAAGATACAAATAAAATATGCATAAAAGTATTTTTGGATTTTTGGAATAATAGATCTGAAAATAAAAGCAAATAAAAATAGATCTCAAAGGCAAATAATAGATCGGAAAGAAAATATAATAAAAAATAATTCCGGGGGCCGTAGATTTCACTAGTGGCTTCTCTCAAGAAGTAGCATACGGTGGGTAAACAAATTACTATTGGGCAATTGATAGAACCTCAAATAATTATGACGATATCCAGGCAATGATCAATATATAGGCATCACGTCCAAGATTAGTAGACCAACTCCTGCCTGCATCTACTACTATTACTCCACACATCGACCGCTATCCAGCATGCATCTAGTGTATTAAGTTCATGGAAAAACGGAGTAATGCAATTAGAACTATGACATAATGTAGACAAGATTTATTCATGTAGGAATATACCCCATTTTGTTATCCTTAATAGCAACGATCAATACGTGTCTTGCTGCCCCTTCTGTCACCGGGAAAGAACACTGCACGACTGAACCCATCACAAAGCACCTCTTTCCATGGCAAGAAAAATCGATCTAGTCGGCCTAACTAAAACAAAGATTCAAAGAAGAAATATGAGGCTATAAATAATCATGCATACAAGAGATAAAAACTCAAATGACTTTCATGGTTAAAATAGATCTAATCATAAACTCAAAGTTCATCGGATCACAACAAACACACAGCAAAAAGAGTTACATGAAATAGGTCTCCAAGAGACCATTGTATTGAGAATCAAAAGAGAGAGAGAGGAAGCCATCTAGCTACTACCTACGGACCTGTAGGTCTACAATGAACTACTCACGCATCATCAGAGAGGCACCAATGAGGAGATTTGGACATTTGGACTTCTATATGATTCAAAGTAATAGTGTAGTTTTGACATGAAGATTTCAATACTCAAGCATATCAACAAGCAACCATGTCTTTCAAAATATCAACACTAAAAAAGTTATCCCTAGCCCATCATGCTCAATCATTGATCCATTCATGAAACACACTCGCATATTAGCTACATCCAATGCTCAAGTACGATCATAGTGCCCCTTGGTTGGTGCTTTATAAGAGAAGATGGAGACTCAAATAAAAATAAAAATTGCATAAAGTAAATAGAAAGGCCCTTCGCAGAGGGAAGTAGGGATTTGTAGAGGTGCCAGATCTCAAAGCTTAAATTGAGAGATAAAAAAATTGAGAGGCATACTTTTCCCGTGAACGTAAACGACCGAGTAATTCCCAACACTTTCCATGCTAGATATATCATAGGCGGTTCCTTGATCTCAGACTCCTGGATTCGCCGCACATAACGCATGTTACTCTCATCAAAGGAGTCGTCCAATTCAATGACAGAACTCTCATTCTCCCCGTTGAACAGCTTGTCGAAGTACTCCTGCCATCTATGCTTAATCTCCTCGTCCTTCACCAAGAGTTGGTCTGCTCCGTCCTTGATGCATTTGACTTGGCTAATATCCCTCGTCTTCCTCTCTCGGATCTTGGCCATCTTATAGATGTCCCTTTCGCCTTCCTTCGTGCCTAACTGTTGGTAGAGGTCCTCATATGCCCGACCCCTTGCTTCACTGACAGCTTGCTTTGCGGCCTTCTTCGCCATCTTGTACTTCTCTATATTGTTTGCACTCCTATCCAGGTACATGCATCTGAAGCAATCTTTCTTCTCTTTAATTGCCTCCTGGACATCATCATTCCACCACCAAGTATCCTTATCTTCGCTTCTCCTTCCCCAGGACACTCCAAAGTCCTCCGAGGCCACCTTACGAATGCAAGTCGCCATATTCATCCACACATTGTCCGCATCCCCTCTTTCCTCCCAAGGGCCCTCCTTAATGATCCTCTCCTTGAACGCCTGAGCTACCTCCCCCTTGAGCTTCCACCACTTCGTTCTAGCAATTTTGGCATGCTTATCCCGCTGGACATGAATCCGAAAGCGGAAGTCAGCAACCACCAGCTTATGCCGAGGTACAACACTCTCTCCAGATATCACCTTACAGTCTAGGCACGGACGCCTATCTTCTCTTCTCGAGAGGATGAAATCAATCTAGCTAGAGTGTTGGCCACTACTAAAAGTCACCCGATGTGATTCTCTCTTTCTAAAGAGGATGGTAGCTACAATCATGTCGTAGGCTAGAGCAAAGCTTAAGACATCTTATCCTTCTTGATTCTTGATGTCATAGCCAAAGCCCCCATGTGCCCCTTCAAAACCCGTGTTAGATGTCCCACGTGGCCATTGAGGTCTCCTCCTATGAAGAGCTTCTCGCCGATCGATACACTCCTAACCATGTCTTCCATGCCTTCCTAGAACTCCCTCTTGGTGTTCTCATTGTGGTCTACTTGCGGGGCATACACGCTGATAACATTGAGAACTAAGTCCCCAACTACCAGATTGACCAGGATAATCCGGTCCCCACGTCTCTTGACGTCTACCACTCCATACTTGAGGCTCTTGTTGATCAAGATGCCTACGCTATTTCTGTTTGCATCCATCCCCGTATACCATAGCTTGAACCTAGTATCCTCCATCTCCTTCGCCTTCTATCCCCTCCATTTGGTTTCTTGGACGCAAAGGATATCAACATGTCTCCTCACCGCTGCATCAACTAGCTCTCGAAGCTTCCCTGTCAAAGACCCTACGTTCCGGCTACCTAAGCGAATCCTCCTAGGCTCCACTAGCTTCCTTACCCTTCGCACTCGTCGAGTCAAATGCGAAGACCCTTGCTCATTTTTTACTACATCCGAGTGCCGATGTAGCGCACCACTAAGGATGCGACGACCCGATCCTCGTTCACTTGCCACCATATCCGGATCAAGATACGGCACGCCACCACGGGTGACGGCCTGGCCCTTGCCCATTTGCCACCACGCCCGAGTTCTGGTGTGGTGCGTCGCTGAGAGGGTTACGCCCCAATGAAAATCTTTTGGATTTCATCTCTATAAGAGTGGCTGAGTTTTTACGTTGGCTCGCCAAGCCTATCACAACCCTCCTCCTTTACCCGGGCTTGGGACCGGCTATGTTGATACAGCATGATGTGATTTTTTCGATAAAGAGAATATATTTGTGGAGATTGGTTTAAGCATCTTGACCTCGGTGCGAGGGAATGCGTTGCATGTTATAGGCAGGGGCGCACCTCCCTGTAGCGCATACATCGGAGAGGATTACAACTTGGAGAGGAAGAGAGGGAGATACAGATGGTGCGGTTACAGAAGATAAACATAGCTGAACAACCTGCGCCTATCTATCTTAACATAACATCTCAACCTACTCTACTTAACCCTTCCTCCATATGCCACGATACATGGGATGGTACAGAACGTTTAACAATATTAAGGTAAAGAAGATCCCGATTACACTATAAGTTCTAACTAGAATTTTGCTGACTCGATGACTAAGACACATTGCATTGTGCTGCTCCCATTGCTCACAAACCATTGCCATATCATGTTGAAATTCCTTTCAAAAGTTAGGCATATTAGTTTCCTAGTAACTTGCAGCAACAAAGCTTGCACCACCTTCTGTTTTGCTGTACTATGATGAATACTAATCATAGAGAAGAGAGGGCCATCAAGCATTTAGATGGACCCACCTTCACTTAATAGGTGTGTGCGATACTTGTCTCTGATTGCTAGTAGCTCTCTCGTAGCATCCCCAATCTGCATGCGATCAGTTGGCTGTTCCTTTGAACATAATATCCCAATGTGCAGAACTGAAGTGATGCATGCAGCCCTCATGGTTGTCCCTTCCTCCAGTGAAGATAGTAAGCACGGATCAACCAGGTTGGCTGCTTGGTCTCTGAGTGCTATCTCAACGTAACTATGTAAGTTTAGATCTTGCAGAAACTCACCATCAGTTGGCCTTTTACCAGTGAACAACTCTAACAGCAGTATTCCATAGCTATAGGTATCACCATACACCGAGACTTCATTTCCTTGACCGTACTCTGGAAAAGAAATGTATGTGAAATTAGTTTCGAATGAGAAATTGGTATGGAAAAGATGAACATCATGGTTCATGGCAAACCTGGGGCAGCATATCCAATTGTTCCCCTTCTTGTAGCCCAACCACTTGATATCTCTGGGATGCTAGTATCATCCTGGTGCAAGAACCTTGCAAGTCCAAAGTCACCCACATGAGCAACCTTGTCATTATCGAGAAGAATATTGCTTGGCTTAAGATCACAATGAACTATTGGCACTGGCTTATTGTGGTGAAGGTATTCGAGTGCTGAAGCTACATCAATGGCAATGTCTATCCTTTGGGTAAGACTGAGCACCCCATGGCTCCCATCTTCCAGGAGATGGCTGTGTAGCCATTGATCAAGATTTCCATTCGGCATGAACTCAAATATGAGAGCTTTGAAATCTAGACCCCTGAAATCAATACTTGAGCAGACGGTCAGTATCTTCACAAGGTTTCGGTGTCTGATGCATCTTAAAGTCTCACATTCTGCAGCAAAGCTTTGAGATGCTCCTCGCTGCTGGAGGTTGAGCACTTTCACTGCGACAATCACTTCCTGATCTCCATCCATCATTGTTCCTTTGTACACAGAGCCGAAACTTCCTGTTGCTCTCACTAATTCAGCATAGGTAACCCTCATATGCTGTCCACTATGGAGTGATGGAACCCTTCTTGTCTTTGTAAACTTGCTTCTTAATTTCCATCGTGCAAATAGTGCAAATAGCACTAAAATGATGCAAAAAACTGCGCTGCCTACTGAGATCAACATAACAAGCTTGTGAAGCCACTTCTTGGATGTATGATTAGAGCAGGGATGCAAGTTGAATTGGGGGATACCTCCACATAAGCCATAGTTCCCTTCGATCAGAGCTGCACTTGCATTCAGAAATAATCCACGTTTTGGAACTTCACCTTCAAAATTGTTGAATGATATGTTCAGGATAGCGAGGCCCTGCATGTCCCCAAGGAAGACTGGGATGTCCCCGGACAAGTTGTTTCTTGAAACATCAAGAACTAGAAGGCCTTTCATCTGTGATATTGATGCTGGAATTGTGCCCTGAAGTAGGTTTCCTTCCATACTGAGATACTGCAAACTTCCACACTGAGCTAGAGAGGCAGGAACTAAGCCAGTTATGCTGCTGTCAGACACATCCAGAGATCCAAGATGCACTAGATTACTAACTTCTGGAGGAACTGTCCCAGTTAACTTATTGCCTTGGAGCTCCATGGAAACAGATAGTGTCGATATGAGGAAAATCTCTTTTGGTATAGGACCAACAAGCTGATTGAATTGTAGGCTTAGTGTCTCCAAAGGACAACTTCTAAGGCTGGATGGTATGGGGCCAGTAAGCACATTTTGGGCGAGGACGAGTGTATTCAATGTTGTGAGATTTCCAAGTTTTTGTGGAATTGGTCCAGATAAACTGTTGTCTGGCAAGTATAGTTCACCGAGGATCCCAAGGTTGCCAATCGACTCAGGAATTTTCCCATGTAGGAAATTACCTTCCATCTTCAAGTGTTGCAAGTTGACAAGGTTTCCAATTCCTTCAGGTATATTTCCCCGTAGCATGTTGTCCGACACGCTGAAATATCTTAAGTTTGTGGAAAGATTTGCTATTGAATTTGGTAGCACCCCTTCTAGTTTGTTATTGCTTAGAGCTAGGTCCTGCAGCATACTACAGTTTGTCAGGCTAGAAATGAAGTCCCAATCGGCATCATTCCTTGCCTCTAGTTGACCATCTGAGAGAATCAGTACTGATAAGCTCTTCATGGTAGATCCAAGACATTTTGGTATTACTCCAGAAAGAAAGTTGTCATTCAATTGAATTGTTTCAAGCATTGAAGCATTGCATAAAGATTCTGGGATGGACCCATGAAACCTATTATTGTTTATGTCGAGTAGCTGGAGTTGTGGAAATTTATTACCCAAGTCATCTGAAACAGATCCACTGAGGTTGTTTAGTTGCACTACAAAAACTTGGAGGGATGAAAGATTATAGACAGAAGGTGGTATAGAACCCTCGAGTTGATTGATGTTCAGATAAAACTTAGTGAGAGAACTGAGTTTTCCAAGAGTGTGAGGGATTGAGCCTGTAAGACTATTAGATGTGAGAGAAAGGACGTTGAGCCGATTCAGATTTCCCAACGATTCAGGGATGCTACCAGTTAGGCCATTTGTTTGGACATCTAGAACTAGTAGAGATGAGAGGTTTCCTAGGGAAGGTGGAATTGGCCCTGAGAGCTGGTTGCTTATCAGATACAGATGCTGTAATTTCTGAAGGCCTCCAAGAGAGCCAGGAATAGAACCTGACAGACCATTCTTGTTAAGATATAAATCGGTCAGGTTTCTTAGATTTCCAATCTGCGTTGGGATTTCTCCTACTAGCATGTTTGAGTCCAGAATAAGATGGATCAGGCCTTTCAGGTTTCCAATCTCCACAGGGACGGAACCTGACAGACGATTGAAGCTAAGATATAACTTGGTCAAGTTTCTAAGATTTCCAATCTGTGTTGGGATTTCTCCTACTAGCATGTTTGATTCCACATAAAGACGGATCAGACCTTTCAGGTTTCCAATCTCCGCAGGGATACTTCCTGTAAGGTTGTTGTACCCAAGAGCCAGTACCTCAAGATTATGGAGGGATGCCAACTCGCGAGGCACCGAGCCTTTATGCACGTTGTGTCTCAGATCAATAACTCGAAGTTGAACACAAGTGGCCAGTGTCGGCGGGATCTCCCCGCCGATGGAGTTCCTGCTGAGATTCAGATACTCGAGTTGTACAAGATGTCCAACCTCTGATGGTATGATACCATAAAAGTGATTCTGTTGGAGGCCAAAATGCCTGAGGTAAGTGAGATTACCTATGGAGGAGGCAATGGTGCCAACAAGGTTGAGCCTGCGAAGATCCAGTGCTACGACGCGACCGCGGCGGCGGCCACGCGTGCCACAGGCCACTCCGCGCCATTGGCACATAGGGATCGACTGGTTTCCCCATGAGTCCAGTGCTTGGAATGGATCTCCTTTAATCAGAGACCTCAATGACATGAGCGCTTGGTGGTCAGTGGCGCTGCTTGTTGTGGCAGTTTGAGCAGTGGACAAGGTGGGTAGATGCACGGCATTGGCCCAACACGGGAGACAGAGCAAGGCAAACACGAAAAACTGCATGACTATCATGATGGACATGTTTAGGCGACGCAAACAGAGGCTGATTTTCAGACTAGCTAGAAGCTTGTTGTGCTTATATAGTGATTCTTTCCTTCTTGTTTCATCTTTTGCAGGGAGGCAAGTTGCATGGACCCGTCGGTTTCGTCGCCCCGGATATATTATTTTTAAGGAACGAAGACCAAATCATGGTGCTGGAAGTGCAGTACCAATGACCATATGCATGACCGCGGACTGCACAGTGATCCACTGCTGCTACGTCTGTGGCGAGTCTATGCGGGCACGGTTTGGCTGGCCAAATTAATATCCCTCCCCCAATGTTCAAAAACTCCCTAAGCCCACGGCGGTGAAATGAAAAGATGGCCTGAGCCTGACGCCGGACTCGTTTGCCGACGATGCAGAGGCTGGTTTGAGATCAAGTTTCGTTCGTAAAGGCGCGTACAGCGCGAGACAACGCATTCGTCATTTTTCAGATCAACAGGCACTCGCACTATTCCATCTATATTGAGATGAAGCAAAGAAAGAAAAAAAATCACATATTACAGTTCAGCTGGCTATTGCCAAAACACTAAAGCACAGGGGGAACGAAGCAGGGTTTAAATATGACAGAAGCTCAAGGCACACTTTAATCATCAGGGAGGAGCACGCCTTTTTTTTTTTTCAACCGGCGACACATCCGTCGTTTTCCAATAGAAGCAGCGAGTTGCTGTGAAAACAAGACGAATGATGGGGTCGAGGGATTGCTCAGCAACTTCTCAACATCCTCCGGTTTCTACGGCAATTTTGACAATTTTGACCTATGGACGAAATCAATTCACGGAATGAACTGGCGTGAAACTATTTCACAGCTCTAACCTTTTTGTGTAGCGCCCGCCACGACGGCGCCACACTCTACGGTGCAGCGCCTAGCCCGGGGGCGTTGCACACCAGTCCACCGTGGCAGCCCCTGGGCCCGCAACCAGCAGTGCAACGCCTCCGAGCTAGGCGCCACACTTGTAAAGTGCAGCGCCTAGACCATAGGCGCTGCACTGTGACTTAGACGCCAGGCGCCCGCTCCCCCTCCCGCACCCCACCCATTGGTCGGTTTTGAAGTAACAGAAGCAGCGGCGCGGCGGGTTCTTCCTCTCCCCCTCTCAATCCCCTCTCCCAAATCCTTCAGATCAGACGATTTGGTCCGTGCATTTCTTCACCAATCCATCCTAGAAGGTACTCTCTTCCGATCCCCTTCTTTCTATCCATAGAAAATATGATATTTTGGAGATTTGGGGAATCCTTGTTTGATTAGATTAGATTTGAATCTTGCATGTATTAGAACTTTGCATGTATTGATTTGTTTGATTGATTTGGGGAACCCTTGTTTGTTTGATTTGTGGAACCCTAGTTTAGTTTATGGAAGAGTTATTTTTATGAAGTAGGCATAGTTTATGGAAAAGTTATTTGTATGAAGTAGGCCTAGTTAATTGTGGAACCCTTTTTTATTAGTTATGTTTGATTTGATATGGTTGGATACATAGATTGGTATGGTTGCATCTAGTAGGCCTACTTTAGTTTTTTTGTATTCAAAAGATAATCGTGTTGACAAGAAAGCTTTCTTGCAAATTGCTAGGATGGTTTGGCTTCTCAATGATCATTGGGATCTACAACACCGGTCGTACGCTATGTCGGTGAAGCAGCAGGTAATAATGAAAGTTGCCGGTGTTATGATTTTTGTGTTTTTTTTCAAACACATACCCCCCATATGTAATGATTTGTTTGTTTCCTTGTAGGAGCTTGCACCTCTGAAGCTTCGGGCTCACGGGGTCAACCTTGGGTGGATGCGCTATGATGAGCGGTACACGCCGTATGTTAGGGAGACATGACTTCTCCCTTTCATTCAGTTGGTCAGCAGGTCGACGCCACCCAACAATGCTCCAGCACTCACCGCGCTTATTGATCATTGGAGGCCGGAGACACACACTTTCCATCTTCGGACCGGGGAGATGACCTTGACGCTCCAGGATATAGCTATGATCACCGGTCTTCCTATCGATGGGAAACCTCTATGTATGAGCACCGATTCTGATGGGTGGCGCGAGCAAATGTTTGCCCTTATCGGTATGGTTCCTCCGGAGCCGCGGGAACCAGAAGTAGAAGGCAAGAAGAAGGAAAGAGTCGCAGCCGGTGCTACTTTCACGTGGATTGTATCAAACTTCAGTAATTGCCCTGACGATGCTAATGAGGACACGGTGAAGACATATGCTCGTGTCTACATGTGGTACGTGATATCCAGGACTATGTTTGCTGATGGCACAGGCAAGAATGCTCCATGGATGTGGCTCAAGGCGTTGACCGTCTTCGATAGCAAATGGAGTTGGGGTTCGGCGACACTGGCTTACTTGTATAGACAGGTATGAAGTTGTTTCTGTTTCAATTCATTGGTACATTATGAATGCGATCTTGCTTTTAATTCAACCATGTTCTCTTTTATGTGCAGTTGGACGAAGCCTGTTGTAGGCTATCTGGAGGTATTGGTGGTTGTTTGCTCGCACTTTCCATATGGAGCTGGGAGCGTTTGCCGGTTGGACGACCGAAGAAAGTGAAGTTCGAGGATTGGGACGATAAACACGACCCACTACGGCGCGCGACTTGGGCTTACAAGTGGGATGTGTTAAATGAGATGACGGATGATCCCTCGGTCATGTACAAGCTGTACAGGAGCGAGATGGATGCCATCACGCCTGAGCAGGTGAATTGACATTGCATAAGTTATTATCATGCTTCCATCGTAAGTCGATATCAATTTTTCATTCTATCCAATTTTGTAGGTTGTATGGGAACCTTATGGAACAGGAGATAGTTTTGGGAACCCTATAGAGTTCACGCTGAATCCGATGTGCACTAGAGATAGGGATCTCTGGCATATGCGGTGTCCACTCATATGCAACTGGGCGGTTGAGCTTCACATGCCACATCGGGTGTACCGGCAGTTTGGTTTGTTCATGCCACACCCGCCGGAGTTTGTGGACACGGATATAGTGCTACACGCGTAAGATATAATCAACCTTGAGCAATTAGCAGCTTCTCGGCGGTTTCGATGATGCTAATATTATGTTTCTAACTTGCAGGTTGGATAGGAAAAAGCAGCGGAAGATCAAGGATTGGGCCAAGCATCACAACAAGTATGTCATACAGTGGGAGCTTGCTTTGGAGCAAGCTAGGGCTGGAAAACAAGCCAAGCTTCGTGAGCACTGCCCGATTGCGTTCAACAACTATCTCACATGGTTTCTAGGCGTCACTCGTGTGGAGGTATGCAAGCCGGCGTATGATGATAAGATTTTGGAAGAACCCACCGTCTTTGATGAGGTAGCCCAGCACGAGTACAACGCATTAGTCAGGAAAGGCAACTCCGTGATCCCTGCGGGGCCAATGATGAACTTTGTGGTATGTGCCCTTTTTGCTTTTCAATTCGCAATATTCACATCTTCACTTGCCTAACACGTTGATACCTTTTCTTTTCATAGCGTGCCCAGATCAAGAAAGCAGCTGATGAGACCGACACTATTCTGGAAACAACCCCGGCTGGCAAAAGCGATGGGGAAGGTGCACTTCGAGAATTCATTAAGGTTCACATCTCCTTCAAACTAGCACTTAACATGTGTTGCTACGTTCGATGTCTCATTCACTTGTTCATGTTGCAGCGCCAGGGCCAAAAGTTAAGGCGGCTGTCAAACCTTTTCGGTTGTCGTGACCCCGAGTATGTATCACCAGAACGTTCTAGGTCGGCGACACCATCAGATCCAACTTCTGGCCATGATAATCCTTTGGACGATGAGGATGTGGGTGTGGTCACCCAAGATGTGGGTGTGCTCACCCAAGAGGTATGGCCTGAGGTTATATATCCAATTGTTGATGCATTTGCTAACTATATTCTCACAAACGGTCTTTCCATATCTTTTGTGGATGCATAGGTCTCTGATGATATGACCTTGGAGACCTACAAGGTTCGGTCTGCATACGAGTTAAAGCCTAGGAAGGGAATCAACAAATACACACCTGAGGACTTCACCCAAAGAGGCAAAAGGACGGTCGGCACCTCGCGGATGGCTGCTTTGGACGACTATTTGGATGACGATGTGGATGATGATGTGGATGACGTGGAGGAACAGGAGCCAGAGCAGGAGCGGGTTCGTCTTCCTAGGAAAGTGAAGAAGATACCCTCCAAGAGAGGGGGAGGAACCAGCAAGCGCGGAAGGAAGTAGTCGTCGTTCTCTTCTAGTAATGGTAGTAATGGTAGCTATGTTGGTGGTAATGTCGAACTTGTCGTGATGGTCATTCTATGTGTTGAACTCTATGTTGGTGGTAATGTCGAACTTGTCGTGATGGTCACTCTATGTGTTGGACTCTATGTTGGTGGTAATGTTTAACTTAAATCTCTTAGTAATGCTTATTCTGTGATGCAACTATACAGTTTTGGCCAAAGTGTTGCTTATTCTGTGTTGAACTCTATTCTGTGCTTAAACTGGAGCAACAAGGAGCAACACAATGAAGGCCTTCAGTTTGGCCAAAAAATGCGCTAAGTTTTTGTGCAGCGCCTTGCCCTGAGGCGTCACACTACACAGTGCAACGCCTAGCCCAGAGGCGCTGCACTGTGCAGTGTGACGCCTCCAGGCTAGGCGCTGCACAGGTCTGTATCATGACAAACATTCTGTTGCTCTCTGGATAGCTACAGACCTGTGCAGCGCCTAGCTCGGAGGCGTCACACGACACAGTGCAGCGCCTGCGAGCTAGGCGTTGCACTGTGTACTGTGACGCCTCAGAGCTAGGCGCTGCACAGGTCTGTAGCTTGACACACATTCTGTTGCTCTCTGGATAGCTACAGACCTGTGCAGCGCCTAGCTTGGAGGCGTCACACCACACAGTGCAACGCCTGCGAGCTAGACGTTGCACTGTGTGGTGTGACGCCTCCAAGCTAGGCGCTGCACAGGTCTATAGCTTGATACACATTCTGTAATATAGCTTCTTCTGAGTCCGCCTTCCGTGATTGAAATACCAACCATTCATCAACTTTAGGTGGGAACTTGTACTTGTACTTCCGTGGGTTCTCACCCGCTATTTGTGCATCGGTTTCCATCGAGTACTTTACAAAGTACGCATTCATCTTGTCAAATGTGTATTGAACTATTGCCGTCACGGGTAATCCACGTGCACCTTTGAGCACCCTATTGAAGCATTCCGCCATATTGCTTGTCATTTGACCGTATCTCCGGCCATCTTCATCAAAGGCACATGCCCACTTGTTCCGGTATTGAATGTGCGTATTGAGAAAGTCTTGACCCCCGGCATCAAGTTTTTTGTGCGCGAGCAATTTGTTGTACAAAGTGGCGAAGCGCTTCTCGGAGAAAGCAAGACAACAATCTTGAAGATCATCGGCCAACTCCTTAAGGCCACATGCCCTATAGAAGTTCGAACAAAAGTGCCTCATGCACCATCGATGGTGCAACGGAGCATGCCCGGGAATGTCAATCTCCACCGGGTTAAGAATTCCTTGATGCCGATCCGATATGACACACATTTCCTTTGAGCGGGTAACACCTTCGTCCTCAAAAGATGCAGAAACCACTCCCAGTTGTCATTGTTTTCCACCTCAACCAAAGCAAATGCCAATGGCAGCACCCGGTTATTGGCATCACTTGCTATCGCAACCAACAAGGTGCCCTTGTATTGTCCGGTCAAGAACGTTCCATCAATTGCGATGACCGGCCTACAATGTTCAAAAGCCCTCACACATTGCTCGAACGCCCAAAAAGCACGGCCAAATACTCTGACTTTCCTTCCTTCATGAACCGTTGTTTGGTGCCCATGAGGCTCGACCACATGAACCATGCCCGGGTTTGTCGCGGCCATGGCTAACAACAACCTAGGGATTCGGTTGTATGCTTCCTCCCAAGTACCATACAACATCTTAAATGCGGCTTGCTTCGCCTTCCATGCCTTGCCGTACTTCACCTTGTAGTGAAAGATGGCTTTCACAAGGTCAATGACATGTTGGACGCTCATTGTTGGAAGTGTGGATATTGAGTTGGAGAGCCTGTAAGCGATGAACTCGGACGTGAGTTGTTTGTGGTTTTGGGACACAATCTTGCCATCCACCCTTTTGCCTTGGCACATGTGAGTTGGCACACAACTCACTACGTGCCAAGTGGGACCTCCTTTCCATGGTCTTGCACGCACCATCCATGGACATATTTCATCTTCACATGCACATGCAACCGTGTAGCGCACTTTGACGTCCGAATGCACCACCTTATGTGGACGATAATGCGTAACCGAGTAGTTGTCGAGCCACATCTTCAATTCCAAGAAGGTGTCGAACTTAGAACCTTTAGCAATGCGGTTCTCGTCATCTCCCAAATCACGATAAGAGATTGGCCTAACCCCAAGAGGTACACATTGGCCACCATCTACCACGGCTTCATCCGCGAGACTAACATCCTTGAACAATGTAGTCCGATGATCCCGACCAAATACCTTCTCGAAAGCTTCGGCTTCCTTCACCGTGAACCCCTCCGCATCAACTTGTTCATCCGGACCATCGTCATCCGAGTCCGATGCATATGCACGGGAAAAAGGGATGGAAGGGTCCATTGTCTCTTGCAAGTGATATTTGTCGAGATCACCCACATTGTTGTCATGGAGATCAACTTCATT
Organism: Triticum timopheevii; assembly: GCA_963921465.1. Taxonomy (NCBI): domain Eukaryota; kingdom Viridiplantae; phylum Streptophyta; class Magnoliopsida; order Poales; family Poaceae; genus Triticum; species Triticum timopheevii. Next base: position 486,236,635 of record OY997274.1, read on the forward strand.
GTCATCGTCCGCATACTCATTATTGTCCTCTTGCAAATCTTCATCTTGGTTGTTTGTAAACGGGCTCAATGTTGGCCTCACTTCTTGGGTCAAAAGAGGTTCAACAATTTCATCTCGCTTCAAAGGTGTGGGGCTACTAGCAACCAAAGGGGAGGGGTTCCGGTTCAAGTCCAAATGCAAACTTGAATAAACCTTCTTTGTTGCAAATAACTCAAGAGCCTTGTCTAGTGATTCGGCCACCGTCTCCTTGTATGCAACCCAACGTTGCTCCGAGTTGACACGCATTGTCTTCCAACGGATGTGCATTCCAAAACCAACATTATGCCTTCCCTCCAACTCTATGATATCACTAGGGTCCGTGCAATTCAAATCTTCCCTAACTTGTTGCAAGAGCTCCGCATAGCTAGGACTACTATCAAACACAATGTCAACCTCATCCGGGTCCGGTTCTACATTGCCTTTCAAAAATGCGTCCTTGTCCCCATGATGAACAAACACACATGTTCTTCCCATCCCTATAAGCATTCCAATAACACAAGGTAACATTGCTTCCATGAGTACTAATACAAGGATTAACACGGAATAGAAACCCTAATATATATATCAAACAACAACCCTAACCATAACCATAACCATAACCATAACCATAACCATAACCATAACCATAACCCTAGCCCTAAACCTAACCCTAGCACCAACATAAGAACACCCATAAGAATAACCCTAGCATACTAACAAAGCCTAACCATAGAAATTGGCAAACAAACATCTCACATTTCCATGCATATCTCTAGATCCAAACAAAACTAGGGTTTCCCCAAACAAACAACAAATGAGCAATGGGGAACTTTACTTGGATCAAAACAAGGGGAATGGAGAATATTACCTTGAGGGAGGGTTTGACTTCGAAATCCACGGACAAAATCTTCAAATTTGCAAGATTTGGGAGAGGATTTGAGAGGGGGAGAGAGGGGGAAAGGGGGCAAAGCTCGGGGGAGGAGAGTGGGAGAGTGTGTGGTGTGGGGGTGGGGGACCACACTCTGGATAAGTCACAGTGCAGCGCCTAAGAGCTAGGCGCTGCACTTAAGAAGTGTGGCGCCTACCTCGGAGGCGTTGCACTTTACAAGTGTGGCGCCTAGCTCGGAGGCGTTGCACTGCTGGTTGCGGGCCCAGGGGCTGCCACGGTGGACTGGTGTGCAACACCCCCGGGATAGGCGCTGCACCGTAGAGTGTGGCGCCGTCGTGGCGGGCGCTACACAAAAAGGTTAGAGCTGTGAAATAGTTTCACGGCTAGTTCATTTCGTGAATTGATTTCGTCCATAGGTCAAAATTGTCAAAATTGCCGGTTTCTACTTGGCGTGGGGGGGAGATCAAATTTTCCTTGTCAGGATGGGCGCAGTGTCAGACAAGCAAAGTGTTGGAACGAGGACCAGAAAGTCCGTCAACACATCCGACAAGCAAGTTGGTCCAGTAGCAATGTTCCAATAGTACAAGCAGTAACCCTAGGTCCAATCTTGCATGCAGTGACCAGAAAGTCCGTCAACACGTTCACAATAGACTTAAGCCAACTCCACGCAAGACCCCCGACGGACGTCCGTTTTGTCCGGATTTTGTCCGTTTGGGGTAGCAATAGGTGTCAAAATGGACATGCATGTCCGGATGAAGTTGAAGGCGCCCAACGCATCGATCGACCCCAAAATGTCCGCCTCGACCGCGCGCCCATGCATGTGCCTCACCTGCCCGCGAGCTCACGCTCTCGCCCCGCCGGTGCAGCTGAAGCAGTCAAGCTCGCCCCGCCTGCACGCCGTCCCGCCCGCTCGCGCTCGCCCGCCTGCGTGCTCGAGCTCGTCCGCAACACGGCGGCGCCCGCCCGTGTCTGGCTAGCACAAGCAGCACGCGCGTAGCTAGCCTGCGCGCCCGCCCGCACAAGCTAGCTAGCTTGCCACGCCCCGCCGTGCGCTGCGAGCCGCCCGCACCGCGCGCCTGCCCGCCCGCCGCCCGTCCCGCGCGCACGCAGCCCCGCCTGCCGCCCGCCCTGCGTGCCCGCGCCCTCCGTGCATCCCGGCCACCGCGCCGCGCCCCAGCCGCGCTCTCCTTCGCCCCGGCACGCTTCGTCGCGCCCGCCCGCGCCCTCGCCTCGCCGCGCCTCCCCGTCTCGCCGCCGGCCTCGCGCTCGCCCCGCCCTGCCCCGCCTCGTCGCGCCCTGCCCTGCCCCGCCTCGCCGTCGGCCTCGCGCTCGCCCCACCCTGCCCCGCCTTGCTGCGCCCCGCCCTGCCTTGCCTCGCCTCGCCCGCCTCGCCACCAGCCTCGCGCTCGCCTCGCGCACGCCGCCCACTGCCGCGCCCCCTGCTCCGGCCGACGCGCCCTCGCACCGCGCCGCCGTCACTTGAGCTCGCCTGCGGCCGCGCGTGCCCGCGGTAGCCCGCAGCCGCTCGTCGCCGAGCTGCCGCATCCGCTGCGCCCATCCGTGCCCCAAGCTTGCCGCCCGCGCCGGCGCACTCTCCCTCTCCCACAGCGGCAGGATCTCAACAACGGCGAGGCAAGGCCGGCCAGCGGGAGTGCCACCGCGCCGTGTGCTCCTCGGCGCCTGCGGGTGCCTCGTGGTGGTGTGTGTGCATGGTGGGCCAGGAGAGAAAAGGAGGAGAGAGAGTGGTGGGTGTGGGTGTGTGGGCCACTTTTGTGCCAATGATAGGCGGGCCAGTGTCACATGCAAAAGGACATGCCCGGACGAGGACGACACAGAGAGCGTCCGCTCGTGTCCGTTCCAGACGCAAATCCGGCCCGACTTTGCTCCCAGGATGGGGTGAGACGGACCAGAAACGGACACTTTTTACGGATAGGGTTGCGCGCTGGGTCGTCTCATTTGTCCGTTTAACCCCAAACGGACAGACCCGGACGTTTTGGGGTCGCGCGGTGGAGATGGCCTAACTTGCTTGTCGACCTGTGGCAGCAGCACAGGGTGATGTCGAGTCGTCGACTAGGTGGTCCAATACTTCACACTACTAGGGAAAACCCTAGTAGTAGCGCGGGTTTTGAGGCTATCAGCAGCGCGGGCTGCCGCACTACTACTACGGCGCTACAGCTAACTGTTAGTAGTAGCGCGGTCAGCACCCGTGCTACTAATGTTGAGCATATCAGCAGCGCTTTTCGCGAACGTGCTATTATTAGTTAGTTGTAGCGCTTTCCTAGCCCCTCGCTACTGCTATATCTTCCATCATTTTCCCCCGCTTCCTACCCCGTTTCGTTTCAGTTTCAATAAAATGCAATTTCCAAATAGTAGGTACTACCATATACTAGTACTCCCTCCGTTCCAAATTACTCTGTCGTGGTTTTAGTTCAAACCACGACGACTAATTTGGAACGAAGGGGGTACTAGATAACAATTTCATGTATAGTCAACATGCATACTCAAGCAGTACAAGGTCATATCGACGACGATCATCATATGTAGTTCTAGATGATATCGACGACGATCATCATATGTAGTTCTAGATGATATAGCCACACACACATATGTAGTTCTAGATGATATCGAAGACGATCATCGTCCTCAAGCCTGGGTGGTTGGTGTTCCTGATAGTAATTAGGATGGCCTGTCCAACATGAAGATTTTTGCCATCGAGGAATTTCTTCCACCCAACCGAGTTTAAGTGTGTGCGATCGTCCGCGTCCACGCGGTAAGTACAGGTTGTGATGGAGCCCCTTGCGGTAAGGCGTAGTCCAGCTGAGCCTTCTTCATCAGGCTTGATACCATAACTCACAGATAGGCTCTTTGCCAATTTCTGAATAAGAAAAACATATCAATTAATAAATAGCCTCGCACATACTCTTGCAAATAAGTATATATGGATTATCTACACTATTAATAGGTCCTTAGATTCTACACTAATAAGCATGTGATCGAACTCTACACTAAAGCATATCATCGACTAGATTCCTCACAACATATCATATCATTGGACTCTACACTAAGCATATCATCGGATAATTTGCATTTGTAAGTATAACATACCATATCATGTCAATCAACCATGGTACTTGTCAGGCGGGTCACGAATGGCACCCCGACAAAGTCAGCACGTGGCGGAATTATGTCCCATAGGTTGCACACCTCCTCCTCGCTCAGCCTCATTCTTTGAGCTACGATGGCTTCATGAAGTGGGTCCTCATCATCTTCATCGAGTGGGTCCTCATTATCTTCATCATCTTCGTCGAGTGGATCCTCATTATCTTCATCATCTTCGCCATCTTCATCATCTTCCACCAGGTTGATATAAATGACAGCCAGTTTGGGTCTTTCTGCTCTGAAGGAGAAGCTGATCAACTCACCACCAGTAAGACGCATGCGGGCGAGGAAACGGGCCCATCCATCTCCTCCAATCTGCGAAATATTTCGTCCTTTCTCGACCTCCATAGTGTACGGCCCCCTAGGAGCCTCAAATGTCACAGTGTCTCCTGTGAGCTTGTTGAATTTCAACCTCACATTGCATGGGACAATCTATGTAAAAAAGAAAAATGACACAATGCAGTAATGCCAACACTAAAAATAAAATAGTTGTTACATTTCATATAATTTCTTACCGCTGCATGATGAAAACTCGGCTGGAAGTAGATGCCGAACAGCTTGCCAGTTGCAAGGCTACTGGCGCACCTTGGCTTGCAGAATCGACATGGTGGTGGTGGTGGTGGTGGTGGTGGCGGCGCCATTTTCCTAAAGCAATATGCAGAGTGCCAAATCTTCAGAACTATCTTCAGAGCTATCAACTAGCATACTAAATCAACTAAATCACAATGTTCTATAAATCAACTAACTCAACTAGCCTATTAAATCAACTTGTATACTAAATCAACTAAATCAAAATGTTCTATAAATCAACTAAATCAAAATGTTCTATAAATCAACTAGCCTACTAGATCAACTTGCCTACTAAATCAACAAAATCAAAATGTTCTAAATCAACTAGCCTACTAGATTAACCTGCCTACTAAATCAACAAAATCAAAATGTTCTAAATCAACTAAATCAACTAGCCTACTAGATCAACCTGCCTACTAAATCAACAAAATCACAATGTTCTAAATCAACTAAATCAACTAGCCAACTAGATCAACCTGCCTACTAAATCAACAAAATCAAAATGTTCTAAATCAACTAAATCAACTAGCCTACTAAATCAACTAAATCATATGAACTAAATCAAAATCAACTAGCCTACTAAATCAAAATGTAGTAGGGAGGAGGGGTTGTGGATAGAGGAGGGAGGAGGGAGAAGGAGGGGTGACTAGAGGAGGGAGGAGAGAGTAGGACGGAGGAGGAAGGGCGGAGCGAGGAGGGGCCGGCCGGCGCGGCGAGTCGAGGGAGGACGGAGGAGGAGGACGGTACCGAGTCCAGCGAGGAGGAATATGTGACGGCAGCGCGGAGGGAGGAGTGGTAGACGACGGCGGTCGGCGGGGGAGGACCGGCACGGGGGGGGGGGGGTGAGGGGGAGCTCGAGTGAGTGTGAGTGTGAGTGTGAGTGTGTGGATAGAATAGAGGAGGGCATGGGTGGTGGGAGGTAGCTAGTTTTAGCAGTAGCACGGTATAGGTAAATGCGCTACTGCTAAACTACCTAGCATTAGCGCCCTTCTAATTAACGCACTGCTGCTATAACTAGCTTCGCGGCGGGTCGTGAGAATAGTAGAGTAGTGTGGCTTACTGGGGGCGCGCTACTGCTACTTTTATTTCAGCATCGCGTTGTGGAGGAACACGCTACTGATAAATTGCAGCAACGCCTTGTTTTAAAACTCGTTGCTGGTAAGATCATGTGTATAGGCTTTTCCCTAGTAGTGTCAATCAGTCTTAGGTTTTACCCCCCCCCCCCCCGGGTTCCTAAATAGTATAAGATGTTTTTAGCTTTTCTCTATTTTTAGATATTCATATGCATCTAGACACATTTTAATGTGTATTTTCACTTATTTTAATTCGCATGTAGTCCATCTTGTAATATCTAAAACACTTTATAATTTAGAAAAAGAGGGAGTAGTTGTGAAAACCCTACGTCCAATCTTCACGGACCGATCTTAACAGGCGTTGTCTACGCTCTGTTCCTTGTTGAAGACATTGCATGCAGTTTACTGAGACTTCTCTTCAAGGGGTGAAAACTCATGATATTATTGAGACTTCTCTTCAAGGGGCGAAAACTTTTATGATCTGGCCTTATGATTGGATCCAACCGTTGCTAGAGCCGTGTTGTTGGAGTACCTATCTTGGGGCATCTCAAGTTGACCCGCAAATTTGTTCCGGTGTCCGTCCGTAGACCGGGGGGGGGGGGGGGCGGACACGGATGGCAGGAGGCAATCATCCTACGCTGCCCACATACATTTCACACACCTTTCCAATTAATCGGACGAAATTCATGCAAACAAGGTGGATTTTCATATAAACCGGACGAGATTTGTGCAAACAAGGCGGATTTTCATATAAACTAGATGAGATTCATGTAAACACGACGGATTTTCATTACATTTCGAACATTTAGAACAAAAAAAACCCAACCCTAAACCTATCCTACGGCGGCGGCTTTCGTCCATTGGTTTTGTATTCCACATCGGCGACCACGTCCTCCATCTGTCGTCTCCATGAACGGCGGCGGGTTCAAGACCCGTGAAGTGGAGGTGCGGTCTTCGGCGAGGGAGAGTAGAACATGGGAGACGGACCGGCCCACTTGGGACACAATGCCCCATCGCCTCCCATGCTTTACTCATCCTCGGAGGAGTCCGTGACCTGTGTATCGCCAGCGCTGGTGGATGTGAGGTCGACGATGGACGTGGACGGTCCGTCACTGTCAACCTGCCACATGCGCCCCCCAAAAGTTGGACGGCGACGCGTAGGACACGCAGCTGGCAGCTGCGTTCGCATCTCGTTGCGCCAGAACTTCTTTGTGAGCAAGAACGTGGCCTCGTAGAGCGCGTGCTCCTCCGCGACGAAGTTTGGGTTCGCCGCCGCCATGGCGGCCACGGCCTCCTCGCTTGCGCGCTCGCCGTAGATTTGGCCCTCTGCCAGCCGGTGCTGCTCAAGGAGGAACAGGTTGTACCTCTACTCCTCCTGCGTCTGTTAGAACGCTGACATAGGAGCCGATGCAGGCTGCTACTCCTCCGCCATGACAGCGTCGTGGTGCGCCTGCACCTGCTCCATGGTAAGGCCGACATGCACTAGCGCGGGGTACATCGTCATGTCGTCGTCGGAACCTGTGGGGTCGTCATCAGAGACCTCGGGCGAGCTGGCCGGCATGCCCTGCTCAATCCGCCTGGCATGGCGAGACTGCCAGGCGGCTGCAAGGCCGATCACCTCGTGCTTCATCTCCGGCGACAGACTATCCCACAGAGTGTTTCAGCTCGTGGGCATGGCGGATGTGGAGCAAAGGAAGAGGATGTGTTGTGGTGTGAAGTTAGCTAGGTGTGGACGCCTTTACATAGTGGATTCCGGTGAGGCTAAGCGTATGGGTGTGTCAATGCGCGGCGCCGGAGTTGGTTCCTCGACTAGAGAGCCTGCTTAATGACGGCATGCGGACGGACATTGAACGGGCATGGTATATATCCGTCCCGCCCCATACAGCAAACGTCGTTTTGGCATTGAACATACGCGGACACGTGGACGCGGCGCGGGCTGCTCTCTCGGTTGGTGCGACGCTTCAATGTCGACGCCAGTGAGAGATGATGACAGCTCTGGGCCGGCGTCATTGCGGAGCGGCCGCTCTATGGCGGCATGGATGCGGATATCTGATGCCAGGTGGGAACGCACACGCGCGAGTGAGCAGGATTTTTGATGGGCGAGGGTGGTTAGACGCCGGCGTGACAACAGTCCAAACGTCCGCAAAGCCTCCAACTTTATCTACGGTTTACGGAAAAAAGTACGCAGGACCGTCGAGTGGATCGATACAGACCTGCGTTGGATGGCACAACACGTCCGAACCGTACGGTCCGAACGGTTGCAAACAGGTTGAGGGTTTTTGTTGAAGATGCCATTATTACCCTACGTTGCTTCGTCCGTGATGGTTGGTGCTGACGTTTGCTGCAACTATTTCATTGATCGTTTTTTTCCTTTTCCCTTTATAATAATTAGGCCATATGCATTCCGGGTGCCTTAAGTAGTTCTTGAGATTATGTTGGAGATATAATTAATATTTTCTTAATATTAAGTATATTATTTTTATCAAAAAATGTACAATTTCTATTATTGGAGTAGTTACCAAGGTTAGGTGACATTGTTTTTTTTTTGCAGTGAGTTAGGTGACATTGTTGCCAACACCAAGTGTCTAGACAACGGCGGTGACTACTAAACGGTAGAAATACGGTTTGCAAGAGTAAGGCAGACTGTAAATACAAAAAAAGGAAAAAAAAGAGTAAGGCAGACTGAAATTGCGCGCTTTCGCTATCCCACCGCGGTGGAAAACAGCGTGACCCGATCGGCCTCGTGGCGGCGGTTGACTAGACTTTTTTTTTTGCGGATGAGCGGTTGACTTGACTTGACCTGCGTCAACGTGCACTCTGGCTAGTTTCATGTGCAGGACAAAATTACTGTTTTGACCCACTGTGCAAACAAAATCCCGATTTGACCTCGTTTATAAAAAAATTCGTTTCTGACCTTTTTGTGGTGACGCCAACATCCCTGGCGTCTGGGTTGCGAAGCAGACGCCAGGGTCCCTGGCGTCTGGCCCCTGGCCCGCACTGCCCGCCTGCCCGTTGACCTGCTGACGTGGCAGGGCCAGACGCCACCCTGGCGTCTGGCCCCGGTAAGTGGATAACCCCACCGTGAGAGTGTGTGGGTCCCACCCCACACACTTTCCCCAATCCAGCCCGAGCTTGAAGAAGAGCTGCTGCCTCCCCACTCTCTCTCCCCCCTCAAGCTCCCCCCTCAAATCCTCTCCAAAAGGTACATCCCTTAGGTGGATCTTTCCATCACTTTGTTGCTCTTGTTAATCTCCCCCAAATCATCCAATTATTTTGGTTGCATTTTATACATGTTGGTGGAACCCTAGTTCATGTTTTCTCCCCCTTATGTTAGTGTGAATGGCTTGGTTAACTTTGATAATATAGTGCTATGCATGGTGTGTAGTAGGAATATATGTTTGTTGAGTAGAAAGATTGGGGGTTAGGGTTAGTTAGTGATTAGGGTTAACTTTGCTTAGTGTGTGTTAATTAGTGATACTTTTGTGGACATCACCAATAATTTAGTGTTGATATGATTTGGATATAATAAGATGTATTTGGATAAACACCAATTCTCATTGAAGTCTTAAATGCATTCATGTTATTTTTAGATGGAGAGACTTGTTAATGTTCATTACATTGACAAGGAGGCATTCTTGAGTAACAATGCCGACACGGGTGAGGAACCATTGGTTTTTGATACAAGCCCTAGCTATGAGGATGTTGTTGCAAAAGTGATACAAGTCTTGAAGTGGATGGACACCAATGTTGATGTTAAGTTAATAGGAAGGTATGATGTTGGAGTTGGAGCCAAATCTCGCTTGAAAAGTATGCCTATCACCTCGGATTTGCATTGGGATGTATACAAGGAAAAAGTATCCCAATCGGAAGACAAGTCACTTGAATTGTTTGCCACCAAGGTTGAATCTCCTCGGTTTACCTTTGATTTGAACCGACATGTCTCTTCCCCAATGGATGACATGAGCGAGAGGACAATGGTGCCACTTGTTGAGCATAGGGTTGTGGTTGATGCCCCTAATGTTTATCCCCCACCACGTCCCCGTGTACCAACTATCAAAGCAAATGAGGTTGAGTTGTATGCCCCCAATGCTTCTAGCCAACCACCAACTAGCCAAGCAAATGAAGTTGAGGTGATTGCTAGTGACGGAGTAATTCAAGAGGATGAAGATGCTTATGATGACGACGAAGAGCAAGAGGAAGGGTTTCATGGTAATGATGTTGGTGACTTGGATGCGTACATAGCGCAAAAGGACATGGATCGTGACTTGCCTTTTAGGCGTCAATATGCGTATGACTCGGATGACGAGGGTCCAGTTGAACAGTTGGACGAGGATGGATTCACAAAGGAGGAGAACCAAATCCACTTTGAGCTGACGGGCTTACAAAAAAGAACTCACTTGTTTAAAGATCTCAGCCTTGCCCATAAAGCTGTTGTTGACGGTGGAATGAGAATGACGGCGATTGAGGCAACACCATGCCCGGATCCAGGAGAACCAAGGGTGGAGAATGAGGACGAGAATGCTTATTTGAAGAAAGGAGTGAAGTTTCTGAGCTTGCCTATGCTGAAGTTTTGGTTGGCTGACTATGCCATTCGAAACCATAGGCCATTTTATGTTGAGCACTCCGACATGAAGTTGCGTTACACCGTGGTGTGTGAGCAAGAAGGATGCCCATGGAAGGTTCGTGCAAGAAAGCTTAAAGAAACCGAAGAATGGGTGTTAAAAAGTTGTGTTGCCACTCATAGATGCAAACCTCCATCTAAACGACTTAGAAAGACACACCGTCAACTCACCTCTGAGTATCTCGGATACAAATGGATGAAAGACATAGGCTTTGATCCCACTGTGAAAGTGAGGTTTCTCATGCGGACGGTGAAAAAACAATTTGGTTATGAAGTCAAGTATGGGAAGGCATGGAAGGCAAAGGCAAATGCTATTAGGATGTTGTATGGTGGTTATGAAGTAGCATACAACCAGCTCCCAAGGTTGTTGGCCGCCATTGCACATAGGAACCCGGGCATGTTTCATGTGGTCGAGGATCACGAGGGAGTGTTCCACCGTGCCTTCTGGAGTTATAGACAATGTGTGGAGGCGTTTCAGCATTGTCATCCGGTCTTGTCTATAGATGGCATGTTCTTGACCGGTAGATACAAGGGCACACTAATGGTAGCAATGGCGCACTCATCAAATGACAACGTGTTGCCGTGTGCATTTGCTTTGGTGCCTTCCGAGCACCAAGACAACTGGGAGTGGTTCATGGGTCATGTTAGGCACAACGTGATTGGGGCTAGGGAGGTATGCATCATATCAGACCGACATCATGGCATACTCAAGGCAATGGACATTGTTATTCCAGGATTTCCAAAGCTTCACCACAGATGGTGCATGAGGCATTTTGTGGCCAACTTTTACCGGGCATGTAAGAGCAAGGAGCTCAGCAAAGACCTTACCCATGTATGTGTGGCCTTCACCACCCAAGGTTTCGATGCTCGGTACAACAAACTCTTTGCAGCGGTGAACAAAGGGGGAAAAGACTTCTTAACTAGGAATTTAAGCGAGAAGCACAAGTGGGCACGCGCTCATGACGATGGTGGTTGGCGATATGGCGACATGACGAGCAATCTGGTAGAATGTTTCAACAATGTGTTGAAGGGTGCTCGTGCATTGCCGGTGACTGCAATAGTGGAGTACACCTTCTTCAAGCTTAATGAGTACTTTCAGAGGCATTCTGAAGAGACTGCAAAATGGATAGGTGAAAAAAAGGATTATCCGGAAAAGGTTGATGAATGGTTGCAGTTACAAGCAAGCAAGTCTTCACGGCAACAAGTTATCATATTCGATAGAATTGAAATGATCTATCAAATTGATGAGCCAGGTGGCACAACACGAGACGGTAGACAATATGGTGGTGCTGCATTTGAGGTGAAACTAAAGACTCGGTGGTGTCAGTGCGAGAGGCCTAGTAAGTATCATTGGCCATGCTCGCATTTGATAACGGCGGCGAAGGCGAGAAACATACATGTTTGTGATGGAAAAACCGTGCGGATGCAAGAGTTCCATCTGGAAGCTACTAGGTTGACATGGGCGCCAAGATTTCGCCCTTTCTTGGACCAATCACAGTGGCCTGAGTACCATGGCCCTCATATTAGGCCAGACCCTCTTCTGAAGGTGGAGACGAAGGGTAGAAGGAGAACTAAGAGGTTCAGGGGTGATATGGATGACCTGGCTGGATACACTGGCATGAAACAATTTGGTAGCGGTCATTTCATGGAGGCTCCTGACATTATCAACTGTGGGGTGTGCGGTGAAGGGGGACACAATGAGCGAAAATGAAAGAATAAGAAAACCAAAAAAAGAAAAACAAGTCATGGAGGCGGCACCGATGGTGAACGAGCTGGAAGAGGTGACGGTGGTGGTGGTCGAGGAAGCACAAGTGTCAGAGGTGGTGAAGGAAATATGCCCTAGAGGCAATAATAAAGTTATTATTTATTTCCTTATATCATGATAAATGTTTATTATTCATGCTAGAATTGTATTAAACGGAAACATAATACATGTGTGAATATATAGACAAACAGAGTGTCACTAGTATGCCTCTACTTGACTAGCTTGTTAATCAAAGATGGTTATGTTTCCTAACCATGAACAAAGGAGTTGTTATTTGATTAACGAGATCACATCATTAGTTGAATGATCTGATTGACATGACCCATCCGTTAGCTTAGCACCCGATCGTTTAGTATGTTGCTATTGCTTCCTTCATGACTTATACATGTTCCTATGACTATGAGATTATGCAACTCCTGTTTACCGGAGGAACACTTTGTGTGCTACCAAACGTCACAACGTAACTGGGTGATTATAAAGGTGCTCTACAGGTGTCTCCAAAGGTACTTGTTGAGTTGGCGTATTTCGAGATTAGGATTTGTCACTCCGACTGTCGGAGAGGTATCTCTGGGCCCTCTCGGTAATGCACATCACTTAAGCCTTGCAAGCATTGCAACTAATGAGTTAGTTGCAAGATGATGTATTACGGAACGAGTAAAGAGACTTGCCAGTAACGAGATTGAACTAGGTATTGGATACCGACGATCGAATCTCGGGCAAGTAACATACCGATGACAAAGGGAACAACGTATGTTGTTATGCAGTCTGACCGATAAAGATCTTCGTAGAATATGTAGGAACCAATATGGGCATCCAGGTCCCGCTATTGGTTATTGACCGGAGACATGTCTCGGTCATGTCTACATTGTTCTCGAACCGTAGGGTCCGCACGCTTAAGGTTTTGATGACAGTTTCATTATGAGTTTATGTATTTTGATGTACCGAAGGTTGTTCGGAGTCCCGGATGTGATCACGGACATGACGAGGAGTCTCGAAATGGTCAAGACATAAAGATTGATATATTGGACGGATATATTTGGACACCGGAAAGGTTCCGGATGAGATTGGGATTATACCGGAGTTCCGGGAGGTTACCGGAACCCCTCGGTAAGTATATGTGCCTTATTGGGCCTTAGTGGAAGGGAGGAAGAAGGAGCAAAGGAGGGGGCGCCCCCCCCCCCCAGGCCGAATCCGAATTGGGAGGGGGGCCGGCCCCCCTTTCCTTCTTCCCTCCCCTCTCTTCCTTCCCTCTCCTACTCCTCATAGGAAAGGGGGGCCAAACCTACTTGGAGTAGGTTTGCCCCCCCTAGGGCGCGCCTCCCCTCTTGGCCGGCCCCCTCCTCCTCTCCTCCTTTATATACGGGGGTAGGGGCACCCCATAGACACACAAGTTGATCATCGTGATCGTTCCTTAGCCGTGTGCGGTGCCCCCCTCCACGATATTACACCTCGGTTATATTATAGCGGTGCTTAGGCGAAGCCCTGCGACAGTTGAACATCAAGATCGTCACCACGCCGTCGTGCTGACAAAACTCCTCCCCGTACCTCTGCTGGATCGGAGTTCGGGGTGCGTCATCGAGCTGTACGTGTGTCAAGAACTCGGAGGTGCCGGAGTAACGGTGCTTGGATCGGTTGGACCGGGAAGACGTACGACTACTTCCTCTACGTTGCGTCAACACTTCCGCTTCGGTCTACGAGGGTACGTAGACAACACTCTCCCCTCTCGTTGCTATGCATCACCATGATCTTGCGTGTGCGTAGGAATTTTTTTGAAATTACTACGTTCCCCAACAGTGGCATCCGAGCCTAGGTTTTATGGGTTGATGTTATATGCATGAGTAGAACACAAGTGAGTCGTGGGCGATATAAGTCATACTGCTTACCAGCATGTCATACTTTGGTTCGGCGGTATTGTTGGATGAAGCGGCCCAGACCGACATTACGCGTACGCTTACGCGAGACTGGTTTTACCGCCGTGCTTTGCACACAGGTGACTAGCGGGTGTCAGTTTCTCCAACTTTAGTTGAGCCGAGTGTGGCTACGCCCGGTCCTTGCGAAGGTTAAAACAACATCAACTTGACAAACTATCGTTGTGGTTTGATGCGTAGGTGAGATTGGTTCTTGCTTAAGCCCATAGCAGCCACGTAAAACTTGCAACAACAAAGTAGAGGACGTCTAACTTGTTTTTGCAGGGCATGTTGTGATGTGATATGGCCAAGACGTGATGCTATATTTTATTGTATGAGATGATCATGTTTTGTAACCGAAGTTATCGGCAACTGGCAGGAGCCATATGGTTGTCGCTTTATTATATGAAATGCAAACGCCCTGTAATTGCTTTACTTTATCACTAAGCGGTAGCGATAGTCATAGAAGCAATAGATGGCGTAAACGACAACGATGCTACGATGGAGATCAAGGTGTCGCGCCGGTGACAATGGTGATCATGATGGTGCTTCGGAGATGGAGATCACAAGCACAAGATGATGATGGCCATATCATATCACTTATATTGATTGCGTGTGATGTTTATCCTTTATGCATCTTATCTTACTTTGATTGACGGTAGCATTTTAAGATGATCTCTCACTAAAAATTATCAAGAAGTGTTCTCCCTGAGTATGCACCGTTGCCAAAGTTCGTCGTGCCCAGACACCATGTGATGAGCGGGTGTGATAAGCTCTACGTCCATCTACAACGGGTGCAAGCCAGTTTTGCACACGCAGAATACTCAGGTTAAACTTGACGAGCCTAGCATATGCAGATATGGCCTCGGAACACGGAGACCGAAAGGTCGAGCGTGAATCATATAGTAGATATGATCAACATAAGATGTTCACCATTGAAAACTACTCCATCTCACGTGATGATCGGTTATGGTTTAGTTGATTTGGGTCACGTGATCACTTAGATGACTAGAGAGATGTCTGTCTAAGTGGGAGTTCTTAAATAATATGATTAATTGAACTTAAAATTTATCATGAACTTAGTACCTGATAGTATCTTGCTTGTCTATGTTGATTGTAGATAGATGGCCCGTGCTGTTGTTCCGTTGAATTTTAATGCGTTCCTAGAGAAAGCTAAGTTGAAAGATGATGGTAGCAACTACGCGGACTGGGTCCGTAACTTGAGGATTATCCTCATTGCTGGACAGAAAAATTACGTCCTGGAAGCACCGCTGGGTGCCAGGCCTGTTGCTGATGCAACTGACGACGTTAAGAACGTCTGCCAGAGCAAAGCTGATGACTACTCGATAGTTCAATGTGCCATGCTTTACGGCTTAGAACCGGGACTTCAACGACGTTTTGAACGTCATGGAGCATATGAGATGTTCCAGGAGTTGAAGTTAATATTCCAGAAGAATGCCCGGATTGAGAGATACGAAGTCTCCAATAAGTTCTATAGCTGCAAGATGGAGGAGAATAGTTCTGCCAGTGAGCACATACTCAAGATGTCTGGGTATTGTAATCACTTGATTCTACTGGGAGTTACTCTTCCGGATGATAGCGTCATTGACAGAATTCTCCAATCACTTCCACCAAGCTACAAGAGCTTCGTGATGAACTATAATATGCAAGGGATGGATAAGACGATTCCCGAGCTCTTCGCAATGCTAAAGGCTGCGGAGGTAGAAATCAAGAAGGAGCATCAAGTGTTGATGGTCAACAAGACCACTAGTTTCAAGAAAAAGGGCAAAGGGAAGAAGAAGGGGAACTTCAAGAAGAACAGCAAACAAGTTGCTGCTCAAGAGAAGAAACCCAAGTCTGGACCTAAGCCTGAAACTGAGTGCTTCTACTGCAAGCAGACTGGTCACTGGAAGCGGAACTGCCCCAAGTATTTGGCGGATAAGAAGGATGGCAAGGTGAACAAAGGTATATGTGATATACATGTTATTGATGTGTTCCTTACTAGAGCTCGCAGTAGCACCTGGGTATTTGATACTGGTTTTGTTGCTAATATTTGCAACTCGAAACAGGGACTACGGATTAAGCGAACACTGGCAAAGGACGAGGTGACGATGCGCGTGGGAAATGGTTCCAAAGTCGATGTGATCGCGGTCGGCACACTACCTCTACATCTACCTTCGGGATTAGTATTAGACCTAAATAATTGTTATTTGGTGCCAGCGTTGAGCATGAACATTATATCTGGATCTTGTTTGATGCGAGACGGTTATTCATATAAATCAGAGAATAATGGTTGTTCTATTTATATGAGTAATATCTTTTATGGTCATGCACCCTTGAAGAGTGGTCTATTTTTGATGAATCTCGATAGTAGTGATACACATATTCATAGTATTGAAGCCAAAAGATGCAGAGTTGATAATGATAGTGCAACTTATTTGTGGCACTGCCGTTTAGGTCATATCGGTGTAAAGCGCATGAAGAAACTCCATACTGATGGTCTTTTGGAACCACTTGATTATGAATCACTTGGTACTTGCGAACCGTGCCTCATGGGCAAGATGACCAAAACACCGTTCTCCGGTACTATGGAGAGAGCAACAGATTTATTAGAAATCATACATACAGATGCATGTGGTCCGATGAATGTCGAGGCTCGTGGCGGATATCGTTATTTTCTCACCTTCACAGATGATTTAAGCAGATATGGGTATATCTACTTAATGAAGCATAAGTGTGAAACATTTGAAAAGTTCAAAGAATTTCAGAGTGAAGTTGAAAATCATCGTAACAAGAAAATAAAGTTTCTACGATCTGATCGTGGAGGAGAATATTTGAGTTATGAGTTTGGTCTACACTTAAAACAATGTGGAATAGTTTCACAACTCACGCCACCCGGAACACCACAGCGTAATGGTGTGTATGAACGTCGTAATCGTACTTTACTTGATATGGTACGATCTATGATGTCTCTTACAGATTTACCGCTATCGTTTTGGGGTTATGCTTTAGAGACGGCCACATTCACGTTAAATAGGGCACCATCAAAATCCGTGGAGACGACACCTTATGAACTATGGTTTGGTAAGAAACCAAAGTTGTCGTTTCTTAAAGTTTGGCGCTGCGATGCTTATGTGAAAAAGCTTCAACCTGATAAGCTCGAACCCAAATCGGAGAAATGTGTCTTCATAGGATACCCAAAGGAGACAGTTGGGTACACCTTCTATCACAGATCCGAAGGCAAGACATTCGTTGCTAAGAATGGATCCTTTCTAGAGAAGGAGTTTCTCTCGAAAGAAGTGAGTGGGAGGAAAGTAGAACTTGATGAGGTAACTATACCTACTCCCTTGTTGGAAAATAATAAATCACAGGAACCGGTTTCTGTGATGTCAAAACCAACTAGTGAGGAAGTTGATGGTGATGATCACAGAACTTCAGATCAAGTTAATACAGAACCTCGTAGGTCAAACAGAGTAAGATCCGCACCAGAGTGGTACGGTAATCCTATTTTGGAAGTCATGCTACTAGATCATGATGAACCTACGAACTATGAAGAAGCGATGGTGAGCCCAGATTCCACAAAATGGCTTGAAGCCATGAAATCTGAGATGGGATCCATGTATGAGAACAAAGTATGGACTTTGGTTGACTTGCCCGATGGTCGGCAAGCAATTGAGAATAAATGGATCTTCAAGAAGAAGACTGACGCTGACGATAATGTTACTGTCTATAAAGCTCGACTTGTTGCAAAAGGTTTTCGACAAGTTCAAGGGGTGACTACGATGAGACCTTCTCACCCGTAGCGATGCTTAAGTCTGTCCGAATCATGTTAGCAATTGCCGCATTTTATGATTATGAAATTTGGCAAATGGATGTAAAAACTGCATTCCTGAATGGATTTCTGGAGGAAGAGTTGTATATGATGCAACCAGAAGGTTTTATCGATCCAAAGGGAGCTAACAAAGTGTGCAAGCTCCAGCGATCCATTTATGGACTGGTGCAAGCCTCTCGGAGTTGGAATAAACGTTTTGATAGTGTGATCAAAGCATTTGTGTTTATACAGACTTTTGGAGAAGCCTGTATTTACAAGAAAGTGAGTGGGAGCTCTGTAGCATTTCTAATATTATATGTGGATGACATATTATTGATTGGAAATGATATAGAATTTCTAGATAGCATAAAGGGATACTTGAATAAAAGTTTTTCAATGAAAGACCTCGGTGAAGCTGCTTACATATTGGGCATTAAGATCTATAGAGATAGATCAAAACGCTTAATTGGACTTTCACAAAGCACATACCTTGACAAAGTTTTGAAGAAGTTCAAAATGGATCAAGCAAAGAAAGGGTTCTTGCCTGTATTGCAAGGTGTGAAGTTGAGTAAGACTCAAAGCCCGACCAATGCAGAAGATAGAGAGAAAATGAAAAATGTTCCCTATGCTTCAGCCATAGGCTCTATCATGTATGCAATGCTGTGTACCAGACCTGATGTGTGCCTTGCCATAAGTTTAGCAGGGAGGTACCAAAGTAATCCAGGAGTGGATCACTGGACAGCGGTGAAGAACATCCTGAAGTACCTGAAGAGGATTAAGGATATGTTTCTCGTATATGGAGGTGACAAAGAGCTCATCGTAAATGGTTACGTTGATGCAAGCTTTGACACTGATCCGGATGATTCTAAATCACAAACCGGATACGTGTTTACATTAAACGGTGGAGCTGTCAGTTGGTGCAGTTCAAAGCAAAGCGTCGTGGCGGGATCTACGTGTGAAGCCGAATACATAGCTTCTTCGGAAGCAGCCAATGAAGGAGTCTGGATGAAGGAGTTCATATCCGATCTAGGTGTCATACCTAGTGCATCGGGTCCAATGAAAATCTTTTGTGACAATACTGGAGCTATTGCCTTAGCGAAGGAATCCAGATTTCACAAGAGAACCAAGCACATCAAGAGACGCTTCAATTCCATCCAGGATCTAGTCCAGGTGGGAGACATAGAGATTTGCAAGGTACATACGGATCTGAATGTTGCAGACCCGTTGACTAAGCCTCTTCCACGAGCAAAACATGATCAACACCAAGACTCCATGGGTGTTAGAATCATTACTATGTAATCTAGATTATTGACTCTAGTGCAAGTGGGAGACTGAAGGAAATATGCCCTAGAGGCAATAATAAAGTTATTATTTATTTCCTTATATCATGATAAATGTTTATTATTCATGCTAGAATTGTATTAAACGGAAACATAATACATGTGTGAATATATAGACAAACAGAGTGTCACTAGTATGCCTCTACTTGACTAGCTTGTTAATCAAAGATGGTTATGTTTCCTAACCATGAACAAAGGAGTTGTTATTTGATTAACGAGATCACATCATTAGTTGAATGATCTGATTGACATGACCCATTCCGTTAGCTTAGCACCCGATCGTTTAGTATGTTGCTATTGCTTCCTTCATGACTTATACATGTTCCTATGACTATGAGATTATGCAACTCCCGTTTACCGGAGGAACACTTTGTGTGCTACCAAACGTCACAACGTAACTGGGTGATTATAAAGGTGCTCTACAGGTGTCTCCAAAGGTACTTGTTGAGTTGGCGTATTTCGAGATTAGGATTTGTCACTCCGAATGTCGGAGAGGTATCTCTGGGCCCTCTCGGTAATGCACATCACTTAAGCCTTGCAAGCATTGCAACTAATGAGTTAGTTGCAAGATGATGTATTACAGAACGAGTAAAGAGACTTGCCAGTAACGAGATTGAACTAGGTATTGGATACCGACGATCGAATCTCGGGCAAGTAACATACCGATGACAAAGGGAACAACGTATGTTGTTATGCGGTCTGACCGATAAAGATCTTCGTAGAATATGTAGGAACCAATATGGGCATCCAAGTCCCGCTATTGGTTATTAAACGGAGACGTGTCTCGGTCATGTCTACATTGTTCTCGAACCATAGGGTCCGCACGCTTAAGGTTTTGATGACAGTTTCATTATGAGTTTATGTATTTTGATGTACCGAAGGTTGTTCGGAGTCCCGGATGTGATCACGGACATGACGAGGAGTCTCGAAATGGTCGATACATAAAGATTGATATATTGGACGGATATATTTGGACACCGGAAAGGTTCCGGATGAGATTGGGATTATACCGGAGTTCCGGGAGGTTACTGGAACCCCCCGGTAAGTATATGGGCCTTATTGGGCCTTAGTGGAAGGGAGGAAGAAGGAGCAAAGGAGGGGGCGCCCCCCCCCCCCCCAAGCCCAATCCGAATTGGGAGGGGGGCCGGCCCCCCTTTCCTTCTTCCCTCCCCTCTCTTCCTTCCCTCTCCTGCGCGCCTCCCCTCTTGGCCGCCCCCCTCCTCCTCTCCTCCTTTATATACGGGGGTAGGGGCACCCCATAGACACACAAGTTGATCATCGTGATCGTTCCTTAGCCGTGTGCGTTGCCCCCCTCCACGATATTACACCTCGGTTATATTGTAGCGGTGCTTAGGCGAAGCCCTGCGACAGTTGAACATCAAGATCGTCACCACGCCATCGTGCTGACAAAACTCCTCCCCGTACCTCTGCTGGATCGGAGTTCGGGGTGCGTCATCGAGTTGTACGTGTGTCAAGAACTCGGAGGTGCCGGAGTAACGGTGCTTGGATCGGTTGGACCGGGAAGACGTACGACTACTTCCTCTACGTTGCGTCAACGCTTCCGCTTCGGTCTACGAAGGTACGTAGACAACACTCTCCCCTCTCGTTTCTATGCATCACCATGATCTTGCGTGTGCGTAGGAAATTTTTTGAAATTACTACGTTCCCCAACAGGTGGTAGTGGTGGTCGTAGAGGGAGCACAAGTGCTAGAGGTGCTAGTGTTCGTAGAGGGAGTACAAGTGCTAGAGGTGGTGGTCGAGCTAGCACAAATGCTAGAGGTGGTGGTCGAGCAGGCACAAGTACTAGAGGTGGTGGTCGAGCTAGCACAAATGCTAGAGGTGGTGGTCGAGCAGGCACAAGTGCTAGAGGTGGTGGTGGTCGGAGAGGAAGCACAAGTGCTAGAGGTGGTGGTGGTCGTAGAGGAATGGTTGATAATGGATCGGCCTTGGGTTATTTGCTTAATCCAGATGGTTGATCTAATAATAATGGTATATTATTTGTTCATACAATTCCTAGCATTTATTCATTTACTGTATTTATGCATTTACTCTCTTTATGTCTTGTGCTAACAATTGTTCTTTTTGTAGGCATGGCTTCATCCGGTTCCAGGACGAGGCCGCCGTGCGCGGACCAAGAGGACATGCCGAAGACGTGGATGGAGGCGAGTTTGGACAAGGAGAAGGAGAAGGATGTGCCCACACCAACATGTTGGTGTGCTGATGTTTGCAAGCTGAAGGTGTCCACTGACCGCAACAAGTCATGGATGGAAGGTAGAAGGTTTTTCGTGTGTCCCAACTATGCACATGATCGTCGAAGGCCAACTAACGCATATGACATACCACCGGTATGTTAGGTGTACATACAAAAAACATCAACAAGTTGTCACTCATATGTATAACAAAAACATGGTTTATATGTAGTCCCCTCCTCCACTTTGCAAGTACTTCACTTGGATAAATCACGAGGTACCAAAAGATGTCCAAGAGGACCAACGTCAAGATTGGTTACGGAGGCAGCGCCGATTCGAGGAGTCCTATGCACGGGGATTGGAGCGGGAGCGTCGTGAGAAGGAGGCTCGTGAGCGCAAGAAGCGTGAGGAAGAGAGGGCACGCAAAGAGAAGGAGGCTCGTCAACAAGAGAGGGCAAGAAAACTTGCAAGGGCTCGCAATGCACGAGAGGAGGACGAGGCACGTGACAAGAAGGGAAAGTGGCCCCGTACTAATCAGTAGACAAATGGAAAGGCACCGGCGTCGATGATGAACTGTCTAGACTTTGTTTAATGTATGAACTTGTTATTCGAGACCTTGTGTGGTCATGAACTACTTATGTCATTCGAGACTATTTGAGATTATGTGCAAACTATGTTCGTCATTCGAGACTGCTTTGTTCATATTTTTGGTTGAGACTAGCATGCTTTGTTCATATTTAACAATGTTTGCTACAAGTTGCTAAGCAAAAACTTTAACAAGCTGTCTGCAAAAACACCAGGCCCACACCCAGACGCCAGGGACCCTGGCGTCTGGCCTGCTTTGCTCGCGTAGGTGACCAGACAGGCTGTCTGGTGTGTCTGATGGACAACCAGACGCCAAGGTCCATGGTGTCTGGTTGTCCATACCGAGACGCCAAGGACCCTGGCGTCTGGCTGCCTATGCTCGTGCAGGTGACCAGACAGGCTGTCTGGTGTGTTTGATGGACAACCATACACCAAGGTCCATGGCGTCTGCCTCCCACACCCAGACGCCAGGGACCCTGGCGTCTGGCTTGCTTTGCTCGCGCAGGTGACCAGACAGGCTGTCTGGTGTGTCGCGCAGGTGGCCAGACGTGTGTTTGATGGACATCCAGACGCCAAGGTCCATGGCGTCTGGTTGTCCATATCCAGACGCCAGGGACCCTGGCGTCTGGCTTGCTATGCTCACGCAGTTATCTGTCTGATGGATAAGATTCGAGTGGATAAGATTTTGGGCCCATACACGTCACTGGACTGAGCACCATGGCAAGAAAGCATAGCTGCCATCTTATGGAACCGCTTCTTGAACTTCTGCGACAACACAAAATATGCTATGATATGAGATGCAAATAACTAATCCGCAAAAAGAAACTTTTATAATATATTGCGACTAACCTCCATCGTGCTCCTAAGAGTCCTCTCAGATAATGCACCACCAGGTGGATGACTCAGTGCAACATTGGCATCGTTGACGCACAGAAGCAACTCTCTGCCCTGCAATTCATGAACACACCAAACTTATGTATTTGAAAGAAGACAACATGATGCAAGTATGTTAGAATAGGTCAAACATACTACCATTTCGTCATGCATCGGTGCGTAGTCAACATGAGCCCCTCTGGTGTCTCTCACAGCCGTGTTGAAGGTATGATAACCTTCTGCAGTGCACTACCTTGGAGGATTGATCATTTCCCGTGCAAATACTTGGGATTACAACTGGGGATCAAACAATTGACGTGCTCGGATTGGCAGTGCATGGTGGATGGAGCGCTCAAAATCCTACCAGGGTGGCAACGAGGACTAGTTACACGCCCGGGTAGGCTGATCCTAGTGCAACAAGTGATGAGGGCGCGGCCGACGCATCACCTAATTGTGGCAGAGGCGCCGAAATGGGCGATCGAAAAAGTGGATCAAGGCTGCCGCGCTTTCTTCTAGGCTGGTTTGGATGCTGTCAGTGGAGGAAAGTGCGCGATATCTTGGCAGAGGGTTTGCCGCCCTAAACAGCTAGGTGGCCTGGGCATTATGGATCTCAACAAACATGGTCTTTCCTTACGGCTCAGATGGGAATGGCTACGAAGGCTGGATGACAGCAGACCATGGCAAGGGCTGAATCTCACATCTGACAAACAAGTTCAACATACATTTAACAGCCTAGTGAAGTGGGAGCTCGGAGATGGTACGAGGATCTTGTTTTGGAAAGACAGGTGGATGCACGGTTACACGATCGCAGAGATTGCTCCTGACCTGGTAGCTAAGATAAAAACGAGGATCGTCAATGCGAGGCTGGCCTGCGCGGGTCTGACACAGCATGCATGGCTCAAGGACTTGCCGGAGAACCTATCAACAGAGGAGCTGATGCAACTGATAAATCTATGGGATGCACTTGTGGACGTCCATATTGATCCTGCCAGTAGGGACAAGGCGATCTGGGCATGGCATGAATCTGGCAACTACTCTGCTGCGACGGCCTACCGGATGCTATGCGTTGGTGGAATTAGTTTTGAGCCTGTAGCAGCCATATGGAAAAATGGGGCTCCACTGGGCTATAAAATCTTCATGTGGTTGGCTATCCAACGCCGTATATGGACGTCGGACCGGAGGCTTAGGCATGGTCTGCAAGACACGGCATCAACGTGTTTTCTTTGTGACCAGGAGGAGGACAATGTGGATCACCTCATGACTCAATGTGTCTTCGCGCGACAGGTCTGGTGTCGATGCTTTGCCAAAGCGGGAGTGGATCCCAACCTGAACCCTCAACACCACGATCTACTGCAACAATGGTGGATGAATGCGCGCAAGCAGGTTCGTTCTACAGACAAGAAGGGCTTCGACGCGTTGGTCATGTTGATCTGCCGGACATTATGGAAGCAAAGGAATGCTAGAGTCTTTCATTCGGGTGCTATTTGTAATGAAATAGAGACGGTGACCTTAGTCTTTCAGGAGCTACATCTCTGGAAACTAGCGGGAGTGATAGGAGTCCAACGTTTTTGTGAGTAGTCCGCCTAGGATCTTGGAGTGGTTGGGTGGGATTGTCGGTTTGTGATGATCTACCATACAATCTCTTGTAAATATTTGCTCTCTCTTCTATAAAGCTAAGGTACGCCTTTGGCGTACTCTCGAAAAAAAAAAGATAACCTTCTGCAGTCTCCGGGTCTTCAGACACCAACTCCGACCACTCCTCGTGATTCCAACCTGGCTTCAGCTTTAACCGGTAACGATCCGCATACCACACTTGGTACTTCTGATATGCTGACTGATTGTGAGGTCTATTCTCTGATTGCACTAACGTGTCTCTTTGATTCCAAATTTCTATCCACGCACGGTGTTTGTTTGCCCAATCCGATATATCATGATTGTTCCTTCGATCGAACCTACAAATGATGCACGGGACAAAGCATTAGCAAACATTGACTTATTCAATGCTCTACTACATACTCAAGGCATGCTTGCTTACCGATGCAGAGATAGCATTTCCTCCTTGCTCTCCTCAATTGGAATACCTTGTCTTTTTCCAAATTGTCTTGCCACACGGTCTACAAAGTGCCACTCGACTGCGAAGAAGCATATCATTGGGCACCTCGCCCGCCAAAGATGGCTATCACGCGTGCACATCTCATTAAGATCAAAGTCATGATCTTCCACATAAGGCAACCAATGTACATGCAAAACAAAGAGATACATTGTTAGCTACATAAGTTTCATTCTTGACTAAATTTTATCTCATCGAACTTCTCAAAACCTGCTCAGCAGTCAAGGTGTCCAGCTCCTTCATATAGCACTTGTATCGCACATGCGAGCTTCCTGTGTAGACTGTCACTTGTTCCCAATAGTAAGCAAGCATAGGGCGCCGATATGGATCATCATCATGCAACCCGTCATGATTACCCCGTGGGTTTTCCATGAGGGGGTTCTTCAAATCGGGCCGTCCAACCGGGATCCGCTCCCACATCCACACGGATAGGCTCCAAACAAACCCAGACAATGAGGATGTACCTCCCTTCCTCTGACACGCCAAGTCAAGCTGCAATCAAACAAACATGTTAGATATGGAGGCGCATGACAAATGCAAGATAAATGGTTGCAAATATCTCTTACCTGACGATACAAATATGCTAGTGCGGCCGAACCCCAGCTATACTGGGTATCCCAGTTATTGAGTAGCTCCAAGAACATCTAGAGGGCTGAGTTCTCGGTTGCATCTGAGAAGACTACCTTGGTTAGTACATACCAAAGATAGGCCCGTGCATACTGCTGCACAACCACGTCATTGGCACCCTCAGGGAACGGATTGGTGTTTCCTCTGACCAGTTTTAGCCAAGAATGCCTCACTCTCGCGGTATCGGCCTTGCCTTCCTGAGGGTCCTCGGGCTGAACACCAATTAACTCGGCAGTCCGTTCTCGCCAGTTACCCACGCTGACACGACCAGTAACAGCTTGTCCGTTGATAGGAAGGCCGCTTATCATAGCCATGTCCTGTAGGGTCATCGTCAGCTCCCCACATGGAAGGTGGAATGAGTGAGTCTCCGGCCTCCAACGATCCACAAGTGCGGTCAGCGCCGCGTGGTTCACCGGCGGAGAGCGTCGCTTAAACTGCAACACGAATGGGAGAAGACCCAATCTCCGAATGTAAGGCTCATAGCGCGGGTCGTAATCAAAGTCATCATCAGAATGACCCCTCATGCGCATAGCAACTACAAGCTGCAGATAAAGTGATGTTTTAATAATCAATACAAGAACACAAATGAGAAACAACGAAAATTGACCCAGTCTTGCTTCTTACCTGTCCATTCTCAATGGCACGAGCACGATGCTCCTTATCCCACTCATCGATTAATCCGTCATACCAAGGTCCATCACCATCCGCCATCCTACAAAACAAATCACAAACATCTATGAATACGTGAACAATATAAAACAATACAATTTTCTTCTCCAAGTTATGCCATATGAACACACCATTCTTCTCAAACATAACAACATCATTTCTTTCTTCTTCATATGCACACATATCATCTAGGGTACCAAATTTCACCATCAAATAAAATTCATAATCATCATCCGCCATTCTATTGAACAAATCATGTCACACACAATCATCAAATTTCATCATCTCTTTTGCAAAAAAAATTATGCCATCTATATATTCAACTATATTGTCATACCACTTCACACATACAATATTTTTTCTAAATATATTTGCTTGCCAAAGTAGTCTTTCTCAGATTCAAACAAATATTATGCCATCTATATATTCAACATATAGCTAATTTACTAGCACATGCATACATCATCTTCTCAAATATACGCACATCATCTTTCAATCAAATAAAATATGGTGTCACATAACCATATGCAAAATTTTATCATATGCAACATCTCTCTCTCCCTTAAAACACTCATATTCAAAACATATGCAAATACATAACATCTAATTTATACAACCCAATTTGTGGAACAAATCATGTCACATACAACCATCAATTTCATCATCTCTTTTGCAAAAAAATAAGCCAATAGGATAATATACATATGAACCAAACAAATTCAAATTGCATACATATTCAACAACACATCATCTACTATCTACAAATAAACTATACCATCTAACAACTACACAAAATTTACTAAAACAAAAACAACAAGTACTCATCTAACATCTCCCAATGATGAATAATGCAACCAAAAAGAGATGTTCTAATCAAAACAAATTGGAGGGAATGCGGGAGAATACCTCAAGGATGCTTGGGGGCCTCAGATCCACAAATTTGGGTGGAGGATGGAGTAGATCAAGGGGGGATTTGGTGTGAGGGAGAAGAGGGGCGAGAGAAACTTCCCTCTCTGTTCTTGCGTTCGGCCGCCGCCAGGGAGAGGATGGGGGTGGGTGGGCTGGGCCCGCGCGTGGTGTAAACCTACCGGGGCCAGACGCCAGGGTCCTTAGCGTCTGGCCCCTTTGCCACGTCAGCGGGTCAACGGGCGGGCGCGCAGTGTAGGCCAGGGGCCAGACGCCAGGGACCCTGGCGTCTGCTTCGCAATCCAGACGCCAGGGATGTTGGCGTCACCTGAAAAGGTCAGAAACGAAATTTTTTCCAAAGCGAGGTCAAATCGGGATTTTGTTAGCCTTATAGGTCATAACAGTAATTTTGTCCTCATGTGCAGGACTGCAGGGCGACGTCTTACGTGCAGGAGAAAGAGATAAACATCTCTTTGTCCTCAAGGAAAAAAGATCATATCGTTTTGTTTTCGAAAAAAAATACATCTCTTTGTCCTGCATGAAACCGGCGGTGTGTCCTATCGAAGGCCAGAAACACCAACAACACATGTCTTTTTTTTCAAAAATGATTCAAATGTATTATTAAAGTTCACTGAAAATACAAAGCACATATTAAAAATACATTGAGATTATGAGACCAAACGACCACTATCGTTGTCAGAAGAACCGTTGACATGCAACCTTCTGAGTTCTGAACAACCCCCGGGCAACCACTTTATACTTCGAAAGGTGCTCTCATCTAATCAAGCCATTGCAGGCTCTAGTATAGGTAATCCACTCTAGTTAAACTAAATTGCAAAAAACATAAAATTAGTTGAAGTATGTCAAAAACTACCAAAACAATAAAGCTTGCAAAAAAATAATGGTATGTCAAAACCACCAAAACATTAAAGTTTGCAAAAAAATAATGATTTTCACATGACGCAACTCCTGATCCCCTACCCCCAACCCTAGTCGTCAGGGTAGGTAACTCCCGGTTGGGATCGAGCCTGATTTGCCGCCACCCGTCACCGGGCGAGGAGGTGGGGGTGGGGGGTAACCGGAGCCCACACCCGCGTCGCTCCTCCTTGTCTTCCTT
The DNA here is from genome assembly GCA_963921465.1 of Triticum timopheevii. Classification (NCBI taxonomy): domain Eukaryota; kingdom Viridiplantae; phylum Streptophyta; class Magnoliopsida; order Poales; family Poaceae; genus Triticum; species Triticum timopheevii. The sequence goes on from OY997274.1 coordinate 486,264,864, forward strand.
CCCCCACCGCACATACGCTCACGTCCATCTGCGACAACTGGAGAGCGCCGCCACGAACACCTCTTTCGCCGGCGAGCACCTTCAGCTCCACCCAGACGTGCCATGACTAACAGACGGTCGCAGCCACCTTTGTTCCTGCCGGCAAGCCTCGCTGCAACCATGCACACCTCCCCTCGGCCTCCTCCTGCATGCCCAAGCCACTCTGATGTAAGAGGATTAGAGGGGAGAAAATTGGTGTAATGTGGTGCATGTTTTATTGAGCCTCTAGAGCGAGTATATATAGAATGCAAGACTTGGAGGGCAAGAAGCCTCCTAGAGATAAGATGGAAACAATTCCTATCTAGTCCTGGGCAATCTCTAACTAACAAATATATCTATAACATCTCCACACAATTAAAGCGGGAGCAATTGTGTCGCGGGCACATTGGTTGTAGAGGAAGCCGACGAGTTGCTCAAGCGAGGTGATAGCCCTTTATGCCGATGTCAAGGTAGTCGAGGGCGTGGGGCGGTGTAGCCATGGTCGAGGTAGTCATGCGAGGGACACCTTGGTCGATGTCGAGGTCGGGGTAGCCGATGTCAAGGTAACCGCGGGTGGAGACAAGGGTGCAAGGAAGTACCATGTAGTCGAGGACGCAGGGGTGCGCCAAGATGAAAACAGCGACGCGATCAAGGCAGGTGTCAAGGAGGGTGTTGATGTCAAAAATGATGTTGTCGAAGCTGTCGTAGATGAGGCGCCGCACTGAGTTTGCAAAGCCCAAGGACACGTCGCACAAAGGAACATGTCAGTGTTGCCAGCACCAGACATGCGTAGACGGGGGCCGACACGAGTTGTATGCCATGTCAGAGGGACCAGCAAAGGAGGCCTCCAGGAGAGCAGTGGTGCAAAATGGCATGAGGGTAGAAGGGTCCAATATTGCCCACGGTTGCTGCAGTAAACAAAGTGGCGGGGAAGAAACGACGATGTTGGCAATAAGCTTGTGATGGACGAAGACAAAGATGTGGTGATGAAACCAGAGGTATCCCAAGAGGGGCCATGTTGCCTGCCTTTATAAGTGCAGTGCCGGTGCTCGAAGCAGGCAAGGAAGAACCCAACAGTGTGACAAAGACCATACGTGAACGATATTGATCATGTGCCTAGGGGTGGCTTAGCTGGGTAGATGTTAACACTTGAGGATGAACTAGTGGACCGTGTGTTGCGACGCTATGGCCCGTAGGGGAGACATAGTTGTTGTTGGCGTGTCGGTCCAATGGAGGTGAGGACCTCGAACCGGTGCCGCTGCGGTCCGAAGGAATAACGCATCATTAACTCATTGCTCGATTGGTGGAGAGGCACACATAGTCGGAAGACAATTATCATGTGATCCAATAAAGTTGTGTCAAATGCAGTTGATCAGACCGGACACAGCTAGTCAGATCGAGAAAACGCGGATGGGTGTGATGAAGTCCACGACGTGCATCACGCGGCTGGATAGGAGCGTTGTGCGTGGGCACGTGAACGGTGTGATCGGCCGTTGCAGCTGATGCGCAGCCCAAACAGCCTCAGATGTTGTGATGCAGCTGATCTCGATGGATGATGAAGATGTTGATTGAGTAGACGCGCATTGTAAACACCGTGCGACTCAATCCAATCTTAGATCGGAGAACAAAAAAAGAGCACTGACCAATTGATCGACGATTGAGAAAAAAATCAATTGAAGAATCAAAGAAAAGACTCTTTAAGGCAGTCGATCAACACGATCGGCGGACGAACTCTAGCTACAGGTTGCGCAGACCCCCACAAAGATCATGGAGATCGACCTCCCCGAGGGCGAAGTACGTAGAAACTGTGGTGGAGCTAGGTCAGGAACTTGCAGCAGATACCACGCAAGAGGATTAGAGGGACAGAATTGGCGTAATATGATGCATGTTGTATGGAACCTCGAGGGCGGGTACTATAGTGTACAAGACTGGAAGGGCAAGAAGCCTCCTATAGATAAGATGAAAATAATTCCTATCTAATCCCGAGAAATCTCTAACTATCAAATATAGCTCTAACACCCGAACACCTCCTACATCCCCCGGCCAGGGTGTTGATACGTCCATTTTGCATCATGCTTTTATATCAATATTTATTGCATTATGGGTTGTTATTACACATTATGTCACAATACTTATGGCTATTCTCTCTTATTTTACAAGGTTTATCATGAAGAGGGAGAATGCCGGCAGCTGGGATTATTGCTGGAAAAGGAGCAAATATTGGAAACCTATTCTGCACAGCTCCAAAAATCCTGAAACTCCACGGAAGTCACTTTTGGAATTAATAAGAATTATTGAATGAAGAAAATACCAGAGGGGGCCCACACCCTGGCCAGGAGGGTGGGGGCGCCCCCCCCCCCCCCACCTACTGGGCGCGCCCCTGTCTCCTGGGCCCCCTGGTGGCCCTCCGGTGCCCATCTTCTGCTATATGAAGGCTTTTACCCTGGAAAAAATCATAAGCAAGCTTACGGGACGAAACTCCGCCGCCACGAGGCGGAACCTTGGTAGAACCAATCTAGGGCTCCGGCGGAGCTGTTCTGCCGGGGAAACTTCCCTCCGGGAGGGGGAAATCATCACCATCGTCATCACCAAAGATCCTCTCATCGGGATGGGGTCAATCTCCGTCAACATCTTCACTAGCACCATCTCCTCTCAAAACCCTAGTTCATCTCTTGTATCCAATCTTGTATCAAAACCACAAATTGGTACCTGTGGGTTGCTAGTAGTGTTGATTACTCCTTAAAGTTGATGCTAATTGGTTTACTTGGTGGAAGATCATATGTTCAGATCCTTAATGCATATTAATACTCCTCTGATCATGAACATGAATATGCTTTGTGAGTGGTTACATTTGTTCCTAAGGACATGGGTGAAGTCTTGCTATTAGTAGTCATGTGAATTTGGTATTCGTTCGATATTTTGAGATGTATGTTGTCTCTCCTCTAGTGGTGTTATGTGAACGTCGACTACATGACACTTCACCATTATTTGGGCCTAGAGGAAGGCATTGGGAAGTAATAAGTAGATGATGGGTTGCTAGAGTGACATAAGCTTAAACCCTAGTTTATGCGTTGCTTCGTAAGGGGCTGAGTTGGATCCACTAGTTTCATGCTATGGTTAGGTTTACCTTAATACTTCTTTTGTAGTTGCGGATACTTGCAATAGGGGTTAATCATAAGTGGGATGCTTGTCCAAGAAAGGGCAGTACCCAAGCACTGGTCCACCCACATATCAAATTATCAAAGTACCGAACGTGAATCATATGAGCGTGATGAAAACTAGCTTGACGATAACTCCCATGTGTCCTCGGGAGCGCTTTTCTCATTATAAGAAATTGTCCAGGCTTGTCCTTTGCTACAAAAAGGATTGGGCCACCTTGCTGCACCTTATTTACTTTCATTGCTTGTTACCCGTTACAAATTATCTTATCACAAAACTATCGGTTACCTACAATTTCAGTGCTTGCAGAGAATACCTTACTAAAAACCGCTTGTCATTTCCTTCTGCTCCTCGTTGGGTTCGACACTCTTACTTATCGAAAGGACTACGATAGATCCCCTATAGAAAGGGAGCTAAGAATCCCGTTACAGACAACTTGTCTAGGTTAGAGAATGTTCTTGATGACCCACTACCTATTGATGATAGCTTTCCTAATGAACAACTAGTGGTCATTAATGCTTCTCGTATTGCTCCATGGTATGCTGATTATGCTAATTACGTTGTTGCTAAATTTATACCACCTAGTTTCACATACCAGCAAAAGAAAAAGTTCTTTTATGATTTAAGACATTACTTCTGGGATGACCCACACCTTTACAAAGGAGTAGATGGTGTTATTAGACGTTGTGTACCTGAGCATGAACAGGAACATATCCTACGCAAGTGTCACTCCGAACCATATGGAGGACACCACGCTGGAGATAGAACTGCACATAAGGTATTGCAATCCGGTTTTTATTGGCCTACTCTCTTCAAAGATGCCCGTAAGTTTGTCTTTTCTTGTGATGAATGTCAAAGAATTGGTAATATTAGTAGACGACAAGAAATGCCTATGAATTATTCTCTTGTTATTGAACCATTTGATGTTTGGGGCTTTGATTATATGGGACCTTTTCCTGCCTCTAATGGATACACACATATTTTAGTTGTTGATTACGTTACTAAGTGGGTAGAAGCTATTCCAACTAGTAGTGCTGATCATAACACCTCTATTAAGATGCTTAAGGAAGTTATTTTTCCGAGGTTTGGAGTCCCTAGATATCTTATGACTGATGGTGGTTCACATTTTATTCATGGTGCTTTTCATAAGATGCTTGCTAAGTATGATCTTAATCATAGAATTGCATCTCCTTATCACCCACAGTCTAGTGGTCAAGTAGAGTTGAGCATTAGAGAGCTCAAATTAATTTTGCAAAAGACTGTCAATAGATCTAGAAAGAATTGGTCCAAGAAACTTGATGATGCATTATGGGCCTATAGAACTGCATATAAAAATCCTATGGGTATGTCTCCATATAATATGGTATATGGAAAAGCATGTCACTTACCTATTGAACTTGAACATAAAGCATATTGGGCTATTAAAGAGCTCAACTATGACTTCAAACTTGCCAGTGAGAAGAGGTTATTTGATAATAGCTCACTCAATGAATGGAGAACCCAAGCCTATGAGAATGCCAAACTATTCAAAGAAAAAGTTAAAAGATGGCATGACAAAAGGATACAAAAGCGTGAGTTTAACGTAGGTGATTATGTGTTGCTATTCAACTCTCGTTTAAGATTTTTTGCAGGAAAACTTCTCTCTAAGTGGGAAGGACCTTACGTTATCGCGGAGGTCTATCGTTCCGGTGCCATAAAAATCAACAACTTCGAAGGCACAAGTCCGAGGGTGGTGAACGGTCAAAGAATCAAACATTATATTCCAGGTAATCCTATCAATGTTGAAACTAATATTATTGAGACTGTAACCCCGGAGGAATACATAAGGGACATTTTCCAGAACGTTCCAGACTCCGAAAAGGAATAGGTATGTGGTACGGTAAGTAAACCGACTCCAAAATAGTTCTAATGGCATTTTTTCTCCGTTTTGGAATATTTAAGAATTTTGGAAAGCAAGAAGTAATCCGGAAAGGACACGAGGCCCCCACGAGGGTGGAGGGCGCGCCCCCCTGTCTCGTGGGCACCTCGTGTGCCTCCCGGACTCCGTTTTCTTGCACGTTACTTCTTTTGGTAGGTAAAAATTCATTATATAATCTCCTGAAGGTTTTGACCACCATATCACGCAAATATCCTCTGTTTTCGTTTCGAGCTGTTTTTCTGACAGATCTAGAGCACCATGACGTCTCCAAGTGCTCCGAAGGACAAGTTTTTCGAGAGGGTTATCAACCCCTATCTTGCGGAGGTGCTGCAACACCCTAAAACCATTTAGATGCATGAGGGGGTGCTGCACATCCGCGATGTGGAGGGACCAAGGCGTACCGGAAGCGTGGAGACAAAGCTCGAAGCCATGGAGCAACAAGTTTTTAAGTGCCAAGGGATGGTGGAGCGTGAACTCAACGCCAACCAGATGATGATCGCGGAGTTCACCAACAACCATAAGCTGGATGCCAAGATCATTGGGGGGACCATCTTCAAGCTTCAAGAGAAAATCGAGCACCTCCAAGCTTAGATCTATGACCTGCAAAACCAAAACTGTGAGTATGAATATAGATTCAAGAGGATGATTTTGGCTGCAGATTTGAGGACCCCGGAGACTCGATCATCCTTCTATGATGGTGAGCCTATGCCTTGGAAGATGGATGACAAGCCTACATCATCAAGTACTCCTACTTCACCACCTCTGAGGACATAATCACATGGGTATGGGCACTCCCCTTGGCAACTGCCAAGCTTGGGGGAGGTGCCCCGGTATCGTATCACCATCACACTCCTATCTTTACCGATTTTCTTAGTTCGATCCTTTTAGTAATATTTTGATCTAGTAGATTGAAGTTTTGGTATGAATTAGTTTCGAGTTTTGCTTTGTGATCTCTTTATGTAATCGAGTCCGTGAGCTATCTATAATAAAGATTAGTGTTGAGTCAAGGGCTTTGCTTTTTTGCTATGATCTTGAGAAAATATAAAGAACAAAAAGAATAAAAGAGTTCATATTGATCTTATGGATAGTAATGACTTCACATATAAAGAGTATGAGGCATAAAAGTTGTTGAGAGTTGACAAACGTAGTTTTGGTCATCGTTGCAACTAATAGGAAGTAATAAGGAAAGAGAGGTTTTCATATATAAAAATACTATCTTGGACATCTTTTATGATTGTGAGCACTCATTAAGTATGACATGCTAAAGAGTTGATGTTGGACAAGGAAGACAACGTAATGGTTTATGTTTTCTCACATCTCAGTTAAAGTATATTGTCATTGATCTTCCCAACATGTTGAGCTTGCCTTTCCCCCTCATGCTAGCCAAAAATTCCTTGCACCAAGTAGAGATACTACTTTTGCTTCCAAACATCCTTAAACTCAGTTTTGCCATGAGAGTCCACCATACCTACCTATGGATTGAGTAAGATCCTTCAAGTAAGTTGTCGTGTTGCAAGCAATAAAAATTGCTCCCTGAATATGTATGACTTATTAGTGTGGAGAAAATAAGCTTTATACGATCATGTGATATGGAAGTAATAAAAGCGACGGACTACATAATAAAGGTTCATATCACAAGTGGCAATATAAAGTGACGTTCTTTCGTATTAAGATTTTGTGCATCCAACCCTAAAAGCACATGACAACCTCTGCTTCCCTCTGCGAAGGGCCTATCTTTTATTTTATGCCTTTTACTTTATGCAAGAGTCAAGGTGATCTTCACATTTCCCTTTTTCATTTTATCCTTTGGCAAGCACCTCGTGTTGGAAAGATCCTGATACATATGTCCAATTGGATGTAAGTTAGCATGAGCTATTATTGTTGACATCACCCAAAGGTGAATACGTTGGGAGGCGGAACTATAAGCCCCTATCTTTCTCAGTGTCCGATTAAAACTCCATAACCATAAATATTGCGTGAGTGTTAGCAATTGTAGAAGACTATATGATAGTTGAGTATGTGGACTTGCTGAAAAGCTCTATTCTTGACTCTTTCTGATGTTATGATAAATTGTAATTGCCTCAATGACTGAGATTATAGTTTGCTAGTTCTCAATAAAGTTTATGATCCATACTTGACATTGTGAATAGATTGTTACTTGAGCATAATAAATCATATGATAAAATCTATATATGTTGTTATTATAAGAATGATCATGATGCCCTCATGTCTGTATTTTACTTTTATCGACACCTCTATCTCTAAACATGTGGGCATAGTTTTCAATTTCGGCTTTCGCTTGAGGACAAGCGAGGTCTAAGCTTGGGGGAGTTGATACGTCCATTTTGCATCATGCTTTTTATATCAATATTTATTGCATTATGGGCTGTTATTACACATTATATCACAATACTTATGGCTATTCTCTCTTATTTTACAAGGTTTATCATGAAGAGGGAGAATGCCGGCAGCTGGGATTATGGCTGGAAAAGGAGCAAATATTGGAAACCTATTCTGCACAGCTCCAAAAATCCTGAAACTCCATGGAAGTCACTTTTGGAATTAATAAGAATTATTGAATGAAGAAAATACCAGAGGGGGCCCACACCCTGGCCAAGAGGGTGGGGGTGCCCCCCCCCCCACCTACTGGGCGCGCCCCTGTCTCCTGGGCCCCCTGGTGGCCCTCCGGTGCCCATCTTCTGCTATATGAAGGCTTTTACCCTGGGAAAAATCATAAGCAAGCTTACGGGACGAAACTCCGCCGCCACGAGGCGGAACCTTGGCAGAACCAATCTAGGGTTCCGACGGAGCTGTTCTGCCGGGGAAACTTCCCTCCGGGAGGGGGAAATCATCACCATCGTCATCACCAAAGATCCTCTCATCGGGATGGGGTCAATCTCCATCAACATCTTCACCAGCACCATCTCCTCTCAAAACCCTAGTTCATCTCTTGTATCCAATCTTGTATCAAAACCACAAATTGGTACCTGTGGGTTGCTAGTAGTGTTGATTACTCCTTGTAGTTGATGCTAATTGGTTTACTTGGTGGAAGATCATATGTTCAGATCTTTAATGCATATTAATACTCCTCTGGTCATGAACATGAATATGCTTTGTGAGTAGTTACGCTTGTTCCTGAGGACATGGATGAAGTCTTGCTATTAGTAGTCATGTGAATTTGGTATTCGTTCGATATTTTGATGAGATGTATGTTGTCTCTCCTCTAGTGGTGTTATGTGAACGTCGACTACATGACACTTCACCATTATTTGGGCCTAGAGGAAGGCATTGGGAAGTAATAAGTAGATGATGGGTTGCTAGAGTGACAGAAGCTTAAACCCTAGTTTATGCGTTGCTTCGTAAGGGGCTGATTTGGATCCACTAGTTTCATGCTATGGTTAGGTTTACCTTAATACTTCTTTTGTAGTTGCGGATGCTTGCAATAGGGGTTAATCATAAGTGGGATGATTGTCCAAGAAAGGGCAGTACCCAAGCACCGGTCCACCCACATATCAAATTATCAAAGTACCGAACGCGAATCATATGAGCGTGATGAAAACTAGCTTGATGATAATTCCCATGTGTCCTCGGGAGCGCTTTTCTCATTATAAGAAATTGTCCAGGCTTGTCCTTTGCTACAAAAAGGATTGGGCCACCTTGCTGCACCTTATTTACTTTCATTGCTTGTTACCCGTTACAAATTATCTTATCACAAAACTATCTGTTACCTACAATTTCAGTGCTTGCAGAGAATACCTTACTGAAAACCGCTTGTCATTTCCTTCTGCTCCTCGCTGGGTTCGACACTCTTACTTATCAAAAGGACTACGATAGATCCCCTATACTTGTGGCTCATCAGGTGTCCACCCCGTTGTTGACCAGTCTACAACACGCGACTCGATGATGGCCGGCGAGGATGCACGGTTGGGAAGAGAGGAGGGAGTGACCGAGATGTGGTCCCTTAGTTAAGTTAACATTTCAATCAAAGCATCAAACTGTGTGAGTTTTCTCACGCCATGTCGTCACTTACAGTGGACCCATTGATCAGATTTCATGTCAAAATGGGGTCAACTGAGCAGTTAGGTTATGGCAAAAAAATACTGAAAAGCTATGGTTGTTGCAAACTTTTAGGCCTCCTTTTGTTTGTAGGAATTTTATAGAATTTCCTATAGGATAGGATTTTCAAAGGAAAATTTTCTTTGGAGCCCTTGTAGGAATGGATTCTTATCCCTATGGATGATAGGAACCAATCCTTCACATTTCAAAGGGAAAACATATTAGTCTAGACTCAATGAAAAAAATTCCTTATGCCTCCTTTGGTTCATAGCATATGAATATCATTGAAATAGGAAAATCATAAGAAGTGGGATGACATGTATCTCAATTCCTATAAGTAAAGAGATGTCATTTGATCCATAGGATAGGAATTTCTCCATTGAGTCTAGGCTAATGTTTTTTTCCTTTGAAATATGAAGGATTAATTCCTATCCTACATAGGTAGGATAGGAATCCATTCCTGAAAACCAAAGGGCTCCAGAGGAATTTTTCTTTTAAAAATTCTATCCTATAAAATTCCTACAATGTTCCTACAAATCAAAAAAGGCTTTATCCTATGCATGAAATGGCATCTCTTTCTCTATAAAAATCACTCCAAAGCTAAAATCTGGGTCGATGACCCGCCTCCTCAGGCTATCCCTGTGAGGCGCATTTTGAAGCATTCGTTGTTTACTAGAAACAATCTAGACTGTGCAGTTTCAGCTAGCGCTTGAAACTTTTGTTACTGTGGTGAGTGTCCCTTCTCGTGAATTTATGACCCTTAATCTCAGGGAGACAACAAATCCTAAGCCATCCCAGCAAGTTGATATGAACTCTCCAAAAGATTTTTAGTTGCGTGGGCAAGAGATGGAAATTCCAAAGAAATTTTGCAATGTTGATGTTCCAATAGAGTGTTTCTACTTGATACTCGCTCTTTCCAAAAACAAGTGTCTTAATTTTAGTACAAATTTGTACTAAAGTTAGTACAAAGTTTAGGAGTGCAGTGATTCGGTGCCCAGGCTCATCTGCACCCGTCCAGAAAAAGTTCACAAAAAATACTAGAAAAATTCCAATTTTTCCCCATGGTGGAAAATTTAATGCGTGAGGTTCACTGCAAATTCTAGCTCATTTGGACATCTAAGTAGCTCTCAGAAAAAAGACAAATCGGGTCAAAACAGTACATGAACAGTAAACTATTTTATAGACCATGAATTTGTCTTTTTTGCCGAGAGTTGCTCATTTGTCCAAATGATTTGAAAATTTACGGGCCTCACGCATCAAATTTTCTACCATGCGAAAAAAATTGGAATTGTCTGAATTTTTCGAATTTATTTTGATTTTTTATTCAATACGGGTGCAGATGAGCCCGGGCTCAGAAAAGGATTTTCGCAAAGTTGAGACACTTCTTTTGGGGTGGAGGGAGTATTATTTTGGCGGGGCATCTTCCGGTCCTTCTATCATTTGTACGTTCTATTGAAAGCTTTAAATGATCATCAACCCCAACAGTCTAGACAATTTCTCCAAGCCTTTGAACCAGCCATTGAAAAGCAAATGGGGCTTGGCGATGAAGTGGCTAAAGTACTTGTGATCATCTATTTCTTCGAACAAATGACCATAAGGTTTACTGGAACTTTCTTGCTATTCCCAACAGCGGTAAGTTACTGCATTATCTCCAATGATCTGAACCTTGCCATTCATCAGGCCATCCGCCATGAGATAGTGCTTCTAGAGTGCATGGGTTGCAGGTGGCTCGATGTGATCTTCGGGGTCTTGGACATGTTAATCTCCACGAATATGATACATGTATGTGTTTGTTCTCCACATTGAGTTTAATCTCACAACTGTCTTTCTGGTGGTTAGTCATAAGCTTACAAATCTGTTGTTACTCCGCTTCTCTTTTTTCCTCTCATGGAACATGCATTTTTCAAACTCTGAACTCACTCAATCTAGCACCTGATGGAATATCAAGTTCAGTTGTATTATTCATTGCTTTCCGTTGTGGTATCGTTAGTCATTTCAGCCGGAAAGGCTGGTTGTTGAGCTCTGCTAACTGAAACCAAAGAAAGGACAACAGCAACAGACAACAACACAGTCCCTTTGTTCAGAGCGAAGGTGGAGCAATCACTATGAAGTGGCAACCCCCAGGTTTACAAATATGCAAGCTGACCTTTTCATATACTAGAACAATGCCCGTGCGTTGCAACGGGATATAAATCTTCTAGTACGCCAGTTTCTGATTTACCTGTCTATAATAATGCAATTGTGTAAATAAATGATTATCAAATTCTGCCATGAATTACCTTATATTCTGATCCGAAGTTTGATAAGTAAATTAAAGTGGAACGGGTTCAGAAGGTAAGTAAATTAAGTTGATTTATTATCATACAAGGAAGGTTGGACGAAGGGGTGGAAAGAAAGGTGAAATGGAAACCTTACTTTCTTTTCAAGTAGTAGAGATTTGTTTATTTTGACCTATATGTTAGTTTGTTGTAGTATCTTGGAATGTGGTATAGTTCCATGCATACACATTGCAACGAGTTGGAACCGGATGCTAACAAGACAATTAAGGAAAACTTCCATCTGGACAACATATCTCCTACCAACGACAGACAGCAGCAATTACCACAAAGACATTATCTTATACTCTGTTTGGATGTTGATATTGAAGGCCATGGAATTGAATTGGCCCCAATATCAAATCTGCTTGACTTTGATATTGACATTGAACCCGAATTCTGTTGTTTGGATGTGCACAGAATTGCCACTTGGAATTTGGATGAGAGCCTCAATTCTGAAACTTGTTTGGATGGTCATCCTCTACATTGGAATTGCTCATTTGTCATATGATGAAAACTGAACTTCCATGTAGTGTTTGAAGCTAAAATACGTGCAATCTTCATTTATTTTTTGAATGACTATATACAAAGAATACAATCTACAATTATAAACAAGATGCACTTACCCAAAAACAACAATTATACAACACTTAATTGATAGCAGCACATACACAGCAGCAGCACATATATATCAGCAGCAGCACTTATACATCATCAGCAGCACTTATACAGCAGTAGCAGCAGCAGATATATATAGCAGCACATATATATAGCAGCACATATACAACAGCAGCAGCACATAAGTCGTCCATCATATGTTGCCTATCCCTCGCAAAGTTGTGTAACACACAACAAGCATTAATGATTTGAATCTGCAAGAATGTTTTCTTCAAGTAAATACTTTTCCCTCCGTTATGGCTCTTATTGAAAACCAAATGGACACATGTTACCTGGTCCTTTATGTCAAAGAAACTTTGAGTGCGAAGAATCGCCCACTTCTTCTTCCACAACCCAAAAGCTCTCTCTACTACATTTCTAGCACGAGAGTGGCGCAAGTTATATAGCTCTTTGGCATTTTGGGGTCGTTGCTGACTTGATGCCCACTCTTTCAAGTGATACCGAGTGGATCTGAATGGAGCTAGAAATCCAGGTCCATTCGTGTAACCAGCATCAGCCAAGTAATATCTCCCTATCGTTAGACAAGTCGGTTAGGTTGGTTGTAGCATGTGAAAAGAGAACAAGGTGCCAAGAGAAAAAGCCATACCATTAGGTACAACAAATGCATCTTGGCGATTAGTTCTCATGGAGTCGCGTAGGACTCTAGAATCTGAAGCAGAACCTTCCCAGCCAGGTAAGACATACAGAAATTTCATATTCCAGTCCACCACACCGAGCATGTTTGTACTGACAGCTTGCTTCCTATTCCTGTACCTCCCTTGGGAAGGCACGGGAACGGAAACATCTACATGACAGCCATCTAATGCTCCTAGTGCACCAGCAAACCACTTCCATTTGTAATCATCAGGAGGTTGAACATTAGCATCTGGAAGCTTAATGAACTCCCCATGCATAGATAGAATGGCTCTTAACACTTCGGAAAAGTGAGTACTTATAGTTCCCAAAGACCGCTTGTATGTGCCTCGAAGCAACCTCATTTTCAGACCATGACCCACTACTAACAAGAACATGGCAACCTTTTCTTCCACAACCACATACACACTATCAACTAGCACACCTCTCACGCAACATGATGCACAAATCATGGAAATTTCTTTTTGTTAAACGTAGCTGATCATAGCATGCCACTTCTGAGCCATCATACATATCTTTCAACAAATACTTCCTAAGTGTGTGCTTGTGCTCATCATCACTAAAACTACCTAATCCACGAGGTGCTCTCTGTGAAATAAGGTATGCCATTCCAAGAAGTACCGATTCGAAGTAAAGTTCTGTCAAGATTATCCTTTTCCTCTTTCTCCTTTTGTTCTCTTTAGTTATGTATGAAATCATGTCTACTTGATCTGATAGTATGGAACTACACAATAATTTAGGTATCAGCCATCAATCATTTATATAGCTTTTCAATCAATAAAACTGAGCATTTTATGAAGCGAACATCACAAATAAATTAGCACATCAAGTTGCAACTATGAAGACCTGCTAGAACAGAATAAAAGATGCCCCACAAACATAATTGTTGATTGTAACAGCAATACATATCTAAAACACCTACAATTTCTAATCTTTGAGAAGACAAACATCTAGACAGATCTAGATCAACAACACACACACCTATGAACATCACATACCTTGAATCGGGCTGCTGAGAAGGATCCATACACCCACCAAGTGACCTGCAAGAGGCAAAGAAATTGGGGATCAGAGAAGATTTCTAGGGTTTCTAGATGAGGGGTGAGAAGAAACCACGGGGCTGGTCGAGATGGGGGTTCAAGCAGGGGGGCGAGGGGGGCGCTTGCCACGGTGGGCAAAAGACAGCCCCCGCCGCTGCCGCCACGGGGAGGGAGCACCTTGGCCGCCATGGCTGGTGAGACGGGGGAGGGGGTTGAGGATTGGCACAGGGAGGGAGCAGGACGGGGACGAACAGAGCCTCGCCGGGGATAGAGAAAGACGGGGAGGACAAGGGGGGGAGGGGGAGGGGGAGGGATCTCACCTGCCCCGCCGCTGGCGTTCCTCAATCGCGCCGTCGCTCGCGCCTCTTGCCTTTCCTCGAGCGGGAACGAAGAGGTAAGTTGGCGGGGAGGGGCTCTGGCTAGCGAATACAAGGCAATATCCAGCGCTGGGGGTCCGAATTGGAGAAAGGCAGGCGCGCAATTTGCCGCGGTCGGGCCGATATTCGAGCTCGTTTCCAATGCCGAATGCCACAGCCATCCAAACAACGACATTCGGGCCAGACCAATGCCAATATCTAATTCTGAGGCCCAATATCAACATCCAAACATAGTGTTACGTATTTATTATTTTCCCAAAAAATGGAGAAAGAAAAATACAGAGCACATGTAGTACTGTATCCTCAAGACTGCCATGATTTCATATGGAACATCTTCAAAACTGCTTCACGCTCTAATTTTGCAGCAAGATTACTTCAACAAGACTCATTCACGCTCTAATTTTGCGGCAAGATTACTTCAAGACTGCTGTGAGATTACATGGAACAGCTTCAAGATGGTCAAGACTGCTTCAACAGTACTCCAACCAATGAGACTACCGATGATAGACACCAGCTCCGTTATGTGTAAATCTCTCACCGGTGAAAGAAAACGGCACAGCAAAGCGCGTATACTTCTAGTTGAGATGCATGCCATCTCGCTTCCAGTGATTTTTCTATTGCTATAGCGTTTTGGTGGTTTTCAGCAAACTTCGACGCAATTGTTGTGGTCTTTTGCAATTTGTCGGCGACCTGGTGCTGCCAATATATCACCCTAGTGTGGTAACTGTACGAATTGCATGCCAATTTAGAGCCATTCTTCCTGATCAAGCCTCTAAAGATTGCGGAAGAAAACAGGCAGCATGCGTGAGATCTGCCGTTGCCTGGTCACGCATGATGGATGAGGTGCTGCTTCGACCGGGTCACCATGCTTCAGCTGCTATGTACTACTCCCTTCGACCGAAAAAGCTTGTCCCAAGCTTGTTCCTCAAATGGATGTATCTAGCACTAACTTGGTGCTAGATACATCCATTTGAGAGACAAGCTTTTTCAGACGGAGGGAGTACTACATAGTGAATTGGCTATACAAAGGTGAAAGATACGCCTATTATTAGAGCTTCAGAAAAGGAAGTGCAGATATATATTGCAATCCTCGCTGGAGGTCTAGGGTCTCATTGAGCATGTGAAGTTGACTTGGAAGGCTTCAACATGCGATTTAAGTATCCAAGTAAGCTATTAGGAATAAGCTCCCTCCATCCCTAAATATATGTCTTTTTAAAGATTTCAATATGGACTACATACGGAGCAGAACGAGTGAATCTACACTCTAAACTACGTCTATATACATCCGTATATCGTCCATATTGAAATATTTAGAAAGACTTATACTCCCTCCGTCTTAAAATTCTTGTCTTGCATTTGTCTAGATACGGATGTATCTAATACTAAAATATGACTTGATATATCCGTATTTAGACAAATATAAGACAAGAATTTTGGGACGGAGGGAGTATTTAGGAACGGAGGCAATATGAAACCAAGGAATTATCAGAAAATCATTTACATGTTTACGTCGGGAAGGCTGCTTACCTAAGGGCATACAGATACAGACTGGAAGGGCAAAAAGGAGCAGACAGATGAAGGGACAAATGTTACAGGAAATGCATGCTCCAGCCGTGGGACTCATAGGCACTACTACAGATCATGTGGAAACGCTCTCACGAATCATGTCTCAACTCCAACCAAGGCTAGATAGATGCTCGTTACGCTCTCCAGGTAAAATGATACTCTCAAATGCAAAATCCCATCGTCATCTCATGGGACACATACAGTACGTAAACAAAGATGAGAAGCCAAGATGTACTACTGAATGAAATGAAAAGTGCAGAGACAAAGTAAAGTTTTCGTGTGCTAGAAACATTCGAATAAATTAAACCTGTTGTAGGATGTAGCTCAGTTTTTAGAGGAAACAAGAAAGCGTACACAACATAACAAACACTTTATTAAGAAAGAAAATGGTTTCAAGCTTTGCACTCACAGACCTTGCCTAGGCACAATTAGCCGGAAACTTGTCCCCGTTCTCTACACATTCTACATAATTGGTTTAAATATCACAAAGGTTCCAAATGCAAAATCTGTTCAGAAGCCAAGACACAAAGTAAAGTTCCCTGTTCTTGGAACATTCAGATAAAATAGACCTGCTATAGGATGTAGCTCAGTTTTAGGGAACACACAGGATGTTAAGAAAACGTACACAACATAACAAATATCAAGAGAATGGTTTCAGACTTTGCACTCGCAGACCTTGCCCAGGCACAATTAGCTGAAAAAAATTCCACATGTTTTATAGATTCTGCATAGTTGGTCTAAACATCACAAGGTACCAGGACACTAGGAACTTCAAAGCACTAGAAACAAAAGACCTAATCAAATTTGGATAAAACAAATAATTAGATAATCAAGAGTAACTCATCAAACTACATAACAACCAAATGTCAACATCAGCATTCAAAGGGATCAGCTACAGACAAATCCCGCACATGCTTGATGTCCTCAAGTTTGCGGCGACATCTATCCTTTGTGAAAACAAACTGAGCACCTCTGGAAGCCCTGTTCCCAAGCTGAAGCAACCTATGCTGCCTTTCAATGAACTTTTCACAGCACCGGCCTTGAACCTCAAATCGTAATAACTCTAGCATTTTAGCATTCAGGACAAAGAGCATGGCAAAGTTAACTTCTGACATGATGCCTCGATAATTTGCCAACACTACTTTCTTGAGACGGATGTCAAGGCATCTGATGTGACTCTGGTGTTTACGATGCCACAAATTCTTTTTCCCCGACGACGAACATATCTGAAAATGGGAAGACAAAAGTTCATGCAAAGAGTACATTAACAGCTAACACCACTCCCTCCGTTCCAAAATAAGTGTTGTGGTTTTAGTTCAAACCAGGACACTTTATTTTGGAATGGAGGGAGTACAAATCACAGACGAATGGTTACCTCGATATACAACTTCTCCAAGCAGGGAAAGCAACACATGAGATCAAGAACCATATCCACACTGAGAGGAACAACAACGATAGATAAAGTCTTGACGGTGTGTGCCACCACAGGGAACAGAGTAGGAAACCCCTATGAAGAACAGAACATTGCATCAGGCCATATAAAAATGCGGATAATATGAATTTTGCCTGCTGACAAATGCAGGTTAGACGTGAAGGTGCAAGCTACCTTAAAGCTGAGGCCATAAGTGTCATTGTAGCGAAGGCGGCCTATGGTCTCCAGGTTGGGGGCTGATATTATCGATATGTCCAAGCCCTTAGTTAAGCCAAGTTGGAGCAACCTTTCGAGACAAGGGGCATCCTCAATAGATATACCCATTAACTTGCCTCGGTATCCAACACGCACACCAATGGTTCTAAGGTTTGGGGAGCAGACCCTAATGCAGCTGAAGCCAATGCAGTGGTTAAGAAGCATGGATTCCAGGACGGGGCAGCCCGCGATGACGCTCTGCAGAGAACCTTCCGAGATGCTGACCTCTTCAAGTGCGAGCTGCTTGAGCTGGGGGAAATGAAGCGTCTGGACGATGCTGTCGGGGAAGCGGCATTGGCTGAATGTGGCCAGACGGAGGCTGGACGAGAGACGGAAGGTGGACGCTGTCGCCGCCGGCAGTACCGGTGGATAACTGGCGCAGCAGAACTCGAGCTCCTGGAGGTTGCTGAGGCCAGCAGACCGGAGCCAGGCATCCACGGTGGCAGCGTGGTGGTACAGGTGGTGCGCGGAGACGCACAAGCGGCGGCCGGAGCCAGCGTGGGCGGAGAGGATCTGGGAAATGAGGCGTATCAGAACGTCACCTTCGGCGGGGAGGTCGTAGTAGTCGAGATTGAGAGGAGCGGAGCGCCAGAGGTGGCGCCACCGGGAGGCGAGGGTTTGGGTGCGGGCGCCCTCCGTGGTGGGGAGGAGGGAGATGATGTCGCCGAGGACGGCGTCGGGCATTCCGCTGATGTGGTCGACGCCGTCTTCTGCTCCTCCAGCTCCAGGCGGTGGTTCTCGGATGTCGGATTCGGGCGCCTCCATGGCCGCCGCCGCCGGCTCGTGGCTCAAGATTTCCTCCGGTTGGTTGCTTCCGGGAAACTCCGATTTTCTCTTCTTAGAAAGAGGAGCCGCCGCCTCCATCTCCATGGCCGGTTGTTGCGCGGCGCAGCTGCGCAGAGGAGGCTGGCTCACTGGCGCCGCCGCGGTCTCTCGGGCATTTTTTCAGAACAGTTCGTGTGGCGAGGGTTTGAGGCATGTCAGGGAAGGGGCAAATCTTCTTCTAGTTTGTTTCATTTTTTGCTTTGAAGGGATTGCATTTTTTTCTTTTCCGAAGTTCACTAGCAATACAAAACATAATATAAAAAAGTACATCAATGTCTCTGGACCACTGAACGACCACTATTACGGTCACAATGAGCCGACGACGCGTCGCTCCCCTATCAGAGTCAGCTTGACCTTGTCTATAACAGCAGGGAATTCTTCGCAATCCAGCATAGACATTATCAACGAATTTATAGTCTGTCCCCATTAACCACTCAGGCATCGACACAGGATGTGTGTGACAAAGAGAACTTATGAACATGAAAGCCAGCCTGTTCCCCAAATATTTTAGAATGCGAAGAAGACAGAGAAAAGTTCGGTAATCTTCTCCCTTTGGTAGGTATTTACCCAAGGCACTGATCTTATGAGTCTCTTGATTACACGTGAAATAGGGAGTTAAAGGTCTTATTCATCTTTCTTGGCTTATAAAGGGTTAAATCCTTTTTCTCTCAATATCATATTGAGGAAGAATATACATTTTGGCGATTTATATCCAAAGACTAATTTAAATTGCATCCAAAATAAAAATTGGATTATGAGTACGGAGTCACAAAGCATAATATTGCATTGGATTAGGTATTCCAATTTTGAAAATATGTGTCGGATTTCGGGTTCCGGCAAAACCCTTGAGGTTCGAACACTGGGGTGCGCACGAAGATTTCCCCCTATCGAATCTCACTCTCAGCCTCACCGCGATCTCTAAGCTTAGCTCGATGAACTCACAACACAAGAGACAGAAGATTTATACAGGTTTGGGACACCGTTGTGGTGTAATACCCTACTCCTGTGTGGTGGTGGTGGATTGCCTCTTGGGCTGGTGATGAATAGTACAAGGGAAGAACAGCCTTCTGAGGAGAGGTGTTCTTGTGCTAGGTGGGTTGCTCGGGGAGGAATCGATCGATCCCCTTCTACTGTGGTGGCTGGTCCTATTTATAGAGGCCCTGGTCCTCTCCCCAAATATTGAGCGGGAAGGGATCCAACAACGGCCAATTTGAAAGGGGACAGCTAGTACAAACTATCCAGACTAAAGGTGGTGTTCGCCTGTCAAAGGCGTTGGTGGTGACGCCGTCTTGGGCTCCACGATGACCTCCGTCCTGCTGTCGTGCTGGTCTTGTGGCACCAATATGAAAACATTTGCCTGATGCCTCGGTACTCCGCGCTTGCGCTTGCCCCCTTAGCACCAAAGGGGAAACGAGGACACTGCGCCCGCCTGGCCTTGGTCGTCATGGCTTGCATCACGGGAATCTCGCGAGGTACCCCTTGCCTTGATCTCTCCGCCTCCTCGCGAGCCTGCCTGGTGAGGCTGCTCCTGAGGAGGCCTCGTATCATCCGCCTCGCGGGGCTTGGCCCCCCGCGAGGGTCTTGAGTGTTGGTTGACGAAGACGGACCGTACTGGGCCACTGGTGGAGCCACGCCGCAGGCCGTAGGCAGGCAAGTCTGGGGACCCCCGGGCCCAAGGCGCGCTCGGACTTGGCTTAGCGGCGAAGCCAAAGGGCAAGTGCGGAGCGTCGCGGACCCCAGCATGCGGCCTTGACCGACGCGTGGCGACTGAATGGACGTGGGCGTCCCCGCTTCCCCACGCTGCCTCGGCAACTGCCCGTCTGACAAAAGGCTGGCGCAGGCAAGGCTTGCCTTCATTGCTTTCCTTCGTCTTGCTCCAGATCCCCTTCCTCGCTCCTTGCTTCCGAAATCTCCAGATCCGCTTCGATCCCTTCCCTTTCAGCGAGCGATGGCGCCCCACAAGGCCAAGGTTGATGTGCGCCAGCTCGGTACACGCCGGCCCTGGACGCGCCCACTGTGTCGGAGAAGAATCTCACCGCCACGCGCCTGCTGACAGCGGTGGAGAGCAATGAAAAGGGGAATACCGAACTCCGGGATGGCTCCGCCGTGTCGGAGGCTCAGGGGAGCACTTTCTATCCCTTCTTCACGAACGTCATCGTCGCAGGCCTAGTTCCTCCCTTCTCTGACTTCTTCTACGCTATCCTCCGCCATTACAGGTTGCAGGCCGTTCATCTCCATCCCAACTCCATTCTTCTCTTGTCGATTTTCGCCTACTACTGCGAGGCGCATGTTGGAGTGATGCCGTCTGTGGCTTTGTTGCGCCACTTCTTCCTCCTCCGAACCAACGGCGACCACACCTCGGTGTGCGCCGATTTCATCGCGTACGGCAAGGCCAACGCAATCTCGAAGGCCGGGAAGAGGGCCGACGGCTTCCGGGGCAAGTGGGTCGTGATGGACACCCACGGTTGGTGCTGCCAACGGAGATGTCCCAATCTGACGAAGGGTGGTCTCGCACGAAGCTCACCGACGATCGGGCGACGTTGGTGCTGGAGAGGATGAACGCCGACCTGAAGCCGGGCAACGTGAAGGCGGCGAAGCTGACGGGGGCCGCGCTCCTGAGGGAGTTCTTGACGCAGCGGGTGGCTTCGCTTCAGGCGCGCTCGCGCCCCTTATGGATGCTTGGGGGTGCAAACGACAAGCTTCGCCTGAATCCGGTGGCTCTGGCTAATGAGGAGCTGGCCGCAGATCTCCGCCTCTTGGTCGGGGACGACCAGGAGTATCCGCCGAGTGCCCCTGTCCCCTTGTTCCTCCGCAAGGACAGGGCGCAGGTGGTGGCTGTTATGCCCACCTTTGATGGGCGCGGCCTAGTGCCGCCGGCGTCCCTTGTGGTCCGGGGGGAGACAGCGCCGGTGGACGTGTCTTCAGGTGACTCCTGCAGAGGGGGAGGAGAGGAGGAAGACGAGGAGCGCGACTCGGAGGCGACCCTCGAGGGGACGGGGGAGACCTCCCCCCCCCCCACACAGGGCTGACATCCTCTGCACCTTGCCAGATGACGATGAGGCCGATGCCACCCAAGAGAAGGAGGATCCGCCCGCGATCCCGACGAAGGGCAGGTCGGCGCTGATCTCCCGAGAGGCTGCTTCTGCCCGGAAGCTGCCTAGAGCCGCCTCCAGCCCTTCTGCTGCACCTTCTTCTGCTCCTGGACCCCTTGCGGCTGCGCCTCGGGCCACGAGGCTCTCGGGTTTCAAGCTCAGCAAGAGGAAGGTGGACTACACCACGGTAGACTAGTAAGTGTCCGTGCTCCATCTTGTTCTTGATTATGTTGTTGGTCCTTGATGTTCACCATCGATTGGCTAGGCCGCCGTCTGCGGCAAAGAAGAGGAAGGAGGATGCGGTGACGCCGTCTGGGGCTGATCCATCTGCCGCGGCCGCACTTCTTTCGTGGGGAGGGGAGGCGACGGCATTCGCACCTCCCCTTCACGGTCATCCTCGTGAGGCCCGGGAGAGTGTCCTGGCGAAGAGTCATCCCCCATGGTCCTGCTGGCTCCGGAGGTGCTGTTACCCGATGCTGCTGCCGAGGTACCCAAGGCTCAGGAGCCCCCGGCCTCCCAAACCCTGGCTACGCTGCCGCTTCCTCCTCCTGCCGTGCCACTGGTTCCAGGTCCTTCTGCCTCCTCTGATGTCTTGGAACGTGCCCTTTCCGAGATGGCCCAGCTACGAGAAGACCTCTAGGGCACCGATTCCCATCTGGTAGCCGGGCGTCTGGAGCTGGTTTCCAGCTGGTTTCACTCTGACGCCTCCGTCCGAGCGGCGCTAAGGCGGGTCGCGGCGGCCTCTGAGAAGGAAAAGCAGGCCGCCACCCAAGCCGCGGTCGCTCGCGAGGTGGCGCTGAAGGATGCCGCGACCGCTCAGGACCGCTGCAAGGCATTGGAGGCCAAGCTGAAGGATTTGTGCGATAAGCACGCCGAAGAAGCTCACGACCGCCAGACGGATGAGGAGAGGATGAAGGCTCGAGAGGATGCCTTCAGGGGCCGCGACGCCGAGCTAGCGCGGTTGGCGGAGGCACAGGCCACTGAGCGCGGCCGACTGGAGGAGCTAGAGTAGAAGGTGAGGGCGGAGAAGGCCGAGCTCTACGCCAAGGTGAAGGTCATGGCCGAGGACCGCGCGACCTTTGCACTCCTCGAGAAGAGGTCTCGTGTGGCACTGAAGGCACTCTATGAGAAGGGCCTGGAGAAGCCGTTGACTACCGACAAGGACGGCCCCGCCCAGTTGCTTCCTTACTTGGTCGAGGCGCTTGAGGAAGTCGTGAGCGGCATCAGCCCCATGCCAGAGGAAGAAGCTCGCGTCCTTTCTTCCGCTGCACTGACGCGCGTCTTCAGCCACCTCCCCTCCGTGACCCTGACGCCAATCTTGACAAGCTGCTGGAGCCTGTGAACGGCGAGTGCTACACCGCTGCTGCTGAAGTCGTAAAGGGATAGGTGGAGGCCTTGTTGAAGAAGTTCCGCGCCTTCGATCCTGCGCCCATGGCGGGCAGCGCTGCTGATCCTGCAGCCTCGGGTGGTGGTACAGGTGAAGGTGATACCACCACGGGAGTGGAGTCCCTGGCGGGCGACGGCGGTGTCCAAGGATGACTTACTTGCGGCTTCTTTCCTGCTTAGTCCCTGCAATGTGCACCATGCCTCTTGGAGGCATTTAAACTTGCGTCTGGTATTGTGAAGACAATCATGGTTTGTAATATTTGCTTTGAGATTTTGCAGTTTCCTTCCTATTTTCTTTACGTTCTACGTCGGCAGAGCCCGGCCCAGCGCATACCTCAGCCGCTGTTGGCCCCGACCGGATCACCTAGACGGGACCAAGGAGTGAGGGGCTACGTGACCAGTTAGGCTCCTGAGTCGCGATGCTCAGGAGTCCCCCTTGACGCGCAAACAGCTTATAGGAAGGGAACATAGGAGTAGATTTAGCGTTCTACGTCGGCAGAGCCCGGCCCCGTGCATACCTCAGCCGCCGTTGGCCCCGACCGGATCACCAGGACAGGACCAAGGAGTGAGGGGCTACGTGACCAGTTAGGCTCTTTCGCGATGCTCAGGAGATCCCCTTGACGTTCAAACGACCTTCATACCTTGGCTCCGCTCGGGGAGGTGGGCGCGACGACCAGGTCCGGAGGACCTGGCTGGGTGGCGTACGCTCGAGCGTGACCCGGGCGCAACCCACGCGACGCTCCCGAGGGGAGGTGTTGCGATGTAGCCGGACACTGAGCTCTGGGGCTCCCTGAGGTTGATACGGCCGTGGGGCCGCCCTCATTTGTTTATCACCAGCGTGAAGCATAGTACTTTCGTATGTGTACGGGCATAGCCGCTCCTCGGCAATGTCGACGGCTAGCGCGGAGCATGGTGCTTCTACTGGTGCGTGGGAGGGGGGCTCCCTCTGAGGAGAGCGTCGGGGCGTGTACAGCCCCGCCCTGGCACGTGGCTTGCACGGCAGGGCTAGACGGGGTGTGTATGGGCACTCGTGAGCCTACGGGGGACTCACGAGGCCCTACCTCAAGGCGGGTTGCGCCTGGTCTTGGGTCTTTGATAGTTGTGTGTTCCTGTGAGACGGTTAGGTATAAATTCTCTACCTCATCAGGTCCCGGCCCTCGAGCGAGCTCAGCGGCCGCTGGTATGCTAGGTCGCGATGTCGTGGTCAAGGCCAGGAGGTGAGGGCTAGAGAGCCAGTAAGAGCTCCTGAGTCGCGATGCTCAAGAGCCCCCCTTTAACGTGCAAGCAAATTGCACGAGAGAGGGAGGGACCCGTGGTAGGTGGCAATTGAACAGGTGATAATCACGGGTAGATTAGGCATGAAATGCAGATCAGCTCAAGTAAATGCAGAATGGATACATGCCACTGGGTCATACCCAAGCGGCCTGGGGATGATGCAGCCCGAGGGGCGCCCCCATCAAGGTAAGCTAAAGACATAACAAGAGATACATGCCGCAGGGACGGACCCACGAGGCTTGGGAATGATGCAGCCCTGAGGGCGCTGAAATGAACTTGAGAGATGTCACCTGGTTCCGTTGTAGAGGGGGTGTTGGAGTAGCTGAAGATGCGCGGTGAAGGGGCCGATCCTCATGAGCCACCAGGGCCCTCAGCCTCAGGAGGCTCTGGGGGTCCAGGTGGTTCCTTGAGGACCGTCTCCATCTCTGCTAGGACCGCGTGGTGCCTGTCCTCCTGAGCCACTAGGATGCTCCGCAGGTGACGCTGGTAGGTGGCAGTGGTGTTCGGCAGGCCGAAAGGCATGCGAACATAGCTGTGCGGCAGACCCTCGCAGCGTCCCACGTGCGAAGGCCAGAAGCGCTCCTGAGATGCAGCTCGGTTGAGCCCTGGGATGTCGATGCAGACGCGCAGCCCACCATCCTCGCCTGGATGGGGAGCCGCGCCGGGCGGGTGGCGGTCGCCGCGCATGGCCCTTGCTTGCTGAAGCTCCTGAGTGGTCTTGGTGATGAACTCCCGAACGTTGGGATTTCCACGCCCTGTGCCCTCCTGAGGGAAACGTGCCGTGAAGCACGCCTCCAAATGGTGCCCGAGCACCTCCCTCTTGATGTTGGCGAGGTCTGAGGCCCTCCGGAAGAGATCCCCCGAGCCCTGCCCAGGGAGGGCGCCGGGTGCGCCTTCCTATGCAGTGGAAGGAGGCGCCCAGGCACGGGCGCTGATCCTGATGTGGCACCACCCGAGATGCCAACCTCCTGAGGCCTTGTTCGGAGCAGTTGCTTCTTCTTCTTGGGGGCGGCCTCAGGAGGGTCTCGCCCTTGCTGTCCGGGTCCTCGATTGCCGCGGCTTGGAAGGCACGCTCGAGGGAGCACACCGCATCTCTTTCTTCGCAAGGGACCGTGATGATTCCGCTGCTTCCTGGCATCTTGAGGACGTTGTAGCCGTGGTGGGTCACTGCTATGAACTTGGCCAGGGCTGGATACCCGAGGATGGCATTGTATGGCAGGTGGATATGGGCAACGTCGAAGTCGATGAGCTCGGTGCGATAGTTGTCGCGTTGTCCGAAGGTGACAGGGAGGTGGATCTGCCCTATCGGGGTGGTGGAACCGTCAGTAACTCCTGAGAAAGGCTTGGTAGGATGGAGCTGATCGTATGGCACTTGAAGGCTGTCGAACATCTCAACGGACAGGACATTAAGCCCTGCGCCGCCATCGACGAGGGTCTTGGTGACTTGCACGTTGCTGATGATT
The DNA here is from genome assembly GCA_963921465.1 of Triticum timopheevii. Classification (NCBI taxonomy): domain Eukaryota; kingdom Viridiplantae; phylum Streptophyta; class Magnoliopsida; order Poales; family Poaceae; genus Triticum; species Triticum timopheevii. Next base: position 486,290,352 of record OY997274.1, read on the forward strand.
GGGGAACAAAGCTTCAGGAGAACGCCAGCAGTAGCCGCGCACTTGAGTTGATCTGCCGAGCTGAAGGCGATGCCGCACTTGGACCACCTGAGCGGGCGCGTGGCCTCGAGCCTGGGGAGGACTGCGTTCACCTCGCGAGCAAACTGCTTGAAGATGCGCTGAGAGGCTGGGGCCTGAGCTCCGCCCAAGATGCAAGCGATAGCACGTGGTTCCTGGAAGCCCCCAGCCCCCTCGTCCTGATGATGGTCGTCATTCCTTCTTGGCAACGGCGGCATCGGAGGAAGGCCTGCATTGTCCTGGGGGGGGGTCCTCGCGAGGTTGATCCCTCCAGGCGCTCTAACGAGGCTGGTCCTGCCAGCGATCCTCACGAGGTCGGTCACGCCACTCCTGGCGAGGGCCACGGTCATCTCATCATCCTTCGCCACGTCCTCCTCCTTGGCCGTAGCCCCAGTCGTCGTGCTCGGGGCATCGACCGAAGCGCCCTTCTCGAACGGCCCTGAGCTCCTGGCAATCGTTGGTGTTGTGGGTGTGGAAGTTATGGTAGGCGCAGAACGGTCGGCTGCCCTTGGACGACTCCGGCTGGTCCGTGCCGTGCTTCGTGTCTGGTTCCGCCGCAAGCACGACTACTCCCTTGTGCTTCACGTCCTTGGCCTTGGTCTTCTTTTCTTCCGGGTCGGCAGCTGGGAGCTCGAGGAGGGAGAGGCGTCCCTCCTTAGCTCTTGCACACTTGGTCGCCAGGTTGAACAGCTCCAGGGATGTGCACAACTCCTCGTGGATGGAGAGCTCCTCCTTCATCTTGATGTCACGGACGCCATCAGAGAACGCTGAGATGATGGCCTCGTCCGTCACCTTGGGGATCTTGAGGCGGACGTTGTTGAAGCGCTGGATGTATTTCTGCAGGGTGTCCCCGAGCTGCTGCTTGATGCGGCGTAGGTACCCGCGGCCGGGGGGCAGTCACGAGTGATCTCGAAGTTGGCAATGAAGCGGTTGCGCATCTCGTCACAGGAGGAGATCGAGCCGGGAGGCAGGTTCAGGAGCCACGAGCGGGCACCGTCCTTGAGCGCCATGGGAAACCAATTTGCCATGACTTTCTCGTCTCCGTTGGCTGCCTCGATGCTCAGCTCGTAGAGCTGCAAGAACTCCGCGGGGTCGGGGGTTCCCTCATAGCGAGGAGGCAGGTCCGGCTTGAACTTGCCCGGCCAGGCGACGCTACGCAGCTCGGGGGTGAAGGCGCGGCAGCCTGCTGTGGTCACCGGGGCCCTTTGCTGACACGGAGATTGCTCTTGATGGTACCCGCGCACCGCTGCCATGGGCAGCACGCGGTCTTGTCGCGCCGGTGCAGGGAGCACAGGAGCGCCTTCTTGAGGCCGAGGGATTTCTTGACAGCTTCTTTCTTGTCGCGCGGGTGCCGGATGCGGTGGGTCACATCCAGGGGGCGCACGCCTTGGCGCCAGGGCGCCGTCTTGAGGCAGAGGTGGTGGAGGCGCTCCATGAGCCACGTCGCCCATACCTGGCGGAGGGCAAGGCAGCGAGAGGGACGGCGCGGGAGAGCCCCCTGCGGCGATGACGAGCTCGGTGATGCGAGCGAGCCATTCTTCGTAGAGGTCGTCGACGGGGCGGTAACGCAGAAGCTCACGTGCCATGAGCAGCGCGGCTTGCGCGGCCGTGGGGGCGCGATGAGCGTGGGACGACAAAACCGGCTGGGTGAGCGACGGAGTGGCGGTGCGGCCGTCCCGCCGCACCGAGGGGCGCAGCGAGGATGCTTGCTGCTCGTTCCCCGCCGGGCCGGTGGCGGCATTGGCGGCAGGCGATGGAGAACGACGGGGAGGTCCGCTGAGAGGAGCCGTCTGGGCGACACGAGCGGCGAGAGCGGCCCGGCGCTCGGAGCAGGCTCGGCGGGCGTCGGACATGGATGTGACGAAGTGACGAGACGCAGATCAGCGGAAGGAAGACTTCGGCGCACCCCAACCTGGCGCGCCAAAAGTCGGATTTCGAGTTCCGGCAAAACCCTTGAGGTTCGAGCACTGGGGTGCGCACGAAGATTTCCCCCTATCGAATCTCGCTCTCAGCCTCGCCACGATCTCTAAGCTTAGCTCGATGAACTCACAACACAAGAGACACAAGATTTATACAGGTTCGGGCCACCTCCTGTGTGGTGGTGGTGGATTGCCTCTTGGGCTGGTGATGAATAGTACAAGGGAAGAACAGCCTCCTGAGGAGAGGTGTTCTTGTGCTTGGTTGGTTGCTCAGGGAGGAATCGATCGATCCCCTTCTACTGTGGTGGCTGGTCCTATTTATAGAGGCCATGGTCCTCTCCCCAAATATTGAGCGGGAAGGGATCCAACAACAGCTAATTTAAAGGGGACAACTAGTACAAACTATCAGGACTAAAGGTGGTCTTCGCCTGTCAAAGGCGCTGGTGGTGATGCCGTCTTGGGCTCCACGATGACCTGCGTCCTGCCGTCCTGCTGGTCTTGGTCTTGTTGCACCGATATGAAAACCTTATGCCTCGGTACTCCGCACCTGCGCTTGCCCCCTTAGCACCAAAGGGGAAACGAGGACACTGTGCACGCTGGCACCCGCCTGGCCTTGGTCGTCATGGCTTGCGTCACGGGAACCTCGCGAGGTACCCCTTGCCTTGATCTCTCCGCCTCCTCGCGATGCCTGGTGAGGCCGCTCCTGAGGAGGCCTCGTGTCGTGCGCCTCGCGAGGCTTGACCCCCCGCGAGGGTCTTGAGCGTTGGTTGACGAAGACGGGTCATACTGGGCCACTGGTGGAGCCACGCCGCAGGCCGCAGGCAGACAAGTCTGGGGACCCCCGTTCCCAGAACGCCGACAATATGAGTAAAGGATTTATGGATGAAGATACAAAAAAGTTGCACGTGCCGCTAAGAATCAACACCATGGAGTCGCACTCATCGTTGTTGGACCCTTTAATCGATCTCAAGAGCATGACACCAGATCTCGCCATAGTGCACGCCCTGCGAGAAATTCTAACCTCGCCGCCCCAAGAGACGGTAGGAATCAAACCGGAGCTCCATCGACTCCATCCAGATGGATGAATCTCGGGAAGAACCGAAAACCGAAAAACCAACTCGAAGAAAAAGTGCTACCATCCGTCCGAGCATCGTCCCTGCGAAGACAAAAGAACCTAACCTAGCGGGAGCCAAAGGCATCGGGATTCCCCTCCCACCACCAGCTATCGAGGTGGCAGAAAAGAGGGGCGAGGCAAATCCAAGGCTCGTCTGCGGAGATTCAAAGGGAAAAGTTTACCCTAGCCGCCTCTTATGAGATAAAGGAAAAAAACACGCATACTAACTCAGGTGTTAACTTTTTTTTTCTTTGTTCACTTGAGGGGATTGTTTACCTTGGTCTCATATCTTACTTTAGGGACAGATTTCATAACACGGCTCATCCATCTCTTGTTGAAGGCTATCTTTATCATCGTGTTCTTAAAGAAACCTCATTCGGCACCCGCCCACCTTGCTCCCACCCTGCTTCATCTGTTGTGTAATGTGAATTGGCTTTACAAAGATGCACCTATTAGAGCTTGAGAAAAAGGAATTGCAGATATTGCAATCCTTACTGCAGGTCTTGGATCCGATTAAGCATATGATGAAGTTAATTTGAATGCCTCAACATGCGATTTCAGTACATGGCAGCTATTGGAATAAATACTATGCAGAGATGCATGAAGTGAACTGTATCAAACGAAGGAATCACCACGGAAGGATGTGGCATTCAACCGTGGGAGCAACAGGCACAACCACAGCGCATGTGTTAACACTCTCAAGCCTGATCTTCAATTAAGGCTAGATGTTCTTCATGCTCTCCAGGTAAAACGATACTCTTAGAGGGTGCTTGGATACGTTTTAGTCCCATGACTAAAAGTAGTGAGACTAAAACTTGCTAGCCTCACCCATGCTTGGATCCAACTAAAGAGACTAAAATCAAGTTAATGAGCATTTATTTATCCTCCAAACCCTCCAATCCAGAACTCGCCTGTGTTAAAGAAGAGTTAAATGAAGAGAGAGAGGACTATTCCATGTTTTAGTAGGTTTTCTCTGGCTACAAAATTTTAGCCTCAAAACTAGTCCTAGCCTCTCTTTAGTGAGGGGTGCTCGGAACTTTAGCCTCTAAAAGAGACTATTTTTAGTCAGACTAAAAATAGTCCCTTGGATCCAAGCACCCTCTTAATCTCATGGAGATCATGGAAGAGAACAACCTGACTGAACTCATACACCATGTAAATAAGTTGACAAGTGTACTAGTGAATCAAAACTGCAGAGACAAAGTAAAGGTCCCTGTTCCGAAAGTGCTTTTTTGATCCCGAGCTCATATGTTTTTGGATGAACAGTAAATTCGAAAAAATAGTAAAAAAAACTCAAAAAAACTGATTTTTTTTTGTGATGAACATTGATGGATGTTCTAACCGCATGCAAAATTTCAGGTCGAAATGACATTCGTGGAGGTCTAGGCAAAAATAACAAAATGGGTGCTCCAAAATGCTTCCAACAATAGTCCTTTTGGACCATTGGTTTTATTTTTTTTGCCCAGACCTCCATGAATGTCATTGGAACCTGAAATTTTGCAGACAGTTAGAATTGATGAATGTTCTAACTGCATGCAAAATTTCAGGTCGAAATGACATCCGTGGAGGTCTCGGCAAAAATAACAAAATGGGTGCTCCAAAATGCTTCCAACAATAGTATTTTTAGACCATCGATTTTATCTTTTTTGCCCAGACCTCCACGAATGTCATTGGAACCTGGAATTTTGCACACAGTTAGAAAATTTATCAATGTTCATTACAAAGAAAACTTCAGTTTTTTTGAATTATTTTTCTATTTTTTTCGATTTTACTGTTCATGCAGGAGCATATGAGCTTGGGATCAAATACTCCCTGTTCTTGAAACATTCAAATAAAATGTTGCTCAGTCTTATAGGACAGACATGAGGTTAAAAAAAGATACAGAGCATGCTAAATATTAATAGTAATAATGAATTCAAACTTCACACTCACAGACCTTGCCTAGGCATAAATATTAACTGAAAATTTGTCCACATACTCAAAATATCTTACATGGTTGGTTTAAAATCACAAGGTTCTGGGACACCAGGAACTTCAAAGCACTAGAAACAAGAGACCTAATAAAATTTGCATAGAACAAAGTGTGATAAGCAAGCATAACTCCTCCAAAGTTCAACATCAGCATTCAAAGGGATGAGCTACAGACAAATCTCGCACATGCTTGATGTCCTCAAGGTTGCGGAGACATGTATTGTTTTTGAAAACAAACCGAGCACCTCTAGATGCCCTTTTCCCAAGCTGAAGCAAACAATGCTGCCTCTGAATGAACCCTTTACCGCAGAGGCCTCGAGTCTCAAATCTAAATAACTCTAACATTTTAGCATTCAACACAAAGAACGTGGCAAAGTTAACATCTGACACGACGCCTTGATAATTTTCCAACACTATTGTCTTGAGACGGATGTCAAGGCATCTGATGTGACTCTTGTGTTTACGACGCCACAAATTCTTTCCCATCGACTGAATTTGCTGAAAATGTTAAGACATAAGTTAATTCAACAAGTAGCTTAACAATTAACACTACACATCACAAGTGAACAGCTACCTGGATATACAACTTCTCCAAGCAGGGAAAGCAACTCATGAGATCAATGACCATATCCACGTTAGAAGCATAAACAAAGATAGATAAAGTCTTGACAGTGTGTACCACGGTTGGGAACAGAGTAGGCAATCCCTTCATGAAGAATAGAACATCACATCAGGCCATATAAAAATGCAGATAAGTCATAAGGTAGAGATATCTTCTACTCCATCCGTCCCACTAGTGTAAAAACCGCTCTTATATTATGAGACGGAGGGAGTAGATACCTTTTTTATATAATGCAGATAATATGAAATTTGTCTGCTCACACAAATGCAGGTTAGATGTGAAGGTGGAAGCTACCTGAAAGTCGTGGTAGTGGTAGTGATGTTGATGGTAAGGAAGGCAACCCAAGGTCTCCAGTTTGGGCGCTGATATTATCAATATATGCAATTCCCTAAGTAGGTCAAGTTGGAGCAACCTTTCAAGACAAGGGGCATCCTCAATCATGATTTTCACTAACTGGTGTCGGTATCCAACACGCACGCCAATGGTTCTAAGGTTTGGGGAGCTGATCCGGATGCAGCTGAAGCCAATGCTCCTGCTAATAAGCATGGATTCTAGGACGGGGCAGGCAGCCACGAAGCTGTACAGTGAGCCTTCCGAGATGCTGACCCCTTCAAGCGTGAGCTGCTTCAGCTGGGGGAAGTGAAGCGTCTCTGATATACCGTCGGGGAGGCGGAATTGGCTGAATGTGGCCACACGGAGGCTGGATGAGAAACGGAAGGTGGACGCTGTCGCCGCCGGCAGTACTGATAGATAACGGCCACAGCAGAGCTCAAGCTCCTGGAGGTTGCTGAGGCCAGCAGACCGGAGCCAGGCATCCACGGTGGCAGGGTAGTGGTAGAGGTGGCGCGCGGAGATGCACAAGCGGCGGCCGGAGCCAGCGTGGGAGGAGAGGATCTGGGAAATAAGGCGTACCAGAACGTCACCTTCGGTGGGGAGGCCCTGGTAGTCGAGATTGAGAGGAGCGGAGCGCCAGAGGTGGCGCCACCGGGAGGCGAGGATTTGGGTGCGGGCGCCCTCCCTGGTGGGAAGGAGGGAGATGATGTCGCCGAGGACGGCGTCGGGCATTCCGCTGATGTGGTCGACGCCGTCTTCTGCTCCTCCAGCTCCAGGCGGTGGTTCTCGGATGTCGGATTCGGGCGCCTCCATGGCCGCCGCCGCCGGCTCGTGGCTCGAGATTTCCTCCGGTTGGTTGCTTCCGGGCACCTCCGACCTCCTCTTCTTGGGAAGAGGAGTCGCCGCTTCCATCTCCATGGCCGGTGGCTGCGCGGCGCAGGCTCACTAGCGCCGCCGCGGTCTCTCGGACATTCTTTTAGAGCAGTTGGTATGGTGAGGGTTTGAGGCTTGCGAGGGAAGGGCTCCTAGTTTATTTCGTGTCTGCTTTGAGAAGATTTTTTTTCTTCAGAAGGATCCGATCTATCATAAAAGTGGACGATGCTTCGGTGCCTTAAGGCACCTACCTTTGTGTCTATGACATGTGGGTCCAGTGGCGGAGCTTCCTTAGGGCCAACCTGGCCATGGCCCCTCCTGCTTGTGTAGATTTCTTATAATATTAGCACATAATTAGACATGAATGATGGTGTTTTGCCCAATCTTTGATTGAATAGCCCCTCCTACATGGATTAGCCCCTCCTATAATCCTGATCAAGCTCCGCCACTGTGTGGGCCCAACAGGTGACTGGCCCACATGTCAGTGACCCAAAGGCAGGTGTTTTAAGGCACCGAAGCTGTGTCCCATAAAAGTTCACCACATGTAGAGAGCACCATCAAACATTATTATAAGAAAAATACATCAAGGACTCTGGACCACTGGACGATCTTTATTGTATAGAACAAGTTACCGACGCTTCGATCCTCTATCGGAGTCGGCTTAACTTTGTTGATGATAGCGGGAAAGTTTTCGATAGCGGGAAAGTTTTCGTGCACATGACTAGCCGCAGTCGTCATTGAACCCTTGAATCGATTCATGTGCTGATGTGTTTTTGTGGCTGCCTTCTTTTGTGTTGCAAGAAATGTGTCGACTCATATGCTAATAGAATATTATCTGCAATGATCCCACCGGGCACAATGACGTTTTGGATTTTGTTACCACCAAAGAAAACTACCTAAATATAACTCATAATTTCAATTCCAAAGTTACTAGCCACACATAACGTTCGGTGGGCAATTGGTAGAATAAACTTGAGTGAATAGGTGATAATTTTCGATACATTTTATATACTGCACTACACCTATGTTGTCTCAATATAGCCGGTCCCAAGTCCGGGTAAAGGAGGAGGGTTGTGGTAGGCCTGGCGAGCCAACGTGAAAACTCAGCCACTTTTATGGAGATGAAACCCAAAAGAATTTTGTTGGAGCGTGACCCTCTCAGCGACGCGCCACCCGAGTGTGGTGGCAAATGGGCAAGGGCCGGGTCGTCACCCCCCTGGTGGCACGCCATATCTTGATCCGGATACGGTGGCAAGTGAGTGAGGATCGGGTCGTCGCATCCTTAGTGGTGCACTACATCGGCGCATGGATGTAGTGAAAAATGAGCAAGGATCTTCGCATTTGACTCGACGAGTGCGAAGGGTAAGGAAGCTAGCTGAGCCTAGGAAGATTCGCTTAGGTAGCTGGAACGTACGGTCTCTGACAGGGAAGCTTCGGGAGCTAGTTGATGCAGTGGTGAGGAGAGGTGTTGATATCCTTTGCGTCCAAGAGACCAAATGGAGGGGATAGAAGGCGAAGGAGGTGGAGGATACCGGCTTCAAGCTGTGGTACACGGGGACGATTACAAACAGAAATTGCATAGGCATCTTGATCAACAAGAGTCTCAAGTATGGAGTGGTAGACGTCAAGAGACGTGGGGACCGGATTATCCTGGTCAAGCTGGTAGTTGGGGACTTAGTTCTCAATGTTATCAGCGCGTATGCCCCACAAGTAGGCCACAATGAGAACACCAAGAAGGAGTTATGGGAAGGCCTGAAAGACATGATTAGGAGTGTACCGATTGACGAGATGCTCTTTGTAGGAGGAGACCTCAATGGCCACGTGGGTACATCTAACACAGGTTCTGAAGGGCGCATGGGGGCTTTGGCTATGGCATCAGGAATCAAGAAGGAGAAGATGTCTTAAGCTTTGCTCTAGCCTACGACATGATTGTGGCTAACACCCTCTTTAGAAAGAGAGAATCACATCTGGTGACTTTTAGTAGTGGCCAATACTCTAGCCAGATCGATTTCATCCTCTCGAGAGATAAGATAGGCGTGCTTTGCCTAGACTGTAAGGTGATACCTAGAGAGAGTGTTGTACCCCAGGATAAACTGGTGGTTGCTGACTTCCGCTTTCGGATTCATGTCCAGCGGGACAAGCGTGCCAAAGTCGCTAGAACGAAGTGGTGGAAGCTCAAGGGGGAGGTGAAAGATCGTGGATGTCGCCTAGAGGGGGGTGATAGGCGCTTTAAAATAATTACGGTTTAGGCTTGAACAAATGCGGAATAAACCTAACGGTTAATTTGTCAAGCACAAAACCTACAACAACTAGGCTCACCTATGTGCACCAACAACTTATGCTAAGCAAGATAAACAACTAAGTGATAGCAAGATATATGACAAGAAACAATAAGGCTATCACAAAGTAAAGTGCATAAGTAAAGGGCTCGGGTAAGAGATAACCGAGGCACGCGGAGACGATGATGTATCCCGAAGTTCACACCCTTGCGGATGCTAATCTCCGTTTGGAGCGGTGTGGAGGCACAATGCTCCCCAAGAAGCCACTAGGGCCACAGTAATCTCCTCAGGCCCTCGCACAATGCAAGATGCCGTGATTTCACTAAGGGACCCTTGAGGGCGGTCACCGAACCCGTACAAATGGCAACCCTTGGGGGCGGTCACCGAACCCGTACATTTTGGCAACCCTTGGGGGCGGTCACCGGAACCCGTCAAATTGCTCGGGGCGATCTCCACAACCTAATTGGAGACCCCGACGCTTTCCCGGAGCTTTACACCATAATGATTGAGCTCCGAACACCACCAACCGTCTAGGGCGCCCAAGCACCCAAGAGGAACAAGCTCAAGGGCACCAAGCACCCAAGAGTAATAAGCTTCTCAACTTGTAACTTCCACGTATCACGTGGAGAACTCAAACCGATGCACCAAATGCAATGGCAAGGGCACGCGGAGTGCCCAAGTCCTTCTCTCCCAAATCCCACCAAAGCAACTAATGCTAGGGAGGAAAATGAGAGGAAGAACGAAAGAAGAACACAAAGAACTCCAAGATCTAGATCCAAGGGGTTCCCCTCACTTAGAGGAGAAAGTGATTGGTGGAAACGTGGATCTAGATCTCCTCTCTCTTTTCCCTCAAGAACTAGCAAGAATCATTGGAGGGATTGAGAGTTAGCAACCTCGAAGAAGGTCAACAATGGGGGAAGAACACGAGCTCAAAGGATATGGTTCAATGGGGAAGAAGACCCCCTTTTATAGGTGGGGAAAAAATCCAACCGTTATGCTCACAACCCGCACAGAGCGGTACTACCGCTCGTCCTCACGGTACTACCGCTAGGGATCGCGGTACTACTGCTTGCGGTACAAAAAAAATACTTCCGTACGTACCTCCGCAGGACTTGGGACGAGTTTTTTGGTCCGGAGCGGTACTACCGCTGTAGGAGCCGCGGTAGTACCGCTCTGGAGCGGTAGTAAAAAATTACATCCGCTCCAATTCGCGGTAGTACCACTGCAGCCTTTTCAGGACACCAAAACTGCCACAACTTTTGCAAACGGACTCCGAATTCGATGAAACCAAGTTTGTTGGAAAGCTAGCGACAAGGGCTAACACAATCTTGATAGAAATACCAATAATAAGCAAATGAGAAAAGACCCAAAAGAAAATGGTGAGAACCCTTCCTCGGAGAAGACCGGTAAAACCTCCAACACCGAAAACATCATAGAAGACGCATGCAAACTCCGTTTTCGATGAACTCAAGCTTGTCATCAAGATGATCATAATCTCTAAGACTCACAAAGAGAATCAAACAAGAACCAAGAAACATGATGCAAGGATGCAATGGTTTGAGCTCTCTACGAACGATACGATCAAGCAACTCATCGAGAGCCCCCCTTGATAGTACGGCAATCGATCCTATAACCCGGTCTCCCACAACTACCATGAGACCGGTAAAATAGAAAACCTATCAAGGGAAAACCTTTGCCTTGCACATGGTCCACTTGAGCTAGATGATGACGATCTTCACTCCCTCAAGTTGGACCACCTTTCTTGATTGCGTTGGCTCGATGAAGACTAGATGATTGCTCCCCCATAGTCCACTATGGGTGAGCCACTCTTCGGCTCATCTTCACAAGTCCATTGACACCACAATGGATGGCAAGATTCAAGCACTTGATCTCTTCGTGATGCTCCACTTGAACTTGCACACGGAAATCTTGATGACGATCACCACTTGATGTCATCCTTTCCATGGGTTGTATGATATCTTCCTCTTTATGCAAGCCCATGGATACGTACCTAACCTCACATAGAACTCTCACATAGACCATGGGTTAGTACACAAAGTGCAATGGACAATGCTTACCATACCATGGGATCACTTGATCCCTCTCGGTACATCTTCTACGCTTCGTGAGTTAATCAACTTGATTCACTATTGACTTAGTCTTGATCAACCTTGAATCTTTGCAACTCTCTTCATTTGGATGATGTATTGAAGGTAAACATGAATGATCACACAACCTTCTTCTTCAAGACATGCTTGCAATAAGCTCAACACTCGCATGACCAATCTTTGGATAATTCCTTAATAGCACCTTGGTCAACTCATAAACTCCTTGAAACCAACACATGGACTTCAAGAAAAGCCTATGGACAAATCCTTCAAATATAACTCAAGACAACCATTAGTCCATAGAGATTGTCATCAATTACACATGGGGGCACCGCATGTTCTTTCAATCTCCCCCATTTTGGTAATTGATGACAATCACTTTCAAGAGAGTTTATACAAGGAATTATGCATCACCATGCAATGCAACAACCAATGATGCATGAGAATGAGATGCAAATGCTTAGGAACCAAAACCAAAGCAAGGAGAAAACTCAGAAGACTTCTCCACAAAACTCTCTGAAACTCCTCCCCCATTGGCATCGATTGCCAAAATGGGTGAAAAGCTAAGAAGGCCAAAATAAAAGGTGTTAGTCCATAAATTGTGTATTTCTCAACAAGAGAGTGGAATGCAATACACATATCCAACTGCCAATACTTGGAGGAAGACAAACTATATTGAGGCCCAAAGATTGCAACAAAAAAATATGACACAAAGACATAACAAAGAGAGACACAAGCAATCAGAAGATACCAATTAAAGCAAGCAATCAACGGATATCAATTGAACCAACTAGACCAATGATCCTACATGCCACAAGAATAAAGATATTATGATAAGCGCAAAGGAGTGTTCTAAAGAAACTAGAGAAGCTCCCCATGATTTGTGCACACATAAGAATTTTTGTATTTGAATACAAAGTGCACAAAATAGGATCATAGCTCCCCCAAAGTCAATAGAAACTCACATCTAGTGCAAGTGAGCATATAGGAAACAAAGCCTAGCGCTTGCAACAAGCACATGGTTGAGCAACATGTAAAAGAGGCAACTTAAGAATAGGCTCAACCAAAATGATGTGTGTGAGTCATGGCGAAGCACTTGAGAAGACTAAAATTAGGATGAGCATTAAGCATCAACATAGTCTTGAAAGAATGGGGCACACGGTGCAAGGCCTATCATTCCCTCACACAACTAGCAAATGGGTTCACAAGCTTACTAATAAGCATATAAAGAACTTATGCTTGTGACAACCCATGGTGAAGATAGAAGATGAAAGCCTCATCAAGACGAGGGATGCCAATTAAGATGGCAAAAGCCTCGTAAAGATAAGCATGAGGAAAATAATCTTCACCACACAAGAGTGCATCAAGATGCAACGATAGAGGACAGGAACTCAAGGCAAAAGCTTTCACGAAGCCACCAAAGAAATAACATAAGAAAGACAAGTGGACGTGAAAGAAAGGATATCAAATAGAGATGTAATTTCTCTCAAGTGTATAAGGTTCTATGTAGACGAAACCATGATGATATATATATCTAGAAAGAAGGATGTACACCCGAAATAGTTACAACACGAAGGAACAAGATATCCACAAGGAAGTCATAAATATACCAATAAGATATTTGCTTGAAAGCATAGCACTTGGCTAGATATGGTCTTATTGTATATAAATGAAGTCCAAACACACATCCATCAAGGGCATCACAACTAGCAACAGAGATCATCGTTGGGATGCTTTGAGAAAGAAAACAAGTATCACAAGATATGAAATGAATATCATGCCAAGATACAACCTACACACGGTTGAATGCAAGAGGGGAAAGCATGAATAGATACTTGTTACCGAGATATCATTGGAAGGGTGTAGTAGATACCAATTGAAGGTAGATAGTAGTTCATTGATCATCCTAGCTTGACTCCAATATGCACATGGTGACAACACCTTCCTTGTGAGTGAGCCGAGCATCCAATGCATCTCCAAATGTTCCTAGAAGAACAACACAAACTAAACGGTACCCAAACTCATCAGGACCAAATAGTTAGAAACACCAATACATAGGACAAACTCCACATAAATATGTGCATATAGATATGAAAATGGATTTCATGCACATCTCATCCAAATTGAGACTAGGTGGAGTTTTCCCTATATATTGAGTCAAAGAAAGAAAGCATGCCAAATTAAATACATGAAGTAAACATGCATGCTCAAGACTTTCAAAACCCGAAACCAAAAGACAAAGAAATGCCAAGTGAAAAGGATACCAAATGGAGAAATCATCACTTGGAAGATATCATTAAAGATACATCAAGGAATGAGATATCCATTGATACACACTAAACTAAAGATGTCAAACTCCCAAAGAGAGGATGGTTCCAAACAAACCAAGCTCTCGACAAAGTTTCATGATGGCACAAAGTACCAAAAAGAAATGGCTTGCCTTCCACCAAAACACATGTAAGTGCATCTAGTGCCCCTTAGTGATTTTGGTGTATTGAAGACTTATAGGTTAAGAAACTGATGCATTTGTGAGTGTACACAGGTCTATAAGTCTATGAGGAGTTTGATATTTACAGAGAAAGTCGACCCCTAAAAATGAAGTTCTTCAACTGAAGACTTTGATATTCTGAAGACTTTCTGAAGACTTTGAAAGTGAAGAAATTGGTGTGACCTTGAAGACTTGATATTCATTCGAGGAATATGAAGCGTGAAGACTTTTGTTTTCGTAGTTTCATTTTCTCTTTCTTGAGTCATAGGAAACACCGTACTGTTAAAGGGGGTCGAGGAAATACTAAGGAAAAATTTCCATGTGATGCTCAACTCAAAATCCTACACCTACCAATCCCTTCGAGTGAAGCATTGGAAATCTCATACAGTTCAGTCAATTTCTTCAGTGACAGAGACGCAGTTCTTCTGGTCACTGAGGACTTTGATCTGACTGAGGAGTTAGGAATTTGCCAGTGCGAATTGCCTACACAGTGAGGAACATGATAGCCCTGAGGAATTTGAGAGTCAAATTTCCGACCGTTGCTGTGCTGCGCGCCGGCTGTCCAAAATATCTTATCCACCTAACAGTCATATCATTGAAGGGCATTTATGTCTTATCATGTCAGGCTGCTCCCTAGGCTATAAATAGCCACCCCCTACAACCACTAGTTGGTTGGCTGCTCCGAGAGAACTTGACATTTGTCATCTGAGAGCAACCCATCCTCCGAGGACTTTGAGCGAAAATCATCAAGTGAGGAAAATCCAAAACCAAACCCCCACAAACCCAAAGTGATTGAGCATCACTGAAGAAATTGATCCTGCGTGGATCCGACGCTTGTTACCTTTGAAGACTGTGCTTCTTCCAGACGGTTAGGCGTCAAGGTCTAGAGCATCCAAGAGGAATTGTGGATCGCCGAGTGACCAAGTCTGTGAAGGTTTGGAAGTCACCTGAAGACTTACCACAAGTGATTGGACGAGGCCTGCGTGGTCTTAGTTCAAGGAGAATACGGTGAGGACTGGGTGTCCTGAGTTGCGGCTTAGAGACTGGGTGTCAGGGACTGTGTGTCCTCAAGTTTAAATACTCAGCCGCTCCAACCAGACGTACAACTGAGATAGCAGTTGGAACTGGTTTACCAAATCATTGTCTTCGCCAACTAACTGGTTCTATTTCCTCAACTCTTTCATTTCCTCATTACTGTGTTGAATGTTGTTCATATCTGTGCTTGAAGACTTTGACTGAAGACCTTCACAAATTCCTCAGTTCAATTTCTTCAGTCTGTTTGTCTTCATCTTGTTATCCTGTGTTTACGCTTTCCGTACTCTGTGTTAGTCTTCATTTCATCATGATGACTATGTTTGTATCCTGTTATGTTTACTTCTGAGTACTTATTCCGCTGCAAGTAGTTCTTCGCTAAGGAATTTCCTCACCAGCAAATTCCTCAGTGAAGAACTCATAAAAATCGCCTATTCACCCCCCCTCTAGTCGATATAACGCACTTTCAATTGGTATCAGAGCAAGGTACTCCCTTGTTCTGTGTGATTTTGGTTTAACCGCCTGGAGTTTTTAGTTATGTCGACCGCAGGTATGAAGAAAGTGACATGCCCTATCTTTGACGGTCATGACTATCCCAAGTGGAAGGCCATGATGAGGAAGCGCCTCATGGCAAAGAACACCGAGCTGTGGACCGTCACTGAGATTGGTCTTACTGATCTATGCAAGATGGCGAATGCTGATGATATTCGGAAGTACACTTGACTTGATATCATAGCGAAGGATATCATCTGCTCCTGCCTATCCAGAGATCAATTCGGGCGAATTATGCATCTTGGCAATTCGAAGCTCATCTGGGACCGAATCTCTGATGTCTATGAAGGTCATCGAACTCGTCATGATCCCTGGTTTGAGGACTTCAAGGAATCTCTCAAAACGATGACTTTCGAGCCAGAATCATCATCTTCTGCATCTTGTCTCATGGCAAACGGTGCTGAGGTAACCGAATGCTCCTCATCCGAGTCTTGTGATAATGAATCTGATAATGATGAATCTGACAATGATGAATCTGATGATGATATTGAATCCTGCTATACCAAACTTATTTGCGTTGCCACTAAACAACAAACGGTTTTAGAACAAACTCAAGATATGCTAGAAAGAAGTGATAATATGTTGCACAAAGAAATGGATCAGTCAAAAGCATTGGGTGAATGTCTTCAGAGAATTCACTCCAAGTTTGACGTCCTTCAAGATCAACATAATACCCTCTTAACTGATCATGAGAAACTTTCTCTTGAATCTCTTCAAAGAAAGGAAGATCTTGAAAAGCTAAGAGTGTGTTATGAAGATCTTCAGAAGGAGCGCGATTCATTACTAGCTCAACAAATCAGCGCTTCTCAGGAAGAATTTGTTCCTCCATGCTTAAAGTGCATTGAACGTGAATCTGCCAATTCTTCACCTGAATGTTCAAATGCTTCAAATGTTACAAATTCTTCATCTGCCTCTGCTATCACTAATTCCTCATCTGAGGACATTGCTAGTATCACTGACAATGCAGGGCTGAAGGAATTGTACATGACATGCATGTACAAAAGCCTCAAAGGGCATCAGACACTTTGTGATGTGCTCAAAAAGCAGATCCTCAACAGAAACCCTAGGAAAGAGGGTATTGCCTTTGAGAGGAAACTCAATGCCGATGGAACATATTGGAAGCCTGAGCAGTACCCCAAAACCTCATGGGTTGCTGCAAAGGGACCTCCAGTTGATCCATCTAACTTATCTGGCTTTACATGTGAATCTTCTCATTCTTCTGATGAGTCATTTGACTCCAACTATAAACTGTTCAAAAATCAGAATGGTGAAGTATTTGCTAGATATGTTGGCACTAACTGCAGAAACGGTTCCCCGATGAAGAAAATCTGGGTTCCCAAAAGCTATGTTGAAAGTCTTCAGGTGAATGTCCTCATGACACCACCTGTGAAGAACAGGAACCCCAGATCAAATTCTTCACATGGATCAAATTCCTCAACTGGATCAAAGTCCTCATATGATTATCATCGTGCTAACAACTCTGTCTCGCAGGGTAGAGCTAAGGGCTATGAATATGTGCATTATTCTTCAAACCATTATGTTCATAAGTCCTCGAAGAATTACTCTGCTTATTCATATGCTTACCCTAACCCCTCTTATGTGAAACGAAATGGTTTGGCATCTTTGCCACCCTTCTCATATGGTGCTCGCAGGATGATAAACTCTTTGCCACCCCTCCAGATGTGGGTGGTGAAGAAAAAGAACTAATCTCTTCTGCAGGGTCAGGTCTCCAGACGTGCTCTAACGTCTGAAGAATTTGCTGGGGACCTGACGAAAATGCCTGAAGGGACGCAGGCGAATCATGATGAAATGAACTTTCATTTCACACGTCCTCATACTGCTATATCTTTTTACCGCTTGATGAAATTCATCTGATGAACTTGATATCATATTCTTCACTGATGAAGCATATGAGATTGTAAGCTACACTAATTCATCTGCAGGATGATCAACCCAAAACCACTGAATGGGTCCTCGATAGTGGATGTAAAAATCACATGACTGGTGACAAGAATCTATTGATGGATGCTCCCTTATCACCATCACCTCTGAAGCATATCATCTTTGCTGACAAAGGCAAAAGTCAGGTATTGGGTCTTGGTAAGGTTGCTATCTCTAAGGATAAGCACATGGACAAATTCATGCTTGTTGAGTCCTTAGGATACAATCTCATGTCAGTCTCAATGCTTTGTGATCTTGATATGGTTGTTGTCTTCGGCAAATATCGCTGTGTTGTGATTATGGAAGCTGACAATTCCAAAGTCTTCGAAGGCTTTAGGAGAGGAGATCTGTATATTGTTGATTTCTCTACAGGACCACAACCAGCCGTGTGTCTACTTGCAAAAGCTTCAGAAGGCTGGCTATGGCATCGACGACTTGGTCATGCAGGCATGAGGAATCTGAACACGCTTGCGAAGAAGAAGCATGTCATTGGCATTGAGAATGTCAAATTCCTCAAGGATCACTTATGCGGAGCATGTGAAGCCGGAAAAATGACCAAGGCCAAGCATCCAACGAAGACTATCATGACCACTACCCGTCCATTCGAATTACTTCACATGGACCTCTTCGGACCTAATCATTATTCAGCAGTCACTAATGATGCATCTTTATATGGTTTTGTCATTGTTGATGATTATTCTCGATATACATGGGTACACATTGTTACTTACAAACATGAAGTGCAGGAAGTCTTCAAACGATTTTCCTCGAGGGCTTCAACCAACTTTGGTGTGAAGATCAAGCATATCAGAAGTGACAATGGAACTGAGTTTAAGAATTCCGGTCTTGATGCTTATCTTGATGAACTTGGTATTACTCATGAGTTATCTGCTCCCTATACTCCTCAGTAGAATGGCGTCATGGAGCGGAAGAACAGAACTCTTGTTGAGATGGCTCACACTATGCTTGATGAATACAAAACGCCTCAGCGTTTTTGGATTGATGCAATTGATACTGCTTGCCACATCATCAACAGAGTATATCTTCACAAATTCTTCAAGAAGACTGCTTATGAACTCCTCACTGACAAGAAACCCAATGTGAGTTATTTCAAAGTCTTCGGTGCTACATGTTGGATTAGAGATCCTCACCACAACTCAAAATTTGCACCGAAAGCACATGAAGGTTTTATGCTTGGTTACGGGAAGGACTCGCACACCTACAGAGTCTTCAACATTGTTCTTCACAAGATTGTTGACACTGTAGATGTGCGGTTCGATGAAACTAATGGCTCGCAACGAGAGCACCTACCTTCTGTGTTAGATGAACCAGCACCTGAGGATGCTATCAAGCTCAAGGCAACTGAGGATGTCATTCCTACTGAAGAATCTGCTGAAGAATTCATTCCTGTTCATGAAGAACGTCGAGCTGATGCACCTGAAGAACATGATGAGGAAAATGGTGCTGAAGAAAATGTTGATCAAAATCCTCAGCGACAACCAACTCATCCACGCGTTGCAAAAGAAGTGCAAGTGG
This sequence comes from Triticum timopheevii, assembly GCA_963921465.1. NCBI lineage: Eukaryota > Viridiplantae > Streptophyta > Magnoliopsida > Poales > Poaceae > Triticum > Triticum timopheevii. The sequence continues at coordinate 486,309,177 of OY997274.1, forward strand.
AAAAGATCATCGATGACATTAGCGCACCAGGTCCTCTCACATGCTCAAAAGCATCACATTTATCTAACTTTTGTGGGCACTATGCTTTTGTCTCTATCACAGAGCCCACTAAGGTAGATGAAGCATTTTTGGAGCCGGAGTGGATTCAGGCTATGCAAGAAGAATTACATCAGTTCGAGTTGAATAACGTCTGGGAATTGGTCAATCGCCCAGATCCTCGCAAGCATAATATCATTGGCACAAAGTGGATCTACCGCAACAAGCAAGATGAAAATGGCCTTGTGGTGAGGAATAAGGCACGACTAGTAGCTCAAGGCTACACACAGGTTGAAGGAATTGATTTTGATGAAACTTTTGCACCTGTTGCTAGACTTGAGGCTATTCGCATTTTACTTGCCTATGCTAACCATCATGATATCATCTTATATCAAATGGATGTGAAAAGTGCATTCCTCAATGGTAAGCTTGAGGAAGAAGTATATGTTGCTCAACCCCCAGGTTTTGAAGATCCAAAGAATCCTGACAAAGTCTTGAGACTTAATAAGGCCCTCTATGGCCTCAAGCAAGCCCCTCGGGCGTGGTATGATACATTGAAGGAATTCTTCATGAAGAATGGCTTCACACCCGGTTCACTCGACCCTACTCTCTTCACTAAATCATATGATGGTGAACTGTTTGTGTGCCAAATATATGTTGATGATATTATCTTTGGCTGTACTAACCAACGTTATAGTGATGAATTTGCCTATATGATGAGTGAAGAATATAAAATGTCTATGATGGGAGAGTTGAAATTCTTCTTAGGTCTTCAAATTCGTCAGCAGCGCAATGGCATATTCATATCTCAGGAGAAATACCTCAAAGATGTTCTGAGGAAATTCGGCATGCAAGATTGCAAAGGCGTCAAAATTCCTATGCCCACAAATGGCCATCTATGCACTGATGAAAATGGTATTGACTTCGATCACAAGGTATACCGCTCCATGATTGGTTCTTTATTGTACTTATGTGCATCTAGGCCAGATATAATGCTTAGTGTTTGCATGTGTGCCCGATTTCAAGCTGCACCGAAGGAATCACACCATAAGGCTGTGAAGCATATTCTTCGATATCTAGCTCACACACCAACACTAGGATTATGGTACCCCAAGGGCTCTACTTTTGATCTCATTGGATATTCTGACTCTGACTATGCTGGTGATCGTGTGGACCGCAAGTCAACATCTGGCACTTGTCATTTCCTCGGACGATCTTTGGTCTGTTGGTCCTCGAAGAAACAGAACTGCGTATCACTGTCTACTGCTGAAGCTGAATACATTGCTGCTGGCTCATGCTGTGCTCAACTGCTTTGGATGAAGCAAACCCTCAAGGACTATGGCGTCAACGTGAAGAATGTGCCTCTCCTCTGCGATAATGAGAGTGCCATCAAGATTGCTCACAACCCAGTTCAGCACTCGAAGACTAAGCACATCCAGATTCGTCATCATTTTCTTCGTGATCATGTGTTGAAGGGCGATATCTCCATCGAGCATGTGAATACTGAAGAACAACTAGCTGATATCTTCACTAAGCCCTTGGATGAGAAGAGATTTAGCAAGTTGCGGTGTGAGCTAAATATCTTAGAATCTTCGAATGTTCTTTGAAAAGGACACACATCCTAACCCTTATGCAGAATTGATGACTTAGATGTGCAACACATGAAGAAACGTTTTTTCTTCAATCAATGAAGAATAACACTCTAAGTGTGAAGAAATTAATGAAGAATTTGATTCTCAGAACCCTACGACAATTGTACGCGGTGTCTGAAATCATCATTCTTATACGGTGGGTCACGCCACCACAAAAGTTGAAAATCTTCAATTTGAGTTTTTCCTCATTTTTGAAATTCTTCAGTCTTACAAATTCTTCAACTTTGCAAAATCTTCAATGTCTCCGTTGTTTTTCTTCATTGGCTATATATATATGTGAGTTTATGTCCTCTACAGCATTCACTTATTGCTATTTCTTCAAGTTGCGATTTCTGCTAAGTGAATGTGATCGGACCCTTCCCCCTCTATGCTATACTCAACCCAATCTATTCACAAATTCTTCATGTGCGTTCTGATTGAAACTCGTTCAAAGTCTTCACTGTGTCCTTGTCAGCTGAAGAAATTGCGAACGAAAATTTTAAAACAAATCTTATCCAGATTTTCGGTTTTACCGCTCAAACCGTTCCGCATCCCACGATGCATTAGTTTATTCACCCACGATCTTACACGATCTCATCTGCACAGTATGTGGGTGACACATGTCGCATGAAGAAGAAAGGGCAGGGGCATGTTCGTCCCAAAATCTTCGGGCGAACAGTTTTTACCGTGGCTATAAATACCCCTCTCCCTTCCTTACTTCATTTACTCCGCTCGGTCGCTGTCTCTCGCTCGAGCTCTCCTCAAACCCTAGTGCCACCGCTACTCCATCGCCGTCGGTGAGGAAGAGCTTCACTGCCTCGACCTCGTCGCCGTCGTACTCGCGCCGGCTGCGGAAATCTTCACTCCGCCGCCGCCGTGGCTGTCTCCCTCTGCCAAGTTAGGGCGTGGGAGATCTAACTTGACGAACTTCACCACGGTTCATCTCTGTTCGTCGTGTTCTTCAGCTCGGGTAATTAAAAGTCACTTTTGTTTACTCGCTTTGATTCTCAAACTTTTCTGAAAATCTTCAAAGGTGTTTTATTCTTCAAATCTTCACATATGAACACCTCACACACTGTATGCTCTTGATTCATCTCTCTAAGCACTCATTTCTTCAAGATTCCTCAATTGTGCGGATTTTCGATCTGTACAACTCTGGAACCTAAGACAAGAACGCTTAGTGAAATTCCTCAAGGCTCAACTGGTCAAATTCCTCAAAACTTGTCTTTTTGAAAAATCTTCTGAGAACGCATATGACCTCTCCAAATTCCTCGCACCTACACTCTGTTCACAGGTACTCATGTCCGCTGCTGAATCACTAGGTTCTCATCAACTTAACTCATTTGCAGCGTTCCTCGAAGAAAAACTGCATACTTCTTCAGAGTGTTCTATTGTTCAAATTCCTCATCTGAAGAAAATGGCAGAAGGAAAGAGACCGCAGAAAGGAGGAAAGAAACCGGAGGTCATGACCGCCTTCGAGATCCCTGATGAAATATACAAAGATTATTGCACACCTGATGAAGCCAAGTTTGGCAAAGAGAACAAAAATCAGCGCAAAGTGCGCATTCAGAGGATAGAACGAAGATGGGCACGAGAATGGAGGGAATATCGCTATATTACTCCAAAGTACATGAAGAAATTCGCCTTAAACCCTCCATGCCCAAGAGCTCCATTGGCACCTGGCCAAGTCGCTAATCCCACCAGCATCAAGCGTGGTGAAGACTTTCCTGAAGAATGGGCTAGGCGCCAAGCCAAATTGACAAGACAGGCCAAGGAGGCAGTGAGGAAATTCAATGAGGATTCTGCTGCTGCTGCCGCCGCTGAGACCTCGGTCAAGCCGAGGAAATCAATGCCAAAAAAGCCTGCTCGCAAGCCAAGTGCTTCACCATCAGTGCCCTCACGGCCCAGTTCCTCAGTCGCGCCCTCACGGCAAATTCCTCAGTCTACTGCTGCTCCACCAAAATCCTCAGCAGCTCCCTCCAAGTCCTCAACTCCTGTGCATCTGGCTACATGTCAAAGGACTCAGGGTTTCTCAATTGCTTCTGGTGTCTCAGCAAGTTCCTCAGCTGCACCAATGTCCTCATCAGGCCCCACTCTGCTGAAGACAAAAGCAACAGCTGGACGCGGTCCTCGGCCAAGTCCAAGAAAGAAACAGGTTGCTTTCCAAGTGCCCTCTGATGACGAGGCTTCTGATGAAGAACTTGCAGAAATCATCAGAGACAGACTAGCACAGGCCGCTAGAGCCAAAGGAACAATTGTGCCTCTGCTTTTGGATCCGAAGAAGATCCTTGACTTCATCAACTTATGGCATCAGGATCCAAACACTCCAATGCCTGACCTGCCTCTGACTCCTGGTCAAAGTCATATGCTGACCCATTTCATCTCTGAAGAGAAATGGAAATTTGAAAAGGCTCGTGAGATAAAGAGAGCACAAGCTAGAAAGGAGAAGCTTTTGAAGAAGAACATCGTCAACCTGACTCCTGAAGAACTTCTCAAAGCTCAATCTGAAATCCAAGCCCTCAGCAAAGATTTCGATGCATACAATGCTAATTGGCAAGGAGCCAAAGTAAGATTCGTCAATTTGACGAAGAAAATGACAACTATTGCAGCCCCATCGCAACAAGAAAATCCTCAGGCTGCAGACTCTGCTCAGCCTGCTGAAGAACATGCCAGCACTACTGATGACTTTCAGCCTGCTGATGAGAATACAAGTTCCAGGGCTGATGACTCCATTCCAGCCGCTGAAGAAATTCCCAGGGCATCCACTAGTGGTGCGCCTGAAGAAACTGAACCACAGTCCTCAGCTCCTCCTGCGCCAACACCAACTCCAATTCTTCCTTCTGCCTATGAAGTGAAGAAGACCAAGGCTGCAGAGCGAGCTGCAGTGAAGAAGAGGAAGGCATCAGCTGCGTCAAATTCTTCGGCCGCGAAGAAAATGAAGCCAATGACCAGCTCACTTGAAAATCCCATTGATGCCGTTCCCATTTCCTCCATGTCATCTAAGGAAATTGTTCCTTATGGAGAAGACTACAAGATCCCAAGCGGATCTGATGAAGAAAATCAATCTATTGCTACCTCAGAACAGTTTGATGAAGAAATTGAAGTGGAAACATTCCCTTCACCGCCAGTCGTTTCCTCACCCATGCCTCAGTTCACAGCTGAAGAGGCTGGTGTTGAGGAAATTGAAAAAGAAGAAGAAGATGTGGATATTGGATGCACTACACCAGTGATGAACGATGACTTTTGGGAAAGTCAGCATCCCAATACTCCTCTCTTCACCCCCATTCAACAAATTCCTCAGTCCCCGGCTACAACTGTTCAAATGGGCTCTGAAGAAACTCATCCCACATCGTCTGTTCATGAAGAAATTCCAGCCGCTAGTGCTGAAGAACCTGCTGCTGATCCCCAAACTGCACAAGAAGAGGAACCAGAAATTCCTCAGCCTGAAGCACCTGAGATCGCGATTCCTGAGGTTGTGCTGCAAATCACTGACATCCCTCTGCCCAAACCGAAGAATTCGTTCTCGAGCAAGCAAAAATTCAAGGCTGAAGACTTCTTTTCTGAGCATGTGTTCTTCACTGATTACAATCCATATGACTCTGCTCGCATAAGGAAAAGACGTTTCTGGACTGCTACTCAAGCCAACTTCTATTCCTCAGTGCTCTTTGACAAGGACAAAATCTTCGATCATGAGCGTATTCCTCATGTGGATATGGAATCTCTGCCGTGCTTCGAGCCAGTCCTCAGAGTTATTCACGATGCAGGACTACTGAACTTCTGCACTAATATCTGTGATTGGAATGAAGAACTCATTCTTCAGTTCTATGCCACTTTGCATATCACCGGAAATGCTGAAGATGTCAATTCATGGGTGCTGGATTGGATGACAGAAAACACTCACTACAAGGCACCAGCAACTGAATTGCTTCGTGTCCTTCCTCTTGATCCTCCCCATGACAGTGCACGTTGCATTTACAACGACCGCGAACTGACTGATCATTATATGCAAGTGCTCATGAAGCCTTTGAAGCCAGGGCAGGCCCCTCGAACCAAATTCCTCGTCAAGGAATTGCTGTATGTGCCTCGGACTGTCTATCGAATACTGACGAAGACAATGAGTCCTATCAAAGGCCACGACTCAAATGATGAAGATGTCGTTGGCATCATGAAGAACATGCTTTTCAACATCATTCATGGCGTTCCCGTCAACTTCCATGATTTCTTCATGAGGACTCTGGCTAATGTTGCAATGTCACCTTTTGAGCTGAAGCCCTATGCGCCTTGGATTATGAGATTCATAAGGGCAAGATCTTCACTGAATTACAAGGCTGACACTCTGAACCATGGTAGCTACTTGCCGCCCATTGAAGTCCTCAAGCGACCAGTTTCATCATCTGATGATAAGGGCAAGGCAGCTGCTGTGCTTGATGAAGGCACTCGTCCATTGGATGGTCAATTCCGTCTAGCTACATCTTACTCCACCAATGACGATTCTGCAACACATGACACTGCCGCAAATACCTCAGCTAAACAAAAGCCTCAAGCAACAGCACCCAGGGTGATGACTAACCGTGAGTTACTCCTCAGTCTTCATCAGATGGTTGATCGCAATCACAAATGGGTGAAGCGTCAATTTGCTGCAATTCTTCACAACATGACCTCAACCCATAATGCAGTGAAGAAAAATCAGTATCACCTTCATGAAACCCTCAACCGCACCTGGGCTGTTCTCACTCATGTATATTCCACGGAAGAATTGAAGACTATGGGTCTCCAGGAAGATTTGACTGGTCTGCACCACCTCCGAAGAAATTCAAGAGAGTCAAAGTTCCTGATCTGGTGGCCAGTTCTTATTCTTCATCGTGTGAAACTGATGAACATGAAGATTTGGACGACACTGCGGCAGGCCCTACTTCAACAAACAACCCCAACAACGCTGGCGCTCCTCCATCAACTTGAAATTCTTCAGGGGCGTTAGTCCTCAGTTTCGATCCTTTTGGTCATTTGATGACAAAGGGGGAGAAACCTGAGTTAGTCTTCAAGCGGGTTTATACTATGGGCGGGTTTTTTAAGTTACAACTCTCGTTCTTCTGAAACTTTTATTGGATCGAGTTGTAATCTTAAATCCGATGGTGCCTTGATACTTTTGGTCGTGCTCTGATGCTTTTGATGCACTGAGCTCTGAAACTTTTGATGTGCTATTCCTCATGCTTATTCCTCGTTAATATTATTGCATGCATGCTGAATCTCATCAGGCACCATCTTTCATCATGCATTTCAAATTCTTCATATTATATATCAAATGCGTGTATGAATTACAAGATATAGGGGGAGATCTCCATGATTCAATTCTTCAAATGTGCATTGCCTCAAAAGCAAATTCCTCACTATGCACATGTTCAGGGGGAGTTCTTCTATATCTTGCAATCAAATTCCTCAATATCAGTATTTACACTTCATATGTTTATCCCCGTTGAAAACTTAACCTATGTTGTCATCAATCACCAAAAAGGGGGAGATTGTAAGTGCATCTAGTGCCCCTTAGTGATTTTGGTGTATTGAAGACTTATAGGTTAAGTAACTGATGCGTTTGTGAGTGTACACAGGTCTATAAGTCTATGAGGAGTTTGATATTTACAGAGAAAGTCGACCCCTAAAAATGAAGTTCTTCAACTGAAGACTTTGATATTCTGAAGACTTTCTGAAGACTTTGAAAGTGAAGAAATTGGTGTGACCATGAAGACTTGATATTCATTCGAGGAATATGAAGCGTGAAGACTTTTGTTTTCGTAGTTTCATTTTCTCTTTCTTGAGTCATAGGAAACACCATACTGTTAAAGGGGGTCGAGGAAATACTAAGGAAAAATTTCCATGTGATGCTCAACTCAAAATCCTACACCTACCAATCCCTTCGAGTGAAGCCATTGGAAATCTCATACAGTTCAGTCAATTTCTTCAGTGACAGAGACGCGGTTCTTCTGGTCACTGAGGACTTTGCTCTGACTGAGGAGTTAGGAATTCGCCAGTGCGAATTTCCTACACAGTGAGGAACATGATAGCCCTGAGGAATTTGAGAGTCAAATTTCCGACCGTTGCTGTGCTGCGCGCCGGCTGTCCAAAATATCTTATCCACCTAACGGTCATATCATTGAAGGGCATTTATGTCTTATCATGTCGGGCTGCTCCCTAGGCTATAAATAGCCGCCCCCTACAACCACTAGTTGGTTGGCTGCTCCGAGAGAACTTGACACTTGTCATCTGAGAGCAACCCATCCTCCGAGGACTTTGAGCGAAAATCATCAAGTGAGGAAAATCCAAAACCAAACCCCCACAAACCCAAAGTGATTGAGCATCACTGAAGAAATTGATCCTGCGTGGATCCGACGCTTGTTACCTTTGAAGACTGTGCTTCTTCCAGACGGTTAGGCGTCAAGGTCTAGAGCATCCAAGAGGAATTGTGGATCACCGAGTGACCAAGTCTGTGAAGGTTTGGAAGTCACCCGAAGACTTACCACGAGTGATTGGACGAGGCCTGCGTGGTCTTAGTTCAAGGAGAATACGGTGAGGACTAGGTGTCCTGAGTTGCGGCTCAGAGACTGGGTGTCCGGGACTGTGTGTCCTCGAGTTTAAATACTCAGCCGCTCCAACCAGACGTACAACTGAGACAGCAGTTGGAACTGATTTACCAAATCATTGTCTTCACCAACTAACTGGTTCTATTTCCTCAACTCTTTCATTTCCTCATTACTGTGTTGAATGTTGTTCATATCTGTGCTTGAAGACTTTGACTGAAGACCTTCACAAATTCCTCAGTTCAATTTCTTCAGTCTGTTTGTCTTCATCTTGTTATCCTGTGTTTACGCTTTCCGTACTCTGTGTTAGTCTTCATTTCATCATGATGACTATGTTTGTATCCTGTTATGTTTACTTCTGAGTACTTATTCCGCTGCAAGTAGTTCTTCGCTAAGGAATTTCCTCACCAGCAAATTCCTCAGTGAAGAATTCATAAAAATCGCCTATTCACCCCCCCCCCCCTCTAGTCGATATAACGCACTTTCAACACACTTGATAAGGATCACAAGAAGAGTGTTCGGAAGAAAATAGAATAGCTCCCCCACGAGTTGTGCATTATATAGGATTTGTATTTGAATACAAAATGCACAAGGTGGGATCACCGCTTTCACTATATCTATAAAACACTAGACAAGAACAAGAAATAAACAAGATCCACAAATGGTATGGAAGACAACGGGAGTTGACACAAACCTTGGCAACAGAAAAGGCAAGTAAAACAAAAGCCAATGTAAAGATGATCAATAAATTCTACCACACATAAATGACTACCAATTGTCAAAAGACAAGAAGTAGATATAAAGAATTCCCGGTGGTTGATAGCAAGGATATTCAACATCATCTTCACACCACACACAAGAAAATTGCATCTTGTAGAGCTAACATGCCACCTAGGAACAAGATAATCTACAATATCAACACTAGGTGACAACATCTCAAATGTACACATTTTCTAGGCTAGTAATATACATAGCATATTACTCCCCCATAATGTGATACCAATGAAGAAAACTTAACAAGAGGCAATAACAGGATCCAACACGAGATAATCAATGGAATTTTTAGAATTTGAATTTCTCATGAGAGATATACCACCTAGCGACTAGATAATCTTGAAATATCAATACTAGATGGTATTACTCATGTGCACACATTTATAGGATTGTGAGGTGCACAAAGCACACCACTCCCCCATAATGGATATTCCATTAATCTCTCACAAGAGCCAACTAGAAATAAACAAGATGCACTAAGGCTCAACGAACGACACACAAGTACATGATGTGCAAACCAACATACACAATGGCAATTTGGAGACACATCATATACAAACACATGCAAGGAACAAAACCAAAACATGCAAGGGGGCAAGTAACTTTCAGTGTAAGCAATTTAAGTACAAGTTACCGCAAGGAGGCACATTGGATAGAAGATATAGACTTGATGATTCAATTGACTTGGCTTGAGACAATAAGAGTGATGAAGTCCCCTTAATTCTTCATAATGTCGCCAAGTCTCCAATGCCCTCCAACAACACATATTGATCAAGTTTGAGCTAGTTGGTCCCCAACCAAGTTGGGTCCTAAGAGGTTAGTCACAATAGCTTGGCTACCCAAATGGTTCTTTGCTTCAAACCACATTGAGTACCAACAAACTTAGCAACCACATTGCCAACCTTATCCTTCCCAAGAGAATAGACATCATCAATAATAATTGGGTTGGATAAGTTACCACTAGTGCATGAAGAAGCGAGGTGACCTTTCTCACGACATAGGTAGCAACGTCTACTCTTCACTTTCTTCTGACTTGATTTCTCAACTTGAGAAGCATTAGCTTGAATCTTCTTGGGAAGTGGCCTTTCTTCAACTTGAGGTTGAGCATGAGATTGAACTTGTGCCCTCTTCCCTTGTTGCTTGACACTAATGGCCTTCTTCTTCAATGGGTGTGACGCCCCCGATTCAATCGTACACTAATCATACACGCAAATGTGTATGATCAAGATCAGGGACTCACGGAAAGATATCAAAACATAACTCTAGACACAAATTAAAATAATACAAGCTTTATATTACAAGCCAGGGGCCTCGAGGGCTAGAATACATAAGCTCGAAAACACAAGAGTCAGCGGAAGCAACAATATCTGAGTACAGACATAAGTTAGACAAGTTTGCCTTAAGAAGGCTAGCACAAAAGCAACATCGATCGAAAAGGCAAGGCCTGCTGCCTAGGAGCCTCCTAACTACTCCTGGTCATCGACAGTCTCCGCCACGTGGTAGTAGGCGCCCTCGGGGTAGTAGCAGTCGTCAAAGGTGGCATCTGGCTCCTGGACTCCGTCATCTGGTTGCGTCATCCGAGAAGAATGAAAAAGGGGAAAAAGAGGGAGCAAAGCAACCGTGAGTACTCATCCAAAGTACTCGCAAGCAAGGATCTACACTACAGATGCAACATTATCAAAGGAAGGCTGTATATGTGGACTGGGCTGCAGAAATGCCAGAATAGAGAGAAGGCCTAGTCCTATCGAAGACTAGCATCTTCTGGAAACCACCATCTTGCAGCAAACAGGAGGGAGTAGAGTAGCATAAGGTAAAGTAGTAGTAGTGGTGTTATCAACCTTGGCCAGAGATCCTTTCTCGACTCCCTGCGAGAAAGCAATCCCAGAGCCATACTATCCAATTATCATCACAATTCAATTCTCATCACCAGTATCCAGTTCTAGTTGTATCGATCGGGATACAACTCCGAGTGTCCGTTACCGTAGGACATGCTATCGATAGATGTTTTCTTCCCTGCAGGGGTGCACCAACTTACCCACCACACTTGATTAACTCCGGCCGGACACACTTTCCTGGGTCATGCCCCGCCTCGGCCAAACAATACGCCGCAACCCGACCTAGACTTAACAGAGAGGTCAGCACGCCGGACTAAACCTATGCCCCCAGGGGTCATGGGCCATCTCCCCGGAAACTCCTGCACGTTGCGTACGCGGCCGGTGAGCAGACCTAGCTACCTAGTTTAAAAAGGAAGGTGTTTACCAGTCCAACCCGGCGCGCGCCGCTCAGTCGCTGACGTCTATTAAGCTTCGGCTGATGTATACGACGCAGAACGCCCATACTATGGCCACGTGATGGTTAGTGCTATTAGGCCAGAGGCCCCTCGGATCAAATATCCAAATCGTAGTGGATTAGGAACGCGCGGTAACAAGCAGAGACTCACGAAAGATGTGACCCCGTTGCCCCGTCTCGAGGACTTGCGGCAAGGGCTAAGAATTCCCGGCCACGCCTCGTAATTATCTCACGGGCACCTTCCAGGTCAACACGACTCCTCATCACTCGCAATTATGCTCGCCCGGGTACCCCTCAGGGTCGACCCGTCTTTAGTAACATGGTTCAGTGTAAAGTCATAGTAATCATAGTAACTGTGTGTCTAAACATCAAGGGGAAAACCCGAGGAATCACCCCCGGTGAACTCCACTCGATGTAATCATCAAGGTGAACGTAAGAGGAATCACCCCCGAGGTTCACACTTGAGGGGTTGCACGACAGAGTCGTATCGGAAGTGGTTAAGGCGGAATCACCCTCGATGACCACAACCGAATAGCTACACTACAGGGTTAACATCAGAAGTGCTGTAGAGGTCTCACCCTCGGCACTTGATAGTAACCCAGCAGTGTCGAGCAACTAAGGGGAAAGTGATGTGCGGTGTCGGGGCCTGGTCTTCAATCCCGTTGATCGGGTCTTCAATGATGAAGCAGGGGCAACAAGGACAAGGTGGGGGTCACTGATGGATCACTAACCAACCTATACTAAGCAGTTTAGGATAAGCAGGTAAGGTAACAATAAGCATATTACAAAAGCAGGCTATGCATCAGAATAGGAGCAAACAATAACAATAGCAAAATCTAATGCAAGCATGAGAGATGGAATGGGTGATATCGGGATGATCAAAGGAGGGCTTGCCTGGTTGCTCCGGCAAGGAGGGGTCGTCGTCGACGTAGTCGATCACAGGGGCAGCATCGGTCTCGGGGTCTACCGGAGAGAAGAGGGGGAAGAAACAGTAAATATAAAGCAAACATAGCATAACAGGACAACAGGTAGAGCTAGACGTGTTCTAACGCGGTGCTACACGATACCGGCAAGGGGGGAAGTCAACCGGGAATGTTTTCTCGGTTCCGGACCTGTGTCAGACAAATGACCGGAGGGGGAATGTTCCATGTTCAGATAGTTAGAGGCATCTGACAGATGAACGGACCGTGCATTCGGATTCGTTGGATTTTTCTGAGCAACTTTCATATATAAAACATTTTCATCCGAGCTATGGTTAATTTACTATGATTTTTCAAAGTTTAAACAATATCGTGGAATTATTTAAAATAACAGAAAAGATAAAATGACGTCAGCATGACGTGCTGATGATGTCAGCAGTCAACAGACTGGCTGACCAGGTCAAACTGACCCGTGGGGCCCACATGTCAGCCTCTGTTAACTATAACAGTAAATTAAACTAATCCAGAGGTTAATTAGCTACTAGGCCCCACATGTCAGTGAAGGATTAGATTACTAATTACTTTTATTTATAAAAACATTTAATTAACCTAATTATATGGTGGGGCCTGCATGTCAATGGCACTGGGCTGCCCAGTCAGCAGTTGACTGGGTCAACCCAGTCAACGGGCCCCCATGGTCCACTAGCAGCGAGCCAGGGGTGGGGCCTGCCCAGCCACGTCGGCGGAGGCAGGCGTCTCGCCGCCGGCGACGCTAGAATGCGGCGGAGCCGCTCGGGCCTCGTCGGAATAGTGTTTTATGGCGCCGTTCGACACGCGGCTGGGTCCGTTCGAACAGCCACTCGACGCCGCGTCGATTGGTGGTGGTGGCACGGGCGGACTTGGCCGGAAATGGCGCCGGCGACGAGGTTTGCGGCGGAGCGGCTACGGGTGACGATGAAACGGAGCTACGGCGTGCTACGACTTGGGAGAAAGGCTAGGAAGGTGCTGCGCAGCGCAGTGAAGCTAACGGGCATACGCCCGTGACCAACTGGTCACCGGAGACTCGCCGGCGACGAGCTCCGCGGCGCTGCGTTCGGGCGCACGTGGGGAAAGCAGCTAGGGGCGCGCCAAGTCGGCAAGGAGAGGGAGAAGGTAGGAGAGCTCACCGGGGAGGCACAAGGTGGCCCGGTGTAAGATTAGTAGCAACAGCAGTTGCCGGAGACGACGGAGTTCGCCGGCGACAGAGGCGAAAGGGGGCGGCTCGATCCGCTCCCCGCAGTGGCTCTCGGCTCGCGCTCACGGACGGGGACGGGGTAGACGACGACGGCGGAGACGATGGGCACGATGGCAAGGCGAACGGCGCTCGATGGCCGCGAGGACGGGCGAGGCACGGCGGCGACCGCGTCGGCCTCCTCTCCAAAATGAAGGAGAGGGAGAGAGAGAGAAGGAGAGAGTGGGTGAGGGAGAGCCAGGGGGACGGAGTAGCGGGAGTGGCGTAGGTGAGGGGGAGGACTCGAGGCGTCCCGGGCCTTATCCTCTCGTCGGGCGTCGCCGACGAGGTGGTTGGATGGCGACCGGCGCGCTCTGTCCCGTCCGGTCGGAGGAACAGAAGGCGACCGGTGAGGGGGAGTGGGCCGACCTGCTGGGATGGGCCGAGGCCCATGGGAAGGTCAGGGGCTAAGGCCCATCGAGGGGCGCGGTGGCCAGCTGGGCCAGTTGGCTCGGGCCAGGCACTGTGCACTCGGCCCAGTGCACAGTGATCTGTGCTCTTTCTCTTTTTTTTGTTAAAATAGAGAGAGGAAAAGATTTATTTGAGCATCCAAAGGATTTAGGAAAAATATGGGACTTGGCCCATTAATTCCTCCACATTTTTTGGTATTGCCACAAATAGTTTGGAGGCAGGATGATTTGACTAGGAATTTTGGAAATTGGGAATGGCATATTTAAATGCTGTTGGAACACTAATTAATTTCCAGGGGCAATATGGGAACTCCAAGGATTTTGGTTTTAACATGAAAAATACTTAGAGAATATTTGTCATATTGTGAACTATTTTCATTGCATGAAAGAAGAAGCAAATTTTTGACATGCAATTTGAATTTGAATTTGAAGTAGATTTTGGACAAGTGGCATTTAGGCATGATGATCATGATTACATGACCTTTATTAGGGGAGATTACTGTAGTGTGATGCTGGGGATGTTACAATGGGCAAGATCTAACATGATGCCCTTCTACTTTGCACTTGAAGCAAACAATCTTGGCCGAATTCTTGACTTGTTCTTGGCCCTTCTTTTTGTTCATCTTGGACTTCTTCTTCTTATTGGAGTTGAATCCAAGTCCACCTTTGTCATTGGGAGATTTTTGCACACTCAAGATATTGTTGAGTGTGGATTTCCCTTCATGACACTTTTCCAAGTCTTTCTTCAAAGAAGTGACTTGGGCCTTGAGCTCTTTGATTTCCTCTACATGGTTAGTCTCAACACAAGTACTAGAGGAAGTATAAGCTTCATCGTTAGTGCAACAAGGCAAGGAAAGCAATTCATCACAAGATGTACCAACATTGTGAGTAGATGAATTACAAGGACTAGAACATGGCAATATACTATTTTGACTAGAAGTAGTGCTAGTATCCACATGAGGCTCACTAGATGTTACCTTAGCAATCATGGCCTCATGAGCTATCTTTAGCACACTATGGGATACTAGAAGATCATCATGAGAGCTTGAGAGCTTTTCATGGCTTTCTTCCAATTTCCCATAATTGCAAGATAGCACCTCAAGTTGAGCCCGTAGCTCAACATTCTCCTTCAAAATGGATGCTTCACAAGTAATAGAATTAGTAGCACAAGCATCATCATTAACAACAAGAGGAGAAGGCAACTTGGCAAGCTCTTTTAAATAAGAAGCTTCAAGTTGAGCATGAGACTCGGTGAGTTTGATGAGCTCACCCTTGAATACCCTTGAGCCATTTTCGAGGTGCTCAAAATCCTCAAGGAGTCTAGCATGAGCAACTTCAAGCTTAGCATTTTTAGTTTCAAAAACATTGGCCACCTCAAGAGCTCTATCAGTAGATTCCTTCACTCTAGACAATTCTAGAGCAAAAGTCTCCTCAAGAGATTCCTTGGTGGTTTGTTCAAGTTCAAGAGCTTGAGAGAGGTCTGCAATCTCATTAGCGTAATCACGCCCATGACCTTCCATTTTATCAATGGTGACCTCATGCTCCTCAAGACGAGATTCCAACTCATCAATATATTTCTTGCTCTCAATAGCAATGGACATAATTTCCATGAAGTTGGAACGAGCAATTTTATTTTTATGAAGAGCTTTAAAAACCATTTCCCCCTTATTTTTTAAGGAGGCAACATTATCATTCTCTTCATCATTACCCTCATCATCATTAGCATCAACATCGTCAACAAGAGACATATTGGAGTACAAAGTAGGAGATACCTTTGATGCCTTAGCCATAAGGCAAAAAGCAATAGATGATGATGTAGGATCCCTTGAGGCACCATTAAACACCACATCTTGTTCCATGGAGTGTTTGGTTTCCTCTACATTGTTAGCATAACAATTCGAGGAAATATATGCATTTTTATCATGGCAACAGGACATAGCAAGCATATCATCATAAGATTTAGTCAAGCAATTTCTACGTGATATGCAAGGACTATCAACACAAGCATGTGAAACATTTGGAGTGCTAGAAGTGTTAAAGTCCAAAGATGAAGCATTGCAATAAGAAAGTGATGAAGGATTATCAACAATAAGCCCACTATCATCATTGCAATGGACACCACTACTCACCATGTCATTACCATGTGGCAAACCACTTGTAGGTGAAGTAGAAGAAGTTGAGAAGACAACACGACCGAAGGTGGAGGGAGAACAATCATCCTTACAAAACTTGGACACACCATATTTATCTTGAAGCTTTGTCCATAACTCATGAGCATCCCGGAACGGCATGAGTTGAAATATAACTACATTGCTCAAAGCATCGAAAAGCACATTAGAAGCTTGAGAATTGAGATAAGAGCTTTTCTCATCCTCTAAAGATAATCTTTGGGGATCCTCTGGAGGAGAAAAACCCATATCTACAATTCGCTCTAAATTTGGGTCCATGACCCTAAAGAGATTAATCATGTGAATTACCCAAACATCAAAATTTGTGCCATCAAAACTAAGAGTGTCAGAGAATCCTAATCCCCTAGTCGACATCTTTACTCTCTAGGCGGTTAAGCCCAACAAAGAGGGACGAGGCTCTGATACCAATTGAAAGATCGCGGATGTCGCCTAGAGGGAGGGTGAATAGGCGCTTTAAAATAATTACGGTTTAGGCTTTAACAAATACGGAATAAACTTAGCGGTTAATTTGTCAAGCACAAAACCTACAACAACTAGGCTCACCTATGTGCACCAACAACTTATGCTAAGCAAGATAAACAACTAAGTGATAGCAAGATATATGACAAGAAACAATAAGGCTATCACAAAGTAAAGTGCATAAGTAAAGGGCTCGGGTAAGAGATAACCGAGGCACGCGGAGATGATGATGTATCCCGAAGTTCACACCCTTGCGGATGCTAATCTCCGTTTGGAGCTGTGTGGAGGCACAATGCTCCCCAAGAAGCCACTAGGGCCACAGTAATCTCCTCACGCCCTCGCACAATGCAAGATGCCGTGATTCCACTAAGGGACCCTTGAGGGCGGTCACCGAACCCGTACACTTTGGCAACCCTTGGGGGCGGTCACCGGAACCCGTCAAATTGCTCGGGGTGATCTCCACAACCTAATTGGAGACCCCGACGCTTTCAAAGAGCTTTACACCACAATGATTGAGCTCCGAACACCACCAACCGTCTAGGGCGCCCAAGCACCCAAGAGGAACAAGCTCAAGGGCACCAAGCACCCAAGAGTAATAAGCTTCTCAACTTGTAACTTCCACGTATCACGTGGAGAACTCAAACCAATGCACCAAATGCAATGGCAAGGACACGCGGAGTGCCCAGGTCCTTCTCTCCCAAATCCTACCAAAGCAACTAATGCTAGGGAGGAAAATGAGAGGAAGAACGAAAGAAGAACACAAAGAACTCCAAGATCTAGATCCAAGGGGTTCCCCTCACTTAGAGAAGAAAGTGATTGGTGGAAACATGGATCTAGATCTCCTCTCTCTTTTCCCTCAAGAACTAGCAAGAATCATTGGAGGGATTGAGAGTTAGCAACCTCGAAGAAGGTCAACAATGGGGGAAGAACACAAGCTCAAAGGATATGGTTCAATGGGGAAGAAGACCCCCTTTTATAGGTGGGGGAAAATCCAACCGTTATGCTCACAACCCGCACAGAGCGGTACTACCACTCGTCCTCATGGTACTACCGCTAGGGATCGCGGTACTACTGCTTGCGGTACAAAAAAATACTTCCGTACCTACCTCCGCAGGACTTGGGACGAGTTTTTTGGTTCGGAGCGATACTACCGTTGTAGGAGCCGCGGTAGTACCGCTCTGGAGCGGTAGTAAAAAATTACATCCGCTCCAATTCGCGGTAGTACCGCTGCAGCCTTTTCAGGACACCAAAACTGCCACAACTTTTGCAAACGGACTTCGAATTCGATGAAACCAAGTTTGTTGGAAAGCTAGCGACAAGGGCTAACACAATCTTGATAGAAATACCAATAATAAGCAAATTAGAAAAGGCCCAAAAGAAAATGGTGAGAACCCTTCCTCGGAGAAGACCGGTAAAACCTCCAACACCGAAAACATCATAGAAGACGCATGCAAACTCCGTTTTCGATGAACTCAAGCTTGTCATCAAGATGACCATAAGCTCTAAGAGTCACAAAGAGAATCAAACAAGAACCAAGAAACATGATGCAAGGATGCAATGGTTTGAGCTCTCTACGAACGATACGATCAAGCAACTCATCGAGAGCCCCCCTTGATAGTACGGCAATCGATCCTATAACCCGGTCTCCCACAACTACCATGAGACCGGTAAAATAGAAAACCTATCAAGGGCAAACCTTTGCCTTGCACATGGTCCACTTGAGCTAGATGATGACGATCTTCACTCCCTCAAGTTGGACCACCTTTCTTGATTGTGTTGGCTCGATGAAGACTAGATGATTGCTCCCCCATAGTCCACTATGGGTGAGCCACTCTTCAGCTCATCTTCACAAGTCCATTGACACCACAATGGATGGCAAGATTCAAGCACTTGATCTCTTCATGATGCTCCACTTGAACTTGCACACGGCAATCTTGATGACGATCACCACTTGATGTCATCCTTTCCATGGGTTGTATGATATCTTCCTCTTGATGCAAGCCCATGGATACGTACCTAACCCCACATAGAACTCTCACATAGACCATGGGTTAGTACACAAAGTGCAATGGACAATGCTTACCATACCATGGGATCACTTGATCCCTCTCGGTACATCTTCTACGCTTTGTGAGTTAATCAACTTGATTCACTATTGACTTAGTCTTGATCAACCTTGAATCTTTGCAACTCTCTTCATTTGGATGATGTATTGAAGGTAAACATGAATGATCACACAACCTTCTTCTTCAAGACATGCTTGCAATAAGCTCAACACTCGCATGACCAATCTTTGGATAATTCCTTAATAGCACCTTGGTCAACTCATAAACTCCTTGAAACCAACACATGGACTTCAAGAAAAGCCTATGGACAAATCCTTCAAATATAACTCATGACAACCATTAGTCCATAGAGATTGTCATCAATTACCAAAACTAAACATGGGGGCACCGCATGTTCTTTCAGGAGGTAGCTCAGGCGTTCAAGGAGAGGGTCATTAAGGAGGGCCATTGGGAGGAAGGAGGGGATGCGGACAATGTGTGGATGAAGATGGCGACTTGCGTTCGTAAGGTGGCCTCGAAGGAGTTTGGAGTGTCCAGGGGAAGGAGAAGCAAAGATAAGGATACCTGGTGGTAGAATGATGATGTCCAGAAGGCAATTAAAGAGAAGAAAGATTGCTTCAGACACCTATACCTGAATATGAGTGCAGACAACATAGAGGAGTACAAGATGGCGAAGAAGGCTGCAAAGCGAGCTGTTAGTGAAGCAAGGAGTCGGCCATATGAGGACCTCTACCAACGGTTAGGCACGAAGGAAGGCGAAAGGGACATTCATGAGATGGCCAAGATCCGAGAGAGGAAGACGAGGAATATTGGCCAAGTCAAATGCATCAAGGACGGAGCAGACCAACTCTTTGTGAAGGATGAGAAGATTAAGCATAGATGACGGGAGTACTTCGACAAACTATTCAATGGGGAGAATGAGAGTTCTACCATTGAACTGGATGACTCCTTTGACGATACCAGCATGCGTTTTGCGCGGCGAATCCAGGAGTCTAAGGTCATGGAGGCTTTAAAAAGGATGAAAGGAGGCAAGGCGACGGTCCCTGATTGTATCCCTATTGAGGTGTGGAAAGGCCTCAGGGACATAGTGATAGTATGGATAACCAAACTTTTCAACCTCATTTTTCGGGCAAACAAGATGCTAGAAGAATGAAGACGGAGTATATTAGTACCAATCTTCAAGAACAAGGGGGATGTTCAGAGTTGTACTAATTACCATGGAATTAAACTGATGAGCCATACAATGAAGCTATGGGAGCGGGCCATTGAGCACCGCTTAAGAAGAATGACAAGCGTGACCAAAAATCAGTTTGGTTTCATGCCTGGGAGGTCGACCATGGAAGCCATTTTCTTGGTACAACAACTTACAGAGAGATACGGGGAGCAAAAGAAGGACTTGCATATGGTGTTCATTGACTTGGAGAAGGCCTATGATAAGATACCGTGGAATGTCATGTGGTAGGCCTTGGAGAAACAAAAAGTCCCAGCAAAGTACATTACCCTCATCAAGGACATGTACGATAATATTGTGACAAGTGTTCGAACAAGTGATGACAACACTGATG
Organism: Triticum timopheevii; assembly: GCA_963921465.1. Taxonomy (NCBI): domain Eukaryota; kingdom Viridiplantae; phylum Streptophyta; class Magnoliopsida; order Poales; family Poaceae; genus Triticum; species Triticum timopheevii. The sequence continues at coordinate 486,329,358 of OY997274.1, forward strand.
ACTTCCCTATTAAGATAGGACTGCATCAGGGGTCAGTTTGGAGCCCTTGTCTTTTTGCCTGAGGTCACAAGGGATATACAAGGAGATATCCCATGGTGTATGCTCTTTACAGATGATGTGGTGCTAGTTGACGATAGTCGGACGAGAATAAATAGGAAGTTGGAGTTATGGAGACAAACCTTAGAATCGGAAGGGTTTAGCCTTAGTAGAACAAAAACCGAGTACATGATGTGCGGTTTCAGTACTACTAGGTGTGAGGAGGAGATAGTCTTGATGGGCAGGTGGTACCTCAGAAGGACACCTTTTGATATTTGGGATCAATGCTGCAGGAGGATGGGGGTATTGATGAAGATGTGACTCATCAAATCAAAGTCGTATAGATGAAGTGGCACCAAGCTTCTGGCATTCTCTGTGCAAGAGAGTGCCACAAAAACTAAAATGCAAGTTCTACAGGACGACGGTTCAACCCGCAATGTTATATCACACTGAGTGTTGGCTGACTAAAAGGCGACATATTCAACAGTTAGGTGTGATGAAGATGCGTATGTTGAGATGGATGTGTAGCCACACGAGGAAGGATCGGGTCCGGAATGATGATATACGAGATAGAGTTGGGGTAGCACCAATTGAAGAGAAGCTTGTCCAACGTCGTTCGAGATGATTTGGGCATATTCGGCGCAGGCCTCCAAAATCTCCAGTGCATAGTAGACGGCTAAAGCGTGTGGAGAATGTCAAGCGGGGTAGACCGAATTTGACATGGGAGGAGTCCGTTAAGAGAGACCTGAAGGGTTGAAGTATCATCAAAGAACTAGCTATGGACAAGGGTGCATGGAAGCTTACTATCCATGTGCCAGAGCCATGAGTTGGTCGCAAGATCTTATAGGTTTCATCTCTAGCCTATCCCAACTTGTTTGGTACAAAATGCTTTGTCGTTGTTGTTTATATACCGCACTACAAAGAATTATAGGTCTTGGATCATTGATCTTCTCTGCTTTTCTTTTCTTTTTTGCTCTGTGGATTGTAAATATAGTAGTGTTGTTCCATCCCAACGTCATTTGACCATCCCTAAAATTACAACTACGTAGACGGTCTCTGCAAGTCTATAAATAAGTTTCAGAAAATTGATCGGTAGTAGTTCGGTCGCACCCGAACAATAATATTCCAGCGGAAAATGCACCTAAGATCAAATATTTTGAGCCAGCTTCCATGGAAAATTCAGACTTTCTTTTTGATGTTGCGATCACATAAAAACATAAACTTTAAAGCTCAATAAGGCTTCCTTGATTTTTAGGATACCCGCAACGCAGGAATAGAAAAGCATATTCTTTACAAGATTAGCATGTGCGTTCATTGTGCGTAGGGAGAATGTAGAACTCTTCACATTATGCTGTGGATGAAAAAAAGGATATGAAAACTAATGCAAATGAATTCCAAGAAAAAAACCTATATTTGATAATAATCACACAAACCAGACAACTCACCTAGAAAAAATTCCTAAGGATTAGAATCCTACAGAATTCCTTGCAAAATCCTTTGAATCAAAGAGGCACTTGGAACATTTAGATCACCTTCTCACCAACACTTTTTGTAGAATAATAAAGCCCCGATCTCTTCAAATCTCCCATTACATCAAGGGCATCTTTTACTTCTCCTCTTGAGTATTCACAAAGAAATGCATTCATCTGTCTGACTACCTTTGTATCAACACGGTTAAGCACTTTTTTACCTTGGCTAAAAGTAGTCATGAATGGCGCACTTCAATCGGCCTTCATCTTCCACCCAACTCCTACGTCGTTGTGGAAATAAGTTGCATTTATTTCTCCTCCTTTTTAACCAATGGCTCTCCAAAAGGACTCACATTCTTTGATGGGCAATGGATCTTACTGTAGGTGCTGGCATGGTGATCTCAGCGAACTGTTATAAAGAGAACATAACAGGAAATCACGCACAAGCATTGGAAAAACCCATAGACAATTCACACAAACCAAGCAACTTTGTCACTTGAGGCAGATCCCCCACAGGCCATACCAGACAACACAACATCCCTGAAATAAGGGAACTCTTCTGAAGAGAGGATGAAATATGTTACGAGACGATTCTATTGCAGCTTCCCTTCTCTGTCTCGGAAATAATACAAAATGGAGATACAAAAAAAATACCAATGCAATGTACTTTTAACATGTCCTATGAGGTCCTGAGAAGCGGCAACCAAAATCTCCAAACAAAAGAATGAGAGGGGGGGTACACAACTCAGCTCAAGGAATCCCATTTTCTAAGGACAGAGATCTACAGATCCAGCCAGGCAGTGCTGCGGATGAGAGGAGCACCAGCAGCAGAAGAGTTAAAAAAAGTCAACACCACGATTACAAAAAGTAGTCGGGGGTCTTGCGCGTTGTGTCTGGCTCGATTTGCCGCGGCGCTGGATCGAATTGGAGGAAGTTCTGATCCATGTTCTCCCCAATCTCGAGAATCGCGGCCATGTTACCACACCGGTAACAGTAATTTGGCGCACTGAAAACTGTGACAACATTCTTCTCCTGCACAGTGATCGATATAAAGGCAAATCAATTATTCAAGTTTCCAGCAAGGATGTTTTCCAGTCTGATGCTCAAATGTCAGAGATGAAGGGAAATTCTATGTGCATGTTCATGTGTCAAGGAATTATGGACGGAAGGAATCTAACACACTGGAAACCAACCTGTGCCCAATTGAACCCTTCCATCACAAGTTGATGGGCCCTTGAAATAAGGCTAAGACCATTTGTATGGTTAAATTGTTGTGCTATATCTTGTCCAAATGTGTAGCCTGCTCCTCTTGGTGAAATTCCCCACCCGCATCGGTCATCTGGATCAGACCACAAAAGATCACACATAGGTCCTTCATGCGGGACCTACAGCCATTTTAGAGAACAGACAAAAAAAATAGTCAAGAGTATGACCTAAACACAGAATACAGCCCACATATTCTGCACAAGACAAAAATTCTTGAACCCAAAAAAGGTGCAATGAGGTCAAGTTCATGCAATATTAAGTCGACAAACTATACCAAGTACCAACCATAATGCATATTTTAATTTGAAAGCCATTTTCCCACTAAAACTGAACTAGCAAGTAAAATGCATGCAGGACTGGGGAACTGTGCAAACCACATAACTGCAACCAGTTAGAACACTTTGTCAACCTGGTCTTGGCAGAACATATAATTATACATCACGAAAGAACAGTTCACTATATCACTATAACTTCTTAGACGAATGATCCTATATAGCAAACCTCTGCTCGGGGATACTTGCTGTACATTGACGAGAAATTTACCATATCAGATAAATGTTTCTGAAGAATGCCAGGTGTGCCAATGCACATATGCAAGATAAATGAAACTCAATGGCAAAAACGGGGGGCTGCACATGACTTCCTTTGCTCAAGCCCAAGGATCGAGTTTGGCCTTCTAAATAAAGATTCAGAATCTACACATTGTTCTGTTCTAGAGCTACATTGACCCTCTAAAAAATGTTTGCATTGTCTATGGAGTAGTTCAAATCAACAGACTTCATGCATAAAATGATCCAGATTAGGCACCAGCTCAAACAGTAAAATGCAGTGTACCTCTTGTATGCGATCAAGAGAACGAATATTGTCCAATGTATCTAATGATGGAGAGAGACCACCATGGAGGCAAAATACCTACAAAACAGAAATTTCTTCTTTAACCAGGCGTACATGGGAATGAATTTTATGTCCATATTAACAGAGCAAACCAGCAAATTTGGTGGGAAAAAAAACCTGGTTTTCTATAAGAGCTGTGAGAGGCAAATAATCAAACAAATCTGTGAAGTACTTCCAGACATTTGCATTTCCGTACTTCCGTAAGCATTCATCATAGAAGCCATACCTGTAGCCAAGAACTCTGTCAGGAACACCTTTGAACACTATGGATAGGCTTGCATTTCAGAAAGTAGCACAATGCACACCCCAGGCTAAAGTTCAGATCATGATACAACTGTTATTAAGATAAAATTTATTCTTGGAATAACCATTTTCAGATTTATCTCTTCTCTGCACGAAGTAAATCAGCATCAGGTTATGACTTATGTCACCTACTTCAATATACCAGAGCGAACACAAACCCTACAATACATTAACTGCTAACATCTGAACTCCACATGGACCATTTACCACTGAATGAGATCTGGAAGTCGGCTAGCCGCCCTCACAACTCATTTATTTGTCTGTGACGGGTTTACTGACAGATAGTCATGGAAATGAACTTCAGGTGCGCCTAAATATGTCCATCCCGTCCATCCAAATATCATGTGAGAGTTAACAAGTATAAACCCGAAATATTGGTTCTACTGGATACTTCCATGACTTATTTTATTCAAATATAAGAATATAACAGATCGGATAGAAGATGAAAGATTTATATTGTTCCAAAGGAAAGGAAGGTAAAAGATTTTTACGAATTTTCCTAATACTTTGTTTATTTTACTGTTCACCGAGATCAGAGGAGCTCAAGTGCAGAAATGGACATTCGGAGAATGCATCTTTATTTAGTTATATACTCGTATAACTACCAGGCTACTGTGTAGCTATGTGCACTTCTTTTTTACCTTGGGATGTGATTGTTGGCAGGAACCTTATTACAGCCACCCCACAGAGACAAGTGGGTATAATTGAAACAAATATGCATGTCAAATTTTGATATGGATATTTGATCATTTGATGGATAAGCAATATATTCAGATGGAGTAATATATTTCAAACAATACTATGGTGCACAAAAGTATAGGATAAAAACTGTGAAGAAACATCTCAGTCAAAATTGTTGCACTGGGTCAAAGCATGTCACGATGTAAAACTATAAAGCCTGGAGACCATTTCACAATGTCAAAAAAATAATGCTAGATAGCCACCACTATTTGATTCTAAAAGCGAAAGCGGAGTTACATACGGAGTATATGATATACAGAGGGGGCAAGCCAAGCAACCTTAACGCAATATGGTACAGTATAAAGTTACTGCAAAAAACTACGGTTCTACTCCCTCCGTTCCAAATTACTCGTCGCAGAAATGGATGTATCTAGAACTAAAATACATCTAGATACATCCATACCTGCGACAAGTAATTTCGGAACGGAGGGAGTACATGCATCGTTGTCCAGTCATGTCATAGCGATATGATGACTAATTAAAAAATTATCAACCTTGGGGTAAAGAGTTTACACAGATTATGATTACTTCCACATTTTTCATGTATGTAGCAAATGAGATCTTTTTTTCCTTTTCCTACAAATTTATAAGCTGTTTCGTTTCACCTTCATGTTGAAGTCCAAGGGGTTTTTCATGTACTCCCTCCGTTCGGAATTACTTGTCTCGGAAATGGATGTATCTAGATGTATTTTAGTTCTAGATACATCCACTTCCGAGACAAGTAATTCCGAACGGAGGGAGTATGTAGCAAATGAGATCTTTTTTTTCTTTTCCTACAAATTTATAAGCTGTTTTGTTTCACCTTCATGTTGAAGTCCAAGGGGATAAAACAAAATTATATTCTGACGTGATCTCCGATCAAGAGCAGCTAGGGGTGAGAGAAGAATTGAAGGCCAAATTGCAAATCATAATTGATGGTTTATACCATTTAGGATGGTCAAATCACAATAACCTTCAGGCTTTTTCCCGTGCACTTCCAAAGCTTAGAGCTTGGCCAGTGCAGAAAGTCAGGAGCCTGGGTCAAATGCACAATTGTACCTTGGTTCGTACATTTGACTGAAACCATTACACACTGATCCATCGGCTTCACCTCCTCAAGTCATGATATCCCAAATTTTGTCCTACTTCACATCGCAAAATCATGATGCTGCAAATAATCTACAGTGGGTCCATCAGATGTGTCTTGCAGCAATACCAATCCATAGTGATCCCAACCCTCCCACTGTAGCTGCCCCTAGTCAAAACAATACCACAAACACCTAGCCTCCAACACATTAGAAATTCATCATATCACGAGAAGATTGTGTTGTGCAGCAATCCCACATAATAACAGGAGCAAGGTCCGACAGATTTGTTTCCACACTTAATGTTTCCTAATTTAATGTCTATGGTCTCATTGATTAAATTAACATATGGCTCGATGCATGAACAGACTGTTCGCCAATAATATTCAAGTATCATGTTATAGGTTTAGATCTTGGACAAGAATCTTAAATGAGTACTCCCTCCGTCCCATAATGTAAGACGTTTTTTGACGCTAGACTAGTGTCAAAAAACGTCTTACATTATGGGACGGAGGGAGTAGCAAGTAACTTAAAAGTAAAGAAGGCGAAAGTCACAAACCAGGAGACACCAAAGTAACATATGTACTAATCTTCTGACAGCGAAAACCTCTCAGTGCCTTTTCTACAACAAAGCATACTCGTGTCTGGAGATAATCCATTTCCAACTCAGCCATTCGAACAGATTTACGGAATAATGCCAATATGCTTTGCAGTAATTACAATTCAGAAGTACTATGCTGAAGCTAGCAATTGGCAACTGCTGTAAAAATTTTCAGAATCGAGAAAAAGGAACTCACACTTGAGTGATTTGTCGGCTCTCGTGATTTCCTCTCAAGATTGTGATTCTGTCTCTATAACGAACTTTGAGAGCCACTAATAATGAAACAGTCTCCACTGAATAGTAGCCACGGTCTGCAGCAAATGTTCATATAAAAATCAATGCAGTTATAACACAGAACCAAATGAACACAATCCAAAGAAAAATAAATTAATCAAATTATAGATAGAAAGGAAAGAACCCGTCAACTTAACTTAAATAATAGCATTTCTACCGAATGTCTACGAAACGATTATTCCTATTAAAGATACTCATTGAGTGGTGTATTATTTGTCTGATTCATATGTGTGCTGCATAAATACATCGGAAGCATGTGCTGTAGACACCATGGTTTTCAAAAGTAAGGGGTGCAACCCCGACAAATAATTACAAGTGCTTACAAATAAGGCAGTACGCTAGCGCCCTAGAAATCTTGCAAACAGAGCAAACAGCGCATAACAAGACAAAAACAAAAAGACTGGGAGATGGGTATACAATACGCACGTCCCACGTGGCTTAAAAGCCCATCATCTAATAGCCCCATCTACTCCTGTGACCTAATTGCCACAACCACTCCCTTCTCCCTCACCACAGCAGCGGAGCCACCCCGCTCCACCCCTTGCTCACATCAACAGACACCATCACACAACCCTACCTTCTGCCTCGCAAGCCCTCTCTTCTCCCTCGCCACAGCAGCACGGGGATGTAGTTTACCCGCCCAGGATCAGCGACAAGTGGGCAGCGGCAGAAAATTCTCTGTGGGCCCCATATGATAGATGGCTAAGGCGAGCGGAACAGCTTACCATCTAAGGGCAACGAAGCGACACCTTAGTCGACGAATGGCTGCCATTCTTACAACGTAATCAGGCTGAGATCAGTTCTAAGAATGCTTGCCACGCAGGGAAAAGCGTATGCGAATAACGACAAAAAAAAAAGCTGTTTGTCGCTCTACCGGGCAGCCTTTTGCCTTGTTAAATGAGGCAACAAAAGTCCAAGACCATCACTCCAATTCTCTAAATGCGCCGTTACTATAAGGAACATTTCAAGGATATCCATTCATGCCCATGAGAATCACTTCATACTCTCAATAAATTTTGATTCGGTTGACATATCTAATCCAAAACAGCATCCACCTATTTAATCAACCGAACAGGGCCTAGCATGATGGCACAATTCATTCTAGCAATTCATGGAACAAAAGTAAGAAAAAAAATGATTAGCATAAACAATCTATTCGCAGCCCCGTCAGCTCAAACCTCCCAATCCGCACAGACCAGGAGGGGAGGATCTACCGAATTGGTAGCCCCCCTGATTGCTCTCCGTCAATTAGAATCAGATCGAAGGACCTGACCGAATCCTTTGCGCGGATAAGGGCGGGGGCGGCGGGGACCTACCGACGTAGTCGCCCATGAAAAGGTAGTTGGTGTCGGGGGTGTCGCCCCCGATGCGGAAGAGCTCGATGAGGTCGTAGAACTGGCCGTGGATGTCGCCGCAGACGGTGACGGGGCAGCGCACGGGCTGCACGTTCCACTCCTCCATGAGGATCGCCTTGGCCTGCTCGCAGAGGGCCTTGACCTCGGCGTCCGGCAGGAACTTGCAGTCCCGCAGCAGCGAGATCTGCCGGTCCAGATCCGAGTGCGACGGCATCGTCGCTGCGCGCCGCTCCCCTCACGCCCGCCTACGAGCAAGGGCGCCGCCGGCGAGGAGGGGGCGGGGGCGGGGCCGCTGGGCTGTCGACGGGATCGGGGACGGAGGAGGCGGGGACGGAGGAGGAGGAGGAGGGCGTGTTCATGCCTCCATTTTTTTCCGCGTGTTTGCTATTGCAGGGAGGGTGGGGGGATTTTTTTGCTTCCTGGCTTGGCTGGCTGGCTGGCTGGCTGTGTGTGTGTTGGTATTTGTTTTGGTTTTGGCTTGGGCTGGGTGATTTGGTCCTCCTAAGAATGATTTTTATGAGGTGTTTATGGGAGGAAAGCTCCCGGACGCGTACTTTCCAGGTGTAGAGGGATTACACAAAGGCAGGATGTTCCGTGGAGGGGATGCATGTGGCTCTCTCTCTCTCTCTCTCTCTCTCTCTCGTGTGTGCGTGTGTGTGGCTGGCTTGGTCGTGTGCCTATCTGTAACGCAATTTGGCTTGGTTGCGGTTGGCTTGGCTCTGGCTATGTTAGAAGAACGGCTGTATTTTAAGCAGGTTTGTGTAGCAGTTGCGGTGCTTTTGGTTTAGTTATTATTTTGTGCACGTGAAGTGGTGAGCATGGTGTGTGAATTGTGTGTGCTTTTAGCCTCGGCGGATGCAAGGTGTAGTAGTAGAAGATAATCAGCGCCCCATAAATTTGGTCTGCGTGGGTCCAAAGGGGGGCTAAGGTGGTCAAAGGCATGTTTTTTCTACTATGTATTATTCTTTTCAGAATTTTCATAAATCAGTGATTTGTGATTGTTGACTAGGCATATATGTTTGACTTTTTAAAATGCATAAATTACACTTTCATGTGATGCAAGCTTATTGATTACCTAGACCATGTGCAATTACCTGCAACTCTTTTTATATTTTGTACATCATATCATCCTCTTCATGCTAGAAAGAAAATTATTATCTTTTTACAAAATCGGTCTTACTTTTGCATGGTGGTATGGGTTGGTATAAACCTCGTCCGGCCCAAACTCATACCTATATAATTTTCTATACCCACTCACTTTAATACTTATGGAGAAAGATTGCCACCCATGCTCAAACCCCATCAATTATTCTTATGCATGATGGGTAGCTAATGGGTACAATATAAAGCCCTCGCATGCAGTGGCGGAGCTTTCTTGGGGGGGTGGGGGGAACCTGGGCCATGCTCCCCCCCCCCCATATGCCTTAATATTTGGCCTAACTCTCCACTAAAATCAGCAGATGTTTGCCCCCCTTCAGCCGATACCCCCTCCCCCCCCCCCATTGATTTCATCTCAAGCTCCGCCACTGCTCGCATGACAAAAGCTAATTTGAGAAATGGGTGCGGGAGGCCACCGAGGTGGGCACAACCCACCTGGGCGCGCCAGGGGGCCCTGGCGCACCCTGGTGGGTTGTGCCCCCATCGAGGCACCCCCCCCCCCAGGTGCAGCTCAGGCCCAGTGGGTTCCTTCTGGTCCAGAAAAAATCTCCAAAAAGTTACGCGGTGTTTGGACTCCGTTTGATATTGATTTCCTGAGATGTAAAAAACAAGCAAAAAACAGCAACTGGCACTGGGCACTGGGTCAATAGGTTAGTCCCAAAAAATGATATAAAGTTGCTATAAAATGATTGTAAAACATCCAATAATGATAAAATAACAGCATGAAACACTTCATAAATTATAGATATGTTGGAGACGTATCAGCATCCCCAAGCTTAATTCCTACTAGTCCTCGAGTAGGTAAATGATAAAAGAAATAATTTATGAAGTGTGAATCTAGCAAAGTGCATAAGTTTGATCAATGACAATTTCAATCACTTTCCCTAGCATCATAACAGCAAAAAAATTCTCATAAAATTTCTCATGTTATAGTAGCAACCAATTCACATGTTAAGGTTCAAACAATGAATTCTCTTGAAACTCAAAAACATATGTTCTCAGTCACCAAGCAATTGCAATTCAACTTATTCAACAGAGTCTAAGTAAGAACTCCACACACTCAACCATCATATAATCTTTTATGATTGCTAACACTCACCGCATACACATGAGAAAAACGTTTCAACCGGTCACATAGAAAGATAGGGCTTATAATTTCACCTCCCAACGTATTCATCTTTGGGTGATGTCAACAAGAATAACTCATGCTACCCATATTCAACTGGACATATGTGCCTAGATCTTTCATCACCACATGATGCTTTCCAAAAGAGAAAAATAAAAAGGAATAGAGAGAAAAACATTGACTCTTTGCATAAAAGTAAATATTGAAAAGTAAAAGATAGGCCCTTCGCAGAGGGAAGTAGAGGTTGCCATGCGCTTATTTGTTTGTATGCTCAATCCCTTAGTGCAAAAGAATGTCACGATATATTGCCCCTTATGATAGCAACCTTTATTATGCAGTCTGTCGCTTTTATTCTTTGCCATCACAAGTACATACAACGCTCAGTTTGCTCTTACACTAAATGATCTAACACTTTTAGAAGCGATTTTTATTGCCTTATTGCACCAATGACAACTTACTTGAAGGACCTTGCTCAATCCTTGAAAATAATATTTGGGTTTAAGGCTTTTTGGATGCACAAGTAGTATCTCTACTTGCGGAATTTTTGGCTAGCAAAGATAGGGGGCAAGCACCACATGTTGAAGGATCTATGACAATATAACTTCTATGTGAATATGAACAAACATAAATCATTACGTTGTCTTCCTTGTCCAACGTCAATTTTGGCATATAATAGTTTGATGGGGGCTCACAATCACAAAAGATTTCCAAGATAGTATATTTGCATGTGAAAGTTCTCTTCCTTATACTAATTATTCGTGAATTGCTTGTATAACCATTATTGTGATTGTTAAGCTTCAAAAGCTTTCACTTCCTAAACCCAATGTGAAGCTACCACTAGGCTTGATATGATTTCAACTTCATAACATTCAATTTATTCAACAATTTACTCATAGGATATAAGTGAAGCACTAGAGCAAATGACAAACTACTCCAAAAATATATAAGTGAAGATCAATCAAGTAGTTAAGTAAATAGCTAGTTATGTGAGGGCTCTCTCTTATTTAAAACTTTCAGATCTAAGTACTTTATTAAAACAACAAGCAAAACAAAATAAAGTGACAATCCAAGGATAGCACACATCATGTGAAGAAGCAAAAACTTAGGCTCAACCGGTACTAACCGATAATTGTTGAAGAAGAAAGGTGGGATGCCTACGAGGGCATCACCAAGCTTAGATGCTTGAGACTTCTTGGAATATTAGCTTGGGATGCCTTGAGCATCCCCAAGCTTAGGCTCTTTTCACTCCTTATTCTCCTCATATTGACATCTCACCCGAAACTTGAAAACTTCAATCACACAAAACTTAACGGAACCTTGTGAGATAGGTTAGTATGATAAAGAGCAAACCATTTCACTTTTGGTACTATCAAAGACAAGATTCATAATTGTTTCCACACAATGCCTATTGTAGCATATCATTTCCACAATTTATATTGAGCAATATAAGCCATAGAAATAAGGAAACAAGCAAATTATGCATTGAAAACAGAATCTGTCAAAAACGGAATAGTCTGTACTAATCTGTAGTTCTGTACTCAAACCATACTTCTGCTACTCCAAAAAATATGAAAAACTTATGACCACGTGAGCAATTTGTATATTAATCTTCTGCAAAAAGAATCAACTCAAAAGCACTCTTCTGTTAAAAATGAGAGTTATTTTCGTGAGCGCAAGAGCTTATGTTTTTCAGAAGATCAAATCAACTATCACCCAACATGATCATAAAGGCTTTACTTGGCACTTTATTGAAACAAAGACAATAAAACATGATTGTCGGTGTCAAAACCGGCGGATGTCGGGTAAGGGGTCCCGAACTGTGCGTCTAGGTGGATGGTAACAGGAGACCAGGGACGCGATGTTTTTACCCAGGTTCGGGCCCTCTCGATGGAGGTAAAACCCTACTCCTGCTTGATTGATATTGATGATATGGGTAGTACAAGAGTGGATCTACCACGAGATCAAGGAGGCTAAACCCTAGAAGCTAGCCTATGGTATGATTGTTGTAATGGTTGTTCGTCCTACGGACTAAAACCCTCCGGTTTATATAGACACCGGAGAGGGCTAGGGTTACACAGAGTCGGTTACAATGGTAGGAGATCTACATATCCGTATTGCCAAGCTTGCCTTCCACGCCAAGGAAAGTCCCATCCGGACACGGGACGAAGTCTTCAATCTTGTATCTTCATAGTCTTGGAGTCCGGCCGACGATGATAGTCCGGCTATCCGGACACCCCCTAGTCCAGGACTCCCTCAGTAGCCCCTGAACCAGGCTTCAATGACGATGAGTCCGGCGTGCATATTGTTCGACATTGCAAGGCGGGTTCCTCCTCCGAATAATTCATAGAAGATTGTGAACACCAGGATAGTGTCCGGCTCTGCAAAATAAATTCCACATACTACCGCAGAGAGAATAATATTTACACGGATTCAATCTGCTGACGTATTTTGTGGCGTGACGTCACACCACTACCAAGCCTTTACTTGAATTGTTTTCATTATACCACCTCAGCACGTTTAGCGAAGCAGTTTCCTTGGCACGTCTTGTCGAAGCAGAGATCGTGTTCCCCTTATTCCGGGATTCCCATCAATACGGACGTGGGTAACCCAACCGCGCCATCGTCACGCCTCCTCTATCGAAGGTGAGTCCCAAACGGTCACGGGGACGGCTCTTGGTATTCTCCCTCTTTATAATGGGACCAAGGCACGTCTCTTTTCTTCAATCTTCAATCGAATCTGCCTTTTGCCCCGAGTTCCAACACCCAGAGCCCCAGATTCGAGCGCTTCGAACATTCAACAATGTCCGGCTCCGGCCTTCAGGGCCGGTGGATGCCCTCCTCCGTCACGGAAGAGGACGTGCTAAAGCTGAGAGAAGCCAGGTACCTGACCTACGAGATTTCGCATAGGTTGCCCGCCAAAGGGCAAGTCATTCCCACTCCCGAGCCCGGCGAGAGCGTCGTATTTGTTTCTCACCTCCGTCGGGGTTTAGGCTTCCCGATGGATCCTTTTGTGAGAGGGCTCATGTTTACTACGGGTTGGAATTCCACGACTTGGCTCCGGAGTCCATCCTCCACATCTCATCATTCATTGTCGTCTGCGAAGCCTTCCTCCGCACTACCCCTCACTTTGGTTTGTGGCTCAAAACCTTCAACGTGGAGCCGAAGATGCTCGAGGGGCGTCAAGCAGAGTGCGGCGGGGCGGTTGTAAGCAGGAGGGCCGATGCTCCATGGCCCGAGGGCTCTTTCTAGGAGGAGCTCGGCTTGTGGCAACAGGAGTGGTTCCATATTACCGCTCCCAGGGGCAGCAGGCAGAAGCCGCCGCCCATCTTTCGCTCGGGCCCTCCACAACGGCTGATGTCATGGGTCAACCAAGGGCTCAACTGGGGGCCATCAAAGGACGTACCCCTATTGCAGGGCCGGATTCGAGACCTCCAAGAGAGGGAGATCAATCTGGTCATAGTGATGCAGGTTATGCTGATTCGGCGTCTTTTGCCCTGCAAACGTCGCCCCCTCCGTCTGTGGGAATTCAATCCAGAGGGGCCACGAGCTCTTCAACACTTCATGGGTACGACACCAGTGGAGATGTATAAATTGTTCTTCGGATCACAAGAGGTGTGTCCGAAATTGACCGAGGATGCCGACCTGAGCTGCAATCGCCCGGATGCTCAATTAAGTAGCCCTGTGTCCGGACATACTGTTTGTTTGCGTATTCTTGAATTTGCCTTTTAACCAATCGTCCTTTGAACAGGAGTGGATAGCGCAAGCCAAACTGATACGGTGTCCGGCCCCCCTCCCAGAGACCACGCCGGATCCGGTGTTGGTCAAGATGTTGGAGGTTGTGCCTCTAGAGGAGGGCAAAGGGGAAAACAGAGAAACTACCGCCTCTACTAAGGAGGCTTTGGAGAAAGGGGGGATCGAGAATCCCTCCCTTCATGGGGAGAAGAGGACCGCTTCCGAAGACCCGGAGGATAAGACCTCAAAGCGGGGGAAGAAATCTTCACCAGAGGGTCCTACGCCGGGGGAGACCCCGGCCGCACTATCTCCCCTGAGGAATCAGCCCTCCAGCGAGCCGTAAGTAGGAAAAGGGGAGTTTTGTAATAAGGGACATCCCTATTTTTGCTTCTGAGGATAACCGAAGTTTTTACCTTGTAGTTCGGATCTCCATCCTTCTCAGATGAGCTCGTCTTCAGGGGACCTTCGTCCGGAGATGATGGAGAGCGAGACACCTCCATCTGCCGCACCGTCAGGTGGGGCGGACGACCCTGAAGTGTCGTCACGGAGGGTATCCCCGAGTCCGGCAGGGCCGGAGAGTTCTGAAGGAAATATGCCCTAGAGGCAATAATAAAGTTATTATTTATTTCCTTATTTCATGATAAATGTTTATTATTCATGCTATAATTATATTAACCGGAAAAATAATACATGTGTGAATACATAAACAAACATAGTGTCACTAGTATGCCTCTACTTGACTAGCTCGTGAATCAAAGATGGTTAAGTTTCCTAGCCATAGACATGAGTTGTCATTTGATTAATGGGATCACATCATTAGGAGAATGATGTGATTGACTTGACCCATTCCGTTAGCTTAGCACTTGATCGTTTAGTATGTTGCTATTGCTTTCTTCATGACTTATACATGTTCTTGTAACTATGAGACTATGCAACTCCCCTTTACCGGAGGAACACTTTGGGTGCTACCAAACGTCACAACGTAACTGGGTGATTATAAAGGAGTACTACAGGTGTCTCCAATGGTACATGTTGAGTTGGCGTATTTCGAGATTAGGTTTTGTCACTCTGATTGTCGGAGAGGTATCTCTGGGCACTCTCGGTAATGCACATCACTATAAGTCTTGCAAGCAATGTGACTAATGAGTTAGTTGCGGGATGATGCATTACGTAACGAGTAAAGAGACTTGCCGGTAACAATATTGAACTAGGTATTGGATACCGACGATCGAATCTCGGGCAAGTAACATACCGATGACAAAGGGAACAATGTATGTTGTTATGCGGTTTGACCGATAAAGATCTTCGTAGAATATGTAGGAGCCAATATGAGCATCCAGGTTCCTCTATTGGTTATTGACCGAGAATAGTTCTAGGTCATGTCTACATAGTTCTCGAACCCGTAGGGTCCGCACGCTTAAGGTTTCGATGACAGTTTTATTACGAGTTTATGAGTTTTGATGTACCGAAGGAGTTCGGAGTCCCGGATGAGATCGGGGACATGACGAGGAGTCTCGAAATGGTCGAGACGTAAAGATCGATATATTGGACGACTATATTCGGAGTTCGGAAAGGTTCCGAGTGAGTCGGGTATTTTTCGGAGTACCGGAGAGTTACGGGAATTCGCCGGGGAGAAGTATTGGGCCTTATTGGGCCATACGGGAAAGAGAGAGGGGCTGCCTAGGGTAGGCCGCGCGCCCCCCCATGGCCTAGTCCGAATTGGACTAGGGGGAGGGGCCGGACCCCCTCCTTCCTTCCCTTCTCTCTTCCCCTTCCTTGTCTCCTACTCCTACTACTTGGAAGGTCTCCTAGTTGGACTAGGAAACGGGGAATCCTACTCCCGGTGGGAGTAGGACTCCCCTAGGGCGCGCCATAGAGAGGGCCAGCCCTCCCCTCCTCCACTCCTTTATATACGGGGGCAGGGGGCACCCCATAGACACACAAGTTGATCTACGGATCGTTCCTTAGCCGTATGCGGTGCCCCCCTCCACCATATTCCACCTTGGTCATATTGTTGCGGTGCTTAGGCGAAGCCCTGCGCCGGTAGAACATCATCATCGTCACCACGCCGTCGTGCTGACGGAACTCATCCCCGACGCTTCGCTGGATTGGAGCCCGAGGGACGTCATCGAGCTGGACGTGTGCTGAACACGGAGGTGCCGTACGTTCGGTGCTTGGATCGGTCGAATCGTGAAGACGTACGACTACATCAACCGCGTTGTCATAACGCTTCCGCTTAACGGTCTACGAGGGTACGTAGACAACACTCTCCCCTCTCGTTGCTATGCATCACCATGATCTTGCGTGTGCGTAGGAAAATTTTGAAATTACTACGTTCCCCAACAGTGGCATCCGAGCCTAGGTTTTATGCGTTGATGTTATATGCACGAGTAGAACACAAGTGAGTTGTGGGCGATACAAGTCATACTGCTTACCAGCATGTCATACTTTGGTTCGGCGGTATTGTTGGATGAAGCGGCCCGGACCGACATTACGCATACGCTTACGCGAGACTGGTTCTTTTTTTTTTTGAAACTTACGCAAGACTGGTTCTACCGACGTGCTTTGCACACAGGTGGCTGGCGGGTGTCAGTTTCTCCAACTTTAGTTGAACCGAGTGTGGCTACGCCCGGTCCTTGCGAAGGTTAAAACAACACTAACTTGACGAACTATCGTTGTGGTTTTGATGCGTAGGTAAGAACGGTTCTTGCTAAGCCCGTAGCAGCCACGTAAAACTTGCAACAACAAAGTAGAGGACGTCTAACTTGTTTTTGCAGGGCATGTTGTGATGTGATATGGTCAAGACATGATAAGATATAAGTTGTTGTATGAGATGATCATGTTTTGTTGAAGTTATCGGCAACTGGCAGAAGCCCTATGGATGTCTCTTTGTTGCATAATATGCAAGTGCCAAATAATTGCTTTACTTTATCGCTATACGATAGCAATAGTTGCAAGAGCAATAGTTGGTGAGACAACCATGTGATGACACATCGATATAGATCAAGATGATGAAGATCATGGTGTCGTGCCGTTGACGATAGAGATCATGACAGTACTTTGGAGATGGAGATCAAAGGCGCAAGATGATCATGGCCATATCATATCACATATTTTGATTGCATATGATGTTTATCTATTATACATCTTATTCTTGCTTTGATTGACGGTAGCATTCTAAGATGATCTCTCACTAATTATCAAGAAGTGTTCTCCCTGAGTATGCACCGTTGCCAAAGTTCGTCGTGCCCAGACACCACATGATGATCGGGTGTGATAAGCTCCACGTTCATCTACAACGGGTGCAAGCCAGTTTTGCACACGCGGAATACTCAGGTTAAACTTGACGAGCCTAGCATATGCAGATATGGCCTCGGAGCATGGAGACCGAAAGGTCGAGCGTGAATCATATAGTAGATATGATCAACATAGTGATGTTCACCATTGAAAACTACTCCATCTCACGTGATGATCGGTTATGGTTTAGTTGATTTGGATCACGTGATCACTTAGATGACTAGAGAGATGTCTGTCTAAGTGGGAGTTCTTAAGTAATATGATTAATTGAACTTAAATTTATCATGAACTTAGTCCTGGTAGTATTTTGCAAATTATGTTGTAAGATCAATAGCTTGCATTGTTGCTTTCATATGTTTATTTTGATATGTTCCTAGAGAAAATTGTGTTGAAAAATGTTAGTAGCAATGATGCAGATTGGATCCGCGATCTGAGGTTTATCCTCATTGCTGCACAGAAGAATTATGTCCTTAATGCACCGCTAGGTGACAGACCTATTGCAGGAGCAGATGTAGACGTTATGAACATTTGGCTAGCTCAATATGATGACTACTTGATAGTTTTGTGCACCATGCTTTATGGCTTAGAATCGGGACTTCCAAGATGTTTTGAACGTCATGGACCATATGAGATGTTCCAGAAATTGAAGTTGATATTTCAAGCAAATACCCGAGTTGAGAGATATGAAGTCTCCAACAAGTTCTATAGCTAAAAGATGGAGGAAAATTGCTCAACTAGTGAGCATGTGCTCAGATTGTCTGGGTACTTCAATCGCTTGAATCAAGTGGGAGTTAATCTTCCAGATAAGATAGTGATTGACAGAATTCTCTAGTCACCATCACTAAGTTACTAGAACTTCATGATGAACCATAATATGCAAGGGATGACGTAAACGATTCCCGAGCTCTTCGTGATGTTGAAATCAACGAAGGTAGAAATCAAGAAAGAGCATCAAGTGTTGATGATTGACAGAGATCACTAGTTTCAAGAAAAGGGCAAAGGGAAAGAAAGGGAAACTTCAAGAAGAATGGCAAACAAGTTGTCACTCCCGTGAAGAAGACCAAAGCTGGACCAAAGCCTGAAACTGAGTGCTTACACTGCAAAAGAAATGGTCACTGGAAGCGGAAATGCCCTAAATATTTGGTGGATAAGAAGGATGGCAAAGTGAGCAAGGGTGTATTTGATATACAGGTGTTTGATGTGTGCCTTACTAGTGTTTATAGTAGCCCCTGAGTATTTGATACTTGTTCGATTGCTAAGATTAGTAAATCGAAACATGAGTTACATAATAAACAGAGACTAGTTGAGGGGAAGTGACGATGAGTGTTGGAAATAGTTCCAAGATTGATATGATCATCATCACACACTCCCTATATTTTCGAGATTAGTGTTAAACCTAAATAAATGTTATTTAGCGTTTGCGTTGAGCATGAATATGATTTGATCATGTTTGTTGCGATACAGTTATTCATTTGAAGTTAAAGAATAATTGTTATTCTGTTTACATGAATAAGACCTTCGATGGTTATACACCCAATGAAAATAGTTTGTTGGATCTCGATCGTAGTGATACACATATTCATAATATTGATGCCAAAAGATGCAAAGTTAATAATGATAGTGCAACTTATTTGTGGCACTGCCGTTTGGGTCATATCGGTGTAAAGCGCATGAAGAAACTCCATAAAGATGGATTTTTGGAATCACTTGGTTATGAATCATTTGATGCTTGCGAACCGTGTCTTTTGGGCAAGATGACTAAAACTCCGTTCTCCGGAACAATGGAACAAGCTACTGACTTATTGGAAATAATACATACCGATGTATGCGATCCAATGACTGTTGATGCTCGTGGCAAGTATCGTTATTTTCTGACCTTCACAAGATGATTTGAGCAGATATGGGTATATCTACTTGATGAAACATAAGTCTGAAATAGTTGAAAGGTTCAAAGAATTTCAGAGTGAAGTAGAAAAATCATCATAACAAGAAAATAAAGATTCTGCGATCTGATCGCGGAGACGAATATTTGAGTTACGAGTTTGGTCTTCAATTAAAACAATGTGGAATAGTTTCACAGCTCACGCCACCTGGAACACCACAATGTTATGGTGTGTCCAAACATCGTAACCGCACTTTATTGGATATAGTGCGATCTATGATGTCTCTTACTGATTTACCACTATTGTTTTTGGGTTATGCATTAGAGACAGCTGCATTCACGTTAAAAGGGCACCATCTAAATCCGTTGTGACGACACCATATGAACTGTGGTTTAGCAAGAAACCCAAGTTGCCGTTTCTTAAAGTTTGGGGCTGCGATGCTTATGTGAAAAGGTTTCATCCTGATAAGCTCGAACCCAAATCGGAGAAAATGTGTCTTCATAGGATACCCAAAAGAGACTGTTGGGTACACCTTCTATCAGAGATCTGAGGGCAAGATTTTCGTTGCTAAATTCGGATCCTTTCTAGAGAAGGATTTTCTCTCGAAAGAAGTGAGTGGGAGGAAAGTAGAGCTTGATAAGGTAATTTGTACCTTCTCCCGAATTGGAAAGTAGTTCATCACAGAAATCTGTTCCTGCGACTACTACACCAATTAGTGAGGAAGCTAATGATGATGATCATGTAACTTCAGATCAAGTTACTACCGAACCTTGTAGGTCTTCCAGAGTACGGTTCGCACCAGAGTGGTACGGTAATGCTGTTCTGGAAGTCATGTTACTAGACCATGATGAACCTACGAACTATGAGGAAGCGATGATGAGCCCAGATTCCGCAAAATGGCTTAAGGCCATGAAATCTGAGATGGGATCCATGTATGAGAACAAAGTGTGGACTTTGGTGGAGTTGCCCGATGATCGTCAAGCCATATTGTATAAATGGATCTTCAAGAGGAAGACAGACGTTGATAGTAGTGTTACTATCTACAAAGCTCGACTTGTCGCAAAAAGGTTTTTGACAAGTTCAAGGTGTTGACTACAATGAGATTTTCTCAACTGTAGCGATGCTTAAGTCTGTCCGAATCATGTTAGCAATTGCCACAATTTATAAAATCTGGCAAATGGATATCAAAACTGCATTCCTTAATGGTTTTCTCAAAGAAGAGTTGTATATGATGCAACCAGAAGGTTTTGTCAATCCTAAAGGTACTAACAAAATGTGTATGCTCCAGCGATCCATCTATGGACTGGTGCAAGCATCTCGGAGTTGGAATATATGCTTTGATGAGTTGATCAAAGCATATAGTTTTGTACAGACTTACGGTGAAGCCTGTATTTACAAGAAAGTGAGTGGGAGCACTGCAACATTTCTGATAAGTATATGTGAATGACATATTGTTGATCGGAATAATGTAGAATTATTCTGGAAAGCATAAAGGAGTGTTTGAAAAGGAGTTTTTCAAAAGAAAGACCTCGGTGAAGCTGCTTACATATTGAGCATCAAGATCTATATAGATAGATCAAGACGCTTGATAAGTTCTTCAATGAGTACATACCTTGATAATTTTTTTGAAGTAGTTCAAAATGGAACAGTCAAAGAAAGAGTTCTTGCCTGTGTTGCAAAAGGTGTGAAATTGAGTAAGACTCAAATCCCGACCATGGCAGAAAATAGAAAAGAGAATGAAAGTCATTCCCTATGCCTCAGTCATAGGTTCTATAGAGTATGCTATGATATGTATCAGACCTATTGTATACCTTGCTCTGAATTTGGCAAGGGAGTACAATAGTAATCTAGGAGTAGATCACTGGACATTGGTCAAGAATATCCTTAGTGAGGACTAAGGAAATATTTCTCGATTATGGAGGTGATAAAAGAGCCCATCGTAAAGAGTTACATCGGTGCAAGCTTTTACACCGATCCAGATGACTCTAAGTCTCAATCTGGATACATATTGAAAGTGGGAGCAATTAGCTAGAGTAGCTCCGTACAGAGCATTGTAGACATAGAATATTTGCAAAATACATACGGCTCTGAATATGACAGACCCGTTGACTAAGCTTCTCTCATGAGCAAAACATGATCACACCTTAGTACTCTTTGGGTGTTAATCACATAAGCGATGTGAACTAGATTATTGACTCTAGTAAACCCTTTGGGTGTTGGTCACATGACGATGTGAACTATGGGTGTTAATAATATACAGATATGATTATTGGTGTTAAATCACATGGCGATGTGAACTAGATTATTGACTCTAGTGCAAGTGGGAGACTGAAGGAAATATGCCCTAGAGGCAATAATAAAGTTATTATTTATTTCCTTATTTCATGATAAATGTTTATTATTCATGCTAGAATTGTATTAACCGGAAACACAATACATGTGTGAATACATAGACAAACATAGTGTCACTAGTATGCCTCTACTTGACTAGCTCGTGAATCAAAGATGGTTAAGTTTCCTAGCCATAGACATGAGTTGTCATTTGATTAATGGGATCACATCATTAGGAGAATGATGTGATTGACTTGACCCATTCCGTTAGCTTAGCACTTGATCGTTTAGTATGTTGCTATTGCTTTCTTCATGACTTATACATGTTCCTGTAACTATGAGACTATGCAACTCCCGTTTACCGGAGGAACACTTTGGGTGCTACCAAACGTCACAACGTAACTGGGTGATTATAAAGGAGTACTACAGGTGTCTCCAATGGTACATGTTGAGTTGGCGTATTTCGAGATTAGGTTTTGTCACTCCGATTGTCGGAGAGGTATCTCTGGGCCCTCTCGATAATGCACATCACTATAAGCCTTGCAAACAATGTGACTAATGAGTTAGTTGCGGGATGATGCATTACGTAACGAGTAAAGAGACTTGCCGGTAACGAGATTGAACTAGGTATTGGATATCGACGATCAAATCTCGGGCAAGTAACATACCGATGACAAAGGGAACAATGTATGTTGTTATGCGGTTTGACCGATAAAGATCTTCGTAGAATATGTAGGAGCCAATATGAGCATCCAGGTTCCGCTATTGGTTATTGACCGAGAATAGTTCTAGGTCATGTCTACATAGTTCTCGAACCCGTAGGGTCCGCACGCTTAAGGTTTCGATGACAGTTTTATTATGAGTTTATGAGTTTTGATGTATTGAAGGAGTTCGGAGTCCCGGATGAGATCAGGGACATGACGAGGAGTCTCGAAATGGTCGAGACGTAAAGATCGATATATTGGACGACTATATTCGGAGTTCGGAAAGGTTCCGAGTGAATCGGGTATTTTTCGGAGTACCGGAGAGTTACGGGAATTCACCGGGGAGAAGTATTGGGCCTTATTGGGCCATACGGGAAAGAGAGAGGGGCTGCCTAGGGTAGGCCGCGCGCCCCCCATGGGTTTCCAGCACATTTTTTTCAGAAATATTGGTATTTATGCGGTGAAGAGGTGACCAAGGTTGTTATTCGGATTTTGAAGGGGGAAGACTCCCTTGAGGAGATCAACAGGACGTTCATTGTTATTATCCCTAAGGTAAATAACCCAACTTTTTTGTCTCAGTTCCGACCCATTAGCTTGTGCAATGTGATTTTCAAGATCGCATCAAAAGTGCTAGCTAACAGACTGAAGCTGATTCTCCCTAAGATCATTTCCGAAGAGCAGTCGGCCTTTGTGCCAGGTAGACTCATTACTGATAATGTCATAACGGCGTATGAGTGCTTGCATTACATGAAAAATAATAGAAGTAAGAAGAATTCCCATTGTGTTGTAAAGTTGGATATGCAGAAAGCCTATGACCGTCTAGAATGGAACTATCTCGAAGCAATCATGAAGAAGTTGGGAATTAGTAACCAGTTTGTAGATGCAGTTATGAGGGGAGTAAAATCAGTTTCTTACTCGGTCCTCTTCAATGGAGGTCCAACAAGGCAATTTTTGCCATCCAGAGGGATTCGACAAGGTGTCCCAATTTCGCCATATTTATTTCTCTTAGCAAGCGAAGGTCTGTCTTGTTTAATGCAGCATGCAAGCGGAGTTGGCGGTCTAGAAGGAATTCAAATTGCACCCCAAGCACCTCGCATTAACCTGCTACTCTTTGCTGATGATTGTATTTTATTCAGTAAAGCATCAAGAGAGAAGGCGGAAGCATTGAATAATGTGCTCAATACATATTGCCAAGCATCATGGCAGCGGATCAACAATGACAAGTCCTACATTTATTTTGGAAAGGGCTGCCCAGAGGCTGTCCGGCAAGAGGTAAAGACCACGCTGAATGTTACAAACGAAACCTTAAATGAGAAATACTTGGGTCTTCCTTCTGATGTTGGAAGGTCGAAGAATGGAGCATTTGCCTATCTCAAGGACAGGGTGTGGAAAAGGGTGCAAGGATCCATGGAGAAATTATTGGCGGGAAGTGGAAAGAAGTTCTTATCAAATCTATTGTGCAGGCGATACCCACGTATTCCATGTCGGTTTTCAAGTTACCTAGAGGACTATGCGAGCATATTACGTCCCTGATCTGCAAATTCTGGTGGGGAAGTAAAGTGGGAGAGAGGAAAACAGCACGGGTGGCATGGGACGACATGATTATGCCAAAATACAAGGGAGGTCTTGGTTTCCGAGATATAGAAATTTTTAACTTGGCACTACTTGCTCGCCAAGCTTGGAGATTGGTGCAAGAGCCGGAATCACTCAGTGCATGCATCCTAAAAGCAGTTTATTTTCCCCTTGGAGAACTTCTGACGGCTGAATTGGGTACCCGACCATCTCAAGTGTGGAGAGCTATATGCGAGGGGAGGGATACGCTCAAGGTTGGCATCATCAGAAGAATTGGAGACGGGCGCGACACACGGATATGGGAAGATAATTGGTTACCACGGGACTTTAAACTCCGACCAATTAGTGCCATTTCATCTAGTCGACCGGAGAAGGTCTCATAGTTGATGTGTCCGGTTACCAGAACGTGGGATGGGATAGCTTTGAACATGCACTTGCTACCAATGGATGCAGAAGTCGTTCGTCAAATACCCTTAGGACATCTGAATTAAAAAGACTGTTGGGGCTGGCATTATGAGGGGAATGGAAACTTCTCCGTGAGATCCTGCTATCGACTATTAGTGGAAACCAAAATGAGGCGTGAAGCATGGATGAATGGGGAAACTGAAAACTCAAATGTTGAGAGCCAGGATAGAAATTGGATGAAGTTGTGGAAGGTACGAGTCCCGCCAAAATTGCGCTTGTTCGCATGGAGGCTGGCGCACTCGTCACTACCGACGGGTGAGGAGCGGACAAAACGTCACATGACCACATCACCTGTTTGCTCAATATATAGTGCAGCTTATGATTCCTGGAGACATGCCCTTCTAGACTGTAACATGGCTAAGAGTGTGTGGGCACTCAGAGATGACGATTCATGTGTGGCCCTGTATGGAGATGAGACGCCGGATGCTAAGCTGTGGTTGTTTGGTTTATTTAGCACACTCAGCAGTGACAAAGTCGTGGAGGTTTTGGTTACATTGTGGTCCATATGGTACGCATGACGGCGGGCTATACATGAAAATGAGTTCCAGAGTCCTCTCTCAACACATCTTTTTATAAACAGGTTTCTTGATGAACTAAAGGGCCATGACTCTATGCCACAAAAGCATGGCCCGACGAGCAAACCAGCAGCGCCAAAGTGGATTCCCCCAGTTCCTGGAGACATCAAACTCAATGTGGATGCAGCAGTTGCCAAATCCACCAGTAGAGGAGCTGTTGGGGTGGTATGCCGAGATGAGCAGGGAAGCTTTAGAGGGGCTGTTGTTTTTGAGGGGCTGACGGAGCCTGAAACTTTAGAAGCTTTGGCTTGTAGGGAGGCCTTGGCTTTGGGACATGATCTTCACTTGGGAAAGCTTCAAGTAGCAACTGACTGTCTGAGAGTCATCAAGGAGATAGAGTCTGATAAGAACTTTGGTGGTCATTGCATGATAATTAGAGAGATTAGATCTTTAAGTTCTTCTTTTTTGGCTTGTACTTTTAGCCATGAGCAGTGTAGCAGCAATGGTGAGGCTGATAGATTAGCTAAGATGGCATCTTCTCTCAGTCTGGGACGCCATGTGTGGCTGGTGGAGCCTCCTGAACATTTATGTATTCCCTGGAACATTGAGATGTAATAAAGCTGCGTTGTTCTCTCAAAAAAAATAGTCCGAATTGGACTAGGGGGAGGGGCCGCACCCCCTCCTTCCTTCCCTTCTCTCTTCCCCTTCCTTGTCTCCTACTCCTACTACTTGGAAGGTCTCCTAGTTGGACTAGGAAAGGGGGAATCCTACTCCCGGTGGGAGTAGGACTCCCCTAGGGCGCGCCATAGAGAGGGCCGGCCCTCCCCTCCTCCACTCCTTTATATACGGGGGCAGGGGGCACCCCATAGACACACAAGTTGATCTATGGATCGTTCCTTAGCCGTGTGTGGTGCCCCCCTCCACCATATTCCACCTCGGTCATATCGTTGCGGTGCTTAGGCGAAGCCCTGCGCCGGTAGAACATCATCATCATCACCACGCCGTCGTGCTGACGGAACTCATCCCTGACGCTTCGCTGGATTGGAGCCCGAGGGACATCATCGAGCTGGACGTGTGCTGAACACGGAGGTGCCGTACGTTCGGTGCTTGGATCGGTCGAATCGTGAAGACGTATGACTACATCAACCGCGTTGTCATAACGCTTCCGCTTAACGGTCTACGAGGGTATGTAGACAACACTCTCCCCTCTCGTTGCTATGCATCACCATGATCTTGCATGTGCGTAGGAAATTTTTGAAATTACTACGTTCCCCAACAAGTTCGGCACCAACTGGTGTATGGCCGGGGGAGCTGAAGGATCTGCTTGAGAAGGCGTCTATCTCAGAAGATCACCGTACATTAATGAGTACGGTGATTGAAAGAATTTCATCCGCCGAGGGCGGGTTGCATGATGCCGTCAGAAGTTTGCTGGCAGGGTTTGAGGTACGTAAAAATGACATACCTTTTGACAGTTTTACACATAAAGTGCGCCCTGTATAGATAGTAGCCCCTGAGACTCGGTATGTTGTCGAAAACGACAGCGTGCTGAGGATCATAATCTTAGGTATTAATTTTCGCCTTTCCTATGCAGGTGGCGGATAGTCCGGTGGCCAGCCGGACTGATGGAATTGCCGAACTAAAGCGGCAACTCGACGTTGCGGATGCGGACATCGCGCTGGTCAATAAATGATTTGACGAGTCGCAAGGTAA
Source organism: Triticum timopheevii (assembly GCA_963921465.1). NCBI lineage: Eukaryota > Viridiplantae > Streptophyta > Magnoliopsida > Poales > Poaceae > Triticum > Triticum timopheevii. The sequence continues at coordinate 486,355,873 of OY997274.1, forward strand.
GTTGTTTCTCCGTGGTCACCTAGTAAGGAAGCTGATGCTCACTCCTTACAACATGTGTGCTTAATGTAGATGGTGCCGCTGCTGTGGAGGACCTTCGAGCAGAGCTTGCTCGAGCCAAGGAGCAGGCCAGAAGGAGTGATGCGGCTGCCTCGAAGGCGGCCGAAGAGCTAGAAGCCGAAAAGGCCGCTCACTGCCGAAGCAGGGAGGAGATGGCCAAAATGGCCGTGAAGCTGAAAGATGTTTCCGACCGCTGTGAGGTTCTTGAAAAAGAGCGCCGAGCGGAGCAAGAAGACCTGAAGAAGGCCACCGCCGAAGCCAAGGATGCCCGTTCTGCAATGAGGGCTATAAAGGAGGAGTTGCGCCAGGCCGGAGATATTGTGGCTGGCAAGCCCTTTCTGCTGCGCAGGAGGTTCACAGATCCGAAGTATGCTCAGCTTGGCCAGCTGTGGGGTCCGGAGGATCCTTATATGGATTTGGCCGCGAGTGCGGCAGATGCTGTTGTGCACTTCCGAAGTCAAAAGGATCACGAGACGGAAGAGCTTTTTTGGTCTCAATTCCACAGTCCGGAGCGTTCACTTCCGCTGACCGATCGGTTGGCTGAGTGGGCTGAGCTGAATAGATTGCCCGGACTTGCCATGACAGATATCGTGGCTCATGTATGGCCGGATAGGCCCAAGCCGAAGAGTTATTTTGGCCTATTGCAGCAATTCCTTGGGGCGGTGTCGCACATCAAGGCGATGAAGCAGTCAGCCTGCATAGAGGATGCGCGGATGGCGCTCGCCCGTGTGAAGACACATTGGACGGAGATGGATGCCACCGCTGTTGCAACCCGGGGTTCGAACGAGAGCCGGTTACCCGCCGAGCACTATTTTGGCGAAGTTCTGCGGGGTGCTCGTGTAATAGAGTCGCAATGCTCAAAAAATGTCATGTTCAAATGATCTTTATGGTTTGTAAAACGATATTCATAATATAAATGCTTTTTATACTTGTGTGTTCAAGTATTGAAATATCTCTTGTGCGGCCGTTAGTGTATACTTGTGTATAACCTGAAAGATGGCAGTCTTCGGCTTCAGCCCCCACGCACATGGTGCGAGGGTGTTTGCAAAATAGCGCATTTTCACACTTAATCCAACGTCTTGGTCCTGTGAAGGAGGTGGTAGCGTAGCAAACGAGGCAACCGGACTATAATGCTTTATCACTTTCACTTAGCCATAGGAGTTCGAAGGTGGGGCTATGATATAGCCCCTAGGGGCACCACGCTCTCCGGATTTGGGGCGCGTGTGTGCCTGACCGGGAAGCGGTCCTTCGTCAAAGCGGAGGAATTCTAGACATTCCAGAGGTCGATCGAGTGGTTGACCAGTCTCTCGCTGTATCATGACAGTCAGTTTTCGGCTTTCTCTACTGAGGTGCTCGCCCGGCTGAACCGGGGCACAATCGCAGTAGTTCTCCTGGTGCCGTGTTAGCCGATGATACGGAACGTAAGGCAGCAAAACACAGGAGCTGGGCAAACCCAACATTTGACCAAAGACATGATTCAGAGCTGATGCATATAAGGCCTAACTCGAGACGCCGAACACTCCCTGAGGTGTTCGGTCTTTGTGATGACGGGCAGATCAATGCCCTAAGCCCCTAGTGTCCAGGTACGCACGAAATCCTCTGACGCGGCCGATGCCAAAACGTCAGCCTCCTCTCTGGTTATGGTAAGAAACCAGGGGATGTATAGCAACAAGAGACAGTAAAAAAGGTTTACGCAGGGTCTTAATCTGAAAAGAATCCTTGCAACGGGTCCCTACTGCACGTCTGCGCCTGTGTCTCCGTTGTGATGTATCCTGGACGGGTGTAGCATGCTGTTCATCTGTAAAAGAGAGGAACTTAGTTTGAAAAGGAGTCGTGCGAAAAATGTATTTAAAACAAAGTATGAATAAATAAATAAAGTTGAGCTTTTATTGGCTCTTATTGTTCATACACGCAGCCCCTTATGAAGGGGTGTGCGGCTAGAAAGCCCCTTGTTTATTTGTGCCGGACTCGCCTAGCCGTGTCCGGGGTCTTGAGCGACCTTGTAAGGAGATGATGCCGCGTGGACCGGACATTTTAAGTGTAAGAGATGCGTAGTGCGGTATTGCGTTAAAGCGGGCGAAAGCTTCACATCCCAATAGTGCTTGATGGCTACTTTTAAATGGGGCGACATGAAAGATTAGCTTTTCGCGACGGAAGTTGTCGGGTCATCCGAACACAACTTCTAGTAGTAAGGAGCCTGTGCACTTGGCGTAAGGGCCTGGCGTCACTCCTTTGAAGGAAGTGCGGCTATGATGAATTTTAGTAGGGTCTATCCCCAATTTGCGGATTGTGTCCGGTTATAGCAGGTTTAAATCGCTGCCGCCATCCATTAGGACTTGTGTGAATTGTAGCCCGTCGATTATAAGATCCAATATCAGAGCAGTCCATCCTGCATTTCGAATACTTCTGGAATAGTCCAGGTGGTCGAAAGTAATTGGTTTTGACATCCAATCTCTGGGTTCCGCTGGGGTGGACCGTGCGACGCGTATTTTAGCGGGTGCCGCACTATTGTTCCGTATTATCACATGAAGTGAGTTTACTATTTTGACTTCTTGTGGCAAAGTCTTTTGTTTTCCAGCGCTCTGCTGGTGGGGTTCGTCGTCGTCCTCGCTTGGCGTGTCGAGCCCCTTGTGTTCGGCGTTGAGTCGGCCGGATTGTTCAAAGACCCAACAATCTCGGTGGGTGTGGTTTGCAGGCTTCCCAGGGGTACTGTGGATTTGACATATCCGATCCAAAATTTTGTTTAGGTTAGATAGCTCGTCACTGTTGTCCTTAAGAGGCAGTGTTTTGTTGTTCGGCCGCGAGCTTTTGAACCCAGCATTGACCGCCGTGTTCTTTGGGCCCTTTTGTTTATTTCGGCGCTGATCCTTTCTGCACCGTGATTTTCCATTTCCGTCTCTGATCTCGGATGTACTGGGGTCGCTAGTGCTGCATCTTGCTAGCCAGCTATCTTCCCCCGCGCAAAAGCGGGTCATTAGGCTTGTCAGCGCGGCCATTGTTCTTGGCTTTTCCTGGCCGAGGTGTCTGGCGAGCCATTCGTCTCGGACGTTATGTTTAAAAGTTGCTAAGGCTTCGGCGTCCGGACAGTCGACTATTTGGTTCTTTTTGGTGAGGAACCTGTTCCAGAATTTGCGTGCTGACTCTCCGGGTTGTTGGGTTATGTGACTTAAATCGTCTGCATCCGGAGGGCGGACATAAGTCCCCTGAAAATTTGCTCTAAACGCGTCCTCAAGCTCTTCCCAACTTCCAATGGTATTTTCTGGGAGGCTTTTGAGCCAATGCCGGGCTGGCCCTTTGAGCTTGAGTGGTAGATATTTTATGGCGTGGAGATCGTCTCCTCTAGCCATGTGTATGTGTAGGATGTAATCCTCAATCCAGACTCCGGGGTCTGTTGTTCCGTCGTATGCCTCTATGTTTACGGGCTTGAATCCCGCTAGAAATTCATGATCCAGCACCTCATCGGTGAAACATAGTGGGTGTGCGGCGCCCCTGTATTTAGGTGTGCCGTTATCTTCGAACACTCGGCGTGTTGTGTTGCTTCCTGGGGCCCTCTTCTTTGGCCCATAAATGGACCTGACCGGGCCATCTGTTTTGCGAGAATCTTCTTGTGTGCAGCGCCGCTTGCAGCTCTTGGCCTGTCATCTGGTCGTCTATCCGGCCAGGCGGCCTCTTTGCTTTTTGATTGTGGGGGCTCTACGGCCTCCTCGTCGAATTCGGGCAGTAGCTTGCACTTCGGGTAGCTCTTTGCTTGGTGGCTGTTGCCATATTTGTCCGCGGTCTTGAGTACTTTGCTCCACCTCATTCTGAGTATGTCTTCCGCTGTTTTGAGCTTCCGTTTCTGCTTCTTCAAACTTCTTGCAGTGGCGACGAGCCTTTTGTGAAGGTTCTTATGCTCCGGTGGTGTGTCCGGCATAAGATCGTCTGGACTGTTGTTTTCGCTGGGGATTGGTTGATTATCCGATTCATCCTGTTCGGATGGTTGCTTGGTTGCATGTTCGTCGCCCACTGGTTTGCCCTGCTCTACGACTGGGTAATTATGAGTGCTATTGTTATCGAGGTGGGACTTGGGGAGGCGCTTGCGTCGCCGTTTTGGTTGTTTTTCGGGGGAGTTATCCTTCGCCGCGTCCCGTTGTTCCTCGTTATCGCTCCCTTTTGGGGTGTCCACCATATATACATCATGAGTTGAGGTGGCTTTCTAGTGCCCGGTAGGCGCTGGTTCTTGGTCGTCACCGGCGTCGTCGTCCATACCGTCGATGTCTTCGGAGTCGTAGTCTAGCATGTCGGTTAGATCGTCGACAGTGGCTACAAAGTGGGTGGTGGGTGGGTTTTGAATTTCTTTGTCATCCGCATCCCAACCATCCTGGCCGTAGTCCGGCCAGGGCTCTCCTGATAACGAGAGATACTTTAGCGAATTCAGGATGTTGCCAAAGGGTGAGTGCTGAAAGATGTCCGCAGCGGTGACCTCCACGATCGGCGCCCGATCGGATTCGATTGGTAGGGGCGCAGGAGGTTCGGAGTCCGGCGAGGAGTCCGGCACCTCGGAGTCACGGGCTTTACAAGGGACGAGGTCTGTATTCGGCTCCATCGCCGTAGAGGTTGCAGCCCCCAAGGCGGTGTCTAACCACCCGTCCTCAATCTGCGAGGTCGGCTCCGAATTAAGGATCGGAGCGGGCTCATGTGCGGCCTCCAGGGCACTGTCCGGCAGCAGAGCTAAATCGTGCCCATCGTGACAGTGCGGCGCGCTCGGCTGTGGCTCGAATCCATCGAAGATCAAGTCTTCGCGGATGTCAACCGTGAAGTTTAGGCTTCCAAATCTGACCTGATGGCCAGGGGCGTAGCTTTCGATCTGCTCCAGATGGCCAAGCGAATTGGCCCGCAGTGCAAAGCCGCCGAACACGAAGATCTGTCCGGGGAGAAAAGTCTCATCTTGGACTGCGTCGTTGTTGATGATCGAAGGAGCCATCAAGCCTATCGGTGACGATAAAACGGAACTCTCAATGAAAGCACCAATGTCGGTGTCAAAACCGGCGGATCTCGGGTAGGGGGTCCCGAACTGAGCGTCTAGGCAGATGGTAACAGGAGACCAGGGACGCGATGTTTTTACCCAGGTTCGGGCCCTCTCGATGGAGGTAAAACCCTACTCCTGCTTGATTGATATTGATGATATGGGTAGTACAAGAGTGGATCTACCACGAGATCAAGGAGGCTAAACCCTAGAAGCTAGCCTATGGTATGATTGTTGTAATGGTTGTTCGTCCTACGGACTAAAACCCTCCGGTTTATATAGACACCGGAGAGGGCTAGGGTTACACAGAGTCGGTTACAATGGTAGGAGATCTACATATCCGTATTGCCAAGCTTGCCTTCCACGCCAAGGAAAGTCCCATCCGGACACGGGACGAAGTCTTCAATCTTGTATCTTCATAGTCTTGGAGTCCAGCCAATGATGATATCTGGACACCCCCTAGTCCAGGACTCCCTCAATGATTAACACAGTAGCCTAATCATGTGAACATACAAAAACACTATGTAAAAGTGTTGGGTTGTCTCCCAACAAGCGCTTTTCTTTAATGCCTTTTAAGCTAGGCATGGTGATTTCAATGATGCTCACATAAAAGATATGAATTGAAACATAACAAGAGCATCATGAAGCATATGACTAGCATATTTAGGTCTAACCCACTTCCTATGCATAGGGGTTTTGTGAGCAAATAGCTTATGGGAACAAGAATCAACTAGCATAGGAAGGCAAAACAAGTGCAACTTCGAAACAATCAACACATAGAGAAGAAATTTGATATTATTGAGATATGTGAGAGCACAAGTTCCTCTCTCATAATAATTTTCAGAGGCATCATGAATAGATTCAATAATATAACTATCGCTGATACGTCTCCAACATATCTATAATTTTTTATTGTTCCATGCTATTATATTACCCGTTTTGGATGTTTATGGGCTTTATTCTACACTTTTATATCATTTTTGGGGCTAACCTACTAACCGGAGGCCCAACTCGAATTGACGTTTTTTTGCCTATTTCAGTGTTTCGAAGGAAAGGTAATATCAAACGGAGTCCAAACGGAATGAAACCTTCAGGAGTGATCTTTTTGGAACAAACTTAATCCAGGGGACTTGGGGTGGACGTCAATCAACGAACGAGGCAACCACGAGGGTGCCCGGCGCGCCCCCTGGGGGTGGGCGCGCCCCCACCCTCGTGGGCCCCTCGTTGCTCCACCGACGTACTTCCTCCTCCTACATATACCCACGTACCCCGAAAACATCCAGGAGCACCATGAAAAACTATTTCCACTGCCGCAACCTTTTGTATCCGCGAGATCCCATCTTGGAGCCTTCGTCGGTGCTCCGCCGGAGGGGGAATCGACCATGGAGGGCCTCTACATCATCTCCATGGCCTCTCCAATGAGTTGTGAGTAGTTTACCACAGACCTTCGGGTCCATAGTTATTAGCTAGATGGCTTCTTCTCTCTCTTTGAATCTCAATACAAAGTTCTCCTTGATCTTCTTGGAGATCTATTCGATGTAACTCTTTTTGCGATGTGTTTGTCGAGATCCGATGAATTGTGGGTTTATGATCAAGTTTATCTATGAGAAATATTTGAATCTCCTCTGAATTCTTTTATGTGTGATTAAGTTATCTTTGCAAGTCTCTTCGAATTATCAGTTTGGTTTGGCCTACTAGATTGATCTTTCTTGCAATGGGAGAAGTGCTTAGCTTTGGGTTCAATCTTGAGGTGTCCTTTCCCAGTGACAGCATGGGCAGCAAGGCACGTATTGTATTATTGCCATCGAGGATAAAAAGATGGGGTTTATATCATATTGCATGAGTTTATCCCTCTACATCATGTCATCTTTCTTAATGCGTTACTCTGTTCTTCATGAACTTAATACTCTAGATGCAAGCAGGAGTCGGTCGATGTGTGGAGTAATAGTAGTAGATGCAGAATCGTTTCGATCTACTTGTCATGGACGTGATGCCTATATACATGATCATGCCTATATAATCTCATAACTATGCGCTTTTCTATCAATTGCTCGACAGTAATTTGTTCACCCACCGTAATACTTATGCTATCTTGAGAGAAGCCACTAGTGAAACCTATGGCCCTGATACGTCTCCAATGTATCTATAATTTTTTATTGTTCCATGCTATTATATTATCCCTTTTGGATGTTTATGGGCTTTATCTTACACATTTATATCATTTTTGGGACTAACCTACTAACCGGAGGCCCAGCCCGTATTGCTGTTTTTTGCCTATTTCAGTATTTCGAAGAAAACTAATATCAAACGGAGTCCAAACGGAATGAAACCTTCGGGAGCGTGATTTTTGGAACGAACGTGATCCGGAGAACTTGGAGTGCAAGTCAAGAAGCTTGCAAGGCGGCCAGGAGACAGGAGGGCGCGCCCACCCCCTCTGGGCGCGCCCCCTATCTCCTGGGCCCCACAAGCGGCCACCGACATCCTCCTTCCTACTATATATACCTACGTACCCCGAAAACATCCAGGGAGCCAACGAAACACAATTTCCACCGCCGTAACCTTTTGTATGCGCGAGATCCCATCTTGGAGCCTTCGCCGGCGCTCTGCCGGAGGGGGATCGACCACGGAGGGCTTCTACATCAACACCATAGCCCCTCTGATGAGTTGTGAGCTGTTTACCACAGACCTTCGGGTCCATAGTTATTAGCTAGATGGCTTCTTCTCTCTTTTTGGATCTCAATACAATGCCCCCCCTCTCTTGTGGAGATCTATTCGATGTAAACCCTTTTTCGGTGTGTTTGTCGAGATTCGATGAATTGTGGGTTTATGATCAAGTTTATCTATGAATAATATTTGAATCTTCTCTGAATTCTTTTATGTATGATTGAGTTATCTTTGCAAGTCTCTTCGAATTATCAGTTTGGTTCGGCCTACTAGATTGATCTTTCTTGCCATGGGAGAAGTGCTTAGCTTTGGGTTCAATCTTGCGGTGTCCTTTCCCAGCGACAGCAGGGGAAGCAAGGCACGTATTGTATTGTTGCCATCGAGGATAAAAAGATGGGGTTTATATCATATTGCTTGAGTTTATCCCTCTACATCATGTCATCTTTCTTAATGCGTTACTCTGTTCTTATGAACTTAATACTCTAGATGCAGGCATGAGTCGGTCGATGTGTGGAGTAATAGTAGTAGATGCAGGCAGGAGTCGGTCTACTTGTCACGGACGTGATGCCTATATACATGATCATGCCTAGATAATCTCATAATTATTCGCTTTTCTATCAATTGCTTGACAGTAATTTGTTCACCCACCGTAATACTTATGCTATCTTGAGAGAAGCCACTAGTGAAACCTATGGCCCCCGGGTCTATCTTTTATCATATAAGCTTTCAATCTACTTTTATTTGCATCTTTACTTTTTGCATCTATATTATAAAATATCAAAAATATATTTATCTTCTCATACTATCTCTATAAGATCTCACTTTCGCAAGTGGTCGTGAAGGGATTGACAACCCCTTTATTGCGTTGGTTGCGAGTTCTTTGTTTGTTTGTGTAGGTGCGTGGGACTTTTGAGGGGCCTCCTACTGGATTGATACCTTGGTTCTCAAAAACTGAGGGGAATACTTACGCTACTTTGCTGCATCACCCTTTCCTCTTCAAGGGAAAACCAACACAGTGCTCAAGAGGTAGCAGGCCCCCGGGTCTATCTTTTATTATATAAGTTTTTCATTTACTTTTATCTGCATCTTTTATTTTCCAATCTATATCATAAAGATACCAAAAATATTTATCTTATCTTATTATCTCTAACAGATCTCACTTTCGCAAGTTACCGTGAAGGGATTGACAACCCCTTTATCGCGTTGGTTGCGAGGTTCTTGTTTGTTTGTGTAGGTGCGTGGGACTTTTGAGGAGCCTCCTACTGGATTGATACCTTGGTTCTCAAAAACTGAGGGAAATACTTACGCTACTTTGCTGCATCACCCTTTCCTCTTCAAGGGAAAAACCAACGCAAGCTCAAGACGTAGCAAGAAGGATTTCTGGCGCCGTTGCCGGGGAGGTCTTCGCTCAAGTCAAGACATACCAAGTACCCATCACAAACTCATCTCCCTCGCATTACATTATTTGTGTGCTTGAGTGTTGGATTGCTTGTCACGATGGCGCGGGATAATACCAATTGTGTGACTTTTCCAATACCAATAAAAATGATTTCCTTAGCACTCCGGTTGCTCCTCTTAATGATGTTGAATCTTGTGAAATCAATGCTGCTTTGTTGAATCTTGTTATGAAAGATCAATTCTCTAGCCTTCCTAGTGAAGATGCCGCTACTCATCTAAACAACTTTGTTGATTTGTGTGATATGCAAAAGAAGAAAGATACGGATAATGATATTGTTAAATTGAAGTTATTTCCATTTTCACTTAGAGATCGTGCTAAAACTTGGTTTTTATCTTTGCCTAAGAACAATATTGATTCATGGAATAAGTGCAAAGAGGCTTTTATCTCTAAGTATTTTCCTCCCACTAAGATCATCTCTCTTAGGAACGATATTATGAATTTTAAACAACTTGATCATGAGCATGTTGCCCAATCTTGGGAAAGAATGAAATTAATGATTCGCAATTGCCCTACTCATGGTTTGAACTTATGAATAATCATACAAAATTTTTATGCCAGATTGAATGTTGCTTCTAGAAATCTTTTAGACTCGGCCGCGGGAGGCACTTTTATGGAAATCACCTTAGGAGAAGCTACTAAACTCCTTGATAACATTATGGCTAATTATTCTCAATGGCACACCGAAAGATATACTAGTAAAAAAGTGCATGCTATAGAAGAAATTAATGTTTTGAGTGGAAAGATGGATGAACTTATGAAATTGTTTGCTACTAAGAGTGCTCCTATTGATCCTAATGATATGCCTTTGTCGACTTTGATTGAGAAGAATAATGAATCTATGGATGTGAATTTTGTTGGTAGAAATAATTTTGGTAACAATGCTTATAGAGGAAACTTTAATCCTAGACCATTCCCTAGTAATTCCTCTAATAATTATTGTAATTCATACAACAACTCTTATGGAAATTTTAATAAGATGCCCTCTGATTTTGAGAATAGTGTTAAAGAATTTTTGATCTCTCAAAAGAATTTTAATGCTTTGCTTGAAGAAAAATTGCTTAAAGTTGATGATTTGGCTAGGAACGTTGATAGGCTTTCGCTTGATGTTGATTCTTTGAAACTTAGATCTATTCCTCCTAAGCATGATATCAATGAGTCTCTCAAAGCCATGAGTATTTCCATTGATGAATGCAAAGAAAGAACCGCTAGGTTGTGTGCTAAGAAAGATTGCTTTGTAAAAACGTGTTCTTCTAGTTTCCATGAAAATAATGATGAAGATCTAAAAGTTATTGATGTGTCCCCTATTAAATCCTTGTTTTGCAATATTAATCTTGATAATGATGGAACTGGAGATGAGTCAACTTTAGTTAAAAGGCGTCCCGATAATTTGGAGTTTTTAGATCTTGATGCTAAATTTGGTAAAAGTGGGATTGGAGAGGTCAAGACTTTAAATAGCATTGAACCCACTATTATGGATTTCAAGGAATTTAATTATGATAATTGTTCTTTAATAGATTGTATTTCCTTATTGCAATCCGTGTTGAATTCTCCTCATGCTTATAGTCAAAATAAAGCTTTTACCAAACATATTGTTGATGCCTTGATGCAATCTTATGAAGAAAAACTTAATTTGGAAGTTTCTATACCTAGAAAACTTTATGATGAGTGGGAACCTACTATAAAGATTAAAATTAAATATCATGAGTGTTATGCTTTGTGTGATTTGGGTGCTAGTGTTTTCACGATTCCGAAAACTTTATGTGATGTGGTAGGTTTCCATGAATTTGATGATTGCACTTTAAACTTGCACCTTGCGGATTCTACCATTAAGAAACCTATGGGAAGGATAAATGATGTTCTTATTATTGCAAATAGGAATTTTGTGTCTGTAGATTTTATCTTTCTTGATATAGATTGCAATCTTTCATGTCCTATTATTCTTGGTAGACCTTTCCTTAGAACGATTGGTGCAATTATTGATACGAAGGAAGGGAATATTAGATTCAAATTTTCATTAAGGAAAAGTATGGAGCACTTTCCAAGAAAGAAAGTTAAATTAACTTATGAATCTATCATGCGAGCTACTTATGAATTGAATGCCAAAGATGGCACTACTTAGATATTTTCTCGCTTTTATGCCTAGCTAGGGGCGTGAAACGATAGCGCTAGTTGGGAGGCAACCCAATTTTATTTTTGTTTCTTGCTTTTTGCTTCTGTTTAGTAACAAATTTTTATCTAGCTTCTGTTTATATGTGTTTTTATGTTTTAATTAGTGATTGTGCCAAGTAGAACCTATAGGATAACCTACGGTGATAGTTAATTAGAATCTGCTGGAAAACAGAAACTTTGCACGCATGAAAATAATTTTAGTAATTCACAGAAACGTGCTTTTACGTTGATTCTTTTTGTTGTAGATCAATAGACAAATTTCCCAGGACTTACTATTTTGGTAGGAGTTTTAGTGTTCCAGAAGTATTCGAAAGTTACAAATTGCTACAGACTGTTCTGTTTTTGATAGTTTCTGTTTTTCGTGTGTTGTTTGCTTATTTTGATGCATCTATGGCTAGTATCGGGGGGTATGAACTGTTGGAGATATGTCCTAGAGGCAATCATGTATGATGATATTTCCTATGTGTTTATGAATAAAGATAGTCCTTGGACATTATCAATGATGTGTATCGGCAAGTACATGACTTGTTTGTGGGACTATACATTGTATGGTGACTGTCCTAAAAGGTCCCTAGTCGAAAGGGCTGTGTGGACGCGCATCCGACTAGACTAGCATATGACACGGTAGATGGCTTAGTCTCACTAGCCATGGAGCATTGGATGCTAACCGGATAATATGGACTTAAAAAGGTCTGGTCGGATTCGACGTAGTCGGATCCGAGTCGAGATAAGGTCCGAGTCGGACAGACCCAACTATGAGATGCAGCGATATGTCATCTATGAGTCTCTAGTACAACATACGTTCTATGTCCTAAGACCTAAGCTGGCGCATGTACTCGGGATGGTGATAGACTTGCTTTGGGCCGACCAAACGCTACTCCGTGACTGGGTAGTTACAAAGGTAGGTTTCGGGCTTGTCCAGACCCATGCTGCGAGACGTGGTCGAGCAAGATGGGATTTGCCCCTCCGATCAGGAGAGATATACTCTGGGCCCCTCGTGTGATCCGACCAAGAGAATCATGGCCATGCGACAAGGATTATGAGATAATCCGGATTGTGGTCGGTATCACTGGAACGAGAAAGAGGTCGGGCTACCACATGGATGACAGACTCGCCTTGAGCCCGACAACATATATCGTGTGGCAAAGGGAACAGAAGTATGATGTACAGGTTTGCCTAACCAGCTTCATAGTCTGCTTGGTGGTCGGCACGCCTTGCTAGAGGCCGCTACCAGCCGTGCAGGTCGGAGGTGATCCGAACTGCGACCAAGCCGACTTGAACCTAAGGGGTCGCGCACTTAATGGAAGGAACCTACGAGGTCGGATACGAGGACACTGGTCGGATGTGATCCGATCTGTATTCGGATTGTGGCCGAGTAGACTTGTGGGCTTTAGGGTCCGTGTGAGGCCCAAGTGTTGAGCCCGCGACGGACGCCTATATAAAGTGGAGGTGTGGCACACTCATGTTGTTGATCGCTTCGGCATTGCGACTAGGGTTTTCATGTGTTGCGAATAGCCACCTCCACTCCCCGCCGACTGTGTGATCGGACCTAGCAGTCCGCTGCACGGTGTTCCTCCTGCATGCGCGGATACCGTTAGAGGCGGTGCACTTGCGCTGCTCCGGCGAACTTGTACGTGGGATCGGACGATCGGCTATTCGAGGGAGATCGGACGAGGAGGAGACGATCCACGCGGACGGCTGCTGAGGGAGTCCTGGACTAGGGGGTGTCCGGACAGCCGGACTATCATTGTCCGCCGGACTCCAAGACTACGAAGATAAAAGATTGAAGACTCCGTCCCGTGTCCGGATGGGACTTTCCTTGGCGTGGAAGGCAAGCTTGGCGATACGGTTATGTAGATCTCCTACCATTGTAACCCACTCTGTGTAACCCTAGCCTCCTCCGGTGTCTATATAAACCGGAGGGCTTTAGTCCGTAGGACACAACATACATTACAACAATCATACCATAGGCTAGCTTCTAGGGTTTAGCCTCCTTGATCTCGTGGTAGATCCACTCTTGTACTACCCATATCATCAATATTAATCAAGCAGGACGTAGGGTTTTACCTCCATCGAGAGGGCCCGAACCTGGGTAAAACATCGTGTCCCTCATCTCCTGTTACCATCCGCCTAGACGCACAGTTCGGGACCCCCTACCTGAGATCCGCCTGTTTTGATACCGACATTGGTGCTTTCATTGAGAGTTCCTCTGTGTCGTCACCGATAGGCTCGATGGCATCTTCAACCAACAACGTTGTCTAGGGTGAGACTTTTCTCCCCGGACAGATCTTCGTATTCGGCGGCTTCGCACTGCGGGCTAATTCGCTTGGCCATCTGGAGCAGATCGAAAGCTACGCCCCTGGCCGTCAGGTCAGATTCGGAAGCCTAAACTTCACAGCCGATGCCCACGGAGACTTGATCTTCGACGGACCTGAGCCACAGCCAAGCGCGCCGCACTGTTGCGATGGGCATGATCTAGCTCTGCCGCCGAACAGTGCCTTGGTGGCCGCACACGAATCCGCTTCGGCCATTAGTCCGGAGCCGATCGCCCGGATAGAGGATCGGTGGATGGACACCGTCTCGGGGGCTTCAACTTCCACGGTGATGGAGCCGAACAATAATCTTGTCCCCCGCGAAATTTGTGATTCCGAGGTGCCGAACTCCTTGCCGGACTCCGAACCTCCCGCGCCCCTACCAATCAAATCGGATTGGGCGCCGGTTATGGAATTCACCGCCGCGGACATCTTCCAATACTCGCCTTTTGGCGATATCCTGAATTCACTAAAGCATCTCTCGTTATCAGGAGAGCCCTGGCCGGACTATGGCCAGGATGGTTGGGGTACGGACGACGAAGAAATTCAGACCCACCCACCGCCCACTTTGTAGCCACTGTCGACGACCGACATGCTAGACTGCGACTCCGAAGACATCGACGCTATGGACGATGATGCCGGAGACGAACAGGAACCAGCGCCCACAAGGCACTGGAAAACCACCTCGTCATATGACATATACATGGTGGATACCCCAAAAGATGGGGACAGCGAAGAAACAGTGGAGGCAGACTCTTTAAAGAAGCAGCCCAAACGCCGGCGTCAGCGGCGCCGCTCTAAATCCCGCCACAGCAAGAATGGAGATTCCGGCACAGGAGATAATAATACCCCAGAGAGTGCCGAAGACAATCCCCTCCAGCAAGACTCAGCGCAGGAGGATGCAGAAGCAAGCCTCACGAGAGGGCGGCAGACGAAGAGGTTGAGGATCATAACTATATGCCTCCCTCCGAAGACGAAGCAAGCCTCAACGATGATGAATTCTTCGTACCTGAGGATCCCGTCGAACAAGAGCGTTTCAAGCGCAGGCTTATCGCCACAGCAAACAGCCTAAAGAAAAAGCAGCAACAGCTTCAAGCTGATCAGGACCTGCTGGCCGATCGATGGACCGAGGTCCTCGCGGCCTAAGAGTATAAACTCGAACGCCCCTCCAAAAGCTACCCAAGACGCAAGCTGCTCCCCCGATTAGAGGAGGAAGCATACACACCTCCATTACCAGCGCACGATATGGCTGACCGACCACCCCGTGGTCGTGACAGAGAGGCATCCAGGCCCCCAGCCAAGACCGTACCTCGGCATCGCTCCAAAAGTACGAAGCCAAGAGGGAAGGCACCGGACTTGCGAGACATATTGGAGGACAAAGCAAGACAATCCAGATCCATCTACGGATCACGTGGGCGCCCCACGACCCACGACGAATACCGTCGCGCCGGATACAATAACCCCGGCCGGGCCGAGCACAGCAGACAGTGCTCTCTTGAGCTGCGTCGCGATATTGCTCAATACAGAGGCGCCGCACACCCGCTATGCTTCACTGACGAAGTAATGGATCATAAAATCCCTGAAGGGTTTAAACCCGTAAACATTGAATCCTACGATGGCACAACAGACCCCACGGTTTGGATAGAAGATTATCTTCTCCACATCCATATGGCCCGCGGCGACGATCTCCACGCCATCAAGTATCTCCCACTCAAGCTTAAAGGACCAGCTCGGCATTGGCTTAACAGCTTGCACGCAGAGTCAATTGGGTGTTGGGAAGACCTGGAGGCCGCATTCCTTGATAACTTCCAAGGCACGTATGTGCGACCACCAGACGCCGATGACCTAAGCCACATCATTCAGCAGCCAGACGAATCGGCCAGACAATTCTGGACACGGTTCTTGACGAAGAAAAATCAAATCGTCGATTGTGCGGATGCAGAGGCCCTTGCAGCCTTCAAACATAACATCTGGGACGAATGGCTAGCCCGGCACCTGGGGCAGGAAAAGCCGAAATCCATGGCAGCCCTCACATCGTTAATGACCCGCTTTTGCGCGGGAGAGGACAGCTGGCTAGCTCGCAGCAACAATCTCCGTAAAAATTCTGGCAGTCCGGATACTAAGGACAACAACGGCAGGTCACGTCGAAACAAAAACAAACGCCGCATTAACGGCGACGATAAGGAGGATACGGCAGTCAACGCCGGATTTTGAGGCTCTAAACCCAGTCAGCGGAAGAAGCCATTCAAAAGAACCACTCCGGGTCCGTCCAATCTGGACCGAATACTCGACCGCTTATGCCAGATACATGGCACCTCTGAAAAGCCAGCTAACCACACTAATAGAGATTGCTGGGTGTTCAAGCAGGCCGGCAAGTTAATTGCCGAAAACAATGACAAGGGGCTAAACAGCGACGACGAGGAAGAGACCCGACCGCCGAACAATAGAGGACAGAAGGGTTTTCCCCCACAAGTGCGGACGGTGAATATGATATACGCGACCCATATACCCAAGAGGGAGAGGAAACACGCACTAAGGGACGTCTATGCGATGGAGCCAGTCGCCCCGAAGTTCAATCCATGGTCCTCTTGTCCGATCACTTTCGATCGAAGAGACCATCCGACCAGCATACGCCATGGCGGATTCGCCGCATTGGTTTTAGACCCAATCGTCGATGGATTTCACCTCACGAGAGTCCTGATGGACGGCGGCAGTAGCCTGAACCTGCTTTATCAGGATACAGTGCGCAAAATGGGCATAGACCCCTCAAGGATTAAACCTACAAAGACAACCTTTAAAGGTGTCATACCAGGAGTGGAAGCCAACTGTACAGGCTCTGTCACACTGGAAGTGGTCTTCGGATCCCCGGATAATTTCTGGAGCGAAGAGTTAATCTTCGACATAGTCCCGTTTCGCAGCGGCTATCACGCTCTGCTCGGACGAACCGCGTTTGCAAAATTCAACGCGGTGCCGCATTATGCATACCTAAAGCTCAAGATGCCAGGCCCTCGTGGAGTCATCACGGTCAATGGGAATACGGAACGCTCCCTCCGAACGGAGGAACATACAGCGGCTCTCGCGGCAGAAGTACAGAGTAGCCTCTTAAGGCAATTCTCCAGTCCGGCCGTTAAACAGTCAGATACAGCAAAACGCGCCCGAAGCAATACCAACCAAGACCACCTGGCGCGATCAGAGCATGCGTAGCAATGCGGCCCCAACCCTCGCCCGCGCATGATCGCAATAATAACACTCTGCGTACATCATTACGCTTTGGAGATACCATGGGCACAGGGGAGGGGGCACGATCGCAACGGACCCAGAGTGCGGTTCGACCACACCGGGGGCTCGCAAGTGTACCCCCCTTTTTTATATTTTTTATTTTTCTTCTTTTATGTACACAGGACTCTGTTAACCAGAAGCCTTGTCCGGCGGCGAACCTGCCGAACTCATGATGCAACAGTCAGGGACTAAAGAAGGCTGCGACGAACACTCAGGTGGTCTCAATTACGAGCATTAAATTCGATTATATACACCAAGTCCGCAGCTCACCCCTGGAGGGGGACATGTTTACTTAGTCCAAATCCCTTGCTTACCGCACTATTTGTATCAGTCCGCTCTACTAGCAGACTTTCTTTCATAAATAGTGCAGCACCTTTTTGATTGCAATTGCATTACCTTATATATATATATGGTCATTATATGACATCTTCCGCCCGTATATTTTGGTACGGCCTAATACGCCAGGGGCTTATGTTCCCCACTCTATGGTGTGATAAGTCCGAACACTTTCATAAGTGCGGCACCCCGAACTTATAGCATTATATGAATCGGTTCTGAATCATGTCTTGGGTCAATAGTTGGGTTTGCCCGGCTCCCACGTTTTGGTGCCTTACGTTCCGTTCTGTCGGCTAAGGTGGCACTGGGAGAACCACTGCGATTGCGCCCCGGTTGAGCCGGGCGAGCGCCTCAGTGGAGAAAGCTAAAACTGACCGGCATGATAAGGCGAGAGACTGGTCGCTGTTCGAGAGGTTTTTTTGGGTCCTTAAAGACTCACGCCGCTTCGAGCGAAGTTCTGGACAATGTCCGACGAAGGCGTGGATAGCGCCCCGGATTCGGTCTTCCGAATACCAGGGGCTTCGCCTAAATTTAAAATTATAGAATTCTATGGCTAAGTGAGAGTGTTCAAGCATTATAAGTCCGGTTGCCTTGTTCGTTGTGTTGAGCACCTCCCTTGATGGACCCAACAATGGGAACAAGAGTGCTCAAGTTTATCCCGAACACCCCAGCACTCGTGGCTTGGGGGCTGAAGCCAACGACTTGCCATCTCTCGGATTTTATAAACGGCCGCACAGAAGGTAATATTTTAAATTAAAAAAGCGTTGCTCAAAGCGCACATGAACAAAGTTTCAGCGCACAGGATAATACATGGCAAATTCACTCAAAGATTACATCTCTGGGGCACTCATCCGCAATATTGCGGGCTCCCTTCAGGACAGATTTATAATACATTTCGGGCGTGCGATACTCCTTGCCCGGTGGCGGTGGGTCCGTGAGAAGCTTCTCCGCATCCAACCTGCCCCATTGCACCTTTGTGCGGGCGAGGGCCCGGCGAGCGCCTTCAATACAGGCGGAGCGCTTGATGACATCCACCCAGGGGCATGCATCCACCAGCCGCCGCACGAGGCCAAAGTAGCTCCCAGGCATGGCCTGTCCAGGCCACAGCCGGACTATAAGGCCCTTCATGGCCTCTTCAGCTACCTTGTGGAGTTCGACCAGCTGCTTCAGCTGGTCGCTTGGGGGCACCGGGTGTCCGGCCTCAGCATACTGAGACCAGAAGACTTTTTCCGTCGAGCTCCCCTCCTCGCCACGATAGAATGTGGTGGCATCGGACGCACTACGCGGCAGATCTGCAAACGCCCCTGGAGAGCTCCGAATGCGGGTAAGTATTAGGTATTTTACATTAACATGCTTGCTTTGCATGAAAAATGCCTTACCCGCCGCTATTTTCTTTACATCTTCAACCTCCTGAAGGGCCTTATGGGCTTCGGCCTTGGCGGACTTGGCACTTTCGAGAGCTGAGGCAAGCTCAGACTCTCGAGTCTTGGAGTCACGCTCCAAACTCTCATGTTTCTCCATGAGAGCCTGGAGCTCTTGCCGTACTTCCGCCACCCGTGCCTCCTGCTTTTCTCTCTCTGACCGTTCCGCGGCCGCACTGCGTTCGGCCGTGGACACAGCCTCCTTCAGGGCTGCCACCTCGTTAGTGGCCCCAGCAATACACATATTATCCTTGTTAATTTTATTGCAGCCAAAATCCTTTTCTGTAAGGTAACCATTCAAAGCGGTGTGACTCACCTTCTTTGTCCTCGAGCTGCTTCTTGGCATGGCCGAGCTCTTGCTCGGACCGCTCGAGATCCTTTTTCAGCACATCGACCTCCGCCGTTAGTGTGGCAGAGGTCAGCAGCGCAGCCTGCAAACCCATATTGACATATGTTAAAGCAACCCTGTGCATATCTTGTTAGATCCTCAGTTCGGCTTTTCTTTCCGAACACCGAACTGAGCATCAGGGGCTACTGTCTATGCGGTATTACATTACATAATTTTAACTTCTTACCTCAAAGCTTGTTAGAAGGCTGCTGCAGGCTTCGGTCAGCCCGCTTTTGGCAAGCTGAACCTTTTGAATCACCGCACTCATGATAGTGCGGTGTTCTTCCTCGATGGAAGCGCCTTTAAGCGCCTCCAACAAGTTATCCGGCGCCTCCGGTTGGACGGAGGCCGCCGGTGTCATGGTCTTGCCCTTCTTTCGAAGGGGCCGCTTGCCGGACTCTGGAACCACTGCAGGTTCCGATGTAGAGTCCGGCACAAAGTCCGGGAGGCTGCCTGACGGCGCCTCCGGAGCCTCCTCCTAATGGGTCCCTCTCTGGGATCCCACCTCGGCGTCCTCGTCGGTGCGTGGGGTAGAGGCAGTTGGAAGTGAATCCACATCCGATGGGGCCAACGACCCGCTCGATGAGTCGGGGAGATCGTCATCGGCCGGACTACGGACAGAATGTGGCATTAGAAGGACACTACACGACATAAAAGATGTTGCATATCAAGGATCCGGATACTTACGATCTCGCCGGACGCCTGGCCCTTGGAGGCCATTCATCCTCGCCAACGGTGGTGTTGGCGAAACTGTCCGGGGGGATAGTTCTCCCCCTCTTGGACCCTTCGGCCTCCCCTATTGGGGAAGCCTTCCTCTTCTTCTCTCCCTCTTCTGGGAGAGAAACCTCCTCATCTTCGGGGGAGGAGTCCGCCTCGTCGTCGGACACCTGATTGCGGGAACTCTTTCGAGTCCCCGCGGCCACCTTCTTGGCCTTCTTCTCCGGCACCACATGCGGTGCCGGAACCAGCAGCCCTGCTAAACGGGCGTCCACTGGGTCTTCTGGCATGGGAGCCGGGCTGATAAGCTGCTTGGCCTTCTCCATCCATTCCTGTCAAAGGAAAGGAAAGAATGAAACCCTCTTATAATCAATTCGATTACTACAAAGTGTCCCGTGATGGGGTTGAATCACTTACCTCGTCAGTTGGATGCTGCAAGCTGAATCCGTGATCTTCCGTCGCAGATGCGGGGGCTTCGGCGCCCTTAAACAGCACCCTCCAGGCGCCTTCGTATGTCGTATCGAAGAGCCCGCTCAGCGCCTGGTGCTGCTCCGGATTGAACTCCCATAGGTTGAATGCCCGTTCTTGGCATGGGAGAATCCGGCGGATGAGCATGACTTGGACCACGTCGACGAGCCTGAGCTTACCGCTCACCAGCTTCTGGATGCAGGCTCGGAGTCCCGTCAGCTCCTTCGAATTGCCCCACAACAAGCCCTTCTCTTTCCAGGAGGTGAGCTGCGTGGGGACGCCAGATCTAAACTCGGGGGCCGCCACCCATGTGGGCTTCCGCGGCTCGGTGATGTAGAACCACCCCGATTGCCACCCCTTGACGGAGTCCACGAAGGCCCCTTCGAGCCAAAGGACGTTGGGTAATTTACCCAACATGGCGCCTCCGCATTCCGCTTGCGTGCCCAGCACAACCTTCGGCTTGACGTTGAAGGTCTTGAGCCACAGGCCGAAGTGGGGCCGGATGCAGAGGAAGGCCTCGCACACGACGATGAACGTCGAGATGTTGAGGATGAAGTTCGGTGCCAGATCGTGGAAATCCCGGCCGTAATAGAACATGAGCCCCCGGACGAATGGATGGAGCGGAAAGCCCAGTCCGCGGAGGAAGTGGGGAAGGAAGACGACCCTCTCGTGAGGCCCGGGGGTAGGGACGAGCTGCCCCTCGTCGGGCAGCCGATGCGCGATATCGCCGGAAAGATATCCGGTGCTGCGTAGTCTAGTGATGTGCTCCTCCATAACGGTGGAGGCCAACCATTTGCCTCCCGCTCCGGACATATTCGGAGAAGGTCGAGGCGAGATGCGCGAGCTTGGGCGTTGGAGCTTGAGTACGCGGAGGTGGATAAGCAAAGGAGGAAGAAGGCATAGGTGAGAAGGTAAATCCTTATCCCTTATATGTAGGCGGACGAAAACTGTGCGTCCCGCTGGCCTGATAAAACTCGCTTATCTCCCAAGCGCCACCATCAATGGCGCGGTTGGGTTACCCACGTCCGTATTGATGAGAATCCCGAAATAAGGGGAACATGATCTCTGCTTCGACAAGACGTGCCAAGGAAACCGCTTCGCTAAACGTGCTGAGTTGGTATAGTAAAAAACGATTCAAACAAAGGCTTGGTAGCGGTGTGATGTCACGCCGCATAATACGTCAGCAGATTGGACTGGTGTACATTTTATTCTCTCTATGGTGGAATGTGGAATTTATTTTGCAGAGCCGGACACTGTCCTGGTGTTCATGATCTTCTCTGGATTATTCAAGGGAGGAACCCGCCTTGCAATGCCGAACATTATGCGCGCCGGACTCATCGTCATTGAAGCCTGGTTCAGGGGCTACTGAGGGAGTCCTGGACTAGGGGGTGTCCGGACAGCCGGACTATCATCGTCCGCCGGATTCCAAGACTACGAAGATACAAGATTGAAGACTCCGTCCCGTGTCCGGATGGGACTTTCCTTGGCGTGGAAGGCAAGCTTGGCGATACGGATATGTAGATCTCCTACCATTGTAACCGACTCTGTGTAACCCTAGCCTCCTCCGGTGTCTATATAAACCGGAGGGCTTTAGTCCGTAGGACACAACATACATTACAACAATCATACCAT
Source organism: Triticum timopheevii (assembly GCA_963921465.1). NCBI lineage: Eukaryota > Viridiplantae > Streptophyta > Magnoliopsida > Poales > Poaceae > Triticum > Triticum timopheevii. The sequence continues at coordinate 486,377,780 of OY997274.1, forward strand.
AGGCTAGCTTCTAGGGTTTAGCCTCCTTGATCTCGTGGTAGATCCACTCTTGTACTACCCATATCATCAATATTAATCAAGCAGGACGTAGGGTTTTACCTCCATCGAGAGGGCCCGAACCTGGGTAAAACATCGTGTCCCTCGTCTCCTGTTACCATCCGCCTAGACGCACAGTTCGGGACCCCCTACCCGAGATCCACCGGTTTTGACACCGACAGCTACCCCAACTCTTCTTCTGCTACACGGCACTGCGCGCCTAGTGGTAACAATCTGTGATCCATCTCCCGTAGCAGGTTCTTGGTTGTTCTGCGCGTAGGAATTTTAATTTGCAGTCGACGCACCCTACCGTAGAACCCAACATGAACCATAGAGAAGTTTGAATACAATAGGTTTAACACCAATATAAATAAAGAATGAGTTCATTACAGTACCTTATGTGGTGGTTTTTTTCTTTCTTGCACTAACGGAGCTTATGAGATTTTCTCTTGAGTTTTGTGTTGTGGAGTTTTCAAGTTTTGGGTAAAGATTTGATGGACTATGGAATAAGTAGTGGCAAAAGCCTAAGCTTGGTGATGCCCATGGCACCCCAAGATATTCAAGGATAACCAAAAGCCTAAGCTTGGGGATGCCCCGGAAGGCATCCCCTCTTTCGTCTTCGTCTATCGGTAACTTTACTTGGAGATATATTTTTATTCGCCACATGATATGTGTTTTGCTTGGGGTGTCATGTATGATATGAGTCTTTGATTTTTAGATTTCCACAATCATCCTTGATGTACACACCTTTTGGGAGAAACCCACATGATTTAGAATTTATTAGAATACTCTATGTGCTTCACTTATATCTTTTGAGCTAGATAGTTTTGCTCTGTGTGCTTCACTTGTATCTTTTAGAGCATGGCGGTGGCTTTATTTTGAAGAAATTGTTGAGCTCTCATGCTTCACTTATATTATTTTGAGAGTCTTCTAGAACAGCATGGTATTTACTATGGTTATAAATTTGGTCCTAGAATGATGAGCATCCAAGTTGGATATAATAAAAACTATCATAGAAAGTGCATAAAACACTATGATCAATTTGATGCTTGATAATTGTTTTGAGATATAAAGGTGGTAATGTTAGAGTCATTCTAGTTGGGTAATTATGAAATAAAGAAATACTTGTGTTGAAGTTGGCAAGTCGCGTAGCATGCACGTATGGTAAAAGTTATGTGACAAATTTATTGCATGGGGTGCTCTTTTAATTGTCTTCCTTATGAGTGGAGGTCAGGACCGCGCGATGGTTAACTCCTACCAACCCTTCCCTAGGAGCATGCGTAGTAGTACTTTGCTTCGAGGGCAAGTAGACTTTTGCAATAAGTATATGAGTTCTTTATGACTAATGTGAGTCCATGGATATATGCACACTCACCCTTCCACTTTGCTAGCCTTTATATGCCGCGCAACCTTCGCCGGTATCATGCACCCATTATTTACCTTCCTCAAAACAGCCACCATACCTACCTATTATGGCATTTCCATAGCCATTCCGAGATATATTGCCATGCAACTCTCCATTGTTCCGTTTATTAGGACACGCTCCATCATTGATATTGCACTTTGCATGATCATGTAGTTGACATTGTATTTGTGGCAAGGCCACTTTCATAATTTTCATACATGTCACTCTTGATTCATTGCATATCCCCGTACAACGCCGGAGGAATTCACATAGAGTCATATTTTGTTCTAAGTATTGAGTTGTAATTCTTGAGTTGTAAATCAATAGAAGTGTGATGATCTTCATTATTAGAGCATTGTCCCAAGTGAGGAAAGGATGATGAAGACTATGATTCCCCCACAAGTCGGGATGAGACTTTGGACTTTATTAAAAAAAGAGGCCAAAGAAGCCCATATAAAAAAAGAGGCCAAAGAAGCCCACCAAATAAAAAATGAAAATGAGAGAAAAGAGAGAAGGGACAATGCTACTATCTCTTTTCCACACTTGTGCTTCAAAATAGCACCATGATCTTCATGATAGAGAGAGTCTCCTATGTTGTCACTTTCATATACTAGTGGGAATTTTTCATTATAGAACTTGGCTTGTATATTCCAATGATGGGCTTCCTCAAAAATGCCCTAGGTCTTCGTGAGCAAGCAAGTTGGATGCACACCCACTTAGTTTCTTTTGTGGAGCTTTCATATGCAAACAAGTTGGACCCCCATGTGCATAGCGCCGTGTATTTCGTACCCGACACACAAACCGGTAGAATGCGATTCTATGCACAACTTTGTTTTACAGGTTTGATGTGAATAGTATGGCTCATGTGTATGTGATGCATGTGTGTAATTTATACGTGGCCTGCATGTCATGTTTGTCAGCCGGCAGGAAAAGTGTTGTCATTATATTGTATAACGACCTGCGTGTCGACTTGTGATTCTCTATGTAAAATTCATTACTAGTTGTAGTAGTTGGATAATAGAGATCAGATTGGTGGCTTGGCATCCCGGCGTGACAAACAAGATGGAGTTCGTAGATGGTCATCGGAGTCGGAGCCGACCTGGAAGAACGTCCATGAAGGATCCATACTATTTCACAATATGTGTTATTTGTGATTGTTGTGCTTCTTTGTTTCTATGCATGTTAGAATGGTAGAAAGATCCCTCATGAATATCAAGCAAATTGCCATTCCCGATGTTGCACCTTCGCACGTCAAGTACGTTTAGTAGTGGGCTCATAAATTTGGGGTGCTGCTGGATGTCCTTGAACTGAAGGGTTCGTGTTAGACACGGACATGCACTGCATCAGGTTAACTTGACAAGGCTATCAAAACGGTTTTGGGGCTTGTGGCAAAGAAGGTTGGGAGCCGGGGTATGAGATACCTTCCCGACCGACATGAGTCGTATAGAGATACGATTAGCAAGGAGTTGCTTACCAGGTAGGTATGTTGGCTAGCAGTGATGCTAAAGCTCACTAGTCGCATGCGCTAGTCAGATCCTGAATCACTGAGAGTTTGCGGAGGGATGCTGACTTCAGTGGGAGTATTTCTGTTTAGGCTAGAATTACTCTACATAAACACATTGCTTAGTGATTGCATATTTTCTGTTGTAGATCAATAGCACCACCTGCTCAACCCAACTTTGCATTGAAATCAATTCTGGAAAAGGATAAACTGAATGGAACAAACTTTACCACATGGTATAGAAATCTGAGAATTGTTCTCAAGCATGATAAAAAGGAACATGTTCTAGAGGATCCACTTTGAGGGAGTCCTGGACTAGGGGGTGTCCGGACAGTCGGACTATCATTATCCACCAGACTCCAAGACTACGAAGATACAAGATTGAAGACTCCGGCTCGTGTCCGGATGGTACTTTCCTTGGCGTGGAAGGAAAGCTTGGCAATACGGATATGTAGATCTCCTACCATTGTAACCGACTCTGTGTAACCCTAGCCCTCTCCGGTGTCTATATAAACCGGAGGGCTTTAGTCCGTAGGACAACATACATTACAACAATCATACCATAGGCTAGCTTCTAGGGTTTAGCCTCCTTGATCTCGTGGTAGATCTACTCTTGTACTACCCATATCATCAATATTAATCAAGCAGGACGTAGGGTTTTACCTCCATCGAGAGGGCCCGAACCTGGGTAAAAACATCGTGTCCCTCGTCTCTTGTTACCATCCGCCTAGACGCACAGTTCGGGACCCCCTACCCGAGATCCGCCGGTTTTGACACCGACATTGGTGCTTTCATTGAGAGTTCCTCTGTGTCGTCACCGATAGGCTTGATGGCATCTTCAACCAGCAACGCTGTCCAGGGTGAGACTTTTCTCCCCGGACAGATCTTCGTATTCGGCGGCTTCGCACTGCGGGCCAACTCGCTTGGCCATCTGGAGCAGATCGAAAGCTACGCCCCTGGCCGTCAGGTCAGATTTGGAAGCTTAAGCTTCACAGCCGATGTCCGCGGGGACTTGATCTTCGACGGACTCGAGCCACAGCCAAGCGCGCCGCACTGTGACGACAGGCATGATTAAGCTCTGCCACCGAACAGTGCCTTGGTGGCCGCACACGGGTCCGCTCCGGCTATTAGCTCGGAGCCGATCACCCAGATCGAGGGCCGGTGGATAGACGCCGCCCTGGGGGCTTCAACATCCACGGCGATGGAGCCGAACACCAATCTTGTCCCCCGCGAAACTCGTGATTCCGAGGCGCCGGACTCCTTGCCTGTAAGTGCATCTAGTGCCCCTTAGTGATTTTGGTGTATTGAAGACTTATAGGTTAAGTAACTGATGCGTTTGTGAGTGTACACAGGTCTATAAGTCTATGAGGAGTTTGATATTTACAGAGAAAGTCGACCCCTAAAAATGAAGTTCTTCAACTGAAGACTTTGATATTCTGAAGACTTTCTGAAGACTTTGAAAGTGAAGAAATTGGTGTGACCTTGAAGACTTGGTATTCATTCGAGGAATATGAAGCGTGAAGACTTTTGTTTTCGTAGTTTCATTTTCTCTTTCTTGAGTCATAGGAAACACCGTACTGTTAAAGGGGGTCGAGGAATGTCGGGGGCCGCTCCTCTCCTGCGGCCCTGGGCACCTATGGGGCACGGGGGGCCCCTTTCTGGTCCGGCAAGAGGGCGGAGGCCGCGCGCAGAGCGGATCAAGGTCGGGCGCGCGCGCCGGGAGGCGAGGCGATTTTTACCCAGCTTCGGAGCTCTCCGGAGAGATAAAACTCCTACTGCTGCTTTGTGTTTGTATTTGATCTTGCTCGGGAGCGAGCGTACGGTGGCACTGCGTGCGTCGGATGGACCGGACCCTCAAGCTGCGGAACCGAAATTCCGAACCCTAGCTGCGGAACCCAAATTTCCCAACCCTTTCTACGTGCGCATGGGCCTCCCTTTTATAGTCTAAAGGGGGCACCAACAGGTGGCAGCGTAGGAAGAGGGGGTACAAAGGTAAAAACGCAGGTTGGTACAACTACTACCAACAGTGTCCCCTACCTAACTCTGACAGCAGGGGACAAGGGCATTTAATGCCCGTCTGGTCGCCCCAACAGTGCAAGGAAACGACCGTTAGGGGCGCCACCGATTGCCACGATGGCATCTCCGTTAGCTCCGTTTGCCACCTTGCTCTGCATGGCTACGCAACGTCCCGCCACGTGCCCCTGGGGTGGCCCTGGGGTGACACGTCGCTGGATGCGCTGGATTTCGGGTGGCTGCCTTGCCGCGGCAAGTGCCTTGCCGCGGCCCTTCTCTTGTCGTGCCGGCAAGCTTGCCGGCCGTCGGGCCTTGCCGGGGCGCGCGGGGCGCCGCGGCAAGTCTTCTGGAGATGCCTTGGTCGGCCTCCCCGGCAAGCTCCTCTTGCCGGGGCCTTTGTTTTCTTCCCGGCCAGCTTCTCTTGCCGGGACCTTGTATTCTTCCCGGCCAACTTCTCTTGCCGGGGCCTTGGTTGGCCTTCCCGGCAAGCTTCTCTCGCCGGGGCCTTGGTTTGAGTACTTCGATCTTGAATGGCATTAAAGTAGCCGTGGAGGATCTTGGCGGACGCCCGGCAAGCCCTGCCGCGGGTTGCTGCAACTGCCCGTGCACAAGTTCGGGGTACTAAGGTGCCCCCCTACTTTAGTACACCGACAGGAGCCCCCGGGCCTGGGCCATACACGGTGCCGAGCGCTGTTGGGCCAGGCCCAAAACAGTGCACGGGCACGCGCGGCCTAGGTCACACCGCATTGGACTCCGCTTCCACCGCGCACGCCCAGAGCGGCACGCGTCAAACGCGGCGTCGTGGGTGACGTGGGCGGCGCGTGCGGGGCTGAGCCTCGCGAGCATGCATCAAGCCATGATGAAGGGGACGGCTCACGCCCTCCTACCTAAACGGAGGTAGGCGTGGGGGCGTGGCGCATTTACTAGACGGGGCCAGTGCGCGGCTTTCGAGGCGGCCACTCCCATGACCACGGGGTGAGGCGAGGCCGCCTCACCCGTCCCCTCGGCTCTGCATCCTCGCCACGCGGCTCCCATGCGCTTGGGGTCACGGACGGTGGGAGTGGGAATCTGGTCCGTCGCGAGCAGAGGCAGCGGGTCGGTCCCGATTCCCTGCTCTTCCCGTGCCTTGATTCGCTGAGCGGGGCGGCCGGGCTCCCACCCTGCTCCTTTATAAAGAGCAGGAGGGGGGGCACGGAAGCCCGCACTCTCTCATCTCCTTCTTCCTTCAACTTCTGTTCTCCTTTCTCCCATTCGCCATGGAGAAAGGGAATCCTGGCTCTTCGTCGGTGGCGGCGAGGGTTGCCGCCAGGCAGCGCACCTCTCCCTCTCTCGCACCCTTGGCGGGGGAACCGGCCATAAGGGGAAGAGGGAGGGGGCGTGGTCGCGGACGAGGTCGAGGACGAGGCCGAGGCGCGCGGGGAAGAGGCGGACGGGGCGGTGCGCCAGCTTCGCCCCCGCCGGCGGTTCCTCCCCCCACGGCGGTCCACATGGGGGAGACCCTTGCGAGTTCTTCGTCAGGCTGCGTCGGGCGCCTCGTCGTCGCCTCCGGCTTCCAACTCCATTCGCAAGCGCGATGGAACCGGACCCGCCCGAGACGCTGAGACTACAGATGAGGGGCTGCGGGATCAGTGGCACGCGAGTCCATGTTGTATCCCCAGCCCCCGGCGTGATGTACTTCGATCGAGGGTGGAAGACGTTCGCCCGCATCCACAGCTTGACGGCGGGGTTTACCCTCCATTTTAAGTTAATGGAGGGTGACCTTCTCGCCGTCAAGGTCTTCGGGGACTCCGGCACCCGGGCGAGATGCTGCGTGGACAGCTCCTCCGATAGCGAAGGCCCCTCCTCGAGCGAGAGTGATGAGGAGGGGAGCGACAGCGACGACGAGGACGGCGGGTCCGACTAGGCGCCGGACGCCACCTCGCGCGCCACCGGCGACCCCATCATCCGCGTCGCCGCCCTTCTGAACTCCCCGGGGCCGTCTCCTTGGGCGGCTAGCATAGGGAGGCTGCGGAAGAGGAAGAGGGGTGGCGGCAAGGCCGTCAAGTCGGAGTACGAGGGCGAGGTGCCCTCGACCGCGTGCTGACGTCCTGCCGCCCCGTCCTCGAGCTCTGCTTCCGGCGCCTCCGTCTCCGCCAAGCTCCTGGCCGGCCCCCGGGATGTTCTCTTGGTGTCTTCTGGCACCCGTAGCTCACCTAGGCGCCCCTTTTGCCCTCCCCGGCAAGCTTCTCTTGCCGGGGCCTCCTTGACCTGTGTCCTGAAGAGAGAAACAGGAGAGGGATTACGGGCATCTTATCTTTCAATTTGTAAGCCTTCGGGCCTTAGCTGTATTTAAAATTTGTAATCCTCTCTATCATGTTTTTCATCCTCTATGGACTTGTACTAAATGGGATGTTTTTTAATGAAAAGAGGGGAATGCTTGCCGGATTATGCCCTTTACTTGATTTTGCGCCTTGTATGTTCCCACCCTACGCTTCTAGGGAACTTGCCGGTGCTAACACACTTGCTGAGTGCGGAACGTCAGCAGCCCGCTGGCGGTGTTGTACCCGGCAAGAAACCTTCTCGGGCCAGTTGCAGCGCACTTGTATTGTTGAGCGGACTCGAAAACAAAGCAAGGGCGCAACTTAACCACGAGTTGGTTCCTCCGCGCTCAGGGTTTTTTTTTATACAAGGCACGCTCGTTCAAGGACGTGGCCTCGCATTCCCCAGTCCATAAGAGGATGCATGACGAGGGATGAAAAGCTTATCTGATATTACAGCCCCCGGCGACTCTGGCTTGCCGGGGGTGAATCTTGGCGTTTGCAGCCCCCAGCAACTCTGGCTCCGCCGAGACCTAGGTGCCGGTGCGCCTTTCTTTGCCCTTGTCGCTGACGCTGCGGCCTCCGGGGATCCTGGCCTGCCGCGAAGGAACTTCGATATTTGCAGCCCCCAGCGAAATCGGCTTGCCGGGGCCTCTGCGCCAGTGCGCCCTTCTGGTTTTGCCCTGTTGCTGTTATTATAGTCACAAAAATAACTAAGACAGCGCCGTAATAAGTTACTCTTTCGTAACGTAACTATTTAGGTTGGGCAACGCAATGCCATGCTTCGCCCTTCGTATGTTTACACTCTACGCTTCTAGGGAACTTGCCGGCGCTAACACACTTGCTGAGTGCGGAACATCAGCAGCCCGCTGGCGGTGTTGTACCCGGCAAGAAACCTTCTCGGGCCAGTTGCAGTGCACTTGTATTGTTGAGCGGACTCGAAAACAAAGCAAGGGCGCAACTTAACCACGAGTTGGTTCCTCTGCGCACAAGTTTTACATACGAAGGACGTCCCACGGCAAGGCTTGCTATGTTACGTCCCCTACTTCATTACATCCCTTGTACGTTTTTACCCTATGCTTCTAGGGAACTTGCCGGTGCTAACACACTTGCTGAGTGCGGAACGTCAGCAGCCCGCTGGCGGTGTTGTACCCGGCAAGAAACCTTCTCGGGCCAGTTGCAGCGCACTTGTATTGTTGAGCGGACTCGAAAACAAATCAAGGGCGCAACTTAACCACGAGTTGGCTCCTCCGCGCACAGGTTTTTCGTACAAGGGACGAACGCTCGAGGAATATAACATAAGAGCTTAGAACTAAAAAGTGTTCTGTACTCAAGTTCGGGTGACTTAGCTTTTCTGTCTTCCGTGCTCCGATAAGGCCGCACTTCTCCCTTGATTCCCTTCCTTGTATGCCTTCACCCTCACGCTTTCGGGGAACCTGCCGGTGCAAGCATGCTTGCTGAGTGCGGAACATCAGCAGCCCGCTGGCGGTGTTGCCTCCGGCAGGAAAAACTTGTCGGGCTAGTTGCGGCGCGTGTTCATCGTTGAGCGGACTCGAAACAGATCAAGGGCGCAACTTAGCCACGATTCGACCCTTCTGCGCACAGGTTCTTCATACAAGGTACGGATTCTCAGGGAATACAACTCAAAAGCTTGAAACTGGACGCTTTCTTCGCCCTACTGGCCAGTGGAGCTCGATGGCGCATCCTCGACGGCAGCGCGGCACTCCGGAGAGGCGTGCTTGCCGGAGTAGGCACCAGAGTTGTTCTTGCCGGGCTTAGTCTTTGGCGGATCTGCCTTTGCCTTCTTGCATTTGCCAGTGGAGCTCGATGGTGCGTCCTCGACGGCGGCGCAGCACTCCAGAGAGGTGCGCTTGCCGGAGTGGGCATCAGAGCTACTCTTGCCGGACTTGGACTTAGCCTTCTTCTCCCGGGGAGCTCCAGCAGCAAGTGGCTTGCACTCTGCTGCGGCTGCTGCTTCCCGGTGGATCTTGTCGGTGCAGATAAGTGCATCCTTCTTGTCGCCTTGGACAGAGATGACACTTATCGGACCAGGCATCTTGAGCACGTTGTATGCGTAGTGAGAGGCTGCCATAAACTTGGCAAGCGCTGGACGGTCGAGTATCCCATTGTAGGGTAATGGGATATCAACAACATCAAAGGTGACCCTCTCTGTCCTGAAGTTCAGCTTGCTGCCAAACGTTACTGGCAGCACGATCTTCCCCTTGGGCTTGCTCCTTCCCGGATTTATCCCTTGAAAGGTACCGGTTTCTTCGAGCTCGCTGTCGGGGATCTGGAGCTTCTTGAGCACCGCGGAGGAAATCAGGTTCAGGCCGGCCCCGCCATCAACCAACATCTTCGTGACCTTGAGGTTGCGGATTGTTGGTGAGACCAACATCGGCAAGCACCCGACCACAGTGATGCGATCAGGGTGGTCCTCAACATCGAAGACGATGGGCGCGCCGGACCATTTCAGGGGCTTGCGCGCCTCGACGGGCGGCTCCGCTGCATTCACCTCTCGCACCCACTGCTTGAGTTGGCGGTGCGAGGCGTGCAGAGAGGCGCCGCCGTCGATGCACAACACCTCTGTCGCCTTCTGAAACTCTTGGTCATCGGTCTCATCTTCCTCCATCTCATCATCCTCATCCTCATCTTCGTCCTTGTCGCGGCCGCGGGGAGGCCTATCTCCTTGCCGCGGTGTCCTCCCCGGGCGGGAAGCTTCTTGCCGGATCCTCCGCCACCTCCCTGGGCTCTCTCCTTATCGCGGCGCTCGTATTCGGCTTTCTGTAGCTCCGCCATCTGCTCCACTTTCTTGCAGGTTTGGAGATCATGGCCCTTGGTGCGGTGGATCTTGCTGTACCGCTTGCCGGAGCCATCCTGCTTGTCGGCGGCTACCACAGCCTCGCCGGAGTCATCGGCTTTGGCCTTGTCGGAGCCGCCTCCGTTGCCGGAATGCTCAACAGCTAGCACATCCTTAGCCTTTCTCTTCTTGTTGCTCCACCTCCGGTTCTTCCTTGCCGGGGCGGCATCCTCACTGTCAGATCCTTCTGCTCCTGCAACCTCTCCGGGGATTTTCCTCCCCTCCTAAGCCCGTGCACACTTGTCGGCCAGAGCATAGAGCTCGCTGACGTCTCTGATCTTGCACATCGCCATCTCCTCCCTTATCCTGCGGTTACGCACGTTCTGATGAAACGCGCTGATAACTGCAGCGGGGTGGATGTCTGGGATGTTGCGCTGCACTTGGCTGAATCTCTGTATGTACTTGCGCAGGGGTTCTCCCTCCTTCTGGACGAGCAAGTGGAGGTCACTCTCCTGGCCATGAGGCTTGTGGCCGCCTATGAAGGCGCCGACAAACTGATGACACAGGTCCGCCCATGAAGAGATGGAACCGTCCGACAAGTGCATGAGCCAAGATCTAACGTTGGGCTTGAGCACCAGCGGGAAGTAGTTGGCGAGGATCTTCTCGTCGCGCCCTCCGGCAGCCTGCACCGCGATGGTGTAGATGCTGAGGAACTCCGATGGATGTATCCTGCCATCGTACTTCTCGGGCACGTCTGGCTTGAAGTTCTTGGTTCTGGGCCACTGGACTTGCCGCAGCTCGCGGGTGAACTCAGGGCAACCTACCGCGTACGGCAAGTCGCTCGGTTCCTCGGGTGCGTGCATATCGACAGTGGGCCCAGCGCGCTGGTCGGATTGACGTCGCGCTTCCCTTCTGCGCTCGATGCGAGTGCGAGCGTCTTCGTGCCGCCGTTCTTGGAGAACGTGGTGTTGATCGCGTCGGGTCCGCGGGTCCGACGACGCGGTGGAGTCGCCGTCGGGGTTGGCCCGACGAGCCGGCGATCTTGGCCTTCGGGGCTGGGAGTGCACGGAGGTGGCACCCCCACCGGTCTTGTCGGCGTCGGCTTGCGCCTGGGCGCCTTGCCGGGGCCTCGATGCGCTCGGTTGCCGGGGCTTATCGCCGTTGGCGAAGGCAATGAGACTGTATATGGTCATCCTCCAGTCGTCGATCTTGTGCGGCGCCGGAGGGTAGTCTAGAAGCAGCTGGGCTCGGGCCAACGCTTCCTCTGCTGTCTTGGGTGGTGGTGGTGACGAGCGGCGCGAGGAGCGGGATGTGCTCGGACTCCCAACTAGATTGGGAGGTGCAACACCCCGCCCGGGCGACCGTACCTCGCTCGCGCCAGCATGCGGGCGTGCATGCTGACCTCGAGCGTCCCGCGACCCACCAGCTTGGCCTTGTTCCAATGCGAGCACGGTGCTAGGAGCACCGGTGCGTTGTCGACCTTGCACTTCCTGGGAAGGGTGCGGTGTCTGCACAGTCGCCGATGCTTGCGGAGCCTTGTTTTCGGATCTGGTGACGACGTGAGTCCCACCGTCAGCGCCCACTCCTCCGCCGGCGTCCACTCCACCGCCCGTTTACTCCGGCGGTGGTGGCGGAATCGATGTAGACGGAGCGACCACCTCCGAAGGCTCCTTCTTCGGTGGCATGTTGATGAAGGCGTTGATGCAGCGCGCGCGAAGACCGGATCAGATGCTCACGACCTCGACGCGCCCCCTACCTGGCGCGCCAAAGATGTCGGGGGCCGCTCCTCTCCTGCGGCCCCGGGCACCTATGGGGCACGGGGGGCCCCTTTCTGGTCCGGCAAGGGGGCGGAGGCCGCGCGCAGAGCTGATCGAGGTCGGGCGCGCGCCCCGGGAGGCGAGGCGATTTTTACCCAGCTTCGGAGCTCTCCGGAGAGATAAAACTCCTACTGCTGCTTTGTGTTTGTATTTGATCTTGCTCGGGAGCGAGCGTACGGTGGCACTGCGTGCGTCGGATGGACCGAACCCTCAAGCTGCGGAACTGAAATTCCGAACCCTAGCTGCGGAACCCAAATTTCCCAACCCTTTCTACGTGCGCATGGGCCTCCCTTTTATAGTCTAAAGGGGGCACCAACAGGTGGCAGCGTAGGAAGAGGGGGTACAAAGGTAAAAACGCAGGTTGGTACAACTACTACCAACAGTGTCCCCTACCTAACTCTGACAGCAGGGGACAAGGGCATTTAATGCCCGTCTGGTCGCCCCAACAGTGCAAGGAAACGACCGTTAGGGGCGCCACCGATTGCCACGATGGCGTCTCCGTCAGCTCCGTTTGCCACCTTGCTCTGCATGGCTACGCAACATCCCTCCACGTGCCCCTGGGGTGGCCCTGGGGTGACACGTCGCTGGATGCGCTGGATTTCGGGTGGCTGCCTTGCCGCGGCAAGTGCCTTGCCGCGGCCCTTCTCTTGTCGTGCCGGCAAGCTTGCCGGCCGTCGGGCCTTGCCGGGGCGCGCGGGGCGCCGCGGCAAGTCTTCTGGAGATGCCTTGGTCGGCCTCCCCGGCAAGCTCCTCTTGCCGGGGCCTTTGTTTTCTTCCCGGCCAGCTTCTCTTGCCGGGACCTTGTATTCTTCCCGGCCAACTTCTCTTGCCGGGGCCTTGGTTGGCCTTCCCGGCAAGCTCCTCTCGCCGGGGCCTTGGTTTGAGTACTTCAATCTTGAATGGCATTAAAGTAGCCGTGGAGGATCTTGGCGGACGCCCGGCAAGCCCTGCCGTGGGTTGCTGCGACTGCCCGTGCACAAGTTCGGGGTACTAAGGTGCCCCCCTACTTTAGTACACCGACAAGGAAATACTAAGGAAAAATTTCCATGTGATGCTCAACTCAAAATCCTACACCTACCAATCCCTTCGAGTGAAGCCATTGGAAATCTCATACAGTTCAGTCAAATTCATCAGTGACAGAGACGTTGTTCTTCTGTTCACTGAGGACTTTGCTCTGACTGAGGAGTAGGAATTCGCCAGTGCGAATTGCCTACACAGTGAGGAACATGATAGCCCTAAGGAATTTGAGAGTCAAATTTCCGACCGTTGCTGTGCTGCGCGCCGGCTGTCCCAAAATATCTTATCCACCTAACGGTCATATCATTGAAGGGCATTTATGTCTTATCATGTCGGGCTGCTCCCTAGGCTATAAATAGCCACCCCCTACAATCACTAGCGGGTTGGCTGCTCCGAGAGAACTTGACACTTGTCATTTGAGAGCAACCCATCCTTCGAGGACTTTGAGCGAAAATCATCAAGTGAGGAAAATCCCAAAACCAAACCCCCACAAACCCAAAGTGATTGAGCATCACTGAAGAAATTGATCCTGCGTGGATCCGACGCTTGTTACCTTTGAAGACTGTGCTTCTTCCAGACGGTTAGGCGTCAAGGTCTAGAGCATCCAAGAGGAATTGTGGATTGCCGAGTGACCAAGTCTGTGAAGGTTTGGAAGTCACCTGAAGACTTACCACGAGTGATTGGACGAGGCCTGCGTGGTCTTAGTTCAAGGAGAATACGGTGAGGACTGGGTGTCCTGAGTTGCGGCTCAGAGACTGGGTGTCCGGGACTGTGTGTCCTCGAGTTTAAATACTCAGCCGCTCCAACCAGACGTACAACTGAGACAGCAGTTGGAACTGGTTTACCAAATCATTGTCTTCACCAACTGACTGGTTCTATTTCCTCAACTCTTCCATTTCCTCATTCTGTGTTGAATGTTGTTCATATCTGTGCTTGAAGACTTTGACTGAAGACTTTCACAAATTCCTCAGTTCAATTTCTTCAGTCTGTTTGTCTTCATCTTGCTATCCTGTGTTTACGCTTTCCGTACTCTGTGTTAATCTTCATTTCATCATGCTGACTATGTTTGTATCCTGTTATGTTTACTTCTGAGTACATATTCCGCTGCAAGTAGTTCTTCGCTAAGGAATTTCCTCACCAGCAAATTCCTCAGTGAAGAATTCATAAAAATCGCCTATTCACCCCCCCTCTAGTCGATATAACGCACTTTCAATTGGTATCAGAGCAAGGTACTCCCTTGTTCTGTGTGATTTTGGTTTAACCGCCTGGAGTTTTAGTTATGTCGACCGCAGGTATGATCAAGGTCTCGGCTGGGTGTCCTACCTTTGATGGAACGGACTACCCCTACTGGAAGAACAAGATGCGAATGCATCTTGAGGCAATTGACAATGATCTCTGGTATGTTGTGGAAAATGGTGTCCCCTCTGTCACTGAAACACTGACCGCTACCGATGTGAAGAGATTCAAACAACTCGATTCTCAAGCGAAGAATATCATCTGTGGCCATCTGAGCAAAGGACAGTATGGAAGAGTGAGTGCTTTGGAAACTGCTAAGCTTATCTGGGATAGGCTGTCCAAAGTAAATGAAGGAGTTTCAACTCAGCGTGACTCTCGAGTCGATGTTCTTCGGAATCGCTTCAACCGCTTCAAAAGACTCGACAATGAGAATGTCCAACAAACCTTTGATCGCCTCACTGACATCTCAAATGAGCTTCAAGCCCTCGGTGCCACTGACATCACTGATCATGAAGTTGTGAAGAAACTGCTGAGATCGCTTGATTCCTCATTTGATACTCTGGGACTGATGATACAAGAACGTGCTGACTACAAGTCACTTGATCCTGCTGATATCCTCGAAAGGCTAAACACTCACGAGTTCCAGCTTGCTGAAAAGAGAGATCTCTATGGCTCAAACTATGGCAAACCACGTGCCCTGAAGGCTAAGGTTGTGTCTGACTCTGAATGTGAGGATTCTGGTAGTAGCCTTGGCGATCCTGAAGAACTGAGCCAGGATCTAGCTCTGCTTGTGAAGAAATTCCAGAAGTTCACAAGACGTGGTCGCTTTGGAAAACCCTCAAGAGGCAATGATTCCTCATCCAGTGACTACAAGAGAAGACTTTGCCACAAATGCAAGAAGCCTGGTCACTATATTCAAGATTGTCCTCAGTGGGAAAAGGAAATGAAGAAGAAGAAATACAAGGATTACAGTTCTGATGATATGAAGAAGAAGAAGAAATCGTCAAAATCTTCGTCATCAAAACCCTCAAAGTCTTCATCTCACAAGAAGGGCAGCTCCAAGAAAGCTCAGGCATTCATTGGCAAGGAAATGGACTCTGAAGCTGAGGAAAATGATGAAGAGGAGGAGTCTGAAGAATCTGAGTCTGGTGTGGCGAGTCTGGCCATTGCTACTGCTTTCGTCAGCAAGTCCATCTTCAACACCGAAGAAACTGACTCCACCGACAAGCCTAATGAAGATAATGATGGCTACGCTCCCACCTATTGCTTCATGGCAAAAGGAGCTAAGGTACTCAAATATAACTCCTCTGATTCTAGTGAAAATGAATCTGATGAGGATCTCAAGCCCAGCTACTCTAAACTTGCTAAAATTGCTGTGAAACAACAACAGGCTCTTGAAAAAGTTCAAAACATGCTAGATAAAAGTGATGATATGTTGGGTGAAGAAATGGATCGCACTAAAGCCCTAACTGAAAATCTTCAGAGACTTCAGTCTAAGTATGATAACCTTCAAGGTCATCATAACTCTCTCTTGTCTGATCATGAGAAACTTTCTTATGAATTTCTTCAAGAAAAGCAAGATCATGAGAAGCTTTCTCTTGAAGCTATTCAAAGAAAGGAAGATCTTGAAAAGCTAAGAGTGTGTTATGAAGATCTTCAGAAGGAGCGCGATTCATTACTAGCTCAACAAATCAGCGCTTCTCAGGAAGAATTTGTTCCTCCATGCTTAAAGTGCATTGAACGTGAATCTGCTAATTCTTCACCTAAATGTTCAAATGCTTCAATTGTTACAAATTCTTCACCTGCCTCTGCTATTACTAATTCCTCATCTGAGGACATTGCTAGTATCACTGACAATGCAGGGCTGAAGGAATTGTACATGACAGGCATGTACAAAAGCCTCAAAGGGCATAAGACACTTTGTGATGTGCTCAAAAAGCAGATCCTCAACAGAAACCCTAGGAAAGAGGGTATTGCCTTTGAGAGGAAACTCAATGCCGATGGAACATATTGGAAGCCTGAGCAGTACCCCAAAACCTCATGGGTTGCTGCAAAGGGACCTCCAGTTGATCCATCTAACTTATCTGGCTTTACGTGTGAATCTTCTCATTCCTCTGATGAGTCATTTGACTCCAACTATAAACTGTTCAAAAATCAGAATGGTGAAGTATTTGCTAGATATGTTGGCACTAACTGCAGGAACGGTTCCCCTATGAAGAAAATCTGGGTTCCCAAAAGCTGTGTTGAAAGTCTTCAGGTGAATGTCCTCATGACACCACCTGTGAAGAACAGGAACCCCAGATCAAATTCTTCATATGGACCAAATTCTTCACGAGGATCAAATTCCTCAACTGGATCAAAGTCCTCATATGATTATCATCGTGCTAACAACTCTGTCTCGCAGGGTAGAGCTAAGGGCTATGAATATGTGCATTATTCTTCAAATCATTATGTTCATAAGTCCTCGAGGAATTACTCTGCCTATTCATATGCATACCCTAACCCCTCCTATGCTAAGCGAAATGGTTTGGCATCTTTGCCACCTTTCTCACATGGTGCTCGCAGGATGATGAACTCTTTGCCACCCCTCCAGATGTGGGTGGTGAAGAAAAAGAACTAATCTCTTCTGCAGGGTCAGGTCTCCAGACGTGCTCTAACGTCTGAAGATTTTGCTGGGGACCTGACACAATTGCCTCAAAGGATGCAGGCGAATCATGATGAAATGAACTTTCATATCACACGTCCTCATACTGCTATATCTGTTTACTGCTTGATGAAATTCATCTGATGAACTTGATATCATATTCTTCACTAATGAAGCATATGAGATTGTAAGCTACACTAATTCATCTGTAGGATGATCAACCCAAAACCACTGAATGGGTCCTCGATAGTGGATGTACAAATCACATGACTGGTGACAAGAATCTATTGATGGACGCTCCCTTATCACCGTCACCTCTGAAGCATATCATCTTTGCTGACAAAGGCAAAAGTCAGGTATTGGGTCTTGGTAAGGTTGCTATCTCTAAGGATAAGCACATGGACAAAGTCATGCTTGTTGAGTCCTTAGGATACAATCTCATGTCAGTCTCAATGCTTTGTGATCTTGATATGGTTGTCGACTTCGGCAAATATCGTTGTGTTGTGATTATGGAAGCTGACAATTCCAAAGTCTTCGAAGGATTTGGGAGAGGAGATCTGTATATTGTTGATTTCTCTACAGGACCACAACCAGCCGTGTGTCTACTTGCAAAAGCTTCAGAAGGCTGGCTATGGCATCGACGACTTGGTCATGCAGGCATGAGGAATTTGAACACGCTTGCGAAGAAGAAGCATGTCATTGGCATTGAGAATGTCAAATTACTCAAGGATCACTTATGCGGAGCATGTGAAGCCAGAAAAATGACCAAGGCCAAGCATCCAGCGAAGACAATCATGACCACCACCCGTCCATTCGAATTGCTTCACATGGACCTCTTCGGACCTAACCATTATTCAGCAGTCACTAATGATGCATCTTTATATGGTTTTGTCATTGTTGATGATTATTCTCGATATACATGGGTACACATTGTTACTTACAAACATGAAGTGCAGGAAGTCTTCAAATGATTTTCCTCGAGGGCTTCAACCAACTTTGGTGTAAAGATCAAGCATATCAGAAGTGACAATGGAACTGAGTTCAAGAATTCTGGTCTTGATGCCTATCTTGATGAACTTGGTATTACTCATGAATTATCTGCTCCCTATACTCCTCAGCAGAATGGCATCGTGGAGCGCAAGAACAGAACTGTTGTTGAGATAGCTCGCACTATGCTTGATGAATACAAAATGCCTCGGCGTTTTTGGATTGATGCAATTGATACTGCCTGCCACATCATCAACAGAGTATATCTTCACAAATTCTTCAAGAAGAATGCCTATGAACTCCTCACTGACAAGAAACCCAATGTGAGTTATTTCAAAGTCTTCGGTGCTAAATGTTGGTTTAGAGATCCTCACCACAACTCTAAATTTGCACCGAAAGCACATGAAGGTTTTATGCTTGGTTACGGAAAGGACTCGCACACCTACAGAGTCTTCAACATTGTTCTTCACAAGATTGTTGACACTGTAGATGTGCGGTTCGATGAAACTAATGGCTCGCAAAGAGAGCACCTACCTTCTGTGTTAGATGAACCAGCACCTGAGGATGCTATCAAGCTCAAGGCAACTGAGGATGTCATTCCTACTGAAGAATCTGCTGAAGAATTCATTCCTGTTCATGAAGAACGTCGTGTTGATGCACCTGAAGAACATGATGAGGAAAATGGTGCTGAAGAAAATGCTGATCAAAATCCTCAGCGACAACCAACTCATCCACCCGTTGCAAAAGAAGTGCAAGTGGAGAAGATCATCGATGACATTAGCGCACCAGGTCCTCTCACTCGCTCAAGAGCCTCACACTTATCTAACTTTTGTGGGCACTATGCTTTTGTCTCTATCTCAGAGCCCACTAAGGTAGATGAAGCATTTCTGGAGCCGGAGTGGATTCAGGCTACGCAAGAAGAATTACATCAGTTCAAGCTGAACAATGTCTGGAAATTGGTCAATTGCCCAGATCCTCGCAAGCATAATATCATTGGCACAAAGTGGATCTACCGCAACAAGCAAGATGAAAATGGCCTTGTGGTGAGGAATAAGGCACGACTAGTAGCTCAAGGCTACACACAAGTTGAAGGAATTGATTTCGATGAAACTTTTGCACCTGTTGCTAGACTTGAGGCTATTCGCATTTTACTTGCCTATGCTAACCATCATGATATCATCTTATATCAAATGGATGTGAAAAGTGCATTCCTCAATGGTAAGCTTGAGGAAGAAGTATATGTTGCTCAACCCCCAGGTTTTGAAGATCCCAAGAATCCTGACAAAGTCTTCAGACTCAATAAGGCCCTCTATGGCCTCAAGCAAGCCCCTCGGGCGTGGTATGACACATTGAAGGAATTCTTCGTGAAGAATGGTTTCACACCCGATTCACTCGACCCTACTCTTTTTACTAAATCATATGATGGTGAACTGTTTGTGTGCCAAATATATGTGGATGATATTATCTTTGGCTGTACTAACCAACGATACAGTGATGAATTTGCCTATATGATGAGTGAAGAATATCAAATGTCTATGATGGGAGAATTGAAATTCTTCTTAGGTCTTCAAATTCGTCAGCAGCACAATGGCATATTCATATCTCAGGAGAAATACCTAAAATATGTACTGAGGAAATTCGGCATGCAAGATTGCAAAGGAGTCAAAATTCCTATGCCCACAAATGGCCATCTATGCACTGATGAAAATGGTATTGACTTCGATCACAAGGTATACCGCTCCATGATTGGTCCTTTATTGTACTTATGTGCATCTAGCCAGATATAATGCTTAGTGTTTGCATGTATGCCCGATTTCAAGCTGCACCGAAGGAATCACACCATAAGGCTGTGAAGCATATTCTTCGATATCTAGCTCACACACCAACACTAGGATTATGGTACCCCAAGGGCTCTGCTTTTGATCTCATTGGATATTCTGACTCTGACTATGCTGGTGATCGTGTGGACCGCAAGTCAACATCTGGCACTTGTCATTTCCTCGGACGATCTTTGGTCTGTTGGTCCTCGAAGAAACAGAACTGCGTATCACTGTCTACTACTGAAGCTGAATACATTGCTGCTGGCTCATGCTGTGCTCAACTGCTTTGGATGAAGCAAACCCTCAAGGACTATGGCGTCAATGTGAAGAATGTGCCTCTCCTCTGCGACAATGAGAGTGCCATCAAGATTGCTCACAACCCAGTTCAGCATTCGAAGACTAAGCACATCCAGATTCGTCATCATTTTCTTCGTGATCATGTGTTGAAGGGCGATATCTCCATCGAGCATGTGAAGACTGAAGAACAGCTAGCTGATATCTTCACTAAGCCCTTGGATGAGAAGAGATTTAGCAAGTTGCGGTGTGAGCTAAATATCTTAGAATCTTCGAATGTTCTTTGAAAAGGACACACATCCTAACCCTTATGCAGAATGATGACTTAGATGTGCAACACATGAAGAAACGTTTTTCTTCAATCAATGAAGAATAACACTCTGAGTGTGATGAAATTAATGAAGAATTTGATTCTCAGAACCCTACGACAATTGTACGCGGTGTCTGAAATCATCATTCTTATACGGTGGGCTACGCCACCACAAAAGTTGAAAATCTTCAATCTGAGTTTTTCCTCATTTTTGAAATTCCTCAGTTTCTCAAATTCTTCAACGTTGCAAAATCTTAAATGTTTCCGTCGTTTTTCCTCATTGACTATATATATATGAGTTTATGTCCTCTATAGCATTCACTTATTGCTATTTCTTCAAGTTGTGATTTCTGCTAAGTGAATGTGATCGGACCCTTCCCCCTCTATGCTATACTCAACCCAATCTATTCACAAATTCTTCATGTGCGTTCTGATTGAAACTCGTTCAAAGTCTTCACTGTGTCCTTGACAGCTGAAGAAATTTCGAACAAAATTTTTAAACAAATCTTATCCAGTTTTTCGGTTTTACCGCTCAAACCGTTCCGCTTGCCACGATACATTAGTTTATTCACCCACGATCTTACACGATCTCATCTGCACAGTGCGTGGGTGACACATGTCGCGTGAAGGAGAAAGGGCAGGGGCATGTTCGTCCCAAAATCTTCGGGCGAACAGTTTTTACCATGGCTATAAATACCCCTCTCCCTTCCTTACTTCATTTACTCCGCTCGGTCGCTGTCTCTCGCTCGAGCTCTCCTCAAACCCTAGCGCCGCCGCTACTCCATCGCCGTCGGTGAGGAAGAGCTTCACTGCCTCGACCTCGTCGTTGTCGTACTCGCGCCGGCCGCGGAAATCTTCACTCCGCCGCCGCCGCAGCCGTCTCCCTCTGCCAAGTTAGGGCGTGGGAGATCTAACATGACGAACTTCACCATGGTTCATCTCTGTTCGTCATGTTCTTCAGTTCAGGTAATTAAAAGTCACTTTTATTACTCACTTTGATTCTCAAATCTTTCTGAAAATCTTCAAAGGTGTTTTTGTTCTTCAAATCTTCACATATGAACACCTCACACACTATATGCTCTTGATTTATCTCTCTAAGCATTCATTTCTTCAAGATTCCTCAATTGTGCGGATTTTCAATTTGTACAACTCTGGAACCTAAGACGAAACGCTTAGTGAAATTCCTCAAGGCTCAACTGGTCAAATTCCTCAAAACTTGTCTTTTTTGAAAAATCTTCTGAGAACGCATATGACCTCTCCAAATTCCTCGCACCTACACTCTGTTCACAGGTACTCATGTCCGCTGCTGAATCACTAGGTTCTCATCAACTTAACTCATTTGTAGCGTTCCTCGAAGAAAAACTGCATACTTCTTCAGAGTGCTCTATAGTTCAAATTCCTCACCTGAAGAAAATGGCAGAAGGCAAGAGACCGCAGAAGGGAGGTAAGAAACCAGAGGTCATGACTGCCTTTGAGATCCCTGATGAAATTTACAAAGATTACTGCACACCTGATGAAGCCAAATTTGGCAAGGAGACCAAAAATCAGCGCAAAGTGCGCATTCAGAGGATAGAACGTAGATGGGCACGAGAATGGAGGGAATATCGCTATGTCACTCCCAAATACATGAAGAAATTCGCCTTAAACCCTCCATGCCCAAGAGCTCCTTTGGCACCTGGCCAAGTCGCTGATCCCACCAGCATCAAGCGTGGTGAAGACTTTCCTGAAGAATGGTCCAGGCGCCAAGCCAAATTGGCAAGACAGGCCAAGGAGGCTGTGAGGAAATTCAATGAGGATTCTGCTGCTGCTGCTGCCGTTGAGACCTCGGTCAAGCCGAGGAAATCAATGCCAAAGAAGCCTGCTCGCAAGCCAAGTGCTTCACCATCAGCGCCCTCACGGCCCAGTTCCTCAGCCACGCCCTCACGGCAAATTCCTCAGACTGCTGCTGCTCCCTCAAAATCCTCAGCAGCTCCCTCCAAGACCTCAACTCCTATGCATCTGGCTACATGTCAAAGGACTCAGGGTTTCTCGATTGCTTCTGGTGTCTCAGCAAGTTCCTCAGCTGCACCAATGTCCTCATCAGGCCCCACTCTGCTGAAGACAAAAGCAACTGCTGGACGCGGTCCTCGGCCAAGTCCTAGAAAGAAACAGGTTGCATTCAACGTGCCCTCTGATGAAGAAGCCTCTGATGAAGAAGTTGCAGAAATCATCAGAGACAGACTGACAAAGGCCGCTTGTCGGTGTCAAAACCGGCGGATCTCGGGTAGGGGGTCCCGAACTGTGCGTCTAGGCGGATGGTAACAAGAGACGAGGGACACAATGTTTTTACCCAGGTTCGGGCCCTCTCGATGGAGGTAAAACCCTACGTCCTGCTTGATTAATATTGATGATATGGGTAGTACAAGAGTGGATCTACCACGAGATCAAGGAGGCTAAACCCTAGAAGCTAGCCTATGGTATGATTGTTGAGATGTATGTTGTCCTACGGACTAAAGCCCTCCGGTTTATATAGACACCGGAGGAGGCTAGGGTTACACAGAGTCGGTTACAATGGTAGGAGATCTACATATCCGTATTGCCAAGCTTGCCTTCCACGCCAAGGAAAGTACCATCCGGACACGAGCCGGAGTCTTCAATCTTGTATCTTCGTAGTCTTGGAGTCCGGCGGATATTGATAGTCCGGCTGTCCGGACACCCCCTAGTCCAGGACTCCCTCAGTAGCCCCTGAACCAGTCTTCAATGACGATAAGTCCGGCGCGCATAATGTTCGGCATTGCAAGGCGGGTTCCTCCCTTGAATAATCCAGAGAAGATTATGAACACCAGGATAGTGTCCGACTCTGCAAAATAAATTCCACATTCCACCGTAGAGAGAATAAAAATGCACACTTAGCTCAATCTGCTGACGTATTATGCGGCGTGACATCACACCGCAACCAAGCCTTTGTTTGAATCGTTTTTACTATACCACCTCAGCACGTTTAGCGAAGCGGTTTCCTTGGCATGTCTTGTCGAAGCAGAGATCGTGTTCCCCTTATTGCGGGATCCTCATCAATACGTGCGTGGGTAACCCAACCGTTCCCGTCGCCACGCCTCCTCTATCGAAGGGGAATCCCAAACGGTCACGGAGACGGCCCTTGGTATTTCTTCCCCTTTATAAGAGGACCAAGGCTCGCCCTTATTCTTCAATCTCGCATCGAATCTTTTCCCCACTCCCAGTTCCAACACCCAGAGCCTCAGATTCGAGCGCTTCGGATCCTCAATCATGTCCAGCTCCGACCTCCAGGGCCGGTGGATGCCCTCCTCCATCACGGAGGAGGACATATTGAAGTTGCGTGAGGCCAAGTACCTGGCCTACGAGGTTTCGCACAGGTTGCCTGCCCAAGGGCAGGCTGTGCCAGCCCCCGAGCCCAGTGAATACATCGTCTTCGTATCCCACCTCCGCCGGGGTTTAGTCTTCCCGACGGATCCCTTCGTGAGAGGGCTCCTGTTCTACTATGGGCTGGATTTTCACGACTTGGCTCTGGAGTCTATCCTCCATATCTCCGCATTCATTATTGTCTGCGAAGCCTTCCTCCGCGTCATCCCCCACTTCGGCCTATGGCCGAAGACCTTCAAGGTGGAGCCGAAGATGATCGAGGGGCGTCAAGCGGAGTGCGGCGGGGCGACCATAAGCAAGAAAGTCGATGCCCCGTGGCTTGAGGGTTCCTTCCAAGAGGAACTTGGACTGTGGCAGCAGGAGTGGTTCTATATCACCGCTCCAAGGGGCAGCAGGCAAAAGCCGCCGCCCTCATTCCACCCGGGACCTCCACGCCAACTGATGTCGTGGGTTAACCAAGGGCTCAACTGGGGGCCGTCCGAAGACGTGCCCTCACTGCAGGGCCGGATTTGAGATCTCCAAGCGAGGGAGATCGACCTGATCAAGGTGATGCAGGTTATGCTAATCAGGCATCTTCTGCCCTGTAAACGCCGTCCTCTCCGTCTATGGGAGTTCAACCCGGAGGGACCTCGGATTCTCCAACACTTCATGGGTGCGACACCTGTGGAGACGTACAAGTTGTTCTTCGGACCGTAGGTGGCGTGTCCGGACTTAGCCGAGGATGCAGGTCTAAGTCGCGATCGCCCGGATACTCAGGTAAATAGCTCAGAGTCCGGACATTCTGTTTATGTGCCTTTCTAAAGTTCGCCTCCTGACCCTTTGTTCTTTACAGGAATGGGTGGCGCGATCAAGGCTGATAAGGTGTCCGGCCCCCCTCCCAGAGACCGCACTGGAGCCCGTGCTGGTTAGAATGTTGGAGGTTGCACCCACAGAAGGGGGCAACGGGGAAAACAGAGGAGCTAATATTTCGCCCAAAGGGGCGACGAAAGAGGGGGGAACCAAGAACCCCTCCCTTCAGGGGGAGAAGAGGACCGCCTCCGAAGATCCGGAGGCCAAAGCCCCTAAGCGCGGGAAGAGATCTTCCCCGGGGGGGTCCGGCGCCCGGAGAGAATCCGGATGCACAATCATCACCAAAGGATAGGCCCTCCAGCGAGCCGTGAGTATGAAAGAGGGAGTTAATTAGTAAGGAAATACCTTCATTTGTGCTTCTGTAGGTAACCGAAATATTTATATTGCAGTTCGGATCTGCAGCCTTCTCAGATGAGTTCATCTTTGGGGGACCTTCTTCCGGAGATGATGGAGAGCGATACGCCTCCATCCGCAGCGCCACCAGATGAGGCAGGCGAACCCGAAGTGTCATCACGGAGGGTATCCCCGAGTCCGGAGGGGCCAGAGTGTTCGGCACCTACTAGTGTCCGGCCGGGAGAACTGAAGAATCTGCTTGAGAGGGCGTCCATTTCAGAAGATCACCGTGCGTTAATGCGTATGGTGATTGGAAGGATTTCGTCCGCCGAGAGCGGATTGCGTAATGCCACCATGAGTTTGCTGGCGGGTTTTGAGGTATGCAAAAATGACGCATCCTTTTGTCTTTTAACAGTTTTGCACATAAAAATGCGCCCTGTATAGATAGTAGCCCCTGAGACTCGGTAGGTTGTCGGAAACGACAGCGTGCCGAGGATCGAAATCTCAAGTAATGAATACTACCGTCCCTATGCAGGTGGCGGATAGTCCGAGGGCCAGCCGGACTAATGAGTTTGCCGAATTAAGTCGGCAACTTGACGTGGCAGATGCTGATATCACGCTTGTCAACCAGCGACTTGACGAGTCACAAGGTAAATAAATTCTCTGCAGTTGCTTTATTTAAGGGGGTCGAACCCCTCCTCTGATAAATTGTATGCTGTTGTACAGACGGAGCTGCTGCTGTGGAGAGCCTTTGGGCCGAACTTGCTCGAGCTAAGGAGCAAGCCCGAAGGAGTGACGCGGCTGCCTCGAAGGCGGCCAAAGAGTTGAAAGCCGAAAAGGCTGCGCACTGCCTAAGCAGGGCGGAGGTGGCCGAATTGGCCATGAAATTAAAGGATGCTACCGACCGCAATGAGGCTCTTGAAAAGGAGCGCTTATCGGAGCGGGAAGACCTGAAGAAGGCCACCGCCGAAGCCAAGGATGCCCGCTCTGCAATGCGGGCTATGAAGGAGGAACTGCGCCAGGCCGGAGAGATGGTGGCTGGCAAGCCTATTCTGCTGCGTCGCCGGTTTATGGATGCAAAGTATGCGCAATTTGAGCGACTGTGGAGTCCGGAGGATCCGTATATGGACTTAGCTGCTAGTGCGGCTGATGCCGTTAAGCACTTCCGGAGCCAGGAGGATCATGAGACGGAAGAGCTGTATTGGTCTCGATTCCACAGTCCGGATCGCTCACTTCCGTTGACGGACCGACTGGCCGAATGGGCCGAGCTAAATAGATTGTCCGGACTTGCCATGACTGACATCGTGGCTCATATCTGGCCAGAGAGGTCCAAGGCGACGAGCTATTTCGGCTTATTGCAGCAATTCCTTGGAGCGGTGCCGCATATAAAGGAGATGAAGCGGTTGGCCTGCATCGAGGGCGCGCGGATGGCTCTTGCCCGTGTGAAGGTGCATTGTCCGGAGATGGATGCCACCGCTGTTGCCGCCCAGGGTCCGGATGAAAGCCGGCTCCTTGCCGAGCACTACTTCGGAGAAGTCATGCGCGGTGCTCGTATAATAGAGTCGCAGTGCTCGAAGAATGTAACGTTCAAATGAACGCATTAGCTTGTAAATCGATGATTATGTTATAACTTCTTTTTATACTTGTGCGTCCAAGTAAAACTTCTCCTGTGCGTCCGTTTACGTATACTTGTGTATAACTTGAAAGATGGCAGTCTTCGGCTTCAGCCCCCACGCACAAGGTGCTGGGGTGTTCACAAAAATAGCGCGTTTTCACACTTGATCCGACGTCTCGGTCCTATTATAAGGAGGTGGTAGCGTAGCGAACTAGGAAATCCGGACTATAATGCTTTATCACTTTCACCTAGCCAGTGGAGCTCGAGGGTGGGGCTACTATATAGCCCCTGGTGGCACCGCACATCTCCGGATTCGGGGTGCGTATGTGCCTGACCGGGAAACGGTCCTTCGTCAAAGCGGGGAATTCTAAACATTCCGGTAGTCGATCGAGTGGTTGACCAGACTCTCGCTGTATCATGACAGTCAGTTTTCGGCTTTCTCTACTGAGGTGCTCGCCCAGCCGAACCGGGGCACAATCGCAGTAGTTCTCCTGGTGCCGCGTTAGCCGATGATACGGAACGTAAGGCAGCAAAACACAGGAGCCGGGCAAACCCAACGTTTGACCAAAGACATGATTCGGAGCTGATGCATATAATGCGTAACTCGAGACGCCGAACACTCCCTAAGGTGTTTGGTCTTTATAATAATGGGCAGAACGATGCCCTAAGCCCCTAGTGTCCGGGTACGGGCATGGTCTTCTGACGCGGTCGATGCCAAAGCGTCAGGCTCCGCTTTGGCTATAGGAAAAACCAAGGGAGAATAACAACAAGAGACAGTAAAAAAGGTCTACGCAGGGTCTTAATCTGAAAAGAATCCTTGCAACGGGTCCCTACTGCACGTCTGCGCCTGTGTCTCCGTTGCGCTGTTATCCTGGACGGGCATGCACGTTGTTCATCTGTAGAAAGAGAGGAACCTTTAGTGTTTAAGAACAATTCGTGCGAAAAATATGTAAAATAAGAAATATAAATAGTTAAAGCAAGGTTTATATGTAACCGTGATTGTTTGTGCGTGCGGCCCCCTGTCAAGGGGTATGCGGCTAGGGAGCCCCTAGCCTGCTGAGGCCGGATTCGTCCATCCGAGTCCGGGGTCCTTAAGTGACCCTCGCACTGAAATGACGCCACGCGGACCGGGCATCTTGAGTGTAAGAGACGCATAATGTGGTATGGCGTTGAAGCGGACAAAGGCCTTTCGTCCCAAGAGTGCTTGATGTTCACTTTTAAATGGGACGATGTGAAAAATTAATTTTTCTCGTCAAAAATTGTTCGGCGATCCGAACACGACTTCTAGTAATATGGAGCCTGTGCACTTGGCGTGAGGGCCTGGCGTCACTCCTTTGAAGGGAGTGCGGCTGTGTCGGATTTTGGTAGGGTCTATCCCCATCCGACGGATTTTGTTTGAATATAGCAGGTTTAGATCACTGCCTCCGTCCATTAGGACGTTAGTAAATTGTAATCCGTCTATTATGGGATTCAATATCAGGGGAGTCCGTCCCGCGTTTCGAACGCTTCTGGAATAGTCCAGGTGGTCGAAAGTGATTGGTTTTGATATCCAATCTCTACGGTCTGCTGGGCTGGACCGCGCGAAGCTCTTTTTAGAAAAGGCCGCACTATTTTTCCGTGTTATCACATGAAGTGAATTTACTACTTTGACCCCTTGTGGGAAAGTCTTTTGTTTTCCGGTGTCCTGCTGGTGGGGTTTATCTTCTTCGCTTGACGCGTCGAGCCCCTTGTGTTCGGCATAGTCGGCCGGACTGTTTAAAAACCCAACAGTCCCTGTGGGTGTGATTTGTAGGCCTTCCGGGGGTACTGTGGATTTGACATATCCGACCCAAAATTTTGTTTAAGTTGGACAATTTGTCACTGTCATCCTTAAGGGGTTGTGTCTTAGTATTGGGCCGCGAGCTTTTGAATCCGGCGTTGACTGCCGTGCTCTTTGGGCTTTTCTCTTTATTCCGGCGCTGCTCTTTTCTGTGCCGTGATTTTCCGTTTCCATCTCTTATCTCGGATGTACTTGGGTCGCTGGTGCTGCTTCTTGCTAGCCAGCTATCCTCTCCCGCACAGAAGCGGGTCATGAGGCTTGTTAGTGCGGACATTGTCCTCGGTTTCTCTTGACCGAGGTGCCTGGCGAGCCATTCGTCTCGGACATTGTGCTTGAAAGCTGCTAAGGCTTCGGCGTCCGGACAGTCGACTATTTGGTTCTTTTTGGTAAGAAACCTGTTCCAGAATTTCCGCGCTGACTCTCCGGGCTGTTGAGTTATATGACTTATATCATCTGCATCCGGAGGACGGACATAAGTCCCTTGAAAATTCGCTCTAAACGCGTCCTCGAGCTCTTCCTAACTTCCAACAGTGTTTTTTGGGAGGCTTTTGAGCCAATGACGGGTTGGCCCTTTGAGCTTAAGGGGTAGATATTTTACGGCGTGGAGATCGTCTCCTCTGGCCATGTGTATATGTAGTATATAATCTTCTATCCAGACTCCAGGGACTGTTGTTCCATCGTAGGCCTCTATGTTTATGGGTTTAAACCCTGCTGGGAATTCATGGTCCAGCACCTCATCAGTGAAACATAGTGGGTGTGCGGCGCCCCTGTACTTGTATGTGCCGCTATCACCGGACACTTGACGTGTTACTTTGCTTCCTGGGGCCTTCTTTTGGGTCCGTAGATGGACCTGGCTGGGCCATTTGACGGTGGAGGCTCTATGGCCTCCTCGTCGAATTCTGGTAGCAGCTTACGCTTCGGGTAGCTCTTCGATTGGTGGCCATTGTCGTATTTATCTGCGGTTTTGAGCACTTTGCTCCATCTTATTCTGAGCGTGTCTTCCGCTGTTTTGAGCTTCCACTTTTCCTTCTTCAGGCTTCTTGCCGTGGCGATGAGCCCGCGCTTAAAAAGCTCTTGTTCGACGAGTTCGTCGTCATTGAGGCTTGCTTCGTCTTCGGAGGGAGGCATATAGTTATGCTCCTCAACCTCTTCGTCTGCCGCCCTTTCGTGAGGGCTTGCTTCTGCATCCTCCTGCGCTGAGTCTTGCTGGAGGGGATTGTCTTCGGCACTCTCTGGGGTATTGTTATCTCCTGTGCCGGAATCTCTATTCTTGCTGTGGCGGGATTTAGAGCGGCGCCGCTGACGCCGGCGCTTGGGCTGTTTCTTTAAGGAGTCTGCCTCCGCTGCTTCTTCGCCATCCCCGTCTTTTGGGGTGTCCACCATGTATATGTTGTATGACGAGGTGGTCTTTTAGTGCCCTGTGGGCACTGGTTCCTGTTCGTCTCCGGCGTCGTCGTCCATAGCGTCGATGTCTTCGGAGTCGTAGTCGAGCATGTCGGTTAGGTCGTCGACAGTGGCTACAAAGTGGGTGGTGGGTGGGCTATGAATTTCTTCATCGTCCATATCCCAACCATCCTGGCCATAGTCCGGCCAGGATTCTCCCGATAACGAGAGATGCTTTAATGAATTCAAGATATCGCCAAAAGGCGAGTGTTGGAATATGTCCGCGGCGGTGGATTCCATAACCGGCGCCCAATCCGGATAGATTGGTAGGGGCGCAGGAGGTTTGGAGTCCGGCGTGGAGTCCGGCGCCTCGGAATCACGAGTTTCGCGGGGGACAAGGTTGGTGTTCGGCTCCATCGCCGTGGATGTTGAAGCCCCCAGGGCGGCGTCTATCCACCGGCCCTCGATCTGGGCGATCGACTCCGGGCTAATGGCCGAAGCGGATCCGTGTGCGGCCACCAAGGCACTGTTCGGCGGCAGAGCTAGATCATGCCCATCGTCACAGTGCGGCACGCTCGGCTGTGGCTCGAGTCCGTCGAAGATCAAGTCTCCGCGGACATCGGCCGTGAAGTTTAAGCTTCCAAATCTGACCTGACGGCCAGGGGTGTAGCTTTCAATCTGCTCCAGATGGCCAAGAGAATTGGCCCGCAGGGCGAAGCCGCCAAATACGAAGATCTGTCCGGGGAGAAAGGTCTCACCCTGGACAGCGTTGCTGGTTGAAGGTGCCATCGAGCCTATCGGAGACGACACAGAGGAACTCTCAATGAAAGCACCAATGTCGGTGTCAAAACCGGCGGATCTCCGGTAGGGGGTCCCGAACTGTGCGTCTAGGCGGATGGTAACAAGAGACGAGGGACACGATGTTTTTACCCAGGTTCGGGCCCTCTCGATGGAGGTAAAACCCTACGTCCTGCTTGATTAACATTGATGATATGGGTAGTACAAGAGTGGATCTACCACGAGATCAAGGAGGCTAAACCCTAGAAGCTAGCCTATGGTATGATTGTTGAGATGTATGTTGTCCTACGGACTAAAGCCCTCCGGTTTATATAGACACCGGAGGAGGCTAGGGTTACACAGAGTCGGTTACAATGGTAGGAGATCTACATATCCGTATTGCCAAGCTTGCCTTCCACGCCAAGGAAAGTACCATCCGGACACGAGCCGGAGTCTTCAATCTTGTATCTTCGTAGTCTTGGAGTCCGGCGGATATTGATAGTCCGGCTGTCCGGACACCCCCTAGTCCAGGACTCCCTCACCGCTAGAGCCAAAGGAACAACTGTGCCTCTGCTTTTGGATCTGAAGAAGATCCTTGACTTCATCGACCTATGGCATTAGGATCCAAACACTCCTATACCTGATCTGCCTCTGACTCCTGGTCAAAGTCATATGCTGAACCATTTCATCGCTAAAGAGAAATGGAAATTTGAAAAGGCTCGTGAACTAAAGAGAGCACAAGCCAGAAAGGAGAAGCTTCTGAGGAAGAACATCGTCAACCTGACTCCTGAAGAACTTCTCAAAGCTCAATCTGAAATCCAAGCCCTCAGCAAGGATTTCGATGCTTACAATGCCGATTGGCAAGGAGCCAAGGTGAGATTCGTCAATTTGACGAAGAAAATGACAACTATTGCAGCCCCATCGCAACAAGAAAATCCTCAGGTTGAAGACTCTGCTCAGCCTGCTGAAGAACATGCCAGCACTGCTGATGACTTTCAGCCTGCTGATGAGAATACAAGTTCCAGGGCTGATGACTTCATTCCAGCCGCTGAAGAAATTCCCAGGGCATCCACTAGTGGTGCGCCTGAAGAAAATGAAGAGATCAGGGCAACTGCACCAGTTGCGCCTGAAGAAACTGAACCACAGTCCTCAGCTCCTCCTGTGCCAACACCAACTCCAATTCTTCCTTCTGCCTATGAAGTGAAGAAGACAAAGGCTGCAGAGCGAGCTGCAGTAAAGAAGAGGAAGGCATCTGCTGCGTCAAATTCTTCGGCTGCGAAGAAAATTAAGCCAATGACCAGCTCTCTTGAAAATCCCATTGATGTCGTTCCCATTTCCTCCATGTCGTCTAAGGAAATTGTTCCTTATGGAGAAGACTACAAGATCCCAAGCGGATCTGATGAAGAAAATCAATCTGTTGCTACCTCAGAACAGTTTGATGAAGAAATTGAAGTGGAAACATTCCCTTCATCACCAGTTGTTTCCTCACCCATGCCTCAGTTCACAGCTGAAGAGGCTGGTGTTGAGGAAATTGAAAAAGAAGATGAAGACGTGGATATTGGATGCACTACACCAGTGATGAACGATGACTTTTGGGAAAGTTAGCATCCCAATACTCCTCTCTTCACTCCAATTCAACAAATTCCTCAGTCCCCGGCTACAACTGTTCAATTGGGCTCTGAAGAAACTCATCCCACATCGTCTGTTAATTAGGAAATTCCAGGGGCTAGTGCTGAAGATCCTGCTGTTGATCCCCAAACTGCACAAGACGAGGAACCAGAAATTCCTCAGCCTGAAGCACCTGAGATCGCGATTCCTGAGGTTGTGCTGCAAATCACTGACATTCCTCTGCCCAAACCAAAGAATCCGTTCTCGAGCAAGCAAAAATTCAAGGCTGAAGACTTCTTTTCTAAGCATGTGTTCTTCACTGCTTACAATCCATATGACTCTGCTCGCATGAGGAAAAGACGCTTCTGGACTGCTACACAAGCCAACTTCTATTCCTCAGTGCTCTTTGACAAGGACAAGATCTTTGATCATGAGCATATTCCTCATGTGGATATGGAATCTCTGCCGTGCTTCGAGCCAGTACTCCGAGTTATTCATGATGCAGGACTCCTAAATTTCTGCACTGATATCTGTGATTGGAATGAAGAACTCATTCTTCAGTTCTATGCCACTCTGCATATCACCGGAGATGCTGAAGATGTCAATTCATGGGTGCTGGATTAGATGACTGAAAACACTCACTACAAGGCACCAGCAACTGAATTGCTTCGTGTCCTTCGTCTTGATCCTCCCCATGAAAGTGCACGTTGCATCTACAATGACCGCGAGCTGACTGATCATTATATGCAAGTGCTCATGAAGCTTTTGAAGCCAGGGCAGGCCCCTCGAACCAAATTCCTCGTCAAGGAACTGCTGTATGTGCCTCGGACTGTCTATCGAATCCTGACGAAGACAATGAGTCCCATCAAAGGCCACGACTCAAATGAAGAAGATGTCGTTGGCATCATGAAGAACATGCTTTTCAACATCATTCATGGCGTTCCCGTCAACTTCCATGATTTCTTCATGAGGACTCTGGCTAATGTTGCAATGTCGCCTTTTGAGCTGAAGCCATATGCGCCTTGGATTATGAGATTCATAAGGGCAAGATCCTCACTGAATTACAAGGCTGACAATCTGAACCATGATAGCTACTTGCCGCCCATTGAAGTCCTCAAGCGACCAGTTTCATCCTCTGATGATAAGGGCAAGGCAGCTGCTGTGATTGATGAAGGCACTCGTCCACTGGATGGTCAATTCCGTCTAGCTACATCTTATTCCACCAATGACGATTCTGCAACACATGACACTGCCACAAATACCTCAGCCAAGCAAAAGCCTCAAGCAACAGCACCCAGGGTGATGACTGACCGTGAGTTACTCCTCAGTCTTCATCAGAAGGTTGAACGCAATCAGAAATGGGTGAAGCGTCAATTTGCTGCTATTCTTCACAACATGACCTCAACACATAATGCCGTGAAGAAAAATCAGTACTATCTTCATGAAACCCTCAATCGCACCTGGGCTGTTCTCAATCATGTATATTCCGCGGAAGAATTGTAGACTATGGGTCTCCAGGAAGCATTTGACTGGCCTGCACCACCTCCGAAGAAATTCAAGAGAGTCAAAGTTCCTGATCTAGTGGCCAGTTCTTATTCTTCATCGCGTGAAACTGATGAACATGAAGATTTGGACGACACTGCGGCAGGCCCTACTTCAACAACCAACCCCGACAACGCTGGCGCTCCTCCATCAACTTGAAAATCTTCAGGGGCGTTAGTCCTCAGTTTTGATCCTTTTGGTCATTTGATGACAAAGGGGGAGAAATCTGAGTTAGTCTTCAAGCGGGTTTATATTATGGGCTTTTTTTAATAAGTTGCAACTCTTGTTCTTCCGAAACTTTTATTGGATCGAGTTGTAATCTTAAATCCGATGGTGTCTTGATACTCTTGGTCGTGCTCTGATGCTTTTGATGCACTGAGCTCTGAAACTTTTGATGTGCTATTCCGCATGCTTATTCCTTGTCAATATTATTGCACGCATGCTGAATCTCATCAGGCACCATATTTCATCATGCATTTAAAATTCTTCATATTATATATCAAATGCGTGTATGAATTACAAGATATAGGGGGAGATCTCCATGTTTCAATTCTTCAAATGTGCAATGCCTCAAAAGCAAATTCCTCACTATGCACATATTCAGGGGGAGTTCTTCTATATCTTGCAATCAAATTCCTCAATATCAGTATTTACACTTCATATGTTTATCCCCGTTGAAAACTTAACCTATGTTGTCATCAATCACCAAAAAGGGGGAGATTGTAAGTGCATCTAGTGCCCCTTAGTGATTTTGGTGTATTGAAGACTTATAGGTTAAGTAACTGATGCGTTTGTGAGTGTACACAGGTCTATAAGTCTATGAGGAGTTTGATATTTACAGAGAAAGTCGACCCCTAAAAATGAAGTTCTTCAACTGAAGACTTTGATATTCTGAAGACTTTCTGAAGACTTTGAAAGTGAAGAAATTGGTGTGACCTTGAAGACTTGGTATTCATTTGAGGAATATGAAGCGTGAAGACTTTTGTTTTCGTAGTTTCATTTTCTCTTTCTTGAGTCATAGGAAACACCGTACTGTTAAAGGGGGTCGAGGAAATACTAAGGAAAAATTTCCATGTGATGCTCAATTCAAAATCCTACACCTACCAATCCCTTCGAGTGAAGCCATTGGAAATCTCATACAGTTCAGTCAAATTCATCAGTGACAGAGACGATGTTCTTCTGTTCACTGAGGACTTTGCTCTGACTGAGGAGTTAGGAATTCGCCAGTGCGAATTGCCTACACAGTGAGGAACATGATAGCACTGAGGAATTTGAGAGTCAAATTTTCGACCGTTGCTGTGCTGCGCGCCGGCTGTCCCAAAATATCTTATCCACCTAATGGTCATATCATTGAAGGGCATTTATGTCTTATCATGTCGGGCTGCTCCCTAGGCTATAAATAGCCGCCCCCTACAACCACTAGAGGGTTGGCTGCTCCGAGAGAACTTGACACTTGTCATTTGAGAGAAACCCATCCTCCGAGGACTTTGAGCAAAAATCATCAAGTGAGGAAAATCCCAAAACCAAACCCCCACAAACCCAAAGTGATTGAGCATCACTGAAGAAATTGATCCTGCGTGGATCCGACACTTGTTACCTTTGAAGACTGTGCTTCTTCCAGATGGTTAGGCGTCAAGGTCTAGAGCATCCAAGAGGAATTGTGGATTGCCGAGTGACCAAGTCTGTGAAGGTTTGGAAGTCACCTGAATACTTACCACGAGTGATTGGACAAGGCCTGCGTGGTCTTAGTTCAAGGAGAATACGGTGAGGACTGGGTGTCCTGAGTTGCGGCTCAGAGACTGGGTGTCCGGGACTGTGTGTCCTCGAGTTTAAATACTCAGCCGCTCCAACCAGACGTACAACTGAGACAGCAGTTGGAACTGGTTTACCAAATCATTGTCTTCACCAACTGACTGGTTCTATTTCCTCAACTCTTCCATTTCCTCATTCTGTGTTGAATGTTGTTCATATCTGTGCTTGAAGACTTTGACTGAAGACTTTCACAAATTCCTCAGTTCAATTTCTTCAGTCTGTTTGTCTTCATCTTGCTATCCTGTGTTTACGCTTTCCGTACTCTGTGTTAGTCTTCATTTCATCATGCTGACTATGTTTGTATCCTGTTATGTTTACTTCTGAGTACATATTCCGCTGCAAGTAGTTCTTCGCTAAGGAATTTCCTCACCAGCAAATTCCTCAGTGAAGAATTCATAAAAATCGCCTATTCACCCCCCCCCCGCTAGTCGATATAACGCACTTTCATTGCCGGATTCCGAACCTCCCGCGCCCCTACCAATCGATCCGGATTGGGTGCCGGTTATGGAATTCACCGCCGCGGACATCTTCCAATGCTCACCTTTCGGCGATATCTTGAATTCACTAAAGCATACGACGACGCCGGATTATGGCCAGGATGGTTGGGATACGGACGACGAAGAAATTCAGAGCCCACCCACCACCCACTTTGTAGCCACTGTCGAAGATTTAACCGACATGCTAGACTACGACTCCGAAGACATCGACGCCATGGACGACGACGCCGGAGACAAACATGAACCAGCGCCCACAGGGCACTGGAAGGCCACCTCATCATATGACGTATACATGGTGGATACCCCAAAAGATGGGGACGACGAAGAAACAACAGAGGCAGATCCCTTAAAGAAACAGCCCAAGCGCCGGCGTCAGCGGCGCCGCTCTAAATCTCGCCACAGCAAGAATGGAGATTCCGGCACAGGAGATAATAATACTCCAGAGAGTGCCGAAGACAATCCCCTCCAGCAAGATTCAGCGCAGGAGGATGCAGAAGCAAGCCCTCAGGAGAGGGCGGCAGACGAAGAGGTTGAGGATCATAACTATATGCCTCCCTCCGAAGACGAAGCAAGCCTCAACGATGACGAATTCGTCGTACCCGAGGATCCCGTCGAACAAGAGCGCTTCAAGCGCAGGCTTATCGCCACAGCAAACAGCCTAAAGAAAAAGTAGCAACAGCTCCAAGCTGATCAAGACCTGCTGGTCGATCGATGGACCGAGGTCCTCGCGGCCGAAGAGTATAAACTCGAACGCCCCTCCAAAAGTTACCCAAGACGCAAGCTGCTCCCCCGATTAGAGGAGGAAGCATACATACCTCCATCACCAGCGCACGATATGGCTGACCGACCACCCCGTGGTCGTGACAGAGAGGCATCCAGGCCCCCAGCCAAGACCATACCCCGGCATCGCTCCAAAAGTACGAAGCCAAGAGGGAACGCGCTGGACTTGCGAGACATATTGGAGGACAAGGCAAGGCAATCCAGATCCATCTATGGATCACGTGGGCGCCCTACGACCCACGACGAATACCGTCGTGCCGGATACAATAACCCCGGCCGGGCCGAACACAGCAGACAGCGCTCTCTCAAGCTGCGTCGCGATATCGCTCAATACAGGGGCGCCGCACACCCGTTATGCTTCACTGACGAAGTAATGGATCATCAGATCCCCGAAGGGTTTAAACCCGTAAACATCGAATCTTACGATGGCACAACAGACCCCGCGGTGTGGATCGAAGACTATCTTCTCCACATCCATATGGCCCGCGGCGATGATCTCCACACCATAAAGTACCTCCCACTCAAGCTTAAAGGACCAGCTCGGCATTGGCTTAACAGCCTGCCCGCAGAGTCAATTGGGTGTTGGGAAGACCTGGAGACCGCATTCCTTGATAACTTCCAAGGCACATATGTGCGAGCACCAGACGCCGATGACCTAAGCCACATCATTCAGCAGCCAGACGAATCGGCCAGACAATTCTGGACACGGTTCTTGACGAAGAAAAATCAAATCGTTGATTGTCCGGACGCAGAGGCCCTTGCAGCCTTCAAACATAACATCTGGGACGAATGGCTAGCCCGGCACCTGGGGCAGGAAAAGCCGAAATCCATGGCAGCCCTCACATCGTTAATGACCCGCTTTTGTGCGGGAGAGGGCAGCTGGCTAGCCCGCAGCAACAATCTCCGTAAAAATTCTGGCAGTCCGGATACTAAGGACAACAACGGCAGGTCATGTCGAAACAAAAACAAGCGCCGAATTAACGGCGACGATAAGGAGGATACGGCAGTCAATGCCGGATTCCGAGGCTCTAAACCCGGTCAGTGGAAGAAGCCATTTAAAAGAACCACTCCGGGTCCGTCCAATCTGGACCGAATACTCGACCGCTTATGCCAGATACATGGCACCTCTGAAAAGCCAGCTAACCACACCAATAGAGATTGTTGGGTGTTCAAGCAGGCCGGCAAGTTATTTGCCGAAAACAATGACAAGGGGTTAAATAGCGACGACGAGGAAGAGACCCGGCCGCCGAACAACAGAGGACAGAAGGGTTTTCCCCCACAAGTACGGACGGTGAATATGATATACGCGACCCACATACCCAAAAGGGAGAGGAAACGCGCACTAAGGGACGTCTATGCGATGGAGCCAGTCGCCCCAAAGTTCAACCCATGGTCCTCTTGTCCGATCACTTTCGATCAAAGAGACCATTCGACCAGCATACGCCATGGCGGATTCGCCGCATTGGTCTTAGACCCAATCGTCGATGGGTTCCACCTCACGAGAGTCCTGATGGACGGCGGCAGTAGCCTGAACCTGCTTTATCAGGATACAGTGCGCAAAATGGGCATAGACCCATCAAGGATTAAACCTACAAAGACAACCTTTAAAGGTGTCATACCAGGAGTAGAAGCCAACTGCACAGGCTCAGTCACACTGGAAGTGGTCTTCGGATCCCCAGATAATTTCAGGAGCGAAGAGTTAATCTTCGACATAGTCCCGTTTCGCAGCGGCTATCACGCTCTGCTCGGGCGAACCGCGTTTGCCAAATTCAACGCGGTGCCACACTATGCATACCTAAAGCTCAAGATGCCAGGCCCTCGTGGAGTCATCACGGTCAATGGGAATACGGAACGCTCCCTCCGAACGGAGGAACACACAGCGGCTCTCGCGGCAGAAGTACAAAGCAGCCTTCTAAGGCAATTCTCGAGTCCGACCGTTAAACGGCCGGATACAGCAAAGCGCGCCCGAAGCAATGCGGCCCCAACCCTCGCCCGCGTATGATCGCAAGAATAACACTCCGCGTACATCATTACGCTTTGGAGATACCATGGGCACAGGGGTGGGGGCACGATCACAACGGACCCAAAGTGCGGTTCGACCACACCGGGGGCTCGCAAATGTGCCCCTCTTTTTTTATTATTATTTTTCTTCTTTTTTGTACACAGGACTCTGTTAACCAGAAGCCCTGTCCGGCGGTGAACCTGCCGAACTCATGATGCAACAGTCAGGGACTACAGAAGGCCGCGCCGAACACTCAGGTGGTCTCAATTACGAGCATTGAATTCGATTATATACACCAAATCCGCAGCTCATCCCTGGAGGGGGACATGTTTATTTAGTCCAAATCCCTTGCTTACCGCACTATCTGTATCAGTCCGCTCTACTAGCAGACTTTTATTTCATGAATAATGCAGCACCTTTATGATCGCAATTGCATTACATTTTATATATATATGCTCATTATATGACATCTGGCACCCATATATTTTAGTACGGCATAATACACCGGGGGCTTATGTTCCCCACTCTATGGTGTGATAAAGTCTGAACACTTTCACAAGTGCGGCACCCCGAACTTATAGCATTATATGAATCGGCTCTGAATCATGTCTTGGGTCAATAGTTGGGTTTGCCCGGCTCCCACGTTTTGGTGCCTTACGTTCCGTTCTGTCAGCTAAGGTGGCACTGGGAGAACCACTGCGATTGCGCCCCGGTTGAGCCGGGTTAACGCCTCAGTGGAGAAAGCTAAAACTGACTGGCATGATAAGGCGAGAGACTGGTCGCTGTTCGAGAGGTTTTTTCGGGTCCTGAAAGACTCACGCCGCTTCGAGCGAAGTTCCGGATAATGTCCGATGAAGGCGTGGATAGCGCCCCGGATTCGGTCTTCCGAATACCAGGGGCTTCGCCGAAATTTAAAATTATAGAATTCTATGGCTAAGTGAGAGTGTTCAAGCATTATAAGTCCGGTTGCCTTGTTCGTCGTGTTGAGCGCCTCCCTAGATGGACCCAAAAATGGGAACAAGAGTGCTCAAGTTTATCCCGAACACCCCAGCACTTGTGGCTTGGGGGTTGAAGCCAACGACTTGCCATCTCTCAGATTTTACAAACGGCTGCACAGAAGATAATATTTTAAATTAAACCAGCGTTGCTCATGGCGCATATGAACGAAGTTTTCAGCGCACAGGATAAATAAACAGCGAGTTCACTCAAAGATTACATTTTGGGAGCACTCATCTGCAATATCGCAGGCTCCCTTCAGGACAATTTTATAATACTTCTCCGGCGTGCGATACTCCTTGCCCGGCGGCGGTGGGTCCGTGAGAAGCTTCTCCGCATCCAATTTGCCCCATTGCACCTTTATGCGGGCAAGGGCCCGACGAGCGCCTTCGATACAGGCGGAGCGCTTGACTACATCCAGCCTGGGGCATGCATCCACCAGCCGCCGCACGAGGCCAAAGTAGCTACCAGGCATGGCCTGTCCAGGCCACAGCCGGACTATGAGGCCCTTCATGGCCTCCTCAGCTACCTTGTGGAGTTCGACCAGCTGCTTCAGCTGGTCGCTTGGGGGCACCGGATGGCCGGCATCAGTATACTGAGACCAGAAGACCTTCTCCGTCGAGCTCCCCTCCTCGCCACGATAGAATGCGGCGGCATCAGACGCACTACGCGGCAGATCTGCAAACGCCCCTGGAGAGCTCCGAATGCGGGTAAGTGTCAGGTAGTTCACATAAACATGCCTGCTTTGCATGAAAAACGCCTTACCCGCCGCTATCTTCTTTATGTCCTCAACCTCCTGAAGGGCCTTACGGGCCTCGGCCTTGGCGGACTTGGCACTTTCGAGAGCCGAGGCAAGATCGGACTCTCGAGTCTTGGAGTCACGCTCCAAACTCTCATGTTTTTCCATGAGAGCCTGGAGCTCTTGCCGAACTTCCGCCACCCGTGCCTCTTGCTTTTCTCGCTCAGCCCGTTCCGCGGCCGCACTATGTTCGGCCGTGGACACAGCATCCTTCAGGGCTGCCACCTCGTTAGTGGCCCCTGCAATACACATATTATCCTTGTTAATTTTATTGCAACCAAAATCCTTTTCTGTAAGGTACTTATTCAAGGTGGTGTTATTCACCTTCCTTTTCCTCGAGCTGCCTCTTGGCATGGCCGAGCTCTTGCTCGGACCGCTCGAGATCCTGCTTTAACTTATAGACCTCCGCCGTTAATGCGGCAGAGGCCAGCAGCGCAGCCTGCAAACCCATATTGACATATTTTTAGCAACCCTGCGAATATCTTGTTAGATCCTCAGTCCGGCTTTTCTTTCCGAACACCGAACTAAGCATCAGGGGCTACTGTCTATGCGGTATTACAATACATAATTTTAACTTCTTACCTCAAAGCCTGTTAAAAGGCTGCTGCAGGCGTCGGTCAGCCCGCTTTTGGCGAGCTGAACCTTTTGAATCACCGCACTCATGATAGTGCGGTGTTCTTCCTCAATGGAAGCGCCTTTAAGCGCCTCCAGGAAGTTATCCGGCACCTCCGGTTGGACGGAGGCCGCCAGCGTCACGGTCTTGCCCTTCTTTCGAAGGGGCCGTTTGCCGGACTCTGGAACCTCTGCTGGTTCCGATGTAGAGTCCGGCACAGAGTCCGGGAGGTCGCCTGACGGCGCCTCCGGAGCCTCCTCCTGATGGGTCCCTCTCTGG
Organism: Triticum timopheevii; assembly: GCA_963921465.1. Taxonomy (NCBI): domain Eukaryota; kingdom Viridiplantae; phylum Streptophyta; class Magnoliopsida; order Poales; family Poaceae; genus Triticum; species Triticum timopheevii. Next base: position 486,419,036 of record OY997274.1, read on the forward strand.
GATCCCACCTCGGCGTCCTCGTCGGCGCGTGGGGTGGAGGCGGTCGGAAGTGAATTCACATCCGACGAGGCCAACGACCCGCTCGATGAGTCGGGGAGATCGTCATCGGCCGGGCTATGGACAGAATGCGGCGTTAAAAGGACACTATGTGGCATAAAAATATGCATATAAAGGATCCGGGTACTTACGATCTTGCCGGACGCCTGGCCCTTGGAGGCCACTCATCCTCGCCAACACTGGTGTTGGCGAAACTGTCCGGGGGGATAGTTCTCCCCCTCTTGGACCCTTCGGCCTCCCCAATTGGGGAAGCCTTCCTCTTCTTCTCTCCCTCCTCCGGGAGGGAATACTCCTCCTCCTCGTCTTCAGGGGAAGATTCCTCGCCGTCGTCAGACGCCTGATTGCGGGAACTCTTTCGAGTCCCCGCGGCCACCTTCTTGGCCTTCTTCTCCGGCACCACGTGCGGTGCCGGAACCAGCAGCCCTGCTAAGCGGGCGTCCACTGGATCCTCTGGCATGGGAGTCGGGCTGATAAGCAGCTTGGCTTTCTCCATCCATTCCTGTCAAAGGACGAGGCGGAATGAAACCTCGCTAGAGTCAATCTAATTATCACAAGTGTCCCGTAATGGGGTTGAATCACTTACCTCGTCAGTTGGATACTGCGAGCTAAATCCACGGTCTTCGGTCGCGGACGCGGGGGCTTCGGCGCCCTTGAACAGCACCCTCCAGGCGCCTTCGTATGTTGTATCGAAGAGCCCGCTTAGTGCCTGGTGCTGTTCCGGATTGAACTCCCACAAATTGAATGCCCGTTCCTGGCATGGGAGGATCCGCCGGATGAGCATGACCTGGACCACGTCGACGAGCCTGAGCCTGTTGCTCACCATCTTCTTGATGCATGCTCGGAGTCCCGTCACCTCCACCGGATTGCCCCACTGCAAGCCCTTCTCTTTCCAGGAGGTGAGCTGCGTGGGGATACCAGATCTAAACTCGGGGGCCGCCGCCCACGTAGGTTTGCGCGGCTCGGTGATGTAGAACCACCCCGATTGCCACCCCTTGACGGAGTCCACAAAGGTCCCTTCGAGCCAAGGTACGTTGGGCAGTTTGCCCAACATGGCGCCTCCGCATTCCGCTTGCGTGCCCTTCACAACCTTCAGCTTGACATTGAAGCTCTTGAGCCACAGGCTGAATTGGGGCCGGATGCAGAGGAAGGCCTCGCACACGATGATAAACGCCGAGATGTTGAGGATGAAGTTCGGCGCTAGATCGTGGAAATCCAGGCCGTAGTAAAACATGAGCCCCCAGACAAATGGATGGAGCGGAAAGCCCAGTCCGCAGAGGAAGTGGGGGAGGAAGACGACCCTCTCATGAGGCCCGGGGATAGGGATGAGCTGCCCCTCGTCGGGCAGCCGATGCGCGATATTGCCGGAAAGGTATCCGGCGCTGCGCAGCTTGGTGATGTCCTCCTCCTTAGCGGTGGAGGCCAACCATTTGCCTCCCGCTCTGGACATATTCGGAGAAGGTCGAGACGAGATGCGCGAGCTTGGGCGCTGGAGTTTGAGTTCGCGGGGATGAATAAGCAAAGGAGGAAGAAGGCGTAGGTGAGAAGGTGAATCCTTATCCCTTATATATAGGCGGACAAAACTATGCGTCCCCCACCAGCCTGGTAAAACTCGCTTATCTCCCAAGCGCCACCATCAATGGCGCGGTTGGGTTACCCACGCCCGTATTGATGAGAATCCCGGAATAAGGGGAACACGATCTGTGCTTTGACAAGACGTGCCAAGGAAACCGCTTCGCTAAACGTGCTGAGGTGGTATGGTAAAAAACGATTCAAACAAAGGCTCGGTGGTGGTGTGATGTCACGCCGCATAATACGTCAGCAGATTGAACTAAGTGTACATTTTATTCTCTCTACGGTGGAATGTGGAATTTATTTTGCAGAGCCGGACACTATCCTGGTGTTCATGACCTTCTCTGGATTATTCAAAAGAGGAACCCGCCTTGCAATGCCGAACATTATGCGCGCCGGACTTATCGTCATTGAAGACTGGTTCAGGGGCTACTGAGGGAGTCCTGGACTAGGGGGTGTCCGGACAGCCGGACTATCATTATCCGCCGGACTCCAAGACTACGAAGATACAAGATTGAAGACTTCGGCTCGTGTCCGGATGGTACTTTCCTTGGCGTGGAAGGCAAGCTTGGCAATACGGATATGTAGATCTCCTACCATTGTAACCGACTCTGTGTAACCCTAGACCTCTCCGATGTCTATATAAACTGGAGGGCTTTAGTCCGTAGGACAACATACATTACAACAATCATACCATAGGCTAGCTTCTAGGGTTTAGCCTCCTTGATCTCGTGGTAGATCTACTCTTGTACTACCCATATCATCAATATTAATCAAGCAGGACGTAGGGTTTTACCTCCATCGAGAGGGCCCGAACCTGGGTAAAAACATCGTGTCCCTCGTCTCTTGTTACCATCCGCCTAGACACACAGTTCGGGACCCCCTACCCGAGATCCGCCGGTTTTGACACCAACACACTTCCAGAGGAACCTGCCGATAATGCTAATGCCACAACTAAGAATGCCTACCAGAAACTCGTTGATGAATCAACGGAGATTAGCTGTCTGATGCTGGCTTGTATGGAGCCCGATTTGCAACAGCATTTCAAAAATGTTGAGGCTTACGATATGATCGAGAGTCTCAAGAGCATGTTTCAGACACAGGCTAGGACCAAAAGGTTCAACATTTGGCGATCCTTGATGGATTGCAAGCTGAAGGAAGGTGATCCACTGAGCCCACATGTGATCAAGATGATTGGATATGTGCAAGCTTTGGATCGTTTGGGCTTCCCGCTCTTGGATGAGCTAGCTACAGATGCTGTTCTGGGTTCTCTTCCGCCCAGCTATGGGACGTTCATCTCGAACTATCATATGCATGGAATGGATAAGAAGCTCACTGAATTGCATGGGATGCTCAAAGTGGCAGAGCAGGATATTAAGAAAGGCACGCATCAAGTGTTGATGGTGCAGAAATCGGCTAAGTTCAAGAAGAGTTGGTCCAAGAAAAAGGCTAAGGCAAAGGGCATGGAGATGGTAACCTCTGCCGCTGCGCCGAAGTCTGGACCGGACTCGAAGACCGTTTGCTTTCACTGCAAGGAGACCGGTCACTGGAAGAGGAACTGTAGCAAGTGGCTTGCAGAGCATGGCAAGAAGGCCGGAAATGCTTCTTCAGGCAAAGGTACACTTGTTGCATATGTTATAGACATTTACCTTGCCAACATACCTAGTATCTCTTGGGTATTTGATACCAGATCGGTTGTTCATATTTGCAACTCGATGCAGGGGCTGGTAAGAACTAGGCGTGTGGCACAAGGGGATATTGACATCAGGGTCGGCAACAAAGCAAGAGTTGCTACGTTGGAGGTCGGCACGATGCAGCTCCAGCTTCCTTCTGGATTCATTATGGAATTGAATAATTGTTATTACATTCTTGCACTTAGTCAGAACATTATTTCTGCCTCATGTTTGATGAGTCAAGGTTATGAATTCAACTTAAAGGACAATGGTTGTTCGATATTTTTGAATGGTATGTTCCACGGCTATGCACCCGTTGTTGATGGGCTATTTATATTGAATCTAGAACAGGAACCGGTCTATAACGTGAATGTCAAGAGGCATAAGCCTAATGAGATAAATCCGACATACTTCTGGCATTGCCGACTTGGACACATTAGTTTGAAGCGCATGAAGAAGCTCCATGATGATGGGATCCTAACTTCGTCCGACTTCGGGTCGTTCGAGACATGTGAATCATGCTTGCTCGGCAAGATGACTAAGTCTCCTTTCGCAAAGAGTTGCGAGAGGGCGTCCGAGCTATTGGAACTTATACATAGTGATGTGTGTGGTCCAATGAGCACAACTGCCAGAGGTGGCTATCAGTACTTCGTGACTTTCACCGACGACTTGAGTAGATATGGATATATCTATTTGATGAGGCACAAGTCAGAAACTTTTGAAAAGTTCAAAGAGTTTCAGAACAAGGTTGAGAATCAGCTCAACAAGACTATAAAGTTTCTGTGATCTGATCGTGGAGGTGAGTACATGAGCCAGGAGTTTGATGATCATCTGAAAAGTCGAGGTATAGTACCTCAACTCACACCTCCAGGTACGCCACAGAGAAACGGCGTGTCAGAATGGAGGAATAGGACCTTGTTGTACATGGTCCGGTCTATGATGAGCAAATTGGATTTACCCTTGTCATTCTAGGGATACGCTCTAGAAACAGCAGCTTTCACACTTAATAGGGTACCATCAAAATCCATAGACAAGACACCACACGAGATGTGGACCGGGAAGAGTCCCAGTTTGTCTTTTCTAAAGATTTGGGGTTGTGAAGCATTTGTCAAACGACTTGTGTCAGACAAGCTTACACCTAAACCGGAGAAATGCATATTCATGGGATATCCGAGGGAAACCTTGGGATATAGCTTCTACAACCGGGAAGAGAACAAAGTGTTTGTTGCTCGGAACAGGGTTTTCCTTGAGAAAGAGTTTCTCAGTCGGGAGGCCAGTGGGAGGACGGTTCGACTCGAAGAAATTCGAGGACCACTCAGGGACGGCTCGGCTGGTGATGAGATCATACCGGAGTCAGTCAGGGAACCTGTAGTGGAAGCGGCACCGGAACCACAGAGGTCGGAAAGATTGCGCAGAGTGCGTGATGTATTGTTGCTAGAAAGCGACGAGCCGGCCACGTATGCGGAAGCGATGGTGAGCCCAGATTCCGAGGCATGGCTGGAGGCCATGAGATCCGAGTTAAAGTCCATGGATGAGAATCAAGTATGGGACTTTGTTGACCCGCCGCCTGGTGTAACGGCCATTGGTTGCAAATGGGTCTTTAAGAAGAAAAACCGATGTGGATGGAAATGTTCAGATCCACAAAGCTCGGCTTGTCGCAAAAGGTTATGGACAAGTTCAAGGAATTGACTACGACGAGAGTTACTCGCCGGTAGCGATGCTGAAATCGGTGAGGATCATACTAGCTATAGCTGCATATTTCGATTACGAGATATGGCAGATGGATGTCAAAACGGCTTTCCTTCACGAAAATTTAACCGAGGACGTGTATATGATACAGCCCGAGGGTTTTGTCAATCCGACTAGCACTAGTAAGGTATGCAAGCTCAAGAGATCCATTTATGGGTTGAAGCAAGCATCTCGGAGTTGGAACATTCATTTTGATGAGGTCGTCACTAGCCTCGGTTTCATCAAAAGCGAAGAGGACTCTTGTTTATACAAGAAGTTAAGTGGGAGCTCGATAGTGTTTTTGATCTTGTATGTGGATGACATATTGTTGATGGGGAACAATGTTTCGATGCTAAACTCGGTCAAGGAATCATTGAATGGCAAGTTTTCGATGAAAGACCTTGGTGAGGCAGTGTATATTTTAGGCATTAAGATCTATAGAGATAGATTGAGGAGGCTGCTTGGCTTAAGCCAGAGCACGTACATAGATAAAGTGTTGAAGTGCTTCAACATGAGTGAGGTGAATAAAGGGTTCTTACCGCTCTCACATGGTATAAGGCTAAGCGAGACTCAGAGTCCTTCGACATCTGATGAGCGAAGCAAGATGAGTAGGATTCCGTATGCCTCGGCAATCGGATCCATCATGTATGCCATGATATGTACAAGGCCTGCTGTTGCTTCTGCAATAAGCCTAACAAGCAGATACCAGGCCAACCCAGGTGAGAGTCACTGGGCAGCGGTAAAGACTATTTTGAAGTACCTGAAAAGGACTTAAGAGATGTTCCTAGTTTATGGAGGTGAGGAAGAGCTCGTCGTAAGGGGTTATGCTGATTCTAGTTTCCAAACCGACAGAGATGATTGTCGATCACAGTCTGGATTCGTGTATGTCCTGAACGGAGGAGCAGTGCACTGGATGAGTTCCAAGCAGGATACGGTGGCCGATTCTACCACAGAAGCCGAATACATTGCGGCTTGTGAAGCTGCAAAGGAAGGTGTTTGGATCCGACATTTTCTGGACGATCTTGGTATTTTCCCAGCCTCGGTGAAACCGTTGGACCTTTATTGTGATAATTCTGGTGCCATTGCACAAGCCAAGGAGCCGAGGAATCACCACAAGGTCAGGCACATAGACCAGAAATATCACCTGATACGAAAGATCGTAAAGAATGGTGATGTAGAGTTATGCAAGATTCACACGAATGCAAATGTTGTAGATCCATTGACTAAGCCGCTTCCACAACCCAAGCATGAGGGGCACGTTAGAGCTATGGGCATTCGATGTCTATTTGACTGACTCTAGTGCAAGTGGGAGACTGTTGGAGATATGCCCTAGAGGCAATCATGTATGATTATATTTCCTATGTGTTTATGAATAAAGATAGTCCTTGGACATTATCAATGATGTGTATCGGCAAGTACGTGACTTGTTTGTGGGACTATACATTGTATGGTGACTGTCCTAAAAGGTCCCTAGTCGAAAGGGCTGTGTGGACGCGCAGCCGACTAGACTAGCATATGACATGGTCGATGGCTTAGTCTCACTAGCCATGGAGCATTGGATGCTAACCGGATAATATGGACTTGGAAAGGTCTGGTCGGATTTGACGTAGTCGGGTCTGAGTCGAGATAAGGTCCGAGTCGGACAGACCCAACTATAAGACGCAGCGATATGTCATCTGTGAGTCTCTAGTACAACATACGTTCTATGTCCTAAGACCTGAGCTGACGCATGTACTTGGGATGGTGATAAACTTGCTTTGGGCCGACCAAACGCTACTCCGTGATTGGGTAGTTACAAAGGTAGCTTTCGGGCTTGTCCAAACCCATGCCGCGAGACGTGGTCGAGCAAGATGGGATTTGCCCCTCCGATCAGGAGAGATATACTCTGGGCCCCTTGTGTGATCCGACCAAGAGAAGCATGACCATGTGACAAGGATTATGAGATAATCCGGATTGTGGTCGGTATCACTGGAACGAGAAAGAGGTCGGGCTACCACAAGTATGACAGACTCGCCTTGAGCCTGGCAACATATATCATGTGGCAAAGGGAACAGAAGTATGATGTACAGGTTCGCCTAACCAGCTTCATAGTCTGCTTGGTGGTCGGCACGCCTTGCTAGAGGCTGCTACCAACCGTGCAGGTCGGAGGTGATCCGAACTGCGACCAGGCCGACTTGAACCTAAGGGGTCGCGCACTTAAGGGAAGGAACCTACGAGGTCGGATACGAGGACACTGGTCGAATGTGATCCGATCTGTATTCGGATTGTGGCCGAGTAGACTTGTGGGCTTTAGGGTCCGTGCGAGGCCCAGGTGTTGAGCCCGCGACGGACGCCTATATAAATTGGAGGTGTCGAACACTCATGCTGTTGATCGCTTCAGTGTTGCGACTAGGGTTTGCATGTGTTGCGAATAGCCACCTCCACTCCCCGCCGACTGTGTGATCGGACCTAGCAGTCCGCCGCACGGTGTTCCTCCTGCACGCACGGATACCGTTAGAGGCTGTGCACTTGCGCCGCTCCGGCGAACTTGTACGTGGGATCGGACGATCGGCTATTCGAGGGAGATCGGACGAGGAGGAGACGATCCACGCGGACGCGCTGCCCCAACTCTTCTTCCGCTGCACGGCACTGCGCGCCTAGTGGTAACAATCTGTGATCCATCTCCCGTAGCAGGTTCTTGGTTGTTCAGCACGTAGGAATTTTAATTTGCAGTCGACGCACCCTACCGTAGAACCCAACATGAACCATAGAGAAGTTTGAATACAATAGGTTTAACACCAATATAAATAAAGAATGAGTTCATTACAGTACCTTATGTGGTGGTTTTTATTTCTTGCACTAACGGAGCTTATGAGATTTCCTGTTGAGTTTTGTGTTGTGGAGTTTTCAAGTTTTGGGTAAAGATTTGATGGACTATGGAATAAGGAGTGGCAAAAGCCTAAGCTTGGTGATGCCCATGGCACCCCAAGATATTCAAGGATAACCAAAAGCCTAAGCTTGGGGATGCCCCGGAAGGCATCCCCTCTTTCGTCTTCGTCTATCGGTAACTTTACTTGGAGCTATATTTTTATTCGCCACATGATATGTGTTTTGCTTGGGGTGTCATGTATGATATGAGTCTTTGATTTTTAGATTTCCACAATCATCCTTGATGTACACACCTTTTGGGATAAACCCACATGATTTAGAATTTATTAGAATAGTCTATGTGCTTCACTTATATCTTTTGAGCTAGATAGTTTTGCTCTATGTGCTTCACTTGTATCTTTCAGAGCACGGCGGTGGCTTTATTTTGAAGAAATTGTTGATCTCTCATGCTTCACTTATATTATTTTGAGAGTCTTTTAGAACAGCATGGTATTTACTATGGTTATAAATTTGGTCCTAGAATGATGAGCATCCAAGTTGGATATAATAAAAACTATCATAGAAAGTGCATAAAACACTATGATCAATTTGATGCTTGATAATTGTTTTGAGATATAAAGGTGGTAATGTTAGAGTCATGCTAGTTGGGTAATTATGAAATAAAGAAATACTTGTGTTGAAGTTGGCAAGTCGCATAGCATGCACGTATGGTAAAAGTTATGTGACAAATTTATTGCATGGGGTGCTCTTTTAATTGTCTTCCTTATGAGTGGAGGTCAGGACCGCACGATGGTTAACTCCTACCAACCCTTCCCTAGTAGCATGCGTAGTAGTGCTTTTCTTCGAGGGCAAGTAGACTTTTGCAATAAGTATATGAGTTCTTTATGACTAATGTGAGTCCATGGATATACGCACACTCACCCTTCCACTTTGCTAGCCTTTATTATGTCGCGCAACCTTCGCCGGTATCATGCACCCATTATTTACCTTCCTAAAAACAGCCACCATACCTACCTATTATGGCATTTCCATATCCATTCCGAGATATATTGCCATGCAACTCTCCATCGTTCCATTTATTATGACACGCTCCATCATTGTCATATTGCTCTTTGCATGATCATGTAGTTGACATCGTATTTGTGGCAAGGCCACTTTCATAATTTTCATACATGTCACTCTTGATTCATTGCATATCCCCGTACACCGCCGGAGGAATTCACATAGAGTCATATTTTGTTCTAAGTATTGAGTTGTAATTCTTGAGTTGTAAATCAATAAAAGTGTGATGATCTTCATTATTAGAGCATTGTCCCAAGTGAGGAAAGGATGATGAAGACTATGATTCCCCCACAAGTCGGGATGAGACTTTGAACTTTATAAAAAAAGAGGCCAAAGAAGCCCATATAAAAAAAGAGGCCAAAGAAGCCCACCAAATAAAAAAAATGAAAATGAGAGAAAATAGAGAAGGGACAATGCTACTATCTCTTTTCCACACTTGTGCTTAAAAATAGCACCATGATCTTCATGATAGAGAGAGTCTCCTATGTTATCACTTTCATATACTAGTGGGAATTTTTAATTATAGAACTTGGCTTGTATATTCCAATGATGGGCTTCCTCAAAAATGCCCTAGGTCTTCGTGAGCAAGCAAGTTGTATATTCTCCGGTTTATATAGACATAGGAGAGGGCTAGGGTTACACAGAGTCGGTTACAATGGTAGGAGATCTACATATCCGTATCGCCGAGCTTGCCTTCCACGCCAAGGAAAGTCCCATCCTGACACGGGACGAAGTCTTCAATCTTGTACCTTCATAGTCTTGGAGTCCGGCCAATGATGATAGTTCGGCTATCCGGACACCCCCTAGTCCAGGACTCCCTCAGTAGCCCCCGAACCAGGCTTCAATGATGACGAGTCCGGCGCGTATATTGTCTTCGGCGTTGCAAGGCGGGTTCTCCTTCAAATCCCATGTGCTTGCCGAATAGTGTCCGGCTTCCTTTAAATGTTGCGCTCCTTGGCTTCCACGTCCAATAATGGCCCTCTTCCACGTGTCGTATGAATGCGAAAAGTCAGGGTATTTTTATGTTTTACCCCCGAGCTGCACGAATAAGCTGCCTATAAGAGAGGCAAGGATCTAGATCCAAATCACACCATCCTCCTTCCGCGAGTACTCATCAGAGCGCCTCTAACAAAAATCCACTCCATCATGGACAGTCGACGCGGCTCCTCCTCTCGCGCTACCAGCCCTCAGCCAGGAGATTGGAGGAGATGTTCAGTTCCGCACAGTGAGCTGGTGACGCTCCAAGCGGAGGGATACCTCCCTCTAGCCTTTATGGTCCCGGTTCGAGCCGGACTGGCCACCTACAAAGGCGGAAAGAAGGCGGAGAACACCCCCAATCCCTCGAAAGGAGAGCGGGTGTGTTTCGTCCCTTATCTAATAAGGGGGCTCGGATTTCCCATACACCCGTTTCTCTGGGGGCTCCTGGAGTTCTACGGACTCCAGCTTCATCACCTTACACCCACTTCCATTTTGCACATCACGGGTTTTGTAGCTCTTTGCGAGCTGTTCTTGGGCATCGAGGCCCACTTCGCGCTGTGGAAAAGATTGTTTTGCCTCGTACCCCGTTCTCACGAGGGGTCGATATATCAAGTGGGCGGAGCCGAAATATGGCGCATCGCCGGGACCGGATATCTATCCGGAACCCCGAAGAAGGCATCCGAAGACTGGCCTTCGGAATGGTTTTATATGGAAGACGCCCCGCTGCCGGATCCAGTTCGGATCAGCCTCCTGGAGTTCAGCAACGCTCCTCTGAAGAAACGCCTGAGTTGGCGCCCGTGGAGCCTTCAACGGGAAGATGATAGAAGCGTCCAATATCTGATGGGCCGGATAAAGTTATTGGCCCACTCTGGGTTGACCATGATTGGAGTCATGGCCACGTGCATTATGCGAGGGGTGCAGCCGCTTCAATACAGAGGCCACCCTATGTGGGATTTCAACAGGGAGAATGACGGCACCCGTCATGGCCGCAAGGGGCCGGGATCGGCCGCTGATCTGGTGAAGATCATGTCCGGCTTGTACAAGGGGGAGAGGGAGGACTTCCTCCGCACGAGTCCATTGAATGGATTCTCCATGAATAACCCTCGGAGCTGGGTAAGCGGACATTTATCTATCCGATCCATGCTTTCAAAGTTAAGTGTCTTACTTTATGATTTTGACGCAGGAACTGCACCGGGATGTGGAGGGCATACACAGCCCGGCTCCACAACCCGAGGATCCGGGATGATCCATTGATCCGGCCTCCGAGGAGGATCCAGATATAGAGGTGGAGCTGATCGATGGGGTGTTCCACCAACTTAGCGTGGACAATGCCTTAGTCGCCATCACGGCCGACTACCCCGGTTTAACTCCGGCTTCCCAGGTAACTGCGACCGAGGTCTTGTTATTATTACTCATCCATGCTCATTTCTGACCACCGTATACCAACGATGCTTCACAGGAGGTGCCTTTGAGGCGGGAAGCCGAACCCGCGGCGACTGACCAGCAAGGGTCAGTGCGGCCCAGCAGGCGGAAGAGGAATGCGGTGCGAACCGAAACGTCGCCACAATGGTATGGCGTGCCATTGTGTTCAAGGAAAAGACTCCTGGGAGGTATATTAAAGCTCATGATTTTTCCAGGAGAAAGAGTGCTCGCCGGACTATGCCCGGAGAGGTTGCCAACCGAGCCTGCACCAGCCAGGCTCCAACACCTGGTCCGGAGGGGGAGGCGAGCGCAAGGCACGAGCCGGATGCTCCTCCAACGGAGGATGCCGACAGACTGTCCGCCACCAGGTCTGAGGTGGAGAGCGCCATGAAGCACAGGCGCCGCCGGACAGTTCTTCGTGACGCATGTTTCTCCCCGGGGGCGTTGAATGCCTTTAATGCGGGAGATGCGCACCTCCGTGCCGCTCAAGATGGTTTAACCAGAGCCACGGAGAAGTATGTGAAGGACATACGGGTAAGGAATTTTAATAGTTATATATGCCAGTAGCCCCCGAGACTTAAAATAGTTAAAATAACTGATTTAAGGATCATTTGTTATGCAGGATCTTACGGAGAAGAATACCCAGCTGTCTCAGGAGCTTCAAGAGTGCAAGGCCCAACTTGAGGCCGAACTAGCCGCCGCCGGGGGAGCCACGGAGACCACCTCTAGTAATACATACTTCGGAAAGATAAGTAGTTTATGAAGTGCGGCGTGTGCGTAAGACTGACAATAATATTGCAGAGGGTGCCGGACTAGATCCGGACAAGCAGCATCTGCTGTGCCAGCTGAAGGCCGGCGAGAAGGTGCTTATGAGGGTGCAGCAGGAGAGGAACAAACTCCAAGATGCCAACACCCAGCTGGGCGAAGAACTAAAAGATGTTCGGGTCCAGCTATCTGACTCCGTAAAGGAGAATCGGCGGCTTCATCGCGGCATTTACAATAAGTGCTTGAGCAAACTCTTTTGAAAAGAAGAGTTCGGCGAGGAAGTCGATTGACAGAAATATGTCTGTAGGTGTGCTCACGGGTCGTCCGGCGGAGGAAATGCCTGGTTCCACGGGTGACCTTCTTCCCGAGCTGCTGCAACTGCATGAACGTGTTCGGCAGGCGATGAGCGGCGTCGTCGAGGCCTTATGGCCGTCCGTCTCCCTACCCGAGGGTCTTGGAGGGCTTACTGAGAAGCTTTAGGGAGTACGGCAGCGCTTCCGTCTGTGGAAGATATCAGCCTGCCGTCAAGGCGCCAGGGAGGCCTGGGCCATGGTGAAGACACGGTACACGAAGGCTGATCCAAACCACATGACCGAGTCGGACCTGTGGGGCCCGATGGGAAGGAGATCCCTGTGAGCCTAATGTACGGCCAAGTAGTGTTGGCCGCGAAATATTCCCAACGGGATTGTAAACTAGACAGCTTGTTAGATGGGATTGAAGAGGAGTACAATCATTCAGTTTGACGATGTAATTTAAAATGACATGTAAAATGCCTTCTAGCTGGATTGTAGATCGTTTGCCTTTGTGGACCGTTTCGCTTCAACCTCGGGATCCAACAGTCCGGAGTGTGTCCGAATACCCTCACGGTTATATAAAAACCGGGGCATGCATGGAGACCAGGCGTAGGGGTCATTAGTGCTTTATCAGACAAGTGCCCAACTAGTTATGTTTACATGGTTAGTAAGAAACATCTTCCAAGGAGAATAGTTCCGTTAGGGGTTCCTTTCCCTGGGAGGCATGCCCTAAAGTGCATGTACGGACTGCGAAAAGAGCAGAAAAAGCATCTGGGGGCAGATAAATAAATAAGTAATAAATCATCTTTCAAGTCACCGACCGAATATTCCCTTAAGAACGCTAGCTTTCGGCTTCACCCAGTCTGAGGTACACATCCGGCTGACCCGGCAGTAACAATCGCAGGGGTGCTCCCTTTACCTCCTAGCCGAACAATCGGGAACGTAGGGGTAAGCACATGAGCCAGGCAACCCAGCTTGGCCAAAACTTAAGTCATATCGATGCATATAATGGAGAATGAAAGGTACATGCGGAAGTATGACGCATGTGTTAGGCATGAAGCCCGCATAAATAAGCTTCTGTTAAAGAAGCCCCCAGGTATAATGAGTGCGAGTAGCGCCTCAAGTGTGTGCGAACAATGCACATATCAGCCCTCAAAGGCTTTTACTAAAAAGGGAGGAAAAAGGAGGGAAACAAAAGACAGCAAAAATATAAAAGGTGGACTGAGGAAGGAGACGAACTCTGAGTCCGGCGCTAGGCATAGAATCTTCGGAGACGGGCTGCGTTCCATGGGTTGGCTCGAGTCAGTTATCAGATGCGTTACGTAGATGGTATGCTCCGCCAGTTAGGACTTGGTCGATGATGAAGGGACTAAGTTTGTCCTTTTTCTTGTCCGGCAGGCGTAGAACTAGCTCACCAACATTGTAAGTTTTGGCCCGTACTTCTCTGCTTTGATATCTTCGAGCCTGCTGCTGATAAAATGCGGAACGGGCTTTTGCCATGTCGCGCTCCTCCTCTAAGGCGTCCAAACTATCCTGCCGGTCCAACTCGGCTTCTCTTTCTTCGTACATGCGTACGCGAGGTGAGTCATGAATTATATCGCAGGGCAAAACTGCCTCTGCGCCGTATACCATAAAGAATGGTGTGAATCCGGTAGTTCGGTTTGGCGTGGTCCGCAGCCCCCAGAGTACGGAGTCGAGCTCCTCTACCCAGTGCGTGTTAGATTCCATGAGGGACCGCACTAATCTGGGTTTGATGACGCTCATGATTAGACCATTTGCTCGTTCGACTTGACCGTTAGTTTGAGGGTGATAGACTGAAGCGTAGTCGAGCTTGATGCCCATATTTTTGCACCAGAGTTTAACCTCGTCGGCCGTGAAATTCGTGCCATTATCAGTGATGATGCTGTGGGGGACACCGTAACAGTGTACTACCCCGGATATGAAATCTATCACGGGTCCGGATTCGGCCGTTTTAACTAGCTTGGCCTCTATCTATTTGGTGAATTTGTCCACCATGACCAATAGGTACTTTTGCTTGTGGGTTCCCCCTTTAAGGGGTCTGACCATGTCAAGCCCCCAGACCGCAAACGGCCAGGTGATGGGTATAGTTTTGAGGGCGGTGGGTGGCATGTGGCTCTGATTAGCAAAGAGCTGGCAACCGACGCATCGTTGGACTAAGTCCTGAGCATCTGCCCGGGCCGTCGGCCAATAAAATCCTATACGGAAGGCCTTACCTACAAGTGCCCGGGCTGCGGCGTGGTGCCCGCCGAGTCCGGCGTGAATTTCAGCCAAAAGATTTCGCCCTTCCTCTTCGGAGATGCACCTTTGAAGGACTCCGGTTGTGCTTTTCTTATAAAGCTCTCCCTCATGGACCTTGTAGGCTTTAGATCACCGTACTATGCAGCGAGCTTCATTTTGGTCTTCGGGGAGTTCCTGCCTAATTAAGTAGGCTAGGAACAGTTCCGTCCACGGGGCAATGACTGCCATTGTTTCGTGGGCTGAAGTTGTTATTTCATTGGCTGTGCCGCCGATTGTGTCCGATTGTTCGGTGTTGGTTGGTGCGGTTGTTTCTGGATTGTTGCTCCCGGACTCCTCTTCCCATACTATGGATGGCTTAAAGAGCCGCTCCAGGAAGATATTTGGAGGGACGGCATCGCGCTTTGCGCCGATGCGTGCCAACACGTCGGCCGCCTGGTTATTATCCCTGGCTACATGGTGGAATTCGAGTCCTTCGAACCGAGCTGGCATTTTTAAGACGGCATTACGGTAGGCTGCCATTTTCGGATCCTTGACATCAAAGTCTCCGTTTACTTGGGATATTGCGAGGTTTGAATCCCCGCGCACCTCTAGGCGTTGAATACCCATGGAGATTGCCATCTGGAGACCATGTAGAAGGGCCTCGTATTCGGCTGCGTTGTTGGAGTCCATGTACATTATTTGAAGTACGTATTGGACTGTGTCTCCGGTTGGGGACGCCAGCTCCCAAGGCGGCCAACATTTTAGAGCCGTCGAAGTGCATGATCCAATTGGAGTATGCGCCGTACTCTTTAGGGAGTTCGGCTTCATTCCATTCCGTGATGAAGTCAGCCAAAACTTGCGACTTTATAGCTCGCCGTGGTTTGTAGGTTATGTCGAATGGTAAGAGCTCAATGGCCCATTTTGCAATCCTGCCTGTCGCGTCGCGGTTGTTTATAATGTCGTTAAGGGGTACTTTGGAGGCCACTATTATCGAACACTCTTGAAAGTAGTGTCGCAACTTCCGGGATGCCATGAACACCGCGTACGCTATCTTTTGATAATGCGGATACTGGGACTTGCATGGAGTTAAGACAGTGGATACATAGTACACTGGTTTTTGAAGAGGGAATTTGTGTCCTTCTGTTTCTCGTTCGACGACGAGCACGACGCTGACTACTTGATGTGTTGCTGCGATATATAATAACATTGGTTTGCCCAGGTTGGGCGCGGCCAGGACCAGGTTTGTTGCCAATATGGCCTTTATTTCTTCGAGTCCGGCCGTGGCAGCATCCGTCCATTTGAAGTGTTCGGTGCGCCGGAGGAGGCGATAGAGGGGCAATGCCTTTTCTCCCAAACGGGAGATGAAGCGGCTTAGAGCCGCCATGCATCCAGTCAGTTTTTGTATTTGTTTGAGGTCTTTTGGGATATCCAATTGTGACAGAGCTCGGATCTTGGCTGGGTTTGCTTCAATTCCTCTACCGGATACAATGAAGCCCAAGAGCTTGCCGGCTGGTACGCCGAAAACGCATTTTTCCAGGTTGAGCTTAATGTCATATGCTCAGAGGTTGTCAAATGTGAGCCTCAAATCGTCTACTAGAGTTTCGACATGTTTGGTCTTGACGACCACATCGTCTACGTATGCCTCCACTGTTTTGCCGATCTGGGTAGCCAGACATGTCTGAATCATGCACTGATATGTTGCGCCGGCGTTTTTGAGTCTGAAGGGCATTGTGTTGAAGCAGAATGGTCCGTATGGAGTAATGAATGCCGTTGCGGCTTGGTTTGTCTCCGCCATCTTGATTTGATGGTAGCCGGAGTATGCGTCGAGGAAGCACAATGAATCGTGCCCTGCAATAGCATCGATGATTTGATCGATGCGGGGAAGGGGGAAAGGATCCTTTGGACATGCCTTGTTAAGGTCTTTAAAATCGACACACAGGCGCCAGGATTTGTCCTTTTTTGGTACCATTACCAGGTTTGCTAGCCAGTCCGGATGTTTGATGTCTCTGATGAATCCGGCTTCTAATAGTTTGGCTAGCTCCTCTCCCATTGCCTGTCTTTTCGGTTCGGAAAATCACCGAAGAGCCTGTTTGACTGGCTTGAATCCTTTTAGGATGTTTAGGCTGTGTTCTGCCAACCTGCGTGGGATTCCTGGCATATCTGAAGGGTGCCAGGCAAAGATGTCCCAATTTTCTCGAAGGAATTCTCGTAGTGCGGCGTCTACATCAGGGTTTAATTGTGCCCCAATGCAGGCCGTCTTTGTGGGGTCCGTTGGATGGACTTGGAATTTGACTATTTCGTCCGCTGGCTTGAAAGAGGTGGACTTGGATCTCTTATCGAGTATCACATCGTCCCTGTTCACCGTGGAGCGTAGCGCAGTGAGTTCCTCTGCCGCTAGGGCTTCGGATAGTGCCTCTAGGGCTAGTGCGGCTGTCTTATTTTCGGCGCGGAGTGCTATGTCCAGATCACTAACAAGAGTGATGATTCCATTGGGCCCGGGCATTTTAAGCTTCATGTACCCATAATGGGGTATAGCTTGGAAAATTGTGAATGCCTCTCGCCCTAATAAAGCGTGATATCCGCTGCTGAACGGGGCCACTTGGAATGTGACCTCCTCGGACCTGTAGTTGTCCGGCGAACCGAACACTACATCTACTGTAATTTTTCCTTTGCAGCGTGCTTCCCGACTAAGGATTATTCCTCTAAAGGTTGTGCTGCTTCGCTCAATGCGGCTCCAGTCTATTTCCATTTTTCGAAGGGTTTCCTCGTAGATGAGGTTTAATCCGCTGCCGCCATCCATGAGTACCTTGGTTAGTACCTTGGTTAGACGAAAGCCGTCCACTATTGGACTGAGGACCAATGCGACTGGTGCTCGGGCTGTTTGGAATTTAGGTTCGTCACTGGCGTTGAAGGTGATGGCCGTGTCGCTCCATGGATTTGTTGTTGCTACTTGGTATACTTCAGCGAGGCTGCGGATTGTTCGTTTCCGCATATTATTTGATGCGAAAGTCTCGAAGACTGTTAATACCGTATTGGTACTGTTGGGCTGGTTCTCCGGGGCTAGAAGCTCTTCGCCACTTTTGGCCACTTACCGTAGTATCCAACATGCCCGAAGGCTATGTGTTGGAGTGGCGCCCTCTGTACTATGGATTTTACAGGGTCTGCTGAGCCATCCCTCCAGTACGGTTCCGTGCCCTTTAGGGTTTTTTTGCTTTTTGGCTTTTGTCCCAGGTGCCTGAGCATGATGCACCCTTTTATTTCGGACTAGGGTTGTGTTCAGAGCCGGATTGTCCCAAAACTTATTTTCGGTTTTCAAGGCACTCTCCATCGCACAATACTCTCGTACTATGGACGCCAGGTCGGCGAAGCGTGTAATTTCACGACGACTTACGGCGTTCAAGATTCCCTTGTCCGTGCAATTGTTGCAGAAAATTAAGGTTGCGTTTTCCTCATGGCAGTCCTTTATCCTGTCCATAACCCGGAGGAATCTGGCCCAGTAATGATGTACTATTTCATCGGGCTCTTGCCGTATATGAGACAGATCGCTTATGTTTGGGTGGGCAGGTGGAATTAAATTCCGAACCCCGCCCAATCTGAGGCTCAAAGGCTGAGGAGTTTCCGGATTTGGAAGCTTGGATTGCTGGATGTTGTCCAACAAATTTGGTCCGCTGCCTGACTTTAGGTTCAATACTTGATTGACGTCCGTCCCTCCGCGGGAATCTGGCATGGAGGGATCGGGAATCCGGACATAACTGGTCTTTAACATAGAAGAAGAGTCGCCGCGCTGTTCCTCCACCACCGCAACGTGGTGGGTAGCCTGGGGAGAGTTAATCTCTCTCAGATCGGTTTTAAGCCCAATCTGATCGTAGTCTGTAGCGACTCCCAGGGCGGCGATGCGATCCAAGAGCTCGTTTACGGAGGAGAGCTCTATCGGATCTAGCAGCTCAGCGAATTCCGAGTTGACATGAAGATCGCTTTTGATGACCCGAGAGGTCGTTGTCAGAGCGGCGGCCAAACAGGCGGTCATAAGAAAACCACCTAGCCGGATAGTTTGGCCGGTGGCCAAAGCTCCCTTGGCAATGGTGCTGTCTTTAAAGACGGGAAGAGGCATCCTCCCTGATTGCGACGGCACAGAGGAACTCTCAATGAAAGCACCAATGTCGGTGTCAAAACCGGCGGATCTCGGGTAGGGGGTCCCGAACTGTGCGTCTAGGTGGATGGTAACAGGAGACAAGGGACACGATGTTTTTACCCAGGTTCGGGCCCTCTCGATGGAGGTAAAACCCTACTCCTGCTTGATTGATATTGATGATATGGGTAGTACAAGAGTGGATCTACCACGAGATCAAGGAGGCTAAACCCTAGAAGCTAGCCTATGGTATGATTGTTGTGATTGTTGTTGTGTCCTACGGACTAAAACCCTCCGGTTTATATGGACACCGGAGAGGGCTAGGGTTACACAGAGTCGGTTACAATGGTAGGAGATCTACATATCCGTATCGCCGAGCTTGCCTTCCACGCCAAGGAAAGTCCCATCCGGACACGGGATGAAGTCTTCAATCTTGTACCTTCATAGTCTTGGAGTCCGGCCGATGATGATAGTTCGGCTATCCGGACACCCCCTAGTCCATGACTCCCTCATCCACCGACGTACTTCTTCCTCCTACATATACCCACGTACCCCGAAAACACCCAGGAGCACCACAAAAAACTATTTCCACCGCCGCAACCTTCTGTATCCGCGAGATCCCATCTTGGAGCCTTTGTCGGCGCTCCGCCGGAGGGGGAATCGACCATGGAGAGCCTCTACATCATCTCTAAGGCCTCTCAATGAGTTGTGAGTAGTTTACCACAGACCTTCGAGTCCATAGTTATTAGCAAGATGGCTTCTTCTCTCTCTTTGAATCTCAATACAAAGTTCTCCTTGATCTTCTTAGAGATCTATTCGATGTAACTCTTTTTGCGGTGTGTTTGTCGAGATCCTATGAATTGTGGGTTTATGATCACGTTTATCTATGAGAAATATTTGAATCTCCTCTAAATTCTTTTATGTGTGATTAAGTTATCTTTGCAAGTCTCTTCGAATTTTCAGTTTGGTTTGGCCTACTAGATTGATCTTTCCTGCAATGGGAGAAGTGCTTAGTTTTGGTTCAATCTTGCGGTGTCCTTTCCCAGTGACAGCAGGGGCAGCTAGGCACGTATTGTATTGTTGCCATCGAGGATAAAAAGATGGGGTTTATATCATATTGTATGAGTTTATCTCTCTACATCATGTCATCTTTCTTAATGCTTTACTCTGTTCTTCATGAACTTAATACTCTAGATGCAAGCAGGAGTCGGTCGATGTGTGGAGTAATAGTAGTAGATGCATAATCGTTTTGATCTACTTGTCACGACGTGATGCCTATATACATGATCATGCCTAGATAATCTCATAACTATGCGCTTTTCTATCAATTGCTCGACAGTAATTTGTTCACCCATCGTAATACTTATGCTATCTTGAGAGAAGCCACTAGTGAAACCTATGGCCCCGGGTCTATCTTTTATCATATAATTTTTTCATCTACTTTTATTTGCATCTTTTATTTTCCAATCTATATCATAAAAATACCAAAAATATTTATCTTATCTTATTATCTCTATCAGATCTCACTTTCGCAAGTTACCGTGAAGGGATTGACAACCCCTTTATCGTGTTGGTTGCGAGGTTGTTGTTTGTTTGTGTAGGTGCGTGGGACTTTTGAGGAGCCTCCTACTGGATTGATACCTTGGTTCTCAAAAACTGAGGGGAATACTTACGCTACTTTGCTGCATCACCATTTCCTCTTCAAGGGAAAAACCAACGCAAGCTCAAGACGTAGCAATCGCATACATCACTCTTTTCATGATGCACAAGCATAGAAGATTTACTACTCTTTATGGCATACATGTAATCATAATAATCATCATAGATAGCAACTTATTGTCATAGTCAATTGAAACCTCTTCCAAAATAGTGGATGTATCACTAAATAAAGCCATGACCTCTCCAAATCCACTTTCATCAATATTGTAATAAGATTCAACGCCCTCCAAAATAGTGGGGTCACTACTACCTAGAGTTGACACTCTTCCAAACCCACTTTCATTAATGTAATCATCATAAATAGGAGGCATGCTATCATCATAATAAATTTTCTTATCGAAAGTAGAAGGAATCAAAGGATCATAATCATTAAGCAAAGCATCCCCAAGCTTAGGACAAGCATTATTTCCAGCAAATAAATCTTCAAACATTTCATACTCATCAAGCATAACGTCCCCAAGCTTGTGGTTTTGCATATCATCATAATCATTCTTATCAATAGCATGAATGGCACCAATAGTATAGCAAACATTATTATCATATTCTTCCAAGCAAGTGCCAATAAGATCTTCAAGGTCATAAGAGACATCATTGTCTTCCCAATCATAATCATCACAACAAGTAGTTAGGCATCACAAAATCATACTCAATATCATCATCCTCCATCAACATATTTGATTCACTTTCATGAGGTACAATGGTGATAGGAGCAATATTACTTAGGAGAGTTACCTTTTTACCTCTACTTTTTGTTCTTTTCTTTTTCTTCTTCACCACCTCATGTGTGGGTTTAATCATTTTTTCGAGAATCTTGTTGAAGAGATTGATTGGATAGGAAGCTCCTCCTCGTTACCCGATTCATCATAAGAAACACTAGGAGGGTATTGGGAAATATTTTCCCTTTCATTAGTACTCTCTTCATATTCTATTTGTTTTCTTTTCTTTAGCTAGTTAGCAATATAAGGATTCTCAAAGCAATTTACTGCACAAAACATATAAATTTCCTCTAGATCAAAATCAAGAACTCTCTCAAGGGAAAATTCTGGAATATCCTTAGTTATACGTTTCATTTCTTCATAGCCAGAAGTAAACTAAGTTCATTGTGATGCGCAAGGGAAATCAAGTCATCACAATTTTTGGACACGATTCGATCATGAAACGATTTGCATTGGGTATTTAAATAACCACGTTCATTGCAAAGTTCACAAGGATGGCTAAGAAAATTTAAATTTTCAGCACAAACATCTAGCCTCTCTTGCAACCATTTAGTTTCTAAATACTTATGCCTCTTGCAAAATCTATCTTCCCTTTTTGGTGTGTGTGTGCACTCCCAATTTACTCCGCAAAAATTAACATTCTTATAGGAGACATCATTATCATGGCTAGTGCACTCATCATTAGCATTTTGGATATTCAAAGAATTCATACTAACAACAATGCAATCATGCTCATTATTCATGCCAATCATTTTATCAAATTATTCTTCTATCAATTGAGCACAATTTTCCGAACCATCATTTTCAAGAAAGATATTACAAAGATGATCAATAATATGATGCAACCTCAATTCCATTTTTCTGTAGTTTTCTTTTATAAACCAAACTAGTGATTAAACAAGAAACTAAAAGATTCAATTGCAAGATCTAAAGATATACCTTCAAGCAGTCACCTCCCCGGCAACGGCGCCAGAAAAGAGCTTAATGTCTACTACGCAACTTTATTCTTGTAGACACGTGTTGGGCCTCCAAGCGCAGAGTTTTGTAGGACAGTAGCTGAAGGAAATATGCCCTAGAGGCAATAATAAAGTTATTATTTATTTCCTCATATCATGATAAATGTTTATCATTCATGCTTGAATTGTATTATCCGGAAACATGATACATGTGTGAATACATAGACAAACATAATGTCACTAGTATGCCTCTACTTGAATAGCTCATTAATCAAAGATGGTTATGTTTCCTAACCATAGACATGTGTTGTCATTTGATTAACGAGATCACATCATTAGGTGAATGATGTGATTGACTTGACCCATTCTGTTAGCCTAGCACTTGATCGTTTAGTATGTTGCTATTGCTTTCTTCATGACTTATACAAAGTTCCTACAACTATGAGATTATGCAACTCCCGTTTACCGGAGGAACACTTTGTGTGCTACCAAACGTCACAACGTAACTGGGTGATTATAAAGGTGCTCTACAGGTGTCTCCAAAGGTACATGTTGAGTTGGCATAATTCAAGATTAGGTTTTGTCACTCCGATTGTCGGAGAGGTATCTCTGGGCCCTCTCGGTAATACACATCACTTAAGCCTTGCAAGCATTGTAACTAATGAGTTAGTTACAGAATGAAGTATTACGGAACGAGTAAATAGACTTGCTGGTAACGAGATTGAACTAGGTATTGGATACCGATGATCGAATCTCGGGCAAGTAACATACCGATGACAAAGGGAACAATGTATGTTGTTATGCGGTTTAACCGATAAAGAACTTCGTAGAATATGTAGGAGCCAATATGAACATCTAGGTTCCACTATTGGTTATTGATCGGAAACAGTTCTAGGTCATGTCTACATAGTTCTCGAACCCGTAGGGTCCGCACGCTTAACGTTATGATGACAGTTTTATTATGAGTTTATAAGTTTTGATGTACCGAAGTTTGTTCGGAGTCCCGGATGTGATCACGGACATGACGAGGAGTCTCGAAATGGTTGAGACATAAAGATTGATATATTGGAAGCTTATGTTTGGACATCGGAATAGTTCCGGGTGAAATCGGGATTTTACCGGAACACCGGGGGGTTACCGGAACCCTCCCGGGGGTTAATGGGCCTTAATGGGCCATGAGGGAGAAGAGGAGGGCCGGCCAGGGCAGGCTGCGTGCCCCCTTCCCCCTCAGTCTGAATAGGACAAGGAAGGGGAGGCGGCGCCCCCCTTTCCTCTTTCCCTCCCCCTAGTCCTAATCCAACTAGGAAAGGGGGGAGTCCTACTCCCGGTGGGAGTAGGACTCCTCCGGCGCGCCTCCTTCTAGGGCCGGCCGCACCCCCCCCCCCCCCCCCTTGCTCCTTTATATACGGGGGCGGGGGGGCACCCTAGAACACACAAGTTGATATACGGATCGTTCCTTAGCCGTGTGTGGTGCCCCCTTCCACCATATTCCACCTCGGTCATATCGTCGCGGAGTTTAGGCGAAGCCCTGCGCCGGTAGAACATCATCATCGTCACCACGCCGTCGTGCTGACAGAACTCATCCCCGACACCCTGCTGGATCGGAGTCCGGGGAACGTCATCGAGCTGAACGTGTGCTGAACACGGAGGTGCCATACGTTCGGTGCTTGGATCGGTCGGATCGTGAAGACGTACGACTACATCAACCGCGTTGTCATAACGCTTCCACTTTCGGTCTACGAGGGTACGTGGACACACTCTCCTATCTCGTTGCTATGCATCACCATGATCTTGCGTGTGCGTAGGATTTTTTTTGAAATTACTACATTCCCCAACAGTAGCAATTTTCCCTCAAGTGGATGACCTAAGGTTTATCAATCCGTGAGAGGTGCAGGATGAAGATGGTCTCTCTCAAGCGATCCTGCAACCAAATAGGCGTCCCCAACACACCCAATACAATGGCAAATTGTATAGGTGCACTAGTTCAACGAAGAGATGGTGATAAAAGTGTAATATGGATGGTAGAAATATATTTTTATAATCTAAATAAATTAAAACAGCAAGGTAGCAAATAGTAAACGGGCACAAAAACGGTGTTGCAATACTTAAAAATGAGGCCTAGGGTACGTACTTTCGCTAGTGCAACCTCTCAACAATGCTAACATAGTTGGATCATATGATTGCCCCTTAAAGTGCAATAAAGATTCACTCTCGAGTTCCTATTAGCGGAGAACAAAAGATAGGAATTGTCTGTAGGTCATAAAACCACCTCAAAGCTATTCTTTTCGTTCAATCTATTCAAAAGTTCGTACTAAAATAACACAAAGCTATTTTTGCGTTCGATCTATCCTAGAGTTCGTATTAGAATAACAACAAAGCAAATTCATAGTCATAATACTCAATCCACACAAAGAACTATAAAGAGACCCCAAAGTTTTCGTCGGAGAAAAACATGCATCAACCCCTATGCATAGATTATCCCAATATCACCGCGGGAATCCGCGAGTTGAATGCCATAACACATATCAAGTGAATCAATAAGATACCTCTTTGTCACCTTAAGTATTCATATTGCAAGACATATATCATGTGTTCACATCTCTGAATATTCAAGCCGATAAGACAAAACTTTGAAGGGTAAAGATTCAATTCATCATAACAAGAGTATAGAGGGGAGAAACATCATATGATCCGACTATATTAACAAAGCCCATGATATAGATCACGATAGAGAGAGATCAAACACATAGCTACTGATACAAACCCTCAGCCCCGAGGGTGGACTACTCCCTCCTCATCGTGGTGGCCGCCGGGATGATGAAGATGGCCACCGGAGATGATTCCCCCTCCGACAGGGTGCCGGAATGGGGTCTAGATTGGTTTTCGCGGATACAGAGGCCTTGCGGCGGCGGAACATCTGATCTAGGTTAACCCCGAAGGGTTTCGAAATATTTGGGAATTTATAATGCAAAGAGGGGGTGCGGGAGGCCACCGAGCAGGGCACAACCCACCTGGGTGCGCCAAGGGGCCCTGGCGCACCCTGGTGGGTTGTGTCCCCCTCAAGGCACCCCCAGGTGCAGCTCAGGCCCATTGGGCTCCTTCTGGTTCACAAAAAATCTCCAAAAAGTTACGCAGTGTTTGGACTCTGTTTGATATTGATTTCCTGCGATGTAAAAAACAAGCAAAAAAACAACAACTGGCACTGGGCACTGGTGAAGGAAATATGCCCTAGAGGCAATAATAAAGTTATTATTTATTTCCTTATATCATGATAAATGTTTATTATTCATGCTAGAATTGCATTAATCGGAAACATGATACATGTGTGAATACATAGACAAACAGAGTGTCACTAGTATGCCTCTACTGGACTAGCTCGTTAATCAAAGATAATTATGTTTCCTGGCCATAGACAAAGAGTTGTCATTTGATTATGACTTGACCCATTCCGTTAGCTTAGCACTTGATCATTTAGAATACTGCTATTGCTTTCTTCATGACTTATACATGTTCCTATGACTATGAGATTATGCAACTCCCGTTTACCGAAGGAACACTATGTGTGCTACCAAACGTCACAACGTAACTGGGTGATTATAAACGTACTCTACAGATGTCTCCGAAGGTACTTGTTGGGTTGGCGTATTTCGAGATTAGGATTTGTCACTCCCATTGTCGGAGAGGTATCTCTAGGCCCTCTCGGTAATGCACATCACTATAAGCCTTGCAAGCAATGTAACTAACGAGTTAGTTGCGGGATGATGCATTATGAAACGAGTAAAGAGACTTGCCGGTGACGAGATTGAACTAGGTATTGAGATATCGACGATCGAATCTCGGGAAAGTAACATACCGATGACAAAGGGAACAACGTATGTTGTTATGCGGTTTGACTGATAAAGATCTTCGTAGAATATGTGGGAGCCAATATGAGCATCCAGGTTCCGCTATTGGTTATTGACCGAAGACGTGTCTCGGTCATGTCTACATAGTTCTCAAACACGTAGGGTCCGCACGCTTAAAGTTCGATGACGATTTATATTACGAGTTATGTGATTTGATGTACCGAATGTAGTTCAGAGTCCCGGATGAGATCGGGGACATGAAGAGGAGTCTAGAAATGGTCGAGACATAAATATAAATATATTGAAAGAAATATTTAGACACCGGAATGGTTCCGGGTGAGATTGGGACAATACCGGAGCTCCGAGAGGTTATCAGAACCCCCCGGGAGGTATATGGGCCTTAATGGGATTTAGTAGAAAGGAGGGGAAAGGAGCAAGGGAGGGGGATGATGACCCACAAGTGTAGGGGATCAATCGTAGTCCTTTCGATAATTAAGAGTGTCGAACCCAACGAGGAGCAGAAGGAAATGATAAGTGGTTTTCGGTAAGGTTTTCTCTGCAAGCACTGAAATTGTAGGTGATAGATAGTTTTGTGATAAGATAAATGGTAACGAGTAAAAAGTAACTAAAGTAAATAAAGTGCAGCAAGGTGGCCCAATCCTTTATGTAGCAAAGGATAAGCCTGGACAATTTCTAATAATGAGGAAGAAGCTCCCGAGGACACATTGGGAATTATCGTCAAGCTAGTTTTCATCACGTTCATATGATTCGCGTTCCGTACTTTGATAATTTGATATGTGGGTGGACCGATACTTGGGTACTGCCCTAACTTGGACAATAATCCCACTTATGATTAACCCCTATTGCAAGCATCCGCAACTACAAAAGAAGTATTAAGGTAAACCTAACCACAGCATTAAACATATGGATCCATATTAGCCCCTAACGAAGCAACACATAAACTAGGGTTTAAGCTTCTGTCACTCTAGAAACCCATCATCTACTTATTACTTCCCCGTGCCTTCCTCTAGGCCCAAATAATGGTGAAGTGTCATGTAGTCGACGTTCACATAACACCACTAGAGGAAAAGACAACATACATCTCATCAAAATATCGAACGAATACAAAGTTCACATGACTACTAATAGCAAGACTTCACCCATGTCCTCAGGAACAAACATAACTACTCACAAAGCATATTCATGTTCATAATCAGAGGAGTAATAATATGCATAAAGGATCTGAACATATGATCTTCCACCAAGTAAACCAATTAGCATCAACTACAAGGAGTAATCAACACTACTAGCAACCCACGGGTACTAGTTTGTGGTTTTGATACAAGATTGGATACAAGAGATGAACTAGGGTTTTGAGAGGAGATGGTGCTGGTGAAGATGTTGATGGAGATTGACCCCCTCCAGGTGAGAGGATCATTGGTGATGACGTTGGTGATGATTTCCCCCTCCCAGAGGGAAGTGTTCCCGGCAGAACAGCTCCGCCAGAGCCCTAGATTGGTTCCACCAAGGTTCCGCCTCGTGGCGGCGGAGTTTCATCCCATAAGCTTGCCCACGATTTTTTCCAGGGTAAAAGCTCTGATATAGCAGAAGATGGACACCAGAGGCCCACCAGGGGGCCCAGGAGATAGGGGGCGCGCCCTATAGGGGGGGGGCGCCCTCCTCTCTCCTAGACACGGTGTGGGCCCCCTGGTGTATTTCTTTCGCTCAAAAATTCTTAATAAATCCAAAAAGATGTTTCGTGGAGTTTCAGGACTTTGGAGTTGTGTAGAATAGGTTTCCAACGTTTGCTCCTTTTCCAGCCAGAATTCCAGCTGCCGGCATTCCCCCTCTTCATGGTGAACCTTGTAAAATAAGTGGGAATAGCCATAAGTATTGAGATATAATGTGTAATAACAGCCCATAATGCAATAAATATTGATATAAAAGCATGATGCAAAATGGACGTATCAACTCCCCCAAGCTTAGACCTCGCTTGTCCTCAAGCGGAAGCTGAAATCGAAAAATATGTCCACATGTTTAGAGATAGAGGTGTCGATAAAAATAAAATACGGACATGTGGGCATCGTGATCATTCTAATAACAGCAACATATATAGATTTTGTCATATGATTTCTTATGCTCAAGTAACAATCAATTCACAATGTCAAGTATGGTTCAAAAACTTCATTGGGAACTTAGAAACTATAATCTCAGTCATTGAAGCAATTGCAATTTATTATAACATCAGAAAGAGTCAACAATAGAGCTTTTCAGCAAGTTCACATACTCAACTATCTTGTAGTCTTCTGTAATTGCTAACACTCACGCAATACTTGTGGTTATGGAGTTTCAGCCGGACACTGAGAAAGATAGGGGCTTATTGTGTTGCCTCCCAACGTATTCACCTTTAGGTGATGTCAACAATAATAGCCCATGCTAACTTACATCCAATTGGATATATATATCATGATCTTTCGAACACGAGGAGCTTGCCAAAGGATAAAATGAAAAAGGGAAAGGTGAGGATCACCTTGACTCAAGCATAAAGTAAAAAACATAAAGTAAAAGATAGGCCCTTCGCAGAGGGAAGCAGAGGTTGTCATGTGTGTTTAGGGTTGATGCACAAAATCTTAATGCAAAAGAACGTCACTTTATATTGCCCCTTGTATGTGGACCTTTATATTATGCAGTCCGTCGCTTTTATTACTTCCACAACAAGTTCGTACAAAGCTTATTTTCTCTGCACTAATAAGTCATACATATTTAGATAGCAATTTTTATTGCTTGCACCGATGACAACTTACTTGAAGGATCTTACTCAATCCATAGGTAGGTATGGTGGACTCTCATGGCAAAACTGGGTTTAAGGATATTTGGAAGCACAAGTAGTATCTCTACTTGGTGCAAGGAATTTGGCTAGCATGAGGGGGAAAGGCAAGCTCAACATGTTTGGAAGGTCAATGACAATATACTTTAACTGAGATGTCGGAAAACATAAACCATTACGTTGCCTTCCTTGTCCAATGTCAACTCTTTTAGCATTTCATACTTAATGAGTGCTCCCAATTATAAAAGGTGTCCAAGATAATATATTTATATGTGAACCCCTCTTTCCTTATCACTTCCTATTAATTGCAACGATGACCAAGGCTAAGTTTATCAACTCTCAACAAATTTTATGCCTCATACTTTCTATGTGTGAAGTCATCACTATCCATAAGATCAATATGAACTCCTTTATTCTTTCTACTTTCTCAAGATCATAGCAACATAGCAAAGCCCTTGACTCAATGCTAATATTTATTATAGATAGCTCACGGACTCAATTACAAAACATGATCACAATGCAAAACTCAAAACTACTTGATATCAAAACTTCAAACTACTAGATCAAGATACTACTAAAAGGATCAAACTAATTAAATCGGTAAAGATAGGAGTGTGATGGTGATACGATACCGGGGCACCTCCCCCAAGCTTGGCAGTTGCCAAGGGGAGTGCCCATACCCATGTGCTTAGATCTCTTTCTTCGGAAGTGGTGATGGTGGAGTTGCTGCATTTTTCTTCTCTAGCTTGCGTCTGAGGCTAAAATTTTCCTCCCTCAGATCCTCATTCTTGAGCTCAAGTTTCATTATCTTTTTGCATAACGCCGCCTTGCTATCCTGCAAAAAACGTGGTGGGATAGATTGGACCTTAGGGAGGCTTGACTTCTTGAACTCCACATGCATATCGCTAGGTCGAGGTAGTGGATCGTCCTCTTCATTGGAGCTTGTCTCCTCCTTCTCCTTTGGATCATAGTCTTCTTCTTCCTCCGTGGTCCAGCCATAATGTTCCATATCCCCATATGATTTTGGGTTTGCGATATAATCAGCCATATAGCTCTCTCCCTCCGAATCTTGGGATGACATCTTGCTCCAAATCTGCAACAGGAACAGCTCGAAATGAAAACAGAGGATATTTGCGTGACACGGTGGTCAAAACCTTCGAGACTATATATAATGAATTTTTACCGACCAAAATACGTAACATGCAAGAAAACGGAGTCCGGGAGGCACACGAGGTGCCCACGAGACAGGGGGCGTGCCCTATGGGGGGGCGCCCTCCACTCTCGTGGGAGCCTCGTGTCCCTTTCGGACTACTTCTTTCTTCCTAAAATTCTTAAATATTCTAAAACTGATAAAAGATTGCCATTGGAGTTGTTTTGGAGTTGGTTTACTTACCGTACCACATACCTATACCTTTTCGGAGTCTGGAACGTTCTGGAAAGTGTCCCTTATGTATTCCTCTGGGGTTACGGTTTCAATGATATTAATTTCAACATTGATAGGATTACCTGAGATATAATGTTTAATTCTTTGACCATTTACCACCCTTGGACTCGTGCCTTCGAAGTTGTTGATTTTTATGGCACCAGAATGATAGACTTCCTCGATAACGTAAGGACCTTCCCATTTTGAGAGAAGTTTTCCTGCAAAAAATCTTAAACGAGAGTTGAATAATAACACATAATCTCATACGTTAAACTCACGCTTTTGTATCCTCTTATCATGCCAGCGTTTGACTTTTTCTTTGAATAGCTTGGCATTCTCATAGGCTTGAGTTCTCCATTCATCAAGTGAGCTAATATCAAATAACCTCTTCTCACCGGCAAGTTTGAAGTCATAGTTGAGTTCTTTAATAGCCCAATATGCCTTATGTTCAAGTTCAAGAGGTAAATGACACGCTTTTCCATAAACCATCTTATATGGAGACATACCCATAGGATTTTTGTATGCAGTTCTATAGGCCCATAATGCATCATCAAGTTTTTTGGACCAATTATTTCTAGATCTATTCACAGTCTTTTGCAAAATTAATTTGAGCTCTCTATTTCTCAACTCTACTTGACCACTAGACTGTGGATGATAAGGAGATGCTATTCTATGATTAACATCATACTTAGCGAGCATCTTACGGAAGGCACCATGAATAAAATGTGAACCACCATCAGTTATAAGATATCTAGGGACTCCAAACCTCAGAAAAATAACTTCTTTAAGCATTTTAATAGAAGTGTTATGATCAATACTACTAGTTGGAATAGCTTCTACCCACTTAGTAACGTAATCAACAGCAACTAAAATATGTGTATAACCATTAGAGGCAGGAAGGTCTCATATAATCAAAGCCCCAAACATCAAACGGTTCAATAACAAGAGAATAATTCATAGGCATTTCTTGACGTCTACTAATGTTACCTATTCTTTGGCATTCATCACAAGATAAGACAAACTTACGAGCATCTTTGAAGAGAGTAGGCCAATAAAAACCAGATTGTAGTACCTTGTGTGCAGTTCTATCTCCAGCGTGGTGTCCTCCATAAGATTCAGAGTGACACTTAGGTAGAATCTGTTCTCGTTCATGCTCAGGCACACAACATCTAATAACACCATCTACTCCTTCTTTATAAAGGTGTGGATCATCCCAGAAGTAATGTCTTAAATCATAAAAGATCTTTTTCTTTTGCTGGTATGTGAAACTGGGCGGTATAAATTTAACAACAATGTAATTAGCATAATCAGCATACCAAGGAGCAGTACAGGAAGCATTAACGACCGCTAATTGCTCATCAGGAAAGCTATCATTAATAGGCAGTGGGTCATCAAGAACATTCTCTAACCTAGACAAGTTGTCTGCAACGGGGTTCTCAGCTCCCTTTCTATCAATAATATGCAAGTAAAATTCTTGGAGCAAGAGGACCCATCTAATGAGTCTAGGCTTAGCATCTTTCTTTTCCATAAGATATTTAATAGCAGCATGATTAGTGTGAATAGTAACTTTGGAATCAACGATATAAGGTCTAAACTTATCACATGCAAACACAACTGCTAAGAACTCTTTTTCAGTAGTAGCATAATTTGTCTGGGAAGTATCAAGAGTCTTACTAGCATACTGGATATCATTCAATTTCTTATCGACTCTTTGCCCTAGAACAGCACCTACAGCATAATCGCTAGCATCGCACATAATTTCAAAAGGTAAACTCCAATCAGGTGGCTGAACAATAGGTGCGGTGATCAAAGCTTTCTTAAGTATTTCAAATGCTTCTACACAATCATCATCAAAGACAAAAGTAATATCTTTTTGCAATAAATTAGTCAGAGGCCTAGAGATTTTAGAACTTAATGAACCTCCTATAAAAACCGGCATGACCAAGGAAACTTCTTATACCTTTTATGTCCTTGGGACATGGCATCTTTTCAATAGCATCAACCTTGGCTTTATCAACTTCAATACCTCTCTTGGAGATCTTGTGCCCCAAGACAATGCCTTCATCTACTATTCCTATAAAAGAAAGAGAGGTGGCAGATCCAAACAATAATACCCGTCCATCTACAAAATCTGATGGCCCATAATCATTCCGTGTTTAACGCAGCAAGCCACGCATTAAGCCAACAATCCATCGATCGCTAAACCTACCCCGCCGCTAAAAAAAAGAAACCGTTCACACGATTCTCGCCTCGCCCGCACGACTCCCCCGCGCCGTTCCTCCTCCCGCAGCCGGGCGCGGGCCGCAGGTCGCCGAGCCGCCGCCGGAGCCTCCCTTCGCTGCGGGCTGCGGTCGCCGCCGCACCCTTCGCCGCAGTTCACCGCCCGAGCCGCCGCGCCCTTCGCCGCGGGCCGCAGGCCGCCGGAGCCGCCCTTCGCCGCGGGCCGTGATCGCCGCCGCGCCCTTCACCACAGGTCACCGCCGCGCCCTCCGCTTCTATTTCACGCTCGCCGACGGGCCAACCACCACCGCCACGGGAAGCCCCGGTGAGTAATGAACTCCCTATTTCCTGGGATGCGTCGCTCCCGGACCTTGGCCTGCAGAATCGCGGTCTGGGCTTCTTTTATTTTGGGTTTTGACGGCCATGACTCGATCTGTCGCAGATGAGATCGCCAAGCTGTTCCCCAACTTGTACGGCCAGCCTTCGGCCGAGCCGGCCGCAATGAAGTTGCTCAAGATCAGTCGTCGTGCTTTCTGGTGGCTAGGCTCTAGGGGGCAGAATGTGATCTGTGATGTCTCTGTTAAGTGCGAGTGATCTCTAGCTGCACGTTCCTTTAGCACTAGCTGAGACCAATTGAAATTAGAAGTAGGTGTTCATTATTGAATTAAAAAGGTGTTAGTGCACTGCGTCAGTCTCTTCTCTGATGAAAATCTGAGGATATATCTTGTTAGATTTTGTTGCTTTGATGTGTTTCCTGAATAATTCTTGTCGTTGACTTGTCATGGTTGATGTTGTGGATCTGATTACCCATGTATGGATTCAGGGGAGGCCCGGCTGGTGTCATGAAGGGAAGTACGTCCAGGTGACTGTTGATTTCATGTACCCCTAATGAAACCAGTATGTCAGCATAACCTTTACTAAGCACATTTATTGAAATTTCAGTACTTCATATAGACCTTGGTTATCACCATTTTCAAAACGGGAAGTGGATCATCAGTAGGGATTTTGCTTAGGTACTTCCATGAATTAACAGATGATGTTTTTTTCTCTTGAAGTATCCTTGTGCGTATAAGAAATTGATGACCATAAGCATGACAAATATATGATGTATTCTTGTCCTTTTCCAGCACAAGAGCTCTACCCCAGCATGGCTTCCCCATCTCTGGTCGTTCCCTTGCATTCCTCCGTTGGTGGCTAGGAAGATGGGCCACCACCGAAGCCGCTCCCAGTAATCGCCAAACTGTACCTGCTAGATTAATGAGGTCGCAGCCGAGGCCGACCATCGCCGCGCCAACTCATGGGTTCGATGTGGGTTTATTTGCATATTATTTACTTAGTAAAATGGTTTGAGGTGAAGAGCCAAAGGCCTGAAGCCAAATGTTCCTAACAGAACGACGATCCGCAGGAAACAAGGCCAACGCTATGTGTGCCTGCAAGATTGAGGTTCCCAGATATTTTACTTTTCTCCATGATCCTACACCATTGTATTGCTTCATGTAGATCCCTTTATCATTCATTTTTATTGTTCAAATCTCTATATGGTTGTCATATAGATGCTATTACAGGGATGTAGCACTAATGCATTATATTTTTCATGCGTTGTCGTAAACAGAACTCCCTCTGTACTGATGCATATATGTTTTTTTCTTTTACTTACAGTATCTCTTTTCGGACTGGTCGGGCTTTCTAGATTTCTAGATTGGAGAAAGTTTGTTTGAAATTTGCCTTTGGGTTTCAGAAAATTCAGAATAAGTTCCTAAACCAGCCGTAACTAGATAATAACTAGATAAATCATGTATTACGCAATGCTCTGCGCCATTATCCGTGGAGTATTTGCAGCTGTATTCTTTGTCGTTTGATGCTCAATCAGGTGAGTCTATTTTTCCATTTCTGATTAATAGTTGCTGGCACAAATTGGCCAGTGCATTTGTTCCTATCACTGACAACAATTTCCACATGTCAATTGGGGAAAGATATGCCCATCATCAGTGCACTTTTTGCCATTTTTTTGCTATTTTTTTCTGTTCTATGTATACATGCAGTTTCGACAATTAGCTGCAACAACTATTTTTTCTTTTATTTTGCTGCTAGGGCTTGTGGCCATACATGTTAAACAGCAAGACGATTTAATTTGTGGTCTAACAATACGTTTGTTAATAATTGCAACAAAAATAGATCAACTTTTTGCTAATAGTGGCCAAATAAAGGAGGATCCAGACTATGACAAGTTTACATTGTACAGAATTAGTGCTAACAATAAATTTCTCTCTTTTCTTCTTATTTTATATTGATAATAGCTCCTGAATTAATTTTTAACTACCACTCCCCCTTTGTAGAATGATCGGATTTTTATGCATGAACAATAACCCTGTTTTATTTTAAGAATGGGGCTCTAAAATGGACGGAGGAGCTTAAGTTCAGCAGCCAAATAGGGCAGGCATGTTGTGTATAGACTTTGCAAGATATGTTGTTCATTTCTTACACTTAAAAAGCTTAGTCAGAACAACTATTTCATATTCCAATACATAATGAAAGCACTTTTCTTATCTTTCTTCCATGCTTTTCATTACGTGATTCGATAACCATGATGACAGATAACTTGACTATTTTGTATCTGTATTTCAGGTTTGCACCTAATCATTTACTTTCTAAAGAACACCTCTGAAGTTTCATTACACAGGAAGTGAGTCACTATCGCTATCATGGAAATTCGAGTATTTAGCATTTTCAGTATGTTTTGTCCCCCCTTTTTTGCGAGTTAACTAACATAAGGTTGCTTCAAATGGAATATGTACTAATAGTTGCATCACATTATGCATTTGCTTCATTTTAAACCTGCCACTTGTGTGTCCATCATGATATTGGTGCGATTTATTTTCCTAAGGGTATATTCATCTCACCAGAAATTTATTTTGTGTGACTTTTGTCTTCCTAAATTTCGCGAGTTTTTTTCCTGGTTAGCTAACCAATTATTATTCTAGCGCATGATGTACTAAGGGCTTTTTACCTTATTGCACAGTTTATCATTCTAGAAGACTAGAATTTTCTCCACAGTTAGGATGTTGATATGAAAAGTTTAATTCATGTTTAATCATTCCAGAGCTAAGCTTAGCTTAGAGAAACTGTGCTTGCTGCATGCCACCTGTGTCATACAAAAATGTTAAATTAAATTTCTTCATTTTTGTACATGAATATGTTGCACTACATGAGATGAGACAAACTCAGAATGGGAGCAAAATAGTCATGACTACTGGCGAACTCTTCTAGCTTGCCGCGTTCCCACTGGTGGCATTGTAGTCAAGCCCAACAATTCAACTTGTGATGATAACATGTAGCACGAAACCCAAGAGGGAACGGGTTTAGTTTTTCCAGGACAACTATTTTTTATATTTATTAAAAATTTGCAGTCATGTTCACATGGACAATACCTATACCTATTATAAGTCCTTCAAGTTCAGACAAGAAAAATTAGATATCCTGAAATCTTTACTATACAATCATTTTGGTATTCTTGAACTTCAAATGACATCATCAAAAGATAATTGATGGTTTGCATTAACTTAACCTTTAGACATGCAGGATCATCAGGCACTATAGATATTCTTTTTCCCCAAATTTCTAGAATATGAATTAAGAATTCAATACTCATGTGATTTTAATAAGCTACTTTGATCGAGACGTGCGTTGCACGTGCAAGCTTACTAGTTAACCATAAAGTGATACTTTCCCAATTCAGGACGAGACTAGTGTCTTCGCATCTCTGTAAAACTCGATCAAGATTGCTCAAATAATCATCAAAAGAGGATCCATAAACGGAAAAGTCATCCATGAGTACCTCACAAATCTTTTCACAAAAATCGGAGAATATAGCCATCATGCATCTTTGAAAAGTAGCAGGTGCATTACATAAACCAAAAGGCATACGTCTATAAGAAAAAGTACCAAAAGGGCAGGTAAAAGTAGTTTTAGATTGATCCTTCGCCGACACAGGTATTTGAGAGAAGCCAGAATAACCATCTAGAAAGCAGAAATGAGTGTGTTTGGATAGTCTTTCTAGCATTCGATCAATAAAAGGTAAAGGGTAATGATCTTTCTTAGTAGCTTTATTTAACTTACAGAAATCAATTACCATCCTATAACCTGTAATAATTCTTTGCGGGATCAAGTCATCTTTATCATTAGGAACAACGGTAATACCTCCCTTTTTAGGAACACAATGGATAGGGCTTACCCATTCACTATCAGCAACGGGATAAATAATACCTGCCTCAAGGAGCTTTAGTATCTCCTTTCTTACCACTTCCTTCATCTTGGGATTTAATCATCTTTGAGGATCTCTAACTGGTTTGGCATCTTTCTCCACTGTAATTTTGTGTTGGCATAATGTGGGACTAATGCCCTTAAGATCATCCAGAGTATATCCAATAGCTGCTCGGTGCTTCTTCAGAGTTTTCAATAATCTTTCTTCTTCTTTCTCTGAAAGGTTAGCACTAATAATAACAGGATATATTTCTTTTTCATCAAGGTAAGCATACTTAAGATTATCAGGTAATGGTTTGAGTTCAAACACGGGATCACCCTTGGGTGGAGGGGGATCCCCAAGAATTTCAACGGGAAGGTTATGTTTCAGCATAGGTTCCTGTTTAAGGAACACTTCATCTATTTCCTCCCTTTCCTTCATAAACATATCGTTTTCATGGTCTAGCAAATATTGTTCTAACGGATCAGTTGGAGGAACATCAATGGAAGCAAGACCAATAATCTCCTCCTTACTAGGTGGTTCCCTATCACGAGGTTGTCTACTAAACTTAGCAAAATTAAACTCATGAGACATACCATCTATGCCAACAGTAACAGTATTCTTTTCACAATTAATCTTTGCACTAGCCGTATTCAAGAAGGGTCTGCCGAAAATAATGGGACAAAAATCAACTTATGGGGAACCGAGAACAAGAAAATCAGCAGGGTATTTAACCTTCCCACACAAAACTTCAACATCTCTAACAATCCCAAAGGGTTTAATGGTATCCCTATTAGCAAGCTTAATAGTAACATCAATGTCTTCTAATTCAATGGGTGCAATGTCATGCATAATTTCTTGATATAAAGTATAAGGTATTGCACTAGCACTAGCACCCATATCACATAAGCCATGATAACACTGATCTCCTATTTTAACAGAAATAACAGGCATGCCTACGACAGGTCTACGTGTCTTAGTATCAGGTCTAGCAATATTGGCAGTCTCATCACAAAAAGAAATAACATGCCCATCTAAATCCTCATCCAAGAGATCTTTAACCATAGCAATACTAGGTTCAACATTAATTTGCTCAGGAGGTGTATAAGTCCTAGTATTACTCTTACGAACAACAATCGAAGCTTTAGCATGATCCTTTATCCTAATAGGAAAAGGAGGTTTTTCAACATAAGCAGTAGGAACAATAGGATCACTATAGGTAATAGTCTTTTCTTCGACTGTAATAGGTGCAACTACTTTCACTTCAACATGAGGATTATATTTAAACCACTTCTCTTTAGGGAGATCAACGTGAGTAGCAAAAGGTTCACAGAAAGAAGCTACTATCTCAGAGTCAAGTCCATACTTAGCGCTAAATCCATGAAAATCATCGGTATCCATAAAAGATTTAACACAATCGAACTTAGGTGTCATACCTGACTCCTTGCCATCGTCGGAACCCCAATCTTCAGAGTTGCATTTAATTCTTTCCAATAAGTCCCATTTGAAATCAATAGTCTTCAGCATATGAGAACCAGCACAGGAAGTATCGAGCGGGTTGCGATTATCAAGAGAAAGCCGAGCATAAAAGTTCTGAATAATCATTTCCTGAGAGAGCTCATGATTGGGGCATTAATATAACATTGACTTAAGCCTCCCCCAAGCTTGAGCGATTCTTTCTCTTTCGCAAGTCCAGAAATTATATATGTAATTACGATCATGATGAACAAGATGCATAGGATAGAACTTTTGGTGAAATTCCAACTTCAATCGCTTATAATTCCAAGATCTCGTATCATCACATAGCCTATACCATGTCAATGCATCTCCCTTCAAAGATAAAGGGAAGACCTTCCTTTTGACAACATCATCAGGAATACCTGCAAGCTTAAATAATCCACAAACTTCATCCACAAAGATAAGGTGTAAATCAGGATGCAATGTTCCGTCTCCTGCAAATGGATTAGCTAGCAGTTTCTCTATCATACCCGAAGGAATCTCAAAGTAAATATTTTCATAAAGTTCAGTAGGTTGAGGAGCAACTCTTTGCTCTTCTGTTGGGGTGAAGATACCCCAAACAAGCCCCTCAAAGGATTAGTTTCCATAGTGACAAGTAACAGAAAATTTCAGCACACTATATAAATGTTTCCTTACCTAGTTCCACTCACCAAAAGCGCTACACTCCCCGGCAACGACGCCATAAAAGAGTCTTGATGACCCACAAGTGTAGGGGATCAATCGTAGTCCTTTCGATAAGTAAGAGTGTCGAACCCAACGAGGAGCAGAAGGAAATGATAAGCGGTTTTCGGTAAGGTTTTCTCTGCAAGCACTAAAATTGTAGGTGATAGATAGTTTTGTGATAAGATAAATGGTAATGAGTAAAAAGTAAATAAAGTAAATAAAGTGCAGCAAGGTGGCCCAATCCTTTATGTAGCAAAGGATAAGCCTGGACAATTTCTAATAATGAGGAAGAAGCTCCCGAGGACACATTGGGAATTATTGTCAAGCTAGTTTTCATCACGTTCATATGATTCGCGTTCGGTACTTTGATAATTTGATATGTGGGTGGACCGGTACTTGGGTACTGCCCTAACTTGGACAAACATCCCACTTACGATTAACCCCTATTGCAAGCGTCCGCAACTACCAAAGAAGTATTAATGTAAACCTAACCACAACATTAAACATATGGATCCATATTAGCCCCTAATGAAGCAACACATAAACTAGGGTTTAAGCTTCTGTTACTCTAGCAACCCATCATCTACTTATTACTTCCCCATGCCTTCCTCTAGGCCCAAATAATGGTGAAGTGTCATGTAGTCGACGTTCACATAACACCACTAGAGGAAAAGACAACATACATCTCATCAAAATATCGAACGAATACCAAGTTCACATGACTATTAATAGCAAGACTTCACCCATGTCCTCAAGAACAAACGTAACTACTCACAAAGCATATTCATGTTCATAATCAGAGGAGTAATAATATGCATAAAGGATCTGAACATATGATCTTCCACCAAGTAAACCAATTAGCATCAACTACAAGGAGTAATCAACACTACTAGCAACCCACGGGTACCAATTTGTGGTTTTGATACAAGATTGGATAGAAGAGATGAACTAGGGTTTTGAGAGGAGATGGTGCTGGTGAAGATGTTGATGGAGATTGACTCCCTCCCGACGAGAGGATCGTTGGTGATGACGTTGGAGATGATTTCCCCCTCCCGGAGGGAAGTGTCCCCGGCAGAACAGCTCCGCCAGAGCTCTAGATTGGTTCCGCCAAGGTTCCGCCTCGTGGCGGCGGAGTTTCATCCCGTAAGCTTGCCCATGATTTTTTCCAGGGTAAAAGCTCTGATATAGCAGAAGATGGACACCGGAGGCCAACCAGGGGGCCCAGGAGATAGGGGGCGCGCCCTATAGGGGGGCGCCCTCCTCTCTCCTGGACAGGGTGTGGGCCCCCAGGTGTATTTCTTTCGCTCAAAAATTCTTATTAAATCCAAAAAGATGTTTCGTGGAGTTTCAGGACTTTTGGAGTTGTGCAGAATAGGTTTCCAACGTTTGCTCCTTTTCCAGCCAGAATTCCAGCTGCCAGCATTCCCCCTCTTCATGGTGAAGTGTAAAATAAGGGGGAATAGCCATAAGTATTGATATATAATTTGTAATAACATCCCATAATGTAATAAATATTGATATAAAAGCATGATGCAAAATGGACGTATCAGGGGCGCGCCCCCCCAAGCCCAATCCGAATTGGGAGGGGAGCCGGCCCCCCTTTCCTCCCTCCCTCCTTCCTCTTCCTTCCCTCTCCCTCTCCAAATAGGAAAAGGAGGAGTCCTACTCCCGGTGGGAGTAGGACTCCCCCTTGGGCGTGTCTCCTCCCCTTGGTCGGCCCCCTGCTCCACTCCTTTATATACGGGGGAGGGGCACTCCATAGGAACAACAATTGATCATTGATCTCTTGGCCGTGTGCGGTGCCCCCTCCACCATAGTCCTCCTCAATAATATCGTAGCGGTGCTTAGGCGAAGCCCTGCGTCGGTAGAACAACATCATCGTCACCACGCCGTCGTGCTGACGGAACTCTCCCTCAAAGCTCGGCTGGATCGGAGTTCGAGGGACGTCATCGAGCTGAACGTGTGCAAGAACTCGGAGGTGCCGTGCTTTCGGTGCTTGATCGGTTGGGCCGTCAAGATGTACGACTAAATCAGCCGTGTTGTGCTAACGCTTCCGCTTTTGGTCTATGAGGGTACGTAGACACACTTCCCCCTCTCGTTGCTATGCATCACCATGATCTTGCGTGTGCGTAGGAATTTTTTTGAAATTACTACGTTCCCCAACAGTGGCATCCGAGCCTGGTTTTATGCGTTGATGTTATATGCACGAGTAGAACACAAGTGAGTTGTGGGCGATACAAGTCATACTGCTTACCAGCATGTCATACTTTGATTCGGCAGTATTGTTGGATGAAGCGGCACGGACCGACATTATGCGTACGCTTACGCGAGACTGGTTCTACCGACGGCTTTGCACACAGGTGGCTGGCGGGTGTCAGTTTCTCCAACTTTAGTTGAACCGAGTGTGGCTACGCCCGGTCCTTGAGAAGGTTAAAACAACACTAACTTGACGAACTATCGTTGTGGTTTTGATGCGTAGGTAAGAACGGTTCTTGCTCAGCCCGTAGCAGCCACGTAAAACTTGCAACAACAAAGTAGAGGACGTCTAACTTGTTTTTGCAGGGCATGTTGTGATGTGAGATGGTCAAGACGTGATGCTATATTTTATTGTATGAGATGATCATGTTTTGTAACCGAG
Source organism: Triticum timopheevii (assembly GCA_963921465.1). Taxonomy (NCBI): domain Eukaryota; kingdom Viridiplantae; phylum Streptophyta; class Magnoliopsida; order Poales; family Poaceae; genus Triticum; species Triticum timopheevii. The sequence continues at coordinate 486,460,583 of OY997274.1, forward strand.
TTATCGGCAACTGGCAGGAGCCATATGGTTGTCGCTTTATTGTATGCAATGCAATCGCCCTGTAATTGCTTTACTTTATCACTAAGCGCTAGCGATAGTCGTAGAAGCAATAGTTGGCGAGACAACAACGATGCTACGATGGAGATCTAGGTGTCGCGCCGCTGACGATGGTGATCATGACGGTGCTTCGGAGATGGAGATCGCAAGCACAAGATGATGATGGCCATATCATATCACTTATATTGATTGCATGTGATGTTTATCTGTTATGCATCTTATCTTGCTTTGATTGACGGTAGCATTATAAGATGATCTCTTACTAAATTTCAAGATAAAAGTGTTCTCCCTGAGTATGCACCGTTGCCAAAGTTCGTCGTGCCCAAACACCACGTGATGATCGGGTGTGATAAGCTCTATGTCCATCTAAAACGGGTGCAAGCCAGTTTTGCACACGCAGAATACTCAGGTTAAACTTGACGAGCCTAGCATATGCAGATATTGAAGGAAATATGCCCTAGAGGCAATAATAAAGTTATTATTTATTTCCTCATATCATGATAAATGTTTATTATTCATGCTAGAATTGTATTAACCGGAAACATAATACATGTGTGAATATATAGACAAACAGAGTGTCACTAGTATGCCTCTACTTGACTAGCTTGTTAATCAAAGATGGTTGTGTTTCCTAACCATGAACAAGGAGTTGTTATTTGATTAACAAGGTCACATCATTAGTTGAATGATATGATTGACATGACCCATTCCGTTAGCTTAGCACACGATCGTTTAGTATGTTGCTATTGCTTCCTTCATGACTTATACATGTTCCTATGACTATGAGATTATGCAACTCCCGTTTACCGGAGGAACACTTTGTGTGCTACCAAACGTCACAACGTAACTGGGTGATTATAAAGGTGCTCTACAGGTGTCTCCGAAGGTACTTGTTGAGTTGGCGTATTTCGAGATTAGGATTTGTCACTCCGAATGTCGGAGAGGTATCTCTGGGCCCTCTCGGTAATACACATCACTTAAGCCTTGCAAGCATTTCAACTAATGAGTTAGTTGTGAGATGATGTATTACGGAATGAGTAAAGAGACTTGCCGGTAACGAGATTGAACTAGGTATTGGATACCGACGATCGAATCTCGGGCAAGTAACATACCGATGACAAAGGGAACAACGTATGTTGTTGTGCGGTATGACCGATAAAGATCTTCGTAGAATATGTAGGAACCAATATGGGCATCCAGGTCCCGCTATTGGTTATTGACCGGAGACATGTCTCGGTCATGTCTACATTGTTCTCGAACCGTAGGGTCCGCACGCTTAAGGTTTCGATGACAGTTTCATTATGAGTTTATGTATTTTGATGTACCGAAGGTTGTTCGGAGTCCCGGATGTGAACACGGACATGACGAGGAGTCTCGAAATGGTCAAGACATAAAGATTGATATATTGGACGGATATATTTGGACACCGGAAAGGTTCCGGGTGAGATTGGAAATATACCGGAGCTCCGGGAGGTTACCGGAACCCCCCCGGTAAGTATATGGGCCTTATTGGGCCTTAGTGGGATGGAGGGAGAAGGAGCAAGGGAGGGGGCGCGCCCCCCCAAGCCCAATCCGAATTGGGAAGGGGGCCGGCCCCCCCTTTCCTTCTCTCCTCCCCCCTCTTCCTTCCTTCTCCCACTCCGAATAGGAAAGGGGGGGGGGACAAACCTACTTGGAGTAGGTTTGCCCCCCTAGGGCGCGCCTCCCCCTTGGGCCGGCCTCCTCCTCCCTCCCTCCTTTATATACGGGGGTAGGGGGGCACCCTAGACACAGAAGTTGATCATTGAGATCGTTCCTTAGCCGTGTGTGGTGCCCCCCTCCACGATATTACACCTCGGTCATATTGTAGCGGTGCTTAGGTGAAGCCCTGCGACAGGAGAACATCAAGATCGTCGCCACGCCGTCGTGCTGACAGAACTCCTCCCTATGCCTCTGCTGGATCGGAGATCGGGGTGCGTCATCGAGCTGTACGCGTGTCAAGAACTCGGAGGTGCTGGAGTAACGGTGCTTGGATCGGTCGGACCGGGAGGACGTACGACTACTTCCTCTACGTTGCGTCAACGCTTCCGCTTCGGTCTACGAGGGTACGTAGACAACACTCTCCCCACTCGTTGCTATGCATCACCATGATCTTGCATGTGCGTAGGAAATTTTTTGAAATTTCTACGTTCCCCAACAGTGGCATCCGAGCCAGGTTTTTTATGGTTTGATGTTATATGCACGAGTAGAACACAAGTGAGTTGTGGGCGATATAAGTCATACTGCTTACCAGCATGTCATACTTTGGTTCGGCGGTATTGTTGGATGAAGCGGCCCGGACCGACATTACGCGTACGCTTACGCGAGACTGGTTTTACCGCCGTGCTTTGCACACAGGTGACTAGCGGGTGTCAGTGTCTCCAACTTTAGTTGAACCGAGTGTGGCTACGCCCGGTCCTTGCGAAGGTTAAAACAGCATCAACTTGACAAACTATCGTTGTGGTTTTGATGCGTAGGTGAGATTGGTTCTTGCTTAAGCCCGTAGCAGCCACGTAAAACTTGCAACAACAAAGTAGAGGACGTCTAACTTGTTTTTGCAGGGCATGTTGTGATGTGATATGGCCAAGACATGATGCTATATTTTATTGTATGAGATGATCATGTTTTGTAACCGAAGTTATCGGCAACTGGCAGGAGCCATATGGTTGTCGCTTTATTGTATGAAATGCAAACGCCCTGTAATTGCTTTACTTTATCACTAAGCGGTAGCGATAGTCGTAGAAGCAATAGATGGCGTAAACGACAACGATGCTACGATGGAGATCAAGGTGTCGCGCCGGTGACGATGGTGATCATGATGGTGCTTTGGAGATGGAGATCACAAGCACAAGAAGATGATGGCCATATCATATCACTTATATTGATTGCATGTGATGTTTATCCTTTATGCATCTTATCTTTCTTTGATTGACGGTAGCATTTTAAGATGATCTCTCACTAAAAATCATCAAGTAGTGTTCTCCCTGAGTATGCACCGTTGCCAAAGTTCGTCGTGCCCAGACACCACGTGATGATCGGGTGTGATAAGCTCTATGTCCATCTACAACGGGTGCAAGCCAGTTTTGCACACGCAGAATACTCAGGTTAAACTTGACGAGCCTAGCATATGCAGATATGGCCTCGGAACACGGAGACCGAAAGGTCGAGCGTGAATCATATAGTAGATATGATCAACATAAGATGTTCACCATTGAAAACTACTCCATCTCACGTGATGATCGGTTATGGTTTAGTTGATTTGGATCACGTGATCACTTAGATGACTAGAGGGATGTCTGTCTAAGTGGGAGTTCTTTAGTAATATGATTAATTAAACTTAAATTTATCATGAACTTAGTACCTGATAGTATCTTGCTTGTCTATGTTGATTGTGGATAGATGGCCCGTGCTGTTGTTCCGTTGAATTTTAATGTGTTCCTTGAGAAAGCTAAGTCGAAAGATGATGGTAGCAACTACGCGGACTGGGTCCGTAACTTGAGGATTATCCTCATTGCTGCATAGAAAAATTACGTCCTGGAAGCACCGCTGGGTGCCAGGCCTATTGCTGATGCAACTGACGACGTTAAGAACGTCTGGTAGAGCAAAGCTGATGACTACTCGATAGTTCAATGTGCCATGCTTTACGGCTTAGAACCGGGACTTCAACGACGTTTTGAACGTCATGGAGCATATGAGATGTTCCAGGAGTTGAAGTTAATATTCCATAAGAATGCCCGGATTGAGAGGTATGAAGTCTCCAATAAGTTCTATAGCTGCAAGATGGAGGAGAATAGTTCTGTCAGTGAGCATATACTCAAGATGTCTGGGTATTGTAATCACTTGATTCAACTGGGAGTTACACTTCCGGATGATAGCGTCATTGACAGAATTCTCCAATCACTTCCACCAAGCTATAAGAGCTTCGTGATGAACTATAATATGCAAGGGATGGATAAGACGATTCCCGAGCTCTTCGCAATGCTGAAAGCTGCGGAGGTAGAAATCAAGAAGGAGCATCAAGTGTTGATGGTTAACAAGACCACTAGTTTCAAGAAAAAGGGCAAAGGGAAGAAGAAGGGGAACTTCAAGAAGAACAGCAAACAAGTAGCTGCTCAAGAGAAGAAACCCAAGTCTGGACCTAAGCCTGAAACTGAGTGCTTCTACTGCAAGCAGACTGGTCACTGGAAGCGGAACTGCCCCAAGTATTTGGCGGATAAGAAGGATGGCAAGGTGAACAAAGGTATATGTGATATACATGTTATTGATCTGTACCTTACTAGAGCTCGCAGTAGCACCTGGGTATTTGATACTAGTTCTGTTGCTAATATTTGCAACTCGAAACAGGGACTACGGATTAAGCGAACACTGGCAAAGGACGAGGTGACGATGCGCGTGGGAAACGGTTCCAAAGTCGATGTGATCGCGGTCGGCACGCTACCTCTACATCTACCTTCGGGATTAGTATTAGACCTAAATAATTGTTATTTGGTGCTAGCGTTGAGCATGAACATTATATCTGGATCTTGTTTGATGCGAGACGGTTATTCATTTAAATCAGAGAATAATGGTTGTTCTATTTATATGAGTAATATCTTTTATGGTCATGCACCCTTGAAGAGTGGTCTATTTTTGATGAATCTCGATAGTAGTGATACACATATTCATAGTGTTGAAGCCAAAAGATGCAGAGTTGATAATGATAGTGCAACTTATTTGTGGCACTGCCGTTTGGGTCATATCGGTATAAAGCGCATGAAGAAACTCCATACTGATGGACTTTTGGAATCACTTGATTATGAATCACTTGGTACTTGCGAACCGTGCCTCATGGGCAAGATGACCAAAACGCCGTTCTCCGGTACTATGGAGAGAGCAACAGATTTGTTGCAAATCATACATACAGATGTATGTGGTCCGATGAATGTTGAGGCTCGTGGCGGATATCGTTATTTTCTCACCTTCACTGATGATTTAAGTAGATATGGGTATATCTACTTAATGAAGCATAAGTCTGAAACATTTGAAAAGTTCAAAGAATTTCAGAGTGAAGTTGAAAATCATCGTAACAAGAAAATAAAGTTTCTACGATCTGATCGTGGAGGAGAATATTTGAGTTACGAGTTTGGTCTACACTTAAAACATTGTGGAATAGTTTCGCAACTCACGCCACCTGGAACACCACAGCGTAATGGTGTGTCCGAACGTCGTAATCGTACTTTACTTGATATGGTGCGGTCTATGATGTCTCTTACAGATTTACCGCTATCGTTTTGGGGTTATGCTTTAGAGACGGCCACATTCACGTTAAATAGGGCACCGTCGAAATCCGTTGAGACAACACCTTATGAACTATGGTTTGGCAAGAAACCAAAGTTGTCGTTTCTTAAAGTTTGGGGCTGCGATGCTTATGTGAAAAAGCTTCAACCTGATAAGCTCGAACCCAAATCGGAGAAATGTGTCTTCATAGGATACCCAAAGGAGACAGTTGGGTACACCTTCTATCACAGATCCGAAGGCAAGACATTTGTTGCTAAGAATGGATCCTTTCTGGAGAAGGAGTTTCTCTCGAAAGAAGTGAGTGGGAGGAAAGTAGAACTTGATGAGGTAACTGTACCTACTCCCTTGTTGGAAAATAATACATCACAGGAACCGGTTTCTGTGACGCCAAACCCAACTAGTGAGGAAGTTGATGATGATGATCATAGAACTTCAGATCAAGTTAATACAGAACCTCGTTGGTCGAACAGAGTAAGATCCGCACCAGAGTGGTACGGTAATCCTATTCTAGAAGTCATGCTACTAGATCATGATGAACCTACGAACTATGAAGAAGCGATGGTGAGCCCAGATTCCGCAAAATGGCTTGAAGCCATGAAATCTGAGATGGGATCCATGTATGAGAACAAAGTATGGACTTTGGTTGACTTGCCCGATGGTCGGCAAGCAATTGAGAATAAATGGATCTTCAAGAAGAAGACTGACACTGACGGTAATGTTACTGTCTACAAAGCTCGACTTGTTGCAAAAGGTTTTCGACAAGTTCAAGGGGTTGACTACGATGAGACCTTCTCACCCGTAGCGATGCTTAAGTCTGTCCGAATCATGTTAGCAATTGCCGCATTTTATGATTATGAAATTTGGCAAATGGATGTAAAAACTGCATTCCTGAATGGATTTCTGGAAGAAGAGTTGTATATGATGCAACCAGAAAGTTTTATCGATCCAAAGGGAGCTAACAAAGTGTGCAAGCTCCAGCGATCCATTTATGGACTAGTGCAAGCCTCTAGGAGTTGGAATAAACGTTTTGATAGTGTGATCAAAGCATTTGGTTTTATACAGACTTTTGAAGAAGCCTGTATTTACAAGAAAGTGAGTGGGAGCTCTGTAGCATTTCTAATATTATATGTGGATGACATATTATTGATTGGAAATGATATAGAATTTCTGGATAGCATAAAGGGATACTTGAATAAAAGTTTTTCAATGAAAGACCTCGGTGAAGCTGCTTACATATTGGGCATTAAGATCTATAGAGATAGATCAAAACGCTTAATTGGACTTTCACAAAGCACATACCTTGACAAAGTTTTGAAGAAGTTCAAAATGGATCAAGCAAAGAAAGGGTTCTTGCCTGTATTGCAAGGTGTGAAGTTGAGTAAGACTCAAAGCCCGACCACTGCAGAAGATAGAGAGAAAATGAAAAATGTTCCCTATGCTTCAGCCATAGGCTCTATCATGTATGCAATGCTGTGTACCAGACCTGATGTGTGCCTTGCTATAAGTCTAGCAGGGAGGTACCAAAGTAATCCAGGAGTGGATCACTGGACAGCGGTCAAGAACATCCTGAAATACCTGAAAAGGACTAAGGATATGTTTCTCGTATATGGAGGTGACAAAGAGCTCATCGTAAATGGTTACGTTGATGCAAGCTTTGACACTGATCCGGACGATTCTAAATCGCAAACCGGATACGTGTTTACATTAAACGGTGGAGCTGTCAGTTGGTGCAGTTCAAAGCAAAGCGTCGTGGCGGGATCTACGTGTGAAGCGGAATACATAGCTGCTTCGGAAGCAGCTAATGAAGGAGTCTGGATGAAGGAGTTCATATCCGATCTAGGTGTCATACCTAGTGCATCGGGTCCAATGAAAATCTTTTGTGACAATACTGGAGCGATTGCCTTAGCGAAGGAATCCAGATTTCACAAGAGAACTAAGCACATCAAGAGACGCTTCAATTCCATCCGGGATCTAGTCCAGGTGGGAGACATAGAGATTTGCAAGATACATACGGATCTGAATGTTGCAGACCCGTTGACTAAGCCTCTTCCACGAGCAAAACATGATCAACACCAAGACTCCATGGGTGTTAGAATCATTACTGTGTAATCTAGATTATTGACTCTAGTGCAAGTGGGAGACTGAAGGAAATATGCCCTAGAGGCAATAATAAAGTTATTATTTATTTCATCATATCATGATAAATGTTTATTATTCATGCTAGAATTGTATTAACCGGAAACATAATACATGTGTGAATATATAGACAAACAGAGTGTCACTAGTATGCCTCTACTTGACTAGCTTGTTAATCAAAGATGGTTGTGTTTCCTAACCATGAACAAGGAGTTGTTATTTGATTAACAAGGTCACATCATTATTTGAATGATCTGATTGACATGACCCATTCCGTTAGCTTAGCACATGATCGTTTAGTATGTTGCTATTGCTTCCTTCATGACTTACACATGTTCCTATGACTATGAGATTATGCAACTCCCGTTTACCGGAGGAACACTTTGTGTGCTACCAAACGTCACAACGTAACTGGGTGATTATAAAGGTGCTCTACAGGTGTCTCCGAAGGTACTTGTTGAGTTGGCATATTTCGAGATTAGGATTTGTCACTCCGAATGTCGGAGAGGTATCTCTGGGCCCTCTCGGTAATACACATCACTTAAGCCTTGCAAGCATTTCAACTAATGAGTTAGTTGTGAGATGATGTATTACGGAACGAGTAAAGAGACTTGCCGGTAACGAGATTGAACTAGGTATTGGATACCGACGATCGAATCTCAGGCAAGTAACATACCGATGACAAAGGGAACAACGTATGTTGTTGTGCGGTATGACCGATAAAGATCTTCGTAGAATATGTAGGAACCAATATGGGCATCCAGGTCCCGCTATTGGTTATTGACCGGAGACATGTCTCGGTCATGTCTACATTGTTCTCGAACCATAGGGTCCGCACGCTTAAGGTTTCGATGATAGTTTCATTATGAGTTTATGTATTTTGATGTACCGAAGGTTGTTCGGAGTCCCAGATGTGATCACGGACATGACGAGGAGTCTCGAAATGGTCGAGACATAAAGATTGATATATTGGACGGATATATTTGGACACCGGAAAGGTTCCGGGTGAGATTGGAAATATACCGGAGCTCCGGGAGGTTACCGGAACCCCCCCGGTAAGTATATGGGCCTTATTGGGCCTTAGTGGGATGGAGGGAGAAGGAGCAAGGGAGGGGGCGCGCCCCCCCAAGCCCAATCCGAATTGGGAAGGGGGCCGGCCCCCCCTTTCCTTCTCTCCTCCCCCCTCTTCCTTCCTTCTCCCATTCCGAATAGGAAAGGGGGGGACAAACCTACTTGGAGTAGGTTTGCCCCCCTAGGGCGCGCCTCCCCCTTGGGCCGGCCTCCTCCTCCCTCCCTCCTTTATATACGGGGGTAGGGGGGCACCCTAGACACAGAAGTTGATCATTGAGATCGTTCCTTAGCCGTGTGCGGTGCCCCCCTCCACGATATTACACCTCGGTCATATTGTAGCGGTGCTTAGGCGAAGCCCTGCGACAGGAGAACATCAAGATCGTCACCACGCCGTCGTGCTGACAGAACTCCTCCCTGCGCCTCTGCTAGATCGGAGATCGGGGTGCATCATCGAGCTGTACACGTGTCAAGAACTCGGAGGTGCCGGAGTAACGGTGCTTGGATCGGTCGGACTGGGAGGACGTACGACTACTTCCTCTACGTTGCGTCAACACTTCCGCTTCGGTCTACGAGGGTACGTAGACAACACTCTCCCCTCTCGTTGCTATGCATCACCATGATCTTGCGTGTGCGTAGGAAATTTTTTGAAATTTCTACGTTCCCCAACAGATATGGCCTCGGAACACTGAGATCGAAAGGTTGAGCGTGAATCATATAGTAGATATGATCAACATAGTGATGTTCACCATTGAAAACTACTCCATTTCACGTGATGATCGGTTATGGTTTAGTTGATTTGGATCACGTGATCACTTAGATGATTAGAGGGATGTCTATCTAAGTGGGAGTTCTTAAGTAATATGATTAATTGAACTTTAATTTATCATGAACTTAGTCCTAGTAGTATTTTGCAAATTATGTTGTAGATCAATAGCTCGCGTTGTTGATTCCCTATGTTTATTTTTGATATGATCCTAGAGAAAAACTATGTTGAAAGATATTAGTAGCAATGATGCAGATTAGATCCATGATCTGAGGTTTATCCTCATTGCTGCACAGAAGAATTATGTCCTTGATGCACCGCTAGGTGACAGACCTATTGCAGGAGCAGATGCAAACATTATGAACGTTTGGCTAGCTCAATATGATGACTACTTGATAGTTTAGTGCACCATGCTCAAGGCTTAGAATCGGGACTTCAAAGACGTTTTGAACGTCATGGACCATATGAGATGTTCCAGGAGTTGAAGTTAATATTACAAGCAAATACCTGAGTTGAGAGATATGAAGTCTCCAACAAGTTCTATAGCTAAAAGATGGAGGAGAATTGCTCAACTAGTGAGCATGTGCTCAGATTGTCTGGGTACTACAATCGCTTGAATCAAGTGGGAGTTAATCTTCCAGATAAGATAGTGATTGACAGAGTTCTCTAGTCACCATCACCAAGTTACTAGAACTTCGTGATGAACTATAGTATGCAAGGGATGACGAAAATGATTCCCAAGCTCTTCGTGATGTTGAAATCGACGAAGGTAGAAATCAAGAAAAGAGCATCAAGTGTTGATGATTGACAAGACCACTAGTTTCAAGAAAAGGGCAAAAGGGAAAGAAAGGGAACTTCAAGTAGAATGACAAGCAAGTTGTCACTCCCGCGAAGAAGCCCAAAGCTGGACCAAAGCCTAAAACTGAGTGCTTACACTGCAAAGAAAATGATCACTGGAAGCGGAAATGCCCTGAATATTTGGTGGATAAGAAGGATGGCAAAGTGAAAAAGGGTATATTTGATATACATGTTATTGATGTGTGCCTTACTAGTGTTTATAGTAGCCCCTAAGTATTTGATACTTGTTCGGTTGCTAAGATTAGTAACTCGAAACAGGAGTTACAGAATAAACAAAGACTAGTCGAGGGGGAAGTGACGATGAGTGTTGGAAGTAGTTCCAAGATTGATATGATCATCATCACACACTCCCTATACTTTCCGGATTAGTGTTAAACCTAAATAAATGTTATTTGGCGTTTGCGTTGAGCATGAATATGATTTGATCATGTTTATTGCAATACGGTTATTCATTTAAATTCAGAGAATAATTGTTGTTCTGTTTACATGAATAAAACATTCAATGGTCATACACCCAATGAAAATAGTTTGTTGGATCTCGATTGTAGTGATACACATATTCATAATATTGATGCCAAAAGATGCAAAGTTAATAATGATAGTGCAACTTATTTGTGGCACTGCCGTTTGGGTTATATAGGTGTAAAGCGCATGAAGTAACTCCATAAAGATGGATTTTCGGAATCACTTGGTTATGAATCATTTGATGCTTGCGAACCGTGCCTTTTGGGCAAGATGACTAAAACTCCGCTCTCCAGAACAATGGAGCGAGCAACAGATTTATTGGAAATAATACATACTGATGTATGCGATCCGATGAGTGTTAAGGCTCGCGGCGGGTATCGTTATTTTCTGACCTTCACAGATGATTTGAGCATATATGAGTATATCTACTTAATGAAGCACAAGTCTGAAACATTTGAAAAGTTCAAAGAATTTCAGAGTGAAGTGGAGAATCATCATAGCAAGAAAATAGAGTTTCTACAATCTGATCGTAGAGGAGAATATTTGAGTTACGAGTTTGGCCTTCATTTAAAACAATGTGGAATAGTTTCACAGCTCACGCCACATGGAACACCACAGCGTAATGGTGTGTCCGAACGTCGTAATCACACTTATTGGATATGGTGCGATCTATGATGTATCTTATCAATTTACCACTATCGTTTTGGGGTTATACATTAGAGACAACTGCATTCACTTTAAATAGGGCACCATCAAAATCCGTTGAGACGACGCCTTATGAACAGTGGTTTGGCAAGAAACCAAAGTTATCATTTCTTAAAGTTTGGGGATGCGATGCTTATGTGAAAAAGTTTCAACCTGATAAGCTCAAACCCAAATCGGAGAAGTGCGTCTTCATAGAATTGTTGGAAATATGCCCTAGAGGCAATAATAAAAGGATTATTATATTTCAATGTTCATGATAATTGTCTTTTGTTCATGCTATAACTGTATTATCCGGAAATCGTAATACACGTGTGAACACTTAGACCCAATGAGTCCCTAGTGAGCCTCTAGTTGACTAGCTCGTTATGATCAATAGATAGTCATGGTTTCCTGACTATGGACATAGGATGTCGTTGATAACGGGATCACATCATTAGGAGAATGATGTGATGGACAAGACCCAATCATAAGCATAGCATAAAAGATCGTATAGTTCGTTTGCTAGAAGCTTTGCCAATGTCAAGTATCTATTCCTTCGACCATGAGATCGTGTAACTCCCGGTTACCGTAGGAGTGCCTTGGGTGTATCAAACGTCACAACGTAACTGGGTGACTATAAAGGTGCATTACAGGTATCTCCGAAAGTATCTGTTGGGTTGACACGGATCGAGACTGGGATTTGTCACTCCGTATAACGGAGAGGTATCTCTGGGCCCACTCGGTAATGCATCATCATAATGAGCTCAATGTGACCAAGGTGTTGGCCACGGGATCATGCATTACGGTACGAGTAAAGTGACTTGCCGGGTAACGAGACTGAACAAGGTATTGGGATACCGACGATCGAGTCTCGGGCAAGTAACGTACCGATTGACAAAGGGAATTGTATACAGGGTTTGATCGAATCCTCGACATCGTGGTTCAACCGATGAAATCATCGAGGAGCATGTGGGAGCCAACATGGATATCCAGACCCCGCTGTTGGTTATTGCCCGAGAGTCGTCTCGGTCATGTCTGCGTGTCTCCCGAACCCGTAGGGTCTACACACTTAAGGTTCGGTGACGCTAGGGTTAGTAGGAAGTCAAGTATGTGACTACCGAACGATGTTCGGAGTCCCGGATGAGATCCCGGACGTCACGAGGAGTTCCGGAATGGTCCGGAGGTAAAGATTTATATATGGGAAGTCCTGTTTCGGGCATCGGGACAAGTTTCGGGGTTATCGGTATTGTACCGGGACCACCGGAGGGGTCCCGGGGGCCCACCGGGTGGGGCCACCTGCCCCGGGGGGCCACATGGGCTGTAGGGGGTGCGCCTTGGCCTGCATGGGCCAAGGGCACCAGCCCCACATAGGCCCATGCGCCTAGGGTTCAAGGGGGCAAGAGTCCTAGGAGGGGAAGGCACCTCCTAGGTGCCTTGGGGGGGAGGGAAACCCCCCTTGGCCGCCGCCCCCCTAGGAGATTGGATCTCCTAGGGCCGGCCACCCCCCCCTTGGCCCTCCTATATATAGTGGGGGAGAGGAGGGACTTCAGACCTTGAGTCCTTGGCCTTTGGTTGCCTCCTTCTCCCTCCGCAACACCTCTCCTCCTTCGTTGTGTGCTCGGCGAAGCCCTGTCGGAGTACTGCTTCTCCACCATCACCACGCCGTCGTGCTGCCGGTGGAGCTGTCTTCCTCAACCTCTCCTTCCCCCTTGCTGGATCAAGAAGGAGGAGACGTCGCTCGTCCCGTACGTGTGTTGAACACGGAGGTGCTGTCCGTTCAGCACTTGGCATCGGTGATCTGAATCACGTTCGAGTACGACTCCATCATCACCTTGCAAGCTTCCGCACGCGATCTACAAGTGGTATGTAGATGCAAGCTCTCTCCCATGACTCGTTGCTTAGATGAACTCATAGATGGATCTTGGTGAAGCCGTAGGAAAAATTTTAATTTTCTGCAACGTTCCCCAACAGTGGCATCATGAGCTAGGTCTATGCGTAGTTCTCTAATGCACGAGTAGAACACAATTTGTTGTGGGCGTTGATCTTGTCATCTTACTTGCCTCTACTAGTCTTTTCTTGCTCAACGGTATTGTGGGATGAAGCGGCCCGGACCAACCTTACACGTACGCTTACGTGAGACCGGTTCCACCGACTGACATGCACTAGTTGCATAAGGTGGCTGGCGGGTGTCTGTCTCTCCCACTTTAGTTGGAGCGGAATCGATGAACAAGGCCCTTATGAAGGGTAAATAGAAGTTGACAAAATCACGTTGTGGTGATTCGTAGGTAAGAAAACGTTCTTGCTAGAACCCAATCGCAGCCACGTAAAAGATGCGACAACAACTAGAGAACGTCTAACTTGTTTTTGCAGCGATTGATCATGTGATGTGATATGGCCAGAAGTTGTGATGAATGTTGAATTGTGATGTATGAGATCATGTTCTTGTAATAGGATTCACGACTTGCATGTCGATGAGTATGACAACCGGCAGGAGCCATAGGAGTTGTCTTTATTTTTTTGTATGACCTGCGTGTCATTGAAGAACGCCATGTAAACTACTTTACTTCATTACTAAACGCGTTAGTCATAGAAGTAGAAGTAGTCGTTGGCGTGACAACTTCATGAAGACACGATGATGGAGATCATGATGATGGAGATCATGGTGTCAAGCCGGTGACAAGATGATCATGGAGCCCCGAAGATGGAGATCAATGGAGCTTGATGATATTGGCCATATCATGTCACAACCATATAATTGCATGTGATGTTTATTATGTTTATGCATCTTGTTTACTTAGGACGACGGTAGTAAATAAGATGATCCCTTACAAAATTTCAAGAAGTGTTCTCCCCTAACTGTGCACCGTTGCTACAGTTCGTCGTTTCTAAGCACCACGTGATGATCGGGTGTGATGGATCCTTACGTTCACATACAACGGGTGTAAGACAGTTTTACACAGCGAAAACACTTAGGGTTAACTTGACGAGCCTAGCATGTGCAGACATGGCCTCGGAACACGGAGACCGAAAGGTCGAACACGAGTCGTATGGAAGATACGATCAACATAAAGATGTTCACCGACGATGACTAGTCCGTCTCACGTGATGATCGGACACGGGCTAGTCGACTCGGATCGTGTAACACTTAGATGACTAGAGGGATGTCTAATCTAAGTGGGAGTTCATAATTTTGATTAAGAACTTTATTATCATGAACTTAGTCTAAAACCTTTGCAAATATGTATTGTAGATCAATGGCCAACGCTCATGTCAACATGAACTTCAACGCGTTCCTAGAGAAAACCAAGCTGAAAGATGATGGCAGCAACTATACGGACTGGGTCCGAAACCTGAGGATCATCCTCATAGCTGCCAGGAAGCAATATGTCCTAGAAGGACCGCTAGGTGCCGCTCCCGTCCCAGAGAACCAAGACGTTATGAACGCTTGGCAAACTCGTGCTGATGATTACTCCCTCGTTCAGTGCGGCATGCTTTACAGCTTAGAACCGGGGCTCCAAAAGCGTTTTGAGCATCACGGAGCATATGAGATGTTCGAAGAGCTGAAACTAGTTTTCCAAGCTCATGCCCGGGTCGAGAGATATGATGTCTCCGACAAGTTCTACAGTTGTAAGATGGAGGAGAACAGTTCTGTCAGTGAACACATCCTGAAGATGTCTGGGTTGCACGCACGTATGACCCAGTTGAACATTAACCTCCCAGATGAGGCGGTCATTGACAGAATCCTCCAGTCGCTCCCACCAAGCTACAAGAGCTTTGTGATGAACTACAACATGCAGGGGATGGTAAAGACCATTCCTGAAGTGTTCTCGATGCTGAAGTCAGCAGAGGCTGAAATCAAGAAAGAACATCAAGTGTTGATGGTCAATAAGACCACTAAGTTCAAGAAGGGCAAGGGTAAGAAGAACTTCAAGAAGGACGGCAAAGATGTTGCCGCGCCCGGTAAGCCTGTTGCCGGGAAGAAGTCAAAGAATGGACCCAAGCCTGAGACTGAGTGCTTTTATTGCAAGGGGAAGGGGCACTGGAAGCGGAACTGCCCCAAATACTTAGCGGATAAGAAGGCCGGCAACACCAAAGGTATATTTGATATACATGTAATTGATGTGTACCTTACCAGTACTCGAAGTAACTCCTGGGTATTTGATACCGGTGCCGTTGCTCACATATGTAACTCACAGCAGGAGCTGCGGAATAAACGGAGACTGGCGAAGGACGAGGTGACGATGCGCGTCGGGAATGGCTCCAGGGTCGATGTGATCGCCGTCGGCACGCTGCCTCTACATTTACCTACGGGATTAGTTTTAAACCTCAATAATTGTTTTTAGTGCCAAGTTTGAGCATGAACATTGTATCTGGATCTCGTTTAATACGAGATGGCTACTCATTTAAGTCTGAGAATAATGGTTGTTCGATTTATATGAGAGATATGTTTTATGGTCATGCTCCGATGGTCAATGGTTTATTCTTGATGAATCTCGAGCGTAATATTACACATGTTCATAGTGTGGATGCCAAAAGATGTAAAGTTGATAACGATAGTCCCACATACTTGTGGCACTGCCGCCTTGGTCACATTGGTGTCAAGCGCATGAAGAAGCTCCATGCTGATGGACTTTTAGAGTCTCTTGATTATGAATCATTTGACACATGCGAACCTTGCCTCTTAGGCAAAATGACCAAGACTCCGTTCTCCGGAACAATGGAGCGAGCAACCAACTTGTTGGAAATCATACATACCGATGTGTGCGGTCCAATGAGCGTTGAGGCTCGCGGAGGATATCGTTATGTTCTCACTCTCACTGACGACTTGAGTAGATATGGGTATGTCTACTTAATGAAACACAAGTCTGAGACCTTTGAAAAGTTCAAGGAATTTCAGAGTGAGGTAGAGAATCAACATGACCGTAAGATAAAGTTCCTACGATCAGATCGTGGGGGCGAATACTTAAGTCACGAATTTGGTACACACTTAAGAAAATGTGGAATCGTTTCACAACTCACGCCGCCTGGAACACCTCAGCGAAACGGTGTGTCCGAACGTCGTAATCGCACTCTATTGGATATGGTGCGGTCTATGATGTCTCTTACCGATTTACCGCTATCATTTTGGGGATACGCTCTAGAGACAGCTACATTCACTTTAAATAGGGCACCGTCTAAATCCGTTGAGACGACACCGTATGAATTATGGTTTGGGAAGAAACCTAAGCTGTCGTTTCTAAAAGTTTGGGGATGCGATGCTTATGTCAAGAAACTTCAACCTGAAAAGCTCGAACCCAAGTCGGAAAAATGCGTATTCATAGGATACCCTAAGGAAACTGTCGGGTATACCTTCTACTTAAGATCCGAAGGCAAGATCTTTGTTGCCAAGAACGGATGCTTTCTGGAGAAAGAGTTTCTCTCGAAAGAAGTAAGTGGGAGGAAAGTAGAACTCGATGAAGTACTACCTCTCGAACGGGAAAGTGGTGCAGCGCAGGAAACCATTCCTGTAATGCCCACACCAACTGAAGAGGAAAATGTTGATGATGATCAAGGTACTTCAGATCTAGTTGCTACTGAATTTCGAAGGTCCACAAGGACACGTTCTGCACCAGAGTGGTACGGCAACCCTGTCATGGAAATCATGTTGCTGGACAACAATGAACCTTCGAACTATGAAGAAGCAATGGCGGGCCCGGATTCCAACAAATGGCTTGAGGCCATGAAATCCGAGATAGGATCCATGTATGAAAACAAAGTATGGACTTTGACAGACTTGCCCGATGATCGGCGAGCGATAGAAAATAAATGGATTTTTAAGAAGAAGACGGACGCGGATGGTAATGTTACCATCTATAAAGCTCGACTTGTCGCTAAGGGTTATCGACAAGTTCAAGGGATTGACTACGACGAGACATTCTCTCCCGTGGCGAAGCTTAAGTCCGTCCGAATCATGTTAGCAATTGCCGCATACTATGATTATGAGATATGGCAGATGGACGTCAAAACGGCATTCCTTAATGGACATCTTAAGGAAGAGCTGTATATGATGCAGCCGGAAGGTTTTGTCGTTCCTCAGAACGCTAACAAAGTATGCAAGCTCCAGCGATCCATTTATGGACTGGTGCAAGCATCTCGGAGTTGGAACATTCGCTTTGATGAGATGATCAAAGCGTTTGGGTTTACGCAGACTTATGGAGAAGCCTGCGTTTACAAGAAAGTGAGTGGGAGCTCTGTAGCATTTCTCCTATTATATGTAGATGACATACTCTTGATGGGAAATGATACGAAACTCCTGGACAGCATTAAGGCCTACTTGAACAAGTGTTTTTCAATGAAGGACCTTGGAGAAGCTGCTTATATATTAGGCATCAAGATCTATAGAGATAGATCGAGACGCCTCATAGGTCTTTCACAAAGCACATACCTTGATAAGATTTTGAAGAGGTTCAAAATGGATCAGTCCAAGAAGGGGTTCTTGCCTATGTTACAAGGTGTGAGATTGAGCTTGGCTCAGTCACCGACCACGGCAAAAGATAAAGAAGTGATGAGTGTCATCCCCTATGCTTCAGCCATAGGATCTATTATGTATGCCATGCTGTGTACCAGACCCGATGTAAACCTTGCCGTAAGTTTGGTTGCAAGATACCAAAGTAACCCCGGCAAGGAACACTGGACAGCGGTCAAGAATATCCTGAAGTACCTGAAAAGGACAAAGGACATGTTTCTCGTTTATGGAGGAGATGAAGAGCTCGTCGTAAAGGGTTACGTCGACGCTAGCTTCGACTCAGATCTGGATGACTCTAAGTCACAAACCGGATACGTGTATATGTTGAATGGTGGAGCAGTAAGCTGGTGCAGCTGCAAGCAGAGCGTCGTGGCGGGATCTACATGTGAAGCGGAGTACATGGCAGCCTCGGAGGCAGCGCATGAAGCGATTTGGATGAAGGAGTTCATCACCGACCTAGGAGTCATACCCAATGCGTCGGGGCCGATCAAACTCTTCTGTGACAACACTGGAGCTATTGCCCTTGCCAAGGAGCCCAGGTTTCACAAGAAGACCAGGCACATCAAGCGTCGTTTCAACTCCATCCGTGAAAATGTTCAAGATGGAGACATAGAGATTTGCAAAGTGCACACGGATCTGAATGTCGCAGATCCGTTGACTAAACCTCTCTCGCGTGCAAAACATGATCAACACCAGAACTCTATGGGTGTTCGATTCATCACAATGTAACTAGATTGGTGACTCTAGTGCAAGTGGGAGACTGTTGGAAATATGCCCTAGAGGCAATAATAAAAGGATTATTATATTTCAATGTTCATGATAATTGTCTTTTGTTCATGCTATAACTGTATTATCCGGAAATCGTAATACACGTGTGAACACTTAGACCCAATGAGTCCCTAGTGAGCCTCTAGTTGACTAGCTCGTTATGATCAATAGATAGTCATGGTTTCCTGACTATGGACATAGGATGTCGTTGATAACGGGATCACATCATTAGGAGAATGATGTGATGGACAAGACCCAATCATAAGCATAGCATAAAAGATCGTATAGTTCGTTTGCTAGAAGCTTTGCCAATGTCAAGTATCTATTCCTTCGACCATGAGATCGTGTAACTCCCGGTTACCGTAGGAGTGCCTTGGGTGTATCAAACGTCACAACGTAACTGGGTGACTATAAAGGTGCATTACAGGTATCTCCGAAAGTATCTGTTGGGTTGACACGGATCGAGACTGGGATTTGTCACTCCGTATAACGGAGAGGTATCTCTGGGCCCACTCGGTAATGCATCATCATAATGAGCTCAATGTGACCAAGGTGTTGGCCACGGGATCATGCATTACGGTACGAGTAAAGTGACTTGCCGGGTAACGAGACTGAACAAGGTATTGGGATACCGACGATCGAGTCTCGGGCAAGTAACGTACCGATTGACAAAGGGAATTGTATACAGGGTTTGATCGAATCCTCGACATCGTGGTTCAACCGATGAAATCATCGAGGAGCATGTGGGAGCCAACATGGATATCCAGACCCCGCTGTTGGTTATTGCCCGAGAGTCGTCTCGGTCATGTCTGCGTGTCTCCCGAACCCGTAGGGTCTACACACTTAAGGTTCGGTGACGCTAGGGTTAGTAGGAAGTCAAGTATGTGACTACCGAATGATGTTCGGAGTCCCGGATGAGATCCCGGACGTCACGAGGAGTTCCGGAATGGTCCGGAGGTAAAGATTTATATATGGGAAGTCCTGTTTCGGGCATCGGGACAAGTTTCGGGGTTATCGGTATTGTACCGGGACCACCGGAGGGGTCCCGGGGGCCCACCGGGTGGGGCCACCTGCCCCGGGGGGCCACATGGGCTGTAGGGGGTGCGCCTTGGCCTGCATGGGCCAAGGGCACCAGCCCCACATAGGCCCATGCGCCTAGGGTTCAAGGGGGCAAGAGTCCTAGGAGGGGAAGGCACCTCCTAGGTGCCTTGGGGGGGAGGGAAACCCCCCTTGGCCGCCGCCCCCCTAGGAGATTGGATCTCCTAGGGCCGGCCACCCCCCCCTTGGCCCTCCTATATATAGTGGGGGAGAGGAGGGACTTCAGACCTTGAGTCCTTGGCCTTTGGTTGCCTCCTTCTCCCTCCGCAACACCTCTCCTCCTTCGTTGTGTGCTCGGCGAAGCCCTGTCGGAGTACTGCTTCTCCACCATCACCACGCCGTCGTGCTGCCGGTGGAGCTGTCTTCCTCAACCTCTCCTTCCCCCTTGCTGGATCAAGAAGGAGGAGACGTCGCTCGTCCCGTACGTGTGTTGAACACGGAGGTGCTGTCCGTTCAGCACTTGGCATCGGTGATCTGAATCACGTTCGAGTACGACTCCATCATCACCTTGCAAGCTTCCGCACGCGATCTACAAGTGGTATGTAGATGCAAGCTCTCTCCCATGACTCGTTGCTTAGATGAACTCATAGATGGATCTTGGTGAAGCCGTAGGAAAAATTTTAATTTTCTGCAACGTTCCCCAACAAGAATACCCAAAGAAAACTGTTGGGTACACCTTCTATCACAGATCCAAAGGCAAGATATTCATTGCTAAGATGGATCCTTTCTAGAGAAAGAGTTTCTCTCGAAAGAAGTGAGTGGGAGGAAAGTAGAGCTTGATAAGGTAATTGTACCTTATCCCGAATTGGAAAGTAGTTCATTACATAAATCAGTTCCAGTGATTCCTACACCAACTAGTGAGGAAGCTAATGATGATGATCATGAAACTTCAGATTAAGTTACTACAGAACTTCGTAGGTCTTCCAAAGTACAGTCCGCACCAGAGTGGTATGGTAATCCTGTTCTGGAAGTCATGTTACTAGACCATGATGAACCTACGAACTATGAGGAAGCGATGATGAGCCCAGATTCCGTGAAATGGGTTGAGGCCATGAAATCTGAGATGGGATCCATGTATGAGAACAAAGTGTGGACTTTGGTTGACTTGCCCGATGATCGGCAAGCCATAGAAAATAAATGGATCTTCAAGAGGAAGATGGACGCTGATAGTAGTGTTACTATCTACAAAGCTAGACTTGTTGGAAAAGGTTTTTGACAAAGTTCAAGATGTTGACTATGATGAGTTTTTTCTCACTCGTATCGATGCTTAAAGTCTGTCCGAATTATGTTAGCAAATTGCCACATTTTATGAAATCTGGCAAATGGATGTCAAAACTACATTCCTTAATGGATTTCTTAAAAAAGAGTTGTATATGATGCAACCAGAAGGTTTTGTCGATCCTAAAGGTGCTAACAAAATGTGCAAGCTCCAGTGATCCATCTATGGACTGGTGCAAGCATCTCGGAGTTGGAATATATGCTTTGATAAGTTGATCAAAGCATATAGTTTTGTACAGACTTGCAGTGAAGCCTGTATTTACAATAAAGTGAGTGGGAGCACTACAGCCTTTCTGATAAGTATATGTGAGTGACATATTGTTGACCAGAAATGATGTAGGATTTTTCTGAAAAGCATAAAGGAGTGTTTGAAAGGAGTTCTTTAAAAAGAAAGACATCAGTAAAGCTACTTACATACTGAGCATCAAGATCTATTGAGATAGATCAAGACGCTTGATAAGATTTTCAATGAGTACATACCTTGACAAGATTTTGAAGTAGTTCAAAATGGAACAGTCAAAGAAAGAGTTCTTGCCTGTGTTACAAAGGTGTGAAATTGAGTAAGACTCCCGACCACGGCAGAAAATAGAAAGAGAATGAAAGTCATTCCCTATGCCTCGGTCATAGGTTCTATAAAGTATGCCATGCTATGGACCAGACCTATTGTATACCCTGCCCTGAGTTTGGCAAGGGAGTACAATAGTGATCTGGGAGTAGATCACTGGACATTGGTCAAAATTATCCTTACTGGAATAAGGATATGTTTCTCGATTATGAAGGTGACAAAAAGGTTCGTCGTAAAGGGTTACGTCGATGCAAGTTTTGACACTAATCCAGATGACTCTAAGTCTCAGTCTGGATACATATTGAAAGTGGGAGCAATTAGCTAAAGTAGCTCCGTGCAGAGCATTGAAGACATAGGAAATTTCCAAAATACATACGGCTCTGAATGTGACAGACCCGTTGACTAAACATCTCTCACAAGCAAAACATGATCACACCTTAGTATTCTTTGGGTGTTAATCACATAGCGATGTGAACTAGATTATTGACTCTAGTAAACCCTTTGTGTCTTGGTCACATGACGATGTGAACTATGGGTGTTAAACACATACAGATGTGAACTATTGGTGTGAAATCACATGATGATGTGAACTAGATTATTGACTCTAGTGCAAGTGGGAGACTGAAGGAAATATGGCCTAGAGGCAATAATAAAGTTATTATTTATTTCCTTATATCATGATAAATGTTTATTATTCATGCTAGAATTGTATTAACCGGAAACATGATACATGTATGAATACATATACAAACAGAGTGTCACTAGTATGCCTCTACTTGACTAGCTCGTTAATCAAAGATGGTTATGTTTCCTGGCCATAGACAAAGAGTTGTCATTTGATTAACGGGATCACATCATTAGGAGAATGATGTGATTGACTTGACCCATTCCGTTAGCTTAGCACTTGATCATTTAGTATGTTGCTATTGCTTTCTTCATGACTTATACATGTTCCTATGACTATGAGATTATGCAACTCCCGTTTACCGAACGAACACTTTGTGTGCTACCAAACGTCACAACGTAACTGGGTGATTATAAAGGTACTCTACAGGTGTCTTCGAAGGTACTTGTTGGGTTGGCGTATTTCGAGATTAGGATTTGTCACTCCGATTGTCGAAGAGGTATCTCTGGGCCCTCTCGGTAATGCACATCACTATAAGCCTTGCAAGCAATGTGACTAATGAGTTAGTTGCAGGATGATGCATTATGGAACGAGTAAAGAGACTTGCCGGTAACGAGATTGAACTAGGTATTGAGATATCGACGATCGAATCTCGGGCAAGTAACATACCGATGACAAAGGGAACAACGTATGTTGTTATGCGGTTTGACTGATAAAGATTTTCGTAGAATACGTGGGAGCCAATATGAGCATCCAGGTTCCGCTATTGGTTATTGACCGGAGACGTGTCTCGGTCATGTCTACATAGTTCTCGAACCCGTAGGGTCCGCACGCTTAAAGTTCGATGACGATTTGTATTATGAGTTATGTGATTTGATGTACCGAAGGTAGTTCGGGGTCCGGGATGAGATCGGGGACATGACGAGGAGTCTCGAAATGGCCGAGACATAAAGATCGATATATTGGACGACTATATTTGGACACCGAAATGGTTCCGGGTGAGATTGGGACAATACCGGAGCTCCGGGAGGTTATCGGAATCCCCCGGGAGGTATATGGACCTTAATGGGCTTTAGTGGAAAGGAGGGGAAAGGATCAAAGGAGGGGGGCGCCCCCCCAAGCCCAATCCGAATTGGGAGGGGGGCCGGCCCCCCTTTCCTTCCTCCCTCCTTCCTCTTCCTTCCCTCTCCCTCTCCAAATAGGAAAAGGAGGAGTCCTACTCCCGGTGGGAGTAGGACTCCCCCCTTGGGCGCGCCTCCTCCCCTTGGTCGGCTCCCTCCTCCACTCCTTTATATACGGGGGAGGGGGGCACCCCATAGGAACAACAATTGATCATTGATCTCTTAGCCGTGTGCGGTGCCCCCCTCCACCATAGTCCTCCTCAATAATATCGTAGCGGTGCTTAGACGAAGCCCTGCATCGGTAGAACATCATCATCGTCACCACGCCGTCGTGCTGACGGAACTCTCCCTCGAAGCTCGGCTGGATCGGAGTTCGAGGGACGTCATCGAGCTGAACGTGTGCAAGAACTCGGAGGTGTCGTGCTTTCGGTGCTTGATCGGTTGGGCCGTGAAGACATACGACTACATCAACCGCGTTGTGCTAACGCTTCCGCTTTCGGTCTATGAGGGTACGTAGACACACTCTCCCCTCTCATTGCTATGCATCACCATGATCTTGCGTGTGCGTAGGATTTTTTTTGAAATTACTACGTTCCCCAACAACTAGGTCAATAGGTTAGTCCCAAAAAATGATATAAAGTTGCTATAAAATGATTGTAAAACATCCAAGAATGATAAAATAATAACATGAATACTTCATAAATTATAAATATGTTGGAGACGTATCAGCCACGCACACCTACTTGTGCTCCTCCTTGCTTCGGTCCTACATCATCATTGATTCGAGGGTATAAGGTCTGCTGGTTTCTGGAGATTTTCCTTTTAGTTTTGGAACTATTGCCCCTTCTGATTTATGAAGTCCAGTTGGGGTATTTTACATTTTGGCACTTGAAGGGGGACTAGTGGCTTTCATTTTTTTCTTGCAATTGTTTGCAGGCTATCTTGTCGATAAAATTACATTACTATATAATTCGACCTTTTTGTTGTTGTTGTTGCTTTCAGAGTTCACTATGCAAAACTTAGCAACACTTTATACTTATAACATCTCGAAGCGCAAACGGAGAGTACCAATGTCACCGAGTCAGACATGAATTGATTATTTGAAGTATAGGTATGCACTTGTGAGTGTTTGTTTTCATCACATGTGGGGACCTAGGGGAAATATTGCTTGCCGAGATAATGTATTCTTGAAATTCGAATTTTTGTTTCCCTCATTCATGAAATATCCGGTTTAATTTGTGATATATTTCAATAATCACTTCCTCGGTCATACTTTACTAAAGTTCTCCAATTGTTTCATTAATCACTTTCTCGGTCATACTTTATTAAAGTTCTCCGATTGTGATTTGGAACGGTTGTTTCTAATTTTGCCGCATTTGATTGCAAAATCCATGTCAAGGACAATTATTACAACATTAGTTTCAAAATAACAAGAAGTGTTACCCTTTGAAAGCTTGGTCGGAATGTCGCCCAATGACTGCATCACATGTTGATACAAGTTTCAGTTGGGATGTTGTACCATGTGATCCCACCGAGATATTTGTACGCTATACTAAATAATGTTGTTAAACATCTTTGTCAATTCTCCCCTGAATATAGTTGTGTGGCTTATGTGAATCTGTATTTAAATTTGGAACGACCCTAGAATTTTGAACAACTCTCCCTCATATCGAATCCATTTTTTATAAGATAGTTTCCACCTTTCATGTCTTGATAAAAAGATTCTATCATCTGTTCATAAAGATAGTCAGGCGCGACAACATGCGCTTCCATGTTCTAGTTATACACGATGAACAATGTTGAGGGGGTCTCGTCAGACTTATGGAGGAACGCCGAAAAAGATCGACGTGGGAGTCAGTTCCATAAATTGATCCAGTCACCTTCTTCTTCATGTCTTCATGGTCCTACATAGGCGATTAACCAAACAAAGAGGGGCTTCTCTTGTTGGGATTAATGTGACAACAATGACAGTAGGGGTTTTTGAGCATGAGCGTGTAGTCTTTTTTAAGGGAATAAAGGCTCGGACGATGAAAGGGAAAAAGCGAGAAACCATGTGATTCCACCAACTTGGTGTTATCAATCGGTTCCATAATATGCATGGAATGTTCCCCCTAGTGGAACACCGTTATTTCATTATGTTGTTGTACTACTCTAACCAAACATATGTACGATGGACCATTCATGCGCCATCCCATCCAAACCTCCAACCAAATACACCCTTAGTTGACAGTAACTAAACTTAAGCTTGTGCGATTTCTCGCTACTAAAACTTAAGAGTACAATCAATATTTACAAGGGTGCGACAATTATTAATCTGAGATGTCGTTGGCCAGTTAGCACCACCTATAACCACAAGAACACGATTGACGTCATCCTAAAAGCGTGAAATCTTCAACACGTACACCTCTCTACCTTTAGAAAAGCAACATTAGTTACACTTTTTCCGCTTGATTTTGCAAATCCATGTGAACTTTGTAGTTTGATGACTGTCTATGTATACACGAAACACATAGAACAATATGTTACTCGTATTATCAATGAGGGTGGCCCTGAAGTATACATGTACTTGCGTGCTTTAGAGTTTTTTTTTTACTATGTATGGATGATTGTTTAAATTCTGTAACGGTGTATGAGTTCATCGCGGTGTTAGTCGCTCGTATAAAATGTTCTGTTACGCTTCTATATATTTAAATAATGGGTGAAATCTCATCATAGAGCCAAACAAAGGCACACACAGTTGCCAGATTTGACTTTGAAAAAACGACACCCTGTTAAAAAATTTGAAAATCTGCTAGGCCTAATGCTAGATGCTTAGAAAAACAAACCGATTTTTTTAAACAAGCACCAATGCCTATTTCTGCAGAAGAGATGTCAAGTCAAACGTTCATCGTCTATAAACAAGCACCGATGCTTAAAGAAATGCTGGTTTATTTCTTTATAAACACCCCCTTAAACGCCTTGTACAAGGCCTCACACGACCAAAGAGCTAATCGGGCGATCGAGTTGCAAACAGGAAGAAGGAAAGAAACCAACCACAGCGAATCCCCTCGTTCCCTCGTTCCCTCCTTTGCTCTTCCCCTTAAACCCTCCCTTGCCAACTACCAAGGCCGCGCTCCGCTCACCAGGCCGCCAATGGAAGACGCGACGAAGCGGAGGCACCAGCCGGGCGCTCTCCCGCCGCGCCGCAAGGTCTTGGAGGAGCCCTTCGACCCGGCGCCGCCTCCCCCCGCCGCCGCCGCAGCAGCGACGGTGGCCTCACCGGCCCACCTCGTCGGCGCCATCGTCGAGAAGGGCTTCTCCGCCGCCGCGCCCTCCTCCGGCCCGCGCCCCACCGTCCTCCCCTTCCCCGTCGCCCGCCACCGCTCCCATGGCCCCGTAAGCCGCCGCTGTCGCCCCTCCCCGAAACCCTAGCCTAGCCCTGAACCCACCAACCTGCTCCTCTCCTCTTCAGTTAGTGCTTGCTTGTGCTTTACGGCTGATTAACTGCTCTTGTGCAGCACTGGAAACCGGTGGCAAAGGGTGACAAGAAGAAAGGGGAGGAGGAGGACTACGGGATGGATGTGGACGACATGGACTACCAGCCTGCGGCTGCGGTGGCTGGGCCTGTGAGGAGGAAAGAGAAGAAGGGCATGGATTTCAGCAGGTGGCGTGAGTTCATCGCCGACGACGTGCCCCCCAAGCGGAGGCAGGCGAAGAAAGACAACACAAAGAAAATTGATCATGTGGCCGAGGTTACAAATGTAGGTGGTCAGGTGGGGGAGAGGGGATTGGGGGGAGATGGCATGGAGCTGGATGGTGGAAATGGCAGGGAAGCATTGGGGTCAACTGGTTTGGTTTCTGATGTGTTGTCAAAGAAGCTGATGAATGCAGGGGATGCATCGGTGACGGAAGGTGGGGCTGGGGTTGCTGAATTGCGAGGAGAGGGTATGCAGCTGGATGATGGGGAGCCATCGATTGCAGCAGAGATTAACGCAGAGAACACAGCGAGGCTGGCAGGGATGTCGGCAGAGGAGATAGCAGAGGCACAGGCAGATATTTTGAATAGGATGGATCCAGCTCTGGTGGAGGTATTGAGGCGTCGGGGGAGGGAGAAGTCTGGTGGCAAGAAAGATGAGGGTAAGGATAAAAGTAGGCAAACTTCAGGGCCACGGAAGACTGCAAAGGCTATTCCAGGCGAGCATTTGACGGCTGGTGAGCAGAGTGCACACTCTTGGAAGGCATGGAGTGAGAGAGTGGAGCGGATCAGATCGTGTAGGTTTGGATTGGATGGAGATATTATGGGATTTCAATCTTCCCAGGAGCAACAAGATGGTAAATTATTTCTTCTTTGCCCTCTTGAGTTTTGCTTCTTGTGGTGGCATCACAGTCTTCCTTTTCTGCTTGTAGGCAAGAAGACTCATGGAGAAAACGTAGCTGAGCGTGACTTCCTACGGACAGAGGGAGATCCTGCAGCTGTTGGTTACACAATCAATGAGGCGTTGGCACTTACCAGGAGCATGGTTTGTTTTATAAACTTTACCAGATGGTGGATGGGCAAAATATACTTAGCGTTTGGCTGTATTCAGTGTCATATTTGAGCAACATGAACAATGGAACATATACAAATTTCTTCTTGAATTTTGCGGGGTTCATGTTTTAATAAGCTTTTATCCAAGCAGTTCTTGCTAAGTTTACAATTGCAAGATCTGCATGCATTCCACATCCAATTGGATATGTTGTTATACTTCTACTTTTACTACTTAGGTTGCATGCATTTGTCATGAAATGACATACTGGCTATTATGCTAGACTGATGATCGGTGAGGCTATTCCATAAATTTGTTTCTCCAGAATCACTTGCTAGTAAATTGGTAAGTTTAATCATTGGTATATGAAAAAGACCAAGTAAAAGATAGGGGTTGTCACAGAACTCATATTCAGATTACTTGAGACCACCTGTGAGGGGTGGATGTGTAGGGATGGTAGTTAGTGCTCCCTGCGTCATTGAACATCTCAGCTTATGAAGAAGTGCTTCATAGTTTTTGCCTCAATTCTTGAAGTGTGACCCAAAAGTATGTAGAAACACAATGTAATTCAGCTTTACTGTTCAAACTATAGGTTCCTGGGCAGCGTGTACTAGCACTGCAGCTTCTTGCTTCCGTTCTGAATAGGGCATTGCACAATCTGCATAAGATGGATCTAGCTGATAATGTGGAAGGAGCTAATTATGCTGAGAAAGCTTCTGATTGGCAAGCAGTTTGGGCCTATACCCTTGGCCCTGAACCAGAGTTGGTTCTTTCTCTAAGGTAACTTATTTCTGAACTGATAGCTTCATTTTAAATTTACTTATTGTTGCCATACATGCACTACACGATCCTACCAAGTATAGCCAAGCAAACCTAACATGAACCACAGAGGTATGATTAGTTTCCTTCAAGATATTTTGAATAGCCGCATCTATGCCTGAAAATGCATGCTTCAACAATCATATTTTTAAACTGATCTCATCCATAAACTATCAGTGATTTACAAGATGATATTAAATTATTAATATTATATTTACCCCTAACCTTATTAGAGCATCGACATCCCTAGATGCTAAAAAAGTAATAGAAATTGGCTAGCGCTGGTGCTAGTGGATGTGAGGGCATGTGCTAAGGTTAAAAAGCTTAGCACCCAACACTAAGCTAAATAAATTTATTTTTGAATAATCATTTGACTTTAGCACTTATAGATGTGCAAGTTTCATAACCAAATCCTGGAAATCATAGAAGAAACTAACACAACCAACAGTTAGCAAATGCATGCCTAGATGTTTTGCATGGTATTTCTGCAAGTCAAAGGGCATCAATTTAAGACCTTGTCATGCCATATATCTTAACTTTCTATAATTTATTTATTTTACCACTTTGTTGCTAACTGACGCATTTGCAGGATGGCATTGGATGATAACCACGAGTCTGTAGTTTTGACTTGCGCTAAAGTTATTAATGTTATGTTGAGCCATGACATGAATGAGACATATTTTGACTTTTCAGCGGTAACTTTCTTAATCGTCTGTTCTTTTTTCATTTAAAAATTGAGTCTTATATGGTTGATCTCCCCCACGTGCAGAAGTTAATAATTCAGGCGGAAGATATCTGCACAGCTCCTGTTTTTCGCAGCAAACCTGACCTGGATGGAGGTTTTCTTGAAGGGGGTTTCTGGAAATACAATACAAAACCATCCAATATACTTCCACAATACGGTGAAAATGACGAGGAAGAAAGTGATGAGAAACACACCATTCAAGATGATGTTACTGTGTCTGGACAGGATGTTGCTGCTGGTCTTATTAGAATGGGAATTCTACCACGTATCTGCTCCCTTTTGGAGGTCAATCTTTACCTTTTGAGTTTTTCTCTTGTCCACTGTCTTTCTTTTAGTCACAGGCCTGCTTTTGGAAATACAGACTTTCGGTCAGACATAGAGCTTTGCGCTTTCTTTTATTTTACTAGAATAACAAATCATAGGCTCCAGATTATTTGCACGGGAACTATGTTGTCTATTAGTTACAGGCCTGCTTTTGGATTGTTTTTATTTACTCCCCTCTCCCTCCCAGAGTTTGTTCAGTCCTGTATAGCACTTGCTATCTTTATTCTGTTATAAATATCAATTATATCCCTCCATCACAGCACATCCTGTTCCACTAGTCTTATCTTTAGGTTTTCAACATCATGATCATTGATATAACAAGTACTATATAGTAATCATGTTTACCCTTTGAATAATATAAATATCCTTTGTATTTCTGAGAACTGTATGCCACATGGCCGTTGTAGGTGTGCCATAGTACTAACTCATCATCTGAACATTATTGTTTCCTTCCATCGCATATATTACCTTTTGGGAACAATTTTTAAAACATACATGTGCTGGCTTGATTGTCTCTTTCATAGGGATAACTTTGTATCGCACTTCTATTGCTTCGATACAAAGCTCTGTTTTTCAGATGATTGAACAAATTATTTTATTAGATTTTGTCAAATCTGTTAGTTCTATTGTGGAAACCGGTGGGCATGATTAAGGATCTTAAATTCAGGCTGTACTTCTTTGTTGTTTCAGATGGACCCACCTCAAATTCAAAAAGATTACCTCGTTTCAATTCTTGTGGCATTAGCCAGACACTCCCCACAATCTGCTGATGCCATCTTGAATTGTACAAAGCTTGTTCAAAGTGTTGTTAAGCTGTTGGACAGACAAGGATCAATGGAGATTCACTCGTCAATGATCAGAGGGGTTACTTTGTTGAAGGTATCTTTGCTGCTAAGGAAATCTCATATTACAGGGTAACATGGTAGATATCTGCCATCGTACATTGGCATATCGTGCTTTTATGTTGATATTGGTTAGCACCTGAAGCTGCATCTTGTTGTTGTTGGTAGTGTAGTGTTTCATTATTGATCATCCTTGCCTACCATTAATCAATATCAGATCTACTTATGCTTCTCCCAGTAGTCTATTCTGATTTTGTTGCTTAATTGTCTATTTTCAGTCCTGTTGGATGTAAGTATTTTAACACCTTGTATCAGTGATGTCGAAATTAAAGGCTTGTTTGTTACTTATCACTTGTCATGACTATTTGGTGGATCTTCAATCTTCCTTTGAGTTGCTTATTAATACGCTGCCCCGTTGTTAAGATTAGCTGATAAACACTATGAGCATATTAAGAGCTATTATTAGTTGAGACTGCTCGTACTAAGAGGCGACAATCAGCTTTTTAACTATAGCTTCTATATTTGTCAAACAGGAGGTCTCTCTGTTATCATCTAAAGTCATTTGTTCCTTTTGCTAGGTTTTGTCCAGATACAACAGACAAACATGCTTGAATTTTGTGAACAACGGAGTTTTTCATCAGGCAATGTGGCACTGGTACTTACCAGCTTATACCCTTAAGGATTGGATAAAACCAGGAAAGGAACAATGCAAGCTGAGTTCAGCAATGATGGTCGAGCAGCTGCGGTTTTGGAGAACCTGTATTTCTTACGGATTTTGCATATCACACTTCACAGATTTCTTTCCTGTTCTGTGCCTGTGGCTCAGCCCTCCAGTGTTTCAGAATCTAAGTGAACACAATGTTCTTTCTGAGTTTAGTTCAATTGCAAGAGAGTCGTTTCTTGTATTAGGAGCTCTGGCACAAAGGCTGCCGCTTCTTCATTCAGTAGAGCAGTTTGGCAAGCAAGATGTGGGAGTTCCTGGCAGTTATGGTGAGATATGGTCTTGGAGCCATGTAGTTCCAATGGTAAATTTGGCTCTGTCTTGGTTACATCTAAATGATATTCCCTACCTGTGTTCACTGATCAACGGGAAGAGTGAGAATACAGCACATATACCGGAGCAAAGCTGCTTGGTTTTGTTGATTTCTTCTGTACTAGGCATGCTTAATTCAACATTGGAAAGAATATCACCAGAGGGCACTCCTGATAGTAGAAGTTACTGCTTGCCTTGGATACCGGACTTTGTCCCCAAAATTGGCCTGGGGATAATCACTAATGGGTTTTTCAGCTTCTCGTGCACTGAAGTTGGTGGGCATGAGGAGCAGCTGCCGTCCCGTGGTGTATCGTTGGTGCAGGGGCTTTGTCATATGAGATGCTGGGGTGATGTCGATGCATCACTATCTTCCATAAGTTGCCTTCAAAGATTAGTGCAGCTATCCTGTTCTGTTGACAGAGTGATCAAGAGAGCGACAACAAATAGTTCTGAGCATCTCAAAGAATCTAAAGCAGGGCTAGCTGGCAAGATATTACAAGAAGGCATTTCCAGTTTATGGCATAATGACTTATTGAACTTTCTAACTTCGCTGTTGCCAATGATTTCCTCACAGTGGCCTGTATTAAAGAACATAGAGATGTTTGGTAGAGGAGGACTAGCTCCTGGTGTTGGGTTTGGCTGGGGGACGTGCGGGGGTGGGTTTTGGTCTTTGAAATGCCTACTTGTACAACTGGATTCACAGTTGGTCCTAGAGTTGATAAAAATCGTCTCTGCTGTGCCAGAAGGCCTTGTTACTCTCAGTAAAGGTGCAAACTCGGATAATGTGACTAATCCATTCACCAACGCTTCAGAGAGAATCAGTCCTGTCCTTGGTGCATCTTTGATCGCAGGACCTGGCCAGATCTCTACGTTGGAGAGAGCCTTTGATATCCTCTTCCAACCTTCAGTTCTGAAATGTCTCAAATCTTCCATACATTGTCTGGCTTCTCAAATGAAATTACCAAAAACTTTTGAGTGGGACATAACTGAGGATGAGTATCAGCATTTTAGCAATGTGCTAAATTCACATTTCAGATCCAGATGGTTGGCCATCAAGAAGAAGAATCCGGACAAACATGCAAGAAATAACAGTGCCATAAATAAGCCAAAAGTACCAGAAATGTTGGAGATGATTCAAGAGGAAATGGAGTTAACAGAAGTTGTAAATCCACCTTGCAGCTCGTTAGTTCTAGAGTGGGCACACCAGAGACTGCCTCTTCCTGTGCATTGGATTCTAAGTTCAATCTGCTGCACTGATGACGCTGATGTTTCAAGAGCTGGTCTTATCTTTTTGTTGGGTCTGGAAGCTCTTTCAGCTGCTCCATCTCTTGATGTCCCTTTGGTTTGGAAAATGCATGCACTTTCTGCCTCTGTCCGCACTAACATGGACTTGCTTCAAGAAGATAGAAGCAAGGATGTTTTTGAGGCTTTGCAAGAATTGTATGGCCAGCATCTGGATATGTTATGCCAGAAATATTATAGATCCCACTCTGCTAATAATGACGAGGTTGTAGGATCTGTGGCCACTGTTGAAGAAGTAAAAGTAATTAACACTCACGAAATTCTCAGATTCAAGGAGAAAATTCATGAGAGCTACACTACTTTTGTCGAGAGTGTTGTAGATCAATTTGCAGCTGTCTCATATGGAGATGTTATTTTTGGTCGGCAAGTGGCCATTTATTTGCATAGAAGTGTTGAGACTACGGTTCGGCTGGCAGCCTGGAGTGCATTGTCTACTGCTTATGTGCTTGAACTGTTGCCTCCCCTAGACAAATGCATTGGTGATGTTAAAGGATACTTGGAGCCTCTTGAGGTATCGTTTCATTGGTTCCTTTTATGATTCTCTTCTGGATAGCATCTTTGGTAGTGACAGGGCGGACCATGAATTCGTTTTCATCATTTACTTTTAACTCGTCTAGTGCTTGCACATTGCACAACACAGACTATGCAAAGAGCACATGATTCATTTGGTGCTAATTATTAGATGTCTGATAAGAAGTGATGGCTTGACCTTTCATATTTATGAGTTTCATTTGTAGGACGACGAAGGAATCTTGGAGGCTTATGCCAAATCATGGACATCTGGTATCCTGGACAAGGCTGCTCGGAGGGATTCCATGTCGTTCACACTAGCGAAGCATCACTTGTCCGGTTTCGTTTTCCGGCGCAGTGCTTCCGTCAAAGTGCGCAACAAGATGGTCAAGTCACTCCTCCGGTGCTACTCCCAGAAGCAGCACCACGAGGTAACTTACTTTTCCCCTCGAGTTTTCAACGCCGTGAACTCCTTGTGCTGCTGCGACACATAGAATTTTCTAATCATTCCCCATCCTTTGGTGTTTTGGGAAAAAATTTCCGTCCTGACAGGCTATGCTCCAGAGTCTGGTTCTGCAAGGCGTCCCACGGGATTCGCAGTACGGTGGTGAAGTTGGCCGGAGAATCGAAATCTTGAAGGATGCATGTGAGATGAACTCTTCCCTCTTAGCTGAGGTTCAAAGGCTGAAGACATCGATCGAGGGAGCTATTAGTTAGGCTCAAAGGTTGAGACTCCTTTTCCTTTTTGATTGATGAATGCCAAATGCTGAAGGCTAACTGGCTGGCCTGGTTCTAGCTCCAAGGGTGTTTTACTGGGCAGCTGTGACGATTGTAAAAATGGCGGTGTCCATTACAGGTGATCGTAGAATCGCGATGAACAACGACTGGTGATGAACGCTTTGTAAGTGTGTGGGTGTGTGTGTCCCCTCAAAAAAAAAAAAGGGTGTGTGTGGTCATGCGCATGCTTGTGGGAAACAAACTGGACTAAAAATATTAACCGGCTTCAAAGAAGATCTGCTTCCCCTCCCGGATATTTGCTGGGTAATTACGAATTTTGCATTTACTCTACGCGTGTCGCTTGATTCGGTTTCGTAATCGCTGCTGAACCCGTCCGTTGTTTCCTGTACATAAAAATGTTTGCTGGTCAACGGTCGGTGGCCATTCTCCATCGTACAGAAATCGTACTTATTCTGTCGTACTCTGAAGCAACGCTCAGACCGAATTAAGTAGTGGTGTTGTCTGTTAGTATGTCACATGGCAGTGTTGTCGTGATGTAAATAAATAACGGCAGCACCGCCATGATTGTTTGGCAAGCCCTTGATATCCCAGCGTGGACCAGGCGTTGACTGTGGACAGAGGGCCAACGGCCGACCTGTCAAGACTGGAGAGCGTCTTCTCTTGGAGTTCAACACTTGAGCTGGTTTGACCGCTGTCCAGTGTTCCGTGTGGGCGCGGCGTGCGAATACTCAGGACTTGAGAGCATGTGCAGATCCGCTTCATTTGCTCGTATCCGTAAGAGATCTCTCTTGGCCAACACATGAAGGATCCTGGCAATGTCTATGTAGTTGCTTTCATCAGTATCTGCGCGTCGTTATAAATATGCCACCACAGTACTAGGAGTATCTATCTACAGCATCATATATGCCGTTGAAACAGTACTGTCGAATTGCTATCCAATATCGCCCTGTAGGTGAGGATACAGGGTCAGGACAGCATTGCGAGCGCTGTGGATGATTACTATGAGGAGCTACTTGGCTCCACATCCGGGAGAGCATTGGCCATCAACTTAGACTTCCTCGACCTCCCATCCCGTGGCCTCACTCGCCTTGAATCACCTTTTATGGCGGAGGAGGTGGAGCGGACGATCAAGAGCATGCCTCTTGACAAGGCGCCGGGCCCCGACGGGTTCACCGGCAGGTCCTATGTGGTGTGTTGGCAAATCATCAAGGTGGACTTCATGAGGGCACTAGAACATTTTCACGGTGGTGATATAAGGGGTCTTGCGGCAATAAACAAAGCGGTGGTCTCTCTACTGCCAAATAAGGAGGGCGCGGTGGATATCAAGGACTATCGTCCCGTCAGCCTTGTCCATGGCGCCATCAAGATTTATGACAAGGTGCTGGCAGTCCGACTGGCTGAAGAGCTGCCACACTTAGTGGGGAACCACCAAAGCGCCTTCATACGCGGCAGATCGCTACATGATAACTTTATGATGGTTCAGTGTATGGCGCGGCGACTGCATGCCCTCAAGCAGCCCACAATCATGCTTAAACTTGATATCAACAAAGCTTTTGATTCGATCAAGTGGCCATTTGTGTTGGAGGTGCTCCGGAGACTGGGTTTTGGAGATCGATGGATGGCGTGGATTTGCGGCATGTTATCAACTTCGTCCACAAGAATCATGGTGAACGGGCTACCAGGTAGACCAATCCTAAATTGTCAAGGATTGAGGCAAGGGGCTCCACTATCCCCCATGCTTTTCATCTTGTGCATGGAACCTCTACATAGACTGTTCGAGTTTGCTGCTGATAGGGGATTGCTTCAACCCTTGGCTGGTTCTGGTGTGAAGCAGCGGGTTTCGATGTTTGCGGATGATGTGATGCTCTTCTTCAAGCCCAATGAGCTGGAGATCCGCAGATGTGGAGCCATACTTGACATCTTTGGTAAGGCAGCCGGGCTAACAGTGAATATGCTCAAAAGCGCAACTCTTCCTATCAGGTGCTCTCAGTAAGAAGTGGATCTGGTGTGCACCTTCCTTGGATGCGAGGCAGCAACATTCCCTTGCACATACCTGGGGTTGCCCATGACGATACGGAAGCAAACGGCATCTCAATTTCAGAGGCTTGTGGATCGTGTTAGAAGCTGCCTACCGCACTAGAAAGCGGCGATGATGCCCAAGAGCGGGCGTGCCCTCATCATCTCATCTGTACTATGTGCCATACCCGTGCACTCCATGCTAGCACTTGATGTCCCGCCAAAGATTGTGGCTGCGTTGGCAAAGATCTGCCGAGGGTTCTTATGGTGTGGAAAAGAAGAGGCGCCAGGAGGCAAATGTGCGGTGGCCTGGGAGGCCGTGTGTACACCGCGGTGGGCTGGCGACTTGGGAATCCCAAATCTGGGGTGGATGAACAAGGCAATACAAGCGAGATGGCCATGGCTGCAACGGACTGATCGCAATAGACCATGGAGCGAGTTCTCCATACCAGTTCCGGCAGAATCCATGGAGTTGTATCGGGCGGCTACCAAAGCCACGGTGGGGAACGACAAATCCATACTCTTCTGGGAGGATAAATGGATAGATGGATACCGGATATGTGACCTTGCGCCGGAAATCTACCAGCGCATACCGTGCCGGATCAGGAAGAGGAGGACGGTGGAGGAGGCGCTGCTCAATGCAACATGGGCGAGAGATATTGGGCCGGACCTATCAATGGAGGCCATCGGGCAGTTTCTCTCACTATGGTAGAGGGTGTCGGAGACGCGACTGGAGGCGAACATCCAGGACACCTTTACTTGGTCCTGGACTTTGGACGGGCAGTTCTCGGCCAAGTCTGCATATGAGGCGAGATTCATGGGCAGAGAAGTTTCTCCCACGACTGCATTTACGTGGAAATTGGGAGCCCCGCTCAAGTGCCATTTTTTCGCCTGGCTTGCCCTACAGGGACGGGTGTGGACCTCGGACAGTCTAGCACAACGTGGCCTACCGCATCAGGATACCTGTCTGTTCTGCGACCAACATGACGAAACAATCCAGCACCTACTGGTAGGTTGCGTTTTTGCGAGACAGGTATGGAGATGGTTGAGTGTCAGAACGGGCAGGGATGCCTTCGAACCAAGGCATGAAGAGAGCCTACAGGCATGGTGCACCAGGCAGGATCGGAGCAGACCGGACACAAGGAACATTCGGGCATTAAGCCTCCTTGGCATGTGGCTCATCTGGAAACATCGGAACGACATCGTCTTCAATGGCGTGACACCATCGCTAGCAATTCTCATGCAGCACATGACAGAAGAGGGAACCTTGTGGGCAAAGGCATGGCTGCTCAAGGGCACAATTCGAGGTGGGGAAAGTGGAGTGGACAGCGAGGGAGTAGTTAGCCTATGAATGTGAGGTGGATGCGGCTTGACCGCTTGTACATATGATGTAAAATTGTGACTTTGGGGAGCTTTCCCTCTCCTCCTTTAATGCATGATACGCACACTCGGGCGTATTCGAGAAAAAAAAGGTGAGGATACATGAAGTTTCCCCAAACCCGAATTTTCTATAACCCGAATTACCTGACTTGAATTTTCGGGTAAACCCAAATGTCCAGCCAAACATCAGGTGACCCATGACGTATAATCAGAAGGTTCCAAGAGACTTGGCATACACAATAAGTTGATGGATTCGTGGATGACTCTGATTCCGTGTGTATAGCCGACTAGGATCTTGTAACCTGGGACCACGTGTTCAAAAAATGTTAATCTTGTATTAAAAAATGTCAATTCTTTTCATACATATTGTATTTTTTTGGTATACATGAGAATCATTTTCTCTATACACATTTAACGTTTTTAAATGCTTGATTAACATTTTTTTCAAATGTTTATGTAAAGTGTTTTCTATAATATATTTATTAAGAATATTTAGAAGTATAAACAAAAGAAAAAAAAGAATACAGAAACAAAAAAGTGAAAAACCAGAAATAAACGAGGTTGTGGCCTCCCGCGAGTTGGGCTGTCCTAGTATGTACTGGTGCTCCCTCAGGAGAGGTTAGCATCCAACTCGCGGCGAGATATATATTTGGCCAGTGATAGGCGCTGGCGCGCCGGCCCAACTTTCAGTCGGATGTCTGGCAGCCATCCGATCTAGCGACTCCAACGACTAGACCCCCCCGTGTCCAGCAAAAAAAAACACCACCGACTTGAAGCACTGCCAGATCCGCCCGTGTCCAGGCTCGAAGCACCGTCAGCTTACCGCCACTGCTCGCCGTCGTCGCTTGCCAAATCCCGGCCATTTTGCAACAAAAATCATGTCGATGCAGCTCTGACGCTAGTCGGTTCCGACACATGGATGCCGTGGCTGAAGCATCTCTCGAGTCATAGGCTCCCGCTCCCCATCGTCATCTACTAGCACCGTCATGTTCCAGACTTCCAGTGCAAGAACTCAGCGAACAAAAAATCTTCGGTGGTCAGTTGAAGCAAAACAGAAAGCCGGTTCCAGCAGATTTTGACACTAGTTCTAGCAAACACCCATAGCAGCAAAAAATCCGCTTGTAGCAAAGGAGTAGCCGGTTGCAGCAAAATTTGACATTGGTTCCAGCAAATACACATAGCAGCAAAAATCCCAAAAGTCTGATTGTAGC
Organism: Triticum timopheevii; assembly: GCA_963921465.1. NCBI lineage: Eukaryota > Viridiplantae > Streptophyta > Magnoliopsida > Poales > Poaceae > Triticum > Triticum timopheevii. Next base: position 486,499,297 of record OY997274.1, read on the forward strand.
AAAGTAACTAGCCGGTTCCAGCAAAAATTTATGTTGGTTCCAGCAAAAACCACATCGCCGGTGAGGCGCGCTACAGTTCCAGCTCCAGTGGGCACGTCATCTTGCCGGTTGCAGCAACCGTAGACGCCGGTTCCAGCAAAAGTCTTGGCCGGTCGTAGCAAAACGACGATGCTGATTTCTGGTGAAAACAAAGCGATTGGGGGTTGGAACAGAACAATTCAAAAAAGATGCAACCAGCTAGTGAAAAAGTTAGATTTGTCAATCCAAAAAGCCACAACTGGCGTCGCAGCAGAAAAGCAACATCCCATCGCGGGCTTATCTCCCCGACTGCACAACCACCACAGCAAGCAGCACACGTCCTTGTTGCGGGCCCCCCTCCCGCAGCACCTTGATGCTGCCGCGAGGGGGGAGGAGAGGTGGGGAGAGAAATAAGAGAAAGAGGATAGTTGCCCGAGCAGTTAAGTAGATTCATGGTGCGCCGACCGGCTTGTCGCTGCAAAAGGCAAGGGGTAGCGGGGGGAGAGGTAGGTGGAAGACATAGTCATGTGTGGTTGGGCGTTGAAGTGAAGGATTTGTCACTCCGAGTATCGGAGAGGTAACTCTAGGCCCTCTCAGTAATACACATCATAAGAAGCCTTGCAAGCGAAATGACTAATGAGTTAGTTGCATGATGATGTATTATGGAACGAGTAAAGAGACTTGACGGTAACGAGATTGAACTAGGTATGAAGATACCGACGATCGAATCTCGGGCAAGTAACATACCGATGGACAAAGGGAATTATGTATGTTGTCATAATGGTTCGACCGATAAAGATCTTCGTAGAATATGTAGGAACCAACATGGGAGTCCAGGTTCCGCTATTGGTTATTAACTGGAGAGGTGTCTCGGTCATGTCTACATAGTTCTCGAACCCGTAGGGTCCGCACGCTTAACGCTCGATGACGATATTGTATTATATGAGTTATGTGATTTGGTGACCGAATGTTGTTCGGAGTCCTGGATGAGATCACAGACATGACAAGGAGTCTCGAAATGGTTGAGAGGTAAAGATTGATATATAGGACGATAGTATTCGGACACCGGAAGTGTTCCGGAGGGTATCGGGTACGTATCGGGTCACGAGCAGGGGTTCCGGACACCCCCCACAAAAGATATGGGCCTATTGAGCCAAGAGGGGAAACGCACCAGCCACCAGGGGCTGGTGCGACCCCCATATGGGCCGAACTTGGAGGAGAAGGAAAGAGGGGAAGGGAAAAGGAAGGGGGGGATTCGGCCTCCCCCTTCCTTCCCTCCTCCCTCCTCTTTCCTTCCTCTTCGACAAAACAGGAAGGGGGGGGGGGCGATTTGGGGAGAGACCCCAAGTAGGATTCGGCCTACTTGGGCGCCCCTGCCCGCCTCCCCTCTCCCCCAACCTATATACATGGGGAGGGGGCGCTTGGAACACACAACATCAATGGTTAGCCGTGTGCGGCGCCCCCCTCCACAGTTTACACCCCCGGTCATATTCTCGCGGTGCTTAGGCGAAGCCCTGCAAGGATCACTTCACCATCACCTTCACCACATCGTCGTGCTGACGGAACTCATCTACTACCTCGACACATTGCTGGATAAAGAAGGCGAGGGACGTCGCCGAGCTGAACGTGTGCAGGACTCGGAGGTACCGTACGTTCGGTGCTTGATCGGTCGGAGGTAGAAGAAGTTTGACTACATCAACCACGTTGTCAAACGCTTCCGCTTACTGTCTACGAGGGTACGTGGACACACTCTCTCCCCCTCGTTGCTATCATCTCCTAGATAGATCTTGCGCGAGCATAGTTTTTTTGAAATTGCATGCTACGTTCCCCAACAGTGGCATCATGAGCCAGGTTTATGCGTAGATGATATGCACGAGTAGAACACAAAGAGTTGTGGGCGGTTATTGTCAAACTGCTTACAACCAATGTCCTATTTTGATTCGGCGATATTGTTGGATGAAGTGGCCCGGACCAACCTTACATGACCACGTCATGAGACCGGTTCCACCGACAGACATGCAACTAGTTTTGAATAAAGGTGGCTGATGGGTGTCTGTTTCTCTTTAGTTGAATCGAATTTGACTGCGTCCGGTCCTTGTTGAAGGTTAAAACAGCAAACTTGATAAATCACCGTTGTGGTTTTGATGCGTAGGTAAGAACGGTTCTTGCTAGAAGCCCGTAACAGCCACGTAAAACTTGCAACAACAAAGTAGAGGACGCCTAACTTGTTTTGTAGGGCATGTTGTGATGTGATATGGTCAAGACATGATGTGATATACGTTACTGTTTGAGATGATCATGTTTTGTAAAAGTTATCAGCAACTGGCAGGAGCCTAGCTTATGGTTATCTCTTTATTGTATGAAATGCAAACGCCATGTAACTGCTTTACTTTATCACTATGCGTTAGCGATAGTTGTAGAAGCAATAGTTGGCAAGACGACCACGATGCAACGATGGAGATCAAGGTGTCGAGCCGATGACGATGGAGATCATGACGATGCTTTGGAGATGGAGATCAAAAGCACAAGATGATGATGGCCATATCATGTCACATATTTTGATTGCATGTGATGTTTATCTTTTATGCATCTTATTTTGTTTAGTACGGCGGTAGAATTATAAGATGACCCCTTAACTAAAATTTCAAGGTATAAGTGTTGTTCCTGAGTATGCACCGTTGCGACAGTTCGTCGTGTTGAGACACCACATGATGATCGGGTGTGATAGGCTCTACGCTCACATACAACGGGTGCAAGACAGTTTTGCACATGCGGAATACTCGGGTTAAACTTGACGAGCCTAGTATGTACAAACATGGACTCGGAACACTGGAGACCGAAAGGTCAAACATGAATCATATAGTAGATATGATCAACATAGAGATATTCACCATTGATGACTACTCCATATCACGTGATGATCGGACATGGTTTAGTTGATTTGGGTCATGTATCATTTAGATGACTTGAGGGATGTTTATCTAAGTGGGAGTTCTTAAGTAATTTGATTAATTGAACTTAATTTATCATGAACTTAGTCCTGATAGTATTTGCATATCTATGTTGTAGATCTATGGCCTGTGCTACCGTTCCCCTGAATTTTAATGCATTCCTAGAGAAAGCTAAGTTGAAATATGATGGCAGAAACTACATAGACTAGGTCCATAACTAGAGGATTATCCTCATTACTGCACAGAAGAATTATGTCCTTGATGCACCGCTAGGTGACAGACCTATTGTAGAAGCAGATGCAGATGTTATGAACGTTTGGCAAGCTCGATATGATGACTACTTGATAGTTTAGTGCACCATGCTTTATGGCTCAGAATCGGGGCTTCAGAGACGTTTTGAATGCCACATAGCATATGAGATGTTCCAAGAGCTGAAATTGGTATTTTAGACTCATGCCCGTGTCAAGAGGTATGAGACCTCTGGCAAGTACTTTGCCTACAAGATGGAGGAGAATAGCTCAGCTAGTGAGCATGTGCTCAGAATGTCTAGGCACTACAATCGCTTGAATCAAGTGGGAGTTAATCTTCCAGATAAGATAGTGATTGACAGAGTTCTCTAGTCACTATCACTCAACTACTAGAACCTCGTGATGAACTATAATATGCAAGGGATGACGAAATCAATTCCCAAGCTCTTCGCGATGCTGAAATCAACGAAGGTAGAAATCAAGAAAGAACATCAAGTGTTGATGGTTAACAAAAACACTAGTTTCAAGTAAAAGGGCAAGGGACAGAAAGGGAACTTTGAGAAGAACAGCAAACAAGTTGCCGCTGTCATGAAGAAGCCCAAAGCTAGACCCAAGTCTGAAACTAAGTGCTTCTACTGCAAAGGAAATGGTCACTGAAAGCGGAACTACCCCGAATATTTGGGGATAAGAAGGATGGCAAAGTGAACAAAGGTATATTTGATATACATGTTATTGATGTGTACTTTACTAATGTTCATAGTAGCCCCTGGGTATTTGATACCAGTTCATTTGCTAAGATTAGTAACTCGAAATAGGAGTTGCAAAATGAACAGAGACTAGTTAAGGGCGAGGTGACAATATGTGTTGGAAGTGATTCCAAGGTTGATAAGATCACCATGAATTAGTATTGAACCTAAATAAATGTTATTTGGTGTTTGCATTGAGCATGAATTTGATTGGATCATGTTTATTGCAATACAGTTATTCATTTAAGTCAGAGAATAGATCGTTGTTCTATTTACATGAATAAAACCTTCTATGGTCATACACCCAATATTGATGGTTTATTGAATCACAATCATAGATTCATAGTGATACACATATTCATAATATTGATGCCAAAAGATGCAAAATTGGTAATGATAGTGCAACATACTTGTGGCACTGCCATTTAGGTCATATTGGTGTAAAGCGCATGAAGAAACTCCATGCAGATGGACTTTTGGAATCACTTGATTATGAATCATTTGATACTTGCGAACCATGCCTCATCGGCAAGATGACTAAATCTCCATTCTTCGGAACAATGGAGCGAGCCAATGAGTATTAGAAATAATACATACTGACGCATGTGGTCCGATGAGTGTTGAGGCACGCGGTGGGTATCGTTATTTTCTGACCTTCACAGATGATTTGAGCAGATATGGATATATCTACTTAATGAAACACAAGTCTGAAATATTTGAAAAGCTGAAAGAATTTCAGAGTGAAGTGGAGAATCATCGTAACAAGCAAATAAAGTTTCTACGATTTGATCGCGAAGGCGAATATTTGAGTTACGAGTTTGGCCTTCAATTAAAACAATGTGGAATAGTTTCACAACTCATGCCACCTGGAACACCACAGGGTAATGGTGTGTCCGACCGTCGTAACCGTACTTTATTAGATATGGTGCAATCTATGATGTCTCTTACTGATTTACCACTATCGTTTTGGGGTTATGCATTGGAGACAGCTGCATTCACGTTAAAAAGGGCACTGTCTAAATCCATTGAGACGTCACCGTATGAACTGTGGTTTGACAAAAAACCTAAGCTGTCGTTTCTTAAAAGTTTGGGGTTGTGACACTTATGTCAAAAGGCTTCAGCCTGATAAGCTCGAACCCAAATCGAAGAAGTGCGTCTTCATAGGTTACCCTAAGGAAACTATTGGGTACACCTTCTACCATAGATTCAAAGGCAAGATTTTTGTTGCCAAGAATGGAACCTTTCTAGAGAAGGAGTTTCTCTCGAAAGAAGTGAGTGGGAGGAAAGTAGAACTTGATGAGGTAATCATACCTTCTCTCGAATTGGAAATTAGCTCATCACAGAAAACTGTTCCCATGATGCCTACACCAACTAGAGAGGAAGCTAATGATAATGATCATGAAACTTCACATCAAGTTACTACTGAACTTCGTAGATCAACCAGAGCACGATCCGCACCAGAGTGGTATGGTAATCCTGTCCTGGAGGTCATGTTACTAGACCATGGCGAACCTACAAACTATGAAGAAGCTATGATGAGCCCAGATTCTGACAGATGGCTTGAGGCCATGAAGTCTGAGATAGGATCCATGTATGAAAACAAAGTGTGGACTTTGGTGGACTTGCCCGATGATCGGCAAGCCATAGAGAATAAATGGATTTTCAAGAAGAAGACTGACGCTGATGGTAATGTTACTGTCTACAAAGCTCGAGTTGTCGCAAAAGGTTTTCGACAAGTTCAAGGGGTTGACTACAATGAGACTTCCTCAACTGTAGCGATGCTTAAGTCCGCCCGAATCATGTTAGCAATTGCCACATTTTATGAAATCTGGCAAATGGATGTCAAAACTGCATTCTTAAATGGATATATCTAAGAAGAGTTGTATATGATGCAACCAGAAGGTTTTGTCGATCCTAAAGGTGCTAACAAGGTGTGCAAGCTCCAGCGATCCATCTATGGACTGGTGCAAGAATCTCGGAGTTGGAATATACGCTTTGATGAGGTGATCAAAGCATATGGTTTTATATAGACTTACAGTGAAGCCTGTATTTACAAGAAAGTGAGTGGGAGCTCTGTAGCATTTCTGATATTATATGTGGATGACATATTATTGATTGGAAATGATATAGAATTTCTGGATATCATAGAAGGATACTTGAATAAGAATTTTTCAATGAAAGACCCAGTGAAGTTGCTTACATATTGGGCATCAAGATCTATAGAGATAGATCAAGATGCTTTATAAGACTTTCAATGAGTACATACCTTGACAAGATTTTGAAGGAGTTCAAAATGGATCAGCCAAAGAAGGAGTTCTTGCCTATATTTAAGGTGTGAAGTTAAGTAAAGACTCAAAACCCGACCAGGGCAGAATATAGAGAGAGAATGAAAGTCATTCCCTATGCCTCGATGCTACGTCTTGAGCTTGCGTTGGTTTTCCTTGAAGAGGAAAGGGTGCTGCAGCAATAGTAGCGTAAGTATTTCCCCCAGTTTTTTAGAACCAAGGTATCAATCCAGTAGGAGGCTCCTCACAAGTCCCACGCACCTACACAAACAAACAAATAACTCGCAACCAACGCAATAAAGGGGTTGTCAATCCCTTCACGGCCACTTGCAAAAGTGAGATCTGATAGAGATAGTATGATAAGATAAATATATTTTTGGTATTTTATAATATAGATGCAAAAAGGTAAAGATGCAAATAAAAGTAGATTGAAAGCTTATATGATAAAAGATAGACCCGGGGGCCATAGGTTTCACTAGTGGCTTCTCTCAAGATAACATAAGTATTATGGTGGGTGAACAAATTACTGTCGAGCAATTGATATAAAAGCAAATAATTATGAGATTATCTAGGCATGATCATGTATATAGGCATCACGTCCGCGACAAGTAGACCGACTCCTGCCTGCATCTACTACCATTACTCCACACATCGACCGACTCTTGCCTGCATCTAGAGTATTAAGTTCATAAAGAACAAAGTAACACATTAAGAAAGATGACATGATGTAGAGGGATAAACTCAAGCAATATGATATAAACCCCATCTTTTTATCCTCGATGGCAACAATACAATACGTGCCTTGCTGCCCCTGCTATCACTGGGAAAGGACACCCCATGGCAAGACAGATCAATCTAGCAGGCCAAACCAAACTGATAATTCGAAGAGACTTGCAAAGATAACTCAATCATACATAAAAGAATTCAGAGGAGATTCAAATATTTCTCATAGATAAACTTGATCATAAACCCACAATTCATCGGATCTCGACAACACACCACAAAAAGAGTTTACATCGAATAGATCTCCACAAGAGAGGGGGAGAACATTGTATTGAGATCCAAAAAGAGAGAAGAAGCCATCTAGCTAATAACTATGGACCCGAAGGTCTGTGGTAAACTACTCACAACTCATCGGAGGGGCTATGGTGTTGATGTAGAAGCCCTCCGTGGTCGATTCCCCCTCCGGTGGAGCACCGGCGAAGGCTCCAAGATGGGATCTCGCGGATACAGAAGGTTACGGTGGTGGAAATTGTGTTTAGTTGGCTCCCTGGATGTTTTCGGGGTACGTAGGTATATATAGGAGGAAGAAGTATGTCGGTGGCCACCTGTGGGGCCCAGGAGATAGGGGACATGCCTAGGGGGGTGGGCGCGCCCCCCTGTCTCCTGGCCGCCTCACAAGCTTCTTGACTTGCACTCCAAGTTCTCCGGATCACGTTCGTTCCAAAAATCACGCTCCCGAAGGTTTCATTCCGTTTGGACTCCGTTTGATATTCCTTTTCTTCGAAATACTGAAATAGGCAAAAAACAGCAATACGGGTTGGGCCTCCGGTTAGTAGGTTAGTCCCAAAAATGATATAAATATGTAAAATAAAGCCCATAAACATCCAAAAGGGGTAATATAATAGCATGGAACAATAAAAAATTATAGATACGTTGGAGACGTATCAAGCATCCCCAAGCTTAATTCCTGCTCGTCCTCGAGTAGGTAAATGATAAAAACAGAATTTTTGATGTGGAATGCTACCTAGCATAATTCTCAATATAATTTTCTTTATTGTGGCATGAATGTTCAGATCCAAATTATTTAAGATAAATGCTTATAAAACATAAAAATAATAATGCTTCGAAGCATACTAACAAATAATCATGTCCTATCAAAATAGCATAGCCAAAGAAAGCTTATCCCTACAAAATCATATAGTTAGACCATGCTTCATTTTCATTACACAAAATACTCCTATCATGCACAACCCCGGTTTCAGCCAAGCAATTAGTTCATACTTTTTAACGCGCTTCAGCTTTTTCAACTCTTACGCAATACATGAGCGCAAGCCATGGACATAGCACTATGGTGGTATAAGGTGGTGGTTGTAAGGACAAAAAGAGGGAGAAGATAGTCTCACATAAACTAGGCGTATCAACGGGCTATGGAGATGCCCATTAATAGATATCAATGTGAGTTAGTAGGGATTGCCATGCAACGGATGCACTAGAGCTATAAATGTATGAAAGCTCAACAAAAGAAACTAAGTGGGTGTGCATCTGTCGGGGGTTGGGTGCGACATATGCCAAAGGATGGCTTATCATGGTGGGAGCCAATAGAACGTCCCCGGTGCCCGGAAGCGGGATGAGGCGTAGACACGAACGCCGGCGTACTTTACCCAGGTTCGGGGCTCTCCTAGGAGATAACACCCCTAGTCCTGCTCTGCAGGGTCTTCGCATGATCACTAAAGGCACAAGTGATACAAAGTTGCTCCTTGAGCTGTGTGCTAGAGGAAGGAGAAGGCAAGGCTAGCTCTCTCCTGCCCTAGTAAGGTGGCTAGGTCTTATGGGGTGGCAACCCTTTGCGTGGGTGCCCTGGGGGGTTTATATAGGCCTACCCCCCAGGGGTACAATGGTAATCTGGCCGGCTGCTGGGCCCGGCCGTCAGCATCTCCGGCCTCCGGCTTCTCCGCCAACTATTGGGGCCCACCGCCTGGTGGGCCCCGCCGACTGGTCTGGTACGGAGCCGACAGGCTGCTTCCGCCGCTGGCGGGTCTGGTTGGTGGCTGCTCACTATAGTCGTACTGCTAATGACGCTAGCTTGGTCATCTCAGTGTGGCTACAGTCCCTGCCGCCTGGTGGGAGATCACTGTAGCCACACCTGGTCTCATCAGGTTAATGGTGCACGGGCTTCGAGGGAGGGGACGGCCGCCTGCTAGAGGCCGACCCTCCTCCGGTCTGTCTGGTTCGGCATGCGCCGTCTTCTGGGATGTCACTGCCTGGTAGGGCCCGCAGCCTGCGGGCCTTATCGGCAGGCCGTCATGGGGAGCAGGGCTCCACCTGCCCAGAGTGAGGTCAGGGGAGAGTGTGAACAGTGCCACGTCGCGCGGAGAACTCCGCCCGTACGAGACACTATGGCCACGCTGACCCCAAGATTCGGAGGTGAGGGCTTCACTGTTGCCACGCCCCGTCTCGTCCTTTTGATGGGGGCACAAACTCTGAGGGTGCACTGTGGCCGCCTGCTAGATGCTGTCTTCCATAGAGGCCGGCCGACTGGAGCCGGCCGCTCGTGATTCCGTCTGCTGGTGGTTGGCCGCCCTCTAGCAGCCGGCCGTTGGGCTAGCCGGCCCCCGGAGGGCGGAGCTTCGGCCTGGGGCGCAGCAAGTCGGAGCCGGCCCAAGGTCTTGATAAATTTAGGGACTCGGGTGAGCCTACTCGTGGACCACTACTCCGACAGTAGTCCTCGAAGCCGGTGAGGCATTGTGGTCGAGGGGCCGCAAAGTGTCAGCGGCTACCGCCCCCCTCATTGAGCTCCGGGAGAGCATTGATCCGTCTGGCGGTTGGCCGACTGCTGAAGCCGGCCTCGCCTAGGCGGAACTGTTTGGTCGATTTTGAACTCCAAGGCGGGAAACAGGTGGCGTGCCTGCTAAGCTTCCCGGGCCGCCGCCCGCCTCAGACACGCCACGCGGTGCACGCCAGCCCGACCAGCCTACCATCCCACGCCCCTGATGGGACGTGACAGTGGGCCGGGCCCGCCACTACCGCGCCTTGACACCCGGGCGGATCTTCTGCGCCGAGGGGGGCGGTTGCCATTCCCACGACCGTTCGTGGTGTAGTGAATGCGTGCGATAAATGGGGGACGTGGGGTCGTGTGCGCAGTCAATTCCACGACGCACGCCTCGCCCCCTCGGCTTCGTAGCCCGAGGGCTATATGTAGGGGGTAGGGAGGGGTGCGGCAAAGCTTGTGTGCCCCCTCCCACTCTTTCTTCTTCCTCTGCTCTCTCCTCCATAGCTGTCGCTGCTGCTCAGTGCTGCCGTGGAGCTGCCACCATCGCTCGTCGCCGACGTGACCTTCCTCCTCACGCGGACCGCCCGAAGCCATGGCGCGTGAGAAGGGCGGCGATTGGGAGGGGTCGACTGTGATCGAAGATCACATTTGCTTCCTCCGCGACACGCATCGGATGCCCAACGCGGCATTCGTCAAGGCACGGGTGCCGCCGAAGGAGGAGATCTCACCGGCGCCAAGGGGGATCGAGAGGGTCGTGTTCCGCTCGCACTTCCTCCGCGGCTTCGGCCTTCCGGTGAGCGGCTTCCTCCGCTCCTTCCTCGACTTCAACAACCTCCAGCCTCATCATCTCACGCCCAACGCCGTGACTCTGCTCTCCGCCTTTGTCACAACATGCGAGGGCTACATCGGCGTCCTCCCCACACTCGAGCTGTGGGGAGCGTTTTTCTACGTGAAGCTCGACACCTCCGCCAAGGACACGGCAGCCGAGTGTGGCGGTTTCGTTGCCATGCGCTGGCCGGCGAAGCGGAACGCCTTCCCGTCATCAAGCTGGCGCAGTCCGTGAAGATGTGGCAGCAGTCATACTTCTATGTCGAGAACGTAGATCCGGCGGCCGACTTCCTCAACCTGCCGGCCTACGAGGCCGGCCCTTCCACCGGACTCCGGCCTAACTGGGGCTACAAGCCGAAGCCGATGATGCCAGACGCAGCGGCCGCCATCGGCCGACTCCGGGTGCTCCAGGAGTCGGAGGGCCTCGTGGCCTCCGACCTCCTGATCGCCTTCGTCGAGCGCCTCTCCCGCTCCAGAGCCGCCCTCATCCAATCTTCCGGATGAGCGGGCACCGCGACCCCAGCCGGCTGTGCACGAAGAAGATCCCGACTACCGAGGTCGCGCGAATGGTGAATGAGATCTCCGATCTCAAGGTGTCGGAGGCAGAGTGGTGGTACGGGAAGCGGCCGTACTCGCGCGACGATCCGCCGCCCGCCGTAAGTTTCTTCATCTTTTCCTTCTGCTCTGTTTTTTTAGTCTTGTTCTTGTTGTGATGTGACTCCCTTCTGGAGTGTAGACTTATATGTCCGCAGCGACGGCCGCCCTCCTGGGGCCGGGTGATGACTACCTGCTGGACAGGGCGGTGAGCGACTTGGACGACCCCGACTTGGGGGCGGCCGCCCTGGCAGACGACGCAACAAGCAGCGGCGGCGGAGCAGGCGGCTCCAAGGAGGGCGGTGGCGTGGAGACTTGGCCCGATGACGACGACGGTGAAGACGAGCAGCGCCCCTCCCGGAGCATAGCCAACACCGGCGCAGGCCCCTCTTCTGGGCCGCCCGCCCGTGGCGGCAAGCGCAAGCGGAAGCAGGGCGCTGCCCTGTTCGGCAGCGCCCCGAAGAAGCCCAAGAACCCGGCCGCGTCGACCAGGCGGAAAGAAGTCGCGGCAAGGTGGCCATGCACCAGAGGCAGCCGAAGGTGCCCGTCATGGTGTCGGCGTAAGTATCTTTCATATTTTCCGTCTTCTTGCTAATCCGGCCTGAGAGTTTTTCTGACTTGTCTTCTTATTTCAGGGCCCCGCTGACCCTCGAGAAGTTGAGCGCCACCTCGGTCATCAGGTCGGCGGCGACCTCCTCCACCAGCCGGCGAATTGACCCGGCCGCCAACCTCCGGGAGGCGATAGAGAGGAACACGCGGGAGGCGCGTGAGGAAGTGGCCGACCGTCTGGCCAAGGAGCAGGCGGACAAGGCCGCCGCGTCTGCTGAGAGAGCGCTGGCGCAGGCGGAGGCCAAAGCTGCGGAGAAGGAGCGGCTCGCGGAGGCTGCACGCCGCCAAGAGCCACTGCTCGTGACGCCCCTAAACACGGCGCCGCCGCCACCTGAGTTTGTGGCGACGGCCGGAGGAGCCGGCGACGATCACTCGATCCGGGAGTAGGAGGGCAGCGTCGTAGCTATGCCGGATGTCTTTGTGCCGCTTCCGCCGCCGCCGCCAGCCAGCGGGATGCAGGACTGTAGGACCTTGAGAAGAGGTGTCTAGAGGGGGGGGGGGGTGATTAGACACTAAGTGACAAAGTTGTAGTTTTTAACTTCTTTAAGTTTAAGTGGAGTTTAGGCACAAGTTTAACATTCACAATACATAACAAGCAAGCATGCAAAGAGTATATGAGCAGCGGAAAGTAAAGCATGCAACTTGCAAGAATGTAAAGGGAAGGGTTTTGGAGGATTCAAACGCAATTGGAGACACGGATGTTTTTGGCGTGGTTCCGATAGGTGGTGCTATCGTACATCCACGTTGATGGAGACTTCAACCCACGAAGGGCAATGGTTGCACGAGTCCAGGAGGGCTCCACCCACGAAGGGTCCACGAAGAGGCAACCTTGTCTATCCCACCATGGCCGTCGCCCACGAAGGACTTGCCACACTAGCGGTAGATCTTCACGAAGTAGGCGATCTCCATGCCCTTACAAACTCCTTGGTTCAACTCCACAATCTTGTCGGAGGCTCCCAAGTGACACCTAGCCAATCTAGGAGACACCACTCTCCAAGAAGTAACAAATGGTGCGTTGATGATGAACTCCTTGCTCTTGTGCTTCAAATGATAGTCTCCCCAACACTCAACTCTCTCTCATGGGATTTGGATCTGGTGGAAAGAAGATTTGAGTGGAAAGCAACTTGGGGAAGGCTAGAGATTAAGATTCATATGGTAGGAATGGAATATCTTGGCCTCAACACATGAGTAGGTAGTTCTCTCTCAGAAAATGTATGCTGGAAGTGTAGGTTCAGTCTGATGGCTCTCTCCACGAATGAAGAGGAGGTGGAGGGGTATATATAGCCTCCACACAAAATCTAACCGTTACACACAACTTGCCAAACTCGGTGGGACCGAATTGGTAAACTCGGTCGGACCGATTCAGCAAATCTAGTGACCGTTAGGGTTTTCGGTGGGACCGATATGCAACTCGGTAGGACCGATATGGTTAGGGTTAGGGCATAACGTAATCTCGGTGAGACCGATTACACAAACTTGGTGAGACCGATTTTGGTAATTAGCTAACCAGAGAGTTGGTCAGGCAAACTCGGTTGGACCGATTACACAAACTCGGTAGGACCGAATTGGTAATGAGTCAACCAGGAAGTTTGCATTGTAATCTCAGTAGTACCAATTGCTCAAACTCGGTGAGACCGATTTTGGTAATGGACATACACAGAGAGATTACAATCCCATCTCGATGAGACCGAGATCCCTATCGGTGAGACCGATTTGTCTAGGGTTTGTGGCAGTGGCTATGACATCTGAACTCGGTGGCGCCGTATAGAAAGAGTCGGTGGGGCCGAGTTTGATTGTAGGTTTAGGTCATATGTGTGGAAGTGGGAAAGTAGTTGAGGGTTTTGGATCATATCACTAAGCACCGTGGAGCAAGAAACTCATTAAGCAACACCTCATCCCTTCTTGATAGTATTGGCTTTTCCTATAGACTCAATGTGATCTTGGATCACTAAAATGTAAAATGAAGAGTCTTGAGCTTGAAGCTTGAGCCAATCCTTTGTCCTTAGCATCTAGAAGGAGTTCCCACATCCTTTAGTCCATGCCACTCCATTGTTGAACTTATCTGAAACATACTAGATAAAAGTGTTAGTCCAACAAGAGATATGTTGACATTAATTACCAAAACCACCTAGGGAGCACTTGTGCTTTCAATCTCCCCCTTTTGGTAATTGATGACAACATACATCAAAGCTTTGGATAAAGATATAAAGAATAGCAAGTAAAGCTTTGGAAAGACATGTAACAAGCATAGGCTCCCCCTACATGTATGCAATCATGTGAATATGGAATATAGAAGCATGTGAGAGCATAACTACGATAGAGTAGGCAATGTGTTACATGTATCTTGGCCATATGCATCAAAGCAAAGAATATTAAAGAGAATACCTTCATGCTCATGAGTCCTTCTTGCAAACAGTATGTACATCAGCAAGAATTCCTCATACACATGATTGTGATGCATATACTTACCTTGTAGCCTTGAGTTGGCTTAGGATGGAATGAACCTGCGTAAACAAGGTTAGATAACATAGGTACATCTGCTAGCCAGAGTAAACAGAAGAAACCACAAGAATACCAAGACTGGATGACATGTAGAGAGTGAGTACTAAGTACCACATTGGATTAGACATGTCCCCAAGAGTAAAGATATGCAATGAATTTAAATGATTTCCTTCCCTTAGATGTCTTGCTCCCCCTGAATCTAGCATGGGATACTGGGATAAGATAGGGAACAGAAAATCAGAGCTGAAAGATATAAGTGAACAGAGCTAATGCATGCTAATGCAAATAAGCACATATGAACATGTCTTTCCCCTCAAGAAGACATGTGGCATCTCTCCTCTTGAACACCAAGCATCTAGGATCCTTGAGAAATACTTTCTACTTGAGTATTCTCTCCCCTTGGAGATCTCTTTCTCCCCCTGAGGAGGTGATACTCTCTCTCTCTCTGATGTGATCTCTCTAAGTGATAAGCTTTGATGTGATCTCTCTCTCCCCCTTTGACATCAATTTCCAAGAAGGGTTTGATCCTTGAGTCACAGCACAAAGAATTTTAAAAAAATGTGATGCTTGTAGAGGACAAGATTCATTGAGTGGAGCTGGATAAGAAGAAACACAGAATAAGTGGCAAACTGTTTTTCCTGTTGTGAAATCGGTGGCACCGAGTGGTACGCTTTGGTTGTACCGAGAGGATTTGGTGGGACCGAAAACAACAAATCGGTGAAACCGAGTTCATCGCAGAGAAAACACTTGTCACCTCAGCTCACTAGATTAGTAAGATCTCACAAAGATTTGCAACGAATTTACTGAATGATATGCAATGAATTGGATGCAGAAAAATGCAGGGCAAACAGAAAGAAATCTAGATGAAGTTTTTTTGAAAGGGGAAACAAATATGCATGAGATAAATGCAAAAACACAGAAAAGAACACAAGAGAACTTCATCTTAGAGATGGTCGGTGAGGGAGTCCTTGACTAGGGGGTGTCCGGACAGCCGGACTATCATCGTCAGCCGGACTCCAAGACTATGAAGATACAAGATTGAAGACTTCGTCCCGTGTCCGGATGGGACTTTCCTTGGCGTGGAAGGCAAGCTTGGCGATACGGATATGTAGATCTCCTACCATTGTAACCGAATCTGTGTAACCCTAGCCCTCTCCGGTGTCTATATAAACCGGAGGGTTTTAGTCCGTAGGACAACACAACCATTACAACAATCATACCATAGGCTAGCTTCTAGGGTTTAGCCTCCTTGATCTCGTGGTAGATCCACTCTTGTACTATCCATATCATCAATATCAATCAAGCAGGAGTAGGGTTTTACCTCCATCGAGAGGGCCCGAACCTGGGTAAAAACATCGTGTCCCTTGTCTCCTGTTACCATCCGCCTAGACGCACAGTTCGGGACCCCCTACCCGAGATCCGCCGGTTTTGACACCGACATTGGTGCTTTCATTGAGAGTTCCTCTGTGTCGTCACCGATAGGCTTGATGGCTTCTTCAATCAACGACAACACCGTCCAGGGTGAGACTTTTCTCCCTGGACAGATCTTTGTGTTCGGCGGCTTCGCACTGTGGGCCAATTCACGTGGCCATCTGGAGCAGATCGAAAGCTACGCCCCTGGCCATCAGGTCAGGTTTGGAAGCCTAAACTTCACGGCTGACATCCGCGGGGACTTGATCTTCGATGGAATTGAGCCACAGCCGAGCGTGCCGCACTGTCACGATGGGCATGATCTAGCTCTGCCGCCGGACAGTACCCTGGAGGCCGCACACGAATCTGCTCCGACCCATAGTTCGGAGCCGATCGCGTAGATCGAGGACGGGTGGCTGGACACCGCCTCGGGGCTGCAACTTCTACGGTGATAGAGCCGAATACTGATCTTGTCCTTTATAAAGCTCGTGACTCCGAGGCGCCGGACTCCTTGCCGGACTCCGAACCTCCTGCGCCCCTGCCAATCGAATCCGATTGGGCGCCGATTATGGAGTTCACCGCCGCGGACATCTTTCAGCACTCACCCTTTGGCGACATCCTGAATTCGCTAAAGCACCTCTCGTTATCAGGAGAGCCCTAGCCGGACTGCGGTCAGGACGGTTGGGATGTGGACGACGAAGAAATTCAAAGCCCACCCACCACCCACTTCGTAGCCACTGTCGACGATCTAACCGACATGCTAGACTATGACTCCGAGGACATCGACGGTATGGACGACGATGCCGGAGACTACCAAGAACCAGTGCCTACCGAGCACTGGAAGGCCACCCCAAACCATGTATATATGGTGGACACCCCAAAAGAAAGCGATGAAGAGGAACAACGGGACGCGGCAAAGGATAATTCCGCCGACAAACAACCAAAACGGCGACGCAGACGCCGCCCTAAGTCCCGCCTCGACAAAAACAACACTCCTAATGACCCAGCGATAGAGCAGGGCAAACCAGTGGATGACAAACATGCAACCAAGCAACCATACGAGCAGGACGAATCGGACAATCAATCCATACCCGGCGAAAACAACAGTCCAGACGAACTCACGCCGGAGACACCACCCGAGCATAAGAACCTGCACAAAAGACTGGTCGCCACTGCAAGAAGTCTGAAAAAGGAAAAACGGAAGCTCAAAACAGCGGAAGACATACTCAGAATAAGGTGGAGCAAAGTACTCAAGACCGCGGACAAATACGGCAATAGCCATCAAACAAAGAGCTACCCAAAGCGCAAGCTGCTGCCAGAATTTGACGAGGAGGCCATAGAGCCCCCACAGTCAAAAAGCAAAGAGGCCGCCTGGCCGGATAGATGACCAGATGACAGGCCAAAAGCGACAAGCGGCGCCACACAGAAGACAACACACGATCCTCACAAAACAGATGGCCCAGTCAGGTCCATTTACGGGCCAAAAAAGAGGGCCCCAGGAAGCAACACAACACGCCGCATGTTCGAAGATAACGGCACGACTAAATACAGGGGAGCCGCACACCCACTATGTTTCACCGATGAGGTGCTGGATCATGAATTTCCAGCGGGATTCAAACCCGTAAACATAGAGGCATACGACAGAACAATAGACCCTGGAGTCTGGATCGAGGATTACATACTACACATACACATGGCTAGAGGAGATGATCTCCACGCCATAATATCTACCCCTCAAGCTCAAAGGGCCAGCTCGGCATTGGCTCAAAAGCCTCCCAGAAAATACTGTTGGAAGTTGGGAAGAGCTCGAGGACGCGTTTAGAGCAAATTTTCAAGGGACTTATGTCCGCCCTCCGGATGTAGACGATCTAATTCATATAACTCAACAGCCCGGAGAGTCAGCGCGCAAATTCTGGAACAGGTTCCCTACCAAAAAGAACCAAATAGTCGACTGTCTGGACGCCGAAGCCTTAGCAGCTTTTAAACATAATGTCCGAGACGAATGGCTCGCCAGACACCTCGGCCAAGAGAAGCCGAGAACAATGGCCGCGCTAACAAGCCTCATGACCCGCTTTTGCGCGGGGGAAGACAACTGGCTAGAACGATGTAGCACCAGTGATCGAGTACATCCGAGATCAGAGATGGAAACGGAAAATCACGACGCAGAGAGGACCAGTGCCGAAACAAAGAAAAAAGCCCAAAGAACACGGCGGTTAACGCCGGATTCAAAAGCTCGCGGCCGAACAGCAAAACACTGCCTCTTAAGGACAACAGTGACGAGCTATCCAACTTAAACAAAATTTTGGATCGGATATGTCAAATCCACAGCACCTCCGGAAGGCCTGCAAACCACACCCACCGAAATTGTTGGGTCTTCAAACAGTCTGACCGACTCAACGCCGAACACAAGGGGCTCGACGCGTCAAGCGAGGATAACGACGAACCCCACTAGCAGAGCGCCGGAAAACAAAAGACTTCCCCACAAGAAGTCAAAACTGTAAATTCACTTCATGTGATAATACGGAGCAACAGTGCGGTACCCGCCAAAGTAGGTATCGCACGGTCCACCCCAGCGGAACCTCGAGGTTGGATGTCAAAACCAATTACTTTCGACCACCTGGACTATTCTAGAAGTATTCGAAACACATGATGGACTGCTCTGATATTGGATCGTATAATCGACGGACTACAATTTACACAAGTCCTGATGGATGGCGGCAGCGATTTAAACTTGCTATATCCGGACACAATCCGCAAGTTGGGGATAGACCTTACTAAAATTCGACATAGCCGCACTTCCTTTAAAGGAGTGACGCCAGGCCCTTACGCCAAGTGCACAAGCTCCTTACTACTAGAAGTTGTGTTCGGGTCACCCGACAACTTTCGACGAGAAAAGCTAATCTTTCATGTCGCCCGATTCAAAAGTAGCCATCAAGCACTATTGGGACGTGAAGATTTTGCCCGCTTTAATGCAATACCACACTACGCGTCTCTTACACTTAAAATGCCCGGTCCACGCGGCATCATCTCACTAAAAGGTCGTTCAAGACCCCGGACACGGCTAGACGAGTCCGGCATAAAAAGCTAGGGGCTCCCTAGCCGCACACCCCTTACAAGGGGCTGTGCGTATGAGCTAACATAGGCTCAGCTTTATTCATTCATTCATATTTCGATTTTTAATACATTTTTTGCACGATTTCCTTTCAAGCTAAGTTCCTCTCTTTTTACAGATGAACAACGTGTACACCCATCCAGGATACGGCACAATGGAGACACAGGCGCAGACGTGCAGCAGGGACCCGTCGCAAGGATTCTTTTCAGATTAAGTCCCTGCGTAAACCTTTCTTACTGTCTTTTGTTGATCACATCCCACGGTTTTTAACCATAACCAACGAGGAGGCTGGCGTTTTGGCATCGGCCACGCCAGAAATTCTCGCCTGTACCTGGACACTAGGGGCTTAGGGCATTGTTCTGCCCGTTATTATAAAGACCGAACACCTTAGGGAGTGTTCGGCGTCTCGAGTTAGGCCTTATATTCATCAGCTCCGAGTCATGTCTTTGGAAATAATGTTGGGTTTGCCCGGCTCCTGTGTTTTGCTGCCTTACGTTCCGTATCATCGGCAAACGCGGCACCAGGAGAACTACTGCGACTGTGCCCCGGTTCAGCCGGGCGAGCACCTCAGTAGAGAAAGCCGAAAACTGACTGTCATGATATAGCGAGAGACTGGTCAACCACTCTATCAACTATCGGAATGTTTAGAATTCCACCGCTTTGACGAAGGACCGTTTCCCGGTCAGGCACATACGCGCCCCAAATGCGGAGAGCGCGGTGCCCCTAGGGGCTATGTCGTAGCCCCACCCTCAAACTACTATGGCTAAGTGAAAGTGATAAAGCATTATAGCCCGGTTGCCTCGTTTGCTACGCTACCACCTCCTTCACAGGACCGAGACGTCGGATTAAGTGTGAAAATGCGCTATCTTTGCAAACACCCCCGCACCTTGTGCGTGGGGGCTGAAGCCGACGACTGCCATCTTTCAGGTTATACACACGTATACATAAACGGCCGCACAGGAGATATTTCAATACTTGAACGCACAAGTACAAAAAGTGCTTACATCATAAACATCATTTTACAAACCAACACGTTCATTTGAACGTGACATTTTTTGAGCACTGCGACTCTATTACACGAGCACCACGCAGAACTTCTCCAAAATAGTGCTCGGCGGGTAACCGGCTCTCGTCCGTACCCTGGGTTGCAACAGCGGCGGCATCCATCTCCGTCCAGTATGTCTTCACACGGGCGAGGGCCATCCGTGCACCCTCTATGCAGGCCGACCGCTTCATCGCCTTGATATGCGGCACCGCCCCAAGGAATTGCTGCAATAAGCCAAAATAACTTTTCGGCTTGGGCCCATCCGGCCAGACATGAGTCACGATATCCGTCATGGCAAGCCCGGACAATCTATTTAGCTCAGCCCATTCGGCCAACCGATCGGTCAGCAGAAGGGAACGCTCCGGACTATGGAATTGAGACCAAAACAACTCTTCCGTCTTGTGATCCTTCTGACTTCGGAAGTGCACGACGACATCCACCGCACTCACCGCCAAGTCCATATAAGGATCCTCCAGACCCCACAGCTGGCCAAGCTGAGCATACTTTGGATCTGTAAACCTTCGGCACAGCAGAAAGGGCTTGCCAGCCACAATGTCTCCGGACTAGCGCAGCTCCTCCTTTATAGCCCGCATTGCAGAATGGGCATCCTTGGCTTCGACGGTGGCCTTCCCCAGGTCTTCTCGCTCCGCTAGGCGCTCCCTTTCAAGAACCTCATTGCGGTCGGTAGCATCTTTTAACTTCACGGCCATTTCGGCCATCTCCTGCCTGCTTCGGCAGTGTGAAGCCCTTTCGGCTTCTAGCTCTTCGGCCGCCCTCGAGGCAGCCGCATGACTCCTTCTGGCTTGCTCCTGGGCTTGAGCAAGTTCTGCCCGAAGGCTCTCCACAGCAGCGGCACCATCTGCGTCAAGCACAAATATTGTAAGAGGTGGGATTCGGCTCCCTTACTAGGTGACCACGGAGAAGAAACCTACCTCGCGACTCGTCAAGTCGCCTGTTGACTAGTGCGATGTCCGCATCCGCAACATCAAGTTGCAGCTTTAGTTCGGCAACTCCATCAGTCCGGCTAGCCACCGAACTATCCGCCACCTGCTTAGGAAAGGCAAAAATTAATAACTGCGATTTTGATCCTCGGCACGCTATCGTTCTCGACACCCTACTGAGTCTCAGGGGCTACTATCCATACAGTGCGCACTTTATGTGTAAAACTATCAAAGGGTATGTCATTTTTACGTACCTCAAACCCCGCCAGCAAACTCCTGACGGCATCACGCAATCCGCCTTCGACGGATGAGATTCTTTCAATCACCATACTCATCAGTGTACGGTGACCTTCTGAGATAGACGCCCTCTCAAGCAGATCCTTCAGCTCCCCCGGCCGCACACCAGTTGGTACCGAACTATTCGGCCCTGCCGGACTCGGGGATACCCTCCATGATGACACTTCAGGCTCGTCTGCCCTATCCGATGGTGCGGCAGATGGAGGCGTCTCGCTCTCCATCATCTCCGGACGGAGTTCCCCCGAAGACGAGCTCATCTGAGAAGGACGGAGATCCGAACTACAAGGTAAAAACCTAAGTTATCCTCAGAAGCACAAATAGGGATGTTCCTTACTGCAAAACTCCCTTTTTTCTACTTACAGCTCGCTGGAGGGCTGATTCTTTAGGGGAGACTGTGCGGCCGGAGCCTCTCCGGACGCAGGACCCTCCGGGGAAGATTTCTTCCCCCGCTTCGGGGCTTTGGCCTCCGGGTCTTCGGAGGCGGTCCTCTTCTCCCCTTGGAAGGAGGGATTCTCGATCCCCCTTCATCAAAAGCCTCCTTGGTTGAGGCGGTAGTTCCTATGTTCTCCCCTTCGCCTTCCTCCGAAGGCGCAACCTCCAGCATCCTGACCAGCACGGGATCCGGCGCGGTCTCTGGGAGGGGGGCCGGACACCGTATCAGTTTTGCTTGCGCTATCCACTCCTGTTTGGAGGGCAGTTGATCAAAAAGCGAATCATAGAAAGGCAAACAAGCGGTATGTCCGGACATGGAGCTACTTACTTGTGTATCCGGGCGATTGAAGCTTAGGCCAGAATCCTCGGTCAATTCCGGACACATTTCTTGTGATCCGAAGAACAGTTTATACATCTCCACGGGTGTTGTACCCATGAAATGTTGAAGAGCTCGCGGCCCCTCGGGATTGAACTCCCACAGATGGAGGGGGTGACGCTTGCAGGGTAGGAGGCACCGAATCAGCATAACCTGCATCACCATCACCAGACTGATCTCCCTCTCCTGGAGGTCTTGAATCCGGCCCTGCAGTAGGGGTACGTCCTTTGACGGCCCCCAGCTGAGCCCTTGGTTGACCCATGACATCAGCCGCTGTGGAGGGCCCGAGCGGAAGATAGGCAGCGGCTTCTGCTTGCTGCCCCTAGGAGCGGTGATATAGAACCACTCCTGTTGCCACAGGCCGAGCTCCTCCTTAAAAGAGCCCTTGGGCCATGGAGCATCGGCCCTTCTGCTTATAACCGCCCCGCCGCATTCAGCTTGACGCCCCTCAATCATCTTCGGTTCCACGTTGAAGGTCTTGAGCCACAAACCGAAGTGAGGAGTGATGCGGAGGAAGGCCTCGCAGACGATAACGAATGAGGAAATATGGAGGATGGACTCCGGAGCCAAGTCATGGAATTACAACCCATAGTAGAACTTGAGCCCTCTCACAAAAGGATCCGTCGGGAAGCCTAAACCCCGATGGAGGTGGGACACGAACACAACACTCTCGCCGGGCTCGGGAGTGGGAATGACTTGCCCTTTGGCAGGCAACCTATGCGAAATCTCGTAGGTTAAGTACCTGGCTTCTCGCAGCTTTAGCACATCCTCCTCCGTGACGGAGGAAGGCATCCACCGGCCCTGCAGGTCGGAGCCGGACATTGTTGAAGGTCCGAAGCGCTCGAATCTGGGGCTCTGGGTGTTGGAACTCGAGGCAAGGAACATATTCGATTGGCGATTGAAGAAAAGAAACGAGCCTTGGTCCCATTATAAAGAGGGAAAATACCAAGAGTCATCCTCGTGACCGTTCGGGACTCGCCTCCGATGGAGGGGGCGTGGCGACGGGCACGATTGGGTTACCCACGTCCGTATTGATGAGAATCCCGGGATAAGGGGAACACGATCTCTGCTTCGACAAGACGTGCCAAGGAAACCGCTTCGCTAAACGCGCTGAGGTGGTATAATAAAAAACGATTCAAGTAAAGGCTTGGTAGTGGTGTGACGTCATGCCACAAAATACGTCAGCAGATTGAACTTGTGTACGTATTATTCTCTCTACGGTGGAATGTGGAATTTATTTTGCAGAGCCGGACACTATCCTGGTGTTCACAATCTTCTATGAATCATTCGGAGGAGGAACCCGCCTTGCAATGCTGAACAATATGCGCGCCGGACTCATCGTCATTGAAGCTTGGTTCAGGGGCTACTGAGGGAGTCCTGGACTAGGGGGTGTCCGGACAGCCAGACTATCATCGTCAGCCGGACTCCAAGACTATGAAGATACAAGATTGAAGACTTCGTCCCGTGTCCGGATGGGACTTTCCTTGGCGTGGAAGGAAAGCTTGGCGATACGGATATGTAGATCTCCTACCATTGTAACCAACTCTGTGTAACCCTAGCCCTCTTCGGTGTCTATATAAACCGGAGGGTTTTAGTCCGTAGGACAAGATAACCATTACAACAATCATACCATAGGCTAGCTTCTAGGGTTTAGCCTCCTTGATCTCGTGGTAGATCCACTCTTGTACTACCCATACCATCAATATCAATCAAGCAGGAGTAGGGTTTTACCTCCGTCGAGAGGGCCCGAACCTGGGTAAAAACATCGTGTCCCTTGTCTCCTGTTACCATCCGCCTAGACGCACAGTTCGGGACCCCCTACCCGAGATCCGCCGGTTTTGACACCGACAGTCGGTGACAAAGTCAACTATGTTAGAGTATATTGACTTAGGAGTCAAGTGAGATCACTTGATCATAGGTCATACTCATCGTTTAAGCTCAAAATGGGGTTGCCATTTTTTGTTTAAGCATCTTGATGTATTCGCATCTTGTCGAGTTGCTTTAGCTCATGTCTTGGAGTAAAGCTTCTCTAAGATGGAATTTCATACCTTGGTTGGTGGTGTTGTCCATGTAGTTGAACTTGTGTGGGTTGCTCAAGGTTGATGTAGCTCATCAAGAGTTGGGAGCACCACTTGGAATTTGAGTCCATCTACCTACATGGGTTAGTTCTTGCAAGGAAGAGCACTTGTGTATCCAAAAATGACAATCATGAAGCTCAACATAGAATTTGTCAAAGGATATGTTTGAATGGTTCCGTGCTTCCTTGTCTTCAACCACCATAGTGTAGAAACTTGGTGATGTAGAGATTGCTCAAGATGTGAGTAGATTACAATATCATGGAATTTGATTCCACCAAGTACCTACATGGGTTATATAACATGCAAGATCCAAATATATCCAAGACATAAGATTTTCATTCTAAGAGAAATATCAAGGATTAGTCATAAGCTCATGTCTTGCATGTATTCAATGGAGTTCCTATTGAAGCATCAATGATGTTCAATTCTTCTCTTAACCTGCAAAACACTTTATCATCAAGAGGTTTAGTGAATATATCCGCTAATTGCTTTTCGGTGCGAACATGCTTAAGATTAATGTCACCCTTAGCAACATGATCTCGAATGAAATGATGACGAACTTCAATATGATTAGTTCGAGAATGTTGTACGGGATTATGACCAATTTTGATAGCACTTTCATTGTCACAAAGCAATGTAACATGTTTCACATATACTCCATAATCTTTAAGAGTTTGGGTCATCCAAAGTAATTGAGCACAACATGAACCAGCGGCAATGTATTCTGCTTCAGCGGTAGATAAGGATACTGAGTTTTGTTTCTTGGAGGACCAAGACACAAGAGATCTACCAAGAAATTGACAAGTACCCGAAGTGGACTTTCTATCAACCTTGTCTCCGGCATAGTCCGAGTCGGAGTAGCCAACAAGATCGAAAGAGGCCCTCTTAGGATACCAAATGCCAAAATTTGGTGTATGGATTAAGTATCTCACTATCCTTTTCACGGCCTTAAGATGACATTCTTTAGGAGCAGCTTGATATCGTGCAGACATGCACACACTTAGCATGATATCGGGACGTGAAGCACATAGATATAACAATGAACCAATCATAGAGCAATAAACCTTTTGATCAACCGGTTCACCATCTTTGGTCAAGTCAAGATGTCCACTAGTAGGGATGGGTGTAGACATACCTTTGCATTCTTGCATACTGAACTTCTTGAATAAGTCCTTAGTGTACTTCGTTTGAGAGACAAAGGTACCTTCCTTAGTTTGCTTGATTTGCAAACCAAGAAAGAATTTGAGTTCACTCATCATAGACATCTCAAACTTCTCCGACATTAGCTTCCCAAACTTTTCACTAAAATGAGGGTTAGTTGATCCAAATATGATATCATCAACATAAATTTGGCACACAAATAGTTCTCCATTAACCCTTTTAGTAAAAAGAGTAGAATCAATTTTCCCAATTTCAAAGCCTTTTTCAATAAGGAACTTGGTCAAGCATTTATACCATGCTCTAGGAGCTTGTTTGAGACCATAAAGACTTTGTGAAATTTGTAAACATGATTGGGTTTCTTAGGATTGACAAAACCGGGAGGTTGCTTAACACAAACTTCCTCCTCTATCTCACCATTTAGAAAAGCACTTTTAATATCCATTTGGTACAAGGTGATATCATGATGATTAGCATAGGCAAGTAAGATGCGAATGGACTCAAGTCTAGCAACGGGAGCATAAGTCTCACCACAGTCCATACCTTCGACTTGTGTGTATCCTTGGGCGACGAGACATGCTTTGTTGCGAACTACTTGTCCATCTTCATCTTGCTTGTTGCGAAACACCCATTTGGTACCAATGATGTTGTTGTTGTTGTCGGGCTTCTCAACCAATGTCCAAACTTGGTTCCTCTCAAAGTTGTGTAGCTCTTCATGCATAGCATTTGTCCAATCTGGATCTTCCAATGCTTCTTCGACCTTCATAGGTTCAATGCTGGAGATGAAAGAATAATTTTCACAAAAGTTAGCTAAACGAGTTTTAGAGCGAGTGATTCTCCCGGTCTGAATATCATTGTATATTTGCTCGACGGGATGATCTTTAGCAATTCTTGCTCGAACTCGTGAAAGCTTTTGCTTGGTTCTTGGTTGAACTTCTTCTTCATCTTGTTACTCTTCTTGGCCTTCTTCATTGTTGATGTTGTCGTTCTCTTGTCATGGTGGAGAAGGAGGTTGTTGACGTTCATCTTGATGCACTTCCTCGTTTTCTTCATCTTGGTGTGTCCCACTTGTGGATGCTTTCGTATCAACTCTTGGTTCACCTTGTCGTGAAGTAGAAGCTTCCACTTGGACGGACGAGGTACTCTCCTTCACCTTCGTTGGACGGACCTTGCCAATAGACAAGTCTTGGATTGCTTCCAAAGGATCTTTGTCTCCTACATTAATTGGCAATTGCTCTACTTGCGAGCCGTTAGATTCATCAAACTTCACATCTACCGTCTCTTCAACCTTTCGGGTGAAATTGTTGTAAACATGGTAAGTGTGAGAGTTTGAGCCATAACCTAGTAGGAAACCTTCATGAGACTTAGGAGCAAATTTAGAACGACGATGCTTATCAAGAATGTAGCACTTTGAGCCGAATACTCGAAAGTATCCAACTTGGGGTTTGTTACCGGTGAGGAGCTCGTATGCCGTCTTGCCGAGTAGCTTGTGAAGATACAAGTGATTTGTTGCATGACAAGCTGTCTCCACCGCTTCTGCCCAAAAGTGCTTCGGCGTCTTGTACTCATCAAACATCATTCTTGCCATTTCGATGAGCGTCCGGTTCTTCCTCTCAACATATCCATTTTGTCGAGGTGTGTACGTAGCCGAGAACTCGTGTGAAATCCCTTCTTCGTCAAGAAAGGTGTCCACATTTCCGTTCTTGAACTTCGTTCCGTTGTCGCTACGAACCTTCTTGATCTTCACTTCAAATTGATTTTGGGCCTTCCTAGCGAAGTTTTTGAAGATCTTTTGGACCTGCGATTTATCATCGAGAAAGAACACCCACGTAAATCTTGAAAAGTCATCAACTATAACTAGACCAAAAGAATTTCCACCGAGACTCTTGTAAGAGTTGGGACCAAAAAGATCCATGTGAAGTAGCTCGAGTGGCCTCCTTGTGGTCATGATGTTCTTCACGGGATGCCTTCGTCCAACCTGTTTACCTGCTTGACAAGCACTGCAAAGTCTATCCTTATCAAATATGACATCGTTAACACCAAGGATATGATTCCCTTTAATAAGCTTGTCAAGGTTTCTCATGCCAACGTGACCTAGTCGTCTATGCCATAACCAACCTTTTGAGGATTTAGCAATGAAGCAAGTTTTAGGTTGAGCCTTTTTAGTGAAATCAACAATGTATAGATCACCTCTACGCACACTGGTAAAGACCATTTTATGATTATCTCGATGAAACACTTGGCAATCTACTTCAGTAAATAGGACATTGAAACCAAAATCAGCAAGTCTAGATACTGAAAGTAAGTTGTATCCAAGAGATTCAATGAGCATGACATTTTGTATGGAGCTATCATGTGATATGGCCACCTTACCGAGGCCAACCACCTTACCCTTTGAGTTGTCACTGAGAGTGACATACTTTCGAGGACTATCATTTTCAGCAAGCTCACGAAACATGTCTTTATCTCCGGTCATGTGATCGGTACATCCACTATCAAGAACCCATTCCTTTCCTCCTGACATATATCCCCGAAGATTTGCCATAAGACCAAAGTGTCTCATTGCATCATCAAGATCGAAGTCACGATCATCATCCTCATCATAGTATCCATGTTCAACATCGTCATGTGGTGGATCAAATCCTAGAGAGGGTAATTCGTTAGAGTGAGTTTGACAATGATCTTGCTTATGAATTTTTATAGCTTCGGAAATAATATCACTAATAATTCCAACATCTCCTTTGGCACGCATGAGGTTTGTAAGCTCAAATAGACAATCACCAAACATAGGATCACTAGTATTCATCTTACTCAAAGCAATAGACTTATGGAGAATTTCATCTTGATTTTTCAAGGAATAATTTGGAAAGCGTTACTCAAGAAATTTCCATATAGTGTAGGCACACTTAAGAGTAGGCAAACATCCAATCAAGTTTCTAGGCAATCCTGTAATGATAAGTTCGGCAGTTCTAAGATTCCTAATCATGTCAATTGACTTATCAAGAGTAGGATGCATGGGATCAACATGAGGAGCACAAGGGCTAGCAATGTACTTGTTCAAATGATATTGATTGAAAATTACAAGCATCTCATTTTTCCACTCATGAAAATACTCTCCATCAAGGATAGGCACTCTATGTCTAAGACTCCCCAAAGTAGACTCATCCATCTTCCTCCAATGGTGATTAAACCAAGGCAATGGAGACCAATGCTCTGATACCACTTGTAGGACCTTGAGAAGAGGTGTCTAGAGGGGGATGATTAGACACTAAGTGACAAAGTTGCAGTTTTTAACTTCTTTAAGTTTAAGTGGAGTTTAGGCACAAGTTTAACATTCACAATACATAGCAAGCGAGCATGCAAAGAGTATATGAGCAGCAGAAAGTAAAGCATGCAACTTGCAAGAATGTAAAGAGAAGGGTTTTGGAGGATTCAAACGCAATTGGAGACACGGATGTTTTTGGCGTGGTTCCGATAGGTGGTTCTATCGTACATACACGTTGATGGAGACTTCAACCCACGAAGGGCAACGGTTGCACGAGTCCACGGAGGGCTCCACCCACGAAGGGTCCACGGAGAAGCAACCTTGTCTATCCCACCATGGCCATCGCCCACGAAGGACTTGCCTCACTAGCGGTAGATCTTCACGAAGTAGGCGATCTCCTTGCCCTTACAAACTCCTTGGTTCAACTCCACAATCTTGTCGGAGGCTCCCAAGTGACACCTAGCCAATCTAGGAGACACCACTCTCCAAGAAGTAACAAATGGTGCGTTGATGATGAACTCCTTGCTCTTGTGCTTCAAACTATAGTCTCCCCAACACTCAACTCTCTCTCATGGGATTTGGATCTGGTGGAAAGAAGATTTGAGTGGAAAGCAACTTGGGGAAGGCTAGAGATTAAGATTCATATGGTAGGAATGGAATATCTTGGCCTCAACACATGAGTAGGTAGTTCTCTCTCAGAAAATGTATGCTGGAAGTGTAGGTTCAGTCTGATGGCTCTCTCCACGAATGAAGAGGAGGTGGAGGGGTATATATAGCCTCCACACAAAATCTAACCATTACACACAACTTGCCAAACTCGGTGGGACCGAATTGGTAAACTCGGTCGGACCGATTCAGCAAATCTAGTGACCGTTAGGGTTTTCGGTGGGACTGATATGCAACTCGGTAGGACCGATATGGTTAGGGTTAGGGCATAACGTAATCTCGGTGAGACTGATTACACAAACTCGATGAGACCGATTTTGGTAATTAGCTAACCAGAGAGTTGGTCAGGCAAACTCGGTTGGACCGATTACACAAACTCGGTAGGACCGAATTGGTAATGAGTCAACCAGGAAGTTTGCATTGTAATCTCGGTAGTACCGATTGCTCAAACTCAGTGAGACCGATTTTGGTAATGGACATACACAGAGAGGTTACAATCCCATCTCGATGAGACCGAGATCCCTATCGGTGAGACCGATTTGTCTAGGGTTTGTGGCAGTGGCTATGACATCTGAACTCGGTGGCGCCAGATAGAAAGAGTCGGTGGGGCCGAGTTTGACTATAGGTTTAGGTCATATGTGTGGAAGTGGGAAAGTAGTTGAGGGTTTTGGAGCATATCACTAAGCACTGTGGAGCAAGAAACTCATTAAGCAACACCTCATCCCTTCTTGATAGTATTGGCTTTTCCTATAGACTCAGTGTGATCTTGGATGACTAAAATGTAAAATGAAGAGTCTTGAGCTTGAAGCTTGAGCCAATCCTTTGTCCTTAGCATCTAGAAGGAGTTCCCACATCCTTTAGTCCATGCCACTCCATTGTTGAACTTATCTGAAACATACTAGATAAAAGTGTTAGTCCAACAAGAGATATGTTGACATTAATTACCAAAACCACCTAGGGAGCACTTGTGCTTTCAAGGACGAGCAGCCGGCCGCACCGCCGGTGCCTCTGGCCGAGGATACGATGGTGACGGACCTGATTCCTGAGGTCCACACACCCGTGCGCCGCCGCCTTGAGAAGGCGGCCTCACCACCACGGCCGCAGGAAGTCGACGCCATGAGCTCGTCGGTCCCCGACACCGAGGCGACCAGCGCCGCGCCCGCAGGCTGGATACACGGGGGTGGGACGGGCGCCCTGAACCTGGCATCCCTTGACGTCCATGCCAAGCTCCGAGCCGAAGCCGAGGCCCTCAGGCGCTGCAATGAGACCTTCTTAGAGTCGCGGGCAGCCATCCATGTAAGTTTCCTTCGCTTTTTAATCCTCTTGCTTTCTTCATGGGGGCGCGCTAGCGCACCCACTGGGTGTAGTCCCCAAGTTTCGGGCCGACTGCTGAGCAGGCGGCCTGGAACTTTAACTTGTAAGCATCAAATGTTGACTTGTCTGGTATCCCTTCTGTAGGACTACCACAATCTCCGTGCCGTCTCCTTCAACTCCAGGGTTCGGGAGCTGGAGACGCAGACCGCCCATCTGTCCGAGAACCGGAGTAAGTTTCAACTTCCTTCTTCGCGGGGGCGCGCTGGCGCACCCGCGGGCTATAGTCACCGAGGTTCAGGCCGACTGTTGAGCAGTCGAGCCGAATCTCCTCAGTGTTTCTATCTTTGTTAATTATTTCTTTTCTGCGGGGGCACGATGGTGCACCCGCAGGCTGTAGTCCCCGAGATTCGGGCCGACTGCTGAGCACTCGGGCCGGATCTCCCCGGCAACTACATTCCGCCTTGTCTTCTTGACTGATGCTCTTTCTTCTTTCCTTTTTTCTAGAGGCCAACGCCGCCTTGCTGCAGCAGCTGGGCGAAGCCAACACTGCTCTGCGCGGCAAGGAGGCGGAGTGCAGCAAGCTGACCGAGGAGCGGGACCGGCTGGTCGCCAAGCTCGCCGAGCAGACAGAGGCTCTCAAGACGGCCCAGCAGGATGCGAAGGCAAAGGAGGCTAATATCCTTGCCGAGTTTGAAACCGAGCGCGCCGCCTGGGCCGACAAGGAGGCGCAGACGACTGCCTGCTTCAGCAGCATCGAGGACCTGGTCGACGGTGAGTTTTGTTCTTTTTGTTCGTTGTCTTAAGCTGCCGGCCTCTTCTAAGCCGAATGCTTGTTTCTGACTTTGTTTTTCCTTGCTTTCTGCCCAAGCAGATTTCTTCCCGGGTCACTCCGTCTCCGCGAGCCAAGCCATCGAGGCCCAGCGCGAGGAGCGGAGGGCGGAAGGCGCGCAGATCGCTGCTGACGCCCCCCGGACCGTGAATGAGCAGATCCTCAGCATCCAGGCCCGTCTTCGGCCCGCCCATCAAGTGCTGCGCCGTCTTCAGCGCGTCAGGGCCCAGGCAATTTCGGCCCTCTGGCCAGGCCTTCCAACTCCGCGCACTCCAAGATGGACCGCCGACTTGCTGGAGGTGGCGGCCGGCCGCCTGGAGGCCTGGAAGGGCTCTGCAGCCCAGGCAGGAGCGCGCCGCGCCCTTGAGTTTGTCAAGGCGTGGTATCCTGGGCTGGACTTAGCCCAGTTGGCCATGTTCCGGCTGGAAGCACAGGAGGAGCTGGCAGCGGTGGAGGCCGATCTTGTCAACAGGGCAGCAGGGATCACCGACTTCACCGACACCAGCATCTTCGTTCCGGAGGTGGTCGAGGAAGGCGGCGAAGCCCCGCAAGAGTGGCTCGGGCTGAACTCGGAGGACAGCGAGGACTCAGCCGAAGTCATCGACTCCAGCGATGAAGGCGAGGAGGGAGAGGAGGAGGAGGAGGAGGAAGAGGACAGCGACATTGACATGCCGGAGGCTGGTGCGGATGATCAGCCCCACCCCAACCGGGCCTCAAGGAACGACCCGCGCCTCAAAGCGCCGACTGCTGCTGGAGGCGGCCAAGTGGGGACCGACCAACCGCCCGTGCCTCCGACAGATGCCACCGACTCCGTCATCCAGCCTTCCGCCACCCCGACTGGCATTGCCAACTCCAGCGCCCAGCCAGAGCCGCCTGTCGTGCCAATCGGCGCAGCTGACTCCGTCCTCCAGCCGGAGCTGCCTGCTGCACCAACTGGCACCGTTGGCCCCAGCATCCAGTTGGAGCCGTCTGCGATGCCAACCGGCACTGTCGACACCAGCGTCCAGCCGGAGCCGTCTGCTGCGCCAACCGGCACTGCCGACCCCAGCGCCCAGCCAGAATCCTCCGCTGCTCCTTAAGAACTTTATCTTTTTTCTTTTCCTGCTTGCTAGTCTGAACACTTTTGTTAAATTCGTGCGACACTACGGGAGGCGGCATATAGTGGAGGGCGGCAAACCTCCGGACCGACTGGTCGACCCGGTGCCAGGCGGAAATCATAAAACAGAAGCATACTTATGGGCATAACACTTATCATATAGATAAAAGGAGGGCAGTCCTCGAGTTTGTCTCGGGGGACCCGGAGTCTTTGTACATAATACAAAAGGTAGTGTGATATATACTGCTTTCAACTGTAAAATATCCGGAGGAGGTTTGCATTCCACGGCCTCTCCGTCTCTTTGCCTGAATCATCTCTTTTGCATGCTCTGGGCTTCTGAGCGTCGATCAGATAGTAGGAGTCATTGCCCAGCACCTTGCTGATGATGAAGGGGCCTTCCCAAGGTGCCGAGAGCTTGTGCTGGCCGGCTATTCGCTGGATCAGCCGAAGCACAAGGTCTCCCTCTTGGAAGGATCTTGGCTTCACCTTGCGGTTGTAGTATCGGCGCAGACTCTGCTGGTAGATGGCAGACCGGCTGAGTGCCAGCAGCCGGCCTTCTTCCAGCAGGTCGACACCGTCTTCTCGCACCTCCTTGGCGTCCGCCTCGGTGTACATGGTGACTCGCGGGGAGTCGAATTCTATGTCCGTCGGGATGGCGGCTTCAACACCGTAGACGAGGAAGAAGGGCATGAAGCCGGTCGACCTGTTCGGAGTTGTGCGCAGGCCCCAGAGGATAGCCGATAGCTCATCGAGCCAGTAGCCGGCCAAACTCTTAAGAGGCTTGACCAGTCGGGGCTTGATGCCGGACAAGATGAGGCTGTTTGCCCGCTTAACCTGGCCGTTTGACTGCGGGTGGGCAACTGCCGCCTGCTGTCTTGAAGAAGTCCCCGGGCCGTCTGCTGCAGTCCCCGGGCTGGGCTCTGGAATTCCTGGGCCGGGTGCGATGGCTGCAGTCCCCAGGCCACCTGCCGAAGTCCCCGTGCCGGCTTCTGGTATCCTCAAGTCGGATCCGACTGCTTTAGGAGAGACCGACACGAAGATGGAGTCGGATTCTGGAGATGGCTTGACAGACGGCTTGAAGAGGCGTTGCAAGGCGACACCGGCTGGTATCGCCTGGCGGATGGAGCCAATCCGTGCCAAGGCATATGCTTTCTCATTGTCATTTCTTGGCACGTGAAGGAACTCGCACCCGTCAAAGTATCCACTGAGCTGCTGTATGAGGAAGCGGTAGCTCGCCATATTTGTGTCCTTGGCGTCCCAGTCGCCTGACGACTGCTGGACCACCAAGTCGGAGTCGTTGTAGCACAGAATCTGGCGAATGCCGAGTTCCTTGGCAAGCCGGAGTCCGTGTATGAGTGCCTCATATTCTGCTACGTTGTTGCAGGCGGCAAAATGGACTTGCAACACATATTTGAGCTTGTCGCCTTTGGGAGAGGTGAGGACGATGCCGTCTCTCAGACCGGTGCGCATCTTCGAACCATCAAAATGCATCCGCCAATGGGTGGAGTCTGGTGCTGGTGGTAGGTACTGGGTCTCGGCCCAGTCGACGAGGAAGTCGTCCAACACTTGCGACTTGATGGCGGTGCGAGGCTGGTAGTAGATAGTGTAAGGGGCCAGATCGATGGCCCACCTGGCCACTCAGCCAGAAGCATCTCGGCTTCCCAGGATCTCAGCAAGCAGAGCCGTGCAGACGATGGTTATTGGGTGCTCTTGAAAGTAAGGCTTCAGCTTCTTGGCGGCAAAGTGTATGCCATAACACATCTTCTGATAATGCGGGTAGTTTTGCTTGGAGGTGGACAATACTTCACTCAAGTAATATACCGGTCTCTGGACCGGCAATGCTCTGCCCTCCTCTTTGCGCTCTACCACAATGACTGTGCTGACAACCCGATTGGTGGCAGCTATGTAGAGGAGCATGGGCTCCTTCTCAGTCGGAGCTGCCAGGATAGGCGGGGTTGCCAACATCTTCTTAAGCTGGGAGAAGGCTTCGTTCGCCTTGTCGTTTCACTCGAAAAAAGTGGTCTTCTTCATAAGTTGGTACAGAGGGAGAGCCTTCTCGCCCAGCTGACTGATGAAACGGCTAATTGATGCCAGGCAGCCGGTGAACTTCTGCACGTCCAGCAGTCGGGTGGGCACCTTCATCTTCTCAATGGCCTTGATCTTTACCGGGTTGCACTCTATGCCGCGCTCTGAGACCAGAAAGCTAAGGAGATGGTCGACTGGTACTCCAAAGACACATTTCTCCGGGTTGAGCTTGATCTGGAATCGGCGCAAATTCTCAAAAGTTTCATTGATGTCTTCTAGCAGCGTGCCATGCTTCTCCGTCTTCACCACCACATCATCCACATAGACAAGGGCATTTCTGCCGAGTTGCTTGAGGAGACACTTCTGCATGCAACGCTGAAACATGGTACCGGTGTTTCTCAAGCCGA
This sequence comes from Triticum timopheevii, assembly GCA_963921465.1. Lineage (NCBI taxonomy): Eukaryota > Viridiplantae > Streptophyta > Magnoliopsida > Poales > Poaceae > Triticum > Triticum timopheevii. Next base: position 486,534,022 of record OY997274.1, read on the forward strand.
ACATCATGGTCAGGTAGCAGAAGGCTCCGAACGGCGTGATGAAGGCGGTCTTCAGCCTATCGGCCGGGTTTAGCTGTATCTGATGGTACCCTGAGTATGCATCCAAGAAACTCAACAGCTCGCATCCGGCTGTGGAGTCTATCACTTGATCAATCCTTGGCAGAGCAAAGGGATCTTTGGGGCAGGCTTTGTTGAGGCTAGTATAGTCAATGCACATGCGCCACTTCTTATTTTTCTTCAACACTAGGACTGGGTTGGCTAGCCACTCTGGAAAGAATACTTCCATGATGAATCCGGCTGCTAGAAGCCGGGCTATCTCTTCCCCGACAACTCTTCTCTTCTCTTCCGACAGGCGGCGCAAGGGCTGCCTGACCAGCTTGGCGTCAGGTCGGACATGTAACTTGTGCTCGGCGAAATCCGTCGGAACACCCGGCATGTCTTTGGGAGACCATGCGAAGATGTCCCGATTCTCACGGAGGAAATCGACGAGCTCGCTTTCCTATTTGCTGTCAAGGTTTGCACCTATGATAGCATGCCTCTCCGGGTGCTCCGGGTCCAAGGGTATCTTCTTTGTTTCTTTGGCCGGCTTGAACGAGCCCTCAACCTCCGACTCATGGGGGATGGGTGACATTTCCGGCTTCTTGCCTGCCAACGCCACCACCCGGTCAAGGAGTCGCTTCTCAGCTGCAATCATGAGTGACTCGGCCAGCTGCGGCACAAGTGACCGACTTCTTGTAGTCTCCGACTACGGTCAGGATCCCCTTGGTACTCGACATCTTCATCTTGAGGTAAGCATAGTGGGGGACTGCCATGAACTTGGCCAAAGCTGGTCGGCCAAGCAGTGCATGGTAGGGGCTTTCGAGGTCCACCACTTCAAACCAGACTGGCTCGCGGCGGAAATGATTCTTGTCTCCAAAGAGAACATCAATCTGGGTCTTGCCGATTGGTGAGCAGGAAAGGCCAGGGACTATGCCATGGAATACAGTCCGACTGGGGATGAGCTGCTTCTGCTTGATTCCCAACTTCTCCATTGTGTCACGGTACAGGATATTGATGCTGCTGCCGCCATCTATCAAGACTCTAGAGAAACATGCTGTCCGCCTGTTCGTTGCAAAGGTAGCATCTAGGACCAGGGCGTATGAACCTGGGGAAGGCATCACTTCCGGGTGGTCGGCCCTGCTCCAACTGATAGGCTTCTCAGACCAATGCATAAATTCTGGAGTGTTGGAGGCCACTGCTTGCACTTCTTGTTGTTGCTGCCGTCTACTGCATCTGTCATCTGCCATGCTGGTAAACACAACATAGGCTCCGTGTTCCTCCGGGTACTCGTCTTGTATGGCACCGACTAGTCGGGCCGCCGGCTGCTGGGGCTGAGGAGGGGGCGGTCCAGCAGGTGGAGGAGGCAGGAGTCCATCTCCCTTGGCGATTCTGGCGAGCCAGTGACACTTCTGTGTGGTGTGGTTGGACGGCTTTGCGTCGCTATGGAACTTGCAGGGTGCATCTAAAGTTTTCTCGTAAGAGAAGGCAAGCAACCAATTGGACTTGCCGCCCTTCTGCCGCTTGGGTGCCGGCTGCCCCTCCGGCTGCTGATCCTCGATCGTTGCCACTTGCCGGCTGGTGGAAGCCGGCTGGGTGGCCTTCTGCTTGTTGTCATTTGGTTGCTGTCGCCGACTGGTGTCACCAGCCGGAGTCCGAGGGCCTGAGGTGCCACCTTGCCGGATGCATCAACTAGGATTTCTGCCTTCATGGAGGAGTCGGCCGTGGCGTGCTTGTCAGCGACAATCAGCAGCTCATCGAGCATCTCGGGCTCGTCGCAGAGGAGTCGATGCTTGAGGAGGGTGCCCTCTCGGCACCCGTCGGTGAAGTACTTGATTGCCTGCACCTCGTGCATACCTTCGCAGGAGTTGCGCAGCTCGGTCCAGCGCGTGAGGTAGTCGCGAGTCGACTCTGTGGGCCCTTGGACGCACAAGGAGAGCTGTTGGGGCTTGGGAGCCCGCTTGTAGGTGCTGGTGAAGTTGTGGATGAAGGCCTCGGTGAAATCAACCCAGCTGTTGATGCTGCGGGGCTTCAGGATGTTAAGCCACGTTCGGGTAGTGCCCTGGAGCATGAGTGGGACGTACTTCACGGCAACACGCTTGTTGCTGTTCGCTATGCTGACGGCTGTCGAGTAGTCGACCAGCCAATCCTTCGGCTTCACGGAGCCGGTGTACTTGGGCATATCTCGAGGGAGGGTGAACCCTTTGGGAAAGGGCTCATCCCTGACTCGTGGGCCGAAACAGGGCGGGCCTAGCGCGTCCTCTTCTTCTAGCGCCAGGGATCGGTTGAGGCGGTCGATCCGATGGCGGGCGTCGTTCTCTCCGACTCCCTCTCGGCGGCCAAGGCGGTCGCCGAGTGTCGGGTGCGTGACAGGCGGCGGAGTGGGATATCTTGCTCCGCGAGGCAGAGGAGGCGGATGATCACCTCGGCGCTCCACCGCTCGAGGGCGGCCATCTTTGTCACGCTCGATGGAAAGGCGAGTCCGGCTCCGGCTGGCCACCGGCTCGTTGCCTCGTCTTCCGTGGGCGCCACTAGTCGGTGTTCGGGATGTCGCGCCGTGCTCTTGGCGATGGGGCGGCTCTTCATTCCGCAGGGCGGGCTCTTCAGCACGGCAGCCGGCTTCGCGTAACGCGGCAGCCACGTCCACGAGCTGCTGGACTCACTCCGGCATGTGGCGACGCTCGTCACCCTCGTATTTGTCCAGTTCCTGCATCACCGCCTGGGCGGCCCGGATATTCTCTGCAGGCGTGGCATAGACGAGGCGTTCTCGATGGTTCCGCCACGCTGCCGGACAGGGCCGATGCGGCTAGGCCCCCCAGGAGCCGGCGTGCCGCCGACGGTCCGGTCCATCTCGCGCCGATAGGCGTCCGAGAGGCGTCGCATGCTGGCCAGCCGGCCAGCATTTCCGAGAAGCTGGACGGCGTGCCTCCAGCATCTCAGCATCTGCGTCTTCTGGGATGGGCGCCGTCAAGTCCCGCAATGCCGCATCGAGTGGGTCTCGAGTATCTCCATTCGAGCGCTCGCCACTGTTAATGACGAGCACCTCCGTGACGGTGCTCCCGCCGCTGTGCTCGCGAGGAGGCAGCTCGTCGTAGATCACCATGTTGGTGGGGAACGCGTCAAGCGACGCCGTGTTGGAGTTGACGATCATCGGGTCGGTGGAGCCAACAGACTCTAGGTCCACAGCGGGCTCGCTGGTGATGTGAAGCTCATCGAGGAGGCTGACCAGGCGGCTCTCGAGGCAGCCGGTGCCTGCATCGGAGGCCGGCTCATCGGAGAGGTGAATCTCGCCAAGGAAGTCTGCGAGGCAGCTCTCTGCGCAGGCGATCTCCGCGCCATGCAAGGCGTCGAGGCTGACGCCGTCGGGCGTGCTCGGCTGGCTTCTCTCGCTAGGAAGGAGCAAGGTTCCCGTCCAGAGCAGGTCTCTGGGAGATGGTGCACCTCGCCCCATGGTGGGCGCCAAATGTCGGGGGTTGGGTGTGACATATGCCAAAGGATGGCTTATCATGGTGGGAGCGAGTAGAACGTCCCTGGTGCCCGGAAGCGGGATGAGGCATAGACACGAATGCTGGCGTACTTTACCCAGGTTCGTGGCTCTCCTAGGAGATAACACCCTTAGTCCTGCTCTGCGGGGTCTCCGCATGATCGCTAAAGGCACAAGTGATACAAAGTTGCTCCTTGAGCTGTGTGCTAGAGGAAGGAGAAGGCAAGGCTAGCTCTCTCCTGCCCTAGTAAGGTGGCTAGGTCTAATGGGGTGGGAACCCTTTGCATGGGTGCCCTGGGGGTTTATATAGGCCTACCCCCCAGGGGTACAATGGTAATCTGGCCGGCTGCTGGGCCCGGCCGTCAGCGTCTCCGGCCTCCGGCTTCTCTGCCGACTACTGGGGCCTGCTGCCTCATGGGCCCCGCTGACTGGTCTGGTACAGAGCCAAAAGGCCGCTTCCGCTGCTGGCGGGTCTGGTTGGTGGCTGCTCACTATAGCCCTGCTGCTAATGACACTGGCTTGGTCATCTCAGTGTGGCTACAGTCCCTGCCGCCTGGTGGGAGATCACTGTAGCCACACCTGGTCTCATCAGGTTAATGGTGCACGGGCTTCGAGGGAGGGGACGGCCGCCTGCTAGAGGCCGGCCCTCCTCCGGTCCGTCTGGTTCGGCATGCGCTGTCTTCTAGGATGACACTGCCTGGTAGGGCCCGCATCCTGCGGGCCGTCCTGGCAGGCCGTCGTGGGGAGCAGGGCTCCACCTGCCCAGAGTGAGGTCAAGGGAGAGTGGCAACAGTGCCACGTCGCGTGGAGATCTTCGCCCGTACGGGACACTGTGTGGGGACCCCGACTCGTAAGTCGTGATCACCGAATGCACGTGTACAGTGATCCCAGAGATCAATGCTCACTGAACACACAGAAGCTGAATAACAAGAGTCTTACATCCATACATACCGTTTTACACAAGTAGGACCATTATGGTCAAGTCTTGAGTATATCATCGCAGCGGAAATCTTCATCGACAACTTGGACCCATGCCATCTGCCTTAACCCTACATGCATTCTGACTGGGAAGCGTCCTAGCTCGCATGTTCGTCTCCAAAGGATTCTTCTTCGAACTCCGGTTCTTCCATGCCTGGTCAATTAAATAACCAGTGGCAAGCCAATGAGTACTTTGAATGTACTCGCGAGCAACCCATGTTTTGGTCCAAGATGTAACAATACATGATATAGGTAAATTTTTGCAGAAAGCTAGTTTTGAGTGCAATGACATGTTCAACAATTTGTAAGACATGCATCAGGAGAATTCAAGTAACCATGAGGACATGTTACTGATATCAACATAAATAGAGTGGGCACCAACCCAACTCAATCATGTCAAGTCCTTTGACTTGACCCGAGTAGTTTTATCAACTCACACACACACGGTTGTAAAACTCTGGACATAGTCTAAGCAGCACCGCCCAACTGTCCTTGACCGTGGACACGGCTATTCGAATAGTTTTACACTCTGCAGAGGTTGCACACTTTACCCACAAGATCCGGGGAACTTCCGTGTCGTCCACGAACCGCGATACCTCAAGTACCCGGGGTAAGCACCCGATCACTACCTTTCCCTAGACGACACTAACATGGAGTCCACTCGATTGGTAGTAACCCCCGTGCCTAACATTTCACATTATAAAGTTGTGGAGCCTCGCTCCCATATTCATCACATACCACAAGCACGGGGTACCAACGGTGTGTCCGGTGCCCTGTGAAAACAGTCATGGCCGCCCTACCTGGCACGACCCCGTCCCGAGAGAGCGCACCAACAACTGTCCCATCACTAGTAATGCGGGCTCCAAGCTAGTATCGGTCTAGGTAATCAATAATTCCCTTTCCCATATAAGGGTAGAGTGGTTGCGCATGTAAGGTTGGGACAGTCGACAAATCTTAAATCTAATCTGTTTTCGAAAACAACACACACTTGCCTCGGTACACCACTTCGTCATCAAGTGGTTACCCATCTCATCATCTCCCTCGGGCATAAGTGGCACCCGACGAGGTTTTCGAAAAAGTCTTTTGAAAATGCTTTGTCTCCTTCACCATGCATATACCCGTCCCTTTTTGCGTAGCATCTACTTTAGCATCCTATCTACTCCCACCAGCAAAACCCTCATAAGAAGGTAGGGTCATGCACAATGCAAGTATCAACGAGGAAGTACGGTGGCAAACCATCAAAGTGGTTACTACCTCATCATGATTTCGTTGCAACAACAATATGGTGCTATATGACATGCATAAAAAGGGTTTCATAGACATGGTCAAAGGGCTGCTTGCCTGGTTCATCAGAGTCTTGAAATCTTCTGGTCCTTCTCCAAATACTCCGTCTACTTCATCAACTAACGCTGGAAACAATCACAATAAGCAACACAACAAGGCAAAATAAAAGTGCTCTAAAAATATGGATTTGACTTTTATGGAACATCTCTAGTTATATGAAGAATAACCAGAGTGGTTTCATTGGAATTGGATCAGTGGATATCACTGAACATTTTGATATGATGGAACCAAGGGGTTTATGGGTTTGCAAGAAGTGTCCAGAAATATATATTTAGAAAATGAGCAAAGGCACCCATTTAACAAATCATGATTTTAGAAGCATCTAGGAGTTAGTTTCACTGGATTTGGAGTTCAAATGAATTCCCTATGAATTTGCAAAGTTGACAAATATGAAGAAATGGCTCATTATATTGTGGGGTACAGAAAGTATTAAGAAAAATGTTCACAAACTAAGTTATGAACTTAGAAGCGTCTAGGAATTTGAATCATGGCATTTGGATCAATCTTGAGCTCTCTGTGATTTTATAAAGTTCATCACAGAAATAGGAAAAATAGGATTTGATAAATATTTGTGAAGAAAAGGTCTCTGGAAAAATGTGCAAATAGCACCATGTGATAGATCATGAATTTATGAACCACTAGAAATTTGAATCATCAAATTTGGAGCTCTGTTGATTTATTTATGGATTTTTGAAGTTGACTGGAAAAAGAAAAAGACAAAGGATTTACCGAAACGGGCTGGATCTGGGCGGCGGCGGCACGCACTGGTCGAGACTTAGTGGGGCAGCGCACTGGGCCTGGCCCAGCCTCTTGTGCGCGCCCGCTGGGAGGCCACGTCGAAGGCGGCTTCGTGGGGTGCGCATCCACACAGGGGAGGCGGATCCGGCCGAAGCCGTTTCCACTTAAACGGACGGGGCCCGCCCACCGGGTCACTGACGAGCGGGGCCCGGTGCTCTGGCCGTCTCCTACCTCCCGCTCGAACAGAGCAGAGGCAGGGGAGGCGAGGCCGAGCGGGTGCCAGCGCTTCCCCCGGGCGGCACGGGCCACCTCCGGCGGTGCCCGGCACACCGGCAGACTCAGCGCGCCGCAGCGCACCCATCCAGGAGCTTCACGCCCGCGGGGGAGCCCGGGAAGAGGGGGAGCTTCGGGTGCGGCAGACCGGGGCGTCGTCAAAGATGGACTTGACGCCACGGCCTCCGGGATGTGTAAATGGAGAGCGGGAGTGCTCCGTGGTGGTTGCGGTGATGCAATGACCCCCACAGGTGGAGAGGAGGGGGCTCGGACGACGTGGATTTAAGCGATGGCCGGCGGCTCGGCTCCGGCCATGGACGAGGTTCGAGGGCGCGAGGAGGGGAGTGGGTCGGTCCAGGGGGTGCACGGGAAGGAGAGAGAGCCAAAGGAGTAGAGGGAGGGCTCGGGGGTGGCCTTATGTAGCCGACCCGTGGCTCACCGTGGACGTGGCGCACGGGTGGCCACGACAACGGCTCGGGCGGCCAGGGGAGAGAGCGAGGGGTTGTCTTCGGTGCCCGTGGGGGTGGTGTAGGGCGCCGGGAAGGGAGAGATGGAGCGGGGCAAGCTCCGGGCGGAGCCACGAGCTTGCACACGCATTGGCGGGCTCGGGCGGCTCTGGGCACGCGCGACACGGGCAGGACAGAGAGGGGAAGGAGGGGGCTAGCCTGGTGGCGTGTTGCGGATGTTGAGGCACCTCGACTGGCGCAAGGGGGAGGCTCGAGGTGGTCGGGAGATGATGCGTCAACGGTCGGGAGCATGCTGACGCGCTCCAGAGCGTGTCTTTGGCCGGCATGACATGCCTTTTTGCGAAATGGGTGCGGCCACTTGTGTCTGGAAGCTGCAGGGGGAAGTAAACAATGGGAAAGTGGCATTGGATGCCCTGTAACATGCCAGGAGTGACAGAGAGAGAGATGAGAAAGGGAGGGGAAAGTGGCTGTCCAGAGAAGAAAAATGGATCCCTGCCCCCCTTCATCATTGCCTCTCGGGCAGGGAAGCACACCAGAGGTAGAGGGGGACTAGGAGGGGCTGTGGTAAAAATGAGAAGTCATGGAGATTAGTGGAAGGGGTCAAAGTGGTGTTTTTAGAAAAAAGGCAGAAGGTGTTTGTTGTTGATTTGGGCAAGTAAATGAACTCCTCTTGTCATGAGTCTTGACAGGGTCAAATGGTATGATAAAATAAGAGGTTCCACCAATATTGAGTCCATTCGGGCAAAATTGCCAATGTAACTTTTGTAAATGCTAGAGATCAACAGAAATGGACTTCCCAAGATTTAGTCATGCATAACTATTCTCCTTGATGCACCACTTGGTGTAGTGTCATCATTTGAGATTCTGAACATGACCACAAAAGTTGAGATCAAAAGGAGAAAGTTTCCAATGTAGAGTTGTTCAAATTTGGTTCTGGACAGGAAGGGTTTTGGGGCACTTTGATCAAGTTAACTTGTTCTCCAACTTGTGCCATTTGGTATAGATGAATGATTAGACCATTTGAGCATGTTCACAAGGTTTGAGAACATTTGGACATGTTTGGCAATGTAAAGTTTCTCAAACTTCAAAATGGACAGAAATGGTTTTGAGGGGATTTGATGATGTTATATTGTTCTCCAAGTCATGAGACTTGGCAAGATCATCTAATATGTCATATGTGACATGATAGAACTTTCTTGGAATTGTTGGAGAATATTTCCTTTGTGAATATTTCAAAATCTTGAAATATCCAGAAAGGGTTTTTGAGGGATTTGACCAATATTTTGAACATGAACATGTGTTGAAACTCTTATATATGGACAATATATGTCCTATGAGTTTCCCTAAATTTTGTCAAATATTTTTGAAGCAATAAAATAATTTTTCCCTATTAAAGACCATTTCTGGCCTTAAGAAAAAGCTTTTAAATAAAATAGGAGAATAACTTTCAAAATTATTTTTTTGTGTTTTCTGGGTATCCTATATCTAATAGGAGTCAAATATATTTTTGGAAAGATTTTTACTGCCCTTAATTAAGTACTTGCAGTGCAAACCTCAATTCAGGGGTTTTTGAAAAACTAATTTTTGAAAATACTATTTAGCCAAATTATTTTTGCAAGAAATTATTTTTATGTCCTATACACATGGCATGATCATTGGGAAAGGTTTTTGGATCAAGGAGAAGGAGTATAAGAGTTGGAGGATTTATTGTATTTTTAGAGCACTTGCAAACAATAGACAAAACCAATCAAGGCAAGGTCCAAAGCACTCAAAAGTTTTTGTCAAACCACATTTTATCATGATTGTTAGCTTAAGTGTAGTGGCATGAAAATTAGGGTGTGACAGACCTACCCCCCTTACAAGAATCTCGTCCCCGAGATTCCCAAACTAGGCGTGGAAAGGAATATGAAAACTGGATCTAGGGTAGTCTTCAAGTCCTCATGTTGCTTCTGCTTCCGTGTAGTGCTCCATTGAGCTTGAAGTACTTGATGGTGTGGCTTCGTGTATGATGCTCTTCTTGATCCAGGTTGATAATGGGTAGCTCGCGTTAGGTTAGATTGGGCTATGGGTCGATGGCTCAGTGGTCAATGCCCTTGTAGAGATCGGGCAAGTTAGGAAGTTGGAAACACTTCCGGGGCTGTGATGCATGGAAAGCATTGTGCACATCAGGTAACCCAGGTGGCAACTCCAGCTGGTAATTGTCTTCTCTTCGTCTCGTAGTTATCTCAGAGGGGGTTGTTAAATCTTGGAGTGATCTTGAAGGGGGCCGATGAATCTTGGTGTGGGTCTCCTTGTCATGGAAATGCTTGGTTCCTTAGAGAGAAGTGACCTGTAGATACACCTCGTCTTCGACGCGGAGGTTTACTTCTTTGACGATGGTGGTTGTTCTTCCTCCTTGGCATGGCGGTCTTCGAATGTTCCTGGACTAGCTGAACGGCTCTTTTTCCGTCTTCGGGTGAACAAGTAGGCCAGCAAATATAGATGACAATCAACCTGTCCAAGTACTCCATGAAGACTTGTTCATGGGGTACATAAAGTGGGATGGGGCATTGATGGTGGTCACGGTTGAGTTTTGGCCAAGGTCTTCTCGACCTAGAGTCAAGCCCATGGTCATGATCCGACCATGTTGTGGCTTGGTAGGGCTTAAGGGTTTCGAGGATTCTAGTGTGCGAGTGGGTGTTTATCATCCCACCCTTGAGCACGGTTTCTGAGATGCCAATAGTCTATCTAGTCCTTTAAACAAATCATATTATATCACCAATAGCATCATTTTGCATAGGTCAACTCCAATCATCACTCATGTGATTTATATCCTCATGGCTCCCGAGAGGAGGTCTAACAAAATCATATATGTCTACAATCCCCAAACTCATATGTATGTCTACCCCTAAAAATCCATCGGTAGAACATATAAGCCGCTAAGCTTGAACATGACAATCCAAGTGCTCAGCCTGTTCTTCCAAGCTCTAAGATAAAGCACCACTATCCTAAGGAAACACGTCGTATGCCACTCCAAAATCTTGTTTCCTTCCTATGAATCAACTCCAACAACCCGTTAACTTCCATTAATCACTACATAATCCATTAATTCTACAAATCCAACACCTATGCTGGTGTTCCACATGATCTCCTAAAGTCCTTATAATCCCCAAATACTTGAAAAGGCTATCTCTAATATAGTCAGTCCACCAATTCCCATTACCATGGTCGAGTAATACTCCAAGGTCAAGCTCATAAAGATGCCTAAATAAACTCCGACAATTAGTCCAATCTCCTAGCTTATTGTCCACCGAGAATGGTATCATGATCGAGATCATCAGTCTAAATCCAATTTACTCCGAACCATGTAGACATACTCAGCATCTATATTCTACTAGAATTAGCTACTTAAATCCAAATCTTGTGTCCAACGAGAATCCCTACATGTTCCCCCAAGTCATTTACGTAATATCAACTGTCTCCTATCAATATCCCATGGCTAAGTTAAATCCAAAAACTTCCAAGAATTCTAGCTTGCGAACACAATTATCCTACTAAATCCAATTTACTCAGGGGTAATGAAAGCTATGCTAATCTATACTCATGATCCCACCAAGTTCATCTACCAGCATCAAAGCCTCATAATCCAGCAAATAGTCTCATATAATTCCTCAAGTCATTGATATAAACTCATCAAGTCATTTGTCCTCTATCCCTATATCCTCAAATTGGTCCTCCTTATGGCATCGTCAGTTCTGGTTCTATCTTAGGAAGATAATGTGCTCGTTCACTACGTCCACTAGTTCCATAATGAACCCAGTGATAAGCAAGGCCTACTGTAGCTTAACTTGTTCTCTTGTGATTCTGTAGGTTAAGCTCAGGGTTAAGGTTTCGAGCTGGGGTATCTCGTGAAGTCTCGAAGGGTCTAGGAATGGGTTTCTAATCTTGAGGGTTAAACATAATTCTACAGGGTTGCATTTGGTCGAGGAGGTTGTAGAAAAAGTCTTCAGTGCTGGTTGGTTGCCAAAGTAGAATCCTTGGTGTACCTTGTCTTGCCGGTCTTCAGTTGAGGATAGAGGGATGAGAGGGAAAAGTAGTATAGATGGGGATGCCTAAAGGGGGTCCTATAGTGCAAGTGCAAACAACAAGTGCTAAAAGGGCCAAACACAAGCATTAAGATAAGGAAGGTGATATAGTCACGTACTTGTTGCCTAGGGCAGAAGTGCGACTTATATCAAAACACAAACAAATAAAAACAAGCAACACACAATCATGGTTCTATTCGAACCATCATACGGACTTGACTGCGCATAGGGGGTACACGACTCATCCTACCCTAGGGGTTCTCGGACTCAGTAGTCGTGCCTTGTGCCTCATGCAGTCTTCTGAGTTTTCCTCAGGTGTTGCTACGTCTCTTGTAGTTGTTCGATGGAACAATCCGGATTGAGCCTGAAGATTCTTCAACAACTTCTCGCCTGTTGAAGTGATGGGGTGAAGGTGGATCCTCGTAACTGGCATTGACTTGGTCTTCTATTGTCTTCTTAATCACGACGATCCCTTTTTGTCTTCTAAGCCGTCGATGGTACCAGGTAGGTAATCCTTTATGCAATGACATTATCAAGGCGTAATAGAGGTCCATCATGTCGGTTACATTGATGACAACATCGACACCAAGAGCGGGGGATGATGAGAACCGTTTTCCTGCTCACTATAGTGAGGCGGACCAAATGGCTAGGTTCCCATCCACCGGTGGTTGCTGATACAACAACGGTAGTGACAGGGTTACTCTATTAGCGATGTATATCATGATCTTGCATATCCTATGCCCTGATCATCGTAGGCTAAGGTTGCATCATCTTGGGGCAGTGTCAAGGGTGTCATCATCTCCTGGGTCTTCAAGCCCTCATTCCTTGAGGATATATCTTCTGTTGGTATTGTCTTGTTGTGATGTCGCCAATCTTGTGTTCAGGAGATGTGGGTGAAGGTCTGGCAAGGCATCTTCCTTCAAGATTATCCACGAGGATTACAAGGAATCCAGTGGTCAGGGGCATAAGGGTTCTAGCGACCAAAGGTTTTGAAGGGGAAGAGATTAATAAGGAAAGTATACCTTAGTTTTCGAAAAACTGAGAAGGGAAGAGAAGTATAGATAGTTTTGAAAACTAGTAGTAGTTTTGGAAATAGTTTTACCCTAACTAACGACCATGCTAACTAAGGCTTCCTACAGTCAGGATGGCTCTGATACCAGCTCTGTGGGGATCCCGACTCATAAGTCGTGATCACCAAATGCACGTGTACAGTGATCCCAGAGATCAATGCTCACTGAACACACAGAAGCTGAATAACAAGAGTCTTACATCCATACATACCGTTTTACACAAGTAGGACCATTATGGTCAAGTCTTGAGTATATCATCACAGCGGAAATCTTCATCGATAACTTGGACCCATGCCATCTGCCTTAACCCTGCAGGCATTCTGACTGGGAAGCGTCCTAGCTCGCATGTTCGTCTCCAAAGGATTCTTCTTCGAACTCCGGTTTTTCCATGCCTGGTCAATTAAATAACCAGTGGCAAGCCAATGAGTACTTTGAATGTACTCGCAAGCAACCCATGTTTTGGTCCAAGATGTAACAATACATGATATAGGTAAATTTTTGCAGAAAGCTAGTTTTGAGTGCAATGACATGTTCAACAATTTGTAAGACATGCATCAGGAGAATTCAAGTAACCATGAGGGCAGGTTACTGATATCAACATAAATAGAGTGGGCACCAACCCAACTCAATCATGTCAAGTCCTTTGACTTGACCCGAGTAGTTTTATCAACTCACACACACACGGTTGTAAAACTCTAGACATAGTCTAAGCAGCACCGCCCAACTGTCCTTGACCGTGGACACGTCTATTCGAATAGTTTAACACTCTACAGAGGTTGCACACTTTACCCACAAGATCCGGGGAACTTCCGTGTCGTCCACGACCCGTGATACCTCAAGTACCCGGGGTAAGCACCCGATCACTACCTTTCCCTAGACGACACTAACATGGAGTCCACTCGATTGGTAGTAACCCACGTGCCTAACATTTCACATTATAAAGTTGTGGAGCCTCGCTCCCATATTCATCACATACCACAAGCACGGGGTACCAACGGTGTGTCCGGTGCCCTGTGAAAACAGTCATGGCCGCCCTACCTGGCATGACCCCGTCCCGAGAGAGCGCACCAACAACTCTCCCGTCACTAGTAATGCGGGCTCCAAGCTAGTATCGGTCTAGGTAATCAATAATGCCCTTTCCCATATAAGGGTAGAGTGGTCACGCATGTAAGGTTGGGACAGCTGACAAATCTTAAATCTAATCAATTTTCAAAAACAACACATACACTTGCCTCGGTACACCACTTCTTCATCAAGTGGTTACCCATCTCATCATCTCCCTCGGGCATAAGTGGCACCCGACGAGGTTTTCGAAAAAGTCTTTTGAAAATGCTTTGTCTCCTTCACTATGCATATACCCGTCCCTTTTTGTGTAGCATCTACTTTAGCATCCTATCTACTCCCACCGGCATAACCCTCATAAGAAGGTAGGGTCATGCACAATGCAAGTATCAATGAGGAAGTACGGTGGCAAACCATCAAAGTGGTTACTACCTCATCATGATTCCGTTGCAACAACAATATGGTGCTATATGACATGCATAAAAAGGGTTTCATAGACATGGTCAAAGGGCTGCTTGCCTGGTTCATCAGAGTCTTGAAATCTTCTGGTCCTTCTCCAAATACTCCGTCTACTTCATCAACTAACGCCGGAAACAATCACAATAAGCAACACAACAAGGCAAAATAAAAGTGCTCTAAAAATATGGATTTGACTTTTATGGAACATCTCTAGTTATATGAAGAATAACCAGAGTGGTTTCATTGGAATTGGATCAGTGGATATCACTGAACATTTTGATATGATGGAACCAAGGGGTTTATGGATTTGCAAGAAGTGTCCAGAAATATATATTTGGAAAATGAGCAAGGGCACCCATTTAACAAATCATGATTTTAGAAGCATCTAGGAGTTGGCTTCACTGGATTTGGAGTTCAAATGAATTCCCTATGAATTTGCAAAGTTGACAAATATGAAGAAATGGCTCATTATATTGTGGGGTACAGAAAGTATTAAGAAAAATGTTCATAAACTAAGTTATGAACTTAGAAGCGTCTAGGAATTTGAATCATGGAATTTGGATCAATCTTGAGCTCTCTATGATTTTCTAAAGTTCATCACAAAAATAGGAAAAATAGGATTTGATAAATATTTGTGAAGAAAGTTCTCTGAAAAAATGTGCAAATAGCACCATGTGATAGATCATGAATTTATGAACTACTACAAATTTGAATCATCAAATTTGGAGCTCTGTTGATTTATTTATGGATTTTTGAAGTTGACTGGAAAAAGAAAAAGACAAAGGATTTACCGAAACGGGCTGGATCTGGGCGGCGGCGGCGCGCATTGGGCGAGACTTAGTGGGCAGCACACTGGGTCTGGCCCAGCCTCTCGCGCGCGCCCGCTGGGAGGCCACGTCGAAGGCGGCTTCACGGGGGTGCGCGTTCACGCAGGGGAGGCAGATCCGGCCGAAGCCATTTCCACTTAAACGGACGGGGCCCGCCCACCGGGTCGCTGACGAGCGGGGCCCGGTGCTCAGGCCGTCTCCTACCTCCCGCTCGAATAGAGCAGAGGCAGGGGAGGCCAGGCCGAGCGGGCGCCGGCGCTTCCCCCGGGCGGCACGGGCCACCTCCGGCGGTGCCCGACACACCGGCGGACTCAGCGCACTGCGGCGCACCCATCCAGGTGCTTCACGCCCGCGGGGGAGCCCGGGAAGAGGAGGAGCTTCGGGTGCGGCAGACCGGGGCGTCGTCGAGGATGGACTTGACGCCACGGCCTCCGGGGTGTGTAAATGGAGAGCGAGAGAGTTCCGTGGTGGTTGCGGTGATGCAATGACACCCATAGGTGGAGAGGAGGGGGCTCGGACGACGAGGATTTAAGCGATGGCCGGCGGCTCGGCTCCGGCCATGGACGAGGTTGGAGGGTGTGAGGAGGGGAGTGGGTCGGTCCAGGGGGTGCACGGGAAGGAGAGAGAGCCAAAGGAGTATAGGCAGGGCTCGGGGGTGGCCTTATGTAGCTGACCCGTGGCTCCCCGTGGACGTGGCGCACGGGTGGCCACGGTAACGGCTCGGGCGGCCAGGGGAGAGAGCGAGGGGTTGTCTTCGGTGCCCGTGGGGGTGGTGTAGGGCGCCGGGAAGGGAGAGATGGAGCGGGGCGAGCTCCGGGCGGAGCCACGAGCTCGCACACGCATTGGCGGGCTCGGGCGGCACTGGGCACGCGCGGCACGGGCAGGACAGAGAGGGGAAGGAGGGGGCCAGCCTGGTGGCTTGTTGCGGACATCGAGGCACCTCGACTGGCGCAAGGGGGAGGCTCAAGGTGGTCGGGGGTCGATGCGTCAACGGTCGGGAGCACGCTGACGCGCTCCAGAGCGCGTCTTTGGCCGGCATGACATGCCTTTTTGCGGAATGGGCGCGGCCACTTGTGTCTGGAAGCTGCAGGGGGATGTAAACAATGGGAAAGTGGCATTGGATGCCCTGTAACATGTCAGGAGTGAGAGAGAGATGAGAAAGGGAGGGGAAAGTGGCTGTCCAGAGAAGAAAAATGGATCCCTGGCCCCCTTCAGCATTGCCTCTCGGGCAGGGAAGCACACCAGAGGTAGAGGGGGACTAGGAGGGGCTGTGGTAAAAATGAGAAGTCATGGAGATTAGTGGAAGGGGTCAAAGTGGTGTTTTTAGAAAAAAGGCAGAAGGTGTTTGTTGTTGATTTGGGCAAGTAAATGAACTCCTCTTGTCATGAGTCTTGACAGGGTCAAATGGTATGATAAAATAAGAGGCTCCACCAATATTGAGTCCATTCGGGCAAAATTGCCAATGCAACTTTTGTAAACCCTAGAGATCAACTGAAATGGACTTCCCAAGATTTAGTCATGCATAACTATTCTCCTTGATGCATCACTTGGTGTAGTGTCATCATTTGAGATTCTGAACATGACCACAAAAGTTGAGATCAAAAGGAGAAAGTTTCCAATGTAGAGTTGTTCAAATTTGGTTCTGGACAGGAAGGGTTTTGGGGCACTTTGATCAAGTTAACTTGTTCTCCAACTTGTGCCATTTGGTATAGATGAATGATTAGACCATTTGAGCATGTTCACAAGGTTTGAGAACATTTGGACATGTTTGGCAATGTAAAGTTGCTCAAACTTCAAAATGGACAGAAATGGTTTTGAGGGGATTTGATGATGTTATATTGTTCTCCAAGTCATGAGACTTGGCAAGATCATCTAATATGTCATATGTGACATGATAGAATTTTCTTGGAATTGTTGGAGAATATTTCCTTTGTAAATATTTCAAAAGCTTGAAATATCCAGAAAGGGTTTTTGAGGGATTTGACCAATATTTTGAACATGACCATGTGTTGAAACTCTTATATATGGATAATATATGTCCTATGAGTTTCCCTAAATTTTGTCAAATATTTTTGAAGCAATAAAATAATTTTTCCCTATTAAAGACCATTTCTGGCCTTAAGAAAAAGCTTTTAAATAAAATAGGAGAATAACTTTCAAAATTATTTTTTTGTGTTTTCTGGGTATCCTATATCTAATAGGAGTCAAATATATTTTTGGAAAGATTTTTACTGCCCTTAATTAAGTACTTGCAGTGCAAACCACAATTGAGGGGTTTTTGAAAAACTAATTTTTGAAAATACTATTTGGCCAAATTATTTTTGCAAGAAATTATTTTTATGTCCTATACACATGGCATGATCATTGGGAAAGGTTTTTGGATCAAGGAGAAGGAGTATAAGAGTTGGAGGATTTATTGTATTTTTAGAGCACTTGCAAACAACAGACAAAACCAATCAAGGCAAGGTCCAAAGCACTCAAAAGTGTTTGTCAAACCACATTTTATCATGATTGTTAGCTTAAGTGTAGTGGCATGAAAATCAGGGTGTGACACACTGTGGCCACGCTGACCCCAAGATTCGGAGGTGAGGGCTTCACTGTTGCCACACCCCGTCTCGTCCTTTTGATGGGGGCACAAACTCTAAGGGTGCGCTGTGGCCGCCTGCTAGATGCCGTCTTCCATAGAGGCCGGCCGGCTGGAGCCGGCCGCTAGTGATTTCATCTGCTGGTGGTTGGCCGCCCTCTAGCAGCCGGCCGTTGGGCTAGCCGGCCCCTGGAGGGCGGAGCTTCGGCCTGGGGCGCAGCAAGGCGGAGCCGGCCCAAGGTCTTGATAAATTCAGGGACTCGGGTGAGCCTACCCGTGGCCCACTACTACGACAGCATCCAACTCGCTTGCTCACGAAGACCTAGGGCAATTTGAGGAAGCCCATCATTGGAATATACAAGCCAAGTTCTATAATGAAAAACTCCCACTTAGTATATGAAAGTGACAACATAGGAGACCCTCTATCATGAAGATCATGGTGCTACTTTGAAGCACAAGTGTGGAAAAAGAGATAGTAGCATTGTACCTTCTCTCTTTTTCTCTCATTTTATTTTTATTTTTTTATTTTTTTCTTTGGCCTTTCCTTTTTTGGCCTTTCTCTTTTTTTCTCTTTTTTTTTCTTTTTGTAAAGTCCGAAGTCTCATCCTGACTTGTGGGGGAATCATAGTCTTCATCATCCTTTCCTCACCGAGACAATGCTCTAATAATGAAGACCATCACACTTTTATTGATTTACAACTCAAGAATTACAACTCAAAGCTAGAACAAGATATGACTCTATATGAATGTCTCCGGCGGTGTACCGGGATATGCAATGAATCAAGAGCGACATGTATGAAAATTATGAAGGTGGCCTTTCCACAAATACAATGTCAACTACATGATCATGCAAAGAGCAATATGACAATGATGAAGTGTGTCATAGTAAACAGAACGGTGGAAAGTTGCATGGCAATATATCTCGGAATGGCTATGGAAATGCCATAATAGGTAGGTATGGTGGCTGTTTTGAGGAAGGTAAATAATGGGTGCATGATACCGGCGAAAGTTGCGCGGTATAATAGAGGCTAGCAAAGTGGAAGGATGAGTGAGAGTATATCCATGGACTCACATTAGTCGTAAAGAACTCATATACTTATTGCAAACGTCTACTTGCCCTCGAAGCAAAGTACTACTACGCATGCTTCTAGGGGAAGGGTTGGTAGGAGTTAACCATGGCGCGATCCCGACCTCCACTCATAAGGAAGACAATCAAAAGAGCACCTCATGCAACAAATTTGTCACACAACTTTTACCATACGTGCATGCTACGGGACTTGCCAACTTCAACACAAGTATTTCTCAATTTCATAATTGCCCACTAGCATGACCCTAACATTACTACCTCTATATCTCAAAACAATTGTCAAGCATTAAATTGATCATAGCATCCAATTCACTTCCTATTATACTTTTTATTATACCCAACTTGGATGCTCATTGTCGGTGTCAAAACCGGCGGATCTCGGGTAGGGGGTCCCGAACTGTGCGTCTAGGCGGATGGTAACAGGAGACAAGGGACACGATGTTTTACCCAGGTTCGGGGCCTCTTGATGGAGGTAAAACCCTACGTCCTGCTTGATTAATATTGATGATGTGTATGACAAGAGTGGATCTACCACGAGATCAAGGAGGCTAAACCGTAGAAGCTAGCCTATGGTATGATTGTTGTAATGGTTGTTGTGTCCTACGGACTAAAACCCTCCCGTTTATATAGACACCGGAGAGGGCTAGGGTTACACAGAGTCGGTTACAATGGTAGGAGATCTACATATCCGTATCGCCAAGCTTGCCTTCCACGCCAAGGAAAGTCCCGTCCGGACACGGGACGGAGTCTTCAATCTTGTATCTTCGTAGTCTTGGAGTCCGGCGGACGATGATAGTCCGGCTGTCCGGACACCCCCTAGTCCAGGACGCCCTCAGTAGCCCCTAAACCTGGCTTCAATGACGATGAGTCCGGTGCGCATAATGTTCGGAATTGCAAGGCGGGTTCCTCCTCCGAATAATCCATAGAAGATTGTGAACACCAAGATAGTGTCCGGCTCTGCAAAATGAATTCCACACTCCACCGTAGAGAGAATATTATGTACACAAGTTCAATCTGCTGACGTATCTTGTAGCATGACGTCACGCCACTACCAAGCCTTTACTTGAATCGTTTTTTATTATACCACCTCAGCGCGTCTAGCGAAGCGGTTTTCTTGGCACGTCTTGTCGAAGCAGAGATCGTGTTCCCCTTATTCCGGGATTCTCATCAATATGGACGTGGGTAACCCAACCGCACCATTGATGGTGGTGCTTGGGAGATAAGCGAGTTTTACCAGGCCGGTGGGGACGTATAGTCTTCGTCCGCCTATATATAAGGGGATAAGGATCCGCCTTTTCACCTACGCCTTCTTCCTCCTTTGGTTATCCATCTCCGCGCACTCGAGCTCAAGCGCCCAAGTTCGCGCATCTCGTCTCAACCTTCTCTGACCATGTCCGGAGCGGGAGGTAAATGGTTGGCCTCCACCGTTAAGGAGGAGCACATTGCAAAACTGCGCAGCGCCGGATACCTTTCCGGCGATATCGCGCACCGGCTACCCAACCAGGGGCAGCTCATCCCCACCCCCAGGCCCCATGAGAGGGTCGTATTTCTCCCCCACTTCCTCCGTGGACTGGGCTTTCCACTTCACCCTTTTGTCCGGGGGCTCATGTTCTACTACGACCTGGATTTCCAAGATCTGGCGCCGAACTTCATCCTCAACATCTCGGCGTTCATCGTCGTGTGCGAGGCCTTCCTCTGCATCCAGCCCCACTTCGGCTTGTGGCTCAAGACCTTCAATGTCAAGCCGAAGGTAGTGAAGGGCACACGGGCGGAGTGCGGAGGCGCCATGTTGGGCAAGATGCCCAACGTCCTCTGGTTCGGAGGGGCCTTCGTGGAGTCCGTCAAGGGGTGGCAGTCGGGGTGGTTCTACATCACCGAGCCGCGCAACCCTACGTGGGCGGCGGCCCCCGAGTTCAGATCTGGTATCCCTATGCAGCTCACCTCCTGGAAAGAGAAGGGCTTGCTATGGGGTAGTTCGAAGGAGCTGACGGGACACCAAGCCTGTATCCAGAAGCTGGTGAACAAAAAGCTCAGGCTTGTTAATGTGGTCCAAGTCATGCTCGTCCGCCGGATTCTCCCATGCCAAGAACGGGCATTCAACCTGTGGGAGTTTGATCCGGCACAGCACCAGGCGTTGAGCGGGCTCTTCAACACGACGTATGAAGGCGCCTGGAGGGTGCTGTTTAAGGGCGCCAAAGCCCCCGCATCCGCGACGGAAGATCACGGATTTCACTCGCAGCGTCCAGCTGACGAGGTAAGTGATTCTACCCCTTTACGGGACACTTGTTGTTAATAGTTCGACCCTAAGCGGGTTTCAATCTCCCTTTTCCTTTGACAGGACTGGATGAAGAAGGCGGAGCAGCTCGTCTGCCCGGCTCCCATGCCAGAAAACCCAGTAGACGCCCGTCTAGCGGGTCTACTGGTCCCGGCACCGCATGTGGTGCCGGAGAAGAAGGCCAAGAAGGTGGCCACGAGTACTCGGAAGAGTTCCCGTTTTCAGGTCTCCGACGACTCCGAGGCGGACTCCTCCCCCGAAGATGAGGAGGAGGAAGAAGACTCTCTCCCAGAGGAGGGAGAGAGGAAGAGGAAGGCTTCCCCAACAGGGGAGGCCGAAGGGTCCAAGAGGGGAAGAACTATTCCCCGGACAGCTCTGCCAACACCAACGTTGGCGGCGAAGAGTGGCCTTCAAGGGCCAGGCCTCCGGCGAGGTCGTAAGTATCCGGATTCCTGAATGATTTATAATTTCTCTTTTGTGTCACATAGTGTCCTTCTAATGCCGCATACTGCCTGCAGTCCGGCCGATGATGATCTCCCCGCTTCATCGAGCGGGTCGTTGGCTCCGTCGGATGTGGATTCCATCCCGACTGCCTCGACCCCTCGCGCCGCTGAGGACGCCGAGGTGGGATCCCAGGAAGGGACCCATCAGGAGGAGGCTCCGGAGGCGCCGCAAGGCAGCCTCCGGACTTTACGCCGGACTCCACACCGGAACCCGCAATGGTTCCGGAGTCCGACAGGCGGCCCCTTCGCAAGAAGGGCAAGATCGTGACGCCGGCGGCCTCCGTCCAACCGGAGGCGCCGGACAACTTGCTGGAGGCGCTCAAAGGCACTTCCATCAAGGAAGAACACCGCACTATCATGAGTGCGGTGATTCAGAAGGTTCAGCTCGCCAAGAGCGGGCTGACCGAAGCCTGCAGTAGCCTTCTAACAGGCTTTGAGGTAAGAAGTTAAAATTATGTAATGTAATACCGCATAGACAGTAGCCCCTGATGCTCAGTTCGGTGTTCGGAAAGAAAAGCTGGACTGAGGATCTAAAAAGATATACGCAGGGTTGCTAAAAAGTATGTCAATATGGGTTTGCAGGCTGCGCTGCTGACCTCTGCCGCACTGACTGCGGAGGTCGGTGCATTGAAGCAGGATCTCGAGCGGTCCGAGCAAGAGCTCGGCCGTGCCAAGAAGCAGCTCGAGGACAAAGAAGGTGAGTAACACCACTTTGAATAGTTACCTTACAGAAAAGGATTTAGGTTGCAATAAAAATAACAAGGATAACGTGGGTACTGCAGGGGCCACGAACGAGGTGGCAACCCTGAAGGAGGCTGTGTCCGCGGCCGAACGCAATGCGGCCGCGGAACGGGCAGAGCGAGAGAAGCAGGAGGCGCGGGTGGCAGAAGTGCGGCAAGAGCTCCAGGCTCTCATGGAAAAGCATGAGAGTTTGGAGCGCGACTCAAAGACTCGAGAGTCCGAGCTTGCCTCGGCTCTCGAAAGTGCCAAAGCCGCCAAGGCCGAGGCCCATAAGGCCCTTCAGGAGGTTGAGGATGTGAAGAAAATAGCGGCGGGTAAGGCATTTTTCATGCAAAGCAAGCATGTTAATGTAAACTACCTGACACTTACCCGAATTCGGAGCTCTCCAGGGGCGTTCGCAGATCTGCCTCACAGTGTATCCGATGCCGCCGCATTCTACCGTGGCAAGGAGGGGAGCTCGACGGAGAAGGTCTTCTGGTCTCAGTATGCTGAGGCCGGCCTTCCGGTGCCCCCTAGTGACCAGCTGAAGCAGCTGGTCGAGCTCCACAAGGTAGCCGAGCAGGCCATGAAGGGCCTCATAGTCCAGCTGTGGCCTGGAGAGGCCATGCCTGGGAGCTACTTCGGCATCGTGCGGCGGCTGGTGGATGCGTGCCCCTGGGTGGAGGTCATCAAGCGCTCCGCTTGTATTGAAGGCGCTCGTCGGGCCCTTGCCCATGCAAAGGTGCACTGGGGCAGGCTGGATGCGGAGAAGCTTATCACTGACGCGCCGCCAGCGGGCAAGGAGTATCGTACGCCCGAGATGTACTATAAGACTAACCTGAAGGGTGCCCGCAAGATTGCGGATGAGTGCCCCAGAGATGTAATTATTGAGTAGACTCGCTATGTATTATCCTGTGCGCTGAAAACTTTGTTCATATGCGCTAAGCAACGCTTGTTTGATTTAAAATATTACCTTCTGTGCGGCCGTTTATAAAATCTGAGAGATGGCAAGTCGTCGGCTTCAGCCCCAAGCCACGAGTGATGGGGTGTTCGGGATAAATTTGAGCACTCTTGTTCCCATTCTTGGGTCCATCTAGGGAGGCGCTCAACACAACGAACAAGGCAACCGGACTTATAATGCTTGAACACTCTCACTTAGCCATAGAATTCTATAATTTTAAATTTCGGCGAAGGCCCTAGTATTCGGAAGACCGAGTTCGGAGCGCTATCCATGCCTTGGCCGGACATTATCCGGTTCTTCGCTTTAAGCGGCATAAGTGTTTAAGGACTCGAAAAGACCTCTCGAACAGCGACCAGTCTCTCGCCTTATCATGATAGTCAGTTTTAGCTTTCTCCACTGAGGCGCTCGCCCAGCTCAACCGGGGCGCAATCGCAGTGGTTCTCCCAGTGCCACCTTAGCCGACAGAACGGAACGTAAGGTACCAAAACGTGGGAGCCGGGCAAACCCAACTATTGACCCAAGACATGATTCGGAGCCGATTCATATAATGCTATAAGTTCGGGGTGCCGCACTTGTGAAAGTGTTCGGACTTATCACACCATAATGCGGGGAACATAAGCCCCTAGCGTATTCGGCCGTACCAAAATATACGGGTGCAAGATGTCATTAGTGAACATATATGTAAAGTAATGCAATAACAGGCAAAAAGTGCTGCATTATTTATTCAAGGAATTCTGCTATGAGTGCGGAATGATACAAATAGTGCGGTAAGCAAGGGATTGGACTAATTAAACATGTCCCCCTCCAGGGGTGGGCTGCGGACTGGTGTATATGATTTAATGCTCGTAATGGAGACCACCTGAGTGTTCGTCTCAACCTTTTTCCCTCTCTGGCTATTGCATCGGAGTGCGGCGGGTTCGCCGCCAGACAGGGCCTCTGGTGAACGGAGTCCTGTATATACAAAGAAGGAAAATAATGAAAAAGAGCGACACACTTGTGAGCCCCTGGGGTGGTCGAGCCGCACTCTGGGTCTGTTGTGGTCGTGCCCCTCCCCCTAGGCCCATGGTATCTCCAGAGCGTAATGATGTACGCGGAGGGTTGGTCTTGCAGTTAGGCAAGGGCTGGGGTTGGGGCTGCATTGCCACGCGTGCTTGGAACGTGCCAGGTGGTCTTGGTTGATGTTGCTCCGGGCGCGTTTGGCCGTGTCCGGCCGTTTAACGGCCGGACTCGAAAGTTGCCTTAGAAGGCTACTCTGTACTTCTGCCGCGAGAGCTGCTGTATGTTCCTCCGTTCGGAGGGAGCGTTCCGTATTTCCGTTGACCGTGATGACTCCACGAGGGCCTGGCATCTTGAGCTTGAGGTATGCGTAGTGCGGCACCGCATTGAACTTTGCGAACGCGGTTCGTCCGAGCAGAGCATGATAGCCGCTGCGGAACGGGACTATGTCGAAGATTAACTCCTCGCTCCGGAAATTGTCCGGGGATCTGAAGACCACTTCCAGTGTGACTGAGCCTGTACAATTGGCCTCAACACTTGGTATGACGCCTTTGAAGGTCGTCTTTTTAGGTTTAATCCTTGAGGGGTCTATGCCCATCTTGCACACTGTATCCTGATAAAGCAGGTTCAGGCTACTGCCGCCGTCCATCAGGACTCTCGTGAGGTGAAATCCATCGACGATTGGGTCTAAAACCAATGCGGCGAATCCGCCATGGCGGATACTGGTCGGATGGTCTCTTCGATCGAAAGTGATCGGGCAAGAGGACCATGGATTGAACTTAGGGGCGACTGGCTCCATCGCATATACGTCCCTTAGTGCACGCTTCCGCTCCCTCTTGGGTATATGGGTTGCGTATATCATGTTCACCGTCCGCACTTGTGGGGGGAAACCCTTCTGTCCTCTACTGTTCGGCGGTCGGGTCTCTTCCTCGTCGTCGCTGTGCAGCCCCTTGTCGTTGTTTTCGGCAATCAACTTGCCTGCCTGCTTAAATACCCAACAATCTCTGTTGGTGTGGTTAGCTGGCTTTTCGGAGGTGCCATGTATCTGGCATGAGCGGTCGAGTATTCGGTCCAGATTGGACGGACCCGGAGTGGTTCTTTTGAATGGCTTCTTCCGCTGACCGGGTTTAGAGCCTCGGAATCCAGCGTTGACTGCCATATCCTCCTTGTCATTGCCGTTAACGCGGCGTTTATTTTTGCTTCGACGCGACCTGCCATTGTGGTCCTTAGTGTCCGGACTACCAGCATTTTTGCTGAGGTTGTTGCTGCGAGCTAGCCAGCTATCCTCTCCCACACAGAAGCGGGTCATTAATGATGTGAGGGCTGCCATGGATTTCGGCTTTTCCTGTCCTAGGTGCCGGGCTAGCCACTCGTCGCGGATGTTATGTTTGAAGGCTGCGAGAGCCTCTGCATCCGGACAGTCGACAATGTGATTTTTCTTTGTTAAGAACTGTGTCCAGAATTGCCTGGCCGATTCATCTGGCTGCTGGATTATGTGGCTTAGGTCATCGGCGTCTGGTAGCCGCACATATGTGCCCTGGAAGTTGTCGAGGAATGCGGCTTCCAGGTCCTCCCAACACCCAATTGACTCTGCGGGCAGGCTGTTAAGCCAGTGCCGAGCTGGTCCTTTAAGCTTGAGCGGGAGGTATTTGATGGCGTGGAGATCGTCGCCGCGGGCCATATGGATGTGAAGGAGATAATCTTCGATCCAAACCGCGGGGTCTGTCATGCCATCATAGGATTCAATGTTTATGGGTTTAAACCCTTCAGGGATTTGATGATCCATTACTTCGTCAGTGAAGCATAGCGGGTGTGCGGCGCCTCTGTATTGAGCAATATCACGACGTAGCTTAAGGGAGCGTTGTCTGCTGTGTTCGGCCCGGCCGGAGTTGTTGTATCCGGCTCGACGGTATTCGTCGTGGGTCGTGGGGCGCCCATGTGATCCATAGATAGATCTGGATTGTCTTGCCTTGTCCTCCAATATGTCCCGCAAGTCCGGCGCGTTCCCTCGTGGCTTCGTACTTTTCGAGCGATGCTGGGGTACGGTCTTGATGGAAGGCCTGGATGCCTCTCTCTCGTGACCACGGGGTGGTCGGTCGGCCGTATTGTGCGCTGGTGATGAAGGTATATATGCTTCCTCCTCTAATCGGGGGAGCAACTTGCGTTTTGGGTAGCTTTTGGAGGGGCGTTCAAATTCATACTCTTCGGCCGCGAGGACCTCGGTCCATCTGTCGGCCAGCAGGTCTTGATCAGCTTGAAGCTGCTGCTGTTTTTTCTTTAGGCTATTTGCTGTGGCCATTAGCCTGCGTTTGAAACGCTCTTGTTCGACGGGATCCTCGGGCACGATGAATTCATCGTCGTCGAGGCTTGCCTCGTCTCCGGAGGGAGGTATGTAATTATCATCCTCGACCTCTTCGTCTGCCGCTCTCTCGTGAGGGCTTGCTTCTGCATCCTCCTGCGCTGAATCTTGCTGGAGGGGATTGTCTTCGACACTTTCTGGGGTGTTATTATCTCCTGTGCCGGAATCTCCATTCTTGCTGTGGCGGGATTTAGAGCGGCGCCGCTGACGTCGGCGCTTAGGCTGTTTCTTTAAGGAATCAGCCTCAACTGCTTCTTCGCCATCCCCATCTTTTGGGGTGTCCACCATGTATATGTCATATGACGAGGTGGTCTTCCAGTGCCCTGTAGGCGTTGGTTCTTGTTCGTCTCCGGCATCGTCGTCCATACCGTCGATGTCTTCGGAGTCATAGTCTAGCATGTCGGTTAGATCGTCGACAGTGGCTACAAAGTGGGAGGTGGGTGGGCTTTGAGTTTCTTCGTCGTCCGCATCCCAACCATCCTGGCCATAATCTGGCCAGGGCTCTCTGGATAGCGAGAGATGCTTTAGTGTATTTAGAATGTCGCCAAAGGGCGAGTGCTGAAAGATGTCAGCAGCGGTGAACTCCATGATCGGTGTCCAATCGGATTCGATTGGCAGGGGCGCAGGAGGTTCGGAGTCCGGCAGGGAGTCCGGCACCTCGGAGTCATGAGTTTTATAGGGGACAAGGTCAGTGTTCGGCTCCATCGCCGTGGAAATTGCAGCTCCCGAGGAGGTGTCCAGCCACCCATCCTCGAGCTGCGCGATCGGCTCCGGACTATGGGTCGGAGCGGATTCGTGTGCGGCCTCCAAGGCGCTGTCCGGCGGCAGAGTTAGATCATGCCCATCGTGATAGTGCGGCACGCGCGGCTGCAGATCGGATCCATCGAAGATCAAGTCTCCACGGATGTCCGCCGTGAAGTTAAGGCTTCCAAATCTGACCTGACGGCCAGGGGCGTAGCTTTTGATCTGCTCCAGATGGCCAAGTGAATTGGCCCGCAGTGTGAAGCCGCCGAATACGAAGATCTGTCCGGGGAGAAAAGTCTCACCCTGGACGGCGTTGTTGTTGATTGAAGAAGCCATCAAGCCTATCGGTGACGACACAGAGGAACTCTCATTGAAAGCACCAATGTCGGTGTCAAAACCGGCGGATCTCGGCTAGGGGGTCCCGAACTGTGCGTCTAGGCGGATGGTAACAGGAGACAAGGGACACGATGTTTTACCCAGGTTCAGGCCCTCTTGATGGTGTGTATTACAAGAGTGGATCTACCGCGAGATCAAGGAGGCTAAACCCTAGAAGCTAGCATATGGTATGATTGTTGTAATGGTTGTTGTGTCCTACGGACTAAAACCCTCCGGTTTATATAGACACCGGAGATGGCTAGGGTTACACAGAGTCGGTTACAATGGTAGGAGATCTACATATCCGTATCGCCAAGCTTGCCTTCCACGCCAAGGAAAGTCCCATCCGGACACGGGACGGAGTCTTCAATCTTGTATCTTCGTAGTCTTGGAGTCCGGCGGACGATGATAGTCCGGCTGTCCTGACACCCCCTAGTCCAGGACTCCCTCACTCATCATTCTAGGACCAATTTTATAACCATAGCAAATGCCATGCTGTTATAAAAGACTCTCAAAATAATATAAATGAAGCATGAGAGACTAGCAATTTCTTCAAAATTAAGCCACTGCCGTGCTCTAAAAGATATAAGTGAAGCACTAGAACAAAAACTATCAAGCTCAAAAGATATAAGTGAAGCACATAGAGTATTCTAGCAAATTCTAATCAAGTGGGCTTCTCCCAAAAGGTGTGTACAGAAAGGATGCTTGTGGTAAACTAAAAAGCAAAGACTAATATAATACACGATGCTCCAAGCAAAACACATATCATGTGGCGAATAAAAATATAGCTCCAAGTAAAGTTACCACTGAGCGAAGACGAAAGAGGGGATGCCTTCCCGGGGCATCCCCAAGCTTAGAATTTTGGCTATTCTTGAATATCCTGGGGAGCCATGGGCATCCCCAAGCTTAGGCTCTTTCCACTCCTTATTCCATAGTCCATCAAAGCTTTACCCAAAACTTGAAAACTTCACAACACAAAACTCAACAGGAAATCTTATAAGCTCCGTTAGTGAAAGAAAACAAAACCAACACATAAGGTACTGTAATGAACTCATTATTTATTTATTTCGGTGTTAAACCTAATGTATTCCAACTTCTCTATGGTTTATAAACTATTTTACTAGCCATAGATGCATCAAAATAAGCAAACAACACACGAAAAACAGAATCTGTCAAAAACAGAACAGTCTGTAGCAATCTGTAACTAACGCAAACTTCTCGAACTTTACAAATCATACCAAAATAGGAAGTCCTGGAAAATTTGTCTATTGATCAGCATCAAAAAGAATAAACGCAAAAGCACGTTTCTGTGATTTAACAAAACTAATTTAGTGCGTGCAATGTTTCTGCTTTTAGCAGAATCAAATCAGCTATCATCATAGGTTATCATATAGGTTCTACTTGGCACAAACACTAATTAAAACATAAAAACACATCTAAACAGAAGGTAGATGCAAAATTTATTACTAAACAGGAACAAAAACAAAAAAACACAAATAAAGTTGGGTTGCCTCCCAACTAGCGCTATCGTTTAATGCCCTAGATAGGCATAAAAGCGAAGATAGATCTAAGTAGTGCCATCTTTGGCACTCAACTTTTTAATGGAGTTATGCTCAAGTCTGGGAGGCTCTTTGCGTTTCCCTTCATGCTCAGAGATCCTTTGATCTAAGGCATCCAACCGCTTATTGTAAAGTGTGATCAAATTATTCATGCGGTTGATACTCCCACCAATATTCTTAAGTGGTTCAACAAGTTTTTGCAATTCAAGTAATTTCTCTAAAATTTGGGTTCCTTCAAGAGAGAAGGGTGATCCTTTTTGTAGGGGAAGTACTCCTACTATCCCCTCTATAATTTCATAAGCGGAACTAGGATCAATTTCAATAAATTCCCCTTTTGCAGCGAAATCAAGGAGTTGTTTATGGGGTAATGTTAACCCAACATAAAAATTGCGAATTAAAATCTTGAAATCTCCTTCTATAGCGCAACTACGATAAGATTCTAACATCAAAGTCGGGAGACGAAGGGATAAAGACTGAGCTAGCCATAATGACAAGGTAAACGATGCAACACACGAGCAAACGGAAAAGGCAAGCGAAGAAGAGAGAGAAGAAGATTGGGAAAGAGAGGGCGAATAAAACGGCAAGGGTGAAGTGGGGGAGAGGAAAATGAGAGGCAAATGGCAAATAATGTAAATGCGAGGGATATGAGTTTGTGATGGGTACTTGGTATGTCTTGACTTGAGCGAAGACCTCCCCGGCAACGGCGCCAGAAATCCTTCTTGCTACGTCTTGAGCTTGCGTTGGTTTTCCTTGAAGAGGAAAGGGTGATGCAACAATAGTAGCGTAAGTATTTCCCTCAGTTTTTGAGAACCAAGTTATCAATCCAGTAGGAGGCTCCTCAAAAGTCCCACGCACCTGCACAAACAAACAAAGAACTCGCAACCAACGCAATAAAGGGGTTGCCAATCCCTTCACGGCCACTTGCGAAAGTGAGATCTGATAGAGATAGTATGATAAGATAAATATATTTTTGGTATTTTATAATATAGATGCAAAAAGGTAAAGATGCAAATAAAAGTAGATTGAAAGCTTATATGATAAAAGATAGACCCGGGGGCCATAGGTTTCACTAGTGGCTTCTCTCAAGATAGCATAAGTATTACGGTGGGTGAACAAATTACTGTCGAGCAATTGATAGAAAAGTGAATAATTATGAGATTATCTAGGCATGATCATGTATATAGGCATCACGTCCACGACAAGTAGACCGACTCCTGCCTGCATCTACTACTATTACTCCACACATTTACCGACTCCTGCCTGCTTCTAGAGTATTAAGTTCATAAAGAACAGAGTAACGCATTAAGAAAGATGACATGATGTAGAGGGATAAACTCAAGCAATATGATATAAACCCCATCTTTTATCCTCGATGGCAACAATACAATACGTGCCTTGCTGCCCCTGCTGTCACTGGGAAAGGACACCGCAAGATTGAACCCAAATCTAAGCACTTCTCCCATGGCAAGAAAGATCAATCTAGTAGGCCAAACCAAACTGATAATTTGAAGAGACTTGCAAAGATAACTCAATCATACATAAAAGAATTCAGAGGAGATTCAAATATTTCTTATAGATAAACTTGATCATAAACCCACAATTCATCGGATCTCGACAAACACACTGCAAAAAGAGTCTACATCGAATAGATCTCTACAAGAGAGGGGGAGAACATTGTATTGAGATCCAAAAAGAGAGAAGAAGCCATCTAGCTAATAACTATGGACCCGAAGGTCTGTGATAAACTACTCACAACTCATAAGAGGGGCTATGGTGTTGACGTAGAAGCCCTCCGTGGTCGATTCCCCCTCCGGCGGAGCACCGACGAAGGCTCCAAGATGGGATCAAGTGGATACAAAAGGTTATGGCGGTGGAAATTGTGTTTCGTTGGCTCCCTAGATGTTTTCGGGGTACGTAGGTATATATAGGAGGAAGAAGTACGTCGGTGGCCACCTCTGGGGCCTAGGAGATAGGGGGCGCGCCCAGGGGGTGGGCGCGCCCTCCTGTCTCCTGGCCGCCTTGCAAGCTTCTTGACTTGCACTCCAAGTTCTCCGGATCACGCTCTTTCCATTCCGTTTGGACTCTGTTTGATATTCCTTTTCTTCGAAATACTGAAATAGGAAAAAAAGCAGCAATACAGGCTGGGCCTCCGGTTAGTAGGTTAGTCCCAAAAATGATATAAATGTGTAAAATAAAGCCCATAAACATCCAAAAGGGGTAATATAATAGTATGGAACAATCAAAAATTATAGATACGTTGGAGACGTATCACTCGACCATAGGTTCTATAAAGTATGCCATGCTATGTACAAAACCTGTTGTGTACCTTGCCATGAGTTTGATAAGGGGGTACAATAGTGATCCAGGAGTAGATCACTGGTGAAAGTGCAACTTATCCCCGGGTGGTTTTGGTATTTCATAACAACATATAGCTCATTGAACTAATAGCCATTCAAGTTAAATGTTTCAGAAAGTTCAGTGTTTGACATGGCATGGACTAGAGATGTGACCCCTCAAAAT
Source organism: Triticum timopheevii (assembly GCA_963921465.1). NCBI lineage: Eukaryota > Viridiplantae > Streptophyta > Magnoliopsida > Poales > Poaceae > Triticum > Triticum timopheevii. The sequence goes on from OY997274.1 coordinate 486,565,507, forward strand.
GCTAAGGACACATATTGGCAAAATCTCAAGACTCTTCATTTCCATTTTAGTGATCCAAGACCACATTGAGTCCGTAGGAAAAGCCAATACTATTAAAAGGGGATGAGGTGTTGCTTAATGGTCTACTTGCTCAAAATGCTTAGTGATATGCTCCAAATCCCTCAACCACTTCCTCATGTCCAAATTTGTCCTAACCCTAAAGTCAAACTCGGCCCCACCGATTTGATTCATCCGGTGCCACCGAGTTCACTTGACATAGCCATGGCCAAAAACCCTAATCAGTTCGATCTCACCGATAGGGATCTCGGTCTCACCGAGATGGGATTGCAAACTCTTTGTTTCCCTTCATAATGTTTCGGTCATACCGAGACGAGCGACAATTCCCACTGAGTTAGCGATGAAAATTCTCTGTCTCCTTTTCATAACATTTTGGTCTCACCGAAATGAGCATCGGTCCCACCGAGTTTGCCTGACCAAGTCTCTGTTTGCTTATTGCTGAAATCGGTCTCACCGAGTTCGTGCGGTCAGTCTCACCGCGATGAGGTTTTGCCCCAACCCTAGCGCATCGGTCCCACCGAGTTGATCTCCTTGGCCCCGTCAAAAATCCTAATGTTCACATTTTGAACTAGATCGGTCCCACCGAGTCTTTGCATTCGGTCTCACCGAGTTTGGTAAAATGTATGTAACAGTTAGATTTTGTGTGGAGGCTATATATACCCCTCCATCCCATCTCCATGTGAGAGAGATCCATCAGAACGTGCCCACACTTCCACTACTTATTTTCTAAGAGAGAACCACCTACTCATGTGTTGAGACCAAGACATTCCAATCCAACCACAAGAATCTTGATCACCTTCCCCAAGTTGCTTTCCACTCAAATCATCTTTCCACCATATCCAAATCCGTGAGAGAGAGAGAGAGAGAGTTGAGTGTTGGGGACACTATCATTTGAAGCACAAGAGCAAGGAGTTCATCATCAACACACCATCTATTAACTTTTGGAGAGTGGTGTCTCCTAGATTGGTTAGGTGTCACTTGGGAGCCTCCATCAAGATTGTGGAGTTGAACCAAGGAGTTTGTAAGGGCAACGAGATCGCCTAGTTCATGCAGATCTACCCTAGTGAGGCAAGTCCTTCGTGGGCGATGGCCATGGTGGGATAGACAAGGTTGCTTCTTCGTGGACCCATCATGGGTGGATCCCTCCGTGGACTCGCGCAACCGTTACCCTTCATGGTTTGAAGTCTCCATCAACGTGGATGTACGATAGCACCACCTATCGGAACCACACCAAAAATCTTCGTGTCTACATTGTGTTTGCCCTGTCCAAATCCTTCCCTTTTACCTTCATATGCAATGTTTTACATTCCGCTGCTACACTCTTAGAATTGCATGTGTAGGTTGATTGCTTGACTTGTGTTAAGTTGCTAAAATCTGCCAAGACTTAAAATTGGGAAAAGGCAAGATTTTTATTTGGTCAAGTAGTTTAATCACCCCCCTCTAGACATACTTTCGATCCTACAAGTGGTATCAGAGCTTTGGTCTCCATTTGCCTTGGTTTCCATAGTTTTGGTGATCATAGCCTTGGTTTCACAACCTAGGAGAGTATGGCGTCTAGCAAGGGAAATTACCACCATAGAGGTCCTTACTTTGATGGTACTAATTTTGATAGTTGGAAGCATAAGATGAAAATGCATATTCTTGGACATAACCCCGCCATTTGGGCTATTGTGTGTATTGGTTTGCAAGGTGAACTCTTTGATGGGAGAGAACCAAATCATGAAGCAACTGCGGAAGAATTGAAGATGCTGCAATACAATGCTCAAGCTTGCGATATCCTCTTCAATGGATTGTGCCCCGAAGAATTCAACAAAATCTACCGTCTTGAGAATGCAAATGAAATTTGGGATACTTTGATTGATATGCACAAAGGTACCGAGTCTGTCAAGGAATCCAAATTGGATGTGCTTTAAAGTCAACTTGACAAGTTCAAAATGAAGGATGATGATGGTATCGCTGAAATGTACTCTAGGCTTGCTCTCATCACAAATGAGATTGCCGGCTTAGGAAGTGAAGAGATGAATGACAGATTCTTCATCAAGAAGATCCTAAGGGCCTTGGATGGAAAATATGATACCATGTGCACATTGATCCAAATGATGCCAAATTACAAAGATCTCAAGCCAACGGAAGTCCTTGGAAGAATTGTTGCTCATGAGATGTCACTCAAGGATAAGTAAGAACTTCACAACAAGTCTAGTGGTGCTTATAAAGCTTCATGTGATGCTCCTGCCACATCAAGTTAAAAACAAGTCTTCAATGAAGAATTAAGCTTAATGGTGAAGAACTTCAACAAATTCTACAAGAGTAGAAGTGAAGAGAGAAGCTCCAAGTCAAGGTCCTACAATGACAGAAGATCTTCTAGTCGTGATCGAAATTGCTACAATTGTGTAAGACCCAGACACTACTCCAATGAGTGTACGCCCCCTACAAAAGAAAAGAAGACTCACCTAAAAGGAGAAGTAGAAGGTATGAATCACCTCCAAGAGAGATAAGGAGTAGAGATGATCATTATGAGCGAAGACCCTCTCACAGAAGCAAGGATTCAGAAAGGAAGGACAAGTCATCAAGGAGCTAAACAAAGCGAAGACATCAAGCTCATGTTGGTGAATGGGTATCCGGTTCCGACTCCGACAACCACTCCAAGAGAAGTTATCACTCCAACTACAAATATACTCAAGATGAAGGTGTTGCCGGTCTTGCACTTGTGTCAACCAACTTCTACAACATATTTGACTCACCAAATGAAGGAATTAGAAGATGCTTCATGGCTAAAGGCCCCAAGGTATCACACCCGAGTATATTGATTTCAATAGTGATGAAGATGATTTGCTAGGTGATGATGATTTACTTGTTGATAATGCTAGTGATGAAAATTATGATGAAATTACTATTAATCACGCTAATCAAGATAAAACGAATGAAGAAGATAAGAAGGATATTGAGCGTCTAACTAAAGAACTAAACACTCTTAAGTTAGCTCATGAAACTACTTTAGAGGATCATCAAGAACTTTTAAAAACTCATGAGAAGCTACGCTTTGAAAAACTCAATTTAGAGCAAGAACATGGGTTCTTAAAAGCAATCAATGATGATCTTCGGAAGAAGAGTTCTTACATTGCCAAGCGTTTGCTCTTGTCTACTTACATGCCACAAGTAAAATCTAGCAACAAGAGTAAGAAAGATTCTTATTCTAGTAGTAACATAATCATGCTAAATCTAATATTGTTGCTTCTAGTAGTTCTCTTGATTCCACTAATGATTCTCTTATCCAAGTTACACTTGAGCAAGAAAATAGCTTATTGAAGGGAATTATAGAGAAAGGTGTTTACAAGAGCTTTGCCGGAAGTAAGCAATTTGAGGAAATTGTACACAAGCAAGGAAGGCACCGGATGAATCAAGGTGTTGGTTTTGAGCGAAAGTTCAATGCCAATGGAGTTGAGTGGGAAGAAGATCAGTACCCCAAGACGAAGTTTGTTCCTGAACAAGAGAAGTATGATCCCACTTCCTTCAAGGGAACACAAGCTCAAGATGATCTTCCACCACAAGACCACAAGCTAAAAGGCAAGGACAAGCTTCAAGAGGAGATTGATGCATTTGAAGAAGCTCCAAAGGCCTTGGTCAAGTGGGTTCCCAAGACTACTCCAAGTTCTAATTCATCAAGTACGGATACAACCCCAAGGACTCCCATCAAGTTGATGTGGATCCCAAAGAAAAAAAACTAGAGAGTTCTTGAGGGTGACTCCGCCAACATACTTCACTCATATTCATATTGGCAAGGACAAGTGCAATCAACTTCCACATCTTGCACTAGTTCAAGGAGTCACAAACCCTCTTGCTAGTAAGTCAAGGGACAAGGTAACCAAATGCTTTCATGGACATTATCATATGTGTACTTCACTCCATGTCTATAGATACCCTTGTTTGTTCCTTGTGGGACTAACCCATGTAGGTATTGAAAGTGCAACTCACTCCAATGGATTGCTTCAAATGATCTACATCAATATTGACCATCCACATCTTCAACATCTACATGAAGTCATCATCGATAAAACCCAAGGTTAGTTCATCCTTCTAAAAAGGGACATCACATCTAGGGGGAGCTTTACTCTAAGAATTGAGCTACAGCAACTCTAATGGTGTGAGCACAACAATGCTTTATGTAAAAGTGAAAACCCCACTTGTGTTTAAACGATGAGTATGACCTATGATCAAATGTTCTTATTTGACTCCTAAGTTAATATACTCATATGTAGATGACCTAGTCATCGCCAATTGCTTGATAGATGCTACTGTGTTTGTGCATGCTTTGCCACACATTTCATTTGTGATAGTGCAACTATCCCTCGGTGGTTTTGGTAATGATTAACAACATATAACTCATTGAACTAATGCTATTTCAAGATGAATATTTCAGGAAAGGTCAATGACTGGCATGGCATGGATTAGGATTGTGGACCCCTCAAATGCTAAGGACAAAGGATTGGCCCAAGCTCTAAAAGATCAAGACTCTACATTTTACTTTTAGTGATCCAAGATCACATTGAGTCTATATGAAAGCCAATACTATTAGAAGGGAATGAGGTGTTTCTTAATTGCTTGCTTGCTCAAAATGCTTTGTGATATGCTCCAAAAACCCTCAACCACTTTCTCATATCCATATATGTCCCAAACCAAAAGTCAAACTCGGCCACATCGATTTGATCCATCCGGCGCCACCGAGTTCATTTGACATAGCCACTGCCAGAAACCCTAGTCTTTTTGGTCTCACCGATAGGGATCTCGGTCTCACCGAGATGGGATTGCAAACTCTCTGTTTCCCTTCGTAACGTTTCGGTCCAACTGAGATGAGCGATCAGTCCCACCAAGTTCGCAATGCAAACTCCTTGTTTCCTTTTTGTAACGTTTCGGTCTCACCGGAATGAGCGAATTGGTCCCACCGAGTTTGCCTAACCAACTCTCTGGTTAGCTTATTACCAAAGTCGGTCCCACCGAGTTTATGTAATCGGTCTCACCGAGATTATGTTATGCCCTAACCCTAACATAATCGGTCCTACCAAGTTGACGTGTTGGTCCCAGCGAAATGCCTAACGGTCACATTATGAACTAAATCAGTCCGACCGAGTTTTATGATTCGGTCCCACCGAGTTTGGTAAATTGTGTGTAACAGTTAGATTTTGTGTGGAGGCTATATATACCCCTCCACCCTCTCCTCATTCATGAGGAAAGCCATCAGAACATGCCTACACTTCCAGCATTCATTTTCTGAGAGAGAACCACCTTCTCATGTGTTGAGGCCAAGATATCCCAATCCAACCATATGAATCTTGATCTCTAGCCTTCCCCAAGTTGCTTTCCACTCAAATCATCTTTCCACGAAATCCAATCCTATGAGAGAGAATTGAGTGTTGGGGATACTACCATTTGAAGCACAAGAGCAAGGAGTTCATCATCAACACACCATCTATTAACTTTTGGAGAGTGGTGTCTCCTAGATTGGTTAGGTGTCACTTGGGAGCCTCCGTCAAGATTGTGGAGTTGAACCAAAGAGTTTGTAAGGGCAAGGTGATCGCCTACTTCGTGAAGATCTACCCTAGTGAGGCAAGTCCTTCGTGGGTGATGGCCATGGTAGGATAGACAAGGTTGCTTCTTCGTGGACCCATCATGGGTGGATCCCTCCGTGGACTCGCGCAACCGTTACCCTTCGTGGGTTGAAGTCTCCATCAACGTGGATGTACGATAGCACCACCTATCAGAACCACGCCAAAAATCTTCGTGTCTACATTATGTTTGCCTTCTCCAAACCCTTCCCTTTTACCTTCAAATGCAATGTTTTACATTCCGCTGCTACACTCTTAGAATTGCATGTGTAGGTTGATTGCTTGACTTGTGTTAAGTTGCTAAAATCTGCCAAGACTTAAAATTGGGAAAAGGCAAGATTTTTATTTGGTCAAGTAGTCTAATCACCCCGTTTGTGCTTTGTGATTCTCATCCACTCTATCTCAACCTATCCATTCATAGCGTATGCTTTCAGTGTCAAAGATGTCAGACAACAGTGATAGCCAGAACATGTAAGAAGAGCATGCAAATCTAAGTGAGGGCACTAGTCCCTTAAACAACAGTTATGAGGAGGGTAGCAGAAGCACCCCAAGCAATCTTCCTAAGGCTACTGTCAGGCAAAGGAAGAAGAGAACTTCTTACTCAGAAGATGATGACTTTGAGGTTGAGGAACTAACCTCAAAGAAGAAGGTTGTCAAGAAGGAATTTGGCACTGCTGCATCCACCAAGCCTGGCACGAACAAGAAGGCACCTGCCAAGAGAATCCCTATGTCAGAAGCCAGAGCCTCAACTACTGCTGAACCAAGAGAGGAAGAGGCTGCTGGAGGAAAGAAAAGGAAAGAAAGGGTCAAGAAGACCATGGCTAGAGTGATTGGAAAGCCATCTATGGTCAGGGAATCAGATGAAGAGGAGGAGGAAGAGTCCATTGCACCTCCTGCTAAGACCCAGAAGCTGATGGGAGATACTATCAAGTCTGGGGCTGCTCCATCCAAGCCCAAAACAGCTCCCAAGCCTGCTGCTGCTGCTGCTGCTCAAGCTTCAAAGCCAACAACACCCAAGAGATCCATAGGAAATATCTCAGCTGCAGAGAAGAACAAGGCCCCAGTGCCTGAAATTCAAGAGGATGTTGAGCCCCAAGTGCTCAGGAAGCTCAAGCCAAAAATCCCAGATCATGATGATACTCATCCAATTGTAGAGAACATGAAAGAGAGAAAAGATGCTGGTCTCAGACTGTGGAGACAGACAAAACCCTATGCTACAAGGAGAAGGACTGTTGTGGATTACATGTTTCACACCAAGGAGCAGCAGGACTTCTATGATACAGTTCTTTTGGACAAGAAGCCCATAGTCAGTGATATGAGATGGGTGGACTGGGAATACATTGATAACAATGCTGATTACTTCCCTAGAGTTCATGAGAGTTTCAGGTTGAATGAAGTTGATACTTTTGTTGGCCAGGAACTTACAAAATGGAATGATGAGATGGTGATGCAATCTTATTCAACTGCACATTTTTACCCAGATGGAAAGATTGTCTAGATGACTGAAGGTACTAGGTACCAATCCTCCATTGCTGAGTGGGCCAAGCTGATCAGTGCCCCTGAAGAATCTGAGCATGACACAGATGTCTATGCCAAGCCCAGGAAAGGTCATAACTCCATGGCACACATGTACAACGAAATTCCTGATGATGCCCTAGAGACTCACAAGTTTGGCTCAACCTACTATCTCCTGTCAAGGCTGCCTACCATCAACACTATTTTGAGGTATACTTTGTTGCCCAAATCGGGAGATGACATGATAATCAAAGGGCACTCAATCAACTTGCTGCATATGTTTGATGTGCCAGAAAAGTTTAACGTGATGACCTTGATTGTTGAAACAGTCAAGAGGACTACAGCAGATCAGAAGAGGTCATGTGGTTATGCCCCAGACATTCAGATGCTCATCAACTCTAAGATGGGCACATGCAATATCTTCTAGACAGAGAGCACCTTCCCCTGGGGCCAGAATTTTAGGACAACATTGTTGTCATGGATGCATCACATCCTACATCTGTAGAGGGTCAGGAGAAGAGAGAGAATGCAAAGGCATTAAAGTCTTCCAAGGTTCCATATGCCTCAGCTATAAATCTCAAGACCAAGCAGGATCAACTTAACTATCTGTTTGAGGCCACAGTGAGAATTGATAAAGGACTAGCCACCCTAACTCAAAACCAAGAAAATCTTGAGAGGATCATCGATACAAAATTTTATGATCTAGACTTGAAGGTCACATAAATCCAGACCACCATTGAGCAACTTCAAGAAGAAGCAGAGGACAGGAGAGGGAGAGCTACCACAGATGCATTTCAGAGAGTGCCAAGGGCACAAAGATCTGCAGCTGTGCCAGCCAGTGACACAAGAGCTACCACTTCAGCACCTACTACAGCCACTGCACCAGTTGCCCCTCTAGTTGCAACTCCTCCAGTTCCTCAGACATCAGCTGAAGATTGTGCGGATGCTGTCCTCTCCATGCCATCTTCGCACACCGGAGCTCCCGGAGGTCGCGCTTAGAGTGCCGCATAGGACTATGCATTTTCAAGCTTTTTAGTAACTTGTTGCCAAATGGGGAGAAAGTGTATAGATCATAGGCTTTGAGAGAGAGAGAGAGTATGTTTTGCTTTATTTGCCTCTCTTGCTACTTGTTATTTGCCTCTTTGGATGCTACATCATTTGTGCTTGTGTGTGAGGTACTTCTATGATCATGTGTTTGATCATACTTTACTTTAATGTGTGCTTCAACGATGATATCTTATCACTTATGTATGATCATTCATGTTTGCCTTGGTGATGAGTGCATATTTCTTCGATTCTATCATTTTGAGCGCTCCACCAAGATGTATGTGACATGTAAGAGTAACCCATGATCCTAATCGATTGTGCATTTGCATTCAAAAGCAAATTCTAAATAATGCACAAATTTAGGGGGAGCTCTTGCTTATCACATACTTCTCAAAGCGACGATGTAATTCCTTGATATTATCATTTGTCGAAGCTTTGATCTATATGTTGTCATCAATTACCAAAAAGGGGGGATTGAAAGTGCAACTTTTCCCCGGGCGGATTTGGTAATTCATAACAACATATAGCTCATTGAACTAATAGCCATTCAAGTTAAATGTTTCAGAAAGTTCAATGTTTGGCATGGCATGGACTAAGAGATGTGGACCCCTCAAAATGCTAAGGACACATATTGGCAAAAGCTCAAGACTCTTCATTTCCATTTTAATGATCCAAGATCACATTGAGTAAATAGGAAAAGCCAATACTATTAAAAGAGGATGAGGTGTTGCTTAACGGTCTACTTGCTCAAAATGCTTAGTGATATGCTCCAAAGCCCTCAACCACTTTCTCATATCCAAATTTATCCTAAACCTAAAGTCAAACTCGGCCCCACCGATTTGATTCATCCGGCGCCATAGCCAGAAACCCTAATTAGTTCGGTCTCACCGATAGGGATCTTGATCTCACCGAGATGGGATTGCAATCTCTCTGTTTCCCTTCGTAACTTTTCGGTCATACTGAGATGAGCGATCGGTCCCATTGAGTTAGCAATGCAAACCCTCTGTTTCCTTTTCGTAACGTTTTGGTCTCACCGAAATGAGCGATCGGTCCCACTGAGTTTGCCTGACCAAGTCTCTGTTTGCTTATTGCTGAAATCGGTCTCACCAAGTTCGTGCGATCAGTCTCACCGAGATGAGGTTTTGCCCTAACCCTAGTGCATCAGTCCCACCGAGTTGATCTCGTCGGTCCCACAAAATATCCTAACGTTCACATTTTGAACTAGATCGGTCCCACCGAGTCTCTGCATTCGGTCTCACTGAGTTTGGTAAAATGTGTGTAACGGTTAGATTTTGTGTGGAGGCTATATATACTCCTCCACCCCCTTATCCATGTGAGAGAGAGCCATCATAACTTGCCCACACTTCCACTACTTATTTTCTGAGAGAGAACCACCTACTCATGTGTTGAGACCAAGACATTCCAATCCAACAACAAGAATCTTGATCTCTAGCCTTCCCCAAGTTGCTTTCCACTCAAATCATCTTTCCACCATATCCAGATCTATGAGAGAGAGTTGAGTGTTAGGGAGACTATCATTTGAAGCACAAGAGCAAGGATTTCATCATCAACACACCATCTATTACCTTTTGGAGAGTGGTGTCTCCTAGATTGGTTAGGTGTCACTTGGGAGCCTCCGTCAAGATTGTGGAGTTGAACCAAGGAGTTTGTAACGGCAAGGATCTACCCTAGTGAGGCAAGCCCTTCGTGGGCAATGGCCATGGTGGGATAGACAAGGTTGCTTCTTCATGGACCCTTCGTGGGTGGAGCCCTCCATGGACTCACGCAACCGTTACCCTTCGTGGGTTGAAGTCTCCATCAACGTGGATGTACGATAGCACCACCTATCGGTACCACGCCAAAAATCTTCATGTCTACATTGTGTTTGCCCTCTCCAAACCCTTCCCTTTTACGTTCATATGCAATGTTTTACACTCCACTGCTACACTCTTAGAATTGCATGTGTAGGTTGATTGCTTGACTTGTGTTAAGTTACTAAAATCTGCCAAGACTTAAAATTAGGAAAAGGCATGGTTTTTATTTGGTCAAGTAGTCTAATCACCCCCCTCTAGACATACTTTCGATCCTACAACTGGACAGCGGTCAAAATTATCCTTATTTACCTTAAAGAGTACTAAGTAAATGTTTCTGACTTATGGAGGTGATAAAGAGTTCATCGTAAAGAGTTACGTCGATGCAAGCTTTGACATTGATCTAGATGACTCTAAGTATCAAGCTAGATACATATTGAAAGTGGGAGCAATTAGCTAGAGTATCTCCATATAGTGCTTTGTAGACATAGAAATTTGCAAAATACATACGGATCTGAATGTGACAGACCCGTTGACTAAATCTCTCTCACAAGCAAAACATCATCACACCTTAGTACTCTTTGGGTGTTAATCACATGGCAATGTGAACTTGATTATTGACTCTAGTAAACCCGTTGGGTGTTGGTCATATGGCGATGTGAACTATTGGTGTTAAATCACATGGCAATGTGAACTAGATTATTGACTCTAGTGCAAGTGGGAGACTGAAGGAAAATATGCCCTAAAGGCAATAATAAAGTTGTTATTTTATATTTCCTTATTTCATGTTAAATGTTTATAATTCATGTTAGAATTGTATTAACTGGAACTTGATACATGTGTGGATACATAAACAAAACACCGTGTCCCTAGTAAGCCTCTACTAGACTAGCTCGTTAATCAAAGATGGTTAAGTTTCCTAACCTTAGACAGGTGTTTTCATTTGATGAACGGGATCACATCATTAGGAGAATGATGTGATGGAAAAGACCCATCCGCTAGTTTAGCATAATGATCGTTCAGTTTTATTGCTATTGCTTTCTTCATGTCAAATAAATATTCCTTCGACTATGAGATTATGCAACTCCCGGATACAGTAGGAATGCCTTATGTGCTATCAAACATCACAACGTAACTGGGTGATTATAAAGATGCTCTATAGGTATCTCCGAAGGTGTTTGTTTGGTTGGAATAGATTGAGATTAGGATTTGTCACTCCGAGTATCGGAGAGGTATCTCTGGGCCCTCTCAGTAATACACATCATAAGAAGGCTTGCAAGCAAAGTGACTAATGAGTTAGTTGCAGGATGATGTATTACGAAATGATTAAATAGACTTTCCGGTAAGGAAATTGGACTAGGTATGAAGATACCGACGATCAAATCTCGGGCAAGTAACATACCGATGGACAAAGGGAATTACATATGTTGTCATAACGGTTTGACCGATAAAGATCTTCGTAGAATATGTAGGAACCAATATGAGCATCCAGGTTCTGCTATTGGTTATTTACCAGAGAGGTGTCTGGGTCATTTCTACATAGTTCTCGAACCCGTAGGGTCCACACACTTAAGGTTTGATGACGATATTGTATTATATGAGTTATGTGATTTGGTGACCGAATGTTGTTCGGAGTCCCAGATGATATCACGGACATGACGAGGAGTCCCGCAATGGTTGAGAGGTAAAGATAGATATATAGGACGATAGTATTCGGACACCGGAAGTGTTCTGGAGGGTATTAGGTACTTATCGGGTCACCGAAAGGGGTTCCGGACACTCCCGGCAAAAGATATTGGCCTATTGGGCCAAGAGGGGAAACACACGAGCCACCAGGGGCTGGTGCCCCCCATATGGGCCAAACTAGGAGGAGAAGGAAAGAGGGGAAGGGAAAAGGAAAGGGGGGGATTTGGCCTCCCCCTTCCTTCCATCCTCCCTCCTCTTTCCTTCCTCTCCAACAAATAAGGAAATCGGGGGGGGGGGGACATGAATTGGGGAGAGACCCTAAATAGGATTCGGCCTACTTGGGCGCCCCTGGCTGCCTTCCCTCTCCCCCACCTATATATACATGGGGGGCGCCTAGAACACACAACATCAATTGTTAGCCGTGCGTGGCGCCCCCCTCCACAGTTTACACCCTCGGTCATATTCTCGTGGTGCTTAGGTGAAGCCCTACAAGGATCACTTCACCATCACCGTCACCACACCGTCGTGCTGACGGAACTCATCTACTACCTCGACACCTTGCTGGATCAAGAAGGCGAGGGACATCACCGAGCTGAACACGTGTAGAACTCGGAGGTGACGTACGTTAGGTGCTTGATCGGTCGGAGCTAGAAGAAGTTCGACTACATCAACCGCGTTGTCAAACGCTTCCGCTTACGGTCTACGAGGGTACATAGACACACTCTCTCCCCCTCATTGCTATGTGTTTCCTAGATAGATCTTGCGTGAGCGTAGGATTTTTTTGAAATTGCATGCTAAGTTCCCCAACATGAAGACAACGGGAGAGACGGAGATAAGATCGTTGAGCGGTACTTGGTCCCACACAGACACATGGGGTGCAACTGACTAATCGACCTGTTGGAAACATACATGTGGGCAATCGAACGAGACGCGTGCGACCGGCCGAGCGTCCGGCCGGCGCCCCAACCCCAAACGTTCACCTATATATTTTGGGTGTGCCTTTTTCCTCAAGCTAGGGTTTTTATCTCCTCTCGCCAGTGGCGACGTTGAGAAAATCCTTCCTTCTTTCTCATTCGATCCCGATCCACACACCCGGGCCGATCAAGGGGCGGTTAGAGACCACTGTCCTGCCATGGTTGTGGTTTCCTCGATCACTGGGGTGGGGGGGGGGGGGGGCTGAGTGGTTGATGTGTCTTCGACGGCGAGGAAAAGAGATCGATCTGTCAGTAGGTCGTGGAGAATCATGGTGAAACATCTGCGTCTGGCAGTAAAGGGAAGGGGAAGCTAGACGATCTGATGAAGGAGCTTGCTCTAAACGAGGATGATTTGGACGATGTGTTTTTGATGAAGAAGATGACCCAACAGAGGAGGATTTCCGCCGGGTGATTCTTGTTCTGGTGCATATGGACAAATGCTTCATCAATTATTAGTTTTTCCGCAAAATGTGCACGGCTTGGGACTTGGCTAGGGATGTGAAGATCAAACCCTACAGAATAATCTGTTCAACATGCAATTTAATTGTCTTGGTGGTTGGGAGACAGTCACTCGGGGGGTCCATGACACATTAGGGGTAATCCAGTGATCATTATTCCGTATGATGGCCACTCCAAGCCATCTTCCATTGAGTTGTTTAAATTTTACATATGGGCTTGCATCATAGATCTCCCATTAGCTTTCCATGGCAAAGTGAAAGTGTTGGCCTCCAAGTTTTGCAAATTTGTGGATTTTGAACCCTCCTCCTTCGACTTCAAGGGCATTATTTTACAGAGTAAGAGTCAGGCTTGACGTGCGAAACCCCCTGAGAAAATCTACCCCGATTGTTCATGGTGGTCAGCGTGAGATCTTTGCAGTGAAATACGAGAGGCTGCCTAACTGGTGCCAGGTCCGCGGCATGTTGGGACATGAGTTTAAAGAGACGACGACGGGGTTCACCCCCCTTGGCTTTGGTTTTAAAAAAATTCAGAACTCCAAAAGCTACTCGCTTGGCTACTCGAAGGAGGAGCAACAATAAGCAGCAGCCGAGGGGTTCGGGGGAGCCTCGGGATGGCAATAGTATGCAAGAGAAAGAGGAGCATAGTGATGCAGATATGAAGGAGGAAGACCCGACCCGCAAGCGCTCGTCTGACCAAGCAGTTGATTCTATGATCCCGTCGGCAGCAGCAAGTATGGATCTAGTGGTCGTTGGTAAGGGAAGTGGAGGAGCCGAGGCTGTCCTACCAATCCTGTCGCCAAATCAAGACCCAAAGCCATTAAGGACTACTGCGATGGTCAACAAAATAGTACAAATGGAGGGCGAAAGTCAACAAGCGGTGGAAAAACTAGTGAAGCAAGATCAGCGGCCTCCCCGATGGAGGACCACCGGGCGAATGAATCTCATTTGCTGGAACTGTTGGGGTATAGGCAATGCCCTAACGGTTCAAGAGCTTTGTGAGATAGCACTAAAGTTTACCCCTAAAGTGCCATGTATAGTCGAAACTCAGATTGGTAGAGTTAGGGCAGCAAATCTTGCTAGCACCTTAGGTTATGATTGCTCTTATGCTATTAATGCCATCGAAAGGAGTGGTGGTCTTGCTATATTCTGGAATAATGAAATAAAGATCGAGGATTTGGGTTACTCATAGTATCATATATATATCAAATTTTCTGACCTTGGTGTAGTTCCACGGAGAGTGTCCTTTTTATATGGGGAAGCTCAAATACAACAAAGATATAAAACATGCAATACCATGAAGAACTTGGCAAATATGAAAGATCTGCCTTGGCTTTGCCTCGAAGATTTTAATGAGGATTTGAGACATGATGAACATGATGTTATTGGACACCGGAGCCAGACTCAAATACAAGGCTTCTATGATGCTATTACATATGTCGTTTGGTCGATCTCAATTTCCAGGGGAGGCCATGGACATTAAAAAGAAGGTTGTAGGCGGATCCTACATTAGGTTTCGTCTTGACAGGGACTAGGGTCGGTGGAGTGGTTTGCGCAATTCCCACTGACTATGGTGTAACACTTGACGATGGTGATGTCAGATCACTTGCTGCTACTGCTGAAGCTGGATTATACTATTAGAAGAAAGGGAACAATAAAGAGATTCCAGTATGAGGTGATGTGGGACTCTCACCCAAATTTGAATCAAGCCATTGATTCTGCATGGAATGCGAATGGTTACAATCCAACGGCCAGTAAAGTTCGAGCCAAACTATCTTCCTGGCCAATGATCTGAGAGCATGGAGTAACTGCACATTCAGAAGCGTTCGAGGCGAAATAAAGAAATTAAAGGCAGACTTGGATAGATTGAGGAATGACGCGGCGAGGTTGGAGCCAAACCATGCTGAAATAGAATTGAATAGTCGGCTTATAGAATTGTGCTTATGCAAGGAGCTTATGTGGAGGCAGAGGTTGCGGGTTGAGTGGCTCTCGGCAGGCGATAGGAACACACATTTTTTCCATCTTCGGGTGTCTATGAGGAGAAGGAAGAATCTTATTATGACATTGCAACGACCAGATGAGAAGTTCACTGAAAACCCAATAGAGATGCAAGCCATGGCTCTTGATTTCTATAAAACATTGTATACATCCAAGGGAGTTCATGGAGTCAAGATGTTCTAAATGTTGTGCCTGCAAAAGTGTCACCGACAATGAATGAGATGTTGATAGCTCCGTATGAGAGGGAGGAAGTCAAAAAAGCCCTATTCCAAATGTTTTTGACCAAATCACCAGGACCCGATGTGTTTCCGACACACTTTTTCCAACGACATTGGGACATTTGTGGACCTTCCGTTACATATGCAATTTTGGGAATTCTACGGGGAGAGGAAAGTGCAACTTGTACTAATGACACCTTATTGGTTCTAATCCTGAAGGTATCCAATCCAACACTCTTATCCAAGTTTCGGCCAATTAGTCTATGTAACGTCTTTGGTAAAATAGCATCAAAGGTAGTGGCCAATCGGTTAAAGATGATCCTTCCTTAGACTATTTCTGAGGAGCAGTCGACATTTGTCCCGGGCAGACTCATCATAGACAATATTATCTCGGCTTATGAATGCTTACATTTATGAAGAGGAGTAGATAAAAAAACAGGTTTTGTGCCCTCAAGTTGGACATGATGAAGGCATACGCCAGGGTCGAATGGAGCTACTTGAACGCAACCATGGAGAAACTTGACTTTGCATCACAGTGGATTTCTGTTGTTATGAATCTGGTGAGCACTGTTTCTTTTTCGGTAATGTCTAATGGAACTAAATTGGAGGAGTTTAAGCTATCTTGAGGTATACGACACGGAGATCCAATCTCTCCATATCTTTTCTTGTTAGTAGCAGAGGGCCTTTCGTGCCTCTTGAAATCTCAAAATCAGCCATCACAACTCAGTGGAATCAAGGTGGTCCCATTGGCTCCGCCAGTGAACCATCTTTTATTCATGGATGATAGCCTCCTGTTTCTCAGGTCAAGTGTTAATGGAGCAGAGGAGGTATCATATCTACTTGATATAGACTGCTTGCCCTCTGGTCAGAGGATTAACAGGGATAAATCTTAAATTTTCTTTAGCAAGGGCTGCCCTCAGATTATTTGAGCTGCAATCAAAGGATACTTGCATGTCCCTAATGAATCTTTGGCGAATAGGTATTTGGGTATGCCGACAGATGTTGATCAATCAAAGAGGAACTTTCAAATATATTAGTGATCGCATTTGGGACAAAGTTAAAGGATGGATGGGAAAACTTTTATTTGCAGGAGGTAACAGTGTTTTGATCAAGTCAGTGGTGCATGCTATACTTGTCTATTCCTTGTCTTGCTTCAAGTTAGCATGAGGGCTATGCAAACATATAAATTCTATCATCATTTTTTAGTGTGGATGTAAACAAGGAGGAAGGAAACCAACCTGGGTGTCATGGGAAGTGATGACTGGACCAAAATATTTGGGAAGTCTCGACTTCTGGGATTTGGAATTTTTTAACCTCGCTTTATTAGCACGGCAGGCGTGGAGATTACTTCAGGAACCCTCCTCACCGAGTGCAAGAACTCTAAAAGCATCCTACTACCCGAAGGGATAAATTCTTACAGCCGAACTTGGATCTCGCCCCTCTCAACTGTGGCGTGCTATTCTGGATGGTAGGGAAATTGTGAAGCAAGGGACCATAGGAGGATTGGTAACGGGCAGTCAATGGTCGTTTGGTCTGAAAAATTGGATACCTAGGAAATCATCACTTAGTCCAATCCTTTCATTGGTAGTCGACCCACTATCAAAAGTTCATAGCTACTGGTGCCAGCAACTGCACAATGGAACGAGGAGTTTTTACGTATTGTCTTCTTGTCGGTCGATGTGGAAGCTATATTGAAAATTTTATTGTGCATCAAAAACATGGAATATTATTGGGCATGGAATCCAGATAGAAAAGGCCTCTTCTTGGTGAGTTTGGCCTATAAGCACATTATCAGAATTAAAACACAAAGAGAAGATTGGCTCGAGGGAAGAAGTGGAGCTTCGGACAATGCAAGGCAAGAGAAAGTTTGGTCCTTGCTTTGAAATTTTTCGGTCCCATCCAAAGTGAAGGTTTTTCTGTGGAGGCTACCTCGTCTCTCTTTGCCGACAACGGATGTGCTCCATAATAGAAATATGTCAACCATCAACACATGCCCGTTGTGCGGCGGGGAAGATTCCTGGAGACATGCGTCGATAAGCTGTACGATGGCACGATGTATATGGGGTCCGTCAGATGAGGAGTTAGTAGATCATATGGCGGAAAATAAGGAGCCAAATACTAAGAATTTCATCTTTGAAATGCAAGAAAGCTTGTCTCAGGATCAGTTCACAATGATGGTAGTCACACTCTCGTCTATATGGTATGCAAGACGTAAAGCAGTGCACGAGGCAGCTTTTCTGATTCCTGGCCAAACACATTCTTTCATAAATTCATATTTGATGGACCTGAGATCGCTGCAGTAGACAGAGCCCCGAGTGGTGGCTCCGCTCCAAGGGCATGGGAGGTGCACCGCTGGTTACCCCCCCTAAGGCGTTTGTGAAAATGAATGTGGATGAAGCGATTGAGCGTCATAGATATGCTGGTGTTGCTGCGGTGATATGCAGAGACAACGATGGCCATTACATGGGCCCTTCCTTGGCTATCAACGCAGGTATTACGGACCCCAAATTGCTAGAAACACTTGCCTGTCAGGAGGCCATGATTCTCGCCGAAGACTTGGGAGTTCAGAAGATCCACACGGCGTCGGATTGTGAGGGCGTGGCCGCGTGGAGAAATATATACAATAAGGATCGGGTGGTTTCCATTGAGCTATCATCAAGGAATTTAACGCTAGGAAAGATACTTTTATTTCATGTAATTTTATTTATGAGCGTAGGATTTTTAATTTTGAAGCACATAATCTCGTCAAATTTGGTTATAGTCTAGGTATAGGGTGCCATGTTTGGTTGCTCCCCACGACCAAAATTATATACCTATGAACATTGTTACAAATTAATAAAATTGGCGATAACTAACGGCGAGATTTGATTAAAAAAAATCCAACTCGCGGCGAGCGAGGTATAGTCGCACCCAGTACACTAAAAAAAAGCCACGCCTAGAAGGACGGAACTACTAGTAATTCTCACAAAAAAAAAGGACGGAACTAGGGCAGACCGGAAGACCTAAGCTCCCCCTTCCCAGTCTCCGCCGCCGCACCAATTCCCCTCCTACTTCTCTTGGCAAAGGACCTTGTTCGTTGATCATTTGGTTTTCAGGTATTATTATTCGAAAACCTCTGTCTTTTTAAGCGTCTCCCAAATTATTGATCATCAAGGCTGCGACTATTGGGGCGCAGACGATCGAAGATGATACGTCGGCTTCTCAATGTGGTAGTGAAGAATACTTCCACAGGCGTCCACTCGGTGCGGCGAATCGACCCGTACAAGCATCTCTTCTACGAACCAGGAGGTGAGCCAGCAGCATCGATCGGAAAAAAGGCCAAGGATTGTGCTCTGGAAATGCAGACCCTTTCACTGCCCGATCCAGCGGTGAGCTTCTCTCCATCCCCGACCACTCTGCCGCTCATGGGCGGCATGGATTTGTTCGCGCCCATGGGCGGCGGCGAAGGCAGGATCGTAGGCGCCAACGTGGCCGGCGAAAGCGTGCTGTACGATGCCGATGAGCGCCTCTTCCTTCTTCTGCCCTGGATCAACGAGCCCAAGGGGTGGAACCCCGTGTGTCTCTCCATCCCCATACCCGGCGCCGCCGAGAACAGCATCTACGTCATGGAGAGGTACCTCGGGCAGTCTATGGATGCATATGGCTCCAGCGAGGACTACACCGTTTCCTGCTTCGAGGTCCTTGAGCACGGGCCCAGGACCGGCGGCCATGAGATGCGCGAAATGCATAGAGGCTGGCGCTGGCGGGTTCTTCGGCCGCCTCCGTTCGTCCTCGAACCAGACTACCAACCCTCCGTCATCGCCTCCTACACAAGCATGGTTAACAAGACCAACAGGTGCTCCACCATCTATATGTCATGTGAGGACACGCGCACTGGCACCTATTCCTTTGACACGTCGAGGAACGTGGAGCAATGGAGGCGCGTCGGGGAGTGGACTCTGCCCTTTCATGGGGAAGCCAAGTACATCCCCGAGTTCAACCTGTGGTTCGGCTTCTCGGCAGACAGACATAAACGCCTGTGCGCTCTGGACCTCTCCGCCATGGAGGAGGACAGACAACAACCGCCCATTCTGCAGCACTTTGAGGATCTGAACCCGCGCAAGGAAGAGGACTGGTGTGCAACGTCTTTCGAACTGGTATACCTTGGCGATGGCAAGTTTTGTGTTGCCAAGACCATTGAGGTCGGTGACATATTTGGATTTGCAGGTGAGGAGTTTGCGGTGCTCACTGGCGTACAGATTTTGCGCGGCGATGACAATGGCCTCCGCATGATCAAGCACAAGTCCACATGTTACTCTTTTGTCAAGGACGTGATCTACTGGGTACTTTGACTTGGCACTCTTGGTTTTGTTATGCATTCGCCTGTCCCCTTCTAGTAGATGACAGACATGTAAGAAGTCTTTGGTTTTGTTATGTGCATTCGTCTGCCCCCATCTTAGTAGATGTCAGTCATGCAAGAACTTTTGGTTTTGTTATGCATTCGTCTGTACACTTCCTAGTAGATGACGGTCATGTAAGATACTTGTGTGCGGGTTTACGTCTCGATCTTTGAACCCAAATTTGACTAATAAATTAAGCACTTCATTTGAATACGAATCCAATGATTTTCTTTATGGTATATATATAACTCATATTTTATGAGTAAATTTTTGGTCAAATTTAGGCCCCTTGACAGGCTAATAAACCAAACAAAGGGATGATGACCCATGGCGTCGCCCCTAGGGCGGCTCGGGGTAGTCTAGGGTTTCCGCCGCCGCCTCCCCCCACCTTCCCCCACCCCCCTCGCTGCCACCAGAGACGACCGCCGGGAAAGCCCGCGCGGGCGCCGGGGAAGGTGGCGGCGGGGTCTTCGGCGCTTCGTTCTTCGCGGAGGCCATCGGATCCAGGGGCGGCGGCCCTGCTGGAGTGGCGTGCGGCGTGCCTGAGGGTTCGGCCGTGAGGACGGCGAGCCGCAGGCGTGCCAGATCTGGAGGTGTTGCCCCCTTCCCTTCCATGCATCCCTTCCCAGTCCCCGGTTCGGTTTGGATCTTGCCGGATCCACCTCCGGTGTGTTCTGGTGGAGCAGATCGGTGTTCGGGGGAAACCTTGGCCGCCTTGGCTGGCCGGCAGCGGCGACGCTGATTTTTGGCGCCGCTTTCCTCCTTGGGGGCGCTGCTGAGGGCACCATCTCTCCAATCTACGACCCATGTCCGGGTGAAAGCCCAAGATCCGATGCGGATCAGGCGTCGGTGGTGCCCTGTGCACCGTAACCTTCCTGGAGGCGACGCCAAGGACATTGGGATTCAGATGGAAGGGTCTGCAGGTGAGGGGTGGGGGTGTGCTGCCTCCCTTTCGGTGGAGCGGTGTTTCTTTCTACATATTCTTGGCGGCAGCTCTTGGCGGCATGGAGCAGCGGAGGCTTGGCGTCAGATGTGTGGTGACGGACACGCGCAGGAGGTCGACGATGTCTGGCGTCGTGGTGGCGTCGGCGGCAGCGAGACCGGGCAAGGCCGTTGCAACAGTACAGGTCTGAAGATGGATATGTGGTAGGTGGTTGTGGCGGCCTCATACCCGGGAGGTGGCCTGGTTGAGGAGCACGCCGGACTGGTCGGTGCCCATACCCGGCAGGCGTCCAGGTTGGGACCTCAGGTCTTAGATGTTAGGTTTGGCTGCGAGGTCTGTTTGGTATTAGGCCCAGACCATCAGCGCCCCTTCATCAGTTAGATAGGAGTAGCAACAGAGGTTGCGAAGATGGTGGCTTTGGTCTTACTGTTGTACGACTTTGTAAGATTTTGTGCTAATAATTAATAAATTGGCCGTATGCATCGACCAGATGCAGAGGCAGGGGGTATTCCTCCTTTTCTAAAAAAAACTATTTGACCCATTGTATGCTTCGTATGTTTGGATGGTACCTGAGATGTAATTCTATTGCATCAGAGTAGATAATCGTGGTTTAAGATTTGGTTTGTTTGGCAGGCTGGTTCTGCGTGCTTTCTTTATGTGTTGTACTAGATCTGCTTTCATGTCAAGAAAAGAAAGTATTCTTAACTTTGATATGGCGCTCAAGATATTGGTCACGACTGGGTGGCAAATTCAACTACCTACTCCCTCCGTTCGGAATTACTTGTCTCAGAAATGGATATATCTAGAACTAAAATACATCTAGATACATCCATTTCCGCGACAAGTAATTCCGAACGGAGGGAGTACAAGATAAGAATTGATCAATTCAAAACCTTCAAGAGTTTCTTTGGTGGGATATCTACCATTCTTAAGAAGTTGCTCCCCACTACAAAGCATTCTCTTAACATGCAGGTAGTCCACCTCAGCATTGCCATGTCACCACTTCAGTTACGTTTTTTTGAGACACCACTTCAGGTACGTATAACAACCGATGATAAACAATCTCGCGACTCTCTCTCACCAGCCCCACGGCCCAATAATCTCCCAATTAACTCCTCTACCCATTACGGCTAAAGGAAACTCCTCTACGCGTTGATTTCCATCACTAATTCCAATTCATCTCTCCATCGAGTAAATTCACGGGTAACAAAATCTTCCATCTTCACCGCAGCGATTGGAAGCGCATCGGCCACCATCTGACCTACATAGCTGCCGCCCCAGCCGTTCACCCCATGAGCGTCACCCACCACCGCCCATCCGCAACCCGCCTCCCCGTCTGAACCACGTAGGTCGCCGCCAACGACGCCACCTGACCCTCGGCGCTGCCGTCGACCAAGCTGTTGCGCGCCCCACTTGCTCCAATCCTCCTGCGTTCTGCCACTAGCAACATTCTCTAGCCCCTACCGCCAACCCAGGCCGCGGGACGTCGCGGACAGCCTCACCCCCCTTCAGTTGCGGATCCACCTCCTCTAATACCGATCTGTGCGCCGTGATTCGATCTCCCACCACCGGCCAGCCTCCTTCAGCGCCACCGGGCACGGCTCCCACCCTCCTCCCCCATGCGGTCATGCCCATGGAGCAGCGCTCGCCCAACGCCCTAACAGCAGCCAGCGTCTCATGTGTCAAGGGCCCCACCCTTCTGGACCGACCTGACTACTCCTTCCTCCTTGATCTGAAGACGGCGATCTAGAGGAGCCCACGATGGTGTCCTGTTTCTTGTGTGGTAAATCTCTTCTTGTCTTCCTAATAATGCTTTTTTTCAAGTTTGTCCTGCTGAAATCTCTGATTACATAGAGCTGTAGCCATGGCGGTGATATTTTCTGACTATGAAGATTAGAGGCAGAGCCAGATTTGGAGTATACTCTAGGCTGGCAATTGTAAATTTGCTTGGTGGTGTTAATCAACACATTTTCTCTCTTATCTCTATACATCTTTTACTGGTCCTGTAAGTGATACTGCAGAGTTACCATGATACACGACTTCCACAGAAACTTGAATACAGGAGTACATTTGTTTTGGGATAGGGTGAATTTATTAGGAGGAGACATACCAGTAAGTACTAGCTTACCTTAATCCCTGATTATATCACTAAAATTATCATTCCCGTGCTATTTGTTTTCTCCCTTCATGTATGTTACTATCATACAAGTTATAGTGCTCCGGGAAATTTTGAGTTCTCACCGCCTGCTGGTATGATGTCTTGCTACTTACTGTGAGGTTATCCTATGTAATTTTATGATTATTATTTTTCCCATGCCTTACGTAATTATGTTTGCAGAAAATGAATGTTTGCATTATTTGCCATCCCATCGATACATGTTTGTTGGTTGTTCTTCCGGATTATTGTTAAATTGTGTTATCTAATTTCCTACATCAAAACACTGAAACATGGATGGTTATGGTATGCGGCAGCATCAAAATAAAACCAAAAGATAACATCAGATTGTAGCTCAATTATTGAGCACCGTAGGTTGTTTCCCTAGCTCTATGGGATGGCATACACACTTCATGTTTTTTTTTTGAATTGTTGGGATGGCATACACACTTCATGTTTAAAACTTCCCTTCCAGCTGTAAAAAAATATTCGAAGTAAATATGAAGAGTCTATTGCCCCATTTTAGTTTCTTTGAAGAATCAAGAAGGCCAAGTACAACACAACTTATAATTTTGCTTTGCTGCGAATGAAAAAGGTAAATCATATGTGTATGAAATATTTAGACAAGGTACAAGCTACAGGTACAAGTCTTTCAAAAAAGTTATAATGCCAGTATAAATAAGTAAGATTTAGTTATGTTTCTGTACAATATACTGCTTCCTTAGCAATTAAAAGAACTATATCAATGTATGCTATTGATGATGCCTCTCCGGATGTTTGAGACATATATCTCAGCGAACTTCTCAGGTGTGCTTCACATGTACTATCATATGCCCATAGTTTATTTTTCCAGTTGTTATGATTTGGCTATGCAAATTTTGACTTTTTTGTCGGTGAACAAATATCTCATTTGGAGCGACTATAGGCTAACCAAGTGTATTAGAATTACTTCGATGCTCTTAAAATCCAACATAGTTACTTGGGAGACGAATTGGTGCACGTTCCTGATAATTCTCTTTATGTTTGTGCAGAAATATATTTGTTCATCATTTCAAATGTAAATATCAATATTCCATATGATCTCCAAAATCAACATTTAAAATGTAAATGTATTGTTCAGTATTTCAAGTTGTATCTTCTATTCATTCATACAATATATGCTTTTATTTGAACCTGCTCATGGAAAGCACAAAGTCCCGCAGCAACGCGCGGGGTATCATCTAGTTGGTCTTAAAGGGTGTGTTTGGTTGGAGTAATAGGCTAGATTGTACTAGGTTGGTTCCTCCCTTCTTCACTGTACTTATACCAACTAATGTACGGTCAACAAATTGCTCACTTATAAAAAAATCATAAATCAGCACTTGAACGAACCCTGCAAAAAAAAACTTGTGTACAAAATCACACACGTTTACATTAAAATTATACACTTGTACACAAGCGGCATGTCTATTCACACAAAATCAAACACATGTTTAAAGCTTATAAATCTATCTGTTGAAGTCATTATCATGCACATTCACAAAAAAAGAGCGGGGTGCTACCGGACCTAGCTAATTTGGACTGCTATACGTTCATGGACGTGTTCAGATGCCTCCCCAGACAACGTCTGCTCACCCCTCATTTGTCCATGTTTGGAGCCATCCCCTCATAGGTAGTTCAATAGCTTTATACGATCTAATTGTCATAGAACCAGGCATAGCAGGTTCAAATACATAGGTAGTTTGATAGCTTCATACGATCTACACTAGATACTACTAGGGTAGAGTTGATCCTAGAGTTGATAAAAATCGTCTCTGCCTTGCCAGAAGGCCTTGTTATGCTCAGTAAAGGTGCAAACCCGGATAATGTGGCTAATCTATTCACCAACACTTCAGAGAGAACCTTGGTGTATCTTTGATTGCAGGACCTGGCCAGATCTCTGCGTTGGAGAGAGCCTTTGATATCCTTATCAAACCTTCAGTTCCGAAATGTCTCAAATCTTCCATACATTGTCTGGCTTCTCAAATGAAATTACCAAAAACTTTTGAGTGGAAACTCTTCCCTCTTGGCCGAGGTTCAAAGGCTGAAGACATCGGCCGATGGATAACTAACTGACGGGGCATAGATATAGCGAGGTTTTTTTGTAGGGTATTAATATTCATTTCACCTCATTTTTCAAGATAGCGAGGTTGGAGTTGAGCACGAGAAGAAGACCGCAGTTCGTTGAGTTTCACCTCATTTTTGTTGAGCTCATTAGGGTATTAATATTCATTTCTATTCGTTGTCTTGAAAATAGCTCCGAGGATGTTTTACTGGGAATCAACTGCAGTTGTGACGATTGTAAAAATAGCGGTCTTTTGGTTACAGGTGATTAAGCATTGGTCGTAATGGAAGTATCATAGCTACTATCATGGATGCCAACTAAACAATTTTGGTGAGATGGTATAGAATTAAATGAAGAAAGAGATGGTTGAGTATCATATTATGATACCCTATCATAATAAATGATATACTACTATGTGTCACGCATGTGAATAAATAAAATACTACCCCCTCCGTTCCTAAATATAAGTCTTTCTAGAGATTCCAATAGGGATTACATACAGAGCAAAATGAGTGAATCTACATCCTAAAATATGTCTATATATATCTGTATGTGGTCCATACGTCTATATACATCTGTATGTAGTCCCAGTGAAATCTCTAGAAAAACTTATATTTAGGAACGGAGAAAGTATAACTATGCATTAGAGAGATAGTATGATATGTATGATACTACTATATTATACTCCCCATTACGCACCAGCCTTATAGAATCACGATGAACAACGGCTGATGCGCATGCTTGGGGGAACACTCGGGACTAAAAATATTAACCGGCTTCCAAAAAGATCTGCTTGTAAATTGTAATAGCAAAGCGGATTTCTCCCCATCCGGATATGTGTGGTAACTACTCTTTTCGCATTTACGTTAGGCGTGTCAGTTGATTCGGTTTTGTACACACCAAATCGTGGCTGAATCCGTCGGTTGTTTTCCGTATAATATAATTGTTCTCGGTGAGAGTTGGACCAAGTTAAGTTTTGGTGTTGTGTCACATGGCAGTGTTGTCGTGATGCAGTAGTCCCGCCATGATTGTCTGTCCGGCAACCTGTCGATACGATATCCCAGCGTGGACGAGGCGTTGACCTCGTAGTCGTAGACAGAGGGGACTGGCAGTGGCGCCGACGGACCTGTGAAGGCTCGAGAGCATCTTCTCTGCGAGTTCAACAGCCGAGTTTGTTTGACTGCTGTCCAGTGTTCCGTGTGGGCGCGGCGTGTGAACACCGAAGACCCGAGAGCAGATCCGCTTCATTCGCTCGTCCTCCGGAAGAATCTCTCTCTTGGCAAAGACATGGAACAATCCTAGCAATGTCATCCCTGCGACTGCAGAGAGGATGCAGGAAGTTTCCCCAACTCACTCGAGTTACAGCTTCCACATGTCTGCCTCAGTTAGTTAGGTGCGTGAGGACAGTGGAGGAGGCTTGACAAAAAGTGTGTGTGTGTGTGTGTGTGTGGGTGGGGGGGGGGGGGGGGGGGGGCGAGGATGATGGCAATAGGTGGAAAGAAAATGGGCCTCAACTCTCAACTTCCAACCATGACTGGGCACCGGCACCCGACTGTGATTATTACAAACTAGCAAAAGAGCCCGTGCGTTGCAATGGGAGAGAAAACATAACACACACTCTTAACTCAACAACCATCACTCAAGACTACAATAGGTCCATCTTCTTTATTTTTGCGAGGCATCATATTTGTGTTGCCGCTTATCCTCCTTCTCACCCTCGCCGGCGATGGCCTCGGTGTTCATACAAAACAACAAAAAACGTGTGTTGAATATGGTTAATCCTAAGGCGTCTCTCTCTCCCTCTCTCCTCCCTCTTCTTCTCTCTCTCTCTCCCTCTCTCTCTCTCGCTCGCTTTCTCTCACTCTCGCGATGAGAAATCTGTTGTTTTCCCTTGCGACATTTTTCAGAGGTATGCACGTGTAGTTATCAATGTTTTCTTTTCCGTATATGGTTATAGTGGAGTGTTTATTTGTAATCGGAATCGCCGCCGGTATGAAAAAATAGATCTTGCGCTATAAATTATAAGTTTGCTTCCATAACAATATTTTAAAAATATTTAACAGGTAAAATTAACATCATATTTAGATTCCACACATTTTCTAATAAAATTTCATATATAATATGTTAAAATCGAAGTTATGGTTTAAAAGATACAGATAATTTAGAAAATCCTTTGGTTTGACTCAAATATATTCCAAAATAATATTTAAAGATACTTAAAAGGTAAAAATAATCTCATATTCGTATTCTACATATTTTTCTATTCAAATTTCATATATAACATGTTCAAATCGGGGTTATGGTTTAAAAGATATGGATGATTTTAAAAAGCATTTGTTTGACTTAAATATAATCCACGGATGAATTACCTAAAATATCAGGGGGGTTTCGAAAAATGTAAAAAAACGGTTCAGGTGTGACTTAAATCCGGACGGCGGGTTGATTTCAAGAAAAGACAGGGACTTTTGTGTAAAATACGAAAATAACGATTCGTTTTAACTTAAAACAGGACTGCGGGTTGAATTCTCTGAAATGGAGGGACTTTTCTGAAAAATGGCATGACGGACGAAAGAAACCCAATTTGCTTTATTATTAGGGGTAAAGATATGACACCAATGTTTCTTCAAAAAGATGTGATAGCTCACGGGTGCCCTAAACCTTCTATGAACAGTAAATTCAAAAAAATAGCAAAACAAAAACAGAGAATTTACCACATCAAATATGACCAAACTTGGTAGGTTCCTGCAAGTCTTTTACAAGAAAACATCATGTAGAGAAAGGTGTACATATGAGTTCCAGATTTCAGTGCTAAAAGTGCTCAAAACTTCAAGCACTGAAATCTTTTTCTTGTGTAGCGCTCCTCGAATGTTATTTTTGTATTGAAAACTTGCAAGCACCTACACAGTTTGATCTTATTGGATGCTGCAAAGTTTCAGATATATTTTTTATTTTTTTTCTATTTGTTTTGAATTTATTGTTCATAGAGGGTGTAGAGGCACCCGGGAGCTGAAAAACCATTCTCATGTTTTTTCTTCGAAAAGTGGCGGGCATTGCTCACTTTTGCAAAAATATGCGTAAATAAATCCCCATCATTTTAACTAAATAAAAAGTTAGTTAGATAAGTATGATTCATCGTACCCCAATAGTCTTCTACAACTATTTTTAACTAAAGGCATGGAAGAAAATTGAGGTACAAAAAATAAAGCTAGAAGTGACACCTTAATGGCATCTTCAATGCAAGACGCTTGTACAGGCGCTTGGAGGAATAAAAATAATATCGTAAAATCAAAGGATCTTCCCGTCGCTATTTGTTCCAATGCTCGACGCTAACAAACAGGCGCTAAAAAACTGGTTGTGCCGCCAAAATTTCTACTGTCGCATGGTAAAAAGGGATCAAGCGCCCGCTTCTTTATTTTGCGCTGATGCCTGACCTGGCGCCAGGAATAGACGGCCCAACTGCCGATTGAGTAGGGAATTTTTCCTGGCGCCTCATCGTTAGTGCCCGCGTTGGATGTGCCCTAAGGTAAAGTACCTTAATGCAACTTTTGGCTGGTTTTATTAGGCATCACTGTTGCTCTTATTTGTTTTATTGTCTTCCGTTTAGCATATTTTGCTTGGTTAATCAATAAAACCAGGCCGTTTGCTAGAAGCCACCACACAATCCATCAGTAAAATGCAACAACTACAATACAACTGGGAGCGCAAGGAACATTTTTTGTTTTACCAAAGTATCATGCACTACGGAGCCACACATACTTAGAGAGTGTTGGATAAGTCCTAATTGTGGGCACAATGATTATTGTTTTGCACAGAGAAAAAAGTCCCAGTTCAAGCAGTAACCTTTTCAGTTAATACTTGAGAGGAGATTCACACATGGAGCTTGAGCAGTGGCCAGGGGCGGCGGGGCATCTCGGTTAGTGGTATCATATGATCATGAGATAGAGAAACTTCATAGAATATCAGATATATACGTTGAAAAAATTATATGCATACAAAGTATAAGTAGGTACATATTATGTGAAACTTAATAACAAAAAGTAGGCACATATTATGTGAAACTTGATAACATTTCTTCAGGGTCATTTCGGTTGACCGTTGTCCCTCTTCCTACTTGGCAACTTTCATCAAGGTTATTTTGGTGGGCTACTACACCTTCATCTGTCTTGCTATGGAGCTGCTCTTCTGCTTGGGTTGTTGCTAATAGGGATGAAAACAGAGCGGAAACGGACAGAATTGGAAACAGACACAGAGCAAATACAACGCGGAAGCGGCAACGAAGGTGGGTGTTCACCCGAACATAAAAACCCCTTGAACCAAAGGGAAAAGGACAAGCAAACCCACAATCAATTGTTAACATGACTATAAAATATTATGATGATTATATCATAAGGTATGCATTTATGCTTTTTTTCAGTTGTGGACATTTGTGGTAATTAGAAAGACAAGCTCCATATAAAAGCAAAACCCAGTGTATCAGGTCACCCTCTTACAAGTAAAACACATTGCAACATCATGAAATAATTTGTGAAGGCAAGTTTCTGACCCGGCCTCCATTGTGATTGCAATCAGGGCTAGCTTCCTTGCATGGTAATAGAAGTTGGGCCACACATGGGCCATTCTGCTCATTGTTTAATTGTTTGATATTTGATGGTTGGGCTACAAAGCCATAGGCCCATGATAGAAACAGAAAATTCCATATTCACAAAAACAACAAGTTCCATTTCCATGTCTATTTCACCGGAAAACATAATTCCACTTTTTTTTATGTTTCCACATTAAAAAAGATTCTATTTTTCATATTTCCAATTTCATTTCATATTTCCTCCATTTTCATTTTTGCCATAAAAGCGAAAAGTTTCCACCTCACTAGTAGTTGTAGTTAGTTTCATGTCGTTGTTTTTGAGTTGTTTCCTTCCTTTTGTTTCTATCTATTTATTTACAAGCAGCCCTTCCGCATTGTTGAAAAAATAAGTAAAAAAATATGATCTTTTTTGAGCCGGAGGAAAAACACATGTTAAGTTACTACTTGATATACCAAGTTAAGGTAACATGATGTAAAACAAGTCTTTAATTTGCATAGCGCAAAGATCATTCTTTCCAAATTTGACATGTAGGTCTTTCTAATGTCCTCTACATGATTTTTTTTCCACCTAGCTACAAATACCCCATGCTCATGTGAATATAAGATACAAGTATAACTTGATTTCCATTTCTCAAACGAGATATTGCAAATTCATCCAATAGCAGTAAACAGGTCCCCAAAACTGCTTCGACGGCAATCATTGCGAGATATTCAGATAAGAGCGGATCGAAAACTTGATAAATAATTTTTGTTGGGGCAACAAAGAGGGCGTGAGAAAAGTAAGCTGAGTTTCCTGGAGTATTATGACAAGGCCAGGAACTTGTGATGGACTAGGTTTCCGTGCCATTGAGCTATTCAATCAGTCACTACTTGCCAAACAAGCGTGGAGAATTTTAACGCAACCAAGTTCACCAAGTGCAAGGATACTGGAATCAAAGTACTTCCCATCATGTGAGTTTCTGTAGCCGAGTTGAGAAATTCACTGTCTCAAATTTGGAGGGCTGCGATAGAGGGGCATGCTACGCTAAAACAGGGAATCATACACCGTACTGGGGATGGCCACACAACCAACATTTGGGACCAGAAATGGCTTCTGAGGCCTTCAAACATGCGTCTTATCCTTTCACGGGTGGCTGATCCTCCACAGACGGTTAGCGAGCTAATCCAAGTTGATGGTGATTGGGATAGACCAAGAGTTGCTGAGGTCTTTCTACCAACGGACGCCGAGGCCATCTTCTCGATTCTTGTCTGCACTAGAAATATATATGACTTTTGGGCCTGGGTTCATGAGAAAAATGGTCTTTTTTCAGTCCACTCAGCCTACCGTATGCTCGCTAATACCAAACTTAGACGGGAAGCCTGGCTGGATGGAAGACCGGATTCCGCAAACTTGGACTTGGAACATAAATCCTGGACAAAAATGTGGAACGTAGATGTAACGTTGAAAGTCAAAAAGTTTTCTCTGGAGACTCGAGCAACAATCTTTGCCTATGGCTGACTTATTGCATCACAAAAATATGTCAACTGAAACAAGTTGCGGTCTATGTGGAGCAGTGGACTCTTGGTAACATTCATTATCGCATTGTAACATGGCTAGGTGCGCGTGGGCGCTACTTGATCCGGATCTGGTTGAAGTCATTGAAAACACTAGGGAATCAGATGCAAAGAGGTGAATTTTTCTCTATTAGATGCCATTCCACATGATGATTTTGTTCTTGTCCTGGTCACCCTTTGGGCGATCTAGCACTCCAGGAGGAAGGCATTGCATGAGCAGATTTTCCAATCTTCATTCGCAACACACAATTTTGTGAAAAGTTACGTCGGAGAACTAGCCGAGTGCAAGCCAAAGAAACCGCAAGCGAGTGCACCAGTATCTCCAAGACCGAGCTTGAGATGGATCCTGCCCGCATCTAGGGTTGCCAAGATATGAGTTGATGGGGTTGTTTCAAAGAAGTCCAACGAGGGCACATTGAGTGTTGTCTGTCGGGATGCAAATGGAAGTTGTTGGGAACGTCTGTTGTTCGGGTAGCAGGGATAACTGATGTGGCATGTCTTGAAGCACTGGCTTGCCGGGAGTCATGATAATAGAAGGTCCAGAGCTCTAGCTCTGGACCTCCTCATCACATGTGTTGATCGCCATAAAGAAATAGAAGGCTCTTGTTCAAGCATTGTAAAGGAGATTAAGGCCACGGCTACCCAGTTCGGGTTTTGTTCCTTCATTTTCGAAGGAAGATCTACCAATGTTGATGCTCGTAGTCTCGCTAAACACGCTTTTGGGTTAAAATTAGGGCGTCATCTTTGGGTCCTTAACCCACCACCAGACCTTCATTGTATTCCGAAGGACATTATTTTTGATTAATTAATCGTGTTTAGATAAGAGCGGACCGCGGCATCCAAGATGCCTCCTCACATTTGCTCCGAAGTTTGAATTTTCTTCTTCATTGCAAAAAAATAAAAAGAGGTTTGAATTTTCGGTAGTACTGTACTACATGATGAAGACATGACAACAACCTAGTACTGTAGTAGTAGACTACAGTACAACGTAAATACAGAACAATCTCGTCTAAAATAAAAATAAAATACTAGATACAGAACATTCTTCTTGGGGTAGCAGGCGGGCTGGGCCTACCTCCACGTCCTTGTCGCGCAGGTTGCCTCGTCGTCGCGCCAACGCATCCAAATAACCGGAGCCATGGAACCTATAGCACAGCTTGGATTTTCAAATCATTTTCATTTGGCATCCCATTCAATTGAACCGAAGCGAAGTCACCCCGTGCTCGCTCTCACCTCTCACCTCTCACCTCTCATAGGACAGAGAAAGCTGCTGGTCATCACGCTTCCCCGCCGATGCCACCGCTGCCGAGTGGTTGTTGCTGACTTGATTGGTTAGTTGACCCGCCCGCAGCCGCCGCCGCTACCGCCAAGGGGCTCGACTCCTCCTCCGCCGACGTCGCTCTTGAAGAAGGTTAGTCAATCGTCGCCGCGCGGCATGGCGTCCTCGGGTGACCCCCTGGCGGTGGCGGTGGCCGTGCGCGGGGACGGCCGCGCCAGCCGCCGGGCCGCCAGGTGGGCCGCCGCCGCCCCCGGCCGCGTCGCGCTCGTCCACGTCATCCCGCCCCTCGCCTTCGTCCCCACCCCGAGTAAGCTGATCTCGCCGCTCCCCCCCCCCCCCCCCCCCCCCCCCCCCCCCCCCTCCCCCTCGATTCGGTTTCGCGCGGTGGCGATCATCAGCGGCGAGCTGAGGTCCTTCTTGTTGTGGTCGTGCGGTGCAGCGGGGGAGCAGGTGCCGGTGGAGAGGATGGCGGCGGGGGTGGTGGAGATATTCTCGCAGGACCGGAGGGCGCGCGCGCAGGACGTCTTCCTCCCCTTCCGCCGCCTCTTCGGCCGCAAAACCGTCAGTCCTCGACCATCTTCCCTTCTTCGGGGCACCACCTGCTAGCCGCCTAGATCAGTGGCTTTGATGTCTGAATTCGAGCGTGCGTGCGTGCGTGTAGGTGGAGACGGTGGTTCTGGAGGGGCACAGCGTGGCGGAGGCGCTGGCCAGGTACGCGGCGGAGTCCGGTGTCCACAACCTGGTGCTCGGATCCGCAACCTTGAGCTGCTTCCGGAGGTATATATTTTCGAGTTCAGAAAAGGCCGGAGTTTCGCTTTTGAGAACCCAACGAATCTGGATAGTTGTTGTTACTTGCTTCGCTTTTCCCCAAAAGAGGAACCAGGAATGTAAGATAGTGTAGGGAGCAGAAAGGGGAGGAAGAAAATACTGTAGGATGGTGACTTGCCTCACTCTCTCATGTTACGCATTTGGCATCACAAAGGTAGATAGATGCATCCACTGATCCACGTACATACAAAACTAGTTTCTGTTTAGAGACTGAACTATGTTCGGAAGAAAATACTGTAGGATAGTTTGCAAAGTTTGTGTTGGTAAGATTTGTAGCAGCAACGACAGTCCTCTTCATGTGTTGATTGTCAGCATATGCATCTGCTTTTGTTTTAAATTGATTTTTTTGCCCTCTTTAGTCCCAATGGTCTCGTCTTTTAGGAAGAGTTGGTGGGGGGAGATTCTAGCTAACTGAAAGGGCCATCCTTAATTATTCTCTTTTACAAGGTTGAGAGTAGCTCAAAATGATAACTCATACTTAAAGTTAGTACAAAGTTGAGTCATCTATTTTGGAACGGAGGGAGTACATTCTTACTCTCTACCTCTGCTCTCATGAAATATTTATAAAAGGGCTTATAGCTCTCTAGACTCTTCCGTTTAAAGGTCATACCTGCCATGCTGTGTGTGGTGTTTCCTGAGTCTAGAATTTCTGCATGCACTTCCATAACTACATTAGTATATTATTATTTCAGGGCTGAATCAAAATTAGTACATATTTCTTAGTTCCATAAATTATCATTTTATCAACTTCAGATGCATTACCAACACTTATGAGCATCTCTGTTTATGTATGGAGTTTTTTTTAGCACGTTCAGTTTTAAGCCAGTTGTGCCAAATCTCCAAGATGTTATAAATGCTAGCACTGTTATCTTTTCAGGATATTATGGCTCCAAGATTTGCCCCATGCTGTCTTAAAAGCCATGCCATGTTCTTGCAATGTATTTATCGTGTCCCGGCACAGATTAACTATAAAACTTGCGAATCAGACTCAAACAGACAGTATGTTTTGCTCTATTTCTCTTTCTTCGTTACGTCTCAATCTGTTCATTTTTACCAATGGAATGGCATTCTGTTCTTAAACACATGCGTTTTTACAGACTCAAATACTTGCTCAAAGATCCAGTCAGTTAGTCATAGAGCATTTGCCCTACAACTGAGGAGCCAGTTGCAAGACAAGCAATCATTGCACGACCTTCCTGATGTCAACACACCAAAATCTTCTGGAGTTTCTAGTTCTGACTCGTGCTCTCAAGCCCGCAGTTCTCTTAGCAATTCTACGAGTGCTGCTCAAAGTTCAGAAAGTCATAAAAGACGTCTGTTTGGAAGCTTATGTCGAAAGACACCAGGGCGAACAGGGGACACAGATTTTGACGCCACTGGCCAGTCGAAGGAATTTCCTTATGTCTCCTTAAGTTCTACTGAAGAGGTCAGAGCTGTTTCCGATTACTATGATTGATGTTGGCTTCCAGATTTTCTGACATTGATACCGGTAATTGTGAGTTGGCATGTATTTTTGAGAATGCCTGATTTTTGTTGCTGTCATGATTTACAGTCTCAACGTATAGATGAAGTAGCAAAACCGAGGAAGGAGTTGCAGGATAAACCGATGATGTATGTCAAAGCTTGTGAAAATCACGTTCAAGCTAAGAAAAAGGTTAGTGATATATGATAAACCTGCAAATATCTCATTCCAAGCCAAGGTTAAATTCTTGTGATGGTTGTTGTATATCTTAGTTACTGTTACTATCTAGTGCCTTAAAATGTTATTTGGCTAATTAATAAATAAAGTTGGCTGCCATGTGCTTCATCGAGTGACATTTTATTCACATTTGCCCCATCTCCTACTTAGAAGGTTGACACTAATCCCCTAAGTTAGTTGCTACTACTGTGCATACACTACGCTTTGCATTTGGTCATTTTCCATTCCGAGGGAAGGTTTTACTCAGTCCTTATCCATTACATTATGATGTTTCAGATCCAGGTGCTTTCTAATGGGTGCAGTGAAGATTTGCAGAAAGTGCAAGATGCACTACAGTTGGAGGATTTTTTCAAACAGAAAGCTGCACCGGAGAATAACAAACATTTAAGAGCTATTGAAGAAGCTGAGATGGTGAAAGAGGCATTCACTCGTGAGGCTTATTCCAAGCACAATGCTGAAACTGTAACCAACATGGTGAGTACCGAGAAGGCAAAGGTTCTGGATGCTCTTCTGTCGACAGGCAAAAGTTGCAGGCGCTACTCGAGACATGAAATAGAGCTCGCCACCGAGAACTTCTCTGATGCAAAAAAGATCGGTGAGGGAGGCTATGGGATTGTATACAGGTGCATCCTTGATCACACTGAAGTAGCTGTCAAGGTTATCCAACAAGATTCCCGTGGCAAGATTGATGAGTTCTTTAAAGAGGTACTCTGATTTATATTTCTTTTATGTGTCTCCTTGTAAATCTCATAACATTTCTACTGTGTTGTTAATACCCATAAACAGGGGGTGAACATAATTTGATTTAACATATTTTTATCATCGATGGGGTATTTATTAAATGCTATGATTTTTTCCACATGATGCAGATTGATATTCTCAGCCGACTTCACCATCCCCACCTGGTTTTGTTGCTTGGGTTTTGTCCTGAAATTGGATGTCTTGTATATGAATACATGGAGAATGGAAGTCTGGAAGATCAACTTATTGACAACGAAGGGCGCCAACCACTCCATTGGTTTCTGCGCTTCCAAATTATTTTTGAGGTAGCTCGTGGGCTTGCATTCTTGCATGGAACGAAGCCAGAGCCCATTGTGCATCGTGATCTGAAGCCTGGGAATATCTTGCTGGACAAGAACTATGTAAGCAAAATAGGCGACGTAGGTTTTGCGAAGCTCATATCAGATCTAGCGCCAGATGGTTTCACGGAATACAGAGACGACACCGTCATTGCCGGCACAATGTATTACATGGACCCTGAGTACCAGTTAACTGGGACAGTTCGTCCGAAATCAGATCTTTTCGCTCTGGGGGTTATAATTCTCCAGCTGCTAACTGGCAAGCGTCCGCAGGGGCTAATACTTAGTGTAGAAGAGGCCATCCGAAAGGGCACATTTCCTGATATTCTCGACGTATCTCTGAATGATTGGCCAATCGCTGAGGCGGAGATGCTGGCAAAACTGGGGCTGCATTGTACGGCGCTAAGATGCAGGGACCGGCCTGATCTTGAGCAAGAGGTGCTTCCAGAGCTCGAAAATGTTCTAAGCAGTGTTACCAGTTCCCGGAAGTTTGAAAGTCCAAAAGCAGTTGTGCCAAGCCACTTCATCTGCCCTATATCGCAGGTAAAATTCTCTACGCAAGATAGCTGTCAGTTTCAACTGTCACTCTGGCTTAAGAGATAATTTCTCGATGCAGGAGGTAATGGACGATCCTTGTGTTGCTGCTGATGGTCATACCTACGAGCGCAGGGCGATCGAAGCTTGGCTCGAGGAACACAAGATCTCCCCAATTACAAAACACGTGCTTCCAAGTCTGACCATAATTCCCAGCCATTCCTTGCACGAAGCGATCCAGCAATGGAAGCGGTCATCTAGATGACTGTTGTTTCCTGTCAAATCTAGATGATTTTTGGTTCCACTTTGTAAAGTAGGAGATAGTTGTATATCATAGTAGCAGGAAGATTTGGTCCTCTAGGTGATCCATCTTGTCTTCCATTCAGAGCAGGTATAGCCTAAATGGCTCCCTGAAATAACTACTGAATCCAATGCACCCAAGTGATAGTGTGTGTCTGTATGGTTTGGACGTTGCTGCTGACTACCTGAACTCTTGGCCTTGAAGACTCTCCAAGATCACATAAATCTTTCCGCATACAAATTTGTTGTTTCTCGCGCTTGGAAACTGCAAATCTTTTACAAACCATTTGGATAAGAAAATATTTTACATTGCCAGCGTCAATGCTGAAGTACCGGAACACTGAGGTACAACTTTATTCAAGGAGGATAACCGCTCAACACACACAAAAAAAAATTAACTAGGTACAGCCTTTGTGATGAATGATTCTCAACATACAATTCTACTTTGCTCCAGAAATGTCCAGCGGTACTTCTACTTCTTTCGGAACAGGTGATGCGCAACCATCCATTCATCACCATTGTTATATCCAAAAAGTTCGGCAACTGAGATGAAGAATGTCCTCCAATAAGCTATCCATTTGGTAGCTGATTCCCTCCCATAAGTCTTCTCAAAGATTGGCCTTATGGCAGCGATGTTCTTGTCCATGCGTTTCAGCCACTCCTCGCTACAGGCAGGCATCTCACACAAAATTAGTATGCTGTGTCATTGTATTGTATAAACTCTAGACACCAATGAAGTTCCGGTTTGCATCAGTAGCGAAATGCAGCCCGGTGCATGTAGCTCCCGCTTGCGCAGGGTCGGGGAAGGGTCCGACCACTTTGGGTCTATAGTACGCAGTCTTTCCCTACATTTCTGTAAGAGGCTGTTTCCAGGACTTGAACCCGTGACCTCATGGTCACAAGGCAGCAGCTTTACCACTGCGCCAAGGCTCCCCTTCGCATCAGTAGCGAAATGCAAACCAGGAAATTCTCCAACAATTAATTCACAGTTCATCGGATAGCATTTTTACTGTAGTATCAAGGTTTGCGATGTTATTTTGCATTTCCTACCTAATCAATTAAGCTCATCTGGAATCATGTCGAAGCACACTGAGTAAAACGGATATGATATTTTGAAACTTAGGAAAGGCATACCTAGTTCTAGCATAATGTGTGCCACTGACAAGCCAATGATTGACCACAGATACATCTTCCTGCAAAGTTACAGTAAGTGAATGTCAATATTCATGATTGATCAATGGCAAACCAACTAACATTCATATGTGGCTAGGGCAGGGACAAGTAACCTACTGACGAGGAACAATCCATTCGGTACTAACCTGAAAGTAGAGAAGGAGGTTTGCTGATGGCATTGTTCCTCCAGTGAAGAAATACCTTGTGATCCAATCATCGTCATTCTTGTCCTGATGAAAATGTGATGTCTCAGTTCACATGAGAATTACACTACAGATATACTTATAGTAATACAGTTCTCAACAATAACTTAATGAGTCTACTTCAGTACCAGAGGCGAATTTATTTCGCTTTTGCAGAAGTGAATAGGAGCTCTAAGGACACTCGTGAGTGTTAGTAATGAATGATTTTATTTTTACCGTAAGGAACTTGTATCACTATCACATATATGTCAACGAGTACAAATAGAGCTACAAATATAAGAGGCAGCACCATGATCCGTGTGATGGGAAAGCTATTTCAGATGTAGCCAAGACCAAACGACTTGTGAAATGCAGGACTGTTAACGTACCTCGAAGTGATACGCAAATGTCTTGTGGCAGAAGTAGTGAACAAACAATAAGGAATCCTCTTTCATCCATCTGGATATCTTCTTAAGAAGTGCCTTGTAGTTTTTCATGTGCTGCATGACAGGCCCATTATAAACACCCCTTTACCATGAGGAACTATAGAAGGGGTCGAAACCACAGAAAAATTCCAAGTTAAGTTATACCTCAAACATCTCTATGGATATGATCCTGTCAAAAGAACGCTCCATCTCAAACTTGCTGATGTCTGCTACAATTATCTCAACATTGGATAGCTCATTTTCCCTGTAACAGGAACGAAGTCTTTACTGCAGGACCATCGAAATCATGGGCCCAAATGGTGGTAATAATTCTGTCAGCATGTCTACCAAATCAAAGGTTGAATGGTTGATGCATGTGAAGATCATTTCCATTAGTATTTGAAATAACTAGAAATTTTATGAAACTAGCAAGTGACATATGAGCATGATCAAAATGAAATCAAATTGAGCTGTCATCAATATGCTCTGGTGCAAACTTCAAAAATGATCACGAGGAATATAAAATGGTCACTGCATGGCAAAAGAATGCACTCATCAGGTCCTCTCAGCAATAAAACCGTTGCACGTACCTACACTGCTCTTGTATAAAAGCCTTTTGAGTTGTTGAGTTGCATATCCCTGTGATATTGCAGTTCCTATATTTCTTTGCTATGTATACAGAGAGGGATCCCCATCCACATCCAACATCGAGAACGCTTTGGCCATCTTGCAGCTGCGCCCTCTCACAGTACAACTCCAACATTGCAACCTCGGCATCTTCTAGGGTGCTTGAATCATCAGGGAAGTAACATGAGCTGGAAAATTACAGAGCGTGTATGTGAATTAACAAACGAAGCACATGATGCATGTTAAACCAAGTACTAGCTTTTACCCGTGTATAACATTATAGATTCAAATATCTCGCCCAGCATCTTTTCTACCACTCAAAAACTAGGCATGTGACCATTCCTGATACTAGTGTGCATCATGAAGCACAAACCTGTATTTGAGGTTTTTCCCGAGCACTAGCTTGAAGAATGTGGTCGGCAGCTCGTAGTGCTGGGTTTTAGCTGTGTCCGTTTCGATGGCAATGGGCATGCCTTCAAGTGCTGCATCACAAACCAAACGTAGTGCACGGTAAGTCAGACAGAACAGTTTTGACGAAATTTTGAATACGAATTCTCAGGGAAATCACGGAAAGCAGCGGATATGAACAGATGACTGAAATCTGCACGCACGCGAACTTGCCAGATCTACTGGCATCTGCTACCGGGCGTTTCCCTCGCAAAAAAAAAAAAAAAAAAAAAACTACTGGGTTTCGCCCAGACATTCGGATAGTGTTTGCGGAGATTAGAATCGCAGCGCAGCGAGCAGCGAGGGTGAAGGAAACTGCATTTGGGCGGGCGGTGCGTACAGTGGGCGAAGAGGAGGAGGTCCTGCAGCTGGAGCGGCGCGGAGGGGAGGTAGCCGAGGCGGAGGCGCTGCGCGAGCAGGAGGCGCGTGAGCCGCCGGGTGACCGCGTCCGGCAGCAGGTTGCGCTCCAGCGCCGCCAGCGCGGACCGCGCCGCCGCCTCGTATGCCCGCGCCGCCACAGCCGCCGCCGCCATCTTGCTCGCTCCCGGCGCCCGGCTGCTGGCTGCCGCTAGGAATTTGGGCTGGGCTGCCGTTTGCTTCCGTGATTGACGCGCTTGGGTTGGTGGCAGCCTAACCGGCTGGGGGTGGTCGGTGGCGCGGCTCCAGTGAACGTAAAACGGACACGTCGCCTCGATAACGAAGCAAAGGGGCACGCGACCGTGGATTTGTCTCAGACTACACAATGGAGAGTAGCATACACGAGTAACATACACATGTCCCTAGATTATGTTACTACCTCAATAGTGAATAGTAACATAAGTGTGGTAACATGCAAAGCTTTATTTATTAGGTTATAGACTCATATTGCATTGGAACATGTGATGTTACCATTAGCCCTCTCTTAAACCGCCAAGTCACTTTCCCCTCCCCTCCCGAGCTGCTCGTGTGGGCGGCTCCGGGGGCCAAATCCCTAGCCGCCGCCGCGAGCCCCTCCCCTCCCTTCCCCTGGCCGTTGCCGCCGCCGGCGCCGGCGGTGGTGGCGGCGCCCGTCCGTCAAAGACGGCGGGGACGGCCGGCGCGTCCCGGCGTTCCTCCCTCGCGCGGGGGAGCGGCGCCAAGTGGGCGGCGCGGGGGGGGGGGGGGGAGGATTCCCTGGATGGTGGCGCACGACGAGGAGCGTTGGGTGCGGCGGCGAGTGGCCGGGAGCCAGCAGAGGAGAGATCTGGCGCGAGGTGAATCTCCAGCAGGCGGCGGCGCGGCGCGGTGGGGCCCTGCTTGCAGCGGGGCGGCGGCGCTCGGCCTGGTGTGGCGCTCGAGCGGCTGCCGGCGATGGCTGCGGAGTGGTGGGTTGTGTGCGACGCCGGCAAGGTGTTGGAGGCTGCGGAGGGAGACGGAGGCCGTGGCGTGCTCTGGATCTGGGTCTTCCCGATCCGGGTCCCATGGGCGAGGCCGTGGTGTGGTTGGCCGCCTGGTGGTGTGTTGCCGCCGGGTGAGGCTGGTTGCCGTGGCCTGGAGTGGCTGGCGGTCTGGTGTGGTGTGGCTGGCTGGTGCTGGTGGTTGGAGCAAGAGCTGCTGGTTCTTGGCCTTGGATGGAGGTCGATGTTGGATGCGTGTCCTCGGTGCGGGGAGTGGGTGTTCTGCAACTCTTGCGCCACGATGACGAGGTGCTGCGACGGCGGCGGTGTTACCCATCCTGATCTGCTTGGCCTTATTCTGATGCGATGGGCGGGAGGTGCGCGACTGGTTGGATGAAAATCCTGCACAGCTTTGGCTGGTGCTTGCGACGGCGGCGCCCGTGGGCGTCGTTCCCCTCCTTGGAGGCGTTGCAATGGTGTGTCGGCATCTTCTCCCTTGCTAGGATTGTCTCCGGGTGAAAGCCTTGGTTAGTATGGACCGGCGATGACGGCATCTCGGCGGCGTTACTCTGTTGGGAGCATCGCGTAAGGAGACATGGTTTCGAGGCTCGGTGGTGTGGTTATCCGGTGCTGGCCGCTGGTCCGGGCGGATCTTCTTAGGCGCTATGTACGTGGCGGCCGGGGTATCAAAGACAATGGCTTTCTCGGGTCTGTCTGAGTCCCGCTACCCATTCGCCGTCTTCCTCTTTGGCAATCATGGATGGTTGGTGCGTAGACAAGGAATGCTCGTTTGTAGTTGTTGTTCTTTGTGGTGTTCGGTGCTGGTCGAGACGCGGCTAGATGTTCTGTTTAGGATAGGCTCCTTTGTGTTGTGTATGCGAGTGTTGTTGTAAGTGTGGGTGTGGAGTTTACTACACTTGTTGTTCGCAGCAAGTCGTAGTCTCTTGTACTTGATCTTCTGCCTTCTATAAAAATATGGTACGCCTAGGCGTACTCGAAAAAGAAATGTTACAGTAATTAGCTAAGTTATTAGTACTACATCTCTCCTCATTAACTCATTGCCACATAAGTAAATTTGCTGAGTTGGACTCGATGTTACTACCGAAGTTACTCCCACGGTGGCTAGTCTCAGATAAAAAAATGTTGGCGCCGCCTAAAAAAACGTG
Source organism: Triticum timopheevii (assembly GCA_963921465.1). Lineage (NCBI taxonomy): Eukaryota > Viridiplantae > Streptophyta > Magnoliopsida > Poales > Poaceae > Triticum > Triticum timopheevii. The sequence goes on from OY997274.1 coordinate 486,607,658, forward strand.
ACAGTGGATGGATGCGGCATCTTCGAGGTTCAGACTGTTGGAGTTATATTGATGATGGCCTTTGACCTTTTGTATTTTTGTCTTTTGGCATCCTCATGTACTACATCATATATATGATTGTTTTGGCCTCCTAATAATACAAATTGCATATTCAGTATTAGAGCTCTAAGTTTTTCTTTCGCACGTCGCAACTCGTGCTCAGATCCAATTGCGCCGCCGTGTTTTCCTTTTCCCGGTTGTGCTGCTCCACGTCGTCGCTTCTTCTCCCACCCACCCCGTCTCGTCCAATCCCGGCGTGCCCTCGTCAACCTCGTGTTTGCGGGTGTCTCGATTTGGAGGCCTCGCACCGTGCGTCTTCTTCTCCCGCAGCAGGTGCACGCCCTGGCTAGGGGGTTGTCTACATCCGCCGCTGCAGGCCAGCAGCCGATCTCTGCCGCCGGCCGCTGGATTCCGCCATCTCCAGCGCCTGGACGAAGCTGCCCACCCATCCCGTCCGCTTCGCGATCTGCTGCCTGCCTTTCCAGATCGAACAGCTCGGGTCCCCGCCCAAAATCGGCCGCGTCGGCCGGCCACCGGTTCCAGGTGCCATCCGCGTCCGCGTCCGGCCGGTTACGCCTCAGAGCGGCCATGCTAGATCGGCCGTCGGCCACTTCTCACACCTGCGTGTGTTAACTACAGGGGCTGAATCGATCCACCTGCATTTTTTTTGAGTAACTATCCACCTGCATATGTGTTGTGTGTGTGCAAGTACGAGCTACTCCCTGCACGGCCCGTGAATTGCTTTGGGCTGCTGGTGAGCGGACGGCTACTCTGCCAGTTGGCCTGCTTCTGTCCTTGGTCCACTTCTTCTCCAAGAGCAAAAAGGATACCCCCCTAGACGGAACTAGGGTTTCGACGTCTTCCGGCGATTTCTGCTGGAATCCTACCTCTCGACGATCTGTTCTCATCTCCCCGCCTAGGGCCGACCAAGGCGGATCCCGGGGATCTCGCCCGGACTTGGTAGTGGGATCTATTTTCGCTCTGTAGGGAGTGCTGCTCTCGTACAGATCGGATCGTGGCAATGGCAGACGGCAGGGGTTCTCAGAAGGAGAGGGGGAAGGAAACATCAGAGGACTTGCTAGCTCGCCTTACCCTACAGGAGGAAGAAGATGATGATTTTGTCTGGGAGGAGGAGCTCCCCGATTTGATGGAGGCGGCAAAGTGGCTGGCGATCGCGAGGGTTCACACCCCCAAAACCTTCAGCCCTAATGCACTGTACGGCGACATGGCAGCGGCATGGAACCCGGCGAAACCGATGGTGTGGAGGAGGATAAAGGAAAACATGTTTACGACGCAATTTGGATGCCTCGCTGATTGGAAGAAAGCCATGCTTGACGGCCCATGGCTGTTTCGGGATCAGGCAGTGATAATGGAGGAGTACGATGGTTTCAAAAACCCTGATTCCTTCAAACTTGACAATATTGAAGTTTGGGCTCAGATCCATCGCCTACCTGACAACTTTCTCATTGAGCCGGCGGTAAAGGGGCTTGCGTCACGGATTGGGGAGGTGAAGGAGGTTCAGTTGAAGCTGCCGTCAGGCTTCTTTGGAGAATTTGTGAGAGCCCGAGTTAAGATTGACATAAATGCAAAAATCAAAAGATTTGTGACAGGGACAAAAGGTGCGGAAAGAGTTAGGTACCAGGTCAAATACGAGAAGCTGCCTACCTTCTGTTACAACTGTGGAGAGTTTGGGCATTGGCATGAGGAATGTGGAGACGGAGTGCATGATGAATCAACTTTTCAGTGGGGTGACTTTCTTATGGCTGATAATGTTAGGCCTCGATCTGCAGGTCGAGGGAACGCTCAATCATATAGGGGGCGAGGAGGATTCCCCATGGGTGGTCGTGGTAGGGGAAGGGATCAGTATAATCCGAACCAGAGCTGGGCTTTAATGCCCGGCCGCAGCAGACCCCTACGGCAGCTCATGAATCTACCAGAAGCTCGGAGGAAGGAGAAGGGCAGAATGAGAAGGCTAGCTGAAAGCACAAGTGCTCCCTAGGTGGTTTTGGTAATTAATGTCAACATATCTCTTGTTGGACTAACACTTTTATCTAGTATATTTCAGATAAGTTCAACAATGGAGTGGCATGGACTAAAGGATGTGGGAACTCCTTCAAGATGCTAAGGACAAAGGATTGGCTCAAGCTTCAAGCTCAAGACTCTTCATTTTACATTTTTAGTGGTCCAAGATCACATTGAGTCTATAGGAAAAGCCAATACTATCAAGGAGGGATAAGATGTTGCTTAATGAGCCTCTTGCTTCATGTGCTTTGTGATATGCTCCAAAACCCTCAGCTACTTTCCCACTTCCATAAATGACCTAAACCCAAAGCCAAAATCGGTCACACCGATTCTTCCTATCCGGCGCCACCGATTCCAAAAGTCATAGCCTCTGCCACAAACCCTAAGCAAATCGGTCTTACCGATAGGGATCTCGATCTCACCGAGATGGGATTGTAATCTCTCTGTGTATGTCCATTATCAAAATCGGTCTCATCGAGTTTGAGCAATCGGTACTACCGAGATTACAATGCAAACTCTCTGGATGACTTATTACCAAAATCGGTCTCACCGAGTTTGAGTAATCGGTCCCACCGAGTTTGCCTGACCAACTCTCTGGAGAGCTTATTACCAAAATCGGTCTCGCCGAGTTTGTGTAGTCGGTCTTACCGAGATTATGTTATGCCCTAACCCTAACCGAGTCGGTTTCACCGAGTTGCATTTCGGTCCCACCGAAAACCCTAACGGTCACATTATTTGCTAAATCGGTCTGACCGAGTTTAACGATTCGGCCCCACCGAGTTTGGTAGATTGTGTGTAACGGTTAGATTTTGTGTAGAGGCTATATATACCCCTCCACCTCCTCTTCATTCGCGGAGAGAGCCATCAGACTGAACCTACACTTCCAGCATACATTTTCTGAGAGAGAACTACCTACTCATGTGTTGAGGCCAAGATATTCCATTCCTACCATATGAATCTTGATCTCTAGCCTTCCCCAAGTTGCTTTCCACTCAAATCCTCTTTCCACCAGATCCAAAACCTATGAGAGAGAGTTGAGTGTTGGGGAGACTATCATTTGAAGCACAAGAGCAAGGAGTTCATCATCAACGCACCATTTGTTACTTCTTGGAGAGTGGTGTCTCCTAGATTGGCTAGGTGTCACTTGGGAGCCTCCGACAAGATTGTGGAGTTGAACCAAGGAGTTTGTAAGGGCAAGGAGATCGCCTACTTCGTGAAGATCTACCGCTAGTGAGGCAAGTCCTTCGTGGGCGACGGCCATGGTGGGATAGACAAGGTTGCTTCTTCGTGGACCCTTCGTGGGTGGAGCCCTCCGTGGACTCGCGCAGCCGTTACCCTTCGTGGGTTGAAGTCTCCATCAACGTGGATGTACGATAGCACCACCTATCGGAACCACGCCAAAAACATCCGTGTCTCCAATTGCGTTTGAATCCTCCAAACCCTTCCCTTTACTTTCTTGCAAGTTGCATGCTTTACTTTCCGCTGCTCATATACTCTTTGCATGCTTGCTTGATATATATTGTGAATGTTAAACTTTTGCCTAAACTCCACTTAAACTTAAAGAAACTTAAAAACTGCAACTTTGGTACTTAGTGTCTAATCACCCCCCTCTAGACACCTCTTCTCAGGTCCTACAAGTGGTATCAGAGCTTTGGTCTCCATTGCTTTGGTTTAATCACCATTGGAGGAAGATGGATGAGTCTACTATTGGGAGTCTTAGACATAGAGCGCCTATTCTTGATGGAGAGTATTTTCATGAGTGGAAAAAAATGAGATGCTTGTTATTTTCAATCAATATCATCTTAACAAGTACATTACTAGCCCTTGTGCACCTTATGTTGATCCTATGCATCCTACCCATGATGAGTCAATTGACATGATTAGGAATCTTAGAACTGACGAACTTATCATTAGAGGATTGCCTAGAAACTTGATTGGATGCTTGCCTACTTTTAAATGTGCCTACACCATATGGAAATTTCTTGAGGAACGATTTCCAGATTATTCCTTGATGAATCTTGATGAAATTCTCCATAAGTCTATTGCTTTGAGTAAGATGAATACTAGTGATCCTATGTTTGGTGATCGTCTATTTGAGCTTACAAACCTTATGCGTGCCAAAGGAAATGTTGGTATCATTAGTGATATTATTTCCGAAGCTATAAAAATCCATAAGCAAGATTATTGTCAAACTCATTCTAATGAATCACCCTCTCTAGGACTTGATCCACCACATGACGATGTTGAACATGGATACTATGATAAGGATGATGATAGTGACTTCGATCTTGATGATGCAATGAGACATTTTGGTCTTATGGCAAATCTTCGGGGATATATGTCAGGAGGAAAGGAATGGGTTCTTGATAGTGGATGTACCGATCACATGACCGGAGATAAAGACATGTTCTGTGAGCTTGCTGATAATGATAGTCCTCAAAAGTATGTCACTTCCGGTGACAACTCAAAGGGTAAGGTGGTTGGCCTCGGTAAGGTGGCCATATCACATGATAGCTCCATACAAAAATGTCATGCTCGTTGAATCTCTTGGTTACAACTTACTTTCAGTATCTAGACTTGCTGATTTCGGTTTCAATGTCCTATTCACCGAAGTAGACTGCCAAGTGTTCCGTCGAGATAATCATAAAATGGTATTTACCGGTGTGCGTAGAGGTGATCTATACATTGTTGATTTCACTAAAAAGGCTCAACCTAAAACTTGCTTCATTGCTAAATCCTCAAAAGGTTGGCTATGGCATAGACGATTAGGTCATGTTGGTATGCGAAACCTTGACAAGCTTATTAAAGGAAATCATATCCTTGGAGTTAACGATGTCATATTTGATAAGGATAGACTTTGCAGCGCTTGTCAGGCAGGTAAACAGGTTGGAGGAAGGCATCCCGTGAAGAACATCATGACTATAAGGAGGCCACTCGAGCTACTTCACATGGATCTCTTTGGTCCCAACTCTTACAAGAGTCTCGGTGGAAATTCTTTTGGTCTAGTTATAGTTGATGATTTTTCAAGATTTACGTGGGTGTTCTTTCTCGATGATAAATCGCAGGTCCAAAAGATCTTCAAAAACTTCGCAAGGAAGGCTCAAAATCAATTTGAAGAGAAGATCAAGAAGGTTCGCAGCGACAACGGAACGGAGTTCAAGAACGCAAATGTGGACACCTTTCTTGACGAAGAAGGGATTTCACACGAGTTCTCGGCTACGTACACACCTCAAAAAAACGGAGTTGTTGAGAGGAAGAACCGGACGCTCATTGAGATGGCGAGAACGATGCTTGATGAGTACAAGACGCCGAAGCACTTTTGGGCAGAAGCGGTTGAGACAGCTTGTCATGCAACAAATCGCTTGTATCTTCACAAGCTACTCGGCAAGACGGCATACGAGCTCCTCACCGGTAACAAACCCCAAGTTGGATACTTTCGAGTATTCGGCTCAAAGTGCTACATTTTGGATAAGCATCGTCGCTCTAAATTTGCTCCTAAATCTCATGAGGGTTTCCTACTAGGTTAGGCTCAAACTCTCACACTTACCGTGTCTACAACAATTTCACCCGAAAGGTTGAAGAGACGGTAGATGTGAAGTTTGATGAATCTAACGGCTCACAAGTAGAGCAATTGACAATTGATGTAGGTGACAAAGATCCGTCGGAAGCGATTCAAGAATTGGCTATTGGCAAGGTTCATCCAACGGAGGTGAAGGAGAGTACCTCGTCCGTCCAAGTGGAAGCTTCTACTTCACAACAAGGTGAACCAAGAATTGATACAGAAGCATCCACAAGCGGGACACACCAAGATGAAGGAAACGAGGAAGTGCATCAAGATGAACGTCAACAACCTCCTTCTCCACCACGACAAGAGAACGACAATGCCAACAATGAAGAAGAAGAAGAACAAGATGAAGAAGATGTTCAATGAAGACCCAAGCAAAAGCTTTCACGAGTTCGAGCAAGAGTTGCTAAAGATCATCCTGTTGAGCAAATCTACAATGACATTCAAACCGGGAGAATCACTCGCTCTAAAACTCGTTTAGCTAACTTCTGTGAAAACTATTCTTTCATCTCTAGCATTGAGCCTATGAAGGTTGAAGAAGCATTGGAAGATCCAGATTGGATAAATGTTATGCATGAAGAGCTACATAACTTTGAGAGGAATCAAGTTTGGACATTGGTTGAGAAGCCCGACAACAACCACAACGTCATCGGTACCAAATGGGTGTTTCGCAACAAGCAAGATGAAGATGGACAAGTAGTTCGCAACAAAGCACGTCTCGTCGCCCAAGGCTACACACAAGTAGAAGGTATGGACTATGGTGAGACTTACGCCCCCGTTTCTAGACTTGAGTCCATTCGCATCTTACTTGCCTATGCAACTCATCATGATATCACCTTGTACCAAATGGACATTAAAAGTGCTTTTCTAAATGGTGAAATATAGGAGGAAGTTTATGTTAAGCAACCTCCCGGCTTTGTCAATCCTAAGAAACCCAATCATGTTTACAAACTTCACAAAGCTCTTTATGGTCTTAAACAAGCTCCTAGAGCCTGGTATAAATGCTTGACCAAGTTCCTTATTGAAAAAGGCTTTGAAATTGGGAAAATTGATTCTACTCTTTTTACTAAAAGGGTTAATGGAGAACTATTTGTGTGCCAAATCTATGTTGATGATATTATATTTGGTTCAACTAATCCTCATTTTAGTGAAAAGTTTGGGAAGCTAATGTCGGAGAAGTTTGAGATGTCTGTGATGAGTGAACTCAAATTCTTTCTTGGGTTGCAAATCAAGCAAACTAAGGAAGGTACCTTTGTTTCTCAAAAAAAGTACACCAAGGACTTATTCAAGAAGTTCAATATGCAAGAATGCAAAGGTATGTCTACACCCATGCCTACTAGTGGACATAATGACTTGAGCAAAGATGGTGAACCGGTTGATCAAAAGGTTTATCGCTCTATGATCGGTTCATTGTTATATCTATGTGCTTCACGTCCCGATATCATGCTAAGTGTGTGCATGTGTGCACGATATCAAGATGCTCCTAAGGAATGCCATCTTAAGGCCGTGAAAAGGATAGTGAGATACCTAATCCATACACCAAACTTTGGCATTTGGTATCCTAAGAGGACCGTGAAAAGGATAGTGAGATACTTAATCCATACACCAAACTTTGGCATTTGGTATCCTAAGAGGGCCTCTTTCGATCTTGTTGGCTATTCCGACTCGGACTATGCCGGAGACAAGGTTGATAGAAAGTCCACTTCGGGTACTTGTCAATTTCTTGGTAGATCTCTTGTGTCTTGGTCCTCCAAGAAACAAAACTCGGTATCCTTATCTACTGCCGAAGCTGAATATATTGCCGCTGGTTCATGTTGTGCTCAATTACTTTGGATGACCCAAACTCTTAAAGATTATGGGATATATGTGAGACATGTTCCATTGCTTTGTGACAATGAAAGTGCTATTAAAATTGGTCATAATCCTGTGCAACATTCTCGAACTAAGCATATTGAAGTTCGTCATCATTTCATTCGAGATCATGTTGCTAAGGGTGACATTGATCTTAAGCATGTTCGCACCGAAAAGCAATTAGCGGATATATTCACTAAACCTCTTGATGAGAAAGTGTTTTGCAGGTTAAGAGGAGAATTGAACATCATTGATGCTTCAAACTTGGAGTAGAAACTCCATTGGATACATGCAAGACATGAGCTTATGACTAATCCTTGATATTTCTCTTATGATGAATATCTTATGTCTTGGATATATTTGTATCTTGCATGATTATCTAACCCATATAGGTACTTGGTGGAATCAAATCCCATGAGATTGTAATCTACTCATATCTTGAGCAATCTCTACATCACCAAGACTCTACACTATGGTGGTTGAAGACAAGGAAGCTCGGAACCACTCAAACATATCCTTTGACAAATTCTCTATTGAGCTTCATGATTGTCATTTTTGGATACACAAGTGCTCGTCCTTGCAAGAACTAACCCATGTAGGTAGATGGACAAAAATTCCAAGTGGTACTCCAAATTCTTGATGAGCTACATCAACCTTGAGCAACCCACACAAGTTCAACTACATGGACAACACCACCAACCAAGGTATATTATTCCATCTTTGAGAAGCTTTACTCCAAGTCATGAGCTAAAGCAACTCGACAAGATGTGAATACATCAATATGCTTAAACGAAAAATGGCAACCCCATTTTGAGCTTAAATGATGAGTATGACCTATGATCAAGTGATCTCACTTGAATCCTAAGTCAATATACTCTAACGTAGGTGACTTTGTCGCCGACCATCTCTAGATGAAGTTCTCTTGTGTTCTTTTCTGTGTTTTTGCATTTGTCTCATGCATATTCGTTTCCCCTTTCAAAAAAACTTCATCTTGATTTCTTTCTTTTTGTTTGTTCTGCATTTTCTGCATTCCAATTCATTGCACATCTTTCAGTAAATTCCTTGCAAATCTTTGTGAGATCTTACTAGTCTAGTGAGCTGAGGTGACAAGTGTTTTATCTGCGATGAACTCGGTTTCACCGATTTGTTATTTTCGTCCCAACCGAATCCTTTCGGTCCAACCGAAGCAACTCATTCGGTGCCACCGATTTCATAACAGGAAAAACAGTTTGCCACACAATTATGTGTTTCTTCAGATCCAGCTCCACTCAATGAATCTTGTCCTCTACAAGCATCACATTTTTATCATTGCTTTGTTCTGTGTCGCAAGGACCAAACCCATTCGACAGATTCCAGAAGACCCTTCTTGGAAATTGATGTCAAAGGGGGAGAGAGAGAACATCAAAGCTTATCATTTGAAAAGAGAGAGAGCATCAAAGCTTATCACCTTCTTGAGGGAGAAAGATATCATCTCCTAAAGGGGGAGAGAGACCTTCTAGGGGGAGAGACCCTCAAAGGGAAGAGAGAGATCTCCAGGGGGAGAGAATACTTAAGTAAAAAGTATTTCTCAAGGATCCCAGATGCTTGGTGTTCAAGAGGAGAGATGTCCACATGTCTTCTTGAGGGGAGAGACATGTTCATATGTTCTGTTGTGCCTATTTGCATTAGCATGCATCAACTCTGATCATCATTCATATCTTTCATCTCTGTTTTCTTTCAGCTCTGATTTTCTGTTCCCTATCTTCTCCCAGTATCCCATGTTAGATTCAGGGGGAGCAAGACATCTAAGGGAAAGAGATCATTTAAATTCATTGCATATCTTTACTCTTGGGGACATGTCTAATCCAATGTGGTACTTAGTACTCACTCTCTACATGTCATCCCAGTCTTGGTATTCTTGTGGTTTCTTCTGTTTGCTCTGGCTAGTAGATGTATCTGTGTTATCTAACCTTGTTTACACAGGTTCATTTCATCCTAAGACAACTCAAGACTACAAGGTAAGTATATGCATCACAATCATGTGTATGAGGAATTCTTGCTGATGTACATATTGTTTGCAAGAAGGACTCATGAGCATGAAGGTATTTTCTTCAACATTCTTTGCTCTGATGCATATGGCCAAGATACATGTAACACATTGCCTGCTCTATCATGTTTATGCCCTCACATGCTCTTACATTCCATATTTACATGATTGCATACATGTAGGGGGAGCCTATGTTAGTTACATGTCTTTCCAAAGCTTTACTTGCTATTCCTTATATCTTTATCTAAAGCTTTGATGTATGTTGCCATCAATTACCAAAAAGGGGGAGATTGAAAGCACAAGTGCTCCCTAGGTGGTTTTGGTAATTAATGTCAACATATCTCTTGTTGGACTAACACTTTTATCTAGTATATTTCAGATAAGTTCAACAATGGAGTGGCATGGACTAAAGGATGTGGGAACTCCTTCAAGATGCTAAGGACAAAGGATTGGCTCAAGCTTCAAGCTCAAGACTCTTCATTTTACATTTTTAGTGGTCCAAGATCACATTGAGTCTATAGGAGAGGCCAATACTATCAAGGAGGGATGAGGTGTTGCTTAATAAGCCTCTTGCTTCATGTGCTTTGTGATATGCTCCAAAACCCTCAGCTACTTTCCCACTTCCACAAATGACCTAAACCCAAAGCCAAAATCGGTCACACCGATTCTTCCTATCCGGCGCCACCGATTCCAAAAGTCATAGCCACTGCCACAAACCCTAAGCAAATCGGTCTTACTGATAGGGATCTCGGTCTCACCGAGATGGGATTGCAATCTCTCTGTGTATGTCCATTATCAAAATCGGTCTCACCGAGTTTGAGCAATCGGTACTACCGAGATTACAATGCAAACTCTCTAGATGACTTATTACCAAAATCGGTCTCACCAAGTTTGAGTAATCGGTCCCACCGAGTTTGCCTGATCAACTCTCTGGAAAGCTTATTACCAAAATCGGTCTCACCGAGTTTGTGTAATCGGTCTTACCGAGATTACATTATGCCCTAACCCTAACCGAGTCGGTTTCACCGAGTTGCATTTCGGTCCCACCGAAAACCCTAACGGTCACATTATTTGCTAAATCAGTCTGACCGAGTTTAACGATTCGGTCCCACCGAGTTTGGTAGATTGTGTGTAACGGTTAGATTTTGTGTGGAGGCTATATATACCCCTCCACCTCCTCTTCATTCGCGGAGAGAGCCATCAGACTGAACCTACACTTCCAGCATACATTTTCTGAGAGAGAACTACCTACTCATGTGTTGAGGCCAAGATATTCCATTCCTACCATATGAATCTTGATCTCTAGCCTTCCCCAAGTTGCTTTCCACTAAAATCCTCTTTCCACCAGATCCAAAACCTATGAGAGAGAGTTGAGTGTTGGGGAGACTATCATTTGAAGCACAAGAGCAAGGAGTTCATCATCAACGCACCATTTGTTACTTCTTGGAGAGTGGTGTCTCCTAGATTTGCTAGGTGTCACTTGGGAGCCTTCGACAAGATTGTGGAGTTGAACCAAGGAGTTTGTAAGGGCAAGGAGATCGCCTACTTCGTGAAGATCTACCGCTAGTGAGGCAAGTCCTTCGTGGGCAACGGCCATGGTGGGATAGACAAGGTTGCTTCTTCGCGGACCCTTCGTGGGTGGAGCCCTCCATGGACTCGCGCAGCCGTTACCCTTCGTGGGTTGAAGTCTCTATCAATGTGGATGTATGATAGCACCACCTATCGGAACCATGCCAAAAACATCTGTGTCTCCAATTGCGTTTGAATCCTCCAAACCCTTCCCTTTACTTTCTTGCAAGTTGCATGCTTTACTTTCCGCTGCTCATATACTCTTTGCATGCTTGCTTGATATGTATTGTGAATGTTAAGCTTGTGCCTAAACTCCACTTAAACTTAAAGAAACTTAAAAACTGCAACTTTGGTACTTAGTGTCTAATCACCCCCTCTAGACACCTCTTCTCAAGGTCCTACACTAGCCCCCCAGCTGCTACAACGGAGGTGGTTCTGCAATCAAACAAGCGCGTGTCGGTGGAGAACATGGCTGCTGTTTCAGAGGCCAATTCGGGAGGAGTTGATCCGGGACATCTCTAGCGATTGTTGCAAAGGAGAAAATGCCTGCGGTCCCACCCCCGCCGCCGGTGTATGTCTTGCCAAGGAAGGAAAGTAAGAGGACGAAGATGGACAGAAGGACGGATCAGTCAGAGAAGGGCGCCGAGGCGCCTGTGGTTCGAAGCATGGAGGGGATTTCAAACACAAATGATGCAACATCGGCGGGCTCCCGCGTGGAGTACCGCCGGGCGCAATGAGTATCATTAGCTGGAACTGTCGTGGCGCGGGCAAAGTCGCGACAGTTAGAGAACTTCACGACATTGCGAGGGAGTTTGCCCCTACCATGATTTGTATTGTTGAGATGCAAATTGATAGAACTAGGGTAGAAAGTTTAGCTGGGAGTATTGGATATGACAATGGCTATGCTATTAGTAGCCAAGGAAGAGTGGAGGTCTAGGTTTGTTTTGGAATGATCCAATAAAGATTGAGATTTTGGGTTACTCTGTTTATCATATTGATTGTTCAGTTGAGGAACCAGGAAATGACAAGTGGAGGGCAACTGTTTTCTATGGCGAAGCACAAACACACCTCAGGTATAAGGCATGGGATGTTCTGAAGGGGATCAGCAATTTGTGCAATCTCCCTTGGCTGTGCATTGGTGATTTCAATGAAGTTTTACGTCCGGATGAACATGAAGGAACCAGGGAAAGGAGCAATGCACAAATACAGGGTTTTCGTGATGCGGTGGATGTGTGCATGTTGATGGACATTGGCTACAAGGGCCATTTTTGGACTTTTGAGAAGAAGGTCGTGGGGGGAACCTACACTAGAGTTAGGCTTGACAGAGCCCTAGCTAGTGTCGAGTGGAACTAGCTGTATCCTGAGGCTCAAGTGAAGCACTTGTCTGCAGCCTCCTCAGATCATTGCCCAATAATTTTGAACCTGCACGGAATAGTCCCTATTATAAAGAAAAACAGCTTCAGATATGAAGTAATGTGGGAGACACATGAGTCCTGGGGAGAAACGATCCTAGCAAATTGGACAGAAGGAGGTGCGGCCGGGAGACTAGATGATCTGCGAGCAAAACTTACCAGAGTTGCAAGGCGTCTGGGTCTTGGAATAGAAATATCTTCGGTATGGTAAGGAAAGAAATTAAAAGCCTTAAGGAGTTGGAGCGACTACAAAATGCACCTGGCAGAGCTGGGCCGAGCCACATCGAGATAAAGATCAGTGAGAAACTTGTTGAACTCTATCATAGAGAGGAGCTGATGTGGAGACAGCGATCACGTCTTGAGTGGCTCACTGCAGGGGACAGAAACACGAGGTTCTTCCATCTACGGGCAAGTCAGCGCAGTAAGAGGAATATGATCAAGGCTTTAGCGAATTCCCTGGGCGCACTCACGGATGATCCAGAGGAACTGAAAACTATGGTTAATGATTTCTATAAAACCCTTTACACGTCAGAAGGGGTTGCGGGGATGGATGAGGTACTGTCCAAGGTCCCAGCGAAGGTGACAGAAGAGATGAACGCAATGCTGCTCGCACCATACACTAATGAGGAGGTCAAAACAGCTCTCTTCCAAATGTTTCCAACCAAGTCACCGGGACCGGACGGTTTTCTAGCTCATTTCTATCAGAGGCATTGGGACATTTGTGGAGATGAGGTAACTAAGGTAGTCCTGAAAATTTTCCGGGGAGAGGAAGAGGTCGACTGCATTAATGACACGGTACTAGTCCTAATACCGAAGGTTTTAAACCCAACTCTTCTTTCTCAGTTTCGTCCTATCAGTCTGTGTAATGTAATTTACAAAATTGCATCGAAAGTTGTTGCAAACAGGCTCAAGTTGATACTCCCAGATATAATTTCAGAGGAACAGTCTGCCTTCGTCCCGGGGAGGCTAATTACAGATAATATAATTTGTGCATATGAGTGCTTGCACTTCATGAAGAGGAGTAAATCTAGATCAAACAATTTTTGTGCTTTGAAACTAGATATGATGAAAGCTTATGACAGATTGGAGTGGCCATACCTTCGGGCAATGATGGAGAAGTTGGGTTTTGCTCAATCTTGGATCAACATTTTTATGGGGATGGTGCAGTCAGTATCGTTTTCTGTTCTTTTTAATGGTGAGAAGCTAGAGAAATTCATTCCTACAAGAGGCATCTGACAGGGAGATCCTATCTCTCCTTATCTCTTCTTGATTGCAGCAGAGGGCCTTTCGTGCCTTTTGAAATCCAGTTCTCAGTCGTCTGCATTTGAAGGAGTTAAGGTGGCTTCAACAGCTCCGGTTGTTAACCACCTGCCCTTTGCTGATCATAGCCTGTTGCTTTTCAAGCCAAGTGTTGAGGGAGCAACGATGGTGTCAAACCTTTTGGAGACATATTGTAATGCGTCGGGTCAGAGAATCAACCATGAAAAATCTTCTATTCATTTTAGCAAAGGATGTCCTCAGAATCTGAGAGATAGCATAAAGAACAGTCTTCAGGTTTTTAATGAAAGCCTAAGTGACAAATACTTAGGGCTGCCTACTGATGTTGGATAGTCAAAGATGGGAACTTTCAAATACCTCAGGGACAGAGTATGGGAAAAAGTGAGAGGATGGATGGAGAAACTCCTTTCTGCTGCAGGGAAGGAAGTGCTTATTAAGTCAGTTGCTCAGGCTATACCAGTGTACTCGATGGCTTGCTTCAGATTGCCACGAGGCCTATGTGAGAACATAATGTCTATCATCCGGCAATTTTGGTGGGGGAGCAAGCGAGGTAGAAGGAAGCCAGCATGGGTGTCCTGGGATGTCATGACAAAACCGAAGTATCTTGGTGGCATGGGTTTCAGAGATATGGAGGTCTTTAACCTCGCCTTGCTTGTGCGGCAGGCATGGAGGCTGCTGGATGAACCCAATTCTCTTAGTGCAAGACTTCTAAAGGCAGTTTATTTTCCTAACAATAGTTTTCTTGAGGCGGAACTTGGTAGCCATCCATCGCAAATATGGAGAGCCATCATTGATGGGAGAGAGGTGATGAAACAAGGTATAATCCGGAGGATTGGCAGTGGCCAGCAAACAAACATTTGGACTATGAATTGGCTGCCTAGGGCGGGTCCTCTGCGCCCAATAACATCTCTAAGTGCTAATCCACCAACCATGGTTGTGGAGCTGATTGATAGCACATCAGCAACATGGAACGAACAGCTAATCAGATCCACTTTCATACCTTTTGATGCTGATACTATCATGTCTTTACCACTTTGCACCCGGGTGATTGAAGACTTCTGGGCATGGTATGCGGAGAGGAATGGAAAATTCAGTGTTAGATCAGCTTATAGAATGGTGATGAATACAAGGGAGCACCGGGTGAATTGGTTGGAGGAAATTTCAGGGGCTTCTTCGATGGAAGCTAGCAGTAAGGCGTGGACTGATCTTTGGCATATTAAAGTACCATCGAAGCTCCGGGTTTTCCTATGGCGTTTGGCACGGCAGTCGATCCCCTCAATGGATCTCCTTCATCACCAAAATATGTCGACAACAAAGGTGTGTACCTTGTGTGGGAGGGACGATTCTTGGAGACACACACTACTAGATTGTACCATGTCAAGATGCATATGGGCTTTGTCTGATGAGGGTCTAGTGGAGCAGATGAGCATTAACAATGATCCAAATGCAAGGAACTGGCTTTTGCACTGCATGATAAGCTTTCACAGCAGGATTTTGTGCTAATGGTGGTCACCTTATGGGCGGTTTGGAGAGTCAGACGGAAAGCGATCTATGAAGATGTCTTCCAGAGTCCACAAGCAATTAACCGCTTCATTCGATCTTACCTAGCAGACTTGAAAGCCCTCGAAGAACCAGCAAGGGAAGATCAAGGGAGACCTGTCCATCGCCCGCGTCAATGGATCAAGCCTCCGGTTTTGTCTTTCAAGATAAACGTTGACACTGCCGTGTCGCAGAATAGAGGACGAGGAGTAGCGGCCTCTTTATGCCGGGATCACAATGGAGTTTTTCAGGGAGCATCGGCCATTGTTATTAAGGGAATACACGGCCCTCCTACTCTTGAAGCTTTATCGATCCGTGAAGCTCTGGCCCTTGCTGAAGACCTAAACTTGCAGAGACTACATGTGGCATCGGACTGTCAGGTTGTAGTGGATGACATCAAGAATAGAAGCCCGACAAGTTATGGAGCAATTCTACATGAAATCATAGAGCATAGTTCTACTTTTGAAGCTTGTAGCTTTGTGCATGAATATAGGAGCTCGAATTTCGAGGCTCACAGGCTAGCGAGGCATGTTTTAAAGTTGGGGGTTGGCCGCCATGTTTGGTTAGGCAACCCTGGTAATCTTTCGTTTGTGGATGTACACATTGATCACAATTAATAAAAAGCCTTGCGGACTGTCTCAAAAAAAAGTTGGCCTGCTTCTGTTTGCCTGGCTTGAAATCTGTGGTGACAAAAAAAAGAAAAAAAATGGTACAATGTGTTCGTTGGGTACCCCTCTCCCGCGCTGCCCCGTGTTTTTCGATGGTATTCCGTACATTGATCTCGTCTTGCACATGCGCCTTTCCTCGATGCTCGGTACTCACCCGTTTGGAGGTGGTGGTTGTCGCTCTACTCCGAAACCTTTTGCGACTTCCATCGGTGCTGCTGGTCGCTCTACATTGACTCCTTCGACAGTTGTAGCGCCTCTTGTAGCTGCTTCTCTGCATGGTGTTGGTCGTTCTTCAGCGACTCTTCCCACATTTCTACAACTGGTGATTCTCGCCCTATGTCGACTGCTCCCGCAGCTTCTGTACGCGGTGGTAAGTGCTCTATGTCGACTCCTC
The DNA here is from genome assembly GCA_963921465.1 of Triticum timopheevii. Classification (NCBI taxonomy): domain Eukaryota; kingdom Viridiplantae; phylum Streptophyta; class Magnoliopsida; order Poales; family Poaceae; genus Triticum; species Triticum timopheevii. The sequence goes on from OY997274.1 coordinate 486,624,021, forward strand.
TCATGGCTCCTGCGCGTGACGGTGACCGCTCTACGTCGACTCCCCCAATGGCTTTCACATGCGGCTCTACGTTGACTTTCTACTCTCAGCCGACTCTCCACGCGGCTTCCACGGGAGGTGGCGACTGCTCATCGTCGACACGTGTTTCTACCTCAACCTCTCCCGCCGTGTCCCTGTCTGCACGTGAGGTTGCCTAGCTGCGATGCCTCCTTGATGCTTGGGATTCTTCACCGACAGGTTCTGCAGTTTCCGTGGCCGACTCTTCTGGCACTGAGAAACCACCATCTACTCTTCTAGGTACATCCCCATGGATTCTTGATACTGGAGCTTCCTTTCATATGACTTATGATTCTTCCACTTTGACCTCTGTTCGACCTGTCGAGTCTCCTATTCATGTTCTTACGGCTGATGGCACTCCCCTCCCTGTAGCTAGTCGAGGCACTCTTAGCACTTCTTCATTTCATGTTCCCTCTGTCGCTCATGTTCCTCGACTTACCATGCAGCTCATATCTGGTGGTTAGTTGACTCTAGTTGTAGGGTCATTCTCGACTTTGATTCATGTTCTGTTCAGGATCGTCGCACGGGCGCTCTACTTGGTGTTGGCCCTCGACGTTCTGATGGTCTCTGGGAGCTTGACTAGCTTCATCTTCCCTCCGCTGCCACCTCTGCTAGTCTCGCAACCCCTGTTGTTGCATCTACCAGCTCTTTTCAGTAGTGGCATCATCGTCTTGGCCATTTATGTGGTTCTTGTCTCTCGTCTCTAGTTCATCGTGGTGTTCTAGGGTCTGTCTCTGGTAACGCTTCGTTGGATTGTATGGGTTGTTGGCTTGGTAAGCAGATTCAGCTACCGTATCCTCACAGCGAGTCAGTGTCTGAGCGTCCTTTTGATCTTGTTCACTCTGATGTTTGGGGTCCGGCTCCCTTCGCTTCGAAAGGGGGTCATTGCTACTATATTATCTTTATAGATGACTTTTCTCGGTACACTTGGATTTATTTCATGTCTTCTCATAGTGAGGTCTTATCTATATACAAAAAATTTGCTGCCATGGTTCATACCCAGTTTTCCACTCCTATTCGTGTTTTTCGCGTAGATTCAGCTGGTGAGTATATCTCCCATGCACTACGAGGATTTCTTGCTGAGCAGGGTACTCTTGCTCAGTTCTGTTGCCCTGGTGCTCATGCTCAGAATGGCGTGGCTGAGCGCGAGCATCATCACCTTCTTCAGATGGCGTGTGCGATGATGATCGCCGCCTCTCTTCTGGGCTGAGGCTGTTACTATTTCCACCTATCTCATCAACATTCAACCATCTGCTTCTCTACAAGGTGGTATTCCTCTCGAGCGTCTTTCTGGTCGTTCTCCTGATTACTCGGCGCTCCGTTTGTTTGGTTGTGTGTGCTATGTTTTGCTTGCCCCTCGTGAACGCACCAAACTGACCGCTCAGTCTGTTGAGTGTGTCTTTCTTGGATACAATAATGAGCATAAGGGCTATCGGTGTTGGGATCCTGTCGGTCGCCGGATGCATATTTCCCGGGATGTGACCTTTGATGAATCTCGTCCCTTCTACCCGCGTCCATCCTCCTCGGCTTTTTCTATGGAGGACATCTCTTTTCTTACTTTTCCAGATACACCTCCCTCTGTGCCCAGTATTCCTACTCCTCATCCTGCTGTTGAATATCCGACGCCGTCCTCTCCTACGGTTTCTTCTACTCACTCGTTACATGATTCTCCTGAAGGAAATATGCCCTAGAGGCAATAATAAAGTTATTATTTATTTCCTCATATCTTGATAAATGTTTATTATTCATGCTAGAATTGTATTAACCGGAAACATGATACATGTGTGAATACAAAGACAAAACTATAGTCACTAGTATGCCTCTACTTGACTAGCTCATTAATCAAAGATGGTTATGTTTCCTAACCATAGACATGTGTTGTCATTTGATTAGTGGGATCACATCATTAGGAGAATGATGTGATTGACATGACCCATTCCGTTAGCCTAGCACTTGATCGTTTAGTATACTGCTATTGCTTTCTTCATGACTTATACAAAGTTCCTGAAACTATGAGATTGTGCAACTCCCGTATACCGGAAGAACACTTTGTGTGCTACCAAACGTCACAACGTAACTGGGTGATTATAAAGGTGCTCTACAGGTGTTTCCGAAGGTACATGTTGGGTTGGCATAATTCGAGATTAGGTTTTGTCACTCTGATTGTCGGAGAGGTATCTCTGGGCCCTCTCGGTAATACTCATCACCTAAGCCTTGCAAGCATGTAACTAATGAGTTAGTTATGAGATGATGTATTACTGAACGAGTAAAGAGACTTGCCGGTAACGAGATTGAACTAGGTATTGGATACCGACGATCAAATCTCGGGCAAGTAACATACCGATGACAAAGGGAACAAAGTATGCTGTTATGCGGTTTGACCGATAAAGATCTTCGTAGAATATGTAGGAACCAATATGGGCATCCAGGCCCCGCTATTGGTTATTGACCGAGAATGGTTCTAGGTCATGTCTACATAGTTCTCGAACCCATAGGGTCCGCACGCTTAACGTTTCGATGACAGTTTTATTATGAGTTTATAAGTTTTGATGTATCGAAGTTTGTTCGGAGTCCCAGATGTGATCACGGACATGACGAGGAGTCTCGAAATGGTCGAGACATAAAGATTGATATATTGGAATCCTATATTTGGACATCTGAATGGTTCCGGGTGAAATCGGGATTTTACCGGAACACCGGGGGTTACTGGAACCCTCCCGGGGGATATTGGGCCTTAGTGGGCCAAGAGGGAGAAGAGGAGGGCCGGCCAGGGCAGGCCGCGCGCCCCCTCCCCCCTAGTCCGAATAGGACAAGGAAGGGGGGGGGGGGGGCGCCCCCCTTTCCTCTTTCCCCTCCCCCTTTCCTTCTCCACCAAGGCAAGAGGGGGGAGCCCGGTGGGAGTAGGACTCCTCCAGGCGCACCCCTAGGGGTCCGGCCGCACCTCCCCCCTTCCTCCTTTATATACGGGGGCGGGGGGCACCCCATAGACACACAAGTTGATCTACGGATCGTTCCTTAGCCGTGTGCGGTGCCCCCTTCCACCATATTCCACCTCGGTCATATCGTCGCGGAGTTTAGGCGAAGTCCTGCGCCGGTAGAACATCATCATCGTCACCACGCCATCGTGCTGACGAAACTCATCTCCGGAGCTCGGCTGGATCGAAGGCCGGAGATCGTCATCGAGCTGAACGTGTGCTGAACTCGGAGGCTCCGTACGTTCGGTGCTTGGATCGGTCGGATCGTGAAGACGTACGACTACATCAACCGCGTTGTGCTAACGCTTCCGCTTACGGTCTACGAGGGTACGTGGACGAACACTCTCCCCTCTCGTTGCTATGCCATCACCATGATCTTGCTTGTGCGTAGGAATTTTTTTGAAATTACTACGTTCCCCAACATCTCCTCCTTCATCGCCGATAGCTTCCCCTTCTCCACCTTCATCACTGATACATTCCCCGTCTCCACATCCAGTGATTCCACCTCTTTCGTCCTTTCCTTCCTATTATACTTGTCGTTCACGTGTTGTGAATGAGTCTACCAATGTGCCCTCTACTTCTGGTGTGTCGTCTTCCTCCTCTCACCCGACTTATGGTCTTCGTTCTCGGCCTTGTCCGCCCCCTAACCGATATTCTCCTTCTCGTTATGGCCTTTCGGCCATTCTTGAGCTGACTTCTTATCGAGATGCTATTGTTCATCCTGAATGGCAGCTCGCGATGGCAGAGGTGATTGCTGCCCTTGAGCGCAATGGCACGTGGGACCTGGTTTCTCTCCCCCCCCCTCGTGTTTGTCCCATCACTTGTAAGTGGGTCTATAAGATTAAGACTCGCTCTGATGGTTCTCTTGAGCGTTATAAAGCTCGTCTTATGGCTCGTGGCTTTCAGCAGGAGCATGGTCGTGATTACGATGAGACTTTTGCTCCTGTGGCCCATATGACCACTGTCTGCACACTTCTCGCCGTGGCCTCTGTTTGCCACTGGTCCGTGTCTCAGCTTGATGTTAAGAATGCCTTTCTTAATGGTGAGTTGCGTGAGGAATTTTATATGCAGCCACCACGTGCGTATTCAGTTCCTGATGGCATGGTTTGCCGTCTTCATCGCTCTCTATATGGCCTTAAGCAAGCCTCCCGCGCTTGGTTTGAGCGTTTTGCCTCTGTGGTTACTGCAGCTAGTTTTTCGCCCAGTTCTCATGATCTAGCATTGTTTGTCCACCTTTCTGCTCGTGGTTGCAATCTTCTTCTTCTATATGTTGATGACATGATCATCACTGACGATGATTCTGAGTACATTGCCTTTGTCAAGTGATACGTCTCCAACGTATCTATAATTTATGAAGTATTCATGCTATTATATTATCTATTGTGGATGTTTATGTGCTTTACTATACACTTCTATATTATTTTTGGGACTAACTGATAACCCACAAGTATAGGGGATCACAACAGTTTTCGAGGGTAGAGTATTCAATCCAAATTTGTTGATTCGACACAAGGGGAGCCAAAAATATTCTCAAGTATTAGCAGTTGAGTTGTCAATTCAACCACAGCTGGATAACTTAGTATCTGCAGCAAAGTATTTAGTAGCAAAGTAGTATGATAGTAACGGCAACAGTGGCAAAAGTAACGATAGCAGTTTTGTAGTAATTGTAACAGTAGCAACGGAAAAGTAAATAAGCAAAGGACAATATGTGAAAAGCTCGTAGGCATTGGATCAGTGATGGATAATTATGTCGGATGCGATTCCTCATGTAATAGTTATAACATAGGATAACACAGAACTAGCTCCAGTTCATCAATGTAATGTAGGCATGTATTCCGAATATAGTCATATGTGCTTATGGAAAAGAACTTGCATGACATCTTTTGTCCTACCCTCCCGTGGCAGCGGGGTCCTAGTGGAAACTAAGGGATATTAAGGTCTCCTTTTAATAGAGAACTGGACCAAAGCATTAACACATAGTGAATACATGAACTCCTCAAACTACGGTCATCACCGAGAAGTATCCCGATTATTGTCACTTCGGGGTTGTCGGATCATAACACATAATAGGTGACTATAGACTTGCAAGTTAGGATCAAGAACTCACATATATTCATGAAAACATAATAGGTCCAGATCTGAAATCATGGCGCTCGAGCCTGTGACGCCCGGATAATTAAGCTACAGTAATTATCTGTTAATGGTGCCACATCATCACATTACTGTTGCTAATCCTTACTTGGTCCAAATCACTGTCCATATTCAAACTCAAATATAAAGTCAAAATTCAAATTTGCCAAACATGAAAACTAAAATGTTCAAAGTGTGGCAAATAATCCCTGGGTATTTTTTATTTTGGAACCAACCTCTTTTGGATTCCGAAAGTGCCCCTGGAAATTATTTAGTGGTCCAACATCATATTAAATGACCTTTCCAATCTCTAAAAATGCTTGAACAATTCCTTTCGCCCTGAAACTTTTTAGGCAGCACCACAATATTGTGCCTGAACTTTTTGCTAAGTTTCACACTCGACAAAATTCATTTGATGCCTTGTTACTATCCAAAACAGTAGCTATCCTTTTGATAGAAAATAAAAGAAATACAAATTGGAGAAAAGAACCCCCCCCCTTTTCCCCACCGGGCCTCAACCCCGCCGGCCCAGTCGGCCACCCCCACAGGCCAACCCACCTCGTTGCCTCCTTATCCCCTCCCACTCCCATGACCTAAACCGCTACCCCCCACTCCCCACGCACTCCCCACAGTGCAATTTGCAAAGGGCGCCTGCAGCAGCCCAAGGTGGGCCGACCCATCTTAGTTTTTTCCTTTTTTGCAGAAACGTTATAAAAAGGTGATAGAACTGGGAATCGAAGCCACGCCAGGCTCGTTACCATCGTTGAGCTCTAACCACCGCGTCATCGCCCTTCTAGTGTGCATAGTAAATTCGCTCACGCGTTTTTATTTGTTTCTTCTGGTTCGTGAATGCCCGGTTTTGGGAAGCTTCCAGAACCTTCCCAAAATGGTTTTCCCCGGTTTGCGGTTTAGTTTACGGACGGTTTTATTCCGTTCTTCCTTTTTCCTTTTTTTTAATGCGTGATTTTTAAAAGGATTTCGTGTTTAAAAAATCGATGAACGATTTTGCAAAATCGATGAACTTTTTTAGATTACATGAACTTTTTTAAATCCGATGATTTTTTTTTTCAAATTCAATGAACTGTTTTTTTACAAATTCGACGAACCTTTTCAAATTCAATGAACTTTTATAAAAATAGATGAATTTTTTTCATAATGGTTGAACTTTTTTAAAATTCATTGAACTTTTTTAAAATTCAGTGAACTTTTTTTAAAATCAGTGAACTTTTTTCTGGTTTGATGAACTTTTATTTGAAATTTGATAAACTTTTTTCGAAAATCACTGAACTTTTTTTGAATATTGATTATTTTTTTTCAAATTCGATGAACGTATTTCAAAACCGCTGAACTTTTTATCAAAATTGATGAACCTTTGTCAAATTCGATGAACATTTTCCAAATTTAAGTTTTTTCTTTTTAAAAATCTATGAACATTTTCCAAATTTGATGAACTTTATTGCAAAATCGATGAACTTTCTTTAAAAATGAATGAACTTTTTTTAGATCTGTGAACTTTTTCTCTTTTCCCAAATAATTAAAAAAATTAAGTGGTACAGTAGATGAATGGTTCAGTTCAATATACATAGCGCTGCGTACTTGTTATTAAGCGTTCGCCTCTGTTACTTATCACAAAAGACAAGTAGTTCATGTGGATGGTGGCACCTGTGCGTTAGCATGTTGTGTGGGGAGTTCGAAACCTGTGCAACGCATCTTTTTCCCCCATTTTTTGCGAGCCTTTTCCGTTCGCGGGTCTGCACGTCTTCGTGGGCCGGCCCAGTGCGGGGCGCTGCAGGCGCCAGGAGCGTGAACGGGCGCCTGCAGCGCCGTATAGGAGCTCCCCTCCCCCCACTCCCTCGATTCCCTTCTGGATCGGGGCAATGACCCCGAAGGCGACCCCGACCAACGTCGCCCTCGCTGCCTCGACATGCCGGACCCCGTCACCGGACTGCCGCCGTCCTCCTCGACCTCCTCCTCGCGGCCCCATCCTCCTTCCCTTTCCTAGATCCGGAAGGGCTTCCCCGCCCCGACCTCGCTGACGGACGCCGCTCGCCGGAGCCGCTCCGCGTCACCTCGCCTTCTCATCTCTCCCTCATCGGCTCCGTCGAACCTCGCCGACCCTCTACTCTGCAACGGCCGTGAGAGCCCCCCTCCATCTCCCCTCTCTCTCCGTCGTCCCGAGCGCCACCACGTTGGTGCACGCGCCTGCTTCGACCGCGTTCGTCGCGCCTACGCGCTCCGCTGCCGCGCTCGCTTGCTGCTCGTCGTGCCCCGTTCACCACACCCCGCGCCAGCCGCGCCCGCACCCCGCGCGTGGCCACCCGTGGCCGTGCCCCTCGTGCCGTTTTCCGCCTTCCCCTGCATCGTCCCGGCTGCGCCTCCCCTCTGGCCGCAGACACGCCTCGCCGGCGCGCTCGTTCGGGCGGCGCTGCGCCCGTCGGGCGTCCACGCCCGATACCCGCACACCCGGTTGGCCCTATGGGCCACTAACCGTGGGGCCCAGCCCTTTTAAAAAAAGGGGGGAAATAAAATGTATTTAAAAAAATAAGAATAAGCAATTAGTTAATTAATTAATTAAATAGGTAATTAATTAACTTAATTAACTCTATTTAGTACCTAATTAACTTGATTAGTTAATTAAAACTGTTAATTAGGTATTAGACTATGACAGAACGGCCCCATAGGCCAGGGTTGACTTTGGTCAACTCTGTTGACTGCTGACGTCGTGATGACGTCATGCTAATGCAATATCCCCATTTTAGATTTAATAATAATTTCAGAATATTGTTAAAACTTTAATAATTCATAGAAAAATAATTGTAACTCGAATGAAAAACTTTTATACATGAAAGTTGCTCAGAACAACGAGACAATCAGAATACGCTCTCTGTTCATCTGTCACATGTCTCTAGCATAGCAAACATGCAACCTTCCCCCTCCGTTTTGTCTGCCCGAAAATGCCAAACTTCGGGAAAACATCCCCGGATGTTTCCCCCTTCGCCGGTAGCGTGTAGCACCGCGTTAGAACACGTCTAGCTCTGTCTGTTGTCCTGTTATGCACTTACCTTCTAGGTATTTACTGTTTCTTCCCCCTCTTCTCTCCGGTAGACCCCGAGACTGTTGTTGATGCCACTGTGATCGACAACGTCGACGACGACCCCTTCTTCCCTTTCAGCGGAGCTTCCAGGCAAGCCCCTCTTTGATCATCCCGATATCGCCCATTCTATACTCCCATACTTGCATTACATTTTGCTACTGTTATTGATTGCTCCTATTCTGATGCATAGCCTGCTTTTGTAACCTACTATTGTACCTTACCTGCTTATCCTAAACTGCTTAGTATAGATTTGTTAGTGATCCATCAGTGACCCCTAGTACTTGTCCTTATTGCCCCTGCTTCATCATCGACGACTCGATCAGCGTGACCGACGACCAGAGCCCGACACCTCACATCACATCACGCCCCTTTAGTTTCTCGACTCTGCAGAGCTACTATCAAGTGCCGAGGGTGATCCCTCATAACGCACTCCTGATGATGATTCTGTAGTGTAGCTATTCGGTCGTGGTCATCGAGGGTGATTTCCTCTTTCACCATTCCCGATACGGCTCTGTCGTTCAACACCTCAAGTGTGAACCTCGAGGGTGGTCCCTCTTACGTTCACCTTGATGATTACATTGAATGGAATCCACCGGGGGTGATTCCTCGGGTTTTCCCCTTGATGTCTGGACACATAGATACCTTGAGTTTACTTGAGACCATTGTTGAAGTCGGGTCGGCCCTGAGGGGTACCCGCGAGTTGATGTGAAAGTCGGGCGGGCCCGTAGAGCACCCACGAGTTTTCCACATGGCACGGCCGGGCGGTCTGGGCCCTTGCCGTAAGTCCACGAGATGGGGCGACGGGGTCACATTATCGTGAGTCTCTGCTCGTCTCCGTGAGCCCCCAATGCACTAACAGGTTTGGGTATTTGTTCTGAGTTGGCCTTTGGCCTTTACGCACTAACCACCATGCGACAATAGATATGGGTCTCGACGTCGCAGTATCAGCCGAAGCTTTGTCAGACGTCCAGTTCAGTATTGTGGCACAGTCGGATCGTGCTGGCCAACCGAGGCGGTGCTGGTGTCCACCCTGCACACAACAACCCGGAGTGCTGCGGGCGATGGGCCCAAGACCTCGGAGTGCTTAGGATGTAGACTTGTGGGGACCTCTCTGCTGAGCCTAGGTAGGGCTGCGATGTGTTGATCTTCCGAGGCCGGGCATTGACCCCAGAAAGGTGTGTCCGGCCAGAGTGATCGAGCGTGTTGGGTAACGTGGTGCACCCCTGTAGGGAAGATATATATTCGAATACCGTGTCCATGATAATGGACGTTCAGACTTATATCCTAATCTTATATAACTAGAAATGGATACTTGAGATATGTGATGGATATGTGGCTCCGAGATTGCTTTCTCGCAGGGAGTCGAGGAAGGATCTCTGGGCGTTGGTTCTACAACATGTTTGCTAAATATTAAACTGCTATCCTTTACTCTTCTACATGCTGCAAGATGCTTGGAGCTGCTTGAAGATGCTAGACCGGTAATTGTCCCTAAGCAATTGACTATGTTACTAGACCGGTAATCACTATTGCAATTCTATTTGAGGGAGATGCATAAGCTAACATACTTTCTCTACTTGGATCATATGCACTTATGATTGGAACTCTAGCAAGCATCCATAAATACTAAAGATTCATTAAGGTAAAACCCAACCATAGCATTAAAGTATCAAGTCCCCTTTATCCCGTACGCAAACAACCTACTTACTCGAGTCTATGCTTCTGTCACTCACGCCACCCACCATAAGCAAATCATAAACATATTGCAAAACCTACAACGGGAATCCCTCACGCTTGCACGACACGGAGGGCACAATAGGACAGCAATATAACCAAAAGCAAATTAAATCAATCATAGCAAATCATCAACCACCAATAGGACAACAAAAATCTACTCAGACATCATAGGATGGCAACACATCATTAGATAATAATATGAAGCATAAAGCACCATGTTCAAGTAGAGGGTACAACGGGTTGCGGGAGAGTGGACCACTGAGTATAGATGGGGGAAGGTGATGGAGATGTTGGTGAAGATCGCAGAGGTGTTGGTGAAGATCGCGGTGATGATGATGGCCCCCGGCGGCGTTCCGGCGCCACCGGAAGCAAGGGGGAGAGAGCCCCCCTTCTTCTTCTTCTTCTTCTTCTTCCTTGACCTCCTCCCTAGATGAGAGAAGGGTTTCCCATCTGGTCCTTGGCTCCCATGGCTTGGGAGGGGAGAGAGCCCCTCCGAGATTGGATCTATCTCTCTGTTTCTGCGTTCTCTGATTCTGCCCCTTCACCGTTTCTTTTATATCCGGAGATCCGTAACTCCGATTGGGGTGAATCTTTCGCCCAGATCTTTCTCATAAAATTAGCTTTCTTGCGGCAAAAGAAGAGCGTCAACCGCCTTACCGGGGGGGGGGGGGCAGGAGAGTCCAGGGTGCACTTGCCTACCTGGGGCGCGCCCCCTATCTCCTGCCCCCCCGGGCACCGTCTCGCGTTGATTTTACTTCCCAAAAATCATAAATATTCCAAAATAATTCTCTGTCCGTTTTTATCCAGTTTGGACTCCGTTTGATATTGGGTTTCTGCAAAACATAAAACATGCAACAAACATGAACTAGCACTGGGCACTGGATCAATATGTTAGTCCCAAAAATAGTATAAAAAGTTGCCAAAAGTATATGAAAGTTGAAGAATATTGGCATGGAACAATCAAAAATTATAGATACGACGGAGATGTATCACTGCTTGAAGATGCTAGTCTTTGATAGGCTAGGCCTCCCCCCTCTATTCTGGCATTCTGCAGTTCAGTCCACATATACAACCCTTCCATTTGATACTAATGCATACTTAGTATAGATCTGATGCTTGCGAGTAATTTGGATGAGTACTCGCGGTTGCTTTGCTCCCCATTTCCCCCCTTCTTTCGTCTTTCTGGTTGATGCGACCAGATGATGGATCCCTGGAGCCAGATGCCACCGCCGATGGATGCTACTAGACGGAGACCGTTGACGACCAGGAGTAGTTAGGAGGTCCCAGGCAGGAGGCCTTGCCTCTTCGATCATGTTGCTTTTGTGCTAGCCTTCTTAAGGCATCCTTGTTTAACTTATGTCTGCACTCAGATATTGCTGCTTCTGCCGACTCTTGTGTATCGAGCTTGTATTCGAGCCCTTGAAGCCCCTGGCTTGTAAAATAAAGCTTGTATTATTTTGATTTGTGTCTAGAGTTGTGTTATGATATCTTCCCGTGAGTCCCTGATTTTGATCGTACACATTTGCATGTATGATTAGTGTATGATTGAATCGGGGGCGTCACAAGTTGGTATCAGAGTCGACTGCCTGTAGGATCCCCCTTTACAACTCCTTGGCCGAAGTTGAGTCTAGTCTTTGAAAAACGGTTTTACTAAAATGTTGTGTGGCTTAAGGGCCCACATCGCCAATTGGGTGGTATTAGGATCTTTCACCCCTCGTCTATACTCTGGGAATCTCTCGATTCTACTCGGGTTAAACGATTTTGCTAACAACTCTAGGTTCTCGTAAATACTTCTCCTGGAGATCCCCTCACTCCAGACGATTGCTTGGTGCACCAGAAGTTTCTGAAGATACTCTCCGAAGTTTTCCTGAGTCCCTCATACCCTTCGCCGTTGCGATCCCTACCACCGATAAATCCTGTAACTACCTATGTTGCCGTTCATACCTTCATTCCCAGTTGCCCTTGTTATTACAAGATGTTCTGAAATATTCTTTGATGTTCCGAGAATTTTTTATGCTTACTGCCCTGTAGTTCCTTGCCGCCTGAATATCCCTATGGATAATTGCTCGCTCTTAGCGAGTACCCATTCATCCCCCGTTATTCTTATGCTTCGTAAGATACTTTGTGATACAATCTGAGCTTTCGATGACCTCTGTTGCCTATTGCTCTAGAATGTCTTACGTGCCTACACTCTGGTTAATTCCATATGCCTAGCAGTATCCATTGACGTCCTTTGTCATCATCATCTTGAGTCTTTCGATTTGATATGTCTGTGTCACAATCATCAGTTGATCCTTGTAGATTATCTTTCTGGCTCAGACGTCTTCCCGAACATGAGCTGGTTCTCGGCCACTCGGATTGCCATCGTTTGTGCCCTAAGTCTATTCAACTTATCCATTCTTGATCAGAGTGTTTGCTTCTGATCCCTTGATTTTGGAAATCGTAATTCCGTTGCATTTGAGCCTTGAATTTGTCAGTTATTTCTATAACCTGATCTCCTTGCATCCTTTCCTCTTCTAGTTGAGTACCGTTGCTCACATCAGATCCCTCGTGGACCTCCAGGTCCTTTGTTGGGTTTTATCCAATAGGGTCCTTCATATTCAGTAACCTTGTGAGCTTTTCCTCGGATACATATTGCCTTTGGTAGATTGTATCCCCTGCTTTTGTCAACTATGCTCTGCTTCCGAGCTTGAGTTATTTATTCCTAAAAGTTTGTGGTATGTGTTCCTAAGATGCCCCGATGGGTTGAATCTATGCCTTCCACAATCTGTGTGAACCCGGAAACTTCTACGGGTCATACTCTACTAGTGTTATGCTAGATAAAATCTGGACACTATGGCTTTGTCGAAAATGAGAAGTGAATGGAAGGTTGTGCATTAGAGAAGTGGGAGTCGACCTTGAACCTTTGTGTTCATGCCCATGGACCCGATGTGGAACTTATCATGGAAGCTTCTTGCTATAATAATAGCCCCCTTGCGATAGGTTCATCTTGTATCCATGTTTGGTCCTTTGCAATCGTGGTTCCGACCATATTGTTCTTGTTTGATCCATTAATCGAACAAGTTAAAGTACTTGTCTTCTTCAGATTGTTTCACCTGTTCAACCTCTACATTGATATACCTTTGAGTATTACCCTCTGGTATCTCGAGAATATCATGGAACTACATAACTTCTTATGAGTTCTTGATAAACTATTATTTCTCGCCGATTCCAATTTTCCACGGGTTCTGAGTATTTAGACACTCGAGAACACCGATAACTGATTCGAGTCTACACTTTCCCCTTCCATTGTTTTGTTTAACCTTTCTTATAAACTAACATATCTGAGCAGTGATAACTCGCTGCTTATGTAAACACCTCGGTGTACAAACTCTGTCAGTAAGACCTTGTTACTATTGTTGATGACATTCCAGTAGCCACCGATGGACGAGAACTTTGCATATTGGTCCGCCTCGTCTTAACGAGTAGGAAAATGGTTCTCTTCGTCCCTCGCCCTTGGTACCGATGATGTTGCCGACATAACTGACAGGTTGTTGTCAGACATGCCTTGCTATCAAGATCATGCAAGATGACATCACCCTTCCTACTTTTTGATCCACATGGTGGGCCCATAACCCACAGTCCCACAGGATCGAAACCTTACTCTCATGTACAACCTTGATTTTGAGACATTCTTTGCACTTGGCTTCGTATGTAATTCACGAGCCAACTTCCTCCCCATGTTTCATTCTGGTATCAGAGGCAACATTATTCTTCATTGCTCTGAACCCCATCATCACTTGTTTTAGGCATCCACTGTATGCCTACCTGGTTGAAACTTGTTGGACCTCCTTATAGCACTCTCGATACATTTCTTGGTGCTTCTAAAATCTCCTTCTTTGAGATAACTATCGGATGTCGATCCTTTCAGACATCCGTTCTTATAGCTTCCCTCTTATTTCACTCCTTAAAACTTGGGACGAGATTTCTTGTAGTGGAGGAGAATTGTGATGCCCGGATAATTAAGCTATAGTAATCCTCCGCTAATGGTGCCATGTCATCACATTACTGTTGCTAATCCTCACTTGATCCAAATCACTGTTCATATTCAAACTCAAATTTAAAATCAAAATTCAAATTTGCCAAACATGAAAACTAAAATGTTCAAAGTGTGCCAAATAATCCCTGGGTATTTGTCATGTTGGAGCCAACCTCTTTTGGATTCCGAAAGTGCCCCTGGAAATTATTTAGTGGTCCAACATCATATTAAATGACCTTTCCAATCTCTAAAAATGCTTTTCCTTTCGCCCTGAAACTTTTTAGGCAGCACCACAATATTGTGCCTGAACTTTTTGCTAAGTTTCACACTCGACAAAATTCATTTGATGCCTTGTTACTTTCCAAAACAGTAGCTATCCTTTTGATAGAAAATAAAAGAATACAAAATTCGAGAAAAGAACTCCCCTTTTTCCCCACCAGGCCTTGTCGGTGTCAAAACCGGCGGATCTCGGGTAGGGGGTCCCGAACTGTGCGTCTGGGCGGATGGTAACAGGAGACAAGGGACACGATGTTTTTACCCAGGTTCGGGCCCTCTCGATGGAGGTAAAATCCTACTCCTGCTTGATTGATATTGATGATATGGGTAGTACAAGAGTAGATCTACCACGAGATCAAGGAGGCTAAACCCTAGAAGCTAGCCTATGGTATGATTGTTGTTCTGTCCTATGGACTAAAACCCTCCGGTTTATATAGACACCGGAGAGGGCTAGGGTTACACAGAGTCGGTTACAATGGTAGGAGATCTACATATCCGTATCGCCAAGCTTGCCTTCCACGCCAAGGAAAGTCCCATCCGGACACGGGACGCAGTCTTCAATCTTGTATCTTCATGGTCTTGGAGTCCGGCCGATGATGATAGTTCGGCTATCCGGACACCCCCTAGTCCGGGACTCCCTCAGTAGCCCCTGAACCAGGCTTCAATGATGACGAGTCCGGCGTGCATATTGTCTTCGGCATTGCAGGGCGGGTTCCTCCTCTGAATAATTCATAGAAGATTGTGAACACCTGGATAGTGTCCGGCTCTGTAAAATAAATTCCACATACCACCGTAGAGAGAATAATATTTACACAAGTTCAATCTGCTGACGTATTCCGTGGCGTGACGTCACACCACAACCAAGCCTTTACTCGAATCGTTTTTATTATACCACCTCAGCGCGTTTAGCGAAGCGGTTTCCTTGGCACGTCTTATCGAAGCAGAGATTGTGTTCCCCTTATTCCAGGATTCCCACCAATACGGACGTGGGTAACCCAACCGCGCCTGTTGCCACGCCCCCTCCATCGAAGGCGAGCTCCAAACGGTCACGGGGGCGGATCTTGGTATTCTCCCTCTTTATAATGAGACCAAGGCCCGTTCCTTTTCTTCAATCCTCAATCGAATCCGCCCCTCGCCCCGAGTTCCAACACCCAGGGCTCCAGATTCGGGCACTTTGGACCTTCGACAATGTCCGGTTCTGACCTACAGGGCCGGTGGATGCCCTCATCCGTCACGGAAGAGGACGTGCTAAAGCTGAGAGAAGCCAGATACTTAACCTACGAGATTTCGCATAGGTTTCCTGCCCAAGGGCAAGTCATTCCTACTCCCGAGCCAGGCGAGAGTGTCGTGTTTGTGTCTCACCTCCGTCGGGGTTTAGGCTTCCCGATGGATCCCTTCATGAGGGGGCTCATGTTTTACTATGGGTTGGAATTCCATGACTTGGCTCCGGAGTCCATCCTCCATATCTCATCGTTTATTGTCGTCTGCGAAGCCTTTCTCCGCACTACCCCTCACTTCGGTTTGTGGCTCAAAACCTTCGGTTTGAGGGGCATCAGGCAGAGTGCGGCGGGGCGGTTATAAGCAAGAGGGCCGATGCTCCATGGCCCGAGGGCTCTTTTCAGGAGGAGCTCGGCTTGTGGCAACAGGAGTGGTTCTACATCACCGCTCCCAGGGGCAGCAGGCAGAGGCCGGCGCCCGTCTTTCGCTCGGGCCCTCCACAACGGCTGACGTCATGGGTCAGCAAAGGGCTTGACTGGGGGCCGTCCAAGGACATACCCCTATTGCAGGGCCGGATTCGAAACCTCCAAGAGAGGGAGATCAATTTAGTCGTGGTGACGCAGGTTATGCTGGTTCGGCGTCTTCTGCCCTGCAAACGTCGCCCCCTCCGCCTATGGGAATTCAATCCGGAGGGACCACGAGCTCTCCAACACTTCATGGGTATGACACCCGTGGAGATGTACAAACTGTTCTTCGGATCACAAGAGATGTGTCCGGACTTGACCGAGGACGCCGGCCTAAGCTGCAATCGCCCGGATACTCAAGTAAGTAGTCCTGTGTCCGGACATAGCGTCCGTTTATTTATCATAGATTTGCCTTTTAACCGGCTATCCCTCGAACAGGAGTGGACAGCGAAAGCAAAACTGATACGGTGTCCGGCCCCCCTCCCGGAGACCACGCCGGATCCCGTGTTAGTCAAGATGCTGGAGGTTGCACCTTCAGAAGAGGGCGAAGGGGAAAACAGGAAAACTACCGCCTCTACTGAGGAGGCTCTTAAGAAAGGGGGAATCGAGAATCCCTCCTTCCAGGGGGAGAAGAGGACCGCTTCCGAAGATCCGGAGGTCAAGGCCTCAAAGCGAGGGAAGAAATCTTCACCAGAGGGTCCTGCGCCAGGAGAAGCCCCGGCCGCACCATCTCCCCAAGGGAATCAGCCCTCCAGCGAGCCGTGAGTAGAAAAAGGGGAGTTTTGTAATAAGGGTCATCCCTATTTTTATTTCTGAGGATAACCGAAGTTTTTTACCTTGTAGTTCGGATCTCCACCCTTCTCAGCTGAGCTCATCTTCGGGGGATCTTCGTCAGGAGATGATGGAGAGCGAGACGCCTCCATCTGCCGCGCCATCAGGCGGGGCAGACGACCCTGAGGTGTCGTCGCGGAGGGTCTCCCCGAGTCCGGCGGGGCCAGAGAGTGCGGCACCGACTGGTGTGCGGCCGGGGGAGCTGAAGGATCTGCTCGAGAGGGCGTCTATCTCAGAGGATCACCGTACATTAATGAGTACGGTGATTGAAAGGATTTCATCCGCTGAGAGCGGGTTGCATGAGGCCGTCAGAAGTTTACTAATGGGGTTCGAGGTACGCAAAAAATGACATACCTTTTGACAGTTTTGCACATAGAGTGCGCCCTGTATAGATAGTAGCCCCTGAGACTCGGTATGTTGTCGAAAGTGACAGCGTGCCGAGGATCATAATCTCAGTTATAAAATATCGCCTTTCCTATGCAGGTGGCGGGACGTTCGGTGGCCAGCCGGACTGATAGAGTTGCCGAGCTGAAGCGGCAACTCGACGTTGCGGATGCGGACATCATGCTGGTCAATAAACGACTTGACGAGTCACAAAGTAGGTGGTTTCTCCGTGGTCACCTGGTAAGGGAGCTGATGCCCACAACTTACAACATGTATGCTTGATGCAGATGGTGCCGCTGCTGTGGAGGACCTTCGGGCGGAGCTTGCTCGAGCCAAGGAGCAAGCCAGAAGAAGTGATGCGACTGCCTTGAATGCAGCCGAAGAGCTAAAAGCCGAAAAGGCTGCTCACTGTCGAAGCAGGGAGGAGATGGCCGAAATGGCCGTGAAGCTGAAGGATGCTACCGACCGCTATGAGGTTCTTGAAAGAGAACGCCGAGCGGGGCAAGAGGACCTGAAGAAGGCCACCGCCGAAGCCAAGGATGCCCGTTCTGCAATGAGGGCTATAAAGGAGGAGCTGCGTGAGGCCGGAGAAATTGCGGCTGGAAAGCCCTTTTTGCTGCGCAGGAAGTTCACAGATCAGAGGTATGCTCAGTTGGGCCAGCTGTGGGGTGCGGAGGATCCTTATCTGGATTTGGCGGCGAGTGCGGCGGACGCAGTCATGCACTTCCGAAGCCAAAAGGATCACGAGATGGAAGAGCTTTTTTGGTCTCAATTCCATAGTCCGGAGCGTCCCCTTCTGTTAATCGATCGGTTGGCTGAGTGGGCTGAGCTGAATAGGCTGTCCGGACTTGCTATGAAGGACGTCGTGGCTCATCTGTGGCCGGAAAGGCCCAAGCCAAAGAGTTATTTTGGTTTAGTGCAGCAATTCCTTGATGCGGTGCCGCATATCAGGGCGATGAAGCGGTCGGCATGCATAGAGGGTGCACGGATGGCTATCGCCCGTGTTAAAACATACTGCGCAGAGATGGATGCCACCGACGTTGCATCCCGGGATTCGGATAGAAGCCGATTACCCGCCGAGCACTATTTTGAGGAAGTCCTACGGGGCGCTCGTTTAGTAGAGTCGCAGTGCTCGAAAAATGTTATGTTCAAATGACATGTATGATTTGTAAAACCATATTTATAATATAAGGGCTTTTTATACTTGTGCGTTCAAGTATTGAAATTCCTCCTGTGCGGCCGTTAATGTATATGTATATATAACCTGAAAGATGGCAGTCTTCGGCTTCAGCCCCACGCACATGGTGCGGGGGTGTTTGCAAAAAAGCGCATTTTCACACTTAATCCAACGTCTTGGTCCTGTGAAGGAGGTGGTAGCGTAGCAAACGAGGCAACCGGACTATAATGCTTTATCACTTTCACTTAGCCATAGGAGTTCGAAGGTGGAGCTACGATATAGCCCCTAGGGGCACCGTGCTCTCTGAATTCGGGGCGCGTATGTGCCTGACCGGGAAACGGTCCTTCGTCAAAGCGGAGGAATTCTAGACAATTCGGTAGTCAATCGAGTGTTGACCAGTCTCTCGCTATATCATGACAGTCAGTTTTCGACTTTCTCTACTGAGGTGCTCGCCTGGCCGAACCGGGGCACAATCGCAGTAGTTCTCCTGGTGTCGCGTTAGCCGATAATACGGAATGTAAGGCAGCAAAACACAGGAGCCGGGCAAACCCAACATTTGACCAAAGACATGATTCGGAGCTGATGCATATAAGGCCTAACTCGAGACGCCGAACACTCCCTAAGGTATTCGATCTTTATGAAAAACGGGCCGAACGATGCCCTAAGCTCCTAGTGTCCAGGCACGCGCGAAATCTTCTGACGCGGCCGATGCCAAAACGTCAGCCTCCTCCTTGGTTATGATAAGAAACCGGGGGATGTATAGCAACAAGAGACAGTAAAAAAGGTTTACGCAGGGTCTTAATCTGAAAAGAATCCTTGTAACGGGTCCCTGCTGCACGTCTGCGCCTGTGTCTCCGTTGTGCTGTATCCTGGACGGGTGTAGCACGTTGTTCATCTGTAAAAGAGAAGAACTTAGTTTGAAAAAAAGATCGTGCGAAAAATGCATGTAAAAAAGAGTATGATTTTTTAAAAAATGAATAAAGTTGAGCTTTATTGGCTCTCATTGTTCATGCACGCAGCCCCTTGTAGAGGGGTATGCGGCTAGGATGCCCCTTGTTTGTTTATGCCGGACTCGCCTAGCCGTGTCCGGGGTCTAAATGACCCGTTTTAGGGGCTTCGATCAGCCATGCCGGATTAGTTTGTGGCTGTCAAGGCAGTCTCACGTTTTTCCGTGGTCAAGGAACACTCTAAGTTACCCTTTAATGAGATGATGCCGCGTGGACCGGGCATTTTAAGTGTAAGAGACGCGTAATGCGGTATTGCGTTAAAGCGGGCGAAAGCTTCGCGTCCCAATAGTGCTTGATGGCTACTTTTAAATGGGGCGACATGAAAGATTAGCTTTCGCGATGGAAGTTGTCGGATGAACCGAATACAACTTCTAGTAGTAAGGAGCCCGTACTATTGGCATAAGGGCCTGGCGTCGCTCCTTTAAAGGAAGTGCCGCTATGGCGAATTTTTGTAGGGTCTATCCTCATTCTGCGGATGGTGTCCTGGTATAGCAGGTTTATATCACTGCCGTCGTCCATTAAGACTTGTGTAAATTGTAGTCCGTCGATCATAGGATCCAATATCAAAGCAGTCCATCCTGCGTTTCGAATACTTCTGGAGTAATCCAGATGGTCGAAAGTAATTGGTTTTGACATCCAATCTCGGGATTCAGCTGGGGTGGACCGTGCGGCACGTGCTTTGGTAGATGCCGCCCTATTTTTCCTTTTTATCACTTGAAGTGAATTCACTATTTTGACTTCTTGTGGGAAGTTCTTTTGTTTTCCGGCGCTCTGCTTGTGGGGTTCGTCATCGTCCTCGCTTGGTGTGTCGAGCCCCTTGTGTTCGGCGTTAAGTCGGCCGGACTGCTTGAAGACCCAACAATCTTTGTGGGTATGGTTTGCAGGCTTCCCGGGGGTACTGTGAATTTGACATATCCTGTCCAAGATTTTGTTTAAGTTGGATAGCTCGTCACCGTTGTCCTTAAGAGGCAGTGTTTTGTTATTCGGCCGAGAGCTTTTGAACCCGGCATTGACCGTCATGCTATTTGTGCCGTTCTCCTTATTCCGGCGTTGATCTTTTCTGCGTCGTGATTTCCCATTTCCATCCCTGACCTCGGATGTACTCAGGTTGCTGGTGCTGCATCTTGCTAGCCAGCTATCTTCCCCCGCGCAAAAGTGGGTCATGAGGCTCGTTAGCGCGGCCATTGTTCTTGGTTTTTCCTGGCCGAGGTGTCTGGCGAGCCATTCGTCTCGGACGTTATGTTTGAAGGCTGCCAAGGCTTCGGCGTCCGGACAGTCGACTATTTGGTTCTTTTTGGTGAGGAACCTGTTCCAGAATTTGCGTGCTGACTCTTCGGGCTGTTGAGTTATGTGACTTAAATCGTCTGCATCTGGAGGGCGGACATAAGTCCCCTGAAAATTTGCTCGAAACACATCCTCGAGCTCTTCCCAACTTCCAATGGTATTTTCTGGGAGGCTTTTGAGCCAATGCCGAGCTGGCCCTTTGAGCTTGAGGGGTAGGTATTTTATGGCATGGAGATCATCTCCTCTAGCCATATGTATGTGTAGGATGTAATCCTCAATCCAGACTCCGGGGTCTGTTGTTCCGTCGTATGCCTCTATGTTTACGGGCTTGAATCCCACTGGAAATTCATGATCCAGTACCTCATCGGTGAAACATAGTGGGTGTGCGGCGCCCCTGTATTTAGGTGTGCTGTTATCTTCGAACATTAGGCGTGTTGTGTTGCTTCCTCGAGCCCTCTTTTTTGGCCCATAGATGGACCTGATCGGGCCATCCTTTTTGCGAGGATCCTCATGTGGATTGTGTGCCGGCTTGTGTGCGGCGCCGCTTGCCGCTCTTAGCCTGTCATCTGGTTGTCTATCCGGCCAGGCGGCCTCTTTGCTTTTTGACTGTGGGGGCTCTACGGCCTCCTCGTCAAATTCGGGCAACAACTTGTGCTTCGGGTAGCTCTTTGCTTGGTGACTATTGCCGTATTTATCTGCGGTCTTGAGTACTTTGCTCCATCTCATTCTGAGTACGTCTTTCGCTGTTTTGAGCTTCTGCTTCTGCTTCTTCAAACTTCTTGCAGTGGCGACGAGCCTTTTGTGAAGGTTCTTATGCTCCGGTGGTGTGTCCGGCATGAGATCGTCTGGACTGTTGTTTTCGCCGGGGATGGGTTGCTCGTCCAATTCATCCTGTTCGGATGGTTGCTTGGTGGCATGTTCGTCGTCCACTGGTTCGCCCTACTCTACGGCTGGGTCAGTATGGGTGCTGTTGTTATCGAGGTGGGACTTCGGGCGGCGCTTGCATCGCCGTTTTGGTTGTTTTTTGGGGGAATTATCCTTCACCGCGTCCTGTTGTTCCTCGTTATCGCTTCCTTTTGGTGTATCCACCATGTATACGTCGTGAGTTGAGGTGGCTTTCCAGTGCCCAGTAGGTGCTGGTTCTTGGTCGTCTCCGGCATCGTCGTCCATACTGTCGATGTCTTCGGAGTCGAAGTCTAGCATGTCGGTTAGGTTGTCGACAGTGGCTACGAAGTGGGTGGTGGGTGGGCTTTGAAATTCTTCGTCGTCCGCATCCCAATCGTCCTGACCGTGATCCGGCCAGGGCTCTCCTGATAATGAGAGATACTTTAGCGAGTTCAGGATGTCGCCAAAAGGTGAGTGCTGAAAGATGTCCGCAGCGGTGAACTCCATGATCGGCGCCCAACCAGATTCGATTGGTAGGGGCGCGAGGGGTTCGGAGTCCGACGAGGATGTCACGGCCAATATGCGATACTATCCTAAAGAGACTCGAAGGTCCCACCAAGGATAGAACTGCATATCGATACGCTTTTGCAAGGTGGATATCATTACATCAACATTACATTATAGATGGGGATACATACAAAAGGCATACAATGCCACACGAATACAACATCATCTTACATAATCGCACCATCCGACTACGGATGAAACACAAACAGAAACTCAAATGACATCCACCCTGCTAGCTCAGGCTGCCGACCTGGAACCTATCCCCTGATCGAAGAAGAATCAGAAGAAGAACTCCAAAACAAGCAAACATCACTCTCGCGTCATGATCATCGCAATTTAATGCATCTATATACTTGGTAAAGGGTGGAAGGCTTGGCCTTATGCCTGGTGTTTTGTTCCACTCTTGCCGCCCTAGATTCCGTCATACCGGTGTTATGTTCCCGGATTTTGCGTTCCTTACGCGGTCGGGTGATTTATGGGACCCCCTTGACAGTTCGCTTTGAATAAAACTCCTCCAGCAAGGCCCAACCTTGGTTTTACCATTTGCCTCACCTACCCCTTTTCCCCTTGGGTTTCCGGAGCCCGAGGGTCATCTTTATTTTAGCCCCCCCGGGCCAGTGCTTCTCTAAGTGCTGGTCCGAACCGAGCAGCCTGCGGGGCCCCCTCGGGGAAACTCGAGGTCTGGTTTTACTCGTAGCTTGACTTATCCGGTGTGCCCTGAGAACGAGATATGTGCAGCTCCTATCGGGATTTGTCGGCGCATCGGGCGGCTTTGCTGGTCTTGTTTTACCATTGTAGAAATGTCTTGTAAACCGGGATTCCGAGACTGATCGGGTCTTCCTGGGAGAAGGAATATCCTTCGTTGATCGCGAGAGCTTGTCATGGGCTAAGTTGGGACATCCCTGCAGGGTATTATCTTTCGAAAGCCGTGCCCGCGGTTATGTGGCAGATGGGAATTTGTTAATGTCCGGTTGTAGATAACTTGACACCAGATCCGAATTAAAATGCATCAACCGCATGTGCAGCCGTGATGGTCTCTTTTCAGCGGAGTCCGGGAAGTGAACACGGTTTTGGGTTATGTTTGACGTAAGTAGGAGTTCAGGATCACCTCTTGATCTTTGCTAGCTTCACGACCGTTCCATTTGCTCTCTTCTCGCTCTCATTTGCGTATGTTAGCCACCATATCATGCTTAGCCGCTGCTGCAACCTCACCACTTTACCCCTTCCTTACCCATTAAGCTTTGCTAGTCTTGATACCCATGGTAATGGGATTGCTGAATCCTCGTGGCTCACAGATTACTACAACAACAGTTGCAGGTACAGGTTTTGCGATGATCATGACGCGAGAGTGATGTTTGCTTGTTTTGGAGTTCTTCTTCGATCAGGGGATAGGTTCCAGGTCGGCAGCCTGGGCTAGCAGGGTGGATGTCGTTTGAGTTTCTGTTTGTGTTTCATCCGTAGTCGGATGGTGCGATTATGTAAGATGATGTTGTATTCGTGTGGCATTGTATGCCTTTTGTATGTATCCCCATCTATAATGTAATGTTGATGTAATGATATCCACCTTGCAAAAGCGTCTTCAAGATGCGCTTCTATCCTTGGTGGGACCTTCAAGTTCCTTTAGGATAGGGTCGCATCTTGGGCGTGACAGAGGAGTCCGGCACCTCGGAGTCACGAGCTTCACAAAGGACAAGGTCGGTATTCGGCTCCATCGCCGTAGAGGTACCAGCCCCCGAGGTGGTGTCTAGCCACCCATCCTCGATCTACGCAGTCGGCTCCGAATTAGGGGTCGGAGCGGACTCATGTGCGGCCTCCAGGGCACTGTCCGGCAGCAGAGCTAAATCATGCCCATCGTGACAGTGTGGCGCGCTCGGCTGTGGCTCGAATCCATCGAAGATCAAGTCTCCGCGGACGTCGGCCGTGAAGTTCAGACTTCCAAATCTGACCTGACGGCCAGGGGCGTAGCTTTTGATCTGCTCCAGATGGCCAAGCGAATTGGCCCGCAGTGCAAAGCCGCCGAATACGAAGATCTGTCCGGGGAGAAAAGTCTCACCCTGGACTACGTCGTTGTTGTTGACGATCGAAGGAGCCATCGAGCCTATCAGTGACGACACAGAGGAACTCTCAATGAAAGCACCAAGGTCGGTGTCAAAACCGGCGGATCTCGGGTAGGGGGTCCCGAACTGTGCGTCTGGGCGGATGGTAATAGGAGACAAGGGACACGATGTTTTTACCCAGGTTCGGGCCCTCTCGATGGAGGTAAAACCCTACTCCTGCTTGATTGATATTGATGATATGGGTAGTACAAGAGTAGATCTACCACGAGATCAAGGAGGCTAAACCCTAGAAGCTAGCCTATGGTATGATTGTTGTTCTGTCCTATGGAATAAAACCCTCCGGTTTATTTAGACACCGGAGAGGGCTAGGGTTACACAAAGTCGGTTACAATGGTAGGAGATCTACATATCCGTATCGCCAAGCTTGCCTTCCACGCCAAGGAAAGTCCCATCCGGACACGGGACGAAGTCTTCAATCTTGTATCTTCATAGTCTTGGAGTCCGGCGATGATGATAGTTCGGCTATCCGGACACCCCCTAGTCCGGGACTCCCTCAGGCCTCAACCCCGCCGGCCTAGTTGGCCACCCCCATAGGCCGACCCACCCCATTGCCTCCTTATCCCCTCCCACTCCCGTGACCTAAACCGCTACCCCCACTCCCCACGCACTCCCCCACTCCCTCGATTCCCTTATGGATCGGGGCAATGACCCCGACGGCAACCCCGACCAACGTCGCCCTCGCTGCCTTGACATGCTGGACCCCGTCACCGGACCGCCGCCGTCCTCCTCGACCTCCTCCTCATGGCCCATCCTCCTCCCCGTTCCTGGATCTGGAAGGGCCTCCCCGCCTCGACCTCGCTGACGGACACCGCTCGCCGGAGCCGCTCCGCGTCGCCTCGCCTCCTCATCTCTCCCTCATCGGCTCCGTCGAGCCTCGCCGACCCTCTACTCTGCAACGACCGTGAGAGCCCCCCTCCATCTCCCCTCTCTCTCCGTCGTCCCGAACGCCACCACGTTGGCGCACGCGCCTGCACCGGCCGCGCTCGTCGCGCTTATGCGCTCCACCGCTGCGCTCGCTTGCTGCTCGTCGTGCCCCGCGCACCGCACCCCGCGCTAGCCGCGCCCGCACCCCGCGCGTGGCCACCCGTGGCCATGCCCCTCGTGCCGTTTTCCGCCTTCCCCTACATCGCCCCAACCGCGCCTCCCCTCTGGCCGCAGCCGCGCCTCGCCGGTGCGCTCGTTCGAGCGGCGCTGCGCCAGTCTGGCGTCCACGCCCGATACCCGCACACCCGGTTGGCCCTATGGGCCACTGACTGTGGGGCCCAGCCCCTTTAAACAAAGGGGAAAAAATAAAATGTATTTTTAAAAATAAGAATAAGTAATTAGTTAATTAATTAATTAATTAGGTAATTAATTAACTCTGTTTAGTACCTAATTAACTTGATTAGTTAATTAAAACTGTTAATTAGTTGTTAGACTATGATAGAACGGCCCCACAGGCCAGGGTTGACTTTGGTCAACTCTATTGACTGCTGACGTCATGCTTATGCAATAACCCCATTTTAGATTTAATAATAATTTTAGAATATTGTTAAAACTTTAATAATTCATAGAAAATAAGCGTAACTCGGATGAAAAAGTTTTATACATGAAAGTTGCTTAGAACGACGGGACAAATCCAAATACGCTCTCCGTTCATCTGTCACATGCCTCTAGCATAGCAAACATGCAACCTTCCCCCTCCGTTTCGTCTGCCCGAAAATGCCAAACTTCGGGAAAACATTCCCGGATGTTTCCCCCCTTCACCGGTAGCGTGTAGCACCGCGTTAGAACACGTCTAGCTCTGTCTGTTGTCTTGTTATGCACTTGCCTGCTAGGTATTTACTATTTCTTCCCCCCTCTTCTCTCCGGTAGACCACGAGACCGTTGCTGATGCCACTGTGATCGACTATGTCGACCACGAGCCCTTCTTCCCTTTCAGCGGAGCTTCCAGGCAAGCCCCTCCTTTTATCATCCCGATATCGCCCATTCTATACTCTCATACTTGCATTAGATTTTACTACTGTTATTGATTGCTCCTATTCTGATGCATAACCTGCTTTTGTAACCTGCTGTTGTACCTTACCTGCTTATCCTAAACAACTTAGTATAGGTTGGTTAGTGATCCATCAGTGACCCCCAGTACTTGTCCTTATTGCCCCTGCTTCATCATCGACGACTCGATCAGCGTGACCGACGACCAGAGCCCGACACCTCACATCACATCACGCCCCTTTAGTTGCTCGACTCTGCAGAGCTACTATCAAGTGCCGAGGGTGATCCCTCATAACGCACTCTTGATGATAATTCTGTAGTGTAGCTATTCGGTCGTGGTCATCGAGGGTGATTTCCTCTTTCACCATTCCCGATACGGCTCTGTCGTTCAACACCTCAAGTGTGAACCTCGAGGGTGGTCCCTCTTACATTCACCTTGATGATTACATTGAGTGGAATCCATCAGGGGTGATTCCTCGGGTTTTCCCCTTGATGTCTGGACACACAGTTACCTTGACTTTACTTGAGACCATTGTTGAAGTCGGGTCGGCCCTGAGGGGTACTCACAAGTTGATGTGAAAGTCGGGCGGGCCCGTAGAGCACCCGCGAGTTTTCCACGTGGCACGGCCGGGCAGTCTGGGCCCTTGCCGTAAGTCCATGAGATGGGGCGATGGGGTCACATTATCGTGAGTCTTTGCTCGTATCCACGAGACCCCAATGTACTAACAGGTTTGGGTTTTTGTTCTGAGTTGGTCTTTGGCCTTTACGCACTAACCACCGAGCGACAATAGATATGGGTCTCGACGTTGCAGTATCAGCCGAAGCTTTGTCAGATGTCCAGTTTAGTATTGTGGCACGGTCGGATCGTGCTGGCCATCCGAGGAGGTGCTGGTATCCACCCTACACACAACGACCCGGAGTGCTGCGGCGATGGGCCCAAGACCCCGGAGTGCTTAGGATGTAGACCGGCGGGGACATCTCTGCTGAGCGTAGGTAGGGCTGCAACGTGTTGATCTTCCGAGGCTGGGCATTGACACCAGAAAGGTGTGTCCGGCCAGAGTGATCGAGCGTGTTGGGTAACGTGGTGCACCCCTGCAGGGAAGATATATATTCAAATACCGTGTCCACGGTAATGGACGTTCAAACTTATATCCTGATCTAGAAATGGATACTTGAGATATGTGATGGATATGTGGCTTCGAGATTGCTTTCTCGCAGGGAGTCGAGGAAGGATCTCTGGGCGTTGGTTCTACAACATGTTTGTTAAATATTAAATTGCTATTCTTTACTCTTCTACATGCTGCAAGATGCTTGGAGCTGCTTGAAGATGCTAGTCTTCGATAGGCTAGGCCTTCCCCCTCTATTCTGGCATTCTGCAGTTCAGTCCACATATACAACCCTTCCATTTGATACTAATGCATACTTAGTATAGATCTGATGCTTGCGAGTACTTTGGATGAGTACTCACGGTTGCTTTGCTCCCCCTTTCCCCCTTCTTTCGTCTTTCCGGTTGATGCGACCAGATGATGGATCCCTGGAGCCAGATGCCACCACCGATGGATGCTACTTGTCGAGGGTTGGGTGCGACATATGCCAAAGGATGGCTTATCATGGTGGGGGCAAGTAGAACGTTGCTGGTGCCTGGAAACGGGATGAGGCGTAGGCATGCACGCCGGCGAATCTTACCCAGCTTCGGGTCTCTCCGGGGAGATAACACCCCTACTGCTGCTCTGCGGGGTCTCCGCATGATCACTAAAGCAAAGTGACTACAATGGTGCTCCTGGAGCTGTATCGGGAGGCACGAGAGAGCAAGGCTAGTTCTCTCCTCCCTGTGCTATTTGGCCTATCTCTATCAAGGTCCGAACCCTTTGCATGGGTGCCCCGGGGGGTTTATATAGGCCTTCCCCCCGGGGGTACAATGGTAATCCGGCTGGGCGCGGGCCCCAGCCTCTGTCTCTCATACCGCCGTCCTTCCCGCCGGCTTTTGGGGCCCACTGACTGGTGGGTCCCACGGACAGGCCTGACACTGTGCGGCACTCCTGATGACGCAGGCTTGGTCATTGGGTCGTGGCAACAGTGCCGCCGTCTATCGGGCGATCACTGTCGCCATTCCCAATCCTATCTGGTTAATGGCTCGTGGGGCCCTGGAGAGGAGGCGGCTGACTCCAGGGAGGCCGACTCCCACAGGTCCGTCTTCGGGGCGCTCAGGCCGTCTTTGGTCCACCCACTGACAGGCGGCCCCGCGATCTTTGGGCCGT
Source organism: Triticum timopheevii (assembly GCA_963921465.1). NCBI lineage: Eukaryota > Viridiplantae > Streptophyta > Magnoliopsida > Poales > Poaceae > Triticum > Triticum timopheevii. The sequence goes on from OY997274.1 coordinate 486,652,471, forward strand.
ACAGGCCGGCGTTGTGGGCACAGTGTGTTGCGCACTGTGGCTGAGGTCAGGGCAGGCATGGCGATACGGCTCACTGTAGCCATGCCGGTCCCTCGTAGGCAGGGGGAACGGCCACGCCGCGACCGTACCCCGCATCGGGCTTCGGGAGGAGTCATGGGCCGACTCCCATAGTCGGCCTCTCTGGAGGTCGCCAGCTTGGAGTCGGCTTGTCTTGGAGTCGCCGTCTGGGACTCGGCTTGTCTTGGAGTCACCGTCTGGGACTCGGCTTGTCTTGGAGTCGCCGTCTGGGACTCGGCTTGAGGGGCGCGGCCTGCCCCGATGTCTTGAAAGATCCTGGGACCCGGGTTAGCCTACCCGTGGCCCATTACTCCGACACTACTAGACGGTGACCGCTGACGACCAGGAGTAGTTAGGAGGTCCCAGGCAGGAGGCCTTGCCTCTTCGATCGTGTTGCTTTTGTGCTAGCCTTCTTAAGGCATCCTTGTTTAACTTATGTTGTACTCAGATATTGCTGCTTCCGCTGACTCTTGTGTATCGAGCTTGTATTCGAGCCCTTGAGGCCCCTGGCTTGTAAAATAAAGCTTGTATTATTTTGATTTGTGTCTAGAGTTGTGTTATGATATCTTCCCATGAGTCCCTGATCTTGATCGTACACATTTGCGTGTATGATTAGTGTACGATTGAATCGAGGGCGTCACAGGGCCCTAGTGACAAGCATTAAGCATAGCAAAGTCATAGCAACATCAATATCAGAACATAGTGATACTAGGGATCAAACCCTAACAAAACTAACTTGATTACATGGTAAATCTCATCCAACCCATCACCCTCCAGCAAGCCTACGATGGAATTACTCACGCACGGCGGCGAGCATCATGAAATTGGCGATGGAGGATGGTTGATGATGATGACGACGACGAATCCCCCTCTCCGAAGACCCGAACGGACTCCAGATCAGCCCTCCCGAGAGAGATTAGGGCTTGGCGGCGGCTCCATATCGTAAAACATGATGAAACTTTCTCTCTGATTTTTTTCTCCGCGAAACGAAATATATAGAGTTGGAGTTGAGGTCGGTGGAGCATCAGGGGGCCCACAAGACAGGGGGCGCGCCCGGGGGAGGGGGCGCGCCCCCCACCCTCGTGGACAGGGTGTGGGCCCCTGGCCTTGGTTCTTTCGCTAGTATTTTTTATATTTTCCAAAAGTTATCTCCGTGGATTTTCTGGTCATTCCGAGAACTTTTGTTTTCTGCATAATAAACAACACCATGACAGTTCTGCCGAAAACAGCGTCAGTCTGAGTTAGTTTCATTCAAATCATGCAAGTTAGAGTCCAAATTAAGGGCAAAAGTGTTTGGAAAATTAGATACGTTGGAGACGTATCAAATCCCCCAGGCTTATGCTTGTCCTCAAGTAATTCAATTGATAAACTGAAAGTGATAAAGAAAAACTTTTACAAACTCTGTTTGCTCTTGTTGTTTCAAATATGTAAAGCCAGCATTCAAGTTTTCAGCAAAGATTATGAACTAACCATATTCACAATAACACTTAGGTATCATGTTTACTCATATCAATGGCATAATCAGCTAGCGAGCAATAATAATAAATCTTGGTTGACAACACTTTCTCAAAACAATCATGATATGATATGACAAAATGGTATCTCGCTAGCCCTTTCTGAGACCGCAAAACATAAATGTAGAGCATCTTTAAAGATCAAGGACTGACTAAACATTGTAATTCATGGTAAAAGAGATCCAGTCAAGTCATACCCAATATAAACAAATAGTAATGAATGCAAATAAAAATGTGCTCTCCAGCGGGTGCTTTTTAATAAGAGGATGATAACTCAACATAAAAGTAAATAGATAGGCCCTTCGCAGAGGGAAGCAGGGATTTGTAGAGGTGCCATTGCTCGATTTTGAAATAGAGATGAATAACATTTTGAGCGGCATACTTTCACTGTCAACGCAACAACTATGAGATGGCGATATCTTCCATGCTGCATACATTACAGGAGGTTCCCAAACAGAATGGTAAAAGTTATACTCCCCAACCACCAACAAGCACACTCCACAGCCATCCGAAACAACGGGGTACCGTCCATACCAACAACAGTCCTGAGGGAGTTTTGTTTTAATTATTTTGATTTGCTTTGATCTTTTTGGTCATGGGATTGGGCATCCCGATTACCAGCCATTTTCTCGTGAATGAGGAGCGGAGTCCACTCCTCTTGAGAATAACCCACCTAGCATGGAAGGTACAGACAACCCTAGTTGAAACATGAGTTGCTCGAGCATACAAAACAAAATTTTATTTGAAGGTTTGGAGTTTGGCACATACAAATTTACTTGGAATGGCAGGTAGATACCGCATATAGGAAGGTATGGTGGACTCATATGGAATGACTTTGGGGTTTATGGAGTTTGGATGCACAAGCAGTATTCCCGCTTAGTACAGGTGAAGGCTAGCAACAGACTGGGAAGCGACCAACTGAGAGAGCGACAACAGTCATGAACATGCATTAAAATTAATCTACACTGAGTGCAAGCATGAGTAGGATATAATCCACCATGAACATAAATATCGTGAAGGCTATGTTGATTTTGTTTCAACTACATGCGTGAACATGTGCCAAGTCAAGTCACTCGAATCATTCAAAGGAGGATACCATCCCATCATACCACATCATAAACATTTTAATAGCATGTTGGCACGCAAGGTAAACCATTATAAGCTCCTAGCTAATTAAGCATGGCACAAGCAACTATAATCGCTAAATGTCATTGCAAACATGTTTACTCATAATAGGCTAAATAAGGAATGATGAACTCATCATATTTAAAAAAACAAAAGAGGTCGAGTTCATACCAACTTCTCTCATCTCAATCAGTCCATCATATATCGTCATTATTGCCTTTCACTTGCACGACCGAACGGTGGTGTATAATAATAATAGTGCACGTGCATTGGACTAAGCTGGAATCTGCAAGCATTCAATTCAAGAGAGAAGACAAAGTAATATGGGCTCTAAGTTAAATCAACAATCATGCATATGAGAGCCACTAAACATTTTCATTATGGTCTTCTACTCTTGACCCCCAAAAGAAAGAAAAGAAATAAAACTATTTACACGGGAAAGCTCCCAACAAGCACAAGAAGAACGAGAAATCTTTTTGGGTTTTCATTTTAATTACAAGCATGGAAATTAAACTAACTAATTTTTTTGGTTTTCTTAAGGTTTATCAAACACACAAGAAGAAAGCTTGAAAAGGAAAATTAAACTAGCATGGATAATACAATGAAAGAGTATGAGCACCGGCAACTAGAATAGTGTGTGAACATAAAAGTAAAGTCGGTGAGAAATACGTACTCCCCCAAGCCTAGGCTTTTGGCCTAAGTTGGTCTAATGCCAAGGATAGCTTGGCTGATATCCGAAGTTATAACTGGGGTCGTACTGAGATGCAGCAGCTAATGCCTCTTGAGCTGCGACATGTTGGCGAGCTGCCTCCGCTCTACTCTCGTGTTCGGCTGCCTCCTCCCTGGTAACAACATATCTTTGTTTTGCCTGGTAATCAAAAAGGGAAGGAGCAGGAAGACTAACATGGACAGCGCGACGTCTATCAAAGATTAGTCGATACTGGAGGAATTGTTCATTCCTCTCAATAAAATGGTGCCTGACCATAGCGTCAAAATCTAAATAAGCGGCCGGCAACTCCATATCACCCTCACGTGGGGATATACCAAGATAATTAGCAACACGAGTTGCATAAATCCCTTCAAATAAATCTCCAGAAATACCATTATTATGCAACCTATGTGAAACTATTGCCCCCGGGTTGTAATCTTTATTACCTAATACAACACTCTTGAGGACACAAAGATCAGGAACACACATGTGACATGCTTCATCTTTACCGTTAATGCATCTACCAATGAAGAGAGCAAAATAATGTATGATAGGAAAATGAATGCTCCCTATGGTAGCTTGTGCTATATCCCTAGATTCTCCCATAGTGATACTAGCGATAAAGGCTTTATATTCAGATTTATGGGGCTCATGAACATTGCCCCACTGCGGGAGTTTGCAAGCAGTAGTAAAATCTTCTAGGTCCATGGTATAAGATTCATCATAAATATCAAACAGGACATTCTAAGAATTACGCGAAGATGAAAATTTAAACCTTCTCATGAATGAATCAGCCAATTGGTAGTACTGAGGACACTTATCTTGTATGAAGTCCTCAAAATCGGCATTATGCACATATGCGTCAAATTCATCCTTAATGCCTGCATTGACCATAAAATCCTCTAACAGCCATTCACAAGACCGCACCTCAGCTTCCCTTGGTGGTTCATCGTCTTGCTCACGCATAGCACGCCTAGGTCCTCTCTTAGTTGAGGAACCACCTTGGTACATTCTCCTGGACATATTTCTTCCTTTGAAAAATTTCTGAAATTTTTAGTAACTTCAAAATAAAAGTGAATCAAACTAAACAAGATTGATAGCAACTACTCCCATAAGTGCCTAGAGCCTATATCATGCATTAGAATTACTTGGGACCTCATAGATTTGACATGCAAGCTCAAGAACAGGGTCACCTATGCAGCAAAAATTTGCAATGAATAAAGCACTAGAACAAAAACTAATTGGACCAATGGAGGAGTCACATACCAAGCAACAATCTCCCAAAGCAGTTTTGTGAATGGAGCTTTGAGCAAGGACATCGAAAATCGCAGCAAAATGAGGTAGAACTCGTGCTTGAGCTGGATGGGGATTTTTTGGGAGGAAGATGGAGTGTGTGGGTGCAAGAATAAGTGGAGGGGGGCTACCGTGGGCCCATGAGACAGGGGGGCGTGCCCAGGGGGAGTGGGCGCGCCCTCCACCCTTGTGGACAAGTGCTTGCCCCCCCTGCTGTGTTCTTAGTGCCTAAAATCCTCAAATATTCCATAAAAATCATACTAAATTTGCAGGGCATTTGGAGCACTTTTATTCTCGGGATAATTTGTATTGCATGGATAATTCAAAAAATAAACAGATAATACTATTTTTGCTTTATTTATTCTAAATAACAGAAAGTAAAAAGAGAGTACAGAAGGTTGTGCCTTCTAGTTTCATCCATCTCATGATCATCAAAATGAATCCACTAACAAGGTTGATCAAGTCTTGTTAACAAACTCATTTCGAATAACACGGAACCGGAGAAATTTCGAATAAGACTAGGTTACCTCAACGGGGATATGAACATCCCCAACAATAAGAATATCATACTTTTTCTTGACAGTAGGAAGAGGAAATTCAAAACCTCCAATAATGATAGTTGGCATTTTTCCAATAGAATTGATACTATGAACTTGAGGTTGTTTCCTCGGAAAGTGTACCGTATGCTCATTACCATTAACATGAAAAGTGACATTGCCTTTGTTGCAATCAATAACAACCCCTGTAGTATTCAAAAAGGGTCTACCAAGGATAATCGACATACTATCATCCTCGGGAATATCAAGAATAATAAAGTCCATTAAGATAGTGACATTTGCAACTACAATAGGCACATCCTCACAAATACCGACAGGTATAGCAGTTGATTTATCAGCCATTTGCAAAGATATTTCAGTAGGTGCCAACTTATTCAATTCAAGTCTACGATATAAAGAGAGAGGCATAACACTAACACTGGCTCCAAGATCACATAAAGCAGTTTTAACATAGTTTCTTTTAATGGAGCATGGTATAGTTGGTACCCCTGGATCTCCAAGTTTCTTAGGTATTCCACCTTTAAAAGTGTAATTACCAAGCATGGTGGAAATTTCAGCTTCCGGTATCTTTATTTTATTTGTAATGATATCCTTCATGTATTTAGCATAAGGATTTACTTTAAGCATATCAGTTAAGTGCATACGTAAGAAGATAGGTCTAATCATTTTAGCAAAGCGCTCAAAATCCTCATCATCCTTTGTCTTGGATGGTTTAGGAGGAAAGGGCATGGGTTTCTAAACCCATGGTTCTCTTTCTTTACCGTGCTTCCTAGCAACAAAATCTCTTTTATCATAAAGTTGATTCTTTGATTGTGGGTTATCAAGATCAACAGCAGGTTCAGTCTCTACTTCATTATTATTGCTAGGTTGAGCATCAACATGAACATTATCATTAACATTATCACTAGGTTCATGTTCATCACCTGATTGTGTTTCAGCATCAGAAATAGAAATATCATTGGGATTCTCAGGTGTGTCTACAACAGGTTCACTAGAAGCATGCAAAGTCCTATCATTTTTCTTTTTCTTCTTTCTAGAAGGACTAGGTGCATCTAAATTATTTCTCTGAGAATCTTGCTCAATTCTCTTAGGGTGGCCTTCAGGATACAAAGGTTCCTGAGTCATTCTACCGGTTCTAGTAGCCACTCTAACAACAAAATCATGTTTATTATTTAATTCATCAAGCAAATCACTTTGAGCTTTAAGTACTTGCTCTGCTTGAGTGGTAACCATAGAAGCATATTTGCTAATGAGTTTAAGTTCACCTTTAACTCTAGCCATATAATCACTCAAGCGTCCTATCTCGAAATCGTTATTCTTTAATTCCCTACCAACATAAGCATTAAAACTTTCTTGTCTAGCCATAAAGTCATCAAATTCATCTAAGCACTGGCTATGAAATTTAGTAGAAGGAATTTCAAATTTATCATATCTATAGAGAGAAATTACCTTTACTACCTGTGTCGGGTTATCAAGACAATGTGTTTCTTCAACAGGCGGTATATTAAGACCATGTATTTCTTCAATAGGAGGTAAATTCTTAACATCTTTAGCTTTAATACCTTTTTCTTTCATAGATTTCTTTGCCTCTTGCATATCTTCAGGACTGAGAAATAGAACTCCCCTCTTCTTCGGAGTTGGTTTAGGAATAGGCTCAGGAGTTGGCTTAATTGGATCAGGAATTGCCTCAGGAATTGGCTCAGGAAGAGTCCAATTATTTTCATCAGTCAACATATTATTCAATAGTAATTCAGCTTGGTCGACTGTTCTTTCCCTGAAAACACAACCAACACAACTATCCAAGTGGTCCTTGGAAGCATCGGTTAGTCCATTATAAAAGATATCAAGTTTTTCATTTTTCTTAAGAGGATGATCAGGCAAAGCATTAAGTAATTGGAGAAGCCTCCCCCAAGCTTGTGGGAGACTCTCTTCTTCGATTTGCGCAAAGTTATTTATTTCCCGCAAGGCAGCCTATTTCTTATGAGCAGGGAAATATTTAGCAGAGAAGTAATAAATCATATCCTGGGGACTATGCACATAACCAGGATCAAGAGAATTAAACCAAGTTTTAGCATCACCCTTTAATGAGAACGGAAATAACTTAAGGATATAATAATAGCGAGACTTCTCATCATTAGTGAATAGGGTGGCTATATCATTTAACTTGGTAAGATGTGCCATAACAGTTTCAGATTTATGGCCATAAAAAGGATCAGATTCAACCAAAGTAACTATCTCAGGATCAACGGAGAATTCATAATACTTATCAGTAACTAAGATAGTTGAAGTAGCAAAAGCAGGGTCATATTTCATTCTAGCATTTAGAGTTTGCTGTTTAAGTTAAGCTAGTAATTTCTTAAGATCAGATCTATCATTGCAAGCAAAAGGATCTCTAGCAGTTTCTTCATCCATAACATAACCCTCAGGAACAACATGCAATTCATAATTAGGGGGAGAACCTTCATCATCACTATCATCAATAATTTCATCATCAATAATTTCGTTCTCTCTAACCCTAGCAAGTTGTTCATCAAGAAATTCACCTAATGGCAAAGTGGTATCAAGCACAGAAGTAGTTTCATCATAAGTATCATGCATAGTAGAAGTGGCATCATCAATAACATGCGACATATCAGAATTCATAGCAGTAGCAGGTTTAGGTGTCGCAAGCTTACTCATAACAGAAGGAGAAACTAGTGCAGAGCTAGATGGCAGTTCCTTACCTCCCCTCGTAGTTGAGGGAAAAATCTTAGTTCTTGCGTCTTTCAAGTTCTTCATAGTGATCAGCAGATATAAATCCCAAGTGACTCAAAGAATAGAGCTATGCTCCCCGGCAACGGCGCCAGAATTAGTCTTGATAACCCACAAGTATAGGGGATCGCAACAGTTTCGAGGGTAGAGTATTCAACCCAAATTTATTGATTTGACACAAGGGGAGCCAAAGAATATTCTCAAGTATTAGCAGTTGAGCTGTCAATTCAACCACACCTGGATAACTTAGTATCTGCAACAAAGTATTTAGTAGCAAAGTAGTATGATAGTAACGGTAACAGTGGCAAAAGTAAGGATAGCAGTTTTGTAGTAATTGTAACAGTAGCAACGGAAAAGTAAATAAGCAAAGCACAATATGTGAAAAGCTCGTAGGCATTGGATCAGTGATGGATAATTATGTCAGATGCGATTCCTCATGTAATAGTTATAACATAGGGTGACACTGAACTAGCTCCAGTGCATCAATGTAATGTAGGCATGTATTCCGAATATAGTCATACCCTCCCATGGCAGCGGGGTCCTAGTGGAAACTAAGGGATATTAAGGCCTCCTTTTAATAGAGAACCGGACCAAAACATTAACACATAGTGAATACATGAACTCCTCAAACTACGGTCATCACCGAGAAGTATCTCGATTATTGTCACTTCGGGGTTGTCGGATCATAACATATAATAGGTGACTATAGACTTGCAAGAAAGGATCAAGAACTCACATATATTCATGAAAACATAATAGGTTCAGATCTGAAATCATGGCACTCGGGCCCTAGTGACAAGCATTAAGCATAGCAAAGTCATAGCAACATCAATCTCAGAACATAGTGGATACTAGGGATCAAACCCTAACAAAACTAACTTGATTACATGGTAAATCGCATCCAACCCATCACCGTCCAGCAAGCCTACGATGGAATTACTCACGCACGGCGGTGAGCATCATGAAATTGGTGATGGAGGATGGTTGATGATGACGACAGCGGCGAATCCCCCTCTACGGAGCCCCGAACGGACTCCAGATCAGCCCTCCCGAGAGAGATTAGGGCTTGGCGGCGGCTCCGTATTGTAAAACGTGATGAAACTTTCTCTCTGATTTTTCTCTCCGTGAAACAGAATATATAGAGTTGGAGTTGAGGTCGGTGGTGCATCAGGGGGCCCACGAGACAGGGGGCGCGCCTAGGGGGAGGGGGTGCGCCCCCCACCCTCGTGGACAGGGTGTGGGCCCCCTGGCCTTGATTCTTTCGCCAGTATTTTTTATATTTTCCAAAAGTTATCTCCGTGGATTTTCAAGTCATTCCAAGAACTTTTGTTTTCTGCACAATAAACAACACCATGGCAGTTCTGCTGAAAACAGCGTCAATCCGGCTTAGTTTCATTCAAATCATGCAAGTGTGAGTCCAAAACAAGGGCAAAAGTGTTTGGAAAAGTAGATACGTTGGAGACGTATCACTAACCTATTAACCGGAGGCCCAGCCCATATTGCTGTTTTTTTGCCTATTTCAGTGTTTCAAAGAAAAGGAATATCAAACGGAGTCCAAACGGAATGAAACCTTCGGGAGAGTTATTTTTGGCACGGAAGCAATCCAGGAGACTTGGAGTAGACGTCAGGGAAGCTTCGAGGTGGCCACGAGGGTCAGGGGCGCGCCCTACCCCCCTGGGCGTGCCTCCCTCCCTCGTGGGCCCCTCGTGGCTCCCCTGACCAACTTCTTTCGCATATATATCGGGAGTTCCGCCGCCACAAGCTTCTTTAGCCACCAAAAACCTCTCGGGAGCCCGTTCCGGCACCCTGCCGAAGGGGGAATCCATCACCGGTGGCCATCTTCATCATCCCGACGCTCTCCATGACGAGGAGGGAGTAGTTCACCCTCGGGGCTGAGGGTATGTACCAGTAGCTATGTGTTTGATCTCTCTCTCTCTCTCGTGTTCTTGATTTGGCACGATCTTGATGTATCGCGAGCTTTGCTATTATAGTTGGATCTTATGATGTTTCTCCCCCTCTACTCTCTTGTAATGGATTGAGTTTTCCCTTTGAAGTTATCTTATCGGATTGAGTCTTTAAGGATTTGAGAACACTTGATGTATGTCTTGCATGTGCTTATCTGTGGTGACAATGAGATATTCACGTGATCTACTTGATGTATGTTTTGTTGATCAACTTGCGGGTTCAGTGACCTTGTGAACTTATGCATAGGGGTTGGCACACGTTTTCGTCTTGACTCTCCGGTATAAACTTGGGGCACTCTTTGAAGTACTTTGTGTTGGTTTGAATAGATGAATCTGAGATTGTGTGATGCATATCGCATAATCATACCCACGGATACTTGAGGTGACATTGGAGTATCTAGGTGACATTAGGGTTTTGGTTGATTTGTGTCTTAAGGTGTTATTCTAGTACGTACTCTATGATAGATCGAACGGAAAGAATAGCTTCGTGTTATTTTACTACGGACTCTTGAATAGATCGATCAGAAAGAATAACTTTGAGGTGGTTTCGTACCCTACAATAATCTCTTCGTTTGTTCTCTGCTATTAGTGACTTTGGAGTGACTCTTTGTTGCATGTTGAGGGATAGTTATATGATCCAGTTATGTTATTATTGTTGAGAGAACTTGCACTAGTGAAAGTATGAACCTTAGACCTTGTTTCGAAGCATTGCAATATCGTTTACGCTCACTTTTACCTCTTGTTACCTTGCTGCTTTTATATTTTCAGATTACAAATACTCATATCTACCATCCATATTGCACTTCTATCACCATCTCTTCGTCGAACTAGTGCACCTATGCAATTCACCATTGTATTGGGTGTGTTGGGGACACAAGAGACTCTTTGTTATTTGGTTGCAGGGTTGCTTGAGAGAGACCATCTTCATCCTACGCCTCCCACAGATTGATAAACCTTAGGTCATCCACTTGAGGGAAATTTGCTACTGTCCTACAAACCTCTGCACTTGGAGGCCCAGCAACGTCTACAAGAAGAAGGTTGTGTAGTAGACATCATCAAGGCCCGTCTCAGTGAGCAGTTTCTTATGTCTGATCTTGGTCCCCTTCATTACTTTCTTGGGATTGAGGTTTCCTCCTCCTCTGATGGCTTTTCTATTTCCCAAGAAAAGTATATCCAGGATCTTCTTGCTCGTGCGGCTCTTAGTGACGAGCGCACTGCTGAGACTCCTATGGAGCTCAATGTTAACCTTCGTGCTTCAGATGGCGAGCTCTTGTCTGATCCGACGCATTATCATCATCTTGTTGGGAGTCTTGTCTATCTTGTTGTCACTCATCCGGATATCTCCTATCCTGTCCGTATTCTGAGCCAGTTTGTTTCCGCTCCCACTTCAGTTCACTATAGTCACCTTCTTCGTGTTTTACGGTATCTTCGTGGCACGATCTCTCATCGTCTCTTTTTCCCTCGTTCCAGATCGTTACATCTCCAGGCCTATTCAGATGCTACATGGGCCGGTGATCCTTCAGATCGCCGTTCACTTTATGCTTACTGTGTTTTTCTTGGTGGTTCTCTCATTGCCTGGAAGACAAAGAAACAAACTGCAGTTTCTCGTTCGAGTGCAGAGGCCGAGTTGAGTGCTATGGCTCTTCTGACGACAGTGGTGACTTGGTTACGATGGCTACTGGAGGATTTTGGTGTTTCTGTTACTACACCTACCACCCTCTTGTCCCACAGTACATGTGCTATCAGTATTGCATGGGACTCCATGAAGCATGAGCTTACCAAGCATATTGGTGTTGATGCTTATTATGTGCGCGCTGCTGTGCAGGATCATGTTATTGCTCTCCAGTATGTGCCTTCCGAGTTACAGCTAGCGGACTTCTTCACGAAGGCACATACTAGAGCACAACATAGATTTCACCTCTCTAAACTCAGTGTTGTCGAGCCACCATGAGTTTGAGGGGGGTGTTACAGTTATATTGATGATGGCCTTTGGCCTTTTGTATTCTTGCCTTTTGGCATCCTCATGTACATCATATATATGGTGGCTTTGGCCTCCTAGTAATACAAGTTGCATATTCATGACACAGACCATGGTGGCGTCGTTGGCGAAACAAGAACACCACAGTGGCACGGTGATTTCCACGAGATGCAAATTCAAATCCGAGAGGGATGTTCTGGTTTTTTCAAGAAAGGAGTTGTTCTTGTTGAGCATATTGATTATTAGGAAAGATGAGATGGCGTAGGATATTATTCTACCTTGCATTGTACTCCTATATATATGCCCACGAGGCTCAAGCAATACAATAAATTATTCCACCAATCCTTCTAACATGGTATCAGCGTTACCTCGATCCTAAACCCTAGCCGCCATCAATTCTGCACCCGTGCACCGCCCCCGGGGTGGTCAACCTCTATGACCGCTGCCGGGGGCCGCGCTGCATGCACCTAGGGTTCGTCCGCCGGTCATGTTGCCCGGCTGCCCTAGAGATCGAGTCTTTTTCCCGATCTCTTGATCCGAGTTTACACTCTGTCGCCGGTCATTTGTTCAGCGTTTTCTTTTTTGCTTTTCCGATCTATACTTGATCGGTTTGCGTTGCCTGCCGCCGCCGTCAACCATCGTCCGCCTATACTCTGACACCAGAGCGATTGGCAGCATACAAAAAAAGACACATCCGTGACATTTTGGGCCGAACGAATTTTTTTCTGTCATACATATGACACTTCTATGACGATAATTGTGACAAAACCCGGTATCATCATAGATGTGGTGGGCTCCTACTTCTATGACAAAAAATCATGACAGAAAATGGGCTTTTCATCCTGGGCGGGCCGGAGACGCAGCTGCATGACATTCTTTGGGCCGTCCATGACGGAAAAAACCGTGGTAGAAGCGAGGGGGAGGAAAATTTCGGGGAGTTGCCGGTTACGATGGGAGGTCGGGGGTGGAGCGATGCGCGTTTCTCTTATACAGGTACGCGCGTGTGTGCGAGACGTTGGCTCTAACTGAACCTGAGCGAGGCATTGGGCTCTAACTGAACCCGAGCGATTGCACTACAGGCTACGCATTACTGAACCCAAGCGATCGATCGATGGCTGTTAACTGAACCCGATGGAGCGATTCCTTCGCTACTGCTGCTAACTGAAGCCGATCGATGCTGCCTCTGGGATGAACAGTGAGCGTTGCGGGGGGGGGGGGGGGGGGGTTGGATGAACAGTGAGCGGTGGTTTTGCCTATGGATGAATAGGAACCCATGGTGTGGAGGGCTTGATGAACAGTAGATGGTGGATGGGTGGCCGTGGAGGGGTGGTTGAATAGGACCCCGTGGTGTGGAGGGCTGGATGAACAGTAGACGGTGGAGGGGTGCCCGTGGAGGGGTGGTTGAACAGTAGCCAGTGGAGTAGCGCACGATGGAGGCTGGATGAACAGGAGCCCGTGGAGGCTGGAGGAGGTCAACGGTAGCCCGTGGAGGCTGGAGGAGGTCGACAGTGGAGATGAACAGTATCCCGTGGAGTCCCATTTTGTGGTACGCCACACCCCTCCCCCCGTTTTGACCGTAGCGCTCCAACACAAGTCGGTTTCGTCCGTTTTGTGGTACGCCACACCCCTCCCGATGAACAGGACCCCCATTTCGACTGTAGCGCTAGAACACAAGTCCGTTTCGTCCGTTTTGCGGTACGCCACACCCCTCCCGATCAATAGGATCCCGTTCCGAACGTGGCCGGTTGAACACAAGGCCGTTTCCTCCGTTGTGTGGTATGCCATGCCTCGTTTCCATTGCCTGTTCCGTCCAAGCGGATTGGCTCCCACGCGTTCCGTTGCCTCCCGATGAACATGACGCATTCCGTTGCCTCCCCATGAACACAATGCATTCCGTTGCCTCCCATGAACACGATGCATTCCGTTGCCTCCCCATGAACACGAGCCCTCGCTGTACGTATGCACGACTAGGCGTTCGAGACCCCGCCCGTATGTACACATACTGGCCGTATTTTCTTTCTTGCACCCTGACCGATGTACGTACGTGTTCATGCTACGTGCGCGCCTCTACTACGACACGTGCGTGCCTCTACTATGACACGTGCGCGCCTCTACATCGACCAGTATGTACGTACACATTCGCGACCAGGATGACAACGCTACGTACGCTTCGACCAGGTGGGTCCCGACTGTCAGGCACTTCCTTGCCTGCGAAGATATAGCTGGTGGGTCCCAGTAGTCAGGGGGCGAATCATTTTTTTTTGCCAGAAACGCACTTCCTTGCGTGCGAAGGTGTAGCTGCTGGGTCCCAGCAGTCAGGGGGGCGAATCGTTTTTTTTGCCCGAATGCACTTCCTTGCGTGCGAAGGTGTAGCTGCTGGGTTCCAGCAGTCAGGGGGGCGAATCGTTTTTTTTGCCCGGACGCACTTCCTTGAGTGCGAAGGTGTAGCTGGTGGGTCCCAATAGTCGGGGGGCGAATCGTTTTTTGTTTAGACGCACTTCCTTGCATGCGAAGATGTAGCTGGTGGGTCCCAGCAGTCAGGGGGGCGAATCGTTTTTTTCGGACGCACTTCCTTGCGTGCAAAGATGTAACTTGTGGGTCCCAGCAGTCAGGGGGGAATCATTTTTTTCACGAAATACGGTGGCCCGTCCGGTGGGTCCCCGCTGTCAGGTGGAGGAATAATTATTTTGCGCGTAATAAGGAGGCACTTCCTTGCGGCTGCCGTGGACCCAGCTGTCAGCCTCTCCACGTATAGTCCACGTCTGATGGAAGTCGTTCCTTGACCACGTTGACCATGCCGCGCCGAGAGCACCACGGCGGTGGACGACGGCGAGGCCTAGAAAGGGGACGACGCGGAGCCGGGGAAGACGCAGCAGTGGATGCGCACGCGGAGAGGAGTACGAGGGTTCATTGGTTCGGCTGCACTGCCGTCGCCGCAGAATAACAGGGGGTGTGGGTGAGTGGAGGGATGGCCTGGCCAGCAGTGGGAGTAGTAGGGGGTGGTGAGGCCTCCGCGGCAGCACAACCGGCCACGGGAGGCAGGAGCAGGCGACACGACCGTCACTGCTTTGGGCGACTGGAGCAAGAAGACCAGAGGTTGAAGAAGCACGACGGCCGTTGGATGGACATCGTACGGTCACTACAGCTAGAATCGTTTATATTGACTAAGTTGACAAAGCCCTTGGTACGTCAACTTAGTAGGCCCACAGGTCAGCTTCCGAAATGGTGCGCCCCAGATGTTAGGGGGATGAATCATTTTTTGGGCGGATGAAGCTAGAATATCCGAGATTGAAGAAGAAGCACGGAATCCGTTGGATGGACATCCAATGGCCACTGCTGCTAGAACCGTGTGTTGACTATAAGTTGACAAAGCCATGCATACCCGTCAACTCTGTTTTTTTAGGGGACGCGTCAACTTAGTAAGGCCAGAAGTGTGTGACAGAGAACTTATAGCCCATTTGAGATTTGTAAGAATGTGTAGCCCATTTTTGAATTCTAATGGAATTTACTACAGCCCATTTACAGTTTGTTAAAAGTACAACCCATTTCAACCAACCGTTCAAAACAGAATTCAATAAAATTTCCCACATTTTGATGGGATCCGAATATTTTTATCCCGAAATTTTAGTCAGATTAAATACAATTTCAATATAAATTTATATTGCGTAAAAATCCAAAGAAACATTCCGCTCGCAATAATTAATGAAATTAAAATTTTCAATATTCCAAAAATATTATTTTATAAAGTAATCACTGTTTTGTGCATTTTTTTATAGTTACTACCCAGTTTTTATAATTACATCCCATTTATTATTTCTTAAAGCCCATTTTCTTGTTAAGCCTAATGCATCCCTCCTAGGAAAGATTTGCAGCCCAGCGGGGCGGAGAATAACAACTTGACCTTGCATGGGTATTCCTAAAAAAAGTATAGCTGGGCTAGCCATTTTCAACTTGAAAAAAATTAATATCTGGGCTGGATATCTGGCCTGGGCTAGACGGGTCACAGCCCGCCCAGTTAATACCTGCAGCGTTGTTTTTGTTGTTGTTCAGAGGAGAAAAATTAATATCTGGGGTAAACATCAAAAAACTCTGAAGTGCTCACACCTCAAAAACACAAATACTGCTCGAGCTGCTTGGTCCCAGCTGTCGGCCGTTTCTTGTGCAATTCTCTTGTTTATTGACTACTCTCTCCTTTCCGGTTTATAATGCTCAATTCAAAAATCTCACCAATCAAGGTAGATGGTGAGTGGTGGAATACTTTTTCTAGTTTTGCAAAAGCACCTAATTAATGCTCTTGTTATCCTCAAAAATTATGTTTATCAATGCATTAATTGCAATGCATGCATGCATAAAGTACATGCATTGGTCACTTTTCTCTTAATACTTGCATGCAATGATTTAGTGCACCTTGGAATCTGAACATGTGATGGAAAACAACCAAATTGAGCCTTATAAAATGGAAAAACTAAAATTGTGTGGGACCGTGATGTCAGGAAACCAGGAGGAAGCAAAATAAATTATAGTTATATATATATATATATATATATAATAAGGAGGCACTTGCGTACGTGAGGCTATGGACCTGGTGGGTCCCCATTGTCATCCTATCGAAGTAAAGTGATCTCCTCGCCCGCGCGCGCTTTCCGCCCGAAACAGTCAGCGCCGGCCGCCCCGCTTCCCGGTGTAGGCGATTGCTCCGCCTTCAAATGACACAAGTGCCGTTCGTCCGTCCATCTGCCGCACACATTAATGATACGCGGTTGCCGAGGCAGCTACTCCGGCACCACACGTCCGTCCCTCTGCCCGCCCACCATTGCTATATAAACTGCTGCGCCGGCCATAGCCGTAGTCATCCACATCCGTTCCCTTTCTCCTGTCCACACCACTACTGCCGACCATGGCTACATCGCGCTCCAGCACTCTTCGGGACGGGCGGACGACGGACCACAAGGAGATAACAGCCATTGCTGCCGACCGGCGATCCATGGAGAACATGGTAGTCGACGATCCGGCGCCAACCCCCTCCTCCGCACCATCCTCGCCGGTGCATTGCACCATGACCATTGGCGAGGCCCGTGCCCAATATATGGACAGGGTGAGGCAGATGAATGAGGAGCAGTTCTGGGAGGCGCAGGCCGACGCCGCCTACAACCACCATCTCCTCCAGGAGCACCTGCAGGCGGAGGAGCAGATCGCCGTGGAGCAGGCGGAGCAGGAGGCGCTGCTCGACTCGTATCGCTCCACACGCAAGGGCCGCCTCGAGCGCTGGCGGTACCACATGCGGGTGGTGGAGGCTGCGGCCACCTACAAAGAGGCTAGCAAAGAGGGCGATGAAGTGGGCGAGGCGCTGTTTGGCGAGACCGAGGACGAGGCAGAGGACAATGCCGGCTCCTACGAGTCCCCGCTCCGCTGGCGTCGACGACGCCCTGCTCCGCCGATGCATCGCGGCGCCAACAACGAGGCAGAGGACACCACCGGCTTCGTCGACGCCCCGCGGCGCCAACAACGAGGCAGAGGACACCGCCGGCTCCGCCGAGGCTCCGCCCCACCAACAACGAGGCAGAGGACATCGCCGGCTCAGCCGAGGCCCCACCGTGCCGGCAACGTTGGGGAGGATTTCCACCGCTCCGCTGAGGTGCCGCCCGCCGACAAAGAGATAGAGGCATCGCCGGCTCCGCCGAGGCCCCGTCCCGCTGCCAACGAGGCCGTGCCACACAGAAAACGAGGAAGAGTAGAACACGGTAGGTCGCCGCCGCTCGGGTCCAAGTAAGGCCACCACTGCTACCCTCCGGTTGAAGCCAAGCTAGGCGGGTTGACCATTGACGGCCGGTTAGCTTCTTGGCGGCGACATGGAGTCGGAGAGCTGCGCTGGAGAAGAACGCTGCTTCTACTTAACTGCTAGTGCAGTTGGCTGACTAACACATGGGCCCAACAGGCGACATGTCAGTTACGCAACTGCACCTGCAGTTAAGTCACTGAAGCTTCTGTTCAGCTCAGCGGGACACAGGTGGGTAGCTTCGGTTAATTAATTATACCTCCAGCGCACCCCTTTTTAGTTTTTTTCGAAAAGGAGGATGACCCCCGGCCTTTGCATCTGGGAGATGCATGCAGCCACAAACACCCCTTTTTAGTTGAAGAATGTATGAAATGTAATGAAATCCGACATGTTTATATGAAATCTGACCGTGTATGAATGAATTTATTTCGATTAGTTCGAATTCCTGTATCACTGGCATTGGATGAACATGCAAAACAATACGTACTAGCATTATTCCGAGGGTGGTCACAATGTTTGCAGCAATTTCACATGTACTCCCTCCGGTCCTGTCTAGTCTGCATACAAGTTTTGTCTGCAGTCAAAGTATCTCTACTTTGACCAATCTTATACAAAAAAGTATGCACTTTCACAATGTGCGAAGTAAAAAGGAACAGAAGGAGTACAAAGAGTTTGAGCAGCTTTTTAGCGTTTCTGTACATTGCAATCAAACACACAGGCCTGGCAATTCATAGAGAACATTCAAAACAATCGATGATTATGCATATCAGCGACTCACATGTCAGAGGCAATATTTACTTCACAACTAAAGAATAAAGAAAAAATTGATCACCGCTGTTGACAGCAAAGGGTGTCCCATTCGAAAATATCAAACGTATATCTTGCTAAAATGAATGAGCAAAATTTGACAAGGCTGTCCCATTCCAAAATATCAAATGCCTACAATTGTGGAATGGGCAGGGTTTGCCATCAGTTCGGACATTGACATGGCACCTCGTGCTAAATAAACCAGCTGTTCTTTTTGTGCAGTTCCACCAAAATCAACCAAATTCGCGTGTTGCTTGTATGATTTCGCCCTTATATGTTGCAACCCTTGAACTTATGGGCACCTCCTTTCTTGTGGTGGAAATGAATGATTCGATGTATTCATGAACATTTTGTGCAGTTCCCGTTGAAATCAAGCTGAGTACCCCTGTTTGCACAAATACAAAAAAGTGATTAGTATAAAGCAAACTGTACTATGAATTGACAGTTTCAACAGGCACATACATGGTCCATGTAGAGCACAGTTTTAGAAAAATGGAACTCACCAGAAAGAATCCTAGAACAACATTGTACTCGCGCATTACAGCAAAAAATAGAGATTTGTCAGTCCTTCTGAGCTGAAGTTAGTTTGGTCTTGTGGGGAGTAATGTAACCATCCTTCAACTGCTCCTTCTGATGAGAAGATAGACAGTGCTTCTTCATCCTGGCATAATCAGAACTAGTCACTTCACGTACTCCATATTCTTCTTCAGAGGAAGATGATCCTGTTGTGCAAAGACAAGAGGACTACTAAATGCTAGCATCCATGTTTGCTCGAAAAAAGGAAAGGAAATATTTAAAATAGCACAGATGAAGCACTTCCCAAGGACAATACCACTTTTTATTGACAGTATCTAAACAGTAGCACAACACCAATAGAGATGACAAAGCTCAATCATATGGATGAAATCAGTGGGCGAGTACCAACCTTTGTCAGGAGGCTGATTGTGTAGAGCATACAGATGAAGCACTTCTCAGGAACCATCTGTTGCTATCTACGGGGGTGGCCATGCTTACTATATACTCCTCGATTAGTTTAATGTTTCCAACATCTTCTTGTGCAGTTCCACTAAAATATATGGCATCTTCAAAGAAGATCCCTGTTTGCACAAGTAGAGATAATTATGTATGGCATCAAATCAGTGGCAAAACAATTGCTCGTTCCAGCCATAGCAATAAATTAGGATGCAAAACTATATCATTACTTGTGTCATCACAGTTCCAGTGCTTCATTACAGCACCGGGAGTTGATTTTTGTTTTTCTTCCACTTGTTCTTCCCCGTCATCACTTGGTTCAATAACAGACAAGCTTCGCCTTCAATGTAAGATTTGGCATGTCAATTAGGGAGCAGAAGTATAGTACTAAACTTAATTTTCTGATGAAAGTGGCAAAATACAGGCCAACAGTTGTGAAATATCCTTATCTTACCTCAATGGGATATTATGGTGCACATACAGATTGGAAGTCTTGTCTCCATTTGTGTAGTTCACTAAAATCAAGCAACATTATCGTACAAGTAGCACAACATATGAAAGCACACTGCAGAATCATGTGAAAGAAGGCTAGTACTGACCTCTCATGATGCGGAATTCAAACAACTCACAAGAAGAAGATCTAAACCAAATTCGCCTTAACGGATAGGAAGTAAGATCTCCTCTTGTGCAGTTCCTCTGAGATCAAGCAATCAAGCAACATTGTCGGTGTGACATTTTGGTTGAACTGCACAAAACACTCTTAAAACAAAAGTGTTTTGTGTAGTGCAACAAAAGGTCACAATGGCAACGAGGTGAAGTAGATAACCCTGTTTACACAGAGGTGCAAAGGAAACAATTAGTGGTCAATAATGGTGGATGACACAGAAGCTAACAAAAAGAAGCATCTACCTTATCTAAATGGGAAAGAAAGCAAGATAGTAGCATTTCTCAAACGGTGTCATTGATTAATATTAACATAGAGATTATATTAACAATAAAATTCGTTAAACATGTAATTTGCTTTTAACTGTGGCATTGCATCAATTTTCCAGCGGCATTATTAGAGGGTGTTTGTTTGCAGGGACATTTTGGTGTAGGGACTAAAAAAACTCCGTGTCAGTCACATCTAAACCAAACAGGAGGGACTTTTCGGGACTAAAAGTGGGCATTTGGGACTAAAGAAAGAAGACCCCGAGGGAGTCTTTTTGGGACTTTTTCCAACAGTTGCCCCTGCCACGCATCGCACCTTGTTTCTATTAGTTCATTACTAGGGGTAACATGGTCTTTTATCATGTCATTTAATAACCTCTAGTCCATGTTTAGTCCCTGGAACCAAGCAGGTAGGGACTAGGGAGTTTTTAACCAAACAGGGCCATAGATTAACAACAGCTAATGAGTTACACGGGACAGTGGACGCACCAGCACCATGTGCATCTACTGATGTACTGTGGTCATGCACAGTCTGTTGCAACAAAGAACAAACAACCAAGGAGCATATTTGTGTTGGTCCCAGTTTTGTTATCTTTAGACACCTTTCCCATGTGAGCGCAGCAAATCTAGTCCTGCTCAAACTCTACAGCCTTGTCCCTTCCTTTCCTTTTTGAACTAGTACTTTCGCCCCTTCCTTTCCTCTTTGAACCATGTCCTAGATTTATGCGATACAACTTTCCCCACTACTTTCCCCCATTCCTTTCCTCTTTGAACCATGTCCTAGATTCATGTTATACAACTTTCCCCCTTCATTTCCTCTTTGAACCACGTCCTAGATGCATGCTATATACAACTTTTCCCACTACTTTCCCCCACTCCTTTCCTCTTTGAACCACGTCCTAGATTCATGGTATACATGCAGCTAGAGCAATGCATGTGGAGTAAGTAAAATATACCTTAAAGTTCTTGGGGCGTGGTTCGGTGGGCGACGGGACGGCGGCGAAGAAGAAGGGGTCGGAGGCCCTCCCGCGCCGCCGCTGGGTGGAAAGTGAATAGCAGCACCGGTAGTGGATTCCCTCCCTCGCCAACGGCGACATCGTTAAGCCTCCTTCCCTTCCCGGCGGACGGATCCTGCCGGCTCTTTGAGCAGCAATGAGGGGAGAGAGAGAGGCCAACGAAGTCTTGTTTAGATCTGGAGAGGGCGAGAGAGTGTGAAGAGAGCAACTACAAGCGCTGAGGCTCCAGCGGGAGAGGGCGAGAGAGTGTAAAGCGAGCAACTACAAGCGCTGAGGCTCCAGCGTGTATATATATATATACTGGAGAGAGTGTGTGAAGCGTGCAAACCCTAGAAAACATTTTGACCAGTCAAAGAATCCTCCTGGCAAAAATTATGCTCAAGTGTAGTTATCAAACCCGAGACCTCAAGTTTGATGAGCGAACAGGCTAACCAGCTACACAACCGTCCCGTTATGTTCAACGAGAGGAAAATAACCTTTTATACATTCATGCATTCGTGTGACAGGCATGCCGTGTTTTGTGTGTGTGTGTGTGTGTGTGTGTGTGTGGGAGTCATTAGGATTTCAATCATAATCGTGTCATGTGGCTTTGGTGGTAAGACTATCCACAGTGGTGCAGAAATAATGCAGCCTTAGTCACCTTACCTCTCTCCACGTAGTACGTTGGGTCCCACCAGTCAGAGGGTGAAACAAACAAATTAATAAGAAAAATTAAAAGAGCCAGCGGTGTATCTTACTACCTCACACATCTCACTACTGCTCGGGAACACTGTCCAATTGATCCCTCTGTTCGCTCACGTACTATTTTAAATGAATCCTTATTATAACATGCACACAAATTTTGGGCACTTGTATTCGACTTAAGTCAGTGTGCCACCATATCTCGTATACTTACTACTCCCTCCGTCTAGGTGTAATAAGTCACTTAGAAGGTGCAACGGGACCAAGGTGCGTGTGTGTGCGTGTGTGTGTTTAACAACATGTGTGTGTTAGAGAGTGCGACAGATCGACCTACTCCTACAGAGATATGGTGTGTAGTGTACGATTTTAGCCGCGAGAGTCGGTGCATCCTCTCGTTTCCAGGCGTGTCCGGTAGGGACATGCGGACAGCTGCCACGCCCGCTCCTGACCAGCCTGGCCCACCCAAAGCCCCTCCATCGCCCGCGCGTGCTTCCCGCCCGAAACGGTCAGCGCCGCTCCAAAGAATCGGTGCCGCATTCATGCCCGGGAAGAGCGGACGTGACCTCTCACTGGCGCAAGAGTGATGGTTGCTTCGTCCGTCCAACTTACTACTGGGTCTATGTGATTTGATGGCTCATTGGTCTTTATTACTGAGGTGGTAGGACTGCTGGATTTCCCACGCTTTCGGCGAAAGGAGGTAGTAGATTACAATTTTCTCCATTCTTACAGCGGAGGAGTGCAAGAGCAGTGAAAACACGCAAGCTCAGTGATTACATGGCCCACCTCACACTATCACCGTGCGACACCTAACTCTTCACATAGTACTCCCTCCGTTCCTAAATATTACTAGATGAGTCCCCGCTCGTTGCCGCGGAACAGCGGTATATCTCTCTGCGTAAAATTATCGATTTCATAGAACTAAAAAAAATCTATAACCGCATGACAAATGTGGTAGCCAAACTAAATAAACTCCCATCATCATTTAGATCATCCCACGTAAGGAAAAAAGATCAGCCAACTCCTACTGCATAATGGGATTATATTTTTCTTTTTGACATGTTAATGGGACTTAAAAGCTCACTTACATGCATGCTACCGGTGCATGCTTGCATGCAGACATGTTGATGTGATTTAAAACCCACTCACATGCATGTGCCATGGTATTTCTGCATGCTTGCATGTGGCTTAGTGCTGAGCCTCTCAACGTCTAGATCAGACGGCTATTATGACTGATTTACTTCATCTAACGGCTACGTCAATTTTGATGATGTGGCTCTAGGAGAGGATAGAGAATTCCTAGTAGTGGGGGCTAGCTATTACTAGTAGATAAGTCTTTGTAGAGATTCCACTAGGTGAACTACATACGGAACAAAATGAATGAATCTACACTTAAAATGCATCTATATACATCCGCATGTGGTTAATGGTGAAATCTCTACAAAGACTTATATTTAGGAACGGAGGAAGTACTAGTATAGTACTAGTATGTACTGTAATTTATCAGCGAGATAAATTTCTATAATGCTATGAAGCTTCCAGCTCCTGTTACATGTATCTTGCGTCCAAGATTGCCCGTTGCAACATTTCATCAAATACAAAGGAGACTAACATGCATGCTATTGCATCTCAATGATTGACAGATCATAGCAAATATGTACTCCCTCCGTTCCAAAATAAGTGTCTCAACTTTGTGCAAACTTTAGTACAAAGTTGTACTACTACTAAAGTTGACACTTATTTTGGAATAGAGGCAACTAAAGAAAAAAACGATCCATGCAGTCCCTAGCCCTTGAACCGTGAACCCTGACCAGGCTTCAATTTGCTGGCAACGTACGAGCTTCCTAATAAATGAAGTTTGCAACATTTTGACCATCAGATCATTTTGTGCAGTTTCACCAAAATCGAGATGAGCATCCCTGTGGCAAAGAAATTGAAGAAGCGTGATTAGAATAAGATTACTAGGACTAGTTGATGAGACATAAACTCATCACAAATACAGTACGTAGAAGCCAGTAGAGGTATCAGGTATGTGCGGGGCAAAGAAGTAGAGAAATATCCACATGGAGTGATGTGGGCAGCTGGAGCAGTGGTGCAAGCTGGCTGTAAAGGGAGTTGTACCTGAGGGACGTAGCTCAACCTTGAGGAGGGCGACGGGAGGCGGCAACTGCCCACGTCGCGGCAGTGAGCAAGGGACGAAGGCAACCTCACCGGCTTTGTGACAGAGAACGGCGGGGACCCCTGATCGGGACGTGCCGACAGTGGGTATTCGCCGTCGGCGATGGCCACTGCATCTACACTAAGCATCCACCCCTTCCCCAAGCGGACATGATCCGCCGGGATGTTAGAGATGTGGCCACAGTCGTTTTGTGTGAGAGAGTGTGAAGAGAGCAACCGCAGCAAGCAACCGTGTAGGCTGGCCCTTCCTGACTATGTATATAGTGGAGCGGTTTCCTTTTCTCTCCATATGAACCTATCATATTGCGTACGTGCCACTGAAGAAAAAAATTATTTATAAATGACGCGGCACCTACTACTCGTTCTCCTATAACCTTGCGCTTGGCATCTCCAAAATACTAACCTTGCGATTGGCTCTTCGCCTCTTCGGGAAGTCGAGCAATAATGGTAGTGCAGTATATATCGTTCTGGCTATATGAGACCGAATGAATTGCTGCACGTCCACCACGTGGGCGAGGGTCGAGGGGCGAGGGAGAGTGCTACTACATACGGAGCAAAATGAGTGAATGTACACTCTAAAATATGTCTATATACATCAATGTTTGGAGTATGTACTAGTAGTTCATATTGAAATCTACTAAAGGACATATATATTCCAAACAATATGATATAATCTCTATAACCAAGGCAGTAGGGACGAGGAGTAAACGGAGGGAGTAGTAAATTTTTCTCCTCGTCATGCGAGCCATCGCGCGCATGGGTGAGGGAGGAGCAAGCTTCACATCATCCTGCGAGCCACCGCGCCCGTGGTCGGGGGAGACGACGTACTAAGCAAGCTTCTCCTCGTTCTGTGAGTTGACGGGACACATCAAAAGTGCTCTAGTGTATAGAGCCTTGCCTCTAAGGTAGGCCCCAGATGGTTTGCCTCTTTTTTTAATTTAACATAACGCGTCAAGTCGCAATTTGTTTGTTCACCCGTGGTAGACGATCCTCCCTCCACCAAGTGGACAACCAGTACACGTGCCAAATTACCATGTGGGCTGCCTTTTTCATACATAAATGAGCTCCACCGTGTACCCGCGCGGGTGTGGTTGGGAAAGATACAGGAGTACGTGCGCCGTGCATGCACCTCTTCTCTTCGTGCACGTCCCCCACCTACGTGGGTGTGTGTGAGAGATACAAACCGCATTCGTGAGTGTTTTTTGTTTTGTGGTGGGGGTGGGGGTGGGGTGGGGGGTTGATTTCGTGAATTATTTGTGGGAATATGTGTCGATGACATCTCAAACAAATTTTTGCATGCAATGTGTGTGAAATGGAGGCCTATCCATAGCATACATAGAGGGTCGGGCAATCCACGAGAAGAGAGGGAGGGGTCATAGCTATCGATAGAGTCGAAGAGAGGATCAAGTACGGGTGGGTGCGAGATCGATGAAGAGAGCCATCGAAATTGTGTGTGTGTGTGTGTGTGCAAGTCAAAGATATAGGGCGACTGGCCTACCGGAACGTTAGAGGGCACATGTCAAGTTTGTGTGTGGCAGGGAGACATGACTAGAGCGCTTGATGTATCGGTGTGTGTGGGGGGGGGGGGGGGGAGGGGGTGGGGGGAGGGGTAGGCAGAGGCCTAACTGTAGAGGTAGAACGACTCGTATATGTGTTGAAGGAGAGACCCAACTATGTCTTGAGGGAGATCGGTCGACATCCATACATAACTGAAGGACGGGAAATATGATGGGACAGAGAGAGAGAGGAGAGAGAGAGGGATGGAGAGGGGTAGAGTGCTGGATGGGTGATGGAGTTGCTTCTCGGAGATGTTGGGAGAGGCCTACTAGACAAACTGAGGGTGGAACTGCAATGTTATCAATAAGAGTGGGGATGTGTTTCTGTGTGTGCCTGTGCGTGATAGATCTATCGGGACGCATCCATGGATGATGAAGGGGAACCATGTGTTTGGTAAGCAAACCTAACTAGATCGGTAGATCAATTGTTGTTTGTCGGAGGAAAGAAGAGACACAACTAATGAGGTAGATCGATCGATGTGTGGGTAAAAACGAGTTATAAGGACCTAGCTGGCTATATGTACAGCGAGAGATCAGTCGGTGTACGTCCATTTGTTAGAGGCAAATAAGGCCCAGCGAGACGGATACACAGAGAGATTGGAGCTAGGAGGTGGTGCGAGAGGCCCAACCACTAGCTAGATAGGGGGAGGAGTGTGCGGTTGTGAGATCGATTAAAAGAGGGGCGAGAGTTTACACGTGTGTCTGACCATATGAGATACACGAGGCAATGACACATAAAGGAGGAGATTGAAGCTGTGTGTGTATGCTGTAGGCAGGCATCGCTGAAGAGGTTTATCGATCGGTGTGTGTCGGAAAGGAGTTGTGGAGACTCTGGGAGAACGACCTAAAGAAAAAAATGAATGTGCCCGGTGGATAGAATGCCGAGGGAGGGGGATGGCGAGGAGGGCGTGTGCATGCACGAGAGAATGTTAGTGGTAGCTACAAAGGTTAGAGGATTGTGTGGGTGTAAGAGACTAACAAAGATCATAATTTGATATGAAACCGGATTCATATATTTGAATAGGATATCATAGTGTTTTAAACATTGCATGCATGAATATAGCAGTGATACACGTGCTGTGCACATGTTATACCACAATGTGATAATGCATGGCGTTTGCAACTCACAGCCAAATGCCGAACAATCTAAACCATAATATACATCAAACAATCTCACATTTTATTTGAATTTGTGATAATGTGCGGCGTTTGTAGCTTACAACTAAATATCGAGCAATCTAAACAATACTATATATCGAACATTCTCACATTTTATTTGAATTTGTGGTAATGTGTGGTGTTTGCAACTCACATCTAGATACTTGTAGGCGTAGGGGGCGGGGCACCATACATAATGTGATAAACACATTATACATATGAGACATGGTTTAGATTATGAAGATCTAGCTAGAGCTAGAAATGTAATGTGATTTGAAATCAAAATAATGTGGATTCAAAAAATCTAGTTCGAGTTCATATAGTACACATAGTTCATATGTAACTCGATACTGATCATGTTGTGTGCTATGAAGATAATACACAAACGATGGTTTAACTTGACAATAATGATGATTGTAGATCTTATTAAAACAGAGAAACGAATTCAAATGCTTTGACTTCACAACAATCATTACTGTAGATCTTAATCAAATTTAGTTCATATTGAAGCGGTAGTATATACGTTTGGAATGCACTAAAACATTCATTTGAGTAGTAGGTTGCATGCATTATACACGTAGCAAAATATTTTAATTGAACATAACATGAATTCAAAGTTTTGAATGACATCTATAGTGCACATTGATTTGGTACAGTACACGTTAGGCTTGTCCGGAAATTTCAACCCACGCCTTGTTAGCCCGAAATATTTAAGATATATCTTTGTCTCGTTGTGCTCTGACAACTCCCTCCATCTCAACCCGTGCCTTGCTATTCTGAAATTACAACGCGCGTGAAAACTCCCACCTCCTGTGAAATCCCGACACGCGAAATACCTGTGGTACCCCTGAACCGAAAGAACCGCCTCAAATCGGTGGGGGGGGGGGGGTACTTTCGTAACTTACCCCACATTTCGGACAAGCGCGTCTCTAAGCCATGGTTCCCCACTGCCATCCCATCCGCCCACCCATTCATACACCGAGGCCGCGAAAACCCACGACGAAACCCCACACCCTGCTCCGTCCGCCACCCAGCCGGAGCTTCTTCCCAGACGACGTCGTCCACAGCAACACCTCGACGTCCCTCATCCACCGTACCGGATGAGGATCCGTCGTCGATCTCATCGTCTCGCCGGTTCAGCCACCCCGTCCTCCACCTCCAAGGAGCTGCCCCGATGTTTCCCTCGTCTTTCGCGCCACCTCCATTCCCACACCGCCGTCTTCACCTACACCACCGGAAGAGCATCATCATCACCGTTTCCTCGGATGAAGCTGCAGCCTAATCGGCGCCACCAAAGAGGTTGTACACTAATCGCTGCATTTTCTTCTTGATTCGATCTCACGGTGCTGCCGGCGCTCGGTCCCGAGCCGACACGGCGCGGCTCCATCCACGGCGGCGTCACCAGCCACTTCCTCCACGGCGTCGCTCCCTCGGCGGCGACGTCCACATCAGTAGGAGTTGCTGCTGCTTTAGCTCTCGCTCGCGCTGCTACTCTGCTCTTGCTCTCGGTCCCCTGTCTAGTCTGCTCTTGCTATTGCTCTTGCTCGCGCTGCTGCTCTCGCTCTTGCTCGCGCTGCTGCTCTCGCTCTTGCTCTTGCTTGCGAAGCTGCTCCGATTTGGCTACACTTCAGTCGACTGAATCAACTTTTGGGTCAGTCGATTTCCAAGGGGTGGGCTCGCCGGGGTGATGGAAGAACTAGCCGCAGCGGGGTGGGGGGCTCGCCGGAGAGGTACCCCACTATCTATCTTAGGGTTCAGGATGGGGACGGTGGTCGCCGGAGGTGGCTGGGCGTTGGCGGGGCGGTGGCGTGGGGATCGCCAGAGAAAAAGCTCGGCACGGGGGGCCTAGAGGGATGGCCGGGGCGGCGGTGGACCGGCGGTGGGGAGTGTTTTCGGGGCGGGCAGGGCGGCGCATCGCCGGCCGCGGGCGGCGGGAGGCTGCTGTTTGGCCGGTGGTGGCTGGCGGCTCAGGGGGGTGGAGGTTGAAGATGAACCACAGGCCCTTGATTTCGTATCCAATGGCTGCAAAATCGACTGACCAGAGATGAAAAAGTCAGTCGACCGATGTGTAGTCTCACCTTGCTAGTGAGTTCAATTTTGACAGCAAAATTCAGTTTCGACAGCAAAATTCAGTTTCGACAGTTAGGTTCAGTTTCGACAGTTAAGTTCAGTTTCGACAGTTAAGTTCAGAGATGAGCGGCTGATGTATTTTACATCTAGCACTTTGTGGTTATGTATTTTACGTCAATGTATTGGAGATGCTATTAGAATTCCACTCAGGTTAACGTTGTTCGTTGTCTCTCTTGTCCTGCTTTAGCCTCGGCGTCGTATAACTCACCGGAGTTGCTCCAACGATGAAACCCTCCATCACAGCGGAGCAGTACCTTGGGCTCCATCTCCAGACGCCTAAGATCTTCTTCCCCTCCTCCGACAGGAAAGTCATCCGGAGCATCCTCACCGGCCAACCCAATCACGCTGAGATCGACATGGCTTCGCCAAAGAGGTTGTACACTTGTTGCATCTCTTTTTTACTCTACATGTTATATATATTGTCCATTGAGCACACCGATTTGTTCCTTTAGTGTCTCCTTGAAAGAAAAAACATAGGAATTTTAATTTTCACTTGTCCTCCTTTTCAAATTCCTATTCATAAAGCACAAGACTAAGAGATAGTAGCATAATAGCAATATAACCGTACATTTTCTTGTGGTTTGACTTAATCTCACCATGCTTCTTTGCATCCTATGATCTTCCAATTGTTGTGAATCAAACACCCAGATTGGCAGAAATCCTGTGTTTTTAAATTCTCTGTTTTGCACTTGCATTCCTATCCTATTCCTGTCTATTTCCTATCCCTGCATTGTTGGAATCCTCCAATTCAAATGAGCCCTTACAGAATTACTTCTCTTACAGATAGTTGTCAAAGAAAAACCTTGCATGGTTTGTCCCGGTCCTGCTGCGCCGTCGTCCACCCCATCTCAGCTGCTCCAATGATAGAAGGGTCCAGCACAACAGGGATCCGGCCTCTAGACTGTCTTTCGCCGCCTTAGATCTTCTTCCCCGCCGCTGGCAGCCATGAAAACTGCATTACCATCATCAACCGAGTAGATGACCTTGAGGACTACATGGGTCCGCAAGAGAGGTCGCACTCTTTCGTGTCTGCTTACGTTATGCATCGCTTAATATTACATGCTACTTTATCATCCTGTTCACCGATTAGACTCTAAGTCAGCTCCAAACTAATGGTCAAACTTGAGTTTTTAAATGGTTGTGGGGTACATATCGGGGCCGCTATCAATAGTATCTATCTACTATCTGGTTAATCTCCGGTGTCTACTATGAGTTTCATGTTGGGTGGGAAAAAAACAGTAAAGAAGCCACTATCTGTATTTATTAACTGAAGCCATTATCTGCCTTCTATTATTGGTTTTGGGTCTATCCACAGGTTGCTACCATCACTCTGGATTTTTGCATGCACTCCTTACATAATCTCACTATGTTTTATTCCTATGCATGACAGTTATTGTAAACAATGGAACTGAACATGTAGAGAAAAAGAGACAAACCTTGCGTGGCAATATCATTTCATGCAGACGTCACTCCATGGTAGGCACAAAGGCAGCCCCCCTCCACGCATTTCGGATTGTAATCGAGAGGAAGATATCTGTTCTGAGGGGGATTCAGAAGGAGAAGATAAGTCCTATTTACCCCCTGAGGTCTTCGCTCTAACTTGGCACGCTGATGTTGGTTATATCATGCATATGGTGTCTTGCATTGCTTACTTTATACATCAAATATGTCATCTGCTTAGTTTAGACATCCTTTCTGCGAATGCCATCTATTTAGTTTATTCATCGTTTATGTGAATTATGCAACGCCACCTTGTTTAGCCAGGCATCATATATGTGAATTTTGCAATGCCATCCTGCTTAGCCAGTCATCTTATATGTAAATTATATCAGGCCATCCTTTTTTTCTGTTACATATTACATTCGTCAACAATGTTAGTACATTCAACTGCTCTTCGTGTGCGTCAGCCATTTGACACGGTGATTGCAAATTCTGGAGTGAAAACAAGGTCTTCTGAGCAGACTATGCTATCTGACGAAGCACATATCTCGTTGGTTACGGATAGCTCCTCAGAGGAGGATTCAGAGACAGATGACCAATCCTATTCCCCCCCGAGGTGTATGCTCCAACTTGGCAGGGTTATGTTGCTCATATCGTGCGTATGGTGTCTCGCATTGCTATGCCATTTGATTAGTTTAGACATGCTTTGTGTGAATGCCACCTGTTCAGTGTCTAATTACCATATATGTGAATTATGCATTGCCATCTTGTTGCAAGACATTATATATGTGAATTATACAATGCTATCTTGTTGCAAAGGCATTATATATGTGAATTATGCAATGCCATGCTATTTAGCCAATCATCATGTATGTGAATTATATCATGCTATCATTTTTTTGTATTACGTGTTCCATTTGTCGACAACGTTTGTATATTCAACTACTCTTCCTGTGCATCAGCCATTTGAAGCGGTGATGGAAGTATCTGGAGTGAAAACAAGGTATTCAGAGCAGACAATGCTACCCGCTGAAGCAGACATCTTGCTGGCTACAGAGAGCTCCTCAGAGGAGGATTCAGAGACTGATGACCAGTCCTATTTCCCCCTGAGGTCTATGCTCAAACTTGGCACGGTTATATTACCCATGTCATGCATGTTGTCTTGCATTGCTTAGTTTTTACATCATATATAGATTGCCATCTGCTTACTTGCTTACTATATAAATCATATATTTGAATTATATCATGCCATCATGTTTACATAGTACATACACATCATCTACCTGAATTATGGCATGGCAACCCATTTAATAAAGACATCATATAGTTATATCATCTCATCATGTTTAGTGTTTACAGTCATCATATTTAGAATTATGGCATTCTATCCATGAATGTATGTGAATTATGGCATGCCAACCTATTTAATAAACACATTATATAGTCATGTCATGTCATCCTGTTTACGTAGTCTCATATTTTGAACTATGTCTTTCCATCTTTTTTAGTTAGCCATCATAATGTGAAATTGTGTCATGCTATCCTGTTTAGATAGCCATCATATATGTGAAATTGTGTCATGCTATCCTGTTTGGTTAGAAAACATAAATATGAATTATTTCATGCCCTCTTTTATTCCCCACTATCCATTGCACCTGTCTATCATACAATGTCTATACTTTCAATTAATTTTCTTGTTTATCAGCCATTTGAATTGGAGAGCGTGATGGCAGTATCTAAGGGAGTAACAACACGGTCTTCAGAAAAGATAGTGCTACCAGTTGATGCAGATAGAACCACAGTTGTACTTGCCCAAGGACCAGATCCACCACACATAACCCAGACACTCGCAGATTGTACCCCTACCCAGTTGGACAGAGAACCAGCTACACCCCTTCTAACCCCAACCCCGGCAGATAGTAACCCAATTCCAGTTGGCACAACACCGTCTCCACCATAGAGTACCCAAACACGAGCGGTTAGTAAGGGAACTGCAGTGCCCAAAGCACGAGGACCACCACTCTGAATCCCAACTCAACGCTTAAAGGAGAAGAAGATTTGTTCTCAGGTCAGGTTCTGTAGCTATGGTTCATACTCCTTTGCTCTTGCATTACTGTATTTACTCATACCAACTATTTTCAAATTTGAAGGATGGAATTGAAACTCCAATGGTGCAACAGGTATGTTTTAAACCTGTTTCTTTAACTGGTTTGCTGTTGTAACCTGCTCTATGTTGATTTCAATTTCAATTGAATAAATAGTTATATTCTCATGTCATGCACATTACAAGTGTTGTTATTGCTCTATAGTTACCCACACTTATATTCTGTCTATTCTGCTTTGTCTTGAACAAATATTATTTGAACTGTGTCTCTATCTTGATTTGGCAACAAAAACTAGAATGATATAGACCATAAAGTGACCATGGCACATAGATATATGTTTGTTTCATGCTGTTATCCTGTCCACTTTACTACTGAACTCATTTACCAAAATGAGTTTCATATACAACGTGGTAAACATGTGATGTGTCTGCTTGTTTCTCTTTTAGAATGGGAAAAAAATATTGGAGAACAGTACCGCGTTATCCAATGGTAAAGGAAGTAATGCAGATAAGGTTCAAGATAGTGAGACATCCCTGTTGGTCTCCAAGAAAGCTGATAAAAACTATCTTGACGACAGTGAGGGAACCCAAAAGTTCTGTCTTAATGTAGTGTTCGAGTTAATGGCCACTACTGCTGGTACAAGCTCTTCGAACTCGCTGCCTGAATCAATTCGTCTTCTTGAGTCTCAACTTCAAGTTGAAAGACATCGATCAGATGTGCTGCGACAGGAAGCTGAAGGACTGAGGCAGTCCCTGCAGAATTCAGATGCATATTTTTTGGTGCAACATCAAGCGCTGGAGGATTTAAGCGCCAAACAAGAGAAAGTTAATAAGCTTGCTAAGCATCTTGCCAGCATTATGGGTACCCAGGATATTGTTTCTTGAGATCTTCTGAAGTGGCTTCAGTTCTGGATTTGTTTGGCTACGGCGTTTATTTGCGCTGGTCGCCAACTTTGACAACCAGTGTATATGATATGCTGCTTTGTTCCCTATATTTGCACTGGTGGCGAACTTTGATGCCCAGTGGATGTAATAGGTGTAACAGCCGTGATAGCCTAGCATAAGTTGCTTATTTCCTTGTTGTCTTGTTTATTTGTTTGCTTGTAGTCAGTGCAGTTCTTTTTAAAACTATGCCACAATAACCATGGGCTAATATTTACTGTAGTGACACTGGGCCTCCTACGGGCCGTAGAAACAGTGGGCCTTCTACGGGCCGTAGAAACAGTGGGCCTTCTACGGGCCGTAGAAACAATGGGCCTTCTACGGACCGTAGAAACAATGGGCCTTCTACGGGCCGTAGAAACAATGGGCCTTCTACGGGCCGTATCATCAATGGGCCTTATACGGGCCGTATGACCATAACGGGCCATCGTTAATAGGCCGTATTTGATGACGCTATGAAAACGGCCCAACGTATTAACGGACCACAAACGGGCCGATGTAACCACGGGCTGAATTTGGCTCACAAGCAGAAAATGACAATAACGGGCCATAAGTAAACGAATGCTGGAAATGAGCCCAAGAATAAATGGGCTCTGAGAAGGCCGAAAGATAACATTTGCTGGAAACGGCCCAACTGAATAACGGGCCCTTAATGGGTATAAAGTGATATACTGTTCATTACGGGCTAGTTTCACCACGGGCCATTAGTGGGTGTAAAGTGATACACTGTTCATTGCGGACCAGTTTCACCACGGGCCGTTAATAGGCCAAGAGTTACATAGGGCCTCATATGTGCCGAAAGACGTCATGGGCCATACATGGGCCAAAAGTGAAAACGGGCTGGAATCATATTGGATGGCCCAGATGATGCTACTGGGCCTAATTCAGATAGGGCGTAACGGGCCTTGGGTTGTTAACAGGCTTTCCATGGGCTGGCCCGCCACCTTTTGACCAAGTCAAACGGGCCGGCCTTTTCACAGGAATGGGCCTCTATTGGGTCGTGCCACATGTCGACGTATCATAGGCGCCTTCTGTCCAATGAGTGGATGACATCTGTCCCAACGGTGAGCCGACATGTGTTTCCTCCAGCCAATGATGATTTTACACATGGAAAATCCCCATTGGTCGGGGCTGTTAACAGGTTATCGGATCCAAAACCCGACCCGATAGCTTAACGGTGTTCCGTTACGGTGGATGCCACGTGTTAGTCACCCTTGACGAAAGCAGTTCTGTGACGCGCGATTTATCGTCATGGAAGTGGACACTTCCGTGATGATAATTTTGGTAATGTCATGGAACACTTCTACGACAGCACAGGTATGACTATCTTGATTCTGTCATAAATTTTTCATGGATGTATGCATGACAAAAAACGCGACCTACTGTGACAAACACATATCATCACGGAAGTGTATTTTTTTTGTAGTGCAGGCTCTTCACCGACCAGGTGGTCTCGCGCGACAGGCCGCCCCTCACGGCCGTCGTCCGCGCGCCGGCCCACTCGTCGATCTACACCGGCCGTCACCACCTTCTCCGACCGGGACACCTGCATCGCCCCTACCCGGCGGCCTCGCGCCATGCGGCGGCCCATCATAGTCATCGCGCGCAGGCCCGCTCATCAATCCACGCCACCCGCCTCCGCCGCGTCTGCACGGCGCTGCCCTACGATCTGCCTCGCCGGCCTTGTCCCCGGTTGCGTCGGGCCGACTGCATCAGGCTCGTCGGCTACCTCAGCTCAGGGGCTGCTGCTATGTTGGTCGCTCAGGCCTCGCTGCCCGGGCGCCAGCGCTGCCAAGTGCCGGTGCTAACACGCGCGTCCGCACGACGTCTCACGCCATCTGTCACCGTCGGCTTCATCTCGGACTCCGCCGCCACCCCGCCTCCATCGAGCGGCATCTCCACCTGCGCGATCGGCTTGATCGCCCGCTCTCCGCCGTGATCTGCCTCATCTATGTTGCATGACCGACCTAGCCCGTCGGTTGCACGCGCCTCCGCATGTCCCGTGAAGATTGTCCCTGAGTTCAGCGCACCCCTCCACCGATCAAGCAACGGGTTGCCACTACGTCGCCCCATCGGGCCACAGCGCCGCTGCCCCGTGGTTCTCCTGGCGGCTGCAACGACTTGCGCATCACCGCTGCGTCGCCCCTTCAGGCCGTAGTCCGTGATACGTGGTCCCCGCCGCCCTGAGTCAGTCCCCGCGGTTGCATCGACTCGCGCTATGCTGCTGCGCCGTGGCCCGCGGTCCCCGCTGCCGCCCAAGGTCTTCCCACCGTATTCCTGACCCGTCTGCTGCCACCGCGTTGCCCCTTCGGGCCGTAGCACCATGGCCCATGGTCCACTCTACCGTCACCACGCGTCGACCTCACGTGGTATGCGTCGCGCCGTCTCCCTCGGTGCGGGAACGCCACCGTCCGTGCTGGTCTTCGTCACGCTGTCGGGTTCTTCATCTACTTTGAGCATTGCCGGTGCACTTCTAACCTAGACGCCGCAGTTGCTCTTCTTTGTCCGCCGCCACGACTACCCCTATAGCCGCCCCGCTGCCCGTCCAACCCCTTCGTCTTCGCCCAGCACCAGCCCATTGCCAGCGTCA
Source organism: Triticum timopheevii (assembly GCA_963921465.1). Classification (NCBI taxonomy): domain Eukaryota; kingdom Viridiplantae; phylum Streptophyta; class Magnoliopsida; order Poales; family Poaceae; genus Triticum; species Triticum timopheevii. The sequence continues at coordinate 486,688,696 of OY997274.1, forward strand.
CCATCATCTACCTAGACCACTTCATCTACTCCAACAACCGCGGGCAACATCGGCCCGACGCCGATTGGCGCCGATCGTTGTCGAGTCCTTCTCTGGTGGCCTCTCCGACATGGTACAGCTCGTGTAGGTCCCAGTCTATGCATGCTCGATGCTAGCAACACCGATGCGTGCCTTCATCCATGATGTGCCCCCGGGCCTGGCAAGCCTGGTGCGGCGCTTTGTCAACTTCGTCTTAGTCCGCCTACTTATGCCCGATGCTAGCAACATCGACGTGTGCCTTCATCTGCGACATGTCCCCGGGTTTGGCAAACCATGTGCGACGCCTCATCAACATCGTCTTATTTCCGGCGTACCACTACTTTGACACCACTACGCCCATGCTAACTCGGCGCCCCCTTACGCCCGCGGCTCCATGGCGACATCCTCGACACCGGCTACTCCCACTTGACATCAACCACGACATTCTTCGCACGGCTACCTCGACCACGGGTACACCACCCCACGCTCTCGGCTACATCGACAAACGACACAAAGGGCTACCGCCTTGTTTGAGCGACCTCGTCGGTTTACACTCCAGCCATGACTTCCATGATGCGTCGACTGTTACGACTGTGGGGGAGGGGGGTAACCATCGTTTTATATTTGGATTCGTCTCCAGTCTCACCGTCTGCGTCGCTACCGTTGTGACTGCGGGGGGATGTTGAGTATATTGATTATTAGGAAAGACGAGATGGACTAGGATTTGTTCTGGCTTGTCTTGGTACTCCAAGTTGATCATTGTACTCCTATATATATGCCCACAAGGCTCAAGCAATACAATGAACTATTCCACCAATCCTTCTAACAGTTCTGTCCCAAAATATGCCTGGGACTAGAGGGGAAATCTGGCTTGCTGTGCAATTTTATCCTTTGTAGTTTTGGGACGCGGTTCTGCACCAAGTTTTTTTTCTTATAGTAGTGCTTTTTTCTAACCAAAGTGAGATTACAGGAATCTACATGCATGGAAACAAAGAAACACACATGAAAAAGATAGATATCCTGGAAACCTTGCATGACAGAGCCCACGGGAGATGAAAATACAAACAAGACCCAAAGGCTCCTTGCACACGACAGAACTGTCGACCATCTCCAACCTCCATCACCATCGAGATGCTTGCCGGAGAGAGAAGAGATAGGCCTCCATCATTGCCATAGCTAGGGAGGCACCATCGCCATTAGGGCTTTATGAACCGAAGACCAGGCCCGCCGCACGCGGCAGAGCACATAACGCTATGGCATGTCGGCCGGGGGTCGTCCGCGTGCCATCCCGACCTCGGATCTGGAACTTCCTGTCAACGACATCGAGGAACACCACCAGAACCTCCATCCGCGAACCTCTTCACTTGTTCCAGTCAGATAATCTTCTTCCGCACACAGACACCACCACCAAGGGTAGTAAATGCCAACCACCTCCAGAACAAGGCCGCCATGCTCCTCAATGACGTCGAAGGGGACGCCACATTGACGGGGACGGGGCAGGAGGACAGAAACATCCGAAGAAGACGTCGCCGCCACCGTCTTGTGGACATCAACAAGGAAACCTAATCTCGCCGATCTGAAGGACCGGTGAGCAGACACTGCATACAACTCCTAAGTACATCACAAATGCCTTTTGATGCTCAGGCTACATGGAGTCTGTTTCTTTTATAAACATCCAAAAATAAAGTTTCAATGATTAAAAAATTCTGGGGGAAAAATCCACACGGTCATACAGATGTATACTCCATTTGTGCAAATTTCACGACGAGATACATTGGCGGGTGATCTAAAGAAAAAGAAGACAAATTCATGTTTTTAACCCAATAAATTGTATATGCATTGTTCACTGTAGAGAACCAACAACTTTCACTTTTTTGTGTATAGCTCACAAATCAATGTATTTTCTCATGTTTACACATCTGTAGTATACATCCATATGTCAATGTTGATTTTTTTAGAATTTCTTTAAACTTTGAAATATGTTTTTTTAGTGTTTCAAATAAAGGGCTCCATGTAGACCAAGCACCAAAACGTTTACTCCTTGTACACAGTATATCATGGTAGCTTTAGAGATAACAAGCTCACAAACCACGTACACAACAAGGGAATCATTTGTGGCCAGCATCACAAACACTCAATTGTTCAACCGAACACGACATTATGAATATAACCTAGCAATTTTACAGTTCTTATAGCGAAAACTATTAGACTCTTGAAAGGAAAACGTAAACACTACTAAACAATAGTAACTAGGAAGCATTAAAAGGCAGGAAAGCAATGGTAAGAATATATAGAAAAATTAACATAAGAGGTTAGGGAAAGCATGCTAAGGGGTTAGGGAAAGCACACTAAGGGGCAAAAGTGGGAGGTTTGAGCCAGTGGCATGAGAGCATCTCCAGAGTGGCGGATCTAGAACAACACGATAGGGGGTGCCAAGCCCAATACTCATGTTTTAAACACTGATAGTATACACAAATAAGCCTAACTACTATATATATTAAATAAACTTGCATTTTTGTAGGGGGTGTCATGGCACCCATGGAACCCCCATTCTCCTATGATGATTATATTTGTATAGCCAATATTAATGGGTATATTTCAATCCTACTCGAGATACACTCCCATTTAAATGAGGCATGGGTTCTGCCACAATCCGAAACATTGTGTGTGATTAGGTGCGAATGCATGGACCTAAGAGGAGGCGTGAAGGAGAAGGAGAAAGGTTGTTGTGTTCCGGTGGCCGGATTCAGGGCCGTCTCCAGGAATTTGGGGGCCCGGTGCAAAAAGAAAAATGGGGCCCTAACATTTAAAAAACATATAATAACTAAGGATGGCAATGGGTAGGATATGGGGCGGGTAGAGCAATACCATACCCATACACGTGTTGTCAATGGGTATAAAATTCTACCCCCATGGGTATGAAACTTTACCCGTACCCATACCCGACGGGTACCCATACCCATTGGGTACCCAACGGGTAGATCAAGTAGTACACAAGTAATTCGTAGTTTTACATTCATCTATAGCACGTTTGAGTAAAAAAAATATTGATCTCAACTCAATAATAGATAGATTAGTACATGATAATTATATCAAATCAAATTAACAATTGGTAAAAACTTTAATATAGGTTCTCGGGCTCACGACATAACATTAACATAGGTACAATTATGAATCATAGGTAAGGTTCACATGTCAATATAAACGGGTAGGGTATGGGTATATCCACGGGTAAAAGGCTATACCCGTGCCCTACCCATGACTAACAGGTAGGGTATGGGTACTACTCATGGGTATAAAATTATGCCCATACCCTGCCCATGCGAGTACGGTACCCGTGGGTACCCGTACCCATGGATAAAATTGCCATCCTTAATAATAACTCAAGCACAATCGCTTAACCATATAATTTAAATGTATGTTGTTTTATGCAATGCTTATGGATCAAACAAAATAATATCAGCGCATTTGAACTGATGAACTCACATAAAATAAAGGCGTGTGACATGTATAGATTGTTAGAATCAGATAGAACCTTGATTTTGGACTTCAAAGGCAGGACGAGCAACTATTGAAAAATCTTGAATGTGTGACAACTTCTGAACTTCAATAACTAGACAAAAAATTGTTCCAAACATATTAGTATAATCTTAATACTACAACTTTGCAGTTTGTATCAAAATTAGAGAAAAGGGGAGGAGTATAGGGCACTGGTTGCGGTTGGCCGTTGACCTTCTGTTGCGCGGCACCGTGGCAGTGTCGGCCGGCACGGCGACGTCCGGCTCTCGCAAGTCCCGTGCAGTTCCGCTTTCGCCGTAGCCTGACTGCAAAGTGATCGCCGCGGAGTCTCGAAAAGATCGGTCCCACAACCGCAGAGGGATGAGATGGAAAGCAAAGAGATTTGGGAACAAGGAATGGCAGAAGTCAGGGAATGCACGTACACCGGTACACGTACTGTGTTGGGGCCGTCCTTTCATCTACGATCACTCAAATCAATCCACACGAAGCTACAACGACGATGGGCAGCGTGTATGGCTCGAGGCCTTGAGCGGACCAGGCCCAGGACGACCGAAACTAGTGTTTTCAGCCTTCAAGCGACACACAGAGGCAACATAAGGCCTAAAACTGATTTTTTTTCAGACTATATATACACATATATGGACCATAAATGGGGGCCCCTTGATTTTGGGGGGCCTGTGCGATCGTACAGGTCACACATGCCCTTCAACGACCCTAGCCGGATTGTCCGACATGAGACCCGACGACATCAATACCTAAAATCCAGAGCTAGAAGCAATGGCTCTCTCACTTTTCGTCGGCCCTTTGTCCTGTCAACCGCCAGACTGTCCGGCCTAGTGCCTGGACTATCCGGCCCCTAAAGATCGCACCACGCTCAAAGACTATGCCAAACCCGAGCCACACTAGCTTTAACAGACGGACTGTCTGACTTGCTACCCAGATTGTCCGGCCTGGGCTCAGACTGTCAAGCTTGGACCCTGGACTGTCCGACCTTTGCCTGCGTGCAGATCTGGCTGAGAGGCCATGTATCGGTCTCCTACCTACCCCTTTCGCCCCTTAGCTATATAAACCGTACCTTAGACTTAAGTTAGGGTTAGCAAAGCATGTTAGACAAACTTCAGAAAACTTTGCTCATCTAGCCTTCTCCATTGGAGACCAAGGCCTCCATTAGAGAAGAATTGGAGACCAAGGGATTACGAAGACCTACATATAAGAGGATTGTGGAAGATCTACCTCTCAGGACCCCTTTTCTCTTAGCGATTTGGGGAAAACTTTGATACGTCTCCAACGTATCTATAATTTTTGATTGTTCCATGCTATTATATTACACGTTTTGGATGTTTATGGGCTTTACTCTACACTTTTATATCATTTTTGGGACTAACCTACTAACCGGAGGCCCAGCCCAAATTGCTATTTTTTTTTGCCTATTTCAGAGTTTCGAAGAGAAGGAATATCAAACGGAGTCCAAATGGGATGACACCTTCGGGAGCGATCTTTTTGGAACAAATGCAAACCAGGAGACTTGGAGTGGACGTCAAGCAACAAACGAGGAGGCCACGAGGGCGCCCCCCACCCTCGTGGGCCCCTTATTGCTCCACCCACGTACTTCCTTCGCCTATATATACTCCTGTACCCCGAAAACATCCAGGAGCACCACGAAAACCTAATTCCACCGCCGCAACCTTCTGTATCCACGAGATCCCATCTTGGAGCCTTCGCCGGCGCTCCGCCGGAGGGGGAATTGACCACGGAGGGCCTCTACATCATCTCCAAGGCCTCTTCGATGAGTTGTGAGTAGTTTACCATAGACCTTGGGGTCCATAGTTATTAGCTAGATGGCTTATTCTCTCTCTTTGAATCTCAATACCAAGTTCTCCTCGATCTTCTTGGAGATCTATTCGATGTAACTCTTTTTGCAGTGTGTTTGTCGAGATCCGATGAATTGTGGGTTTATGATCAAGTTTATGTATGAGAAATATTTGAATCTCCTCTGAATTCCTTTATGTATGATTGGTTATCTTTGCAAGTCTCTTCGAATTATTAGTTTGGTTTGGCCTACTAGATTGATCTTTCTTGCAATGGGAGAAGTGCTTAGCTTTGGGTTCAATCTTGCGGTGTCCTTTCCCAGTGACAGTAGGGGCAGCAAGGCACGTATTGTATTGTTGCCATCGAGGATAAAAAGATGGGGTTTATATCATATTGCATGAATTTATCCCTCTACATCATGTCATCTTTTTTAATGCGTTACTCTATTCTTCTTGAACTTAATACTCTAGATGCAGGTAGGAGTCGGTCGATGTGTGGAGTAATAGTAGTAGATGCAGGCAGGAGTCGATCTACTTATCACGGACGTGATGCCTATATACATGATCATGCCTAGATATTCTCATACCTATGCACTTTTCTATCAATTTCTCGACAGTAATTTGTTCACCCACCGTAATACTTATGCTATCTTGAGAGAAGCCACTAGTGAAACCTATGGCCCCCGGGTCTATCTTTTATCATATAAGTTTTCTATCTACTTTTATTTGCATCTTTTATTTTCCAATCTATATAATAAAAATACCAAAAATATTTATCTTATCTTATTATCTCTATCAGATCTCACTTTTGCAAGTTACATTGAAGGGATTGACAACCCTTTATTGCGTTGCTTGTGAGGTTCTTGTGTAGGTGTGTGGGACTTTTAAGGAGCCTCCTACTAGATTGATACCTTGGTTCTCAAAAACTGAGGGAAATACTTACGCTACTTTGCTGCATCACCCTTTCCTCTTCAAGAGAAAAACCAATGCATGCTCAAGAGGTAGCAAGAAGGATTTCTGGCGCCATTGCCGGGGAGGTCTTCGCTCAAATCAAGACATACTAAGTACCCATCACAAACTCATCTCCCTCGCATTGCATTATTTGCCATTTGCCTCTCGTTTTCCTCTCCCCCACTTCACCCTTGCCGTTTTATTCGCCCTTCTTCTGTTCGTCTTTCTGTTTGCTTTGATGTCTTACTTGGCTCAGTTGCTCGTTTGGTTGGAATAGTTGTTTATTTATTGCTAAACAGAGAACCTAAGATCTATGGATCCTCATCCGCTTGCCAATCTTTTTAAGAGATCCAATTATGATGAACCAAATCCTAGTGATTTGAGTGCACTAGATTATCTTTATGAGGTTTTGCTTGAAATTCGTGAATCTGAAAATTGTGATGAAGAAATTTATGAAGAGATTCACGATAGCTCCTTGAATAAAAATAATGATTGCAATGATTTTATTTTAAATTCTCTTGATGTTAATTGTGCTAATATTATGCAAAACCCCAAGCTTGGGGATGCTAGTTTTGTTATGTCTACTACTTGTTGCAATGATCATGATTGGGGTGATTCTTCTTATGATCTTGAAAATTTATTTAAGCCCCATGATGAATATGAGATTGATAATAGTGTTTGCAATAATATTGAAAGTGGGTTTGGAAGAGTGTCAACTTTAGATCCCACATTTTTGGAGAATGTTCAGTCTTATGGTATTTTTGATAAAAGTGGGTTTGGAGAGGTCATGACTTTAGTTAATGATAATCCCACTATTTTGGAAGGGTGTTAACTTCACATGCATGTGGATCGTGTTGAGAATATGTTATGTGATACCTATTTTGTTGAATTTGCCTATGATCCTACATGTAATTATTATGAGAGAGGAAAATATGGTCATAGAAATTTTTATCTTACTAAATTACCTCTCGTCATGTTGAGATTGCTATCGTCTTTTTCTTCTTCCTTGCATATGCTAGTTTTTGCTTACCTTGCAAATTTGTTTGCTTATAATATGCCTATGCATAGGAAGTATGTTAGACTTAGATGTGTTTTTCACGTGTTTCATGATGCTCTCTTTGCGCTTCAATTCGTGTCTTTCATGTGAGCATCATTAAAATTATCAATGCCTAGCTAAAAGCCTTTAAAGAAAAGTGCTTGTTGGGAGACAACCCAATATTTTTCCTTGCTATTATTTAATAAATATTTCATATATATTCTGTTTAGATGTGGTTTTATGTTTTAATTAGTGTTTGTGCCAAGTAGAACCTATAGGATCATCTTGGGTGATAGTTAATTTGATTCTGCTGAAAAACAGAAACTTTTGCACGCACGAGAATAAGTTTAATAAATCACAGAAACATGATTTTTAGTTGATTCTTTTTGCAGTAGATCTATAGACAAATTTCCTAAGACTTCATATTTTGGTAGGATTTTTAGAGTTCCAGAAGTACTCGAAAGTTACAGATTGCTACAGACTGTTCTGTTTTTGACAGATTCTGTTTTTCGTGTGTTGTTTGCTTATTTTGATGCATCTATGGCTAGTATCGGGGGGGGGGGGGGGGGGGGTATGAACCATAGAGAAGTTGGAATACAGTAGGTTTAACACCAATATAAATACAGAATGAGTTCATTACAGTACCTTATGTGGTGGTTTTTCTTTCTTGCACTAAGGAAGCTCATGAGATTTCCTGTTGAGTTTTGTGTTGTAAAGTTTTCAAGTTTTGGGTAAAGATTCGATGGACTATGGAATAAGGAGTGGTAAGAGCCTAAGCTTGGGGATTCCTATGGCACCCCAAGATAATCCAAGGACAACCAAAAGCCTAAGCTTGGGGATGCCCCGGAAGGCATCCCCTCTTTCGTCTTCGTTTATCGGTAACTTTACTTGGAGCTATATTTTTATTCACCACATGATATGTGTTTTGCTTGGAGCGTCTTGTATGATATGAGTCTTTGATTTTTAGTTTACCACAATCATCCTTGCTGTACACACCTTTTGGGAGAGACACACATGATTTGGAATTTATTAGAATACTCTATATGCTTCACTTATATCTTTTGAGCTAGATAGTTTCGCTCTATGTGCTTCACTTATACTTTTTAGAGCACGGCGGTGGCTTTATTTTGTAGAAATTGTTGATCTCTCATGCTTCACTTATATTATTTTGAGAATCTTTTAGAACATCATGGTATTTGCTATGGTTATAAAATTGGTCCTAGAATTATGAGCATCCAAGTTGGGTATAATAAAAACTATCATAGGAAGTGAATTGGATGCTATGATCAATTTGATGTTTGATAATTGTTTTGAGATATAAAGGTGGTAATATTAGAGTCATGCTAGTTGGGTAATTACGAAATTGAGGAATACTTGTGTTGAAGTTGGCAAGTCCCGTTGAAAGGATCGAGAAAAGGTGTCTAGAGGGGGGGGGGTGAATAGACTCTAAGCCAATTGAAAGGATTGAGAAGAGGTGTATAGAGGGGGGTGAACAGACTCTAAGCAAGAAAAGTTGCAGTTTTTAATTTCTTTAAGTTGGAGTGGAGTTTTGGCACAAGTTTAACATTCACAATAAATATCAAGCAAGCATGCAAAGAGTATATGAGCAGCGGAAAGTAAAGCATGCAAATTCAAGAATGTAAAGGGATGGGATTGGAGTGTGCAAATGCAATTTGGTGACATGGAGATTTTTGAGCTGTGGTTCCAATAGGTGGTGCTATCGTACATCCACGTTGATGGATACTTCAACCCACGAAGGGTAACGGTTGTGCGAGTCCACGAAGGGCTCCACCCACGAAGGGTCCACGAAGAAGCAACCTTGTCTATCCCACCATGGCCGCCGCCCACGAAGGACTTGCCTCACTAGGGTAGATCTTCATGAAGTAGGCGATCTCCTTGCCCTTACAAACTCCTTGGTTCAACTCCACAATCTTGTTGGAGGCTCCCAAGTGACACCTAGCCAATCTAGGAGACACCACTCTCCAAGAAATAACAAATGGTGTGTTGATGATGAACTCCTTGCTGTTGTGCTTCAAATGATAGTCTCCCCAACACTCAACTCTCTCTCACAGGATGTGGATTTGGTGGAAAGAATATTTGAGTGGAAATCAACTTGGGGAAGGCTAGAGATCAAGATTTATGTGGTAGGAATGGAATATCTTGACCTCAACACAAGTGTAGGTGGTTCTCTCTCAGAAAATGTATGTTGGAAGCGTAGGCATGTTCTGATGGCTCTCTCCACGAATGAAGAGTGGGTGGAGGGGTATATATAGCCTCCACACAAAATCTAGCCATTACACACAACTTACCAAACTCTGTGGGACCGAATCGTGAAACTCGGTCGGACCGATTTAGCAAGTAATGTGACCGTTAGGATTTTCGGTGGGACCGACATGTCAACTTGGTGGGACCGATATGGTTAGGGTTAGGGCATAACGTAATCTCGGTGAGACCGATTACACAAACTCGGTGAGACCGATTTTGGTAATAGATACACAGAGAGTTGGTCAGGCAAACTCGATGGGACCGATTCACTCATCTCGGTTGGAGCGAAACGGTACGAAAGGGAAACAGAGAGTTTGCATTGCAATCTCGGTGGGACCGATCGCTTATCTCGTTTGACCGAAATGTTATGAAGGGCAACAGAGAGATTACAATCCCATCTCGGTGAGACCGAGATCCCTATCGGTGAGACCGAAAAGACTAGGGTTTATGGCAGTGGCTATGTCATGAGAACTCGGTGGCGCTGGATAGAAAGATTCGGTAAGGTCGAGTTTGACTTTTGGTTTGGGACATATGTGGATGAGAGAAAGTGGTTGAGGGCTTTGGAGCATATCACTAAGCACTTTGAGCAAGCAAGCCATTAAGCAACACCTCATCCCCTCTTAATAGTATTGGATTTCCTATGGACTCAATGTGATCTTTGGATCACTAAAAGTAAAATGTAGAGTCTTGTGCTTCGAGCTTGAGCCAATCCTTTCTCCTTAGCATCTTGAAGGGGTTCCACATCCTCTAGTCCATGCCACTCCATTGTTGAACTTATCTGAAACATACTAGGTAAAAGTATTAGTCCAACAAGAGATATGTTGACATTAATTACCAAAATCACCCAGGGAGCACTTGTGCTTTCAATTTCCCCCTTTTTGGTAATTGATGACAACATACATCAAAGCTTTAGATAAGGATATATAGAATAACAAATAAAGCTTTGGAGAGACATGTAACATGCATAGGCTCCCCCTACATGTATGCAATCATGTAAATATGGAATATAACAGCATGTGAATGCATAAGCATGACAGAGCAAGCAATGTGTTACATGTATCTTGGCTATATGCATCAGAGCAAATGATGTGAATATGGGAAATGTACCTTCATGCTCATGAGTCCTTCTTGCAAACAGTATGCACATCAGCAGGAAATCCTCATACACATGACTATGATGCATATATTTACCTTGTGGCCTTGAGTTTGCTTAGGAAGGAATGAACTTGCGTAAACAAGGTTAGATAACACGGATACACCTACTAGCCACAGCAAACAAAAGAAACCACAAGAGAACCAAGACTGGGATAACATGTAGAGAGTAAGTATTGAGTACTCCATAGGATATAGACATGTCCCCAAGGGTAAAGATGTGCAATGAATTCAAGGATTTCCTTCCCTTAGATGTCTTGCTCCTCCTAAATCTAGCATGGGATATTGGGAGAAGATAGGGAACAGAAAATTAGAGCAAAGAAAAGAAACAGAGCTAATGCAATCAATCAAATATGAACATGTCTTTCCCCTCTATAAGACATGTGACTTCTCTCCTCTTGAACACCAAGCATCTGGTGTCGGTGTCAAAACCGGCGGATCTTGGGTAGGGGGTCCCGAACTGTGCATCTAAGGCTAATGGTAACAGGAGGCGGGGGAGACAATGTTTACCCAGGTTCGGGCCCTCTCTATGGAGGTAATACCCTACTTCCTACTTGATTGATCTTGATGATATGAGTATTACAAGAGTTGATCTACCACGAGATCACAGAGGCTAAACCCTAGAAGCTAGCCTATGATTATGATCGTTGTTGTCCTACGGACTAAACCCTCTGGTTTATATAGACATCGGAAGGGGCTAGGGTTACACAGAGTCGGTTACAGAGAAGGAAATCTACATATCCGAATTGCCAAGCTTGCCTTCCACGCAAAGGAGAGTCCTACCCGGACATGGGACGAAGTCTTCAATCTTGTATCTTCATAGTCCAACAGTCCGGCATAAGCATATAGTCCGGCTGCCCGAAGACCCCCTAATCCTGGACTCCCTTAGTAGCCCCTGAACTAGGCTTCAATGATGATGAGTACGATGCGCAGATTGTCTTCGGCATTGCAAGGCGGGTTCCTTCTCCGAATACTCCAAAGAAAATTTTGAACACAAGGATCGTGTCCGGCTCTGCAAATCAAATTCCACATACCACCGTAGAGAGCACAATATTCCACAAATCTAATCTGCTGATAACTTTTTCATAGCGTAACATCACGTCACGGCCTGGTCATTATTCGAACCGCTTTTCTCAACCTGCTACTGCACATCTTGTGAGGCGGTTTTATTAGCACATCTTGTCGAAGCAGAGATCGTGTCCGCTTATCACGGGATTCTCATCAATACGGGTGTGGGTAACCCAACCGCGCCATTAACACAACGCTTGGGAAATAAACGAGTTTTCAGGGCGAGCGGGGAGGCACAGGATCCCTTCTGCCTTTATAAGGAGATAAGGACTCCCCTTTTTCACCCACACCTTCTTCTTCCTCTGCTCGTCCATTCTCTCTCGCTCGAGCTCCAGCGCCCAAGCGTTTGTCTTCTCCGCCCACAAAGGACCTCCGAAAATGTCCGGATCCGGGACTGGAGGCAAGTGGATGGCCTCCACCGTCCGGGAGAAGGATATCGAGAAACTTCGAGAGGCTGGGTATCTGGCCAAGAAGATTAGCCACCGCCTTCCGACGGCGGGGCAGATTGTCCCTACTCCGGAGCCCCATGAGAGGGTTGTATTCCTCCCCCACTTTGTCCGCGGGCTAGGGTTTCCCTTCCACCCATTTGTTCGCGGCATTATGTATTACTACGGGATCGATTTCCACGATCTATTCCCCAATTCCTTGCTCAACATCTCGACATTCATCGTTGTGTGCGAGGCCTTCCTCCGCATCTCTCCACACTTCGGATTATGGTTGAAGATCTTTAATGTGAAGCCCAAGGTGCTGAGTGGCGAGCATGCAGAGTGCAGAGGAGCCATGGTGAGCAAGATGTCCAACGTTACATGGCCATCAGGCACCTTCAATTATTCCGTCAAAGGATGGCAACAACAGTGGTTCTATGTCACTGAGCCACGCGGCGCAAAATGGGCTGCAGCTCCGGAATTCCTATCTGGAGCTCCACTGCGGCTTACGTCCTGGCCCAAGAAGGGCCTGAACTGGTCTTCACCAGATGAGTTATCGGTGCTTCAGGCTCGCGTCAAGGGAATGGAAGACAAGAATATCAAACTTGTTAACGTAGTCCAGGTGATGCTATCTCGCCGGATTCTCCCTTGTCAACATAGGGCCTGCAATTTATGGGAATTCGACCCGGCCAAGCACCAGACCCTGCTAGAGTTCTTTGGCTCATTGCACAAAGACATCTGGAAGGTCCTCTTTAAGTCCGGCAAATCGTGGCCGGATTCAGCCGAGGACCACGGGTACCAACTATCCCGACCCGTGAGTCCGGTAAGACTTTGTATGTTGGCAAGTCATTCACTTTATCTGTATAATCCCAAGGGAATGCTTAATGTGTTTTTCCATAACTTTCCCAGGGGTGGACGAAGAAGGCGGGATGGATCTACTGTCCGGCCCCGCTGCCAGAAGAACCAGCCGGCCCACTTTTGACGAAGATGCTGGTCTCGGCGCCTTACAAGGCGCCGAAGAAGAAGACCGAGAAAGAGGCCAAGGAGACCAGGGGCGGCCTTCGTCGCCGAGGCGCTTCAAACACAATATACGAAGACTTCGATGCCCGCTCTTCCTCTGGAGAGGACGAGGAAGAGGAGGAAAGTCAATCCCCCCCAGCAAGGGGGAGGAAGAAACGGACGGCCTCCACACACTTGGAGGATGAGTCGCCCAAGAAGGGTAAGACTCCCCTCCTGGAGGAATCCGCCACTGCTGGCGACAGCAACCCGGAGTGGGATCCCAGGGTCCAGCCCCTGGTGAAATCGTAAGTATATGAAGCCCGGACACATTTATGTATCCAGACTCACTATTGTGCAGCGTTTAACGCATTGCACCATGTCTTTTTTTGCAGTCCGGCCAGGTCCCGCACCGAACAATCCTCATCAGGGGATTCACTGGGCTCGGACGCTCTGGACTACAGGACACCCCTAGCGGCCCCTCCCCCAAACACGTGGATGACACCGGGGTATTGTCCCAAAGGGACCCAGGCCAAGGAGGGGGTGGAAAGACCATCGAGACAGCGTCGAAGGGTCGAACCTTGATGGCCGAACACTCGGGGGAGAAGACTCCCATGGACACCGACGGCGGGAATTATCTTGAATTCGGCCCCCAGCCGGACACAGTTCCGGAGACCAACACGGCTCCGGAATCAGGCAGGCATCCTCCCTTGACAGAAGGGGGTGCGCCTGTTCCACCAGCAACTTCAGCCCAACCAGAGCTGTCGGATACCTTATCAGCAGCGCTGAAAAGCGCCTCCATCATTGAAGAACACCGTGCCCTTATGGGTGCGGTGATTGAGAAGATTCAGTTCGCTGAAAGCGGGCTGAATGAGGCCTGCGTCAGCATTATAATGGGCTTTGAGGTATGTTATGAGGTTTCGAAGAGTGTTATAGATAGTAGCCCCTGATACACTGTCCGGTGTTTGAAAGAAAGAACCGAACAGAGGATCAAATATATGTTCGCAGGAGGCTTACTTTTAGGTACCTCTCCCTCTTTTGTTTTTTATAAGCAGGCATCTGTAGTGACTGCCGCCTCTCATACTGCGGAGGTCTCCGGAATGAAGCAGAGTCTGGAGCGGGCCGAAGAAGAACTCGACCAAGTGAAGAAGCAGTTGGAGGATAACCAAGGTATGCAAAAAACCTTGTTCGCGTTCAGCGCGAATGAATAATTGAGTATGACGAAAATTTCTCATTATGTGCTCTAGGAGAGACGGCCGAAGTCGAAGCTCTTAAGAAGGCGGTGGCCAAGGCCAAGAAGAAGGCAGCCATAGAGCAGGCTCTTCGAGAAAAACACGAGGCCAGGGTTATTGAAGCTGAGCAAGAGCTCCAAGAGGTGGTGAAGAAATGCGAGACCTTGGAGCAGAGTTAACGGAGAAAGAATCTGAACTCACTAAGGCTCGTCAAGCCGCACTCGATGCCCGGGGTTAAGTCCAAGGCGCCCTGCAGGAAATCCAAGAGGCGAGGGAGATCGCGGCGGGTAAGGCTTTTTCTATGCAAAGCAAATATCTGAAGGGAGAAAATCAACTTGCTAATTTGAATTCGGATTTCTCTAGTGGTGTTTGCGGAACTGCCGTGCAGCATATATGATGCCGCACAATTCTACCGAGCCGAAGAAAGGAGCACTGCGGAGAAGCTCTACTGGTCGCAGTATCTGGCACCAAAGTATCCGGTGCCCTTTGCCGAACAACTGAAGCAGCTGATCGAACTGCATAGGGCGGCCGAACTAGCCATGGAAGATTTAATTATCTAGCTATGGCCCGCCGAGTCGATTCCCAGCAGCTACTTCGGACTCGTGAAGCGGCTTGTGAGTGCCTGCCCTCGACTAGAAGTCATCAAGTAGTCGGTCTGCATGGAAGGTGCGCGAATGGCCTTCGCCCGTGCAAAGGTGCACCGGGAAAAAATGGATGCTGAAAAGCTAATGACCGAAGGACCGCCTGAAGGGAAGGAGCACCGCAAGCCCGAGTTTTATTATGACAGTGTCCTGAAAGGATCCCGCCTTGTAGCAGAGCAATGTGCCAAGTGAAAGAGCAATCATGCCCTTACATCATGTTTTGATGTTGCTGACAATCATACATGCAGGGGACTAACAATGGCTGTCAAGTAAATCTCAGGTATTAGTCCCCGCTTCATCGATGTGTGTGGATCAAGAGCTTACAAGTGGTTTTACTCAAGGATGAAGCATAAAAGTTGATTACATATTTTGTTTTCTTGAGTATAGGATCCCGCACTATTAAGAGGGGATCGATTGGGTTAGTTAAAGGCTTTCTCTTGCCACGAACTTCCTAACCATACATGCACATGCCAAAAACCTTCATGTTCTATCTCTTGACCGCCGGATGTCCGGCCTCCTTGCTGGATCTCCGAGCCTAGCCATCCAGAATACAGTAGTATACTGGGCTG
This sequence comes from Triticum timopheevii, assembly GCA_963921465.1. Lineage (NCBI taxonomy): Eukaryota > Viridiplantae > Streptophyta > Magnoliopsida > Poales > Poaceae > Triticum > Triticum timopheevii. Next base: position 486,704,376 of record OY997274.1, read on the forward strand.
CACGCCGGATGTCCGGACTTTTCCCGGATGTCCGGGCCTTCCTGTTATGCGGGATGTCCGGGCCCATTCCAGATATCCGGGCATAGCTATCCAGAGAATGTTTTATGCTGGGTTGCGCGCCGGATGTCCGGCCACCTGCCGGATGTCCGAGTCTTCCTGATATGCCGGATGTCCGGGCTTGGGCCCCGGATGTCCGGCCCCTCTGTTCTTTTGTTCTTCCTTTGTTCTGTTCCTCACAGCTTACCATGCCGGATGTCCGGCCCCTAGCCTGGATGTCCGGCCTGCTCACCCACTTACACTACAACGGGCATATTCTAGCTCACACTATATATAGCCCTTCTTCCCCACGAGATAGGGTTGACCATTCACTTTGAACAAACCCTAGAACACTTCTCACTCTCTCTCTCTCATTCCTACACACCAAATCTTAGATCCCCAAGGGATTTGAGAGCTTTGGAGAGATGTTGTCCGATCAAGTGATAGATCCACTTCTCCTCCTTCTTTGCACCCAAGGAATTCGTGATTTGAGCAAGTCTTGAGTTTTTCCCCATCGATCTTGTTACTCTTGGACGTTGGATACTCCTAGGCGGTAGGAGTCTTTCGGAGAGGAATCGACCTTTGTGATTACCCCCGGAAAAGTTTGTGAGGGTTTGGAGACCACCCCAAGGTCTACCACTAGTGGTTGAGAAATGCCTTCATGGTGTTGTCTCAAAGGGAGAATGGGGTGAGCCTTCGTGGCATTGGTGTGCCTTCGTGGTAGCATCCACCTCTCTAACGGTGACGTAGCTTCCCTCCAAGGAAGTGAACATCGGCATACATCCTCGTCTCCCGGAGTTGCGGTTATTCCTAACCCTAACTCTCTACTTGTGGTTACTTGTCTCTTAGCACTTACTTATATCATATTGTGCTTGTTTACTTACATACTTGTGTTTCTTGTTTTTCTTGCTTAACACTTAATACTACACTTACAATTGTTAGGCTCACTTTCATATTCCGCATTAGTGCCTAAAATTGCTAAGTAACAATTAAAATTTGTAATTGCACCTATTCACCCCCCCTCTAGGTCAATTGGTACCAGAGCCTCGTGCTCTATTCTTGTGGCTTAACTGCCCTAGAGCGAGATGAACCCGGATGGGACTCCCCTGGTTGTAGATCCTAAGGATAAAGGCGAGGCTTCCTCTGAAGTCAAGTCCTTTACGTCGGAGGATCTAGAACGGGCCCTTGCTAAGCAAAAAGAGGAGCATGATGCTTCTCTTGAGGCCTTCGTCCAAATGAGATTAGCCACGTTGTCCATGGTGCTTGCACCACTCTCGGGTGGTGCTGCTTCGAGGCCAACTGTGCCTACTCCATCACTTGGTCAACAACCTCCTAGCAATGAACACGCCAGTGTTCCTTGGCTTTATGCAAGACCTCAGGTTGAGAAACCAAGATATAATCCTCAAGGCAAACCTCCTTTACTTAGTGCCAGTTCCGGTTTTGCTTTGTGGAGAGTTGCTATGCAGGATCATCTTCGACATGGAAACGATGAGATGCTGGAGATCTTGGAGTATGGCTATCATGTGGTTGATCCAAAGAACCCCACACCAAGAGAAATATATGACAAGAACCTCAATGACACTGCAATCATGTGTATAAGGAGAGGTATGGATGAAAAGCAAAGGAGACCGTTCATACACATCACAAGTGCCAAGGAACTATGGGAAAGTGTTATACGATCCAAGACTGGCACTTCTACCCTCCGGAGTGCTCAATATGAAATTGCCAAGGGGCAATTGCAAAACTTTTGTATGGAGAAAGGTGAAACCCCCAATCAACTCCATGAGCGTCTCATGACTCTCACTGCCGATATTGAGTCATGTGAGTGTGACAAGACACAAGATAGATTCAACATGACTAAGAGGTTCCTTGTGGATAAGTTGCTTCATGCTCTTGCTCCATATCACCATCAAATGGTGCGGGACATAAGACAACATCATACCTTCAAGGAGATGACTACAGATGACATCGTATCCACCTTTCAACTATTTGAAGAGTCAAATGCTAATGCCACAAAACATCTTGCCATCCATGGTTCCCCATCATCAAACATCAATCTTGCATTGAATGCCAAGCATGTATGTGAAGATGAGCAAAGTGAAGAAGAAGAAGAAGATGATGATGATGATGAAGATGGAGATGAGATTGAATCTGACGAGGGCCCTTCATATGAAGACATGGCTCTTTTTGTCAAGAAGTTTAGCGCGGGAAAATTCAAGGGAAGACTTCAAAGGAAGAAAGTAAGAAAATGCTACAACCGTGAAGAAACCAACCACTTCTCCAACGAGTGCCCTTATGAGAAGAGAGAAGATAAACCAAGGTTTCCCAAGACCTTTCCCAAGAAGAAGTTGCCAAATCCTTTGAACTCCCAGCTCAAGAAGAGAGATGGAAAAGCAATGGTTGCTCAAGAAGAATCCAATCCGGATGATGTTAGTGGTGTTGCCGGAGTTGCTCAAGACTCTCAAAACACTTTGAGGTTAGTCAACAAGAGTGGTGACGTGGTCACCTACAACTACATGAAGGATTACAAGGGCAACGCTCACAAGTGCCTAATGGCAAAGGCCGTGATAGAAGATGGAGAGGACCAAAGCTCTCCTGACAAGGTCAAGGTAACTCCATGATCAAATCCTCCTCTTTTCACTCCTTCTAGTCCTAGTGATGAGTATCTTGATGCGGAGGATAGCTATGAGGATGATGATCTAGATGATCCTATGCTTGCTAAACTTGATAAGTTCATGTGTTCCCTCAAAGGAAAGAAGCTCACTATGTTTCACATGCTTATGGAGATGGTGAGTAAGCACACCATCACCATTAAGGAACTCGAAACCCTCGTCATCGAGGAAAAGGAAAAATGTGAAATCCTTGAGCGGAAAGTCCAATATGAGGAAGCACGAAATGATGAACTATGCTTAAAAATTGGTGCAAATATTGATGTTCATACTAATGATCTTGCCTCCTTGAAAAAGGCTATTGACTCTGGCAAAGAGTTGATGAATGATAAAAGTAAGCTTGTGAAGTCTCATGCTTCTCTCTCTAAGGATTGTGAGCTCCTATCCGTCTCTCTCAAGACTAAGGAAGAAGAGCTCACTGTTCTTAGAAAGAGTTTTGAAACGCTCAAACTTACTTATCTAGAACTCTATCCAAGGCTTACTCTTCTCCTATTATCAATGTTGATGCTTGTACTAAAACTCTAGTAGTGATCTAGCATCTATTCTTGAGGAAAATCGTTTTCTCATGGCTCAAATCGAGAAAGGTCTCATGACATGTGCTCAAGGGCAAAAGAATCTTGATGAGATATTGAGCCAACACAATGAGGTGTTTGCCAATGAGGGGCTCGGGTTTGACCCGAGAACAAGCAAGAAGAAGACATCCTCTCAAAAGTGCACCACCCCCTTAAAAGAAACTTTTGTACAAGAAGGGCACAAGGAGAAAGGTAAGGTTGTTTGTGGGAAGGCCACAAGGGGCATGCCCACTGTCAACAAGCCAAAAGAGTTCATGCCTCCATCCTATGTTCTTCGTAAGACTAAGGATGGAGAAGTTTATGCAAAGTTTGTTGGTCCTCGTAATGCATTTCGGTTTTATGCTATTTGGGTCCCTAAGACCCTTGTGACTAACTTGAGAGGTCCCATTGCAAAATGGGTTGCCTCTAACCAAGTAATGATTGTGTGTAGGTTGCCTTCTCCGGTGGAGTAAAATGGGTGATTGATAGTGGATGTACAAATCATATGACCAGAGATAGCAAATTGCTCTATGATTTCATGGAAGCTATTCAACCTTTCATGAACATTATGTTTGGTGGTGGTTCAAAAGGACAGGTACTCGGGTTGGGCAAGGTGGCTATCACAAATGACATGTCTCTTGCAAATGTCATGCTTGTCCAATCCCTTAAGTACCATTTACTTTCTGTTCGCCAATTGGCATCTGTTGGTTATGATACTCTCTTTGGACTAACGGATGTGAAAGTCTTTAAGAGAGATACTCTTGAAGTGGCCTTTGTTGGAGAGTTGGATGGCAACCTTTACACAGTTGATTTCTCGAAAGAGAGCACTTTACATGCAACTTGTCTAATGGCCAAGGCCGACAAGGGGTGGCTATGGCATCGCCGGCTAGCACATGTCGGTATGAGAAATCTTCAAGATCTCTTAAAGGGTAATCACATCCTTGGACTAACAAATGTCTCGTTTGAGAAAGATCGTGTGTGTAGTGCATGCATAGCCGGGAAGCAACATCAATCAAAGCACCCACCCAAGAATATTGTGTCAACTTCAAGGCCGTTGGAGCACCTTCATGTGGATCTCTTTGGGCCTCCCTCATGGGATAGTCTTGTTGGGAAAAAGTATGGGTTTGTCATTGTGGATGATTACTCAAGGTATACATGGGTCTTCTTCCTCAAATCCAAGGACGAGACAAAGATCACCTTTATTGATTTTGCCAAGCAAGCACAACGCAAGTTTGACAAAGAAATCCTAGCAATAAGAAGTGATAATGGTTCTGAGTTCAAGAACTACACCTTGGAAGAGTTCCTTAGTGATGAAGGGATTGAGCATCAATATTCAGCTCCATACACTCCCCAACAAAATGGTGTAGCAGAAAGGAAGAACCGCCTACTCGTGGAGATGGCAAGGTCCATGTTGGATGAATACAAGTCACCACATAGTTTTTGGGCCAAGGCCATCAACACTGCATGTCATGCATCAAACCGGCTTTTCCTCCGCACTATATTGGAAAAGACTCCATATGAGCTTCTAACTAGGAACAAGCCAAATGTCAAGTACTTTCGTGTATTTGGGTGCAAATGTTTCATCCTCAACAAAAGAGAACGGTTAGGAAAATTTCAATCCAAAACGATTGAGGGCATATTTGTTGGCTATGGATCAAACTCTCACGCCTATAGAGTCTACAACAAATCCAATGGATGTGTTGTAGAAACTTGTGACGTGGTGTTTGATGAATTTAATGGCTCCCATGGGGAGCAAGTTGATCTAAGTAATGCAGGTGAAGAAGATTCCTCTCAAGATATTTTGACCATGGGTGTTGGTGCTCTTCTTCCTATGGAACAAGAACCTCATGATGATGAAGAAGAAGATGGAAGTCTCACACAACATCAAACTACTTCAACACCCATACCTTCACAAGTTCCTATTGCCCAACCGATGCCCTTTGCCCAAGTAGAAGAAGATGATCAAGTTCCTCTTCATGATAATCTTCAAGAACAAGATCATAATCAAGGGCAAGAACAAGAAAGTCCAATCATTGATGATGATCCTCAACAAATGCAACATGAACAAGAAGATCTTCCCCCACACATTAATGATCCATATGTTGAGGACATGGATGATGGACATGAAGTTGAACCTCGTGAAACCCTTACCTCCATCATGCCTCGAGTGGCCGGTCGTGTTGATGTGGACAAAATTCTCACCGGCATATCGGAAGGTAGAGTCACTCGTAAACATTTGACAAACTTTTGTGCTCATTTCTCATTTGTGTCTAGTATTGAGCCACTCAAGGTACAAGATGCATTGACGGGCAACGATTGGCTTGTTGCTATGCAAGATGAGTTGAACAGTTTTGAACACAATCAAGTGTGGTCATTAGTTAAGAGGCCATCTACCGAGCACAACGTCATTGGAACAAAATGGATTTTCAAGAACAAACAAGATGAGAATGGTGTAATCATCCGCAACAAAGGTTAGTTGCACAAGGGTACTCACAAGTTGAAGGTTTGGACTTTGGTGAGACCTTTGCCCCCGTTGCCTGTCTTGAATCCATTCGCATCTTACTTGCTTATGCCGCTTTCAATGGCTTTACATTACATCAAATGGATGTGAAGAGTGCTTTCCTTAACGGTCCTCTACAAGAAGAAGTATATGTGTCACAACCACCTGGGTTCATTGATCCCGATCACAAAGACTATGTGTACAAACTTCATAAGGCTTTGTATGGCCTCAAACAAGCACCTCGTGTTTGGTATGATCATTTAAAGAAGTTTCTACTCGATGATGGTTTTGTAAGAGGGGTGATCGATCCCACTCTTTTTACTAAGAGGGATAAGGGTGATTTGATCTTATGCCAAATTTATGTAGATGATATTATTTTTGGTTCTCCTAACATTCATTTGTGCAAGAAGTTTGCGACTTCAATGACCAAGAATTTTGAAATGTCACTCAATGCGGATTTGAAGTTCTTCCTCGGATTTCAAATTCAACAATTTCAAGAAGGAATTTTCTTTTCTCAAGCAAAATACCTCAAGGATATCCTAGAGAAGTTTGGTATGTCTGATGCTAGTCCATGTAAGACACCAATGCCAACCAAAATAACACTCACTGAAGACACAAACAGTATCCCCTTCGACCCATCTAAATACTGCTCTATGATTGGTTCATTGCTTTATCTTTGTGCATCTAGACCAGACATCATGTTTAGTGTATGCATGTGTGCTAGATTTCAAGCTTCCCCCAGGGAAAGTCATCATAAGGCGGTTAAGCATATTCTTAGATACCTTGTTCACACCCCAAAGTTGGGTCTATGGTATCCCAAGGATGCTAAGTTTGATCTCATTGGGTACACGGATGCGGATTGGGCCGGAGACAAAGTGGATCGTAAGTCCACTTCCGGTGCATGTCAGTTTCTTGGACGCTCCTTGGTAAGTTGGTCATCGAAGAAACAAAACTGTGTTGCCCTCTCTACCGCAGAGGCTGAATACATTGCTGCCGCCAGTTGTGCAACTCAGTCATTATGGATGAGGCAAACTTTGAAGGATTACGGTATCACCTATAGACATGTGCCTCTTCTATGTGATAATGAAAGTGCCATCAACATTGCTGAGAACTCCAAGGATCATCTCCGCACCAAGCACATTGATATTAGGTATCACTTCTTGAGAGATCATGTTGAGAAGGGTGATATTCACCTTGACACTGGTACAGATTTGCAACTGGTAGATATTTTCACCAAACCATTGGATGAAGCAAGGTTTTGTCGACTTAGGCGTGAACTTGGTATCTTGGAGCTTGACAACATTATGTGAAATCTAGTACTCATCCATGCATAAAATTAATGTCTTGCCTTGATGTAGGCATATATTTAGGGGGAGACACTCAATCCATGAGTTCTCTCACCTTACATAATGCATAAATAGAACAAACACTCTCAAAGTTATCATAGTTTTCAAACTAGGGTACTTTAACATGATGGAGTCGTGACCATGTGCTCAAAGTTTATATCTTTGTGGTACTATGTTCCATATGCTCAAACATGGTTACCTCGGTCACCGCTTGTACAATGCTTATATGGACCTTTCTTTCTTAATAATGTTTGGATTATTAATGCATATTAGCATGGCCTTAGATGTCTCAGGTTGTCTCCCTTATAAATCTCATGTAAACTCCTTGGTGGAGTCTATATCAAATTACTCTTGTTGGCCCCCTCCTTCACATCTTTCCCTTGCCCTTGTCTTCTGTCCAGTGGCCGGACATCCGGATCTCTCGTCGGACATCCGGGCCCTGGGAAAAATTCCTTTCCCCTCAAAACGATCATCAACCACCTACAGTGGCCGGACATCTGGGCCCTGTTGGCACTGCTTCTTTTGTTCTCTGTTTTCTCGCCGGATATCCGGACCTTGCCCCGGATGTCCGGCCTGTCGCCCGCTGTCGCGTATATCTGGGTAGAGGTGTGGGATTTGGGGGCAGTTCCTCACTTCTTTATTTCCTCTCCTCATCTCCCCTCACACCCGCCGCCGCCAGGCCATCACTCCGGTGCTGCCCCGGCTATCTCCAGCGACCCCCGGCCCCGATCTCCTGCTCACGGACACTTCTCCTCCTGATCTACGATTCTATCCAATCCATTTCTTAGGTTGTTGTGTGAATCCCTCGTGAGGGACCGGTGTATCGTGGGATTCACCGCCGGAGTTTCTCATGGCACGAACCAAGAACTGCGGCCCCAATCGCCCCGAGCCTTCTTCCAGGGGTATGGATGCTATCTCTACTCCATTCTACTCCTATGGAGACCGCAAAAATCTTAAGTTTTCATTCTCTCATGGATATCTTAGCGTCTATGTCTCTCTTGAGTGTTGGTGTCTCTTGCTTAGGCTTACAAATCTTTCAATGAGCTCGTATAATCAATTTAAATCATGGTCATGTCTCATTTTCTTTGCTCTAACACTGGACTTTGTCTATGGTTATGCTAAAAAATGGTCATCCCATTGTTTAAATTGTCTTATCCTTGTTCATACCTGTTGCCTCCATCTCATCGGGATCTCTCATTATCCATTCCAGTTGTTCACTGGCAAGGCTCAACCGACTCCGATGAGCATGCTCGGCCTAAGAAGAAGAAGGCCACCAACACCAAGAAGAAGAAGCGGGCACCATCCACTAGTCCGTTGGACTCGGATCCTGATGATGCGGACTATGTTGGGGAGGAAGAGGAGGTCCGTGCACCCAAACACTCCGTTGGTCAGTCCAAGCCCGGCACTAGGAGGGCGCCGGTGCCTCAAGTTCGTGGTTCTGCAATGCCCGCTGTCCATGGTCGTCGCATCTCTATGGAGCTTCCAGACAGTGGAGATCGTTGTTCTCATGACTTCAAAACTGTGGGGGGCAGCTCAATATCTTACTTTTCGACGGGATGTCAATCAATATGAGATGGTGGCTGATGCGGAGGATCCTCGATTTCGGACTCGAATGCAGTAGGATCTCTATTCCAGTTTTGTCCGTGGGCGTGGACTTGCTCCTCACCCATAGTTAGATCTCAACTTCCTGCGTGAGAATCCTGACATGTTCCCTAACAATCCCGTCAAGATCATTGATGATATGACCCTTGGTCCCGCAATGACCTTCAGGTGTGATTGGAATGAAGCTGCCATTCTATAGTTCTATGCCACCCGTTTCTTTGGTCCGGACAACACTCTTACCTGGATGACTGATAACACTACTATGAGCATCACCTATGACAGGTTTGTTCAGATTCTGGGTCTATCTGGTGTTGGTCATCGCATCCACAACATGGATCCTGAGCACAAGCCCAAAGCGATTGAAGCTTGCTTGCCACTTGTCAAACCTACCTCTCAGCTCTCTAAAGCAGAACTTGAATGCCCACTCAACGAGGTATCTATCTTCTGTGCTCCTTACTACATCCTCTATCAGTGTGTGCTACGCACTCTCTATGCTAAGAAGGGAGACCACTCAAGGGCTTATAACTATTGCATTGACTTGATGGTTCTTATGCATGACAAACCCACTGATCCTCTGGACACAACCCATTTCATTTGGCATGAGATCCGTCTTTGCAGTTTCATTCAGACGCGCCAGTTTCCTCATGCTCCTTTCATTCAGGCTCTGATTGATCACACTGCTCCGTTTGAGGTGGTTAAGACTACTGTTCATTCTAGTTGGAAGCCTGCTTCTCACATGCGAGTGATGCCTGCTGCTCAGACTGCTGCTCGGTCTCAGTCTAAGAGGCCTGCTGGTGGGACTCAGCCCACCGATTCCTCTGTTCCATCTTTGTCGTCAGCTCCTCGTGGACGCCTTGCCATGTTCCTCAGCAAGGCTCAATCTGCTATCATGAAGTCAATCACTTTCAGCTGTCAGCAAAATCATGATGTTCAGAAGCGCCTCATCATCTCCAAGAATCAGCTCAAGCAGCGCCTCCGTGACCGCGGGAGCCCAGTGAGTGATGATGATCCTATTCCCGCGGCTCCGTCCACCTCTACCTTCGGTTTTCCATCTTGTGACGAGTATCCTGAGTTCTTTGATGATCATGATGACATTCGCCAGGAGTGATGGAGTGGATTTAGTTCTTCGCCCCTTTTTACTTGTTGCCGTCAAAGGGCGAGAAGTAGTATCCTAGTAGTAATCTTAGGTCATGCTATGGCTATGATATGATTGACTATTTGTGTTCACTATATGTCCACTATTATTCGAACTTGCTATGTTTGCTACCTATGGTGCTTAATCGTGTGAGTAATTGTGATATTATCTTGGAATATTACGTGGTTATGAAATGCTGTTATGTCTGAGTTATTGTGGTTTCATGTATGCATTCCATGCACACATTCAGGGGGAGCAAGCAAATAGAAACAGAGACTTATTCTTGTACTTTTGCTCTCATGTTTGTCAATTCTAAGATTCTTTATTGCACCTATGATACTACATGTATGGTTGTCATCAACAAACAAAAAGGGGGAGATTTAAAGAGCAATCATGCCCTTACATCATGTTTTGATGTTGCTGACAATCATACATGCAGGGGACTAACAATGGTTGTCAAGTAAATCTCAGGTATTAGTCCCCGGTTCATCGATGTGTGTGGATCAAGAGCTTACAAGTGGTTTTACTCAAGGATGAAGCATGAAAGTTGATTACATATTTTGTTTTCTTGAGTATAGGGTCCCGCACTATTAAGAGGGGATCGATAGGGTTAGTTAAAGGCTTGCTCTTGCCACGAACTTCCTAACCATACATGCACATGCCAAAAACCTTCATGTTCTGTCTCTTGACCGCCGGATGTCCGGCCTCCTTGCCGGATATCCGGGCCTAGACATCTAGAATACAGTAGTATACTGGGTTGCACGCCGGATGTCCAGGCCTTCCTGTTATGCCGGATGTCCGGTCCCATTCCGGATATCCGGGCATAGCTATCCAGAGAACGTTTTTATGCTGGGTTGTGCGCCGGATGTCCGGCCACCTGCCGGATGTTTGGGTCTTCCTGATATGCCGGATGTCCGGGCTTGGGCCCCGGATGTCCGGCCCCTCTGTTTTTTGGTTTTGCCTTTGTTCTGTTCCTCGCAGCTTACCATGCCGGATGTCCGGCCCCTAGCCCAGATGTCCGGCCTGCTCACTCACTTACACTGCAACGGCCATATTCTAGCTCACACTATATATAGCCCTTCTTCCCCACGGGATAGGGTTAACCATTCACTTTGAACAAACCCTAGAACACTTCTCACTCTCTCTCTCTCATTCCTACACACCAAATCAGGGATTTGAGAGCTTTGGAGAGAAGTTGTCCGATCAAGTGATAGATCCACTTCTCCTCCTTCTTTGCACCCAAGGAATTCGTGATTTGAGCAAGTCTTGAGTTTTTCCCCATCGAGCTTGTTACTCTTGGAGGTTGGAGACTCCTAGGCAGTAGGAGTCTTTCGGAGAGGAATCGACCTTTGTGATTACCCTCGGAAAAGTTTGTGAGGGTTTGGAGACCACCCCAAGGTCTACCACTAGTGGTTGAGAAATGCCTTCGTGGTGTTGTCTCAAAGGGAGAATATGGTGAGCCTTCGTGGCGTTGGTGTGCCTTCGTGGTAACATCCACCTCTCTAACGGTGACGTAGCTTCCCTCCAAGGAAGTGAACATCGGCATACATCCTCGTCTCCCGGAGTTGCGGTTATTCCTAACCCTAACTCTCTACTTGTGGTTACTTGTCTCTTAGCACTTACTTATATCATAGTGTGCTTGTTTACTTACATACTTGTGTTTCTTGTTTATCTTGCTTAACACTTAATACTACACTTACAATTTTTAGGCTCACTTTCATATTCCGCATTAGTGCCTAAAATTGCTAAGTAACAATTAAAATTTGTAATTGCACCTATTCACCCCCCCTCTAGGTCAATTGGTACCAGAGCCTCGTGCTCTATTCTTGTGGCTTAACTGCCCTAGAGCGAGATGAACCCGGATGGGACTCCCCTGGTTGTAGATCCTAAGGATAAAGGCGAGGCTTCCTCTGAAGTCAAGTCCTTTACGTCGGAGGATCTAGAACGGGCCCTTGCTAAGCAAAAAGAGGAGCATGATGCTTCTCTTGAGGCCTTCGTCCAAATGAGATTAGCCACGTTGTCCATGGTGCTTGCACCACTCTCGGGTGGTGCTGCTTCGAGGCCAACTGTGCCTACTCCATCACTTGGTCAACAACCTCCTAGCAATGAACACGCCAGTGTTCCTTGGCTTTATGCAAGACCTCAGGTTGAGAAACCAAGATATAATCCTCAAGGCAAACCTCCTTTACTTAGTGCCAGTTCCGGTTTTGCTTTGTGGAGAGTTGCTATGCAGGATCATCTTCGACATGGAAACGATGAGATGCTGGAGATCTTGGAGTATGGCTATCATGTGGTTGATCCAAAGAACCCCACACCAAGAGAAATATATGACAAGAACCTCAATGACACTGCAATCATGTGTATAAGGAGAGGTATGGATGAAAAGCAAAGGAGACCGTTCATACACATCACAAGTGCCAAGGAACTATGGGAAAGTGTTATACGATCCAAGACTGGCACTTCTACCCTCCGGAGTGCTCAATATGAAATTGCCAAGGGGCAATTGCAAAACTTTTGTATGGAGAAAGGTGAAACCCCCAATCAACTCCATGAGCGTCTCATGACTCTCACTGCCGATATTGAGTCATGTGAGTGTGACAAGACACAAGATAGATTCAACATGACTAAGAGGTTCCTTGTGGATAAGTTGCTTCATGCTCTTGCTCCATATCACCATCAAATGGTGCGGGACATAAGACAACATCATACCTTCAAGGAGATGACTACAGATGACATCGTATCCACCTTTCAACTATTTGAAGAGTCAAATGCTAATGCCACAAAACATCTTGCCATCCATGGTTCCCCATCATCAAACATCAATCTTGCATTGAATGCCAAGCATGTATGTGAAGATGAGCAAAGTGAAGAAGAAGAAGATGATGATGATGATGATGAAGATGGAGATGAGATTGAATCTGACGAGGGCCCTTCATATGAAGACATGGCTCTTTTTGTCAAGAAGTTTAGCACGGGAAAATTCAAGGGAAGACTTCAAAGGAAGAAAGTAAGAAAATGCTACAACCGTGAAGAAACCAACCACTTCTCCAACGAGTGCCCTTATGAGAAGAGAGAAGATAAACCAAGGTTTCCCAAGACCTTTCCCAAGAAGAAGTTGCCAAATCCTTTGAACTCCAAGCTCAATAAGAGAGATGGAAAAGCAATGGTTGCTCAAGAAGAATCCAATCCGGATGATGTTAGTGGTGTTGCCGGAGTTGCTCAAGACTCTCAAAACACTTTGAGGTTAGTAAACAAGAGTGGTGACGTGGTCACCTACAACTACATGAAGGATTACAAGGGCAACGCTCACAAGTGCCTAATGGCAAAGGCCGTGATAGAAGATGGAGAGGACCAAAGCTCTCCTGACAAGGTCAAGGTAACTCCATGATCAAATCCTCCTCTTTTCACTCCTTCTAGTCCTAGTGATGAGTATCTTGATGCGGAGGATAGCTATGAGGATGATGATCTAGATGATCCTATGCTTGCTAAACTTGATAAGTTCATGTGTTCCCTCAAAGGAAAGAAGCTCACTATGTTTCACATGCTTATGGAGATGGTGAGTAAGCACACCATCACCATTAAGGAACTCGAAACCCTCGTCATCGAGGAAAAGGAAAAATGTGAAATCCTTGAGCGGAAAGTCCAATATGAGGAAGCACGAAATGATGAACTATGCTTAAAAATTGGTGCAAATATTGATGTTCATACTAATGATCTTGCCTCCTTGAAAAAGGCTATTGACTCTGGCAAAGAGTTGATGAATGATAAAAGTAAGCTTGTGAAGTCTCATGCTTCTCTCTCTAAGGATTGTGAGCTCCTATCCATCTCTCTCAAGACTAAGGAAGAAGAGCTCACTGTTCTTAGAAAGAGTTTTGAAACGCTCAAACTTACTTATCTAGAACTCTATCCAAGGCTTACTCTTCTCCTATTATCAATGTTGATGCTTGTACTAAAACTCTAGTAGTGATCTAGCATCTATTCTTGAGGAAAATCGTTTTCTCATGGCTCAAATCGAGAAAGGTCTCATGACATGTGCTCAAGGGCAAAAGAATCTTGATGAGATATTGAGCCAACACAATGAGGTGTTTGCCAATGAGGGGCTCGGGTTTGACCCGAGAACAAGCAAGAAGAAGACATCCTCTCAAAAGTGCACCACCCCCTTAAAAGAAACTTTTGTACAAGAAGGGCACAAGGAGAAAGGTAAGGTTGTTTGTGGGAAGGCCACAAGGGGCATGCCCATTTTCAACAAGCCAAAAGAGTTCATGCCTCCATCCTATGTTCTTCGTAAGACTAAGGAAGGAGAAGTTTATGCAAAGTTTGTTGGTCCTCGTAATGCATTTCGGTTTTATGCTATTTGGGTCCCTAAGACCCTTGTGACTAACTTGAGAGGTCCCATTGCAAAATGGGTTGCCTCTAACCAAGTAATAATTGTGTGTAGGTTGCCTTCTCCGGTGGAGTAAAATGGGTGATTGATAGTGGATGTACAAATCATATGACCAGAGATAGCAAATTGCTCTATGATTTCATGGAAGCTATTCAACCTTTCATGAACATTATGTTTGGTGGTGGTTCAAAAGGACAGGTACTCGGGTTGGGCAAGGTGGCTATCACAAATGACATGTCTCTTGCAAATGTCATGCTTGTCCAATCCCTTAAGTACCATTTACTTTCTGTTCGCCAATTGGCATCTGTTGGTTATGATACTCTCTTTGGACTAACGGATGTGAAAGTCTTTAAGAGAGATACTCTTGAAGTGGCCTTTGTTGGAGAGTTGGATGGCAACCTTTACACGGTTGATTTCTCGAAAGAGAGCACTTTACATGCAACTTGTCTAATGGCCAAGGCCGACAAGGGGTGGCTATGGCATCGCCGGCTAGCCCATGTCGGTATGAGAAATCTTCAAGATCTCTTAAAGGGTAATCACATCCTTGGACTAACAAATGTCTCGTTTGAGAAAGATCGTGTGTGTAGTGCATGCATAGCCGGGAAGCAACATCAATCAAAGCACCCACCCAAGAATATTGTGTCAACTTCAAGGCCGTTGGAGCACCTTCATGTGGATCTCTTTGGGCCTCCCTCATGGGATAGTCTTGTTGGGAAAAAGTATGGGTTTGTCATTGTGGATGATTACTCAAGGTATACATGGGTCTTCTTCCTCAAATCCAAGGACGAGACAAAGATCACCTTTATTGATTTTGCCAAGCAAGCACAACGCAAGTTTGACAAAGAAATCCTAGCAATAAGAAGTGATAATGGTTCTGAGTTCAAGAACTACACCTTGGAAGAGTTCCTTAGTGATGAAGGGATTGAGCATCAATATTCAGCTCCATACACTCCCCAACAAAATGGTGTAGCAGAAAGGAAGAACTGCCTACTTGTGGAGATGGCAAGGTCCATGTTGGATGAATACAAGTCACCACATAGTTTTTGGGCCAAGGCCATCAACACTGCATGTCATGCATCAAACCGGCTTTTCCTCCGCACTATATTGGAAAAGACTCCATATGAGCTTCTAACTAGGAACAAGCCAAATGTCAAGTACTTTCGTGTATTTGGGTGCAAATGTTTCATCCTCAACAAAAGAGAACGGTTAGGAAAATTTCAATCCAAAACGATTGAGGGCATATTTGTTGGCTATGGATCAAACTCTCACGCCTATAGAGTCTACAACAAATCCAATGGATGTGTTGTAGAAACTTGTGACGTGGTGTTTGATGAATTTAATGGCTCCCATGGGGAGCAAGTTGATCTAAGTAATGCAGGTGAAGAAGATTCCTCTCAAGATATTTTGACCATGGGTGTTGGTGCTCTTCTTCCTATGGAACAAGAACCTCATGATGATGAAGAAGAAGATGGAAGTCTCACACAACATCAAACTACTTCAACACCCATACCTTCACAAGTTCCTATTGCCCAACCGATGCCCTTTGCCCAAGTAGAAGAAGATGATCAAGTTCCTCTTCATGATAATCTTCAAGAACAAGATCATAATCAAGGGCAAGAACAAGAAAGTCCAATCATTGATGATGATCCTCAACAAATGCAATATGAACAAGAAGATCTTCCCCCACACATTAATGATCCATATGTTGAGGACATGGATGATGGACATGAAGTTGAACCTCGTGAAACCCTTACCTCCATCATGCCTCGAGTGGCCGGTCGTGTTGATGTGGACAAAATTCTCACCGGCATATCGGAAGGTAGAGTCACTCGTAAACATTTGACAAACTTTTGTGCTCATTTCTCATTTGTGTCTAGTATTGAGCCACTGAAGGTACAAGATGCATTGACGGGCAACGATTGGCTTGTTGCTATGCAAGATGAGTTGAACAGTTTTGAACACAATCAAGTGTGGTCATTAGTTAAGAGGCCATCTACCGAGCACAACGTCATTGGAACAAAATGGATTTTCAAGAACAAACAAGATGAGAATGGTGTAATCATCCGCAACAAAGGTTAGATGCACAAGGGTACTCACAAGTTGAAGGTTTGGACTTTGGTGAGACCTTTTCCCCCGTTGCCTGTCTTGAATCCATTCGCATCTTACTTGCTTATGCCGCTTTCAATGGCTTTACATTACATCAAATGGATGTGAAGAGTGCTTTCCTTAATGGTCCTCTACAAGAAGAAGTATATGTGTCACAACCACCTGGGTTCATTGATCCCGATCACAAAGACTATGTGTACAAACTTCATAAGGCTTTGTATGGCCTCAAACAAGCACCTCGTGTTTGGTATGATCATTTAAAGAAGTTTCTACTCGATGATGGTTTTGTAAGAGGGGTGATCGATCCCACTCTTTTTACTAAGAGGGATAAGGGTGATTTGATCTTATGCCAAATTTATGTAGATGATATTATTTTTGGTTCTCCTAACATTCATTTGTGCAAGAAGTTTGCGACTTCAATGACCAAGAATTTTGAAATGTCACTCAATGCGGATTTGAAGTTCTTCCTCGGATTTCAAATTCAACAATTTCAAGAAGGAATTTTCTTTTCTCAAGCAAAATACCTCAAGGATATCCTAGAGAAGTTTGGTATGTCTGATGCTAGTCCATGTAAGACACCAATGCCAACCAAAATAACACTCACTGAAGACACAAACAGTATCCCCTTCGACCCATCTAAATACTGCTCTATGATTGGTTCATTGCTTTATCTTTGTGCATCTAGACCAGACATCATGTTTAGTGTATGCATGTGTGCTAGATTTCAAGCTTCCCCCAGGGAAAGTCATCATAAGGCGGTTAAGCATATTCTTAGATACCTTGTTCACACCCCAAAGTTGGGTCTATGGTATCCCAAGGATGCTAAGTTTGATCTCATTGGGTACAAGGATGCGGATTGGGCCGGAGACAAAGTGGATCGTAAGTCCACTTCCGGTGCATGTCAGTTTCTTGGACGCTCCTTGGTAAGTTGGTCATCGAAGAAACAAAACTGTGTTGCCCTCTCTACCGCAGAGGCTGAATACATTGCTGCCACCAGTTGTGCAACTCAGTCATTATGGATGAGGCAAACTTTGAAGGATTACGGTATCACCTATAGACATGTGCCTCTTCTATGTGATAATGAAAGTGCCATCAACATTGCTGAGAACTCCAAGGATCATCTCCGCACCAAGCACATTGATATTAGGTATCACTTCTTGAGAGATCATGTTGAGAAGGGTGATATTCACCTTGACACTGGTACAGATTTGCAACTGGTAGATATTTTCACCAAACCATTGGATGAAGCAAGGTTTTGTCGACTTAGGCGTGAACTTGGTATCTTGGAGCTTGACAACATTATGTGAAACCTAGTACTCATCCATGCATAAAATTAATGTCTTGCCTTGATGTAGGAATATATTTAGGGGGAGACACTCAATCCATGAGTTCTCTCACCTTACATAATGCATAAATAGAACAAACACTCTCAAAGTTATCATAGTTTTCAAACTAGGGTACTTTAACATGATGGAGTCGTGACCATGTGCTCAAAGTTTATATCTTTGTGGTACTATGTTCCATATGCTCAAACATGGTGACCTCGGTCACCGCTTGTACAATGCTTATATGGACCTTTCTTTCTTAATAATGTTTGGATTATTAATGCATATTAGCATGGCCTTAGATGTCTCAGGTTGTCTCCCTTATAAATCTCATGTAAACTCCTTGGTGGAGTCTATATCAAATTACTCTTGTTGGCCCCCTCCTTCACATCTTTCCCTTGCCCTTGTCTTCTGTCCAGTGGCCGGACATCCGGATCTCTCGTCGGACATCCGGGCCCTGGGAAAAATTCCTTTCCCCTCAAAACGATCATCAACCACCTACAGTGGCCGGACATCTGGGCCCTGTTGGCACTGCTTCTTTTGTTCTCTGTTTTCTCGCCGGATATCCGGACCTTGCCCCGGATGTCCGGCCCGTCACCCGCTGTCGCGTATATCTGGGTAGAGGTGTGGGATTTGGGGCAGTTCCTCACTTCTTTATTTCCTCTCCTCATCTCCCCTCACACCCGCCGCCGCCAGGCCATCACTCCGGTGCTGCCCCGGCTATCTCCAGCGACCCCCGGCCCCGATCTCCTGCTCACGGACACTTCTCCTCCTGATCTACGATTCTATCCAATCCATTTCTTAGGTTGTTGTGTGAATCCCTCGGGAGGGGACCGGTGTATCGTGGGATTCACCGCCGGAGTTTCTCATGGCACGAACCAAGAACTGCGGCCCCAATCGCCCCGAGCCTTCTTCCAGGGGTATGGATGCTATCTCTACTCCATTCTACTCCTATGGAGACCGCAAAAATCTTAAGTTTTCATTCTCTCATGGATATCTTGGCGTCTATGTCTCTCTTGAGTGTTGGTGTCTCTTGCTTAGGCTTACAAATCTGTCAATGAGCTCGTATAATCAATTTAAATCATGGTCATGTCTCATTTTCTTTGCTCTAACACTGGACTTTGTCTATGGTTATGCTAAAAAATGGTCATCCCATCGTTTAAATTGTCTTATCCTTGTTCATACCTGTTGCCTCCATCTCATCGGGATCTCTCATTATCCATTCCAGTTGTTCACTGGCAAGGCTCAACCGACTCCGATGAGCATGCTCGGCCTAAGAAGAAGAAGGCCACCAACACCAAGAAGAAGAAGCGGGCACCATCCACTAGTCCGTTGGACTCGGATCCTGATGATGCGGACTATGTTGGGGAGGAAGAGGAGGTCCGTGCACCCAAACACTCCGTTGGTCAGTCCAAGCCCGGCACTAGGAGGGCGCCGGTGCCTCAAGTTCGTGGTTCTGCAATGCCCGCTGTCCATGGTCGTCGCATCTCTATGGAGCTTCCGGACAGTGGAGATCGTTGTTCTCATGACTTCAAAACTGTGGGGGGCAGCTCAATATCTTACTTTTCGACGGGATGTCAATCAATATGAGATGGTGGCTGATGCGGAGGATCCTCGATTTCGGACTCGAATGCAGCAGGATCTCTATTCCAGTTTTGTCCGTGGGCGTGGACTTGCTCCTCACCCATAGTTAGATCTCAACTTCCTGCGTGAGAATCCTGACATGTTCCCTAACAATCCCATCAAGATCATTGATGATATGACCCTTGGTCCTGCAATGACCTTCAGGTGTGATTGGAATGAAGCTGCCATTCTATAGTTCTATGCCACCCGTTTCTTTGGTCCGGACAACACTCTCACCTGGATGACTGATAACACTACTATGAGCATCACCTATGACAGGTTTGTTCAGATTCTGGGTCTATCTGGTGTTGGCCATCGCATCCACAACATGGATCCTGAGCACAAGCCCAAAGCGATTGAAGCTTGCTTGCCACTTGTCAAACCTACCTCTCAGCTCTCTAAAGCAGAACTTGAATGCCCACTCAACGAGGTATCTATCTTCTGTGCTCCTTACTACATCCTCTATCAGTGTGTGCTCCGCACTCTCTATGCTAAGAAGGGAGACCACTCAAGGGCTTATAACTATTGCATTGACTTGATGGTTCTTATGCATGACAAACCCACTGATCCTCTGGACACATCCCATTTCATTTGGCATGAGATCCGTCTTTGCAGTTTCATTCAGACGCGCCAGTTTCCTCATGCTCCTTTCATTCAGGCTCTGATTGATCACACTGCTCCATTTG
The DNA here is from genome assembly GCA_963921465.1 of Triticum timopheevii. Taxonomy (NCBI): domain Eukaryota; kingdom Viridiplantae; phylum Streptophyta; class Magnoliopsida; order Poales; family Poaceae; genus Triticum; species Triticum timopheevii. The sequence goes on from OY997274.1 coordinate 486,724,339, forward strand.
AGGTGGTTAAGACTACTGTTCATTCTAGTTGGAAGCCTGCTTCTCACATGCGAGTGATGCCTGCTGCTCAGACTGCTGCTCGGTCTCAGTCTAAGAGGCCTGCTGGTGGGACTCAGCCCACCGATTCCTCTGTTCCATCTTTGTCGTCAGCTCCTCGTGGACGCCTTGCCATGTTCCTCAGCAAGGCTCAATCTGCTATCATGAAGTCAATCACTTTCAGCTGTCAGCAAAATCATGATGTTCAGAAGCGCCTCATCATCTCCAAGAATCAGCTCAAGCAGCGCCTCCGTGACCGCGGGAGCCCAGTGAGTGATGATGATCCTATTCCCGCGGCTCCGTCCACCTCTACCTTCGGTTTTCCATCTTGTGACGAGTATCCTGAGTTCTTTGATGATCATGATGACATTCGCCAGGAGTGATGGAGTGGATTTAGTTCTTCGCCCCTTTTTACTTGTTGCCGTCAAAGGGCGAGAAGTAGTATCCTAGTAGTAATCTTAGGTCATGCTATGGCTATGATATGATTGACTATTTGTGTTCACTATATGTCCACTATTATTCGAACTTGCTATGTTTGCTACCTATGGTGCTTAATCGTGTGAGTAATTGTGATATTATCTTGGAATATTACGTGGTTATGAAATGCTGTTATGTCTGAGTTATTGTGGTTTCATGTATGCATTCCATGCACACATTCAGGGGGAGCAAGCAAATAGAAACAGAGACTTATTCTTGTACTTTTGCTCTCATGTTTGTCAATTCTAAGATTCTTTATTGCACCTATGATACTACATGTATGGTTGTCATCAACAAACAAAAAGGGGGAGATTTAAAGAGCAATCATGCCCTTACATCATGTTTTGATGTTGCTGACAATCATACATGCAGGGGACTAACAATGGTTGTCAAGTAAATCTCAGGTATTAGTCCCCGGTTCATCGATGTGTGTGGATCAAGAGCTTACAAGTGGTTTTACTCAAGGATGAAGCATGAAAGTTGATTACATATTTTGTTTTCTTGAGTATAGGGTCCCGCACTATTAAGAGGGGATCGATAGGGTTAGTTAAAGGCTTGCTCTTGCCACGAACTTCCTAACCATACATGCACATGCCAAAAACCTTCATGTTCTGTCTCTTGACCGCCGGATGTCCGGCCTCCTTGCCGGATATCCGGGCCTAGACATCTAGAATACAGTAGTATACTGGGTTGCACGCCGGATGTCCAGGCCTTCCTGTTATGCCGGATGTCCGGTCCCATTCCGGATATCCGGGCATAGCTATCCAGAGAACGTTTTTATGCTGGGTTGTGCGCCGGATGTCCGGCCACCTGCCGGATGTTTGGGTCTTCCTGATATGCCGGATGTCCGGGCTTGGGCCCCGGATGTCCGGCCCCTCTGTTTTTTGGTTTTGCCTTTGTTCTGTTCCTCGCAGCTTACCATGCCGGATGTCCGGCCCCTAGCCCAGATGTCCGGCCTGCTCACTCACTTACACTGCAACGGCCATATTCTAGCTCACACTATATATAGCCCTTCTTCCCCACGGGATAGGGTTAACCATTCACTTTGAACAAACCCTAGAACACTTCTCACTCTCTCTCTCTCATTCCTACACACCAAATCAGGGATTTGAGAGCTTTGGAGAGAAGTTGTCCGATCAAGTGATAGATCCACTTCTCCTCCTTCTTTGCACCCAAGGAATTCGTGATTTGATCAAGTCTTGAGTTTTTCCCCATCGAGCTTGTTACTCTTGGAGGTTGGAGACTCCTAGGCAGTAGGAGTCTTTCGGAGAGGAATCGACCTTTGTGATTACCCTCGGAAAAGTTTGTGAGGGTTTGGAGACCACCCCAAGGTCTACCACTAGTGGTTGAGAAATGCCTTCGTGGTGTTGTCTCAAAGGGAGAATATGGTGAGCCTTCGTGGCGTTGGTGTGCCTTCGTGGTAACATCCACCTCTCTAACGGTGACGTAGCTTCCCTCCAAGGAAGTGAACATCGGCATACATCCTCGTCTCCCGGAGTTGCGGTTATTCCTAACCCTAACTCTCTACTTGTGGTTACTTGTCTCTTAGCACTTACTTATATCATAGTGTGCTTGTTTACTTACATACTTGTGTTTCTTGTTTATCTTGCTTAACACTTAATACTACACTTACAATTTTTAGGCTCACTTTCATATTCCGCATTAGTGCCTAAAATTGCTAAGTAACAATTAAAATTTGTAATTGTACCTATTCACCCCCCTCTAGGTCCATCTCGATCCTTTCACCAAGGACATTATATTCCCATGAATAGATTCATGTTGTCCTATGTAATGTTAAACAAGGTCATTTGTATTATAGAATGCCTGTTATTTGCAAGTTTTACCTCCTGTGCGGCTGTTTTGTATATTAATCCTGAGAGTTGGCCAGTCGTCGGCTTCTGCCCCCACGTAAGAAGTACGGGGGTGTTCGGGATAAACCTGAACACTCTTTACCCTAGTTTTGGGTCCTTGAAGGAGGTGTTCGGCGCACGAACCAGGCAATCAGACTATAAGGCTTTATCACCCTCAATTAGCCATAGGAGTTTGACAAAAGAAAGGTAGGCGCAGCCTCTAGTATTCGGAAGACCGCACTAGGGGCTCTATAGGCACCTGATCGAAAAAAACCGATCCATCGGACGCTGCATTAGTTATCGCATAATGCGGAAGAAATCCTTAAAGATTTTGTAACCTCTCGAACAGCTGACCGGCTCTTGCCGCATCTTGACAGTCAGTTTTCGGCTTCCTCTACTGAGGCGCTCATCCGGAAGAACCGGGACACAATCGCAGTAGTTCTCCCTTTACTACCCTAGCCGATATAGCGGAACACAGGGTAGCAAGCACAGGAGCCGGGCAACCCAACTATTGACCCAAGACATGATTCAGAGCCGATGCATATAATGCTATAAGTTCGGGGTGCCGAACGACCGTGAAGGTGTTCGGACTTTATTGCCGTATTATTGGTACTACGAGGCCCCTGGCATATTAAGGCACACCGTAGTGTACGGGTGCCATTTGACAAAGAACGTCAATAAGAAACAACAGCAAATAAGCATTATATAAAGCCACATGTTGTAATTGAATGATACGTCGATGCGTATGACTAATGTGATAAAAAGAAATATGACTTCGAAACCTGTTGAGACCAGGCGGGGGAGGCTGTGTGCGGGTCCGGGTTGTAATCGGATGGTCATCGAGGGGAATATCTAAGGATTCCCTTACGCACTCAAGCTGTTTCCCTCCTTTTTATATTCGTCCCCTCATGGGTCTGGTGGCCATGTCATGGCCTACACAAAGTGGACCCGCAAATAAAATGCAAAAAACGTTGGTGTGCCACGGAGCGGTTAAGCCGCATTGTGTGACCTGTCCGAGCTTTGCCTCCGTCTACTGATGGAGTGTGTAATTGAGCTCCTGACGAGCCGAGCTATCCTGCCGCGAAGTAGTTCGGACTCCTTTGACGGTGTCCGGAAGCTTGGTCGTCGACTCAAGGTTCGGTTGGAAGGTGCCACTCTTTGCTTCTACTATTAAGGTGGCGGTGTACTCTTCGGCATGGAGGGAGCGTTCGGCCTTGCCATTAAATGTTATGACGCTGCACGGACCGGGCATCTTGAGCTTAAGGTAGGCATAATGTGGTACCGTGTTGAATCAAGCAAACGCGGTTCGTCCGAGCAATGCATGATAGCTACTGCGAAAAGGGACGATGTCAAAGATTAACTCTTCGGTACGGTAATTATCCGGTGGTCCAAAGACTACCTCCAGAGTGATGGAGCCTATACAACAGGCCTCCACACCTGGTATAACACCTTTAAAGGTGGTTTTAGTGGGTTTGATCATTGAGGGATCGATGCCCATTTTGCGCACTGTATCCTGACAGAGCAGGTTCAGGCTGCTGCCACCGTCCATAAGGACTCGTGTGAGGTAGAATCCGTGAATTATTGGGTCAAGGACTAGTGCGGCTGAATTGTCCTGACTGGTATTGACCGGGTGATCCGTACGGTCAAAGGTGATCGGGTCGGACGACCATAGGTTATATTTTGGGGTGACTGGCTCCGTTGCGTCGACATCCCTAAGAGTGCACATCCGCTCCCGCTTGGGAATATGGGTGGCGTTTGTCATGTTCACCATTTTGATTTGCGGGGGAAATTTCTTTTGCCCTCCTGTGTTTGGTGGTTGGGGCTCTGATACGTCTCCAACGTATCTATAATTTTTGATTGTTTCATGCTATTATATTACCCCTTTTGGATGTTTATGGGCTTTCTTTTACACATTTATATCATTTTTCGGACTAACATACTAACCAGAGGCCCAGCCCGTATTGCTGTTTTTTTTGCCTATTTTAGTATTTTTCGAAGAAAAGGAATATCAAACGGAGTCCAAACGGAATGAAACCTTCGGGAGCGTGATTTTTGGAACGAACGTGATCCAGAGGACTTGGAGTGCAAGCCAAGAAGCAGCCGAGGCGGCCAGGAGATAGGAGGGCGCGCCCACCCCCTCTGGGTGCGCCCCCCTATCTTGTGGTCCCCTCGGGCGGCCACCGACGTACTTCTTCTTCCTATATATACCCACGTACCCCGAAAACATCTAGGGAGCCAACGAAAAGCAATTTCCACCACCGTAACCTTCTGTATCCGCGAGATCCCATCTTGGAGCCTTCACCGGTGCTCCGCTGGAGGGGGAATCGACCACGGAGGGCTTCTACATCAACACCATAGCCCCTCCGATGAGTTGTGAGTAGTTTACCACAGACCTTCGGTTCCATAGTTATTAGCTAGATGGCTTCTTCTCTCTTTTTGGATCTCAATACAATGTTCTCCCCCTCTCTTGTGGAGATCTATTCGATGTAACTCTTTTTGCAGTGTGTTTGTCGAGATCCGACGAATTGTGGATTTATGATCAAGTTTATCTATGAGAAATATTTGAATCTTATCTGAATTCTTTTATGTATGATTGAGTTATCTTTGCAAGTATCTTCGAATTATCGGTTTGGTTTGGCTTACTAGATTGATCTTTCTTGCCATGGGAGAAGTACTTAGCTTTTGGTTCAATCTTGCGGTATCCTTACCCAGTGACAGCAGGGGTTGCAATGCACGTATTGTATTGTTGCCATCGAGGATAAAAAGATGGGGTTTATATCATATTGCTTGAGTTTATCCCTCCACATCATGTCATCTTTCTTAATGCGTTACTCTGTTCTTATGAACTTAATACTCTAGATGCATGCTGGATAGCGGTCGATGTGTGGAGTAATAGTAGTAGATGCAGGCAGGAGTCGATCTACTTGTGACGGACGTGATGCCTATATACATGATCATGCCTGGATAATCTCATAATTATTCGCTTTTCTATCAATTGCTCGACAATAATTTGTTCACCCACCGTAATACTTATGCTATCTTGAGAGAAGCCACTAGTGAAACCTATGGCTCCCGGGTCTATCTTTTATCATATAAGCTTTCAATCTACTTTTATTTGCATCTTTACTTTTTGCATCTATATTATAGAATACCAAAAATATATTTATCTTATCATACTATCTCTATCAGATCTCACTTTCGCAAGTGGCCGTGAAGGGATTGACAACCCCTTTATTGCGTTGGTTGCGAGTTGTTTGTTTGTTTGTGTAGGTGCGTGAGACTTTTGAGGAGCCTCCTACTGGATTGATACCTTGGTTCTCAAAAACTAAGGGAAATACTTATGCTAGTATTGCTGCATCACCCTTTCCTCTTCAAGGAAAACCAATGCAAGCTCAAGACGTAGCAGGATCCTCGTCGTCGTCATTGCTTTGCGACCCCTTCTCCTTGTTTTCGGCACCTGACCTGCCGGCTTGTTTGAAGACCCTGCATTCTCTGTTGTTGTGATTGGCTGGTGTTCCTTGGGTGCCATGAATTTGGCATGGACGGTCGAGTATACGGTCCAAACTGGCATGCCCGGACTGTTTCTTTTGAATGGCTTTTTCCGTTGACCAGACTTGGAGCCACTGAATCCGGCATTGACTGCCATGTCTTTGGCGTTATCGCCATTATTGCGACGCTTGTGTCTGTTGCGCTGGGGCTTGCCGTTGCTATCTCTGGCATCTAAGGTGCCAGGATTTCTTGATGTGCTATTGCTACGAGCTAACCAGCTATCCTCGCCCGAACAAAAGCGGGACATGAGTGTCGTGAGGGCCGCCATGGACTTCGGCTTCTCTTGGCCGAGGTGTCGGGCAAGCCACTCGTCACAGATGTTATGATTAAAGGCCGCTAGGGCTTCGGCGTATGAACAGTCGACAATTTGGTTCTTTTTAGTTAGGAACCGAGTCCAGAATTTCCTGGCTGACTCTCCGGGCTGTTGGGTTATGTGACTCAAGCCATCAGCGTCCGGAGGTCGCACATAAGTGCCCTGGAAGTTATCCAGGAATGTTTCTTCCAGGTTCTCCCAACTTCCAATGGAGTTTGCCGGCGAAATATTTAGCCAATGTCGAGCCAGTCCCTTGAGTTTTAGTGGGAGGTACTTGATGGCATGTAGATCATCGCCGCGGGCCATATGAATGTGGAGAAGGAAATCTTCGATCCATACCACGGGGTCTGTTGTTCCATCGTATGGTTTGATGTTCACGGGCTTGAACCCTTCTGGGAATTCATGCTCCATTACTTCGTCAGTGAAGCATAGGGGGCGTGCGGCGCCTCTATGCCGGGCTACATCAGGACGCAGTTCAAATGAGTCTGGTCTGTTGTATTCGGCCCGACCGGATTTGTATTTAGTATATCCAGTGTGGTGGTCATCATCACGCGTTGGGACGCGCCCCCGTGATCCGTTGATCGATCTTGATTGTCCTGCTTTGTTTTCCAATTCGTCTCGCAGGTCATGCGTGTAGCCCCGGGACTTCGTGTTTTTATTTGTTTGGCGATGGGGTGCGGGATGGTGTTCGGGCTGATACGCCGCTTTGTCTCGGCCACGAGGTGGCTGGTCAGCCGCATCCCGCGCTGGTAGTGTGGGCCCTAGTGCCTCCTCCTCGAATTGAGGTAACAACCTGCGCTTCAGGTAACTTTTGGTTGGACGCTCAAGTCCATATTCCTCGGCTGCCAGGACCTCAGTCCATCTATTAGTTAGTAGATCTTGATTAGCTTGAAGCTCCTGCTGTTTTTTCTTCAGGCTTTTTGCAGTGTCTATAAGCCGGCGCTTGAAGCGCTCCTGCTCGACGGGATCCTCAGGCACGATAAATTCTTTGTCGCCGAGGCTCATCTCATCTTCGGAGAGAGGCATGTAATTGTCATCCTCCGAGTCTCCATCAATTGCCTGTTCGTCAGGGCTAGCTTGCCCGTCCTCCCGTACGGCTTGCTCGAGGCTTGGCTGGGCGGCATTGTTTTCATCTTCGGCATCATCCGGAGTGCTATTGTCTCTTGTGCCAGTATCACTATTTTTTCTATGGCGGGGCTTGGAGCGGCGCCGCTGACGCCAGCGGGGGATTATCCTCCGTTGCCTCATTGCCATTGCTTTCTTTGGGTGTGTCCACCATGTATATATCATATGATGAGGTGGCAGTCCAGCGCCCTGTGGGCGGTGTTCCTGTTCTTCTCCGGCATCGTCGTCCATACCGTCGATGTCTTCGGAGTCGAAATCAAGCATGTCGGTTAAGTCGTCGACAGTGGCTATTAAGTGGGTGGTGGGTGGGTAACGAATTTCTTCGTCGTCCGCCTCCCACTCAAGCCAGACATAGTTCGGCCAAGAGTCTTCTGACAGGAAGAGAGATTTTAAGGAGTTTAACACGTCGCCCTAGGGTGAGTGCTGAAAGATATCCGCGGAGCTAAACTCCATGATCGATGCCCAGTCAGGTTCGAGGGGCACGGATGCACGCGGTTCGGAGCCTATGGCCGAAGACGAGTCCGAGGGTCCGATGATACAGACCTCATAGGAGGCGAAGTATGTGTTCGGCTCTATAGCCGCTGAGTGTACGGCCTCCATGGCGGGGTTCATCCACCCGTCCTCGGGTGGCACGATCTGCTCCAGATTTAAAGCCAGGGCAGCTGCAGGTGCGATCTCCTGAATACTGTTTGATGGCAGATCTAGGTCATGCTCATCGCGACCGTAGGGTGCACCTGATTCGGGCTCGAATCCATCGAAGATCAAGTCTCAGCGGACATCGGCAGTGTAATTCAGGCTTCCGAAGCTGACCTGATGGCGATGGGCATAGCTATTGATCTGCTCCTGATGGCCAAGCGAATTGGCCCGCAGTACAAAGCCGTCGAATATGAAGATCTATCTGGGAAGGAAAACCTCGCCGTAGACCGCATCGCTGTAGATGATTGAAGGAGCCATTAAGCCTTACAATGACGACACAGTGGTACTCTCAATGAAAGCACCAATGTCGGTGTGAAAACCGGCGGATCTCGGGTAGGGGGTCCCGAACTATGCGTCTAAGGCTAATGGTCACAGGAGGCGGGGGACACAATGTTTACCCAGGTTCGGGCCCTCTTTATGGAGGTAATACCCTACTTCCTGCTTGATTGATCTTGATGATATGAGTATTACAAGAGTTGATCTACCACGAGATCATAGAGGCTAAACCCTAGAAGCTAGCCTATGATTATGATCATTGTTGTCCTACGGACTAAACCCTCCGGTTTATATAGACATCGGAGGGGGCTAGGGTTACATAGAGTTGGTTACAGAGAAGGAAATCTACATATCCGAATTGCCAAGCTTGCCTTCCATGCAAAGGAGAGTCCAACCCGGACACGGGACGAAGTCTTCAATCATGTATCTTCATAGTCCAACAGTCCGGTTGTCCGAGGACCCCCTAATCCTGGACTCCCTCATCTGGGGTCTCTCTCTCCCGAGCATTCCTCCCCCTATAGAAATGATTAAGCTTTGATGTGATCTCTCTCTCCCCCTTTGTCATCAATTTCCAAAAAGGGTTCTTCCGGATTGTTGTTAGATGGGTTTGGTCCTTGAGTCACAGAGCAGAGCAACATGCCAAATGTAATGCTGGTAGAGGACAAGAATCACTGAGTAGAGCTGGATCAAAAAGAATGCAGGAATAAGTGGCAAGCTGTCTTTCCTGTAGTGAAATCGGCGGCACTGAGTTGTGTGCTTGGGTTGCACCGAATGGTTACAGTTGGACCGAAGGCAATAGACCGGTGTGACCGAGTTCATAGCAGAGAATTGTAAGTGCATCTAGTGCCCCTTAGTGATTTTGGTGTATTGAAGACTTATAGGTTAAGGGACTGATGCGTTTGTGAGTGTACACAGGTCTATAAGTCTATGAGGAGTTTGATATTTACAGAGAAAGTCGACCCCTAAAAATTAAGTTCTTCGACTGAAGACTTTGATATTCTGAAGACTTTCTGAAGACTTTGAAAGTGAAGAAATTGGTGTGACCTTGAAGACTTGGTATTCATTTGAGGAACATGAAGCGTGAATACTTTTGTTTTCGTAGTTTCATTTTCTCTTTCTTGAGTCATAGGAAACACCGTACTGTTAAAGGGGGTCGAGGAAATACTAAGGAAAAATTTCCATGTGATGCTCAACTCAAAATCCTACACCTACCAATCCCTTCGAGTGAAGCCATTGGAAATCTCATACAGTTCAGTCAATTTCTTCAGTGATAGAGACGCAGTTCTTCTGGTCACTGAGGACTTTGCTCTGACTGAGGAGTTAGGAATTCGCCAGTGCGAATTGCCTACACAGTGAGGAACATGATAGCCCTGAGGAATTTGAGAGTCAAATTTCCGACCGTTGTTGTGCTGCGCGTCGGCTGTCCCAAAATATCTTATCCACCTAACGGTCATATCATTGAAGGGCATTTATGTCTTATCATGTCGGGCTGCTCCCTAGGCTATAAATAGCCGCCCCCTACAACCACTAGCTGGTTGGCTGCTCCGAGAGAACTTGACACTTGTCATTTGAGAGCAACCCATCCTCCGAGGACTTTGAGCGAAAATCATCAAGTGAGGAAAATCCAAAACCAAACCCCCACAAACCCAAAGTGATTGAGCATCACTGAAGAAATTGATCCTACATGGATCCGACGCTTGTTACCTTTGAAGACTGTGCTTCTTCCAGACGCTTAGGCGTCATGGTCTAGAGCATCCAAGAGGAATTGTGGATCGCCGAGTGACCAAGTCTGTGAAGGTTTGGAAGTCACCTGAAGACTTACCACGAGTGATTGGACGAGGTCTGCGTGGCCTTAGTTCAAGGAGAATATGGTGAGGACTGCGTGTCCTGAGCTGCGTGCTCAGTGACTGGGTGTCCGGGACTGCGTGTCCTCGAGTTTAAATACTCAGCCGCTCCAACCAGACGTACAACTGAGACAGCAGTTGGAACTGGTTTACCAAATCATTGTCTTCACCAACTAACTGGTTCTATTTCCTCAACCCTTTCATTTCCTCATTAATATGTTGAGTGTTTGTTCATATCTGTGTTTGAAGACTTTGACTGAAGACTTTCTCAATTTCCTCTGTTCAATTTCTTCAGTCTGTTTGTCTTCATCTTGTGTTATCCTGTGATTACGCTTTCTGTACTCTGTGCTAGTCTTCATTTCATCATGATGACCATGCTTGTATTCTGTTATGCTTACTTCTGAGTACTTATTCCGCTGCAAGTAGTTCTTTGCTAAGGAATTTCCTCACCAGCAAATTCCTCAGTGAAGAATTCTTAAAAATCGCCTGTTCACCCCCCTCTAGTCGATATAACGCACTTTCAATTGGTATCAAAGCAATGTACTCCCTTGTTCTGTGTGATTTTGGTTTAACCGCCTGGAGTTTTAGTTATGTCGACTGCAGGTATGATCAAGGTCTCGGCTGGGTGTCCTACCTTTGATGGGACGGACTACCCCTACTGGAAGAACAAGATGCGAACGCATCTTGAGGCAATTGACCACGATCTCTGGTATGTTGTGGAAAATGGTGTTCCCTCTGTCTCACCCTCACTGAACGCTACCGATGTGAAGAGATTCAAACAACTCGATTCTCAAGCGAAGAATATCATATGTGGCCATCTTAGTAAGGGACAGTATGGAAGAGTGAGTGCTTTGGAAACTGCTAAGCTTATCTGGGATAGGCTGTCCAAAGTGAATGAAGGAGTCTCAACTCAGCGTGACTCTCGAGTTGATGTTCTTCGGAATCTCTTCAACCGCTTCAAAAGACTCGACAATGAAAATGTCCAACAAACCTTTGATCGCCTCACTGACATCTCAAATGAGCTTCAAGCCCTCGGTGCCACTGACATCACTGATCATGAGGTGGTGAAGAAACTGTTGAGATCGCTTGATTCCTCATTTGATACTCTGGGACTGATGATACAAGAACGTGCTGACTACAAGTCTCTTGATCCTGCCGATATCCTCGAAAGGCTAAATACTCACGAGTTCCAGCTTGCTGAAAAGAGAGATCTCTATGGTTCAAACTATGGCAAACCATGTGCCCTGAAGGCCAAGGTTGTGTCTGACTCTGAATGTGAGGATTCTGGTAGTAGCCTTGGTGATCCTGAATAATTGAGCCAGGAGCTAGCACTGCTCGTGAAGAAATTCCAGAAGTTCTCAAGACGTGGTCACTTTGGAAAATCCTCAAGAAGCAGTGATTCCTCATCCAGTGACTATAAGAGAAGGCTGTGCCACAAATGCAAGAAACCTGGTCACTATATTCAAGATTGTCCTCGGTGGGAAAAGGAAATGAAGAAGAAGAAATACAAGGATTACAGTTCTGATGATGCGAAGAAGAAGAAGAAGAAATCGTCAAAATCCTCGAAGTCCTCATCTCACAAGAAGAGCAGCTCCAAGAAGGCTCGGGCATTCATTGGAAAGGAAATGGACTCTGAAGCTGAATCTAAGGAAAATGATGAAGAGGAGGCGTCTGAAGAATCTGAATATGGTGTGGCGAGTCTGGCCTTCGCTACTGCTTTCGTCAGCAAGTCCATCTTCAACACTGAAGAAACTGACCCCACCGACAAGCCTGATGAAGATAATGATGGCTACGCTCCCACCTATTGCTTCATGGCGAAAGGTGCAAAGGTACTCAAATACAACTCCTCTGAATCTAGTGAAAATGAATCTGATGAGGATCTCAAGCCCAGCTACTCTAAACTTGCTAAGATTGCTGTAAAACAACAACGAGCTTTTGAAAAGGTCCAAAACATGCTAGACAAAAGTGATGATATGTTGGGTGAATAAATGGATCGCACTAAAGCCCTGACTGAATATCTTCAGAGACTTCAGTCTAGGTTTGATAACCTTCAAAGTCATCATAACACTCTCTTATCTGATCATGAGAAACTTTCTTATGAATTTCTTCAAGAAAAGCAAGATCATGAGAAGCTTTCCTCTGAATCTCTTCAAAGAAAGAAAGATCTTGAAAAGCTAAGAGTGTGTTATGAAGATCTTCAGAAGGAGTGCGATTCATTACTAGCTCAACAAATCAGTGCTTCTCAGGAAGAATTTGTTCCTCCATGCTTAAAGTGCATTGAACGTGAATCTGCTAATTTCTCACCTGAATGTTCAAATGCTTCAACTGTTACAAATTCTTCACTTGCCTCTGCTATCACTAATTCCTCATTTGAGGACATTGCTAGTATCACTGACAATGCAGGGCTGAAGGAATTGTACATGACAGGCATGTACAAAAGCCTCAAAGGGCATCAGACTCTTTGTGATGTGCTTAAAAAGCAGATCCTCAACAGAAACCCTAGGAAAGAGGGTATTGCCTTTGAGAGGAAACTCAATGCTGATGGAACATATTGGAAGCCTGAGCAGTACCCCAAAACCTCATGGGTTGCTGCAAAGGGACCTCCAGTTGATCCATCTAACTTATGTGGCTTTACATGTGAATCTCCTCATTCTTCTGATGAGTCATTTGACTCCAATTATAAACTGTTCAAAAATCAGAATGGTGAAGTATTTGCTAGATATGTTGGCACTAACTGCAGGAACGGTTCCCCTATGAAGAAAATCTGGGTTCCCAAAAGTTATGTTGAAAGTATTCAGGTGAATGTCCTCATGACACCACCTGTGAAGAACAGGAACCCCAGATCAAATTCTTCATATGGACCAAATTCTTCATATGGATCCAAGTCCTCATACGGACCAAATTCCTCACATGGATCAAATTCCTCAAAAGGATCAAAGTCCTCATATGATTATCATCGTGCTAACAACTCTGTCTCGCAGGGTAGAGCTAAGGGCTATGAATATGTGCATTATTCTTTAAACCATTATGTTCATAAGTCCTCGAAGAATTTCTCTGCATATGCATATGCTTACCCTAACCCCTCTTATGTGAAACGAAATGGTTTGGCATCTTTGCCACCTTTCTCATATGGTGCTCACAGAGTGATGAATTCTTTGCCACCCCTCCAGATGTGGGTGGTGAAGAAAAAGAACTAATCTCTTCTGCAGGGTCAGGTCTCCAGACGTGCTTTAACGTCTGAAGAATTTGCTGGGGACCTGACAAAATTGCCTGAAAGGACGTAGGCGAATCATGATGAAATGAACTTTCATTTCACACGTCCTCATACTGCTATTTCTGCTTACTACTTGATGAAATTCATCTGATGAACTTGATATCATATTCTTCACTGATGAAGCATATGAGATTGTAAGCTACACTAATTCATCTGCAGGATGATCAACCCAAAACTACTGAATGGATCCTCGATAGTGGATGTATGAATCACATGACTGGTGACAAGAATCTATTGATGGATGCTCCCTTATCACTGTCACCTCTGAAGCATATCATCTTTGCTGACAAAGGCAAAAGTCAGGTATTGGGTCTTGGTAAGGTTGCAATCTCTAAGGATAAACACATGGACAAAGTCATGCTTGTTGAGTCCTTAGGATACAACCTCATGTCAGTCTCAATGCTTTGTGATCTTGATATGGTTGTTGTCTTTGGCAAGTATCGTTGTGTTGTGATTATGGAAGCTGACAATTCCAAAGTCTTCGAAGGCTTTAGAAGAGGAGATTTGTATATTGTTGATTTCTCTACAGGACCACAACCAGCCGTGTGTCTACTTGCAAAAGCTTCAGAAGGTTGGCTATGGCATCGACGACTTGGTCACGCAGGCATGAGGAATTTGCACATGCTTGCGAAGAAGAAGCATGTCATTGGCATTGAGAATGTCAAATTCCTCAAGGATCACTTATGCGGAGCCTGTGAAGCTGGAAAAATGACCAAGGCCAAGCATCCAGCGAAGACTATCATGACCACTACCCGTCCATTCGAATTGCTTCACATGGACCTCTTCGGACCTAATCATTACTCAGCAGTCACTAATGATGCATCTCTATATGGTTTTGTCATTGTTGATGATTATTCTCGATATACATGGGTACACATTGTTACTTACAAACATGAAGTGCAGGAAGTCTTCAAACGATTTTCCTCGAGGGCTTCAACCAACTTTGGTGTGAAGATCAAGCACATCAGAAGTGACAATGGAACTGAATTCAAGAATTCTGGTCTTGATGCCTATCTTGATGAACTTGGTATTACTCATGAGTTATCTGCTCCCTATACTCCTCAGCAAAATGGCGTCGTGGAGCGCAAGAACAGAACTCTTGTTGAGATGGCTCGCACTATGCTTGATGAATACAAAACGCCTCAGCATTTTTGGATTGATGCAATTGATACTGCGTGCCACATCATCAACAGAGTATATCTTCACAAATTCTTCAAGAAGACGGCCTATGAACTCCTCACTGACAAGAAACCCAATGTGAGTTATTTCAAAGTCTTCGGTGCTAAATGTTGGATTAGAGATCCTCACCACAACTCTAAATTTGCACCGAAAGCACATGAAGGTTTTATGCTTGGTTACGGAAAGGACTCGCACACCTACAGAGTCTTCAACATTGTTCTTCACAAGATTTTTGACACTGTAGATGTGCGGTTCGATGAAACTAATGGCTCGCAAAGAGAGCACCTACCATCTGTGTTAGATGAACCAGCACTTGAGGATTCTATCAAGTTCAAGGCAACTGAGGATGTCATTCCTACTGAAGAATCTGCTGAAGAATTCATTCCAGTTCATGAAGAACGTCGAGCTGATGCACCTGAAGAAAATGCTGAGGAAAATGGTGCTGAAGAAAATGCTGATCAAATTCCTCAGCGACAACCAGCTCATCCTCGCGTTGCAAAAGAAGTGCAAGTGGAGAAGATCATCGATGACATTAGCGCACCAGGTCCTCTCACACGCTCAAAAGCTTCACATTTATCTAACTTTTGTGGGCACTATGCTTTTGTCTCTATCACAGAGCCCACTAAGGTAGATGAAGCATTTCTGGAGCCGGAGTGGATTCAGGCTATGCAAGAAGAATTACATCAATTCGAGCTTAACAATGTCTGGGAACTGGTCAATCGTCCAGATCCTCGCAAGCATAATATCATTGGCACAAAGTGGATCTACCTCAACAAGCAAGATGAAAATGGCCTTGTGGTGAGGAATAAGGCACGACTAGTAGCTCAAGGCTACACACAGGTTGAAGGAATTGATTTCAATGAAACTTTTGCACCTGTTGCTAGACTTGAGGCTATTCGCATATTACTTGCTTATGCTAATCATCATGATATCATCTTATATCAAATGGATGTGAAAAGTGCATTCCTCAATGGTAAGCTTGAGGAAGAAGTATATGTTGCTCAACCCCTAGGTTTTGAAGATCCAAAGAATCCTGACAAAGTCTTCAGACTCAATAAGGCTCTCTATGGCCTCAAGCAAGCCCCTCGGGCATGGTATGATACATTGAAGGAATTCTTCGTGAAGAATGGCTTCACACCCGGTTCACTCGACCCTACTCTCTTTACTAAATCTTATGATGGTGAACTGTTTGTGTACCAAATATATGTTGATGATATTATCTTTGGCTGTACTGACCAATGTTATAGTGATGAATTTGCCTATATGATGAGTGAAGAATATCAAATGTCTATGATGGGAGAGTTGAAATTCTTCTTAGGTCTTCAAATTCGTCAGCAGCGCAATGGCATATTCATATCTTAGGAGAAATACCTCAAAGATGTACTGAGGAAATTCGGCATGCAAGATTGCAAAGGCGTCAAAATTCCTATGCCCACAAATGGCCATCTATGCACTGATGAAACTGGTATTGACTTCGATCACAAGGTATACCGCTCCATGATTGGTCTTTATTGTATTTATGTGCATCTAGGCCAGATACAATGCTTAGTGTTTGCATGTGTGCCCGATTTCTAGCTGCACCGAAGGAATCACACCATAAGGCTGTGAAGCATATTCTTCGATATCTAGCTCACACACCAACACTAGGATTATGGTACCCCAAGGGCTCTGCTTTTGATCTCATTGGATATTCTGACTCTGACTATGCTGGTGATCGTGTGGACCGCAAGTCAACATCTGGCACTTGTCATTTCCTCGGACGATCTTTGGTCTGTTGGTCCTCGAAGAAACAGAACTGCGTATCACTGTCTACTGCAGAAGCTGAATACATTGCCGCTGGCTCTTGCTGTGCTCAACTGCTTTGGATGAAGCAAACCCTCAAGGACTATGGCGTCAATGTGAAGAATGTGCCTCTCCTCTGCGACAATGAGAGTGCCATCAAAATTCCTCACAACCCAGTTCAGCACTCGAAGACAAAGCACATTCAGATTCGTCATCATTTTCTTCGTGATCATGTGTTGAAGGGCGATATCTCCATCGAGCACGTGAAGACTGAAGAACAGCTAGCTGATATCTTCACTAAGCCCTTGGATGAGAAGAGATTTAGCAAGTTGCGGTGTGAGCTAAATATCTTAGAATCTTCGAATGTTCTTTGAAAAGGACACACATCCTAACACTTATGCAAAATTGATGACTTAGATGTGCAACACATGAAGAAATGTTTTTCTGCAATCAATGAAGAATAACACTCTAAGTGTGAAGAAATTAATGAAGAATTTGATTCTCAAAACCCTACAACAATTGTACGCGGTGTCTGAAATCATCATTCTTATACGGTGGGTCACGCCACCACAAAAAGTTGAAAATCTTCAATTTGAGTTTTTCCTCATTTTTGAAATTCTTCAGTTTTTCAAATTCTTCAACTTTGCAAAATCTTCACTGTTTCCGTCGTTTTTCTTCATTGGCTATATATATATATATATATATATATATATATATATATATATATATATATATATATATATATATATATATATATATATATGAGTTTATGTCCTCTACAGCATTCACTTATGGCTATTTCTTCAAGTTGGGTTTTCTGCTAAGTGAATGTGATCGGACCCTTCCCCCTCTATGCTATACTCAACCCAATCTATTCACAAATTCTTCATGTGCGTTCTAATTGAAACTCGTTCAAAATCTTCACTGGGTCCTTGTCAGCTGAAGAAATTGCAAACGAAACTTTAAAACAAATCTTATCCAGATTTTCGGTTTTGCCGCTCAAACCGTTCCTCATCCCATGATGCATTATTATATTCACCCACGATCTTACACGATCTCATCTACACAGTACGTGGGTGACACATGTCGCATGAAGGAGAAAGGGCAGGGGCATGTTCATCCCAAAATCTTCGGGAGAACAGTTTTTCACCGTGGCTATAAATACCCCTCTCCCCTTCCTCACTTCATTTACTCCGCTCGACCGATGTCTCTCGCTCGAGCTCCTCAAACCCTAACGCCGCTGCTACTCCATCGTCGCCGGTGAGGAAGAGCTTCACTGCCTCGACCTCGTCGCCGTCGTACTCGCGCCGGTTGCTGAAATCTTCACTCCGCCGCCGCCTTAGTTGTTTCCCTCTGCCAAGTTAGGGCGTGGGAGATCTAACCTGACGAACTTCACGTCTTTTCATCTCAGTTCGTCGTGTTCTTCACTTCGGGTAATTAAAAGTTACTTTTATTCCTCGCCTTGATTCTCAAACTTTCCTGAAAATCTTCAAAGGTGTTTTATTCTTCAAATCTTCACACATATGAACACCTCACACGTTGTATGTTCTTGATCCATTTCTCTAAGCAATCATTTTCTTCAAGATTCCTCAATTGTGTGGATCTTCGATCTGTACAACTCTGGAATCTAAGACAAAGAACGCTTAGTGAAATTCCTCAAGGCTCATCTGGTCAAATTCCTCAAAACTTGTATTTTCAAAAAACCTTCTGAGAACGCATATGACCTCTCCAAATTCCTCGCACGTACACTCTGTTCACAGGTACTCATGTCCGCTGCTGAATCACTAGGTTCTCATTAACTTAACTCATTTGCAGCGTTCCTCGAAGAAAAATTGCATACTTCTTCAGAGTGTTCAATTGTTCAAATTCCTCATCTGAAGAATATGACTGAAGGAAAGAGACCGCAGAAAGGAGGAAAGAAGCCTGAGGTCATGACTGCTTTCGAGATCCCTGATGACATATATAAGGACTATTGCACACCTGATGAAGCTAAATTTGGAAAAGAAAACATAAATCAGCGCAAGGTGCGTATTCAAAGGATTGAACGGAGATGGGCAAGAGAATGGAGGGAATACCGATATGTTACTCCAAAGTACATGAAGAAATTTGCCCTCAAACCTCCATGCCCAAGAGCTCCATTGGCACCTGGCCAAGTAGCTGATCCCACTAGCATCAAAAGTGGTGAGGACTTTCCTGAAGAATGGGCTAAGTGCCAAGCCAAATTGGCAAGACAAGCCAAGGAGGCAGTGAAGAAATTCAACGAGGATTCTGCTGCTGCTGCTGCTGCTGCTGAGACCTCGGTCAGACCGAGGAAATCAATGCCAAAGAAGCCTGCTCGCAAGCCAAGTGCTTCACCAACAGCGCCCTCACGGCCAAGTTCCTCAGCTACGCCCTCACGGCAAATTCCTCAGACTGCTACTGCTCCACCAAAGTCCTCAGCAGCTCCATCAAAGTCCTCAGCTCCTGTGCATCTGGCTACATGTCAAAGGACTACGGGTTTCTCAATTGCTTCTGGTGTCTCAGCAAGTTCCTCAGCTGCACCAATCTCCTCATCAGGCCCCACACTGTTGAAGACTAAAGCAACAGCTGGACACGGTCCTCGGCCAAGTCCAAGGAAGAAACAGGTCGCATTCCAAGTGCCCTCTGATGATGAAGCTTCTGATGATGAACTTGCAGAAATCATCAGGGACAGACAAGTGAAGGCCGCTAGAGCCAAAGGCACATCTGTGCCACTACTTTTGGATCCAAGGAAAATCCTTGACTACATTGACCTCTGGCACAAGGATCCAAACACCCCAATGCCTGATTTCCATCTGACTCTTGGTCAAAGTCACATGCTGACCCATTTCATCACTCAAGAGAAATGGAAATTTGAAAAGGCAAGAGAGATCAAGAAGGCTCAATACAGGAAGGAGAAGCTCCTGAAGAAAACTGTTATCAAAATGACACCTGAGGAACTTCTCCAGGCTCAGTCTAAAATTCAAGCCCTCAGCAAAGACTTCGATGCATACTATACTGATTGGCAAGGAGCCAAAGTGAGATTCGTCAACCTAACGAAGAAAATGACAACTGTTGCAGCCTCATCGCAACAAGAAAATCTTCAGGCTGCAGACTCTGCTCAGCCTGCTGAAGAACATGCCAGCACCGCTGATGACTTTCAGCCTGCTGAAGAAAATGTAAGTTCCAGGGCTGATGGCTCCATTCCAACCGCTGAAGAAATTGCCAGGGCATCCACAAGTGGTGCGCCTGATGAAACTGAAGAGATCAGGGCAACTGCATCAGTTGCGCCTGAAGAAAATCAACCAGATTCCTCAGCTCCTCCCGCGCAAACACCAACTCCAATTCTTCCTTCTGCCTATGAAGTGAAGAAGACCAAGGCTGCAGAGCGAGCTACAGTGAAGAAAAGGAAGGCATCAGCTGCGTCAAATTCTTCGGCTGCGAAGAAAATGAAGCCAATGACCAGCTCACTTGAACATCCAATTGATGCTGTTCCAATTTCCTCCATGTCATCAAAGGAAATTGTTCCTTTTGGAGAAGATTATAAGATCCCAAGCGGATCTGATGAAGAAAATCATTCTGCTGCTTTGTCAGAGCAGATTGATGAAGAAATTAAAGTGGATACAATCCCTTCAACAACAGTCAATTCCTCACCTATGCCTCAATTCACAGCTGAAGAGGCTGGTGTTGAGGAAATTGAAGATGAAGATGTGGATATTGGATGCACTACGCCAGTGATGAATGATGACTTTTGGGAAAGTCAGCATCCCAATACTCCTTTATTCACACCTATCCAACAGATTCCTCAGTCGCCGGCAACAACAGTTCAAATGGGCTCTGAAGAAACTCATCCCACTCCCTCTGTTCATGAAGATATTCCAGCCGCTAGTGCTGAAGAACCTGCTGCTGCTGATCATCAGGTCACACAAGAAGAGGAACCGGAAATTCCTCAGCCTGAAGAACCTGAGCTCGCGATTCCTGAGGTGGTGATGCAACTCACTGATATTCCTCTGCCGAAGCCAAAGAATCCGTTCTCAAGCAAACAGAAGTTCAAGGCTGAAGACTTCTTTTCCGAGCATGTATTCTTCACTGACTACAACCCCTATGACTCTGCTCGCATAAGGAAGAGGCGTTTCTGGACTGCTAGTCAAGCCAACTTCTATTCCTCAGTGTTGTTTGACAAAGACAAAATCTTCGATCATGAACATATTCCTCACCTGGATATGGAATCTCTGCCATGCTTCTAGCCAGTCCTCAGTGTTCTTCACAATGCAGGATTAGTCAATTTCTGCACTGACATCTGTGATTGGAATGAAGAACTCATTCTTCAGTTCTACGCTACACTGCATATCACTGGAGACGCTGAAGATGTCAATTCATGGGTGTTGGATTGGATGACTGAAAACACTCACTACACGGCACCGGCAACTGAATTGCTTCGTGTCCTTCCTCTCGATCCTCCCCATGACAGTGCACGTTGCATATACAATGACCCTGAACTAACAAATCACTATATGCAAGTGCTCATGAAGCCTTTGAAGCCTGGGCAGGCCCCACGAACCAAATTCCTCGTCAAGGAATTGCTCTATGTGCCTCGGACTGTCTATCACATTCTGACGAAGGCAATGAGTCCTATCAAAGGCCACGACTCAAATGATGAAGATGTCGTTGGCATCATGAAGAACATGCTTCTCAACATCATTCATGGCGTTCCCGTCAACTTCCATGATTTCTTCATGAGGACTCTGGCCAATGTTGCTATGTCACCTTTCGAGCTGAAGCCCTATGCGCCTTGGATTATGAGATTCATAAGGGCAAGATCTTCACTGAATTACAAAGCTGACACTCTGAACCATGGTAGCTACTTGCCTCCCATTGAAGTCCTCAAACGGACAGTTTCATCATCTGATGACAAAGGCAAGGCAGCTGTTGTGATCGATGAAGGTATTCGTCCATTGGATGGTCAATTTCGTCTGGCTACATCTTACTCTACCAATGACGACTCTGCCACACATGACACTGCCGCAAATACCTCAGCTAAGCAAAATCCTCAAGCCACAGCACCCAGGGTGATGACTAACCGTGAGTTACTCCTCAGTCTTCATCAGAAGGTTGATCACAATTACAAATGGGTAAAGCGTCAGTTTGGTGCAATTCTTCACAACATGACCTCAACACATAATGCAGTGAAGAAAAACCATTACTACCTTCATGAAACCCTCAACCACACATGGGCTGTCCTCACTCATGTCTATAGCGCTGAAGAACTGAAGACTATGGGTCTCAAGGAAGAATTTGACTGGTCTGCACCTCCTCCGAAGAAATTCAAGAGGGTCAAAGTTCCTGATCTGGTGGCCAGCTCTTATTCTTCATCGCGTGACACTGATGAGTATGAAGATTTGGACGACACTGCGGCAGGCCCTGCTACAACAAACAACCCCGACAACACTGGCGCTCCTCCATCGACTTGAAATTCTTCAGGGGCGTTAGTCCTCAGTTTCAATCCTTTTGGTCATTTGATGACAAAGGGGGAGAAATCTGATTAGTCTTCAAGCGGGTCTATATTAAGGGCGTTTTTTTTCTAAGTTATAACTCTCGTTCTTCCGAAACCTTTATTGGATCGAGTTGTAATCTTAAACCCGATGGTGCTCCGATACTTTTGGACGGTGCTCTAATACTTTTGATGCACTATGCTCTGATACTTTTCATGTGCTATTCTGCATGCTTATTCCTTGTTAATATTATTGCACGCATGCTGAATCTCATCAGGCACCATATTTCATCATGCATTTCAAATTCTTCATATTATATATCAAATGCGTGTATGAATTACAAGATAAGGGGGAGATCTCCATGATTCAACTTTTCAAATGTGCATTGCCTCAAAAGCAAATTCCTCACTATGCACATCTTCAGGGGGAGTTCTTCTATATCGTGCAATCAAATTCCTCAATATTAGTATTTACACTTCATATGTTTATCCCCGTTGAAAACTTAACCTATGTTGTCATCAATCACCAAAAAGGGGGAGATTGTAAGTGCATCTAGTGCCCCTTAGTGATTTTGGTGTATTGAAGACTTATAGGTTAAGGGACTAATGCGTTTGTGAGTGTACACGGGTCTATAAGTCTATGAGGAGTTTGATATTTACAGAGAAAGTCGACCCCTAAAAATGAAGTTCTTCGACTGAAGACTTTGATATTCTGAAGACTTTCTGAAGACTTTGAAAGTGAAGAAATTGGTGTGACCTTGAAGACTTGGTATTCATTTGAGGAACATGAAGCGTGAAGACTTTTGTTTTCATAGTTTCATTTTCTCTTTCTTGAGTCATAGGAAACACCGTACTGTTAAAGGGGGTCGAGGAAATACTAAGGAAAAATTTCCATGTGATGCTCAACTCAAAATCCTACACCTACCAATCCCTTCGAGTGAAGCCATTGGAAATCTCATACAGTTCAGTCAATTTCTTCAGTGACAGAGACGCAGTTCTTCTGGTCACTGAGGACTTTGCTCTGACTGAGGAGTTAGGAATTCGCCAGTGCGAATTGCCTACACAGTGAGGAACATGATAGCCCTGAGGAATTTGAGAGTCAAATTTCCGACCGTTGCTGTGCTGCGCGCCGACTGTCCCAAAATATCTTATCCACCTAACGGTCATATATTGAAGGGCATTTATGTCTTATCATGTCGGGCTGCTCCCTAGACTATAAATAGCCGCCCCCTACAACCACTAGCTGGTTGGCTGCTCCGAGAGAACTTGACACTTGTCATTTGAGAGCAACCCATCCTCCGAGGACTTTGAGCGAAAATCATCAAGTGAGGAAAATCCAAAACCAAACCCCCACAAACCCAAAGTGATTGAGCATCACTGAAGAAATTGATCCTGCGTGGATCTGACGCTTGTTACCTTTGAAGAGTGTGCTTCTTCCAAACGGTTAGGCGTCATGGTCTAGAGCATCCAAGAGGAATTGTGGATTGCCGAGTGACCAAGTCTGTGAAGGTTTGGAAGTCACCTGAAGACTTACCACGAGTGATTGGACGAGGTCTGCGTGGCCTTAGTTCAAGGAGAATATGGTGAGTACTGCATGTCCTGAGCTGCGTGCTCAGTGACTGGGTGTCCGGGACTGCGTGTCCTCAAGTTTAAATACTCAGCCGCTCCAACCAGACGTACAACTGAGACAGCAGTTGGAACTGGTTTTCCAAATCATTGTCTTCACCAACTAACTGGTTCTATTTCCTCAACCCTTTCATTTCCTCATTACTATGTTGAGTGTTTGTTCATATCTGTGCTTGAAGACTTTGACTGAAGGCTTTCTCAATTTCCTCAGTTCAATTTCTTCAGTCTGTTTGTCTTCATCTTGTGTTATCCTGTGATTACGCTTTCTGTACTCTGTGCTAGTCTTCATTTCATCATGATGACCATGCTTGTATTCTGTTATGCTTACTTCTGAGTACTTATTCCGCTGCAAGTAGTTCTTCGCTAAGGAATTTCCTCACTAGCAAATTCCTCAGTGAAGAATTCTTAAAAATCACCTATTCAACCCCCCCCCCTCTAGTCGATATAACGCACTTTCAAGAAAACACTTGTCACCTCAGCTCACTAGACAAGTAAGATCTCACAAGGATTTGCAAGGAATTAACTGAAAGATTTGCAACGAATTGGATGCAGGAAATGCAGAATAAGAAATGAAAGAAAAGAAATCTAGATGAAGTTTTTTTGAAAGGGGAAATAAATATGCATGAGAAAAATGCAAGAGCACAGAAAAGAACACAAGAGAGCTTCATCTAGAATTGGTCGGCGACAAAGTCACCTATGTTAGAGTATATTGACTTAGGAGTCAAGTGAGATCACTTGATCATAGGTCATACTCATTGTTTAAGCTCAAAATGGGGTTACCAATTTTCGTTTAAGCATTTTGATGTATTCACATCTTGTTGAGTTGCTTTGACTCATGACTTGGAGTAAAGCTTATTTAAGATGGAATAACATACCTTGGGTGGTGGTGTTGATCGTGATCATGTAGTTGAACTTGTGTGGGTTGCTCAAGGTTGATGTAGCTCATCAAGGGTTGGAAGCACCACTTGGAATTTGAGTTCATCTACCTACATGGGTTAGTTTTTGCAAGGAAGAGCACTTGTGTATCCAAAATGACAATCATGAAACACAATGTAGAATTTGTCAAAGGATATGTTTGAATGGTTTCGTGCTTCCTTGTCTTCAACCACCATTGTGTAGAGACTTGGTGATGTAGAGATTGCTCAAGATGTGAGTGAGTTGCAATCTCTTAGATTTAGATTCATCCAAGTACCTACAAGGGTTAGATAACATGCAAGGTGCAAATATATTCAAGACATAAGATTATCATCATAAGAGAATTATCAAGGATTAGTCATAGGCCCATGTCTTGCATGTATCCAAATGGAGTTCCTACTCCAAGTTTGAAGCATCAATGATGTTCAATTCACCTCTTAACCTGCAAAACACTTTCTCATCAAGTGGTTTAGTGAATATATCCACCAATTGCTTGTCGGTACGAACATGCTTAAGATTAATGTCCCCTTTGGCAACGTGATCTCGAATGAAATGATGACGAACTTCAATATGCTTAGTTCAAGAGTGTTGCACGGGATTGTGAGCAATCTTGATAGCACTTTCATTGTCACAAAGCAATGGAACATGTTTCACATATATCCCATAATCTTTAAGAGTTTGGGTCATCCAAAGTAATTGAGCACAACATGAACCAGCAGCAATGTATTCCGCTTCGGCGGTGGATAAGGATACCGACTTTTGTTTCTTGGAGGAGACACAAGATATCTATCAAGAAATTGACAAGTACCCGAAGTGGACTTTCTATCAACCTTGTCACCGGCATAGTCCGAGTCGGAGTAGCCAACAAGATTAAAAGAGGCCCTCTTTGGATACCAAATGCCAAAGTTTGGTGTATGGATTAAGTATCTCACTATCCTTTTCACAGCCTTAAGATGACATTCTTGAGGAGCGGCTTGATATCGTGCACACATGCACACACTTAGCATAATATCGGGACGTGAAGCACATAGATATAACAATGAACCAATCATGGAGCGGTAAACCTTTTGATCAACCGGTTCACCATCTTTGGTCAAATCAAGATGTCCACTAGTAGGAATGGGTGTAGTCATACCTTTTCATTCTTGCATATTGAACTTCTTGAATAAGTCCTTGGTGTACTTTGTTTGAGAGACAAAGGTACCTTACTTAGTTTGCTTGATTTGCAAACTGAGAAAGAATTTGAGTTCACTCATCATCGACATCTCAAACTTCTCCGACATTAGCTTTCCAAACTTCTCACTAAAGTGAGGGTTAGTCGAACCAAATATAATATCATCAACATAGTTTTGGCACACAAATAGTTTTCCATTAACCATTTTAGTAAAAAGAGTAGAATCAAATTTTCCAATTTCAAAGCCTTTTTAATAAGGAACTTGGTCAGGCATTTATACCACGCTCTAGGAGCTTGTTTAAGACCATAAAGAGCTTTGTGAAGTTTGTAAACATGATTAGGTTTCTTAGGATTGACAAAGCCGGGAGGTTGCTTAAAATAAACTTCCTCCTCTATTTCACCATTTAGAAAAGAACTTTTAATGTCCATTTGGTATAAGGTGATATCATGGTGATTAGCATAGGCAAGTAAGATGCGAATGGACTCAAGTCTAGCGATGGGGGCGTATGTCTCACCATAGTCCATACCTTCGACTTGAGTGTAGCCTTGGGCGACGAGACGTGCTTTGTGGTGAACTACTTGTTCATCTTCATCTTGCTTGTTGCGAAACACCCATTTGGTACCAATGATGTTGTGGTTGTTGTCGGGCTTCTCAACCAATGTCCACACTTGGTTTCTCTCAAAGTTGTGTAGTTCTTTGTGCATGGCGTTTGTCCAATCCGGATCTTCCAATGCTTCTTCAACCTTCATAGGTTCAATGCTAGAGATGAATGAATAATGTTCACAAAGGTTAGCTAAACGAGTTTTAGAGCGAGTGATTCTCCCGGTTTGGATATCATTGTAGATTTGCTCGACGGGATGGTCTTTAGCAACTCTTGCTCGAACTCGTGAAAGCTTTTGCTTGGATCTTGGTAGAATATCTTCTTCATATTTATTTTCTTCTTGGCCTTCTTCATTGTTGACGTTATCGTTCTCTTGTCGTGGTGGAGAAGGAGGTGTTGATGTTCATCTTGGTGTACTTCCTTGTTTTCTTCATCTTGGTGTGTCCCACTTGTGGATGCTTCCATATCAACTCTTGGTTCACCTTGTCGTGAGGTAAAAGGTTCCACTTGGACGGACGAGGTACTCTCCTTCACCTCCGTTGGACGAATCTTGCCAATAGACAAGTCTTGGATTGCTTCCAAAGGGTCTTTGTCTCCTACATCAATTGGTAGTTGCTCTACTTGCGAGCCGTTAGATTCATCAAACTTCACATCGACCATCTCTTCAACCTTTCGGGTGAAATTATTGTAGACATGGTAAGTGTGAGAGTTTGAGCCATAACCAAGTAGGAAACCTTCATGAGATTTAGGAGCAAATTTAGAACGACGATGCTTGTCAAGAATGTAGCACTTTGAGCCAAATACACGAAAGTATCCAACTTGGGGTTTGTTACCGGTGAGGAGCTCGTATGCCGTCTTGCCGAGTAGCTTGTGAAGGTACAAGTGACTTGTTGCATGACAAGCTGTCTCAACCGCTTCCGCCCAAAAGTGCTTTGGCGTCTTGTACTCATCAAGCATCATTCTCGCCATTTCGATGAGTGTCCGATTCTTCCTCTCAACAACCTCATTTTGTTGAGGCGTGTACGTAGCCGAGAACTCATGTGAAATTCCTTCTTCGTCAAGAAAGGTGTCCACATATGCGTTCTTGAACTCCGTTCCATTATCGCTGCGAACCTTCTTGATCTTCACTTCAAATTGATTTTGGGCCTTCCTAGTGAAGTTTTTGAAGATCTTCTGGACCTTTGATTTATCATCGAGAAAGAACACCCACGTAAATCTTGAAAAATCATCGACTATGACTAGACCAAAAGAATTTCCACCGAGACTTTTGTAAGCGTTGGGACCAAAAAGATCCATGTGAAGTAGCTCGAGCGGCCTCCTTGTGGTCATGATGTTCTTCACAGGATGCCTTCCTCCAACCTGTTTACCTGCTTGAAAAGCGCTGCAAAGTCTATCCTTATCAAATATGACATCATTAACTCCAAGGATATGATTTCCTTTGATAAGCTTGTCAAGGTTTCGCATGCCCACATGACCTAACCGTCTATGCCATAACCAACCTTTAGAGGATTTAGCAATTAAGCAAGTTCTAGGTTGAGCCTTTTTAGTGAAATCAACAATGTAAAGATCACCTCTACGCACACCGGTAAAGACCATTTTATGATTATCTCGACGAAACACTTGGCAATCTACTTCAGTAAATAGCACATTGAAACCGAAATCAGCAAGTCTAGATACTGAAAGTAAGTTGTAACCAGGAGATTCAACGAGCATGACATTTTGTATGGAGCTATCATGTGAGATGGCCACCTTACCGAGGCCAACCACCTTACCCTTTGAGTTGTCACCGAAAGTGACATACTTTCGAGGACAATCGTTTTCAGCAAGCTCACGGAACATGTCTTTATCTCTGGTCATGTGATCGGTACATCCACTATCAAGAACCCATTCCTTTCCTCCTGCCATGTATCCCCGAAGATGTGCCATAAGACAAAATGTCTCATTGCATCATCAAGATCAAAGTCACTATCATCATCCTCATCATAGTATCCATGTTCAACATCGTCATGTGGTGGATCAAGTCCTAGAGAGGGTGATTCATTAGAATGAGTTTGATAGTCTTGCTTATGAATTTTTATAGCTTTGGAAATAATATCACTAATAATACCAACATTTCCTTTGGCACGCATAAGGTTTGTAAGCTCAAATAGACAATCACCAAACATAGGATCACTAGTATTCATCTTACTCAAGGCAATAGACTTGTGGAGAATTTCATCAAGATTTTTCAAGGAATAATCTGGAAAACGTTCCTCAAGAAATTTCCATATAGTGTAGGCACATTTAACTGTAGGCAAACATCCAAGCAAGTTTCTAGGCAATCCTCTAATGATAAGTTCGGCAGTTCTAAGATTCCTAATCATGTCAATAGACTCATCATGGGTAGGATGCATAGGATCAACATAAGATGCACAAGGGCTAGCAATGTACTTGTTAAAATGATATTGATTGAAAATAATAAGCATCTCATTTTTCCACTCATGAAAATACTCTCCATCAAGAATAGGCACTCTATGTCTAAGACTCCCAATAGTAGACTCATCCATCTTCCTCCAATGGTGATTAAACCAAAGCAATGGAGACCAATGCTCTGATACCACTTGTAGGACCTTCAGAAGAGGTGTCTAGAGGGAGGGGTGATTAGACACTTAGTACCAAAGTTGCAATTTTTAAGTTTCTTTGAGTTTAAGTGGAGTTTAGGCACAAGTTTAACATTCACAATACATATCAAGCAAGCATGCAAAGAGTATATTAGCAGCGGAAAGTAAAGCATGCAACTTGCAAGAAAGTAAAGGGAAGGGTTTGGAGGATTCAAACGCAATTGGGGACACGGATGTTTTTGGCGTGGTTCCGATAGGTGGTGCTATCGTACATCCACGTTGATGGAGACTTCAACCCACGAAGGGTAACGGTTGCGCGAGTCCACAGAGGGCTCCACCCACGAAGGGTCCACGAAGAAGCAACCTTTTCTATCCCACCATGGCCGTCGCCCACGAAGGACTTGCCTCACTAGCGGTAGATCTTCACGAAGTAGGCAATCTCCTTGCCCTTACAAACTCCTTGGTTCAACTCCACAATCTTGTCGGAGGCTCCCAAGTGACACCTAGCCAATCTAGGAGACACCACTCTCCAAGAAGTAACAAATGGTGCGTTGATGATGAACTCCTTGCTCTTGTGCTTCAAATGATAGTCTCCCCAACACTCAACTCTCTCTCATAGGTTTTGGATCTGGTGGAAAGAAGATTTGAGTGGAAAGCAACTTGGGGAAGGCTAGAGATCAAGATTCATATGGTAGGAATGGAATATCTTGGCCTCAACACATGAGTAGGTAGTTCTCTCTCAAAAAATGTATGCTGGAAGTGTAGGTTCAGTATGATGGCTCTCTCCACGAATTAAGAGGAGGTGGAGGGGTATATATAGCCTCCACACAAAATCTAACCGTTACACACAATCTGCCAAACTCGGTGGGACCGAATCATTAAACTCGGTCAGACCGATTTAGCAAATAATGTGACCGTTAGGGTTTTCGGTGGGACCAAAATGCAACTCGGTGAGACCAATTCGGTTAGGGTTAGGGCATAACGTAATCTTGGTAGGACCGATTACACAAAATCGGTGAGACCGATTTGGTAATAAGATTTCCAGAGAGTTGCTCAGGCAAACTCGGTTTGACCGATTACACAAACTCGGTGGGACCGATTTTTGTAATAAGTTATCCAGAGAGTTTGCATTGTAATCTCGGTAGTACCGATTGATGAAACTCGGTGAGACCGATTTGATAATGGACATACACAGGGAGATTACAATCCCATCTCGGTGAAACCGAGATCCCTATCGGTAAGACCGATTTGCTTAGGGTTTGTGGCAGTGGCTATGACTTTTGGAATCTGTGGCGCCGGATATGAAGAATCGGTGTGACTGATTTTGGCTTTAGGTTTTAGGTCATTTGTGGAAGTGGGAAAGTAGCTGAGGGTTTTGGAGCATATCACTAAGCACATGAAGCAAGAGGCTCATTAAGCAACACCTCATCCCTCCTTGATAGGATTGGCTTTTCCTATAGACTCAATGTGATCTTGGACCACTAAAATGTAAAATGAAGAGTCTTGAGCTTGAAGCTTGAGCCAATCCTTTGTCCTTAGCATCTTGAAGGAGTTCCCACATCCTTTAGTCCATGCCACTCCATTGTTGAACTTATCTGAAACACGCTAGATAAAAGTGTTAGTCCAACAAGAGATATGTTGACATTAATTACCAAAACCACCTAGGGAGCACTTGTGCTTTCAGAGCCGGACATAGTTCGGCCCGGAGTCTCTTGACAAGGAGAGAGACTTCAATAAGTCCAGCATGTCGCCAAAGGGCGAGTGCTGAAAAACGTCCGCCGCGGTGAACTCCATCACCGGAGCCCAACTAGGATCGGCGGGCTTAGGGGCGCGCGGACTGGAACCTGCGTCCGGATATGAATCCGGGGGTCCGGAGTCACAGGTTCCCTTAGAGGTGAAACCTGTGTTCGGCTCCATCGCCGATGAAGGTACGGCGTGCGGGGCAGAGTCAAGCCCTCCGTCCTTAGGCGAAGCAACCTGTCCCGAATTTATATCCGAGGCTTCTGCCGGGATGATATCCCGAGCGACGTCTGACAACAGGTCTAAGCCGTGCTCATCGCGACTGTTCGGCGCTTCTGGCGCTGGCCCGAATCCGTCGAAGATCAAGTCTCCGCGGATATCCGCCGTGTAGTTCAGGTTTCCGAACCTTATTTGATGGCCGGGGGCATAGCTATTGATCTGCTCCAAGTGGCCAAGCGAATTGGCCCGCAGCACGAAGCCGCCGAACACGAAGATCTGTCCGGGGAGGAAAGTCTCACCCTGGACCGCGTCGTTAATGACGATTGAAGGAGCCATCGAGCCTAATGGCGACATCACAGAGGAACTCTCAATGAAAGCACCAATGTCGGTGTCAAAACGGGCGGATCTCGGGTAGGGGGTCCCGATCTGTGCGTCAAGGCTGATGGTAACAAGAAGTAAGGGACACAGATGTTTACCCAGGTTCGGGCCCTCTCGATGGAGGTAAAACCCTACTTCCTGCTTGATTAAGATTGATGATATGGGTAGTACAAGAGTAGATCTACCACGAGATCGGAGAGGCTAAACCCTAGGAGCTAGCCTATGATGGTATGAATGTAATTATGATCGGCCTTCCAAGGACCAACCTCTCCGGTTTATATAGACACCGGAGAGGGCTAGGGTTTACATGGAGTCGGTTACAAGGAAGGAAATACAATATCCGGATCACCAAGCTTGCCTTCCACGCCAAGGAAAGTCCCATCCGGACACGGGCCGAAGTCTTGAGTCTTGTATCTTCACGCTTCAATAGTCCGGACGTTGGACATAGTCCGGCTGTTCGGATACCCCCTAATCCAGGACTCCCTCAGTAGCCCCTGAACCAGGCTTCAATGACGATGAGTCCAGCGCATAGTATTGTCTTCGGCGTTGCAAGGCGGGTTCCTCCTCCGAATGCTCCAAGATGGTTATCGAACACGTAGACCATGTCCGGATCTGCAGGATGATCTTCACATACCACTGTAGAGAGAATGATATTTCACAAATGCAATCTGCTGACAACTTTTTCTGATGATGTGACATGTTATTACAGTCGGATCACTATTCGAACCGTATCCCCACAACCAGCTACAACGCATATCACGAGGCGGTTTCTGTGACACGTCTTGTCAAAGCAGAGATAGTGAACCCTTATTATGGGATTCTCATCAATACAGGCATGGGTAATCTAACCATGCCACTAATCACGGTGAGCGGGAGGCTGACGGGTTCCACCAGGCAAGTGGGGAAGCACAAAAAGCCTTTATCGCCTTTATAAGGAGGTCAGGTTCCTTTCTCTTTTACCCACGCCTCCTTCTCCTGCTAACTCGTTCCCCTTTGTGCGAGCCCTAATGCCCAAGCACTCTTCTCCCCCACCGAAGGGAAGTTTTCTGAAGATGTCCGGAGCAGGAGGCAAATGGATGGCCTCAACTGTCCAGGAGAAGGACATCAAGAAGCTCCGGGGAGCCGGGTATCTGGCCCAGAAGATCGGCCACCGTCTTCCCCCGGCGAGACAGGTCGTCCCTACTCCAGAATCTCACGAGAGAGTCGTGTTCCTTCCCCATTTCGTCCGTGGGCTCGGGTTTCCCTTCACCCATTCGTTCGAGGAGTCATGTACTACTACGGGATCGATTTTCATGATCTTTCCCCCAACTCCTTCCTCAATATCTCGACGTTCATCGTCGTGTGCGAGGCTTTTCTCCGGATCCCACCTCACTTCGGCCTATGGCTGAAGATTTTCAATGTGAAGCCCAAGGTGGTGAGTGGCGAACACGCCGAGTGCGGCGGCGCCATGGTAAGCATGATGCCCAAGGCTGTCTGGCCGAAAGGCGCTTTCAATGACTCCGTCAAGGAGTGGCAGCAGCAGTGGTTCTATATCACCGAACCACGCGGCAAGAAGTGGGCGGCAGCTCCAGAGTTCAGATCCGGAGCTCCTGCCCCCGTATATAAAGGAGCCAAGGTGGAGGGGGCAGCCTGCAAAGGAGGGCGCGCCAAGGGGGAGTCCTACTCCCACCGGGAGTAGGACTCCCTTCTTTCCTAGTTGGAGAAGGAGAAGGGGGGAAGGAAGAGGGAAATGGGAAGGAAAGGGGGGAGGGGCGCCGCCCCCCTCTCCTTGTCCTATTCGGACTAGGGGGAGGAGGGGCGCGGCCAGCCCTTGCCTCCTCTCTTCCTCTCCACTAGGGCCCATGTAGGCCCATTAAGCCCCCCGAGGGGTTCCGGTAACCTCCCGGTACTCCGGTAAAATCCGGATTTCACCCGGAACAATTCCGATATCCAAATATAGGCTTCCAATATATCAATCTTTATGTATCGACCATTTCGAGACTCCTCGTCATGTCCGTAATCTCATTCGGGACTCCGAACAAACTTCGGTACATCAAAACTCATAAACTCATAATAAAACTGTCATCGAAACCTTAAGCGTGCGGACCCTACGGGTTCGAGAACTATGTAGACATGACCTAGAACTGTTTTCGGTCAATAACCAATAGCGGAACCTGGATGCTCATATTGGCTCCTACATATTCTACGAAGATCTTTATCGGTCAAACCGCATAACAACATACGTTGTTCCCTTTGTCATCGGTATGTTACTTGCCCGAGATTCGATCGTTAGTATCCAATACCTAGTTCAATCTTGTTACCGGCAAGTCTCTTTACTCATTATGTAATGCATCATCCCGCAACTAACTCATTAGTTACATTTCTTGCAAGGCTTATAGTGATGTGCATTACCGAGAGGGCCCAGAGATACCTCTCTGACAATCGGAGTGACAAAACCTAATCTCGAAATACGCCAACTCAACATGTACCATTGGAGACACCTGTAGAGCTCCTTTATAATCACCCAGTTACGTTGTGACGTTTGGTAGCACACAAAGTGTTCCTCCAGTAAACGGGAGTTGCATAATCTCATAGTTGTAGGAACATGTATAAGTCATGAAGAAAGCAATAGCAACATACTAAATGATCAAGTGCTAAGCTAACGGAATGGGTCAAGTCAATCACATCATTCTACTAATGATGTGATCCCGTTAATCAAATGAAAACTCATGTCTATGGTTAGGAAACATAACCATCTTTGATTAATGAGCTACTCAAGTAGAGGCATACTAGTGACATTAAGTTTGTCTATGTATTCACACATGTATTATGTTTTCGGTTAATACAATCCTAGCATGAATAATAAACATTTATCATGAAATAAGGAAATAAATAATAAATTTATTATTGCCTCTAGGGCATATTTCCTTCAGTCTCCCACTTGCACTAGAGTCAATAATCTAGTTCACATCGCTATGTGATTTAACATCAATATTCATATCTGTATATGATTAACACCCAATAGTTCACATCGTTATGTGACCAACACCCAAAGGTTTTACTAGAGTCAATAATCTAGTTCACATCGCTATGTGATTAACACTCAAAGAGTACTAAGGTGTGATCATGTTTTGCTCGTGAGAAAAGCTTAGTCAACAGGTCTGTCACATTCAGAGCCGTATGTATTTTGCAAATATTCTATGTCTACAATGCTCTGCACGGAGCTACTCTAGCTAATTGCTTCCACTTTCAATATGTATCCAGATTGAGACTTAGAGTCATCTGGATCGGTGTAAAAGCTTGCACCGATGTAACTCTTTACGACAGGGTCTTTTATCACCTCCATAATCGAGAAATATTTCCTTAGTCCTCATTAAGGATATTCTTGACCAATGTCCAGTGATCTACTCCTAGATCACTATTGTATTCCCTTACCAAAATCAGAACAAGGTATACAATAGGTCTGGTACATAGCATAGCATACTTTATA
Organism: Triticum timopheevii; assembly: GCA_963921465.1. Taxonomy (NCBI): domain Eukaryota; kingdom Viridiplantae; phylum Streptophyta; class Magnoliopsida; order Poales; family Poaceae; genus Triticum; species Triticum timopheevii. The sequence goes on from OY997274.1 coordinate 486,758,951, forward strand.
GAACCTATTACTGAGGCATAGGGAATGACTTTCATTCTCTTTTCTATTTTCTGCCGTGGTCGGGATTTGAGTCTTACTCAATTTCACACCTTTGCAACACAGGCAAGAACTCTTTCTTTGACTGTTCCATTTTGAACTACTTCAAAATCTTGACAAGGTATGTACTTATTGAAAAACTTATTAAGCGTCTTGATCTATCACAATAGAATTTGACGCTCAATATGTAAGTAGCTTTACTGAGGTCTTTCTTTTAAAGAACTCCTTTCAAATACTCCTTTATGCTTTCCAGAAAAATTCTACATCATTTCTGATCAACAATATGTTACTCACATATATTTATCAGAAAGGCGGTAGTGCTCCCACTCACTTTATTGTAAATATTGGCTTCACCGCAAGTTTGTATAAAACTATATGCTTTGATCAACTTATCAAAGCATATATTCCAACTCTGAGATGCTTGCACCAGTCCATAGATGGATCGCTGGAGCTTGCACATTTTGTTAGCACCTTTAGGATTGACAAAACCTTCTGGTTGCATCATATACAACTCTTCTTTAAGAAAACCATTAAGGAATGCAGTTTTGACATCCATTTGCCAGATTTCATAAAATGTGGCAATTGCTAACATGATTCGGACAGACTTAAGCATCGCTATGGGTGAGAAAGTCTCATCGTAGTCAACCCCTTGAACTTGTCGAAAACCTTTCGCAACAAGTCGAGCTTTGTAGACAGTCACATTACCACTAGCGTCAGTCTTCTTCTTGAAGATCCATTTATTCTTGATGGCTTGCCGATCATCGGGCAAGTCAACCAAAGTCCATACTTTGTTATCATACATGGATCCCATCTCAGATTTCATGGCTTCAAGCCATTTTGCGGAATCTAGGCTCATCACTGCTTCCTCATAGTTCGTAGGTTCGCCATGCAAGGTTGTCAGAATCGTGATTTTGAATCGAATCGGAGCTCGAATGGTAGGATCGCAAATCGTAGAATCTTCACTACCAGGATCGTAAAAACGTAGATTCTATGAACTAAAATCGTAGAATCAGAGGGGTTAGTTTGGATCGCAAAGTCGTAGAATCGTATAACAGAATCGCGATTCTGACAACCTTGTCGCCATGGTCAAGTAACATGACTTCCAGAATAGGATTACCATACCACTCTGGTGCGGATCTTACTCTGGTAGACCTATGAGGTTCAGTAGTAACTTGATATGAAGTTTCATGATCAATATCATTAGCTTCCTCACTAATTGGTGTAGTTGTCACAGGAACCGGTTCTGTGATGAACTACTTTCAATAAGGGAGCAGATACAGTTACCTCATCAAGTTCTACTTTCCTCCCACTCACTTCTTTCAAGAGAAACTCCTCCAGAAAGGATCCGAATTTAGCAACGAAAATCTTGCCCTCAGATCTGTGATAGAAGGTGTACCCAATAGTCTCTTTTGGTATCCTATGAAGACACATTTGTCCGATTTGGGTTCGATCTTATCTGGTTGAAGTTTCTTCACATAAGCATCACAGCCCCAAACTTTAAGAAACGACAACTTTGGTTTCTTGCCAAACCACAGTTCATAAGGCATCGTCTCAACAGATTTTGATGGTGCCCTATTTAACGTGAATGCGGACGTCTCTAAAGCATAACCCCAAAACGATAGCGGTAAATCAGTAAGAGACATCATAGATCGCACCATATCTAGTAAAGTACGATTATGACGTTCGGACACACCATTTCGTTGTGGTGTTCTGGGTGGCGTGAGTTGCGAAACTATTCCACATTGCTTCAAATGTACACCAAACTCATAACTCAAATATTCTCCTCCACGATCAGATCGTAGAAATTTTATTTTCTTGTTACGATGATTTTCCACTTCAATATGAAATTCTTTGAACTTTTCAAATGTTTCAGATTTGTGTTTCATCAAGTAGATATACCCATATCTACTCAAATCATCTGTGAAGGTGAGAAAATAACGATACCCGCCGCGAGCCTCAATATTCATTGGACCACATACATTAGTATTTATGACTTCCAACAAATCAGTTGCTCGCTCCATAGTTCCGGAGAACAGCGTTTTAGTCATCTTGCCCATGAGGCACGGTTCGCAAGTACCAAGTGATTCATAATCAAGTGATTCCAGAAGTCCATCATTATGGAGTTTCTTCATGCGCTTTACACCGATATGACCTAAACGGCAGTGCCACAAATAAGTTGCACTATCAGTATCAACTCTGCATTTTTTGGCTTCAACATTATGAATATGTGTATCACTACTATTGAGATTCAATAAAAATAGACCACTCTTCAAGGGTGCATGACCATAAAAGATATTACTCATATAAATAGAACAACCATTATTCTCTGATTTAAATGAATAACCGTCTCGCATCAAACAAGATCCAGATATAATGTTCATGCTCAATGCTGGCACCAAATAACAATTATTTAGGTCTAAAACTAATCCCGATGGTAGATGTAGAGGTAGCGTGCCGACCGCGATCACATCGACTTTGGAACCATTTCCCACGCGCATCGTCACCTCGTCCTTAGCCAATCTTCGCTTAATTCGTAGTCCCTGTTTCGAGTTGCAAATATTAGCAATAGAACCAGTATCAAATACCCAGGTACTACTACGAGCATTAGTAAGGTACACATCAATAACATGTATATCACATATACCTTTGTTCACTTTGCCATCCTTCTTATCCGCCAAATACTTGGGGCAGTTCCGCTTCCAGTGTCCAGTCTGCTTGCAGTACAAGCACTCAGTCTCAGGCTTAGGTCCAGATTTGGGTTTCTTCTCTTGAGAAGCAACTTGCTTGTTGTTCTTCTTGAAGTTCCCCTTCTTCTTCCCTTTACCCTTTTTCTTGAAACTGGTGGCCTTATTGACCATCAACACTTGATACTCCTTCTTGATTTCTACCTCCGCAGCTTTTAGCATTGTGAAGAGCTTGGGAATAGTCTTGTCCATCCCTTGCATATTATAGTTCATCACGAAGCTCTTGTAGCTTGGTGGCAGTGATTGGAGAATTCTGTCAATGACACTATCATCAGGAAGATTAACTCCCAGTTGAATCAAGTGATTATTATACCCAGACATTTTGAGTATATGTTCACTGAGAGAACTATTCTCCTCCATCTTACAGCTATAGAACTTATTGGAGACTTCATATCTCTCAATCCGAGCATTTGCTTGAAATATTAACTTCAACTCCTGGAACATCTCATATGCTCCATGACGTTCAAAATGTCGTTGAAGACCCGATTCCTAGCCGTAAAGCATGGCACATTGAACTATCGAGTAGTCATCAGCTTTGCTCTGCCAGACATTCTTAACGTCGTCAGTTGCATCTGCAGCAGACCTGGCACCCAGTGGTGCTTCCAGGATGTAATTCTTCTGTGCAGCAATGAGGATAATCCTCAAGTTATGGACCCAGTCCGTGTAGTTGCTACCATCATCTTTCAACTTAGCTTTCTCAAGGAACGCATTAAAATTCAACGGAACAACAGCATGAGCCATCTATCTACAACAAACATAGACACGCAAAATACTATCAGGTACTAAGTTCATGATAAATTTAAGTTCAATTAATCATATTACTTAAGAACTCCCACTTAGACAGACATCTCTCTAGTCATCTAATTGATTACATGATCCAAATCAACTAAACCATGTCTGATCATCACGTGAGATGGAGTAGTTTCAATGGTGAACATCACTATGTTGATCATATCTACTATATGATCCATGTTTGACCTTTCAGTCTCCGTGTTCCGAGGCCATATATGTATATGCTAGGCTTGTCAAGTTTAACGTGAGTATTCCGCGTGTGCAACTGTTTTGCACCCGTTGTATTTGAACGTAGAGCCTATCACACCCGATCATCACGTGGTGTCTCAACATGAAGAACTTTCGCAACGGTGCATACTCAGGGAGAACACTTCTTGATAATTTAGTGAGAGATCATCTTAAAATGCTACCATCAATCAAAGCAAGATAAGATGCATAAAGGATAAACATCACATGAAATCAATATAAGTGATATGATATGCCCATCATCATCTTGTGCTTATGATCTCCATCTCCGAAGCACCGTCATGATCACCATCGTCACCGACACGACACGTTGATCTCCATCGTAGCATCATTGTCGTTACGCCATCTATTGCTTCTACGACTATCGCTACCGCTTAGTGATAAAGTAAAGCAATTACAGGGCGTTTGCATTTCATACAATAAAGCGACAACCATATGGCTCCTGCCAGTTGCCGATAACTTGGTTACAAAACATGATCATCTCATACAATAAAATATAGCATCACGTCTTGACCATATCACATCACAACATGCCCTACAAAAACAAGTTAGACATCCTCTACTTTGTTGTTGCAAATTTTACGTGGCTGCTACGGGCTTAGCAAGAACCGTTCTTACCTACGCATCAAAACCACAATGATAGTTCGTCAAGTTAGTGCTTTTTTAACCTTCGCAAGGACCGGGCGTAGCCACACTCGGTTCAACTAAAGTGAGAGAGACAGACACCCGCTAGTCACCTTTAAGCAACGAGTGCTCGTAACGGTGAAACCAGTCTCGCGTAAGCGTACGCGTAATGTCGGTCCGGGCCGCTTCATCTCACAATACCGCTGAACCAAATTATGACATGCCGGTAAGCAGTATGACTTGTATCGCCCACAACTCACTTGTGTTCTACTCGTGCATATGACATCTACGCATAAAACCTGGCTCTGATGCCATTGTTGGGGAACGTAGTAATTTCAAAAAAATTCCTACGCACACGCAAGATCATGGTGATGCATAGCAACGAGAGGTGAGAGTATTGTCCACGTACCCTTGTAGACCGAAAGTGGAAGCGTTAGAACAACACGGTTGATGTAGTCGTACGTCTTCACGGCCCGACCGATCAAGCACCGAAACTACGACACCTCCGAGTTCTAGCACACGTTCAGCTCGATGATGATCCCCGGACTCCGATCCAGCAGGGTGTCGGGGAAGAGTTCCATCAGCACGATGGCGTGGTGACGATCTTGATGTTCTACCGTTGCAGGGCTTCGTCTAAGCACCGCTACAATATTATCGAGGACTATGGTGGAGGGGGGCACCGCACACGGCTAAGAGATCAAGAGATCAATTGTTGTGTCTATGGGGTGCCCCCTGCCCCCGTATATAAAGGAGCCAAGGGGGAGGGGGCGGCCGGCCAAGGAGGGCGAGCCAAGGGGGAGTCCTACTCCCACTGGGAGTAGGACTCCCTTCTTTCCTAGTTGGAGAAGGAGAAGGGGGGAAGGAAGAGGGAGAGGGGAAGGAAAGGGGGGGCGCCGCCCCCCTCTCCTTGTCCTATTCGGACTAGGGGGGAGGGGCGCGGCCAGCCCTTGCCTCCTCTCTTCCTCTCCACTAGGGCCCATGTAGGCCCATTAAGCCCCCCGGGGGGTTCCGGTAACCTCCCGGTACTCCGGTAAAATCCGGATTACACCCGGAACAATTCCAATATCCAAATATAGGCTTCCAATATATCAATCTTTATGTCTTGACCATTTCGAGACTCCTTGTCATGTCCGTAATCTCATTCGGGACTCCGAACAAACTTCTGTACATCAAAACTCATAAACTCATAATAAAATTGTCATCGAAACCTTAAGCATGCGGACCCTACGGGTTCGAGAACTATGTAGACATGACCTAGAACTATTTCTGGTCAATAACCAATAGCGGAACCTGGATGATCATATTGGCTCCTACATATTCTACAAAGATCTTTATCGGTCAAACCGCATAAAACATACGTTGTTCCCTTTGTCATCGGTATGTTACTTGCCCGAGATTCGATCGTCAGTATCCAATACCTAGTTCAATCTAGGCAAGTTTCTTTACTCGTTACGTAATGCATCATCCCGCAACTAACTCATTAGTCACATTGCTTGCAAGGCTTATAGTGATGTGCATTACCGAGAGGGCCCAGAGATACCTCTCCGACAATCGGAGTGACAAAACCTAATCTCGAAATATGCCAACTCAACATGTACCTTTGGAGACACCTGTACAGCTCCTTTATAATCACCCAGTTACATTGTTTTGGTAGCACACAAAGTGTTCCTCTGGTAAACGGGAGTTGCATAATCTCATAGTTGTAGGAACATGTATAAGTCATGAAGAAAGCAATAGCAACATACTAAACAATCAAGTGCTATGCTAACGGAATGGGTCACGTCAATCACATCATTCTACTAATGATGTGATCCTGTTAATCAAATGACAACTCATGTCTATGGTTAGGAAACATAACCATCTTTGATTAATGAGCTAGTCAAGTAGAGGCATACTAGTGACATTAAGTTTGTCTATGTATTCACACATGTATTATGTTTTCGGTTAATACAATTCTAGCATGAAAATAAACATTTATCATGAAATAAGGAAATAAATAATAACTTTATTATTGCCTCTAGGGCATATTTCCTTCACTTTGAGCAAGCAAGCCATTAAGCAACACCTCATCCCCTCTTAATAGTATTGGCTTTCCTATGGACTCAATGTGATCTTTGGATCACTAAATGTAAAATGTAGAGTCTTGTGCTTTGAGCTTGAGCCAATCCTTTGTCCTTAGCATCTTGAAGGGGTTTCCACATCCTCTAGTCCATGCCACTCCATTGTTGAACTTATCTGAAACATACTAAGTAAAAGTATTAGTCCAACAAGAGGTATGTTGACATTAATTACCAAAATCACCCAGGGAGCACTTGTGCTTTCACCCGTAGCATGAACGTATGGTAAAAGTTGTGTAACAAATTTATTGCATAGGGTGCTCTTTTGATTGCATTCCCTTGTGTGGAGGTTGGGGGCGCGCGATGGTTAACTCCTAGCAACCTCCCCCCTAGGAGCATTCGGAGTAGTACATTGCTTCGTGGGCTAATAAAACTTTTGCAATAAGTATATGAGTTCTTTATGACTAATGTGAGTCCATGGATTATACGCTCTCTTACCTTTCCATCATTGCTAGCCTCTTCGGTACCATGCATTGCCCTTTCTCACCTTGAGGGTTGGTGGAAACTTCGCCGGTGCATCCAAACCCCGTGATATGATACGCTCTATCACACATAAACCTCCTTATATCTTCATCAAAACAGCCACCATACCTACCTATTATGGCATTTCCATAGCCATTCCGAGATATATTGCCATGCAACTTTCCACCGTTCCGTTTATCATGACACGCATCATCATTGTCATATTGCCCTGCATGATCATGTAGTTGACATCGTATTTGTGGCAAAGCCACCATGCTTAATTTTTCATAAATGTCACTCTTGATTCATTGCCCATCCCGGTACACCACCGGAGGCATTCAAATAGAGTCATATCTTGTTCTAGTTTCGAGTTGTAATTCATGAGTTGTAAATAAATAGAAGTGTGATGATCATCATTATTAGAGCATTGTCCCTTATAAAAAAAAGGAAGGCCAAAGAAAAAAAGAAAAAAAAGGAAAGGCCAAATAAAAAAAGAAAGGCCCAAAAATAAAAAGGGGGATAATGTTACTATCCTTTTCCACACTTGTGCTTCAAAGTAGCACCATGTTCTTCATATAGAGAGTCTCTTATGTTGTCACTTTCATATACTGGTGAGAATTTTTTATTATAGAACTTGGCTTGTATATTACAACAATGGGCTTCCTCAAAATGCCCTGGGTCTTCGTGAGCAAGCAAGTTGGATGCACACCCACTTAGTTTCTTTTGTTGAGCTTTCATACATTTATAGCTCTAGTGCATCCGTTGCATGACAATCCCTACTCGCTCACATTGATATCTATTAATGGGCATCTCCATAGCCGGTTGCTATGCCTAGTTGATGTGAGACTATCTTCTCCTTTTTTTTCTTCTCCACAACCACCATTCTATTCCACATATAGTGCTATGTCCATGGCTCACGCTCATGTATTGCGTGAAAGTTGAAAAAGTTTGAGAATACTAAAGTATGAGACAATTGCTTGGCTTGTCATCGGGGTTGTGCATGATTAAATACTTTGTGTGATGAAGATAGAGCATAGCCAGACTATATGATTTTGTAGGGATAACTTTCTTTAGCCATGCTATTTTCAGAAGACATGATTGCTTTGTTAGTATGCTTGAAGTATTATTGTTTTTATGTCAATGTGAACTTTTATTTTTCATTTGGATCTGAACATTCATGCCACAATAAAGAAAATTACATTAAGGATTATGCTAGGTAGCATTCCACATCAAAAATTCCGTTTTTATCATTTACCTACTCGAGGACGAGCAGGTATTAAGCTTGGGGATGTTTGATACGTCTCCAACATATATATAATTTTTTATTGTTCCATGCAATCATATTACCCGTTTTGGATATTTATGGGCTTTACTCTACACTTTTATATCATTTTTGGGACTAACCTACTAACGGGAGGCCCAACCCGAATTGCTGTTTTTTTGCCTATTTCAGTGTTTCGAAGAAAATGAATATCAAACGGAGTCCAAACGGGATGAAACCTTCGGGAGCGATCTTTTTGGAACAAATACAAACCAGGAGACTTGGAGTGGACGTCAAGCAACAAACGAGGTGACCACGAGGGTGCCCGGCAAGCCCCCTGGGGGTGGGCGCGCCCCCCACCCTCGTGGGCCCCTCCTTGTTCCACCGACGTACTTCCTTCACCTATATATACTCCCGTACCCTGAAAACATCCAGGAGCACCACGAAAACCTAATTCCACCACCGCAACCTTCTGTATCCGTGAGATCCCATCTTGGAGCCTTCGTCGGTGCTCCGCCGAAGGGGGAATCGACCACGGAGGGCCTCTACATCATCTCCAAGGCCTCTCCGATGAGTTGTGAGTAGTTTACCACAAACCTTTGGGTCCATAGTTATTATCTAGATGACTTATTCTCTCTCTTTGAATCTCAATACCAAGTTCTCCTCGATCTTCTTGGAGATCAGTTTGATGTAACTCTTTTTGCAGTGTGTTTGTCGAGATCCGATGAATTGTGGGTTTATGATCAAGTTTATGTATGAGAAATATTTGAATCTCCTCTGAATTCCTTTATGTATGATTGGTTATCTTTGCAAGTCTGTTCGAATTATCAGTTTGGTTTGGCCTACTAGATTGATCTTTCTTGCAATGGGAGAAGTGCTTAGCTTTGGGTTCAATCTTGCGGTGTCCTTTCCCAGTGACAGCAGGGGCAGTAAGGCACATATTGTATTGTTGCCATCGAGGATAAAAAGATGGGGTTTATATCATATTGCATGAATTTATCCCTCTACATCATGTCATCTTTCTTAATGCGTTACTCTGTTCTTCTTGAACTTAATACTCTAGATGCAGGCAGGAGTCGGTCGATGTGTGGAGTAATAGTAGTAGATGCAGGCAGGAGTCGATCTACTTGTCACGGACGTGATGCCTATATACATGATCATGCCTAGATATTCTCATAACTATGCACTTTTCTATCAATTGCTCAGCAGTAATTTGTTCACCCACCGTAATACTTATGCTATCTTGAGAGAAGCCACTAGCGAAACCTATGGCCCCCGGGTCTATCTTTTATCATATATGTTTTCTATCTACTTTTATTTGCATCTTTTATTTCCAATCTATATCATAAAAATACCAAAAATATTTATCTTATCTTATTATCTCTATCAGATCTCACTTTCGCAAGTTATCGTGAAGGGATTGACAACCCCTTTATTGCGTTGGTTGCGAGGTTCTTGTTTGTTTGTGTATGTGCATGGGACTTTTGAGGAGCCTCCTACTGGATTGATTCCTTGGTTCTCAAAAACTGAGGGAAATACTTATGCTACTTTGCTGCATCACCCTTTCCTCTTCAAGGGAAAAACCAACGCATGCTCAAGAGGTAGCAAACTTCACCTTGTCTCCTTTTCCCTTGTTGTTTGTGAATCTTGATGTGTCTCTTTACTTGGATGCTTTGAGAGCACATGTGTGATGTGAACCTTGTTCATGTAGTGATCTCCCAGTTCAGTGCCGCCATCTCATTTCATAAAATAATCCCAAAAAGTTTAACCATAGATGTAGCAAAGCCCGCTGGGAGCTGAATTGAATTTCCGAGCGGTTAACTCTTTTATTGTCCTTGCTCCTAGATGGTAGCATCATGGTCTATTAAGGATTGGCATCACCTGGAGTTTTGCACTACAAATAGAATATTGTGTTTTACCACTTTCATGAAGTGATAGGTGTGCATTTTCTTTCTTCTCGAGAAAGAAACAAAAGCTTAGTCGTCCAGGGTTTTCCCGCCTGCCGCCGGCGCCATCGTAGAACTGCATTGTCTTCTTGGCCTTAGGGCTATGGAGGCATGGTGAATCCCGACCCTTGCTGATGGGAGAACTCATGCTTCAATTTTAGGTGTTTTTTAGTTTGTTTGGTGTTTTTTTCTCCTACTCAAGAAGGCGAGGTGGCGTCGGCTCCCAACATATGGAATAAGGTTCTCCCCATGTAGCCCCCGTACCGGTAACGCGTCTCACATCATCGGGGGCGTGTGGAGGTCTGTCTATGATGGATCTCATGAGACTCGGCAGGTGTTTGTCTTTGGTGGATCTATGTGGATCCGGTCTTTGTTCGTCTGCGTTCATGTGTCTATAGGTTGGATCCTTCCGATCTATGTTCTCTTTATCGGTGGAGGGGTGTTATTCTAGTGTGATAGTTCTATGGGACCTTAGCACAACGACTTCTAGACTATCTACTATAACAAGGTTTGTCTCACTCCGCTGAGGGAGGGATGATGACGGTGGCACATCTTCGGCTCGCTCCAGTGCTTGTCGGTGTGGTCTACACGCATGGCTGTATTTTTTGTTATTTTTATGTTTTTTGTACTATCATGATTTCTACTCCCTTCGTTCCTAAATATTTGTCTTTCTAGAGTTTTCAACAAGTGACTACATACGGAGCAAAATGAGTTAATGTACACTTTAAAATATGTCTATATACATCCGTATGTGGTAGTCTGTTTGAATCTTTAAAAAGACAAATACATTTAGGAACGGAGGGAGTAATGAATAGATCAAACTGTACCCGCAAAAAAAGGTCCGTGAAACAAATTGGGGCGGGGAGCCATTTAATCACATTCTAACAAGAGCTGTGTTAGAAGGGAGAGAGAGATTTTGATGAAATAGTTTTAATGTATTGCTTGAGCCTCGTGGGCATATATATAGGAGTACATGACCTACTTGGAGTACAAGGCAAGCCAGAATATTTCCTAGTCTAACCTATGTTTCCTAATACAATCACGTTACTCAACATCCCCCCGCAGTCACAACGGTAGCGACGCAGACGGTGAGACTGGAGAAGAATCTGAAGGCAAGCCGACGGACACCCCCCACAGTCGTAACAATCGACGCATCGCGGAGTCGTGGCTGGAGTGGAAACCAACGAGGTTGCTCAAGCAGGCGGTAGCCCTTTGTGTCGTTTGTCGATGTAGCCAAAGAGCGTGGGTGGTGGAGCCGTGGTCGAGGTAGCTGTGCGAGGAATGTCGTGGTTGATGTCGAGTCGGGGTGCGCCGACCAGGCTTGCCCGGCCCGGTGTCAAGGAAGTCGCCGTGGAGCCGCGGGCGCAAGAGGGTGCCGAGTTAGTCATGGGCGCAGTGGTGACGAGGTAGTGGTGCGCCGGAAGGATGATGGTGTTGACGACGCGTCACGGCAGGTTTGCCAAGCCCGGGGACACATCGTGGACGAAGGCACGCACCGGTGTTGCCAGCATCGGGCATGCGTAGATGAACGAAGACGAAGTTGACGAAGCGCCGACCAGCCTTGCCAGGCCTGGGGACACGTCGTGGATGAAGGCACGCATCGGTGTTGCCAGCACTGGGCATGCGTAGACGAGGGACCTGCACAAGCTGTACGCCATGTCGGAGAAGTCGGAGGGGCCAGCAGAGAAGAACTCGATGACGATTGCGGCGCGCATCGGCGTGGGGCCGATGTCACCAACGGTGGTCGGAGTAGACGAAGTGGTCGGGGTAGATGACGACAATGCTGGCGACGGACTGGTGCTTGGACGAAGACCAAGGGGGTGGACGGGCGGTGCGGCGGCTACGAAGGTTGCAGCGGCGGTGGCCAAAGAAGAGCGGCGGCAGCGGCGGCTAGGTTAGGAGTGCGGCGACGGTGCTCGAGGTAGGCAAAGAACTCTGACAGCGTGACGAAGACCGGCGCGGGCGGTGGCGTTCCCGTGCCAAGGGAGACGGCGCGGCGCATACCACGGGAGGTCGACGCGCAGTGACGACGGAGTGGATCGCGGGCCGCGACGCTACGGCCCAAAGGGGCGACGCAGCGGCGGCAGGAGGGTCGGGGCGACGGCGGGAAGACCTCGGAGCGGCAGCGGGGACCGCGGGCCGCAATGCTGCGGCCCGAAGGGGCGACGCTATGGCGGTTCGTGAGTCGGTGCAGCCGCGGGGACGACCTCGAGGCGGGGCGGGGACCGTGTATTGCGACATTACGGCCAGAAGGGGTGACGCAGCGGCGACGCACGGGTCGATGCAGCCGCGAGGAGAACCACAGGGCGGCGGCGCTGCGGCCCGACGGGGAGACACAACGGTAGCCCAATGCTCGATCGGTGGAGAGGCACACCGAACTCGGGGACGATCTTCACGGGACATGCGGAGGCACGCGTAACCGACGGACCAGGTTGGTCGCGCGGCGTAGATGAGGCGGATCGCCGCGGCGAGCGGGTGATCAAGCCGATCACGCGCGAGGTCGGGGACGCTGCTCGGTGGAGGCGTGGTGGCGGCAGAGTCCGAGATGAAGTCGGTGACGACGGACGACGTGAGACGTCGTGCGGACGAGCTTGTCAGCACCGGCACCCGGGCTGCCAAAGCAACACCGGCGCCCGGGCAGCGAGGCCCGAGCGACCAACGGAACAGCGGCGCCCGAGTTGAGGCAGCCGACAAGCCTGACGCAGCCGTCCCGACGCAGCCGAGGATGAGGCCGGCGAGGTAGACCGCCGGGCCGCCGTGCAGACGCGGCGGAGGCGGATGATGTGGATCGATGGGCGGGCCGGCGCGCGAGCGATGACTATGATTGGCCGTCGCATGGCGCGTGGCCGCCGGGTCGGGGCGATGCAGGTGTCCCGGTCGGAGCACGGCGGTGACGGCCGGCGCAGGGCGACGGGCGGACCGACGCGCGGACGACGGCTGGCCCTGACGGGCCGCCTCGGCTCGCGTGGCTGCCGGGTCGGAGGAAAGGCCGGCTGGTCGCGCCGGGGTCGAAGTAGAGGCGCTCGGTGTCGACGACGGCAGCGGACGACGCAAACCGATTAAGCATAGATCGGAAAACCAAAAAGAAAAACGCCGATCAAAACGACCGGCGAGAGAGCGAAAAAAAATCCAGAGCAAGGGCGACTCTCTAGGGCAGCCGGTCAAGACGACCGGCGGACGAACCCCCGGCGGCGGTTATAGAGGCGGACCGCCCCGGGGCGGCGCACAGGTGCGTTAGCGGCGGCGGCTAGGGTTTAGGATCGACTTGCGGTAGATACCATGTTGGAAGGGAGAGAGAGATTTTGATGAAATAGTTTTAATGTATTGCTTGAGCCTCATGGGCATATATATATAGGAGTGCATGATCTACTTGGAGTACAAAGCAAGCCAGAATATTTCATAGTCTAACCGTATGTTTCCTAATACGTCACTCAACAATTTTCACACGGCATGACAAGATCGATGTACAACTGTAGAACACAGCTCTGTCTCCTCGATTCATGTTGAAACCTCATAGTCATCTGGAATTGGTCGATTGGAATATGGACAATCGAACATAAATGGAAAACGCCGGAAAAACAAGGCGTCTAGCAACCCCGCGCGCACAGCGACAACGCTGCCACTCGCGAACAAGCACGAAGCAAATCCAAGAAAAAAAAACATGCACCGTGCATGACGAATTATCTACGTGCTCTGCGCTTCCAAGAAGGCGTTGAACTCGGCCCTGGCCATCGCCAGCCGCGGCGTGATGCACGGCGACGTCGGGCACGACGCCGGAGGCGCCGCGGCCGTCGAGAACCTTACGTGCCGCTGCGACGCCGACGACGTCCTGGGGGCCGAGTCCTGCCGCTGCGACGCCGACGCCGACTTCTTCAGGATCCCCCTCGGCTCGCCGTCGAACACGCACGCCGTCTTGGTGGGCGTAGCCGGCTCCTGCCGGCGCGACTCCGATGCCGACTTCTTCAGGACCCCCCTCGCCTCGCCCTCGAACACGAACGCCATCTTGACCGGCAGGTCCGTGTCGTCCGCGCAGCTGATCTTGGGCACCTCCATCGCGAAGTCCATGTCGACGTGCGTCGGCACGACCTTCACCGGATGCGGCGGCGGTGGCGGGCTCCACGACCCGCACTCGAACCTCTCCAGCTCCGCCATCCGCGACACGCTGCTCCGCCGCCTCGCCCCCGAATGCTGCCTCTGTATGCTCGACACGACGGCCGCCGCGGACGGTGATCCCGGCTTCTTCTTGGCGAAGCCGGGGATGAACATGCACAGCACGCTGCACGTGAAGCTTTGCTCGGCCTCGTCGGCGGCCTCGACGTTGGGGACCTCGTCGTCGTGCGGCGCCATGGACCTCCCATCGGCGCGGGACGCGCTCCTCGAGAGCGTGGTGGGAGCCGCGGACGGCGAGGCGGCATAGCTGGCGAGCGCGGCGGAGTGCTGCCGCGCGAGGGAGCGCAGGGCGATGACCGTGGCGAGGCTGGGCGCGGCGGGCTCGTCCCGCTTGGCCGTGGCGCTGTGGACGGGGGAGGAGGTCGCGGAGCAAGGCAGGCTGGCGCCGACGAACGTGGGCCGGCGTAGCGGCGGCAGGAGCGGGGACGACTGCGCGACCACCTCCGTGAGCACGGACGGCGCGGAGAGGGGCGAGTCCGGGTCAGCCACCATGCCCAGGTGCCGCAACGAGACCGGGTCCACGGGGATCTGCCGCTCGTCCTCCATCGACGGCGACACCGGGCTCTTGCCGCCGTCCTCAGCTGCGGCTTCTCGCGGTCGTGTTGCCGCCGTACTGCTCACGGCCGGACCGGATACGGGCTCGTCGGCGGACTGCATGGTGGGCGTTGTTGTGCGCTCCTAGGATGGGCTAACTACTCCGGCTGCGGTGCCTGCACGAACTAAACTGGCGAGCTGGCGCAATACATACGCGCGGGACGCTTAAAAGATGGAAATGAATCAACTAGTATTTGACTTTGGGTGGTGCGTGCTTGGTATCGTCGTAGTGGAGAGCATGAAGTGGCTTAGGGGCGGCATGCTCTGGTGCATGGACGCTACTACTCCTAATTCGTGGCGGCTTAGTGGTTCACCATGTCCATGTGTTTTTTTCTTCTTTCCGAGAAAACTTCCGTTTTATTCATATTTAATCACTTCAGCTAGATTTCAGTCAGCTGAATTTAGTTTTGTGGTCAGTCGATTTTCTGGCCCTTGGATTGTGCTTTAAAATTTGTGTAGCTTTTTTTTCTGTCATGTTTTGCTGGTCGTATCGGGCAGTTTGTATACGATTGGTCCTTATTTTGGGTTAGTCGATTTCCTTAGGCTGGATTTTGATGTGTGCATGCTTTCTTTCATGTTTTTGTTTTTATTTCTGCATGTGTATGCTTTTATTTTTTATTTTTTTAGTTGAGTTTTTTTTTCCTTACGTGTATTTTCAACATGAGTGTGTGGCAAGAAGCCTAGATAGACAATGGCCGATATACGATTATCGCTCTTAGCATAAACATGGCCGATACATAATTATCATCCTGAGAAATAGAGTGTTGACATCGTCCTCAGAGCAAATACGGTGCGAATTGTTTTTCGGCATCCGAGCTTTGCCAAAAAAAACGGGGCATGTGTTGATACCAGATTTTGGCATAGTACGAGATGGCCTCAAATGAAAAAGGGTTTCAACATGAAAAGCTTCGTATCATCAAATTGCGCAACTTTGATGTTTAGGTAATCACCATCCGACCTCATCTTATAGGAGCCAAAACTGTGTTCAAAGTTCTAAAATTTTATGTTTAGATCACTTTTTGGCTGATTACGCCCCAGGACGACCTCATATGAAAAATATTCTACATGAATTGTATTCGTCTTGTTGAATCAGTTGATTTTGATATAAAAATCATCTCAATCCGAGTTCGTATGCAAAAGTTAGAGGCAACACTCGGCGGACCAGTCCTGAGTGAGAAAATGACGCGAGGGACAAGACACCCACCTAGGTGGTGTCTGATGGGTCGTCTGAGTTATTAGGCCTTTGCCGGGTGAATGAACCTTGTCGGCGAAAAACTTGCCAATCGAGTGGAAAGCTTGCCGGCGTGAAAAGCTTGCCGACGTGAAAAACTTGCCGGCGTGGAAAGCTTTCTGATAAAAAGCTTGCCGAACAAGTGGAATCTGTCAAGGCCTATCTGACCAGAAGTTGAAGAGTGGCTCAAAGAATTATCTAGATGACCTTGGATGAAAAAATGTTCTACACGGAAGTTGTGTGTGTGGTTGAAATGGTTAACTTTTCTTTTAGAGTCATCATCATCTGAGATAATATATGGCCAGCAAGGTTGCTACAAGACTCGGACAGCCAAGAAAACTGCATGACCAAGTCTGACTGGAAGTTAAAGATAGCCCCGTATGGTATTGAAGATGGCCTCTATTTGGAAAACATTTTTCAACATGAAAGTTGTTCATCTCATAGAAAATGTTAAATTTGTTGTTGGGCTCATCTTCATCCGAGGTAGTTTATGGCCCGTCAGACTCAAAAACCGAACTGCTGTCTCAAACTTATCTAAATACGGGTTCGGGTAATTTTGGAAAGATTTGACAGGATTTGAAGTCCTTTCTTGTATGGGGAGTCCAGCCGCCTCTTATATATGTTGGGGGTGACGGCTGACTGAAATGTCACACAATCGACATATCAATATACTACTTTTTCATCTATGTTTTATCTCTCCATCATTTCTCTCTCTCGTTATTCGCTGTTCTTTGTGTTTGAGAGCTATGAATCCCGAGGCTCTAGAGGTGAGCGAATTTACCTAGAGCAGCTCATAGCCGCTGCACTCCCTGACGGGGTCCCTCCCGGGCGTGCGGAGTTTCGGGTCTTCGAAAGCACCCGCCGACTGTCTTGTGTATCGCACTGTCGGCCGGGTCTCCTTCAACATGAGCTGCGGTGCATCACCCCCGATGTTGAAACTACACGTGACGTGTTCGTGTGTCAATACAGTTTTTCTCTATCTTTAACTGGTACTGCTTTTTCATGGTTTGCTTGTAACATCCCAATTTTCAATTTGGATGTTATTCATAGATCATTCATATGCATCCATGATTTATGCATTTTTTGTTTCATTTGCTTTAGTTGCATTTTGATCCAAGAGACTTTAAGCAACTCAAGGACCAATTTGAGAGAGTTGGAGGTTTCACAAAAGTCCTTCTTTGATTTATCAAAATTTGGTAAATTGGATCAAATTCTTTTCAAAATTCTTTTCCAATTATTTCAAAATAAAGAGAGAAGAAAAAAGGACTTCTTAAAAAACAACAAAGACATATTGGAAATTGAATTTGAATTTTTGGATATTTTATTTTATTTTATTTGCAAGCTTATTTTTTTGGAGTAATTAGTACTATAATGTTTGTTTTTAGTTTAGGCATTTAGGCCCAGAAAAATGTTCACTAGGTCATTAATAAGGCCATATTATTATGTGAATTTTTCTGATAATTTTATATATTTATTTATTTAAGTTTAGCATGTTTTTGTCTCTTTGAAAAAATGTTTTTTTAACTTCTCCGCCGAACTTGGCTGGCCCAGCAATCCGCCAGGCTGAGGCCCAGCTAGCACAACCGCCCCGCAACCGACTCCGGGCGGAGTCTGGCCGCCGCCCGCCGCCGCGCGTCATGTCCGGCTCGGACACGAGCCGCTGCCGCCTTGCCCCTCGCGCAAGACGCGCCTTCCCCGACCCCTTTAAATATCGGAGCCCCGGCCCCCTCCTCCTCAAGTCGCCAGTGCCGCCGCAACCATCGTCGCCGCCGGAGCCCGCAGCGCCGTCGCCGCCCTTCGCCGCCCGCGCCGCAGCCGTCGCCGCCGCCCCGCTCGAGCCCGACGCCGTTCGCTTCGCCGTCGTGAATCCACCGCCGCGGGTAGCTCCCGCCGCCCTCGACCGTCGATCTGGATCTAACGATCCATATCTCGTTTGTTTTTTTCGTTTTCGTTTTTTATTATTTAGCGAACGTTCGTCCGTTAGTGTTCGGTAGCGAATGTTTTCATTCTGTTAGGTTCTGTAGCGAACGTCCCCTCGTTAGATTTTTCTTTTTCTTTTAGTTTTTCTGCGAGGGACCTAGTCGTAGTTTTTATTTACAGATTAGCCCATACGTTTCAAACTAGCACAACTTTTTGCTTGTTTGTCCAAATTCGATAAAACCAACGCCAAAATCTTTAGAGCGATCTCATCTATCCAGTAAACCAACTTGACATGTTTTTGAAAATTTAAAATTTGAATTTGTTCAGATTTGAATTCGAACTTCTTTCGTTCGGATCTTGAGTTTCATAGCTCCATTTTAGTTGATTCTTTTTGCAAATCTTAGCTAATCACATGTACCTTATGTTAAGATCTAATCCACATAATTATAATACTTTTAAAATTTGTTTTCTATTTAGATTAGTATTTTTTGCTTGTTTTTTAGTTTTCTGGATTTTTTCTTCGATTTCTCCTTGCATCTTTTGCTTGAGTGCTTATGTATGCTATTGTTTGTTTACGATAGATTTGTCAGAGTGTGAAGATTGTTACTACGAATCTCTAGGGTTTTCCGATCGTCAGCAAGGCAAGTTACACTTTGATCATACTTTTCAATACCCAGTTTTTACTATGCATTAGTTACACCCTCAAAGATGGCATGAGGAGGATTGGGAACATGTGGGTTGGTTATGTAGTTCATGAGGTAGGAACCTATTACCTTTGATCACCCCGGAAATATACGTTATGCTCATATATTGCTTAGCCATGCTCCTAGACGGGGATTGGTATGTGAGATTCATGAAAGTTACAAGAGATAATAATTTTGGACAACATTAAGGTGGCAACTTTAATACACATCTGGGTGGATTGTTTGGGGCACCTGAAGAAACCAGTGCTTGCCCAGGGGAATCCCGGAGTACGCGTTTGATTACCCTAGGTCCGCCACCCTGGCTCAAAGGGATCATATGATATTTCATGCCTAGAAATTTCCGTGTGTAGCCACAAGCCATTATGGGCTCTGACATAGTTGAGTAAGTTGTGTGACCTCTTTCAGTGGTAGACTAGCATATGTAGGGGAAAGTAGGTGTACCAGTCTACCCAGAGTAAAGAGTTAATGCTTCAGAAAGACTATGTCTTGATCTTCCGATCATGGAGGTGGTCGAGTCTTGTGGAGAAAAGTGCGCAAACCTCTGCAGAGTGTACAAACTAATCATGGTTAGTCGTGTCCCTGGTTATGGAAAATTTGATTTTCTGGAAGTGAATATTTTGTTGATCTCATCACTCTTTAATTAATGTATTGGGTTTAATTGTTTACACTTGATAATTTTGGGATTGAGTTGGAGGAACCTTCTCAATGATGGCATAAACATGGTAGTAAATAAAATTTATTTCTTTGTTGTAGGGGAAAATTAGCTTTATGCAAAAATAAACTTAGAGCCCCACCAGCCAAATATGCATGTAGATATAGTTTTTCTTCATTCATTTGCTCTATAGTGTGACTCTGCCAGCATATTCCATGTGCTGACCTACACGGCTACAACGTCTCATGTTGCAGAGTTTTCCGACGAAGAATAAGGTGCGCTAGGTCGTTGTCATGCACTCAGTTATGCCGTGGAGTTGATGGACTCCTTTATTTTCGAAGCTTCCACAGTTATTTAGATGGCTTTCAGCCATATTTTTTTTTAATAAATACTCTTTAAGAGGACCTCGATGTAATAAGTGTGTGATTGAACTCTGTTATAATTCCTCGAGTACTGTGTGTGTCAGCATACCAATCTAGGGATGACACTTAAGCACAGAGACTTTGATCCATTGGGATCGGGTCGCTACATTGCTTCATTACCACATGGTTCTTCATGTATGGGCGTGGCTAGAGCAGAAATTTCATGATCACTTTTATAGCGGCGACAATGAACTTAAATTATCACATCCTACATCGATTAAGAATAAAAATGATGAATCTGTCTCTGATTAAGCTGGAGGATCAATGTTTGTGTTCCGAGAAGGACATTTGCACCAACTACCGAGCCCATCGAGTTTACCTTGGATGCACCAACTTGGAGCTTAGGAAAGAGCATGGCAGCCCACATCACCTTTGGATGCATTTGCGAGGTGTACCCCAAGGATCTTGAAGACACCGTCTACCAGATATGTGGACACAGGGATGAGCAATGGGAGATGATTCGCACCAGGAAGGATGGATCAATTGCAGCGTACATACATGAGATGGATCAACACATTCAATGATATGAGAACCAGATGTGTGCGATCATGAAGAAGACCAAGAAGGTGATGACCAGGAATATCGAGCTAGAAGAGGAACTCAAGCAACGCGCGATGGACATGAAGAGGAAATTGTTGTGCTACTGTGGGCTCGACGGGGTGGTCGCGGTCTTTGGCATTATCCGGGGTTTCATATTCTCCGGTGCTGGTTGTCAGTGTGAAAACCGGCAGATCTCGGGTAGGGGGTCCCGAACTGCGCATCTAAGGATCGAAGGTAACAAGGAGGCAGGGGACACGATGTTTACCCAGGTTCGGGCCCTCTTAATGGAGGTAATACCCTACTTCCTGCTTGATTGACTTTGATGAGTATAGGGATTACAAGAGTTGATCTACCTTGAGATCGTAATGGCTAAACCCTGGATTTCTAGACTGTACGATTATGATTTTCTCTACGGACTAAACCCTCCGATTTATATAGACACCGAAGGGATCTAGGGTTGTACAAAGTCGGTTTACAGAGAAAGGAAGGTACATGATCCGAACGCCAAACTTGCCATCCACGCAAGGGAGAGTCCCATCCGTACATGGGGAAAGGTCTTTAATCTCATATCTTCACGGCCCACTAGTCCGGGCCATATCACATAGCTCGGACGCCCGAGGACCCCTTAGTCTAGGACTCCCTCAGTAGCCCCTGAACCAGGCTTCAATGACGATGTATCCGGCGCGCAGATTGTCTTCGGCATTGCAAGGTGGGTTCCCCTTCCGAATACTCCAAAGCAGCTTTCCGCATAGAAGAGTTGTATCCGGCCCTGCTTAACACGTACAACCCTAAGTTGTAAAAAGCAACAATACTTAAAATAAGTCACGTCCATGGGCCACTTTTTCGACAAGACGTTATGTTCTGGCCTTATTATTATTCTGAACCGTTTTACAGCCTTGTTTCACATTCTGAGGCACGGCTAATGACACGTGTTGTCAAAGTAGAGACCGTGTCCCCTTATCACGGGATTCTCATCAATAGGGGTTTTGGGTAATCCAACCGTGCCGTTCATATATCCCCTTGGGAATAGGCGAGATTTAAGGCTTATGAGGGGGCGCTTGATATTCGCTGCCTCTATAAGAGGACAAAGGCCCCTCTGTTCACCTCACGCCTTCTTCTTCCTCTGCCTTTCAATCCCCCAGCTCTAGCGCCCAAGTTCTAAACTTTCCCTCCGCCCCAACTTCTCAGCAATGGCCGGATCTGGCTTCCAGGGCAGGTGGATGGCCTCCTCCATAACGGAGAAGAACATCCAGGATCTGCGGAGGCGAGGTACCTGATGACGGAGATCCAACATAGGCTTCCAACCCAAGGGCAGGTCATCCCCACCCCTGAGCCCGTCGAAAGGGTAATTTTTATCCCTCACTTCCTCCAAGGACTCGGGTTCGCCCTTCACCCCTTCGTCCGAGGTCTCATGTACTACTATGGGCTGGATTTCCATGATCTGGCCCCGAATTCCTTCCTTCACATCTTGGCGTTTATCGTCGTGTGTGAGGCATTCCTCCACGTCCCTCCACACTTCGGCTTATGGCTCAAGGTTTTTAATGTGAATCCGAAGGTGGTTGAAGGCCAACACGCCAAGTGTGGCGGTGCCATGGTGAGCAAGCTCAACCATGTTACCTGGCCCAAAGGGAGATTCGTGGATATTGTCAAGGTGTGGCAGCAGGAGTGGTTCTACATCACCGAACCCCACGGCACCAAGTGGGATGCTGCTCCTGCCTTTAGATCTAGACCTCCGCTGATGCTTGCATCCTGGACCAACAAGGGCCTAGATTGGGGGTCCCTTGATGAAGTGTTGACGCTGCAGAAGCGTATCAAGATCATGATAAAAAAGGACATCACCCTTGCCGATGTGATTCAGGTGATGCTCATCCACTGAGCTCTCCCTTGCCAACGTCGGCCTCTCAAAATGTGGGAGTTCAATCCGAAGGGGCCACGGACCCTGCAGCGCTTCTTTGGAACGACACACAAAGGGATCTGGAAACTGCTCTTTAAGAAGAAGAAGACATGTCAAAGGACGTCTGACGACACCGGCCTTGACTACAACTATCCGGCATCCCTAGTAAGTATCATATTTTTTCGAACGTTACCTAGCTTTTCAACTTAGGGAGGGATCCTGAAAATTCCATCTCCTGAATAGGATAGGATAAAGAAGGCAGAGTGGATTAAGTGTCCAGTCCCGCTCCCTGAAAACCCAGATGAGCCTCTGTTGATGAATATGCTGGTCCCGGCGCCTTATCAGGCGCCGACAAAGAAGGACAAGAAGAAGAGACCAATGAGGCTGAAAGTGGCCTCCAGCACAAAGAAACTTCGGGCGCCGTGTCCGAAGGAACCGAAGCTCCTTCCTCTTACAAGGAAGACGAAGACGTGGACGAGGAGGAGGAGGAAGAAGCAGAGAATCCTCCTCCCAAAGGGAAAAGAGGGTGGCCTCCGTAGATCCGAAGGAGGGGGCATCCAAGAGGGGAAGGGTATCCCTCTCTAATGACTCAGATTCGGGCACCGAGGCCATTCCCAAGCACCGCCCCTGAAACAAGCCCCTTGCCGAATCGTGAGCTCCTTAAAATGTCTTATATACATCTAATCCTTTTATAGATTATAAGAATAAAATCAAATCTCATACTCCAGTCCGACCCGTGACATTCCTCAAGAATCGTCATCATCGGGGGATCTTCCGCCGGAGAAGATGGAGAGTGAGACGCCTCCATGAGCTTCCTCCCCTCCTAACACAGACGATCCCGAGGTGTTGTCCCAAAGGATTTCTTCGAGCTCCGGAGAAGTGCGGGAGGGGACCAATGCGGCATCGGAGGCTACCGAAAACATGGGGGGTGCAACCCCCATGGAGACCGGCCACGGGGGTCCTAGATCATCCGACCCTCAGCCGGATACTATTTCGGAGACCAAAATGGTTCCAGAATCGGATCGGCAGCCCCCTCTGCAGGAGGGGGAGACGACGACCTTTACAAGTGCAGTGGCGCCGAACATGCTGATGGATGCACTGCAAAGTGCATCCGTCTTGGAGGAGCACCGTACCTTAATGGGTACGGTGGTTGAAAAGGTTCAGTCTGCTAAGAGCGGACTGAATGAAGCCTTCACGAGCCTACTAACAGGCTTCGAGGTATGCAATGTAATGCCTTTTAGCCACTTTTCATAAAAAATCCGCCTATATATAGATAGTAGCCCCTGAGACTCTGTTTGGCCAATGAAGGAGGGCGAACAGAGGGTCTATAGATATCCACAGAAATAACATACTTATCCTTTTTGATAAAAATCAGGCTTCACTTTTAGCGGCGACTGAGGGAGTCCTAGATTAGGGGGTATCCGGACAGCCGGACTGTGTACAAAGTCCAGACTATTGAAGCGTGAAGATACAAGACTCAAGACTCCAGCCCGTGTCCGGATGGGACTTTCCTTGGCATGGAAGGCAAGCTTGGCGATCCGGATATTATATTTCCTTCCTTGTAACCGACTCCATGTAAACCCTAGCCCTCTCCGATGTCTATATAAACCGGAGAGGTTGGTCCTTAGAAGGCCGATCACAATTACAATCATACCATCATAGGCTAGCTCTTAGGGTTTAGCCTCTACGATCTCGTGGTAGATCTACTCTTGTACTACCCATATCATCAATATTAATCAAGCATGAAGTAGGGTTTTACCTCCATCGAGAGGGCCCGAACCTGGGTAAACATCTGTGGCCCTTACTTCTTGTTACCATCAGCCTTGACGCACAGATCGGGACCCCCTACCCGAGACCCGCCGGTTTTGACACGGACATTGGTGCTTTCATTGAGAGTTCCTCTGTGACGTTGCCACAAGGTTTGATGGCTCCTTCAATCATCATCAGCAGCGCTGTCCAGGGTAAGGCTTCCCTCCCCGGACAGATCTTCGTGTTCGGCGGCTCCACGCCACGGACCGATCCGCTCGGTCATCTGGAGCAGATCGTGTCAGGATCGCCGGATAGTTATGATGAGCACGGCCTGGACCTGCCGTCAAACGATGCTTGGGATATTACCCTGGCAGAAGCCTTGGATCTAAACCCGGGGTAGGTTGCGTTGCCTAAAGACGGAGGGCTGGTCCCTGTCCCGCGGGCCATACCCTCGTTGGCGTTAGAGACGAACACAGGTCTCACCCTCGAGGGAACCTGTGACCCCGGACCCCCGGATTCATATCCGGACGTAGGTTCCAGTCCGCGCATCCCCGAGCCCGCTGATCTGGGTTGGGCTCCGGTGATGGAGTTCACCGCGGCGGACATCTTTCAGCATTCGCCCTTTGGCGACATACTAAACTCATTTAAAACCCTCTCTTTGACAGAGAATTTCAGGCCGAATTATGTCTGGCTCGAGTGGGAAGCAGGCGACGAAGACATTCGTTGCCCACCCACCACCCACTTGATAGCCATGGTTGATGATTTAACCGATGTGCTGGACTTCAACTACGAAGACATCGACGGTATGGATGACGATGCAGGAGAAGACTCAGAATCTATGGGGTACCGGATTCCCACCTCGTCACACGATATATACATGGCGGACACGCCCAAGGAAGGCGATGGTGACAATCCGGAAGATAAAACCCCTGGGCAAAAACCAAACCGACGGCGCAGACGCCGTTCCAAATCCGGCAACAGCAACAATATCAGCAAGAGCGCTAGAAGAATGGATACTCCGGTCAACCCTGAAGGCAATAATGACCAAACAAAACCAGTGATGGAGCAAGACGAACCAGGTCACGCCGAACATAGCATGGAGCATACGCCCCAAGAAAATGATCCAGAGGGACGAGTTCATCAAACCGGCCCAGGACAAGAAGACAGTCCGGACGACGACGCATTCATTGTTTCCGGAAGAACGTGTGGAACGAGAGAACCTCCACAGAAAGCTTATGGCCATAGCAAGAAGTCTGAAGAAGCAGAAGCAACGACTTAAAGCCGCACAGGAAACGCTCAATCGCAGATGGAACAAAGTGCTAGACACTAAAGAGAGATATGGCAACGATCGCCATACAAAGAGCTACCCAAAACGCAAGCTACTGCCAGAATTCAACGACGAGGCCATTCCACCAAAGAATAACACGACCAGGAGACCAGGAGCACCACTTCATAACCGCAATAAATCAGCTACCGAAGATGCCCACGATCTACGTGAGCACCTGGAAAAGAAAGCTGGCGCAGCTAGGTCCATCTACGGATCTAAAGGATACACCCCGGCGAGGGACTATGGTCGTCAAAACAATTATGGCAACCAAACACCAGTTCGGAATAAACACCGAACACAACAACAGTCGACGGCATGCCACAGCGTGTCCAGATACAGAGGGGTTGCTCACCCCCTGTGCTTTACTGATGAAGTACTGGACCATGAATTCCCACAGGGCTTTAAACCTGTAAACATAGAGGCATACGACGGAATGACAGGCCCAGGGGTCTGGATCGAGGACTTTATCCTCCACATGCACATGGCTCGTGGGGATGACCTCCACGCCATCAAATACCTTCCCCTCAAACTGAAAGGACCAGCTCGGCACTGGTTGAAAAGCCTCCCTGAAAATTCAATCGGGAGCTGGGAGGAACTAGAGGACGCTTTCAGGGCCAATTTTCAAGGGACTTATGTCCAGCCTTCGGATGCTGACGATTTAAGTCACATAATCCAACAACCCGGAGAGTCCGCCTGCAAGCTTTGGAACAGATTCCTCACTAAGAAGAATCAAATAGTTGACTGTCCGGATGCCGAAGCCTTAGCGGCATTCAAACACAGCATCCGTGACAAGTGGCTCGCCAGACACCTCTGCCAGGAAAAGCCAAGGACAATGGCAGCCCTAATAAGCCTTATGACCCGCTTTTGCGTGGGAGAAGATAGTTGGCTAGCCCGTAAAGGCACCAGCGACCCCTGCACATCCGAAATAAGGTATGGCAATGGGAAGCCATGGCGTAATAAAAACAAACGCCAAAACAAGGAAGAGAGCCCGGACAACACAACGGTTAATGCCGGATTCAGGGGCCCTCGATCTAACTAGCAAAATAAGCAATCTAAAGGCAGTAAAGAAGGACCGTCCGGGCTGAACAGAGTTCTGGACAGATTATGCCAAATCCATGGAACCTCCGACAAACCTGCGAACCACACGCACAGAGAGTGCTGGGTCTTCAAGCAGGCCGGCAAACTAAACGCTGAACACAAGGAAAGGGAAACACCAAGTGAAGACGAGGACGAACCTCGCCAGCCGAACACTAGGGGGCAGAAAAAATTCCCGCCAGAGGTTAAAACAGTGAACATGATCCACACGACTCGTACATCCTTGGGAGGGCACGAACGCGCCCATAAAGACGCGTGCGATATTGATCCCATTGTACCCACACCTAACTACTGGATGTCTTGTTCGATCACTTTTGATCGCCTGGACGACCGAACTAGTATTCGGCGCGGAGGATCAAACGCCTTGGTGCTTGACCCAATAATCGACGGATACCATCTTACTCATGTCCTCATGGACGGCTGCAACAGTCTCAATTTAATATATGATGACACTGTCCGCAGAATGGGGATACACTCATCCAGAATCAGCAAGATTAAACACCACCTTTGAAGGGGTGATACCAGGCATTGAAGCCTACAGCAGGGGCTCTGTCATACTGGAGGTAACATTCGGCTCTCCAGGCAACTCCAGAAGTGAAGAACTAGTCTTCATCATCGCACCCTTCCAAAGCAGCTATCAAGCATTGCTTGGAAGAACGGCCTTCGCCCGCTTCAACGCATTGCCGCACTATGGCTACCTTACACTCAAGATGCCCGGTCCACGCGGCGTCATCACCGTTAGTGGAACAACAGAGCGCTTTTCACGCGCAGAGGAATACGCGACGGCCCTAGCGGCCGGACTATAAGCGGCCTCTAACAAAAATATACCGGGTCGTTAAGACCACGGACATGGTTAGACGAGTCCGGCAGCCCATACCAGGGCACTGTATATCTAATCCTATAGTGGACACCAGGGGCTAATAATAAAGCCCCACACTCAGCTCAACCTTATTGGCAGGCCAACACCTTACATTTTCTACTATCCATCGCATACTTACGTTGCACTCTTCTATGAGATTCCCTTTTCTTCAGACAACGTTCGCGCGTACCCTTCCAGGATGCGGCACAATGGAGACAAAGGCGCAGATGTGCAGCAGGGCCCCGTTCAACAGGTTTCTTTTTAGATTAAGCCCCTGTGTAAACCTTTTCTATTGCCTCTTGTTGTTTCATCATCCCATGGGTTCCATACCCACAGAGGATACTGCCGATTTTGGCATTTCGCCATGACAGATTAACGCACGTACCTGGAAATATAGGGTTTATAATGAATGGGCATTCTTGAGCCCATCATATGTTATAAAGTCCGAATACCTTCGGGAGTGTTCGGCGTCACGAGTTCGGCCTTATATGCATCAGCTCCGAATCATGTCTTTGGTCAAATGTTGGGTTTGACTGGCTCCTGGGTTTGCCGCCTTACGTTCCGTTATAATCGGCTAAGGTGGCCAAAGGAGAACTACTGCGATTGTGCCCTGGTTATTCCGGATGAGCACCTCAGTAGAGAAAGCCGAAAACCGACCGTCATGATACAGCGAGAGACTGGTCAACCACTCGACGACTCACCGAAATCTCTAGGATTCCTTCGCATTAACGAAGGGCCATTTCCCGGCCAGGTACATACGCGCCCGTATTCGGATGCACGCGAAGGTACCAGGGGCTACATAGTAGCCCCAACGTTAGAATTCCGCGGCTAAGCGAAAGTGTTACAGCTATATAGTCTGGTTGCCTAGTTCGACGTGCGTTCACCTCCTTGCCGGACCAAGACGTTGGATAAAGAGTTATTAAGCACATTTTTTAACACCCCCGCATCGTATGCGTGGGGGCTGAAGCCAACGACTGCTATCTTTCGGATTACCCACATATATATAAACGGCCGCACAAGGGACACAATCATATTTTCAGACAAAAAATATAAATATAGCCTTCTAATCAAAATGTTTTTACAATGATGTGAATCATCACTCGAAGAGGAGATTCTTCGGGCACTACGCCTCTATCAGGCGGCCACCCTCCGTGACCTGCGCCAAGTAGTGCCCGGCTGGATATTGGCCCCCCACCGGATCCTGAGACGCTACCATAGTGGCATCCATATCCGTCCAATACGCTTTAACGCGGGCAAGGGCCATCCGTGCACCCTCTATGCATGCTGGCCTCCTCATGGCATCAATCCGAGGCACGGCCCCAAGGAACTGTTGCACCAAACCAAAGTAACTGTCCGGCTTAGGCCCCTGCGGCCAAAGATGGTCTATTACAGACCGCATTGCAAGACCGGACAGCCTGTGAAGCTCCGCTACAGCTGCCATCCTATCACTTAATGGTAGCGGGCGAGTGGGAGCATTGAACTGCGACCAGAAAAGCTTCTCCACCTCCTTCTCACCCTGATCTTTGAAGAACTCCACAGCATCAGCCGTACTCTTCGCCAGGTCCGCGTAGGTATCCACCGAACTCCAGCGTCCATCCAGGGGAGCGTACTTTGGATCGAAGAACTTCGTCCGCAGCAAATAGGAGCCTCCAGCCACGATCTTGCCGGCCTGTTGAAGCTCCTCCCGTGCACTTCTGAGCTCGGTCCGTATTTACTTGGTGGATTTAAGTGCCTTGCCCAGGTCAGCCAATTTATCCTCATGCTCCTTTTTCAGGAGCTCATACCGATCAGAGGCATTTTTTAACTCGATAGCCATTTCGGCTACCTTTTCCTCGTTTCGGTGATGAGCAGCCTGTTCGGCTCTCAATTCCTCGGCCGCCTTTAGGGCAGCCGCATGGCTCACCCAAGCCTGCTCCTTGGCTAGAGCAAGTTCCGCCCTCAAGGCCTAGACGGCAGCAGCACCATCTGCAGTCCGAACATATTACATTACTATGTGCCACCTTAAATACTTCCCTATGTAGGAAGGACATGACACATACCTTGTGATTTATCCAGCCGCTCATTCATCAGAGTGATATCGGCATCAACCGAACCAATTTGCCTCGTCAGTTCGGCCACTTCAATGGACGGGCCGACGGCCGGACCCACAGGTACCTGCACATATTTACAAACATAAGTCTTTGGTTTATGATCCCCCGTTTGCCGCCTAAAGAGGGAAACCAGAGTCTCAGGGGCTACTGACTATATGGAGCACACCTAGCGCATGCCTCACAATTAAAGAAACAATGTATTCTCCATTACATACCTCAAAGCCTCTGAGCTGGCTTGTGATTGCTTCATTCAAACCGCTCGTAGCGGATGAAATCTTCTTAAGCACCCCGCTCATTATTGAGCGGCGCTCCTCCGAGAGCACAGCTCTCTCCAGCAAGCTCGTTAGTACGTCCGGCCGGACATTGAACTACGTCGGACTCTTCCCATCGCCCCCCGTTTTAGCCAAGTGCTCCGGGTGCAGGGCGGCTGGCGAATTGACTGCCGGATCCGGCAGATCTGGACTCCTCCGTGACGACACCTCGGTGTCGCCCGCTTCATGAGTAGGAGAAAGGGGTGGGGTCTCGCTCTCCAACATCTCCGGAGGAAGGTCCCCCGAAGACGAACCCTGTTGAGAGGAGCTGCTGGCCGGACTGCAAAAGTTCGAATCCTGGTTATTGATCGAGGAGAAACGCAGTACCTTAGGATTGTAGATTGACTTACAGCTCGGTGGAGAGCTGGCCCGTTGGAGGGCATGGTGCGGTGAGGGTGCCTGTCGGGGCAAGGCCCCCTGGGGATGTTCTTTTCCCCAATTTGGGCATCTCTGCCTCCAAATCTTCGGAGGCGGCCCTCTTCTTCCCGCACGGGGAGGAGGCCTCAACCTCTCCTTCCCGACTATCCTCCTTGGGGGAAGTAGCAACTCCCCCAGTTCGGATGTGTAGCGTGTGGGGTTCGGATTTTTCATCCTTCCCCTCGCCTTTCCCCGAGGGAATCCTGCTGAGTACTCGGTCAAGCATCTTGGCCATGGTGGGAGCGGGCGAGCCTACGGGAAGTGGCGCCGGACATCTGATTCTCTCCGCCTTGCTGAGCCATTCCTGGACGCGGATGATTTTCAGAATAAACAATCATGATAAATACAAAACAAGGTGTCCGGTATCAAGGCTACTTACTCGAGTGTCTAGGCGATTGCAGCTTAGGCCCGCATCCTCGGTGGACTCCGGACACATTACTTTTCGTCCGAAGAATAATTTGCACATCTCTTCGAGCTTTAGGCCGAAGAAGTGCTTGACGGTCCGCGGACCCTCCGGATTGAACTCCCACATCCGGAGAGGCCGGCGTTGGCACGGCAACATCCTCCGGATCAACATCACTTGCATTGTGCTGACAAGATTAAGGTCCCTTCCAAGAAGCTCCCGGATGCGATTCTGTAGTACTGGTATATCACCAGTGGGTCCCCAATTCCGCCCTACGTCTGTCCAAGACGCCAACTGTGATGGAGGGCCCGAGCGAAACTCGGGGGCAGACACCCACTTTGTGCCTCTGGGAACCGTGACATAAAACCACCTTCGTTGCCATACATCGGATACTTCTAGGAAAGAACCCTTCGTCCATGGGGCGTCAGCGTTTCTGCTTATTATGTCACCTCCGCACTCCACATGTCACCCCCCAATCATCTTCGGCTTCACATTAAAGGTCTTGAGCCATAAGCCAAAGTGCGGGGTGATGTGGAGAAAAGCCTCGCACACGATAATGAACGACGAGATATGGAGGATAGCGTCCGGAGCCAGATCATGAAAATCCAGCCCATAATAGAACATGAGCCCCCTCACGAAGGGATCGAGGGTGAAACCCAAACCATGGAGGAAGTGTGGGACAAAAACAACACACTCATTGGGCTCCGGCGTGGGGATGACCTGCCCTGGAATAGGAAGCCTATGCTGGATATCTGCGGTTAGGTATTCGACCTCCCTAAGCTTTGCAATGTCCTTCTCCTCAATCGAGGAAGCAATCCACCAGCCTTGAGGGTCAGATCGGACATATTGGAGGATTCCGGAGGGATGGAGCTTAGGTTTTGGGTGTTAGAACTCGAGGTGCGAGAAGGCGCGATGAAGGTGAAAAAAGAGGCGTAGGTCTCGACCCCTTTATAAAGAGGGTGAATATCAAGAGTCCCCGGTGTGACCGTTTAAGGCTTATCTGAAAACACACGGGGTAATACCAACAACCGTCGTGGGGTCACGCCCACTCATATTGATGGAAAATCCCATAATAAAAGGGACATGATCTCTGCCTTGACGGGACGTGCCAATAAAACCGCCTTGTAACACGAGTCGTTGTGGGCTAGGAAACGTCGGTTCGCGTTGGACCGAGCCATGATGCAAGGGCACGACGCACGAAGATTGCCAGCGAATCAGAACTGTACCATACGAAGATAATCTTACAGATCCGGACACGGTCTACGTGTTCGATAATCACTTTGGAGTATTCGAAGAAGGAACCCGCCCTGCAATGTCGAAGACAATACTGCGCGCCGGACTCATCGTCATTGAAGCCTAGTTCAGGGGCTACTGAGGGAATCCTGGATTAGGGGGTATCCGGACAGCCGAACTGTGTACAACGTCTGGACTATTGAAGCGTGAAGATACAAGACTCAAGACTTCGGCCCATGTCCGGATGGGACTTTCCTTGGCGTGGAAGGCAAGCTTGGTGATCCGAATATTATATTTCCTTCCTTGTAACCGACTCCATGTAAACCCTAGCCCTCTCCGGTGTCTATATAAACCGGAGAGGTTGGTCCTTAGAAGGCCGATCACAATTACAATCATACCTTCATAGGGTAGCTCTTAGGGTTTAGCCTCTATGATCTTGTGGTAGATCTACTCTTGTACTACCCATATCATCAATATTAATCAAGCAGGAAGTAGGGTTTTACCTCCATCGAGAGGGCTCGAACCTGGGTAAACATCTGTGTCCCTTACTTCTTGTTACCATCAACCTTGACGCACATATCGGGACCCCCTACCCGAGATCCGCCGGTTTTGACACCGACAGCGACCGCTCAGGCCGCTGAAGTTTCCAAAATGAAGCGGAAATTGCAGCTAGTCGACGAGGACAATATCCAGATTAACAAGCGGCTTGACGAGGCGCAAGGTATTTTTCAAGTGCTCCATATTCAATTGAATTTGTTTGCAAATGCTAAGTTGAATCTTACGCGCTGCTATATGCATAATTGCAGATGGCGCTGCTGAGCTCGAGACCCTCAGGAGGACCTTGCCGCTTAAAGGAGCAGGCAAGGGTGAGCGATGGGCCGCTAAAAAAGCGGCTACCGATTTGAAGATCGAACAGGCCACATGGCGCCAGCTCGAGGAGCGGGTATCCAAGATTGAGCAAGAGCTCAGGGACGCAACTCGCAAGTGTGAGCTCCTCGAGGAGGAGAATAAAGCTAAGGTGGCTGAACTCGCCAAGGCCCTGCAGGACGCCCAAGAGGCGAGGTCCAAATCCCGAGCGGCTCGTGAGGAGCTCCGTCAGGCCGGACAGATAGCGGCTGGTAAGCCCTTTCTTTTACAGTCTAAGTTTGGTAATCAAAAGTATGCCTTACTTAATCGACTATGGAGTTCTTCAGACGCATTTGTGGATCTACAGAACAGCGCCGCTGACGCAGCGCAATTCTATCGGGCCCAGGAGGGGCATGCGACGGAGAAGTTGTTCTGGTCGCAATTTGCAACACACGAGCATTCGATGCTGCTGAACGAACAGATGGCGTAGTGGGCCGAGTTGCATAGGATGTCCAGATCGGCCATGAAGGAGGTCATACTCCGGCTGTGGCCAGCCAAACCCGTTCCGAGTAGCTATTTTGGCCTAGTGCGGCGACTCAATGATGTCGTGCCCCGAATTGATGCCATCAAATGGTCGATGTGCATAGAAGGTGCACAGAGGGCCTTCGCGCGCGTCAAGGTGCACTGGGCCAAGATGAAAGCCGTCGTTGTCGCAGTTGAGGCTCCCCCCGAGGGCATGGACCACCGCACGCTGGAGCGTTACTTAGATGACATCCTAGAGGGTGCTCACTTGATAGAGGGCCAATGTTCGAAGGACATTATATTTGAATGAATGTATCTGAATGACACGCTCGTGTGTATTATAGATATTGAGGCTTTGTAATATATTTGTGCCATTATCTGAAGTTGTGTTCCTCCTGTGCAGCCATTTTTGTATGCTTGAGAGTTTTCCAGTCGTCGGCTTCGACCCCCACATAGATGCTACGGGGGTGTTCGGAATGGAACATGAACACTCTTGACCCAACATCTTGGTCCATGACAGAGGTGTCAGTGCAACGAACCAGGCAATCAGACTATACGGCTTTACCGCTCTCACTTAGCCATAGGAGTTTGACGATGGGGCTATAAAATAGCCCCTGGTACATATGCGACTATCCGAACATGGATGC
This sequence comes from Triticum timopheevii, assembly GCA_963921465.1. Lineage (NCBI taxonomy): Eukaryota > Viridiplantae > Streptophyta > Magnoliopsida > Poales > Poaceae > Triticum > Triticum timopheevii. Next base: position 486,792,805 of record OY997274.1, read on the forward strand.
GTTACGTATATTGACTGGAAAATTAGTCCTTCGTTTAATACGGAAAAAATCGTTAAAGATTTAGTAAGTCACCAAACGGCTAACCAGCTCTCGCCGCATCATGACAGTTAGTTTTTGGCTTTCTCTACTGAGGTGCTTGATCGGATGAACCAGAAACACAATCGCAGTAGTTCTCCGTTTACTACCTTAGCCGAACAAATAGAACGTAAGGTAGCAAACACAGGAATCGGGCAACCCAACTATTGACCAAAGACATGATTGGGAGCCGATGCGTATAATGCCAAGCTCGGGACGCCGAAGTGTGCTACAAAGCTGTTCGGGCTTTTGTTTAGCGGCACATATGTGGCCGTATAGAGCCCCTGGCTATGGGTGTCGAGGTATGTGAGACACCTGGAGAGACGGAGTACAGTTTTATAAATAAAGTTGAACCAAAAAATTGTCCCTACTAGGATATAATTGATACGTCAAGACGTAATCTTATAGAGGGTACCATAAGCACCAAAATCATTTTACATGTCGGGGGTCTGATAATAAGGGGAAAAGCTCAGTACAGGTCCTTTAAATAAGGTTTGGTCCGAAGAATCCTTTGGATGTCCTGCCGCACGTCCGCGCCGCTTTTGCCTTGTAGAGAGGGGTTCCTTAAAGGGAACGGTCTTCTGTTCCCCGTACGAAACCGGGCTCTAAGTGAGTCCTTGTAAGTCCGTAGGATATATGGGCTCGAATGCACCTGTGGTAGAAAAGTAAGCGAAGAAGAGTGGAAGGTCATACAGGGTCGAGCCGTACTGTAGACCTGCCCGTGTTGTGCCTCTGTTGATGCCCAAGGTATTTTGAGTGCGTAATGATGCATGCGCGGTACAAAGTCCACGGGTGTGTGCGGCGATCGACGGAGGTGAAACTGCTAGTCTAGCTCCGGAAGTACCGAGCCGCTAGTTTGCGGGACTTATCAGACTCTTTTAACAAAGTCCGGCTGCTTGTTGGCCGATGAGGTGTGCGGCTTGAGTGGGCCGCTCTGTACTTCGGCTGCGAGAGCCGCGATGTGCTCCTCAGTGCATAGGGAGCGTTTTGTGTTTCCATTGACTGTTATGACGCCGCGTGGACAGGGCATCTTGAGCTTTAAGAAAGAATAGTGCGGCACCGCGTTGAATCGAGCAAAATCGGTCCATCCGAGCAGTGTGTGATATCCACTTCAAAAGGGTATGATATCGAAGATCAAGTCTTCACTGCGGAAGTTGTCGGGCGAGCCGAAGACAACTTCCAATATTATTGAGCCCAAGCAACGGGCCTCTACGCCAGGTATTACTCCCTTAAATGTAGTTTTAGTGGGCTTGATTCTTGACGGATCAATACCCATTTTGCGGATGGTGTCCTGATAGAGCAGGTTAAGGCTGCCGCCACCGTCCATGAGGACTCGCGTGAGATGGAATCCGTCGATGATTGGGTCGAGGACCAAGGTTGCCGATCCTCCATGACGGATACTGGTCGGGTGGTCCTTTCGATCGAAGGTGATCAAACAAGCCGACCATGGGTTGAATTTTGGGGCGACCGGCTCTACGGCGTAGATGTCCCTTAATGCGCGCTTGCGCTCCCGTTTGGGGATGTGGGTGACATAGATCATATTCACTGTTTTGACCTCGGGGGGAAATTGTTTCTGCCCCCCTGTGTTTGGCGGGCGAGGCTCTTCATCGTCGTCCTTGTTGGGCGGCCTTTTCCCCTTGTGTTCGGCGTTGAGCTTGCCGGCCTGCTTAAAGACCCAACAATTTCTGTTGGTGTGATTGGTAGGTTTATCGGGGGTGCCATGAATCTGGCAAGGCCGATCAAGTATTCTGTCCAAACTGGATGGACCTTCTTTATTTCCTTTGAATGGCTTCTTTCGCTGACCGGATTTGGAGCCACTGAATCCGGCATTGACCGCTGTGTCTTCCCTATTGTTTCGACGCTTGTGCTTATCGCGTCGTAGCTTGCCATTGCCATCCCTTGCTTCGGAGGTGTCTGGGTCGCTGGTGCTATTGCTTCGACGAGCTAGCCAGCTATCTTCTCCCGTGCAAAAGCGGGTCATAAGTGTGGTGAGGGCTTCCATGGATTTCTGCTTCTCTTGGCCGAGGTGTCGAGCGAGCCACTCATCTCGGACGCTGTGTTTGAAGACCGCGAGGGCTTCGGCGTCCGGACAATCCACAATCTGGTTCTTCTTAATTAAGAACCTGGTCCAGAGCTTTTGGGTTGATTCGCCGGGTTGCTAGATTATGTGACTAAGGTCATCGGCATCCAGGGGCCGAACATAGGTACCTTGGAAGTTGCCTCTGAAGGCGTCCTCCAGGTCTTCCCAGCTTCCAATAGAGTTTTCTGGGAGGCTGGTCAGCCAATGCCGTGCTGGTTCATACGTCTCCAACGTATCTACTTTTCCAAACACTTTTGCCCTTGTTTTGGACTCTAACTTGCATTATTTGAATGAAACTAACCCGGACTGACGCTGTTCAGAAGAACTGCCATGGTGTTGTTTATTATGCAGAAAACAAAAGTTCTCGGAATGACCTGAAAATCCATGGAGACAATTTTTGGAAAATATAAAAAATACCAGCGAAAGAATCATGGCCAGGGGGCCCACACCCTGTCAACGAGGGTGGGGGACGCGCCCCTTCCCCCTGGGCGCGCCCCCCTGTCTCGTGGGCCCCATGCTGCTCCACCGACCTCAACTCCAACTCCATATGTTCTGTTTCGCGGAGAAAAAATCAGAGAGAAAGTTTCATCGCGTTTTACGATACGGAGCCGCCGCCAAGCCCTAATCTCTCTCGGGAGGGCTGATCTGGAGTTTGTTCGGGGCTCCAGAGACGGGGATTCGTCGCCGTCGTCATCATCAACCATCCTCCATCACCAATTTCATGATGCTCACCGCCGTGCATGAGTAATTCCATCGTAGGCTTGCTGGATGGTGATGGGTTGGATGAGATTTACCATGTAATCAAGTTAGTTTTGTTAGGGTTTGATCCCTAGTATCCACTATGTTCTGAGATTGATGTTGCTATGACTTTGCTATTCTTAATGCTTGTCACTAGGGCCCGAATGCCATGATTTCAGATCTGAACCTATTATGTTTTCATGAATATATGTGAGTTCTTGATCCTATCTTGCAAGTCTATAGTCACCTATTATGTGTTATGATCCGACAACCCCGAAGTGACAATAATCGGGATACTTCTCGGTGATGACTGTAGCTTGAGGAGTTCATGTATTCACTATGTGGTCCGATACTCCATTAAAAGGAGGCCTTAATATCCCTTAGTTTCCACTAGGACCCCGCTGCCACGGGAGGGTAGGACAAAAGATGTCATGCAAGTTCTTTTCCATAAGCACGTATGACTATATTCGGAATACATGCCTACCTTACATTGATGAATTGGAGCTAGTTCTGTGTCACCCTATGTTACAACTATTGCATGAGGAATCGCATCCGACATGATTATCCATCACTGATCCAATGCGTATGAGCTTTTCACATATTGTGCTTTGCTTATTTACTTTTCCGTTGCTACTGTTACAACTACTACAAAACTGCTATCTTTACTTTTCCCACTGTTACCATTACTATCATACTACTTTGCTACTAAATACTTTGCTGCAGATACTAAGTTATCCAGGTGTGGTTGAATTGACAACTCAACTGCTAATACTTGAGAATATTCTTTGGCTCCCCTTGTGTCCAATCAATAAATTTGGGTTGAATACTCTACCCTCGAAAACTGTTGCGATCCCCTACGCTTGTAGGTTATCACTGGTCCCTTAAGTTTTAGGGGGAGGTACTTGATGGCATGTAGGTCATCACCGCGGGCCATGTGGATATGGAGAAGAAAGTATTTAATCCATACTGTGGGATCTGTTGTGCCATCGTATGATTCAATGTTCACAGGTTTAAACCCTTCTAGGACTGGTGCTCCATTACCTCAACGGTGAAGCATAGGGGGTGTGCGGCTCCTCTGTATTGGGCGACGTTATGACGCAGTTCGGATGGAGTCCGTATGTGGTTTTCGGCCCAGGTTAGGTTGTGTTCTTGCGCTGGTGCATGTCCCCTTGATCCATAAATTGATTTGGTATGACCGGCTCTATTGTCCAGGTCCTGTCGCAGGTCGTGCGTGTACCCTGCAGCCGCCGTTTCTCTGCCTCTAGGGCAAGGTGGCGCAGGTTGGTGTTCGGCTTGGGTTGCCGCTCTGTCCCTGCCACAAGGTGGTTGGTCAGGCATGTCAGCCGTGTTACGCGATGTCGGTATAGGCTCTAGGACCTTGTTGTCAAATTGGGAGAGCAACCTGCGCTTAGGGTAACTCTTAGTTGGGCGTTCGAGGCCGTATTCCTCGACCGCCAGGACATTTGTCCATCTGTCATTGAGTAAATCCTGATCGGCTTGAAGTTGATGCCGCTTCTTTTTCAGGCTTCTTGCTATGGCTATTAGCTGGCATTTAAAGTGTTGTTGTTTCAGGGGGTCCTCTGGTATGATGAAGTCTTCGTCGCCTAGGCTCTTGTCATCTTCGGAGGTTGGTAGGTAGTTACTATCCTCCGAGCCCTTGTTCCTGATAGGATCATCGGGGTTGACTTGCCCCTCTTCCCAATCATCGTGCTCGGATGTTGGCTCGGCCGGGGCATCTTGTTCTCTGGTGTTCTTTAGGGTGTCATTGTGTCCGGTGCCGGTATTGATGGCTTTTTCGCAATGTGATTTTGATCTACAAATGTCGACGCTTCGGAGGTGCTTCAGCAGGCTCGTCCTCTAGATTCTTCCCAATGTTGGTGTCATTCTCTTTGGGTGTGTCCACCATATATACATCATACGAGGAAGTTGTAAGGGCATATTTATCCCTTAGGTGTTTTGGTGATTGATGACAATGCATTTGCGAACTAATCGTGTGCCTTGAGTTTCTCAGACACTTCATCACTAGGCACGAGACTATTCGGTGCCCCTCGAGACTATTGAAGACGGCGTTGTTCTACGTTTCTTTTTGGCGGATTTGAGTCATAGGAGAGCCGTACTATTAAGAGGGGGTCTGCCTCGGAAAGTTTCAGGAGGAATCATCACGTACACATTTTCTTCATTGTCTCCTCCTTTCCCTTGCACCTTGGAGCATTCCTCGTCTATCCTCTATGTGAATGTCTGGACTACTATTGCTGAGCTTGCGGTAGTACTGCTCCCTGGAGCGGTAGTACCGCAGCCACTTGCGGTAGTACCATGCCCATGCGCGGTAGTACCGCGGGAGCCCACGGTAGTACCGCTCCCTCGGAGTCGTAGTACCGTGGCTGCTAGGCCAAGTACCGCTGCATCGCGGTAGTAGGCGCGGATGTAATTTATTACATCCGCGCCCACACGGTAGTACCGCACGTCTAGGGCAGTAGTACCGCTGGTGCCCACGGTAGTACCGCTCCCTCCGAGCTGTTGTACCGTGGTTCCCTGGCCTAGTGCCGTGGCTTCACGGTAGTAGGGGCGGATGTAATTTTTTACATCTGCACACACATGGTAGTACCGCGCCCTATGGACGGTAGTACCGTGACGGATGTTTGCATCGTCTCTTCGACAGCGGAAGTAGGCACGGATGTATTTTTATTCATCCGTGCCGATTCCATACTTAGTCTTACCTGCCTCGCGGTAGTACCGCGGGTGGGTGCAGTAGTACCGCGCTCGTGGTAGTTCTGCCTATGATATAGTCTCTGCAGCTGCCGCGGTAGTACCATGGTCTCCCACGGTAGTACCGCATGGCCTTGCGGTAGTACCGCGTCCCTGGAGCGGTAGTACCGCATGTCGCAGGCTGGTCTAAGTGGATAATGGTTGGATTTCTTCCATGACTATAAAAGGGGCGTCTCCTACCTCTAGTTGATAACCTCTTCCACCTCTATGCTCCATTGTTGCTCCAAGCTCCATTTTCGCCCGATCTCTCTCCCTAGCCAATCAAACTTGTTGATTTGCTCGGGATTGGGTGACAAGGCCCCGATCTACACTTCCACCAAGAGAGATTTGATCCCCCCAACTTATCCCTAGCGGACCTTGTTACTCTTGGGTGTTTGAGCACCCTAGACGGTTGAGGTCACCTCGAAGCCATACTCCATTGTGGTGAAGCTTCGTGGTGTTGTTGGGAGCCTCCAATTGTTGTGGAGATTGCCCCAACCTTGCTTGTAAAGGTTCGGTCGCCGCCTTCAAGGGCACCAATAGTGGAATCACGGCATCTCGCATTGTGTGAGGGCGTGAGGAAAATACGGTGGCCCTAGTGGCTTCTTGGGGAGCATTGTGCCTCCACACCGCTCCAACGGAGACGTACTTCCCCTCAAAAGGAAGGAACTTCGGTAACACATCCTCGTCTCCACCTGCTCCACTCTTGGTTATCTCGCACCTTTACTTTTGCAAGCTTACTTGTGTTGTTCCCCTTCTTGCTCGTGTACTTGTTGTTGTCGCATCATATAGGTTGTTCACCTAGTTGCATATCTAGACAACCTACTTTGATGCAAAGTTTAATTTGGTAAAGAAAAGCTAAAAATTGTTAGTTGCCTATTCACCCCCCCCCCTCTAGTCAACCATATCGATCCTTTCAATTGGTATCAGAGCCTCGTCTCTTTATTAAGGACTTTGCCGTCCGAAGAGTATGGTTGACACCACAGACGGAGCGGAGGAGCACTCCGGTGTGAATCCTATCTCGTCTACGGCCGATGGGAGAACCTCGGTCTCTCATGAGGAATTCAATGTGGCTCTAGACACATTGAAAGACTCCATGACGACCAAGGTTGAAAGCATGCTTACTAAATTTCTTGAAGGACTCAAACTGTCCACCTCGCCGATGAAAGTGGGTGATCCCACTAACAAGGTGACGGATGCTACCTCCGACAAGGGGGAAGCTAACAGTGAAAAGAGTCCTTCCACTAGTGGTAGAAATGGCACCGGCATCTTTGCCCATGTGGAACCTCCAATTTACGGAGGACCGATTCCCTCTACTGATTTAAATCATGCCGGTCCTCCTCCTAAGATTGTGAAAAATGAGGATTTTGATTCTTGGGTGTATTGCTTCAAGCGTCATTTAAATCATGTGAATACTAACCTTTGGAGAATCATTGAAGAAGGTTTCTATCCACACGACCGAAGCAACTTCACCCCGAGAGAAGTGGTGGATAATCAATTCAATGAGAATGCTCTCTTCATCATCCAAGATGCAATCCTTCCCGAAGATCTCCCTCATCTTCAACCTCATGGCTTGGCTAAAGACGCGTGGCAATGCGTTGTGTCTCTTTATCGAGGAAGTGCGAGCATTCAACGCTCCAACTATGAAGTGGTACAAGATGAAGCCGATGAGTTTGCAATGAAAAAAGATGAAGAACCTCGTGAGCTCTTTCGAAGAGTGACCAAACTCGCGGTCTCACTCCGAGATCATGGGAGCAAGGACACGGATGACAATTGGATCAAGCGCAAGTTCCTCAAGGCCATGATGCCCTACAACAAGGCCATGTCCTCCGTCATTCGTCAAAGACCGGACTTCCACTCCATGACCTCAAGTGAAGTGTTGGATGAGTTCGTCGCAATGAGCATCTTGGACAAGACCGTCGACAATGCGGTGCTCCGTTCTCAAAGGGAAAAGAAGCCCAACCTTGCTTTGAAGGCCAAGGTTAGTGTGGAAGAAGAGTAAGAAGAGGAAGATGAGGAGAGCAACCCCGAAGACACCAAATATGATTATCACGAGCACATGGCTCTTGCTTCAAGACAATTTTGGAGCAAGAAGAATACAAGACCCAACTTCAACAAGAACAACTCAAGTGGCTTGAAGGGCAAGCAACGAGTTAGAACTTGCTTCAACTATGGCAATGTGAGTCACTTTGTTGCGGATTGTCCTTACGAGAAGCGGGAAGAAAATGGTGGCAAGTTCATCCGAAAAGACAAAGCCAAGTCCTTCCCCAACAAGAACAACTTCACCAAGAAGACTCCTACTCGTGGGTTGGTAGTTCAAGAAGAATACAATGAGGATGACGATGATGATGAAAATGGAGAAGCAATGGCCATGGCATCCGTTGCCATTGCTGCCACTCCCCGGGTGTCTCTCTTTGATTCACCCAACGAGAACATCACCACCAAGTGCCTCATGGCTAAAGCTTCCAACAAGGTAACCCCCAACATCAAAACCACCATCATTACTAATCCTTCCTTGGACGATTGCATTGATGAACATGATGAGTATAATGAGGAAGTGAATGAATTTGAGTCTTTTATGAGTAAGCTCAAGGGCAAATCCAAGAAGCACTTTGTTGCTCTCTTGGAACAACTTGGTGAGGCCAATGACATGATCGAGGCTCACGAAGAAACCATCTCTAAGATGGAAGGTCATAGTCGTGACTATGCCAATGAGATATCGGATCTCTCTAATGCTCTTGAGGAAGAGCGTGGGCATCGTTTGACTCTTGAGGAGTCACACAACGATGACCATGCTAAGTTAAAGAAAGATCTTGATCATGCTCTTGTCGTGTCTCGTGTGCTAACTTCCGAGAAGGCTAAACTTGGGGTTGATCACGCTAGACTCAAGGAGGAGTTTGAGATACTTGACAAGGCCCACAAGGTCTTGAAGGATGCTCATGCTATCCTCAAGGAGTTTCATGCTCAACTCCAAGTTAAGCTAACCAAGGAAAAGGCCACCTTCCCTCATATGGTATTAGTTGATAATGCATATGCTACTAACCCGTGTTGTGAGCATGTGCATCTTGTGGAGGAGAATGCCAAGTTGAAGGATCAACTTGAGAAAGGCCTTGTGACTTGCATTCAAGGTGAGAAGAACCTCAACGACCTTTTGAGCAATCGAAAGGAAGTTGCGGCCAAGAAGGGAATTGGGTTTGCCCCCAAGTCCAAGAATAAGAAGAAGAACGACAAGACCTATCGTCCTCCTCGTCTCAAGCAAACTTTTGTGAAAGAAGGAGAGGGTGCTCCTAAGGAGAAGAAGGAAAAAGTGAAGGGTGGTGATATCAAAAAGGGCAAAACCATCTCCTCCAACAAAGCCGGCGACTTTAACCCGTCATATGTGTTGTGTCGTGCTAGTGATGGACATGTTTATGATAAATTTGTTGGTTCTCCTTATGAGTACATTGAATGGTCTATTTGGGTTCCCAAGACCCTTGTTACTAACATCAAAGGACCCATTACTAAATGGGTACCTAAAACCAAGCATTGATCTCTTGTAGGTGTTTGCTTCCGGTGGGGGATCATGGTTGCTCGATAGTGGAGCAACAAATCATATGATCGGAAGCAAGGACTTGGTGGTGGATGTGCAAAAGATTCCATCTATGCCCACCAATGTCGAGTGGGGTGATGCCTCACATTCTAAGGTATTGGGTCTGGGCAAGGTTGTCATTTCTCATGATCTAACGATCGAGAAAGTCATGCTTGTTGAGTCCCTTGCATACAATTTACTTTTCGTTCGTCAACTTGCACTCATGGGCTTTGCCACCTTATTTGAAATTGATACCGTGGCCCTCTTGTGGAGCAAGACTCTTAAAATAGCCTTTGTTGGGCATGTCGAGAACGGTCTCTATGTGATAAACTTTTCGGAGCGACCCACTAAGACCGCGACATGCCTAATGGCTAAAGTTGACGTGGGATGGCTTTGGCATCGCCGTTTAGCCCACGTCAATATGAGATCTTTGCAAAGTCTTCTCAAGGGGGACCATGTCCGTGGACTAACAAATGTTAGTTTTGCCAAAGACCGTGCTTGCAGTGCTTGTATTGAAGGAAAGCTTCATGAGAAGGCTCACCCTCCCACGACCATCATCTACTCGAAGAGACCCTTGGAGCTCCTTCACATGGATCTCTTTGGGCCCCCATCATTTGATAGTCTTGGAGGTAGAAAGTATTGCTTGGTGATTGTGGACGACTATTCAAGATACACTTGGGTATACTTCTTCAAGAGGAAGAGTGAGACTCAACAAACCGTCATCGACTTTGCAAATGAAGCTCAACGTCAACATAATGCAAAGATCCTGACAATAAGAAGTGACAATGGCACCGAGTTCAAGAACTACACCTTGGATGAGTTTCTTAGTGATGAGGGGATCAAGCATCAATATGCTGCACCATACACCCCTCAACAAAATGGTGTTGCGGAGAGGAAGAACCGGACGTTGATGGATGCGACAAGGACCATGATGGCGGAGTTCAAGTCTCCATACAACTTTTGGGGCGAAGCCATCAACACCGCATGTCATGCATCCAATCGGCTCTATCTCCGCAAAGGCTTGAACAAGACTCCTTATGAGATACTCACCGGCAACAAGCCCAATCTCAAGTACTTCCGGGTGTTCGGGTGTAAGTGTTTCATTCTCAAGAAAGGTGTTCGTTTGTCTAAATTTGAGGCTAGATCTTATGAGGGCATATTTGTGGGTTATGCTACAAACTCTCATGCTTACCGTGTTCTCAACAAGTCCACCGGACTCATTGAGGAGACGTGTAACGTGGAGTTTGACGAAAATAACGGCTCCCAAGTGGAGCAAAGTGGTACTTGTGATGTAGGTGATGAAATTCCTCCCCAAGCCATAAGAAGAATGGGTATTGGTCATATTCTACCCATTGAGGAACCCCTTGTGGCCGAAGGAGAAGGACAATGCTCCACTCAAGTGGAGCCATCACCTCCTCAAGACCCACACGCTTCCGAAGAACAAAGTGAAGGCCCTCAACCTCATGAATAAGACCAAGGGCAAGATCAATCTCAAGATGATGGTGAACACCCAAGTGATGCCCAAGGTCAAGTTCTCCCCCTCGAGCAAGTTCAAGATCATGAGCAATCTCAAGATCAAGAACAAGCTCATGACGACGCTCAAGATGATCAAGTTAACCCTCCTCCTTCCACATCCGAGGAGGAATTGGAGCGTCGTGCCGCGAAGATTGCTTCCAAGCTCACCACCAAAGGCCATCTCATGGAGAATGTGGTTGGAAGCCTAAGAAAGGGGGTAAGCACTCGTAGACAATTAGCAAACTATTGTGAACATCACGCGTTTGTCTCTTGTGTTGAACCCCAAAAGGTCTATGAGGCGCTCGAAGACTTGGATTGGCTCAATGCTATGCATGAAGAACTCAACAACTTCGAGTACAACAAAGTGTGGAGATTGGTGCCAAGGCCATCGGGAAACCACAACGTCATTGGAACCAAGTGGATTTTCAAGAACAAGCAAGATGCTCATGGGAACATCATTCGCAACAAGGCAAGATTGGTAGCACAAGGCTACTCCCAAGTCGAGGGTATCGACTACAGTGAAACCTTTGCTCCCGTTGCTCTCCTTGAATCCATTCGTTTGTTGATTGCTTATGCTTCCCATCACAACTTTAAGTTGCAACAAATGGATGTGAAAAGTGCTTTTCTTAATGGTCCTATTAATGAGTTGGTCTATGTCAAGCAACCCCCCGGGTTCGAGGATCCCTACTTCCCGGATCATGTGTATCAACTCCATAAGGCACTCTATGGCCTTAAACAAGCCCCACGTGCGTGGTATGACCACCCTACCGAGTTGTTACAAGATCGTGGATTTGAGGTGGGGCAAATCGACCCCACTCTTTTTACTAAGAAGGTCAAAGGGAGTTGTTTGTATGCCAACTATATGTTGATGATACTATCTTTGATTCCCCTAACAAAGCATTCAATGAGGAATTTGCCGCTCTCATGACCTCCAAGTTCAAGATGTCTTCAATGGGAGAGTTGAAGTTCTTCCTTGGTTTTGATATCAAGCAAAGAAGAGAAGGAACCTTCATCAACCAAGCCAAATATACTCAAGACATGCTAAAAAGATTCAAGCTAAGTGATGTCAAGCCGGCCTCTACTCCAATGCCTACCAAGTGCCAACTTGACATTAATCTTAATGGTAAAGCAGTGGATCAAAAGGTATATCGCTCCATGATTGGTTCCTTGCTTTACCTTTGTGCATCTAGATCGGATATCATGTTGAGTGTGGGAATGTGTGCACGGTTTCAAGCAGCACCGAAGGAAAGTCACTATGTGGCGGTCAAGCGAATCTTTCAACATTTGGCTCATACCCCAAACTTTGGCTTATGGTACCCAAGAGGGGCAGACTTCAAGCTTGAAGGATATACGGATTCCGATTGGGCGGGAGACAAAGTGGATAGGAAGTCCACCTCCGGAGGGTGCCAATTTCTTGGTTGCTCTTTGGTGAGTTGGTCTTCCAAGAAGCAAAGTTGTGTGTCTCTCTCGTCCACCGAAGCGGAATATGTGGCTGCCGGTAGTAGTTGTGCACAACTCTTATGGATGAGGCAAACTTTAAAGGAGTACGGTGTCATTTGTGACAAAGTGCCTCTTTGGTGTGATAATGAAAGTGCCATCAAGATTTCTCTCAACCCGGTGCAACACTTCAAGACGAAGCATATTGAGATTCGGTATCACTTCATCCGGGATCACATTAGGCAAGGGGAGATCAAGCTCAAGTATGTCAACACTCATGATAACCTTGCAGATATTTTCACGAAGCCCTTGGATGAAGCAAGATTTCGCGAGTTAAGGCATGAGCTAAATATCATTGATTCGAGCAATGTGACTTGAACCCTTGCACCCCCCACCACACTCAACTTGTAGTTTAGGTGTAGGCATGGACATAGGGGGAGTGTTGTTCTCTCAATGAACTTTCCCTCCCCCATTATGCATAAATAGATCAACTCTTTCACATTAGCCATTTTTTATGGTACTTGTGCTTCAAAGACGATTTTTGGTCATGGGCCCAAGGATAATTCTTCGCGGTGCCATACCATCTAACTCAAACATAGGTGGCTCCGACCACCGCCCTCTCCTTTTGAGAGGTTGTGTCGCATGGTGGTCTCTTGCTGTCTTTCTACGTTTGGATTGTGCGTGTTCTTGTGGTGTCCGTTGTGTGAAAAGTTTCCTTGCAAAGACCTTCTTCTCGTGTTGAAACCTACTTTGTCTTGAGCTCACGGTACTACCGCGGCCAGCTACGGTACTACTGCGTGTGGGGAGCACGGTACTACCGCCCCCATGCGGCAGTAATTTTTTACTGCCGCCTGGGTGAGCGGTACTACCGCCTCGGTGCGGTACTTCCGCCCGAGCGGTACTACCGCGCCATCATGGGCATGTGGGGATAAGGACGGGCAGGGGGAGTTCTAACTCCCCCATACCCATTTGCAGTTCCCCCCACATCGTCTCTCTCTCCCATGCTCAAGAATGGAGCCGGCGTTCGTCGCCGGATCTCCTCCTCCGGCTGCCCTCCCGTGATTCCGTCCGGTGGGATCATTCCCCACCACGTGCTCTTGCTATGGACCAAGGTCTTTCCCCAACTTCCTCTCATTTTGTTGAGTTCTTTGCCTCTAGGTTTTTGGGGAGACTTGTGTGTTCTAGAGATTCTTAGGCTATTCCTATGCAAGAGTAGGATGAAGGAGAGTAGCTTTGCGTAGGAATTATACTTGTATTCTTGTCCTATGCTAGATTTGATCACCGTAGCGCCGCCGTGGTTTCGCGGTTATTTTTAGATTCGAACTGTCATTTGGATCTGACGTGACGCGGTACTACCGCCCGTCTGGCATGGTACTACCGCTTGTCCGGTACTACCGCCCGTCTGGCGCGGTACTACCGCGCTCACTGTGGCACTAAAACTTTACTACCGCTCCAACCACGGTACTACCGTGACCTCGCACGGTACTACCGCGACCTGGAGCGGTACTAAAATTTTAGTACCGCAGGCTCTGGCAGTACTACCGTGGCTCACATCTATCTCATGGCAACTTTCACGTATACTTTCTATGTGTTTCTTGTGCTTTGCTGTGGTCTTTGCATTGATCCTCTTTGTGTTTCGTGGGTGTTTTGGTTGTGTCTCAGGTGGTGGCTCTCGCCATTCCAATCCCAGTCGTGACACTGGCTCCAAGCGTCTGCCCAACCCAGGTGAAGCACCAGAGGGCTCCTCTGCCCCCAAGCGCCATGTCAAGACATCCGCTAGCAAGAACAAGGAGCCCGCTAAGGGAATGGACGAGATATCCCAATCTGAGTACGTCCGTCTCAGGCAACTCCACCCGTATGTGAACCCTCGTTCTTCTGTCAGAGGTTGTGAGCTATTTTGGAACAAGCAACAGACTCTCATTTATCTGGATGTCATCAAGAACAAGCAGAATACCTACGTGGATGTGAAATGGATTGAAATGCATCACATGAGGAAGGACAAGTTTCGTGAGTACTTTGGAGAAGCTCTGGACTTGGTGGAGCAGTTTGGTATTGAGCATGTGATATCCTTTCACCTTGACTATGACCATGAGTTTATCTATCAGTTCTTTGCCTCAGTATACTTTCACCCTGATGAGGAGCGGAGGATGACCTGGATGACCAATGGCCGTAAGCTGACTGCTACCTGGAAGGAGTTCATGGATTTGCTCCAGGTTCCTGATGACGGGCTCAACACTCCCATGGGTGTTCGCCCCCATGCAAATTCTGAGTCTGCCAACAAGGACAAGCTTGCGCCATACTATGTTGAGAAGGCGCTCGCCAATGGCAAGACGGGGTTGGTGCTCAACTCTTTTCTGGACATCATGTATCGCATCTTCCGCAACTCCTTGTTCCCTCGCATTGGTGACAAGGACAAGGTACATGCCTATATGGTGGATATGATGCTCATATGCGAGGCGGCTTGTATTTCTCAGACTCGGCCACTTGATGTCTCACACATCATGTGGTGTGACCTTCGGTTTGCGGTATTCAACCGCAAGGTCCCTATCTATGGGCCCTATCTATTTCTGCTGATCTCGAAGACTTGGGAGAAGATGTTCCCTGGTGATGAGTTCCTTGCTCCTGACTGGATTCGCCATGATCCCATGTGTCTCCGTGTCAAGCCCAAATGGGCCAACACTACTACTCATGCTGAGGCGACTGCTGCTAGGGCTGCTGTCGATGAGGAGGATGCCGGTGCCGAGGATGTTGATGAGGGCCGTTCTGCTTGGTCTTCCCAGAGTTCCTCTATTCCCTCGTGGGCCAAGAAGCTGAAGGACAAGGTGAAGACTCTTTTCTGCATGCAAGCCAAGGGGTAGTACAGGACTCACGTGGCATCTAAGGAGAGTCGCCGCCGGGACAAGAAGATCTTGCGGCTGTATGGCGAGGAAGTGTCAGGTGGTTCTGAGGATCGCATCACTCCAGAGGTCGAGTGGATGGAGAAGCAAGGCTACAGATGGACTGATTCTGAGGAGGAGGTCGAGGAGTCCATCCCTGCCGCCGAGGAGTCTGACGACGGGCGTTGGGATGAGTTCCCTGCTTGAGCCACCCCTTGTGTTTAGGTGTCCTCTCTGCCTTTTTGGCGTCTCGATGCCAAAGGGGGAGAGAGTGTAGGGATTTGCGAGTCGTGTGTCGCTCGTGTTTGTTCATGTTCGATGTGTTTGCTGCTTTCTCGTTTGAACCTCGTTTGAACCTCGTTTCAGTTGCTTTGGGTTGCTTTACTTCATATGGTGTAAGACATATGCACTCTATCTATCTTAGCGAGCTTGTGATATATTGTGCTACCTTTGTGCTATGCTCTGTTTAGATGTTAGTTATCTTGCCTTTGTCTCTAAAATATAGGGGGAGTGTTGATCCTACTTTGTGTGCTATGCAGTCCAAAGCATCCATCTAGATTGCACACATCTAGGGGGAGCCCGTCTATATTTTAGAGAGGTGGGGTTTGCCTTTGCTCAATATTATCTCATCTATGTGCAAATCCCGTATTGTCATCAATCCACCAAAAAGGGGGGAGATTGTAAGGGCATATTTATCCCTTAGGTGTTTTGGTGATTGATGACAATGCATTAGCGGACTAATCGTGTGCCTTGAGTTTCTCAGACGCTTCATCACTATGCACGAGACGATTCGGTGCCCCTCGAGACTATTGAAGACGGCGTTGTTCTACGTTTCTTTTTGGTGGATTTGAGTCGTAGGAGAGCCGTACTATTAAGAGGGGGTCCGCGTCGGAAAGGTTCGGGAGGAATCATCACGTACACATCTTCTTCATTGTCTCCTCCTTTCCCTTGCACCTTGGAGCATTCCCCGTCTATCCTCTATGTGAATGTCTGGACTACTGTTGTTGAGCTTGCGGTAGTACTGCTCCCTAGAGCGGTAGTACCGCAGCCACTCGCGGTAGTACCGTGCCCATGCGCGGTAGTACCGCGGGAGCCCACGGTAGTACCGCTCCCTCGGAGTCGTAGTACCATGGCTGCTAGGCCAAGTACCACTGTGTCGCGGTAGTAGGCACGGATGTAATTTTTTACATCCGCGCCCACGCGGTAGTACCGCACGTCTAGGGCGGTAGTACCGCTGGTGCCCACGGTAGTACCGCTCCCTCCGAGCTGTTGTACCGTGGTTCCCTGGCCTAGTGCCGTGGCTTCACGGTAGTAGGGGCGGATGTAATTTTTTACATCCGCACCCACACGGTAGTACTGCGCCCTGTGGACGGTAGTACCATGACGGATGTTTGCATCGTCTCTTCGACAACGGAAGTAGGCACGGATGTATTTTTATTCATTCGTGCCGATTCCAGACTTAGTCTTACCTGCCTCGCGGTAGTTCTGCCTATGATATAGTCTCTGCAGCTGTCGCGGTAGTACCGTGGTCTCCCACGGTAGTACCGCGTGGCCTTGCGGTAGTACCGCGTCCCTGGAGCGGTAGTACCGCATGTCGCTGGCTGGTCTAAGTGGATAACAGTTGGATTTCTTCCATGACTATAAAAGGGGCGTCTCCTACCTCTAGTTGATAACCTCTTCCACCTCTATGCTCCATTGTTGCTCCAAGCTCCATTTTCGCCCGATCTCTCTCCCTAGCCAATCAAACTAGTTGATTTGCTCGGGATTGGGTGACAAGGCCCTGATCTACACTTCCACCAAGAGAGATTTGATTCCCCCCACTTATCCCTAGCGGATCTTGTTACTCTTGGGTGTTTGAGCACCCTAGATGGCTGAGGTCACCTCGAAGCCATACTCCATTGTGGTGAAGCTTCGTGGTGTTGTTGGGAGCCTCCAATTGTTGTGGAGATTGCCCCAACCTTGCTTGTAAAGGTTCGACCGCCGCCTTCAAGGCACCAATAGTGGAATCACGGAATCTCGCATTGTGTGAGGGCGTGAGGAGAATACGGTGGCCCTAGTGGCTTCCTGGGGAGCATTGTGCCTCCACACCGCTCCAACGGAGACGTACTTCCCCTCAAAAGGAAGGAACTTCGGTAACACATCCTCGTCTCCACCTGCTCCACTCTTGGTTATCTCGCACCTTTACTTTTGCAAGCTTACTTGTGTTGTTCCCCTTCTTGCTCGTGTACTTGTTGTTGTCGCATCATATAGGTTGTTCACCTAGTTGCATATCTAGACAACCTACTTTGATGCAAAGTTTAATTTGGTAAAGAAAAGCTAAAAATTGTTAGTTGCCTATTCACCCCCCCCCCCCCTCTAGTCAACCATATCGATCCTTTCAGAAGTGACCGTCCAGCGTCCGGTAAACGGCGGGTTCTGGCTTTGCTCCTCTTCGGCATCGTCATCCATACCGTCGATGTCTTCGGAGGCGTAGTCTAGCATGTCGGTTAAGTCATCGACAGTGGCTATAAAGTGGGTGGTGGGTGGGACGTAAAATTCCCCACCTTCAGCCCCTAGTGTGGGCTGGGCGTACCTTGGCAGTGATCCTTTTGTAATGGCGAGGGATCACATTAAGTCCAGAGCCTCGTTTAAGAGTGAGGTTTGGACCGGGGAGCGAGGGTCCATGGAGCGGGGCGGGACAGGAGTTCCTTGGCCGAGCTCATGTAACACAGACCTCGAGAGTTCGAATCCGGTGTTCGGGGATGAGTCCGGCTTCGTGTTGATGAAAGGAGCCTGGTATGACTCCGGGCGTGCCAGTGAAATGATCCCCTCCTTGTCTTCGGTGTTGGGCTCTATGGCTGCGGAGAGTCCGGCGGTCTCAAAACTCCCGTTTTCGGACTCGGCGAGGCGTTCCGGATCTAAGGCCAGAGCTGCGGTTGAGGCTGCGAACCTTTGGAAGATCAAGTCTCCTCGGATATCGGCGATGTAGCTTAGGTTTCCAAAATTGATCTGATGACCAGGGGCGTAGCTGTCGATCTGCTCCAGATGGCCAATTGAATTGGCACGCAGTGCAAAGCCGCTGAATATGAAGATTTGGCCGGGGAGAAAGTCTCCCTTAGGGTGGTATTGTTGTGGATGATTGATGGAGCCATCGGGCCTTCTAGTGACGACACAGTGGAACTCTCAATGAAAGCACCAATGTCGGTGTCAAAACCGGCAGATCTCGGGTAGGGGGTCCCGAACTGTGCATCTAAGGATCGAAGGTAACAAGGAGGCAGGGGACACGATGTTTACCCAGGTTCCGGGCCTCTTAATGGAGGTAATACCCTACTTCCTGCTTGATTGACTTTGATGAGTATAGGGGTTACAAGAGTTGATCTACCTCGAGTTCGTAATGGCTAAACCCTAGATGTCTATCATGTATGATTGTGATTGTATCTACGGACTAAACCCTCCGATTTATATAGACACCAGAGGGATCTATGGTTGTACAAAGTCGGTTTACAGAGAAAGGAAGGTACATGTTCCGAACGCCAAACTTGCCATCCATGCAAGGGAGAGTCCCATCCGGACACGGGGAAAGGTCTTTAATCTCATATATTCATGACCCATTAGTCCGGCCGATATCACATAGCCCGGATGCCCGAGGACCCCTTAGTCTAGGACTCCCTCACTGGTATTACTATCCTTTGCCCGACGTGATCGTGAGCGGCATCGCTGACATTGGCACTTTGGTGGTTCACCGACAGGCTTGTCCTTGCCTGGATCTTGAATGCCATCGTCGTCCTTTTCCTCATGAGTGTCCACCATGTATACATCATAGGTAGAAGTGGTCGTCCAACGCCCTGTAGTAAGCGGGTTTTGGCTTTGTTCGGCGTCGACATCATCGTCCATGCCGTCGATGTCTTCGGAGGCATAGTCTAGCATGTCAGTTAAATCCTCGACAATGGCTATTAAGTGGGTGGTGGGTGGGGTGTAAAATTCCCTGACCTCAGCCCCCAGCCTGTGTTGGGTGTATTTCGGAGGCAAAGCTTCCGTAATGGCAAGAGATTACATTAAGCCTAGTGCTTCTCTAAAAGCGAAAGCTGGATGGGAGTCTGCGGATCTGCGGGGCCGGGAACTTGATTGAGTCCGGGGGGCGCAGACCCCAACGGTTCGGGGTTATCCTCCAGAGGCGAGTCCGGCTCTCCGATGACTGAGAGAGTCCCGTTTGACTCCGGGGTTACCAACGACGCGATCGCATCTGGGTCTCTGGCTGAGAGTTCCATGATAGGAGAGAGTCCGGCGGGGTCGATCCTTCCATCATCGGAAAGCGTGATCTGCCCCGAATCTAAGGCCGGGGCAGGTGTGAGCATTGACCCCTAGGCGGGATCTGATAGCGGATCCGAAGGGCCCTCTTCATGAGGGTGAGGAGCAGCAGTCGGGGCCGTGAACCCCTTGAAGATCAGATCCCCTCGGATATCAGTGACGTAATTCAAGTTCCCAAACCTGATCTGGGACCGGGGGCGTAGCCGTCGACCTGCTCAAGGCGGCCAACCGAGTCAGCACGTAGCACGAAGCCGCCGAACACAAAGACTTGTCCAGGGAGGGAAGTCTCCCTGGACACAGTATCATCGTTGATGAAGAGGCGCGCCATCAATCCTTCTGTTGACAACACATCATGGCTCTCAATGAAAGCACCAATGTCGGTGTCGAAACCGGTAGATCTCGAGTAGGGGGGCCCAAGCTGTATGTCTGAGGATCAATGGTAATGATGGACAAAGGGACACAATGTTTACCCAGGTTCGGGCCCTCTTAGAGGAGGTAAAACCCTACGTCTTGCTTGATTGTATTCGATGAGTATAGGGGTTACAAGAGTTGATCTACCTCGAGATCGAAATGGTTAAACCCTAGATTGCCTAGCCTATGAATATATGACTTTTCCTCCGGTCTAAAGCCTCCGATTTATATAGACACTGGAGGGGCCAAGGGTTGTACAGAGTCGGTTTAAAGATAAAGGAAATAACATATCCGAACACCTAATCTTGACGTTCATACATACAGGAGTCCTAACCGGACACGGGAGGTGGTCTTCTTCCTTCATCTTGACAGCCCATCAGTCTGGCGCATATTGAATAGGTCGGACGCCCGAGGACCCCCTAGTCCGTGACTCCCTCACCCTCGGGTCTATTTTCCATCATATAAGTTTCCGATCTACTATTTTCCATCATATTAGTTTCTGATCTACTATTTTGCAATCTTTCACTTTCTGATCACCAAAAATGCCAAAAATATTTACTTTATCTTTTGTTCAGTTTCATCTATCTCTGTTAGATCTCACTTTTGCAAGTGACAGTGAAGGGATTGACAGCCCCTTTATCGTGTTAGGTGCAAGTTATTTGATTGTTTGTGCAGGTATTGGTGATTTGTGCATTGTCTCCTACTGGATTGATACCTTGGTTCTCAACTGAGGAAAATACTTATCTCTACTTTGCTGCATCACCCTTTCCTTTTCAAGGGAAAAACCAACACAAGCTCAAGAAGTAGCATGGTCTCCAAGCTGGGAAGGACCTTTTAAGAGTACAAGAGTAGTTCCTGGAAACTCATATTTGGTGGAATCCATACCTGGTACATTGTTACCTCCAGCCCTCAATGGAAAATATCTGAATAAATACCACCCGAGTGTGTGGCAAGAAGCCTAGATAGGCAATGGCCGACATACGATTATCGCCCTTAGCATAAACTCGGCCGATGCATAATTATCACCCTGAGAAATATAAATGGCAGATGGAGTGTTGACATCGTTCTTAGAACAATTATGGTGCAAATTATTTTTTCGGCATCCAAGCTTTGTCGAAAAACAGGGGGGCATGTGTTGACACCAGATTTTGGCATGGTACGAGATGCAATGTAGATAGCCTCAAATGAAAAAGGGTTTCAACATTAAAAGTTTTGTATCATCAAATCGAGCAACTTTGATGTCTGCGTCATCACCATCCGACCTCGTCTTAGGAGCCGAAATTGTGTTCAAAGTTTCAAAAATTTATGTTCAGATCACTGTTTGGCTGATTACGCCCCCAAGACGGCCTCACATGAAAAAATATTCTACATGAATTATCTTTGTCTCGTCAAATCGGTTGATTTTGATATAAAAATCATCTCAATTTGAGTTCGTATGCAAAAGTTAGAGGCAACACTCTATGGACCTATCCTGCGTGAAAAAGTGACACGAGGGACTAGACACCCACCTAGGTGATGTCTGATAGGTCGCTTGAGTTATTCGGACTTTGCTGGCTGAATGAAGCTTGTCAGCATGGAAAGCTTGCTGGCATGGAAAGCTTGCCGGCCAAGTGAAAAGCTAGCCCGCGTGAAAGCTTGCTCGCGTGAAAACCTTGGCGCGCCATGGAAAGCTTGCCCGTGTGGGAAGCTTGCCAGCGCGAATGCTTGCTGGCATGAAAACCTTGCCGGCGTGGAATCTTGCCGGTGTGAAAACCTTGCCGGTAAAAAGCTTGCCGGCCAAGTGGAAACTGTCAAGGTCAATCTGACTAGAAACTGAAGAAGGGACCAAAGGATTATCTAGATATGGTCTCGTATTGTAACGCCCCGGATTCGTTGCGCCAGGTGTCTGCCAGTTATTCGCCGTCGTTGCCATGTCATTTTCTTGCGTGTTGCACTTTGCCATGTCATCATATGCATTTCATATCATGTCATCATGTGCATTTCATTTTGCATACATGTTCGTTTCATGCATCCGAGCTTTTTCCCCGTTGTCCGTTTTGCAATCCGGCGCTCCTATGTCATCCGGCGTTCTCCTTTTGTCTCCTGTTGTGAGTGGGTGTTAAACTTTCTCGGAATGGACCGAGGTTTGCCAAGCGGCCTTGGTATAGCACCGGTAGACCGCCTGTCAAGTTTCGTGCCATTTGGAGGTCGTTTGATACTCCAACGGTTAACCGGGTAATTGTAAAGGCCTCTTTTGTTGCAGCCCAACACCCCTTCCAAAGTGGCCCAAAAACCCAGCCAACTCCCCTCCATGCTCTCGGTCGTTCGATCACGATCGCGTGGCCGAAAACCGCACCTCATTTGGACTCTCCTAGCTCCCTCTACCTATATAAACACCTCCTCCCCCGAAATTCCGGATCAAATCCACCCCTAACCCTAGCCCCGCTCCTCTCCGCGTCGCCGGACACGTCCGGTCCGGCCGGACATGTCCGCTCCGCCGCCCCGGCCAATCTGCGGCCGCCACGTGTCGTTCGCCTCCGCCCACCGCCGCCGGCCCGCGAGCCCGCAGCGGGCCCGCGAGGCCCGTCCGCCGCCGCCCGCTTCCCACGGCCCCGCCGCCGCCCGCCGGCGCGCTTCGCCGCCGGCGCGCCCGCTGCCCCGCCGCCGCACGTCGCCTCCCGCCGGCGCCGACACACCACCGCGCCGGTGCGGCCCCACGCCCGCCGCTGCCCGATCGCGCCTCGCGCCCCAGGCGCCTCGCAGCCGCCGCCCGCGGGCGACCCCGCCCGAGGCCGCCGCACGCCTCCCCGTGCTCGTCAGCCGGACCTGGTCCGCCGCCCGCCGCCTCGATGTCCTGCCGCCCCGTGCCTCGTCCCGCCCCGGCGCCGCCCCGCTTCCTCTACCGGCGCCGCCCCGCCATCGCCCGACCTCCATGCGCCTCCTCCGGCCCTCCTCCATCCTCTTCGGCGATCACCGGAGCGGAAGGGTCGCCGGAGCCGATGGCCACCCGGATCGGGATGAGATCCACCAGCCCCGGCAACCAAACGCCTCCGTCCGTCCCGGGATCTCTCCGTCCCAATCCCGCGAGGTGAAAAATCCACCAAGTCCCCGATTCTGTGACATTATCATGCCATGTTCATCATGCCGTATCTCTGCACCCGTAGCTCCGTTTCGTGCATATAATATGTCAAATTGTTCGCGTCGACGAGTAATTCATTTCATTCCATTGCATCGTTTTCATTTGAGCTCATGTTGATGCCTGAAATGCTGTTGGAAGAGTGCATGTTGATGTTAATCTGCTGAAACTGTTATAACTTGCTCATTTGTCATTTTTGCCATGTTTGATGTGTGCATCCTATGAGGTTGATGTCTACATGTGTTTTGATCTATGCCATGCCATCTTTCCAGGGGTGTATGCCATGTATTTTTGTGATCAATGTGGTGACTAGCACAAGCATGCAAACTAGGCTTCGTGATATTGCTGATTTTAGTCCCTGTTCTGCTGTTATTTTGATGCCATGTAAACTTGTTGCTACATAGAGATCCATGCATATTTTGAGATACTTCAGTAAGGGTGTTTTGAACATATGGTTATTCCATTAATGCCCTTGTTTGCAATTATGGAGTAGCCTAGCATGTCATTTTGGTGCTCTACTTTTGCTTCAAAATGTTTCCTGGCAGATTGTTTACTTGTTATTCAATTTGGCCAAGGTTGCTATAGTTGATCCTTGCATGCTATGGACTTGTTCTTGCCTTGGTTTGTTTCACAAACATGCCTTCTTGATGATGCTATGCTTATATTGTCATGCAATGACTTGTGGTGAGTGATTCAATCTTGTTAAGTAGTGTACTTGCTGTTACTGTTTTGCTAGGCTGAATTTGTTATTTCGTGATGCTATATAAACATGTTGCTACTAATCATTCTATGCATAATCTGGAGATGTTCTATAAACATGTTTTGATCTACATGTCATGCCCTATCCATCCATGCCCCTGGTTGCATTTATAGACTACCGTAGCATGTTGTAATCTTGCTCCAAAGTTGCTTGATGATGTTGCTGTCAACCTGTTAACATGAAGTTCAGTTTTGGCCATGTGCTTTTCTAGTGATCCATGTACCCTATGAACTTGTTCTTGCCATGCTTAGCTTCACAAACATGTCTTATTACTGTTGGTTGCCTTGCCATGCCATGTATTGCTCTATGGTGAGTGGTTCAAGCTCACGAACATGCCTACTTATTGTTGTTTCTGCCATGTATGAATCTGTAATATAACTTGCCATGTTTACATGGGTGCCATTATATTTTCTGATCCTTTTTGGCTCATGGTCATTAAGGGACTTTTGATCTATGCAATTAGTAGATTCACGCCATTCCTTTGGTTGCCATGATAAGTTCCTGTAACATGTCGTTTGATAGCTCTAAACATTGCAACCTGATATTATTTCTGCTAAAGTCTGAAACTGTTATTATTTGCAATCTTACCATGTCCTTTTGAGCATGCTCTAGTTGTTTCTGGAGATAGCTCAGTGTTCATGTTTTGTAGTGCTTAACCAGTACTTCATGCCCATGCCTTTTTTTATTATGTTGGGGTGCTGTAGCATATTGTTTTGATGCTTGTATGATGCCTAGTTGCTGTTATGGACAGATTGTTATGACTTGTATAGTGTGTGGGTGTTGAACCGTTGCTCCGTTTTGAGTGTGCTCTATATAAAACTTGCTTGATTTTGCATGTAGTTTTATATTATCATGTTGCATCCTTGTTTTGAGGTGTTTGCTTGATGTTTGTATGCATTTAGCATCAATGCCATGTTTAACTTGTTTTGCTCATATCTTCTAGGCCGTAGCTCCGAATCTAATGAACTTTATATGTAACTTGACTAGAATTTCGTGTAGTTCATCGTGGTGCATCTTAACTTGCTGTTTAATAACTTGAACATAAGGTTTATTCAGTTCTGGACCAATTTCGAAATTTGCATATGAGGACTTACCGGAATTGTTATATGTTGTTTCCGGCCTCATTTAAACTTGCCTTGATGTGTTATTCTTGTTTGCATCATCTCTTGCCATGAGTAGCTTCATATAGCTTTGTCATGCATCATGCTTGTTGTGCATCACGTCTTGTTCATGTGTGGTGTGTTTACCATGTTGTGCGCTTCTTCTCGATAGTTCCCGTTTCGTTGCGATCGTGAGGATGCGTTCGTCTACGTGTGGTTCGTCTTCGTGGCTTCATCTTCTTCATGGACTCGTTCTTCTTCCTTGCGGGATTTCAGGCAAGATGACCGCTACCCTAGATCTCACTACTATAATTGCTATGCTAGTTGCTTCGTTCTACCGCTATGCTGCGTTACCTATCTTTTGCTCATCAAGCCTCCCAAATTGCCATGAACCTCTAACCTTTGACACCCTTCCTAGCAAACCGTTGTTTGGCTATGTTACCGATTTTGCTCAGCCCCACTTATAGCGTTGCTAGTTGCAGGTGAAGTTGAAGATTTCTCCATGGTGGACAGGATTTTGGTTGGGATATCACAATATCTCTTATATTATTAATGCATCTATATATTTGGTAAAGGGTGGAAGGCTCG
Source organism: Triticum timopheevii (assembly GCA_963921465.1). Lineage (NCBI taxonomy): Eukaryota > Viridiplantae > Streptophyta > Magnoliopsida > Poales > Poaceae > Triticum > Triticum timopheevii. Next base: position 486,818,100 of record OY997274.1, read on the forward strand.
GCCTTATGCCTGGTGTTTTGTTCCACTCTTGCTGCCCTAGTTTCCGTCTACCGGTGTTATGTTCCCGGATTTTGCGTTCCTTACGCGGTCGGGTGATTTATGGGACCCCCCTAACAGTTCGCTTTGAATAAAACTTGTCCAGCAAGGCCCAACCTTGGTTTTACCTTTTGCCTCACCACCACCTATACCCTTCCCTTGGGTTAGCCAACCCAAGGGTCATCTTTATTTTAGCCCCCCCGGGCCAGTGCTTGTCTAAGTGTTGGTCCGAACCGAGCCGCCTGCGGGGCCACCTCGGGGAAACTCGAAGTCTAGTTTTACTCGTAGCCTGTCTCATCCGGTGTTGCCCTGAGAACGAGATATGTGCAGCTCCTATCGGGATTATCGGCGCATCGGGCGGTCTTGCTGGTCTTGTTTTACCATTGTCGAAATGTCTTGTAAACCGGGATTCCGAGACTGATCGGGTCTTCCCGGGAGAAGGTCTATTCCTTCGTTGATCGCGAGAGCTTGTCATGGGCTAAGTTGGGACACCCCTGCAGGGTTTAAACTTTCGAGAGCCGTGCCCGCGGTTATGTGGCAGATGGGAATTTGTTAATGTCCGGTTGTAGATAACTTGACACCAGATCCGAATTAAAATGCATCAACCATGTGTGTAGCCGTGATGGTCTCTTCTCGGCGAAGTCCGGGAAGTGAACACGGTTTCTGTGTTATGATTGACGTAAGTAGGTGTCCAGGATCACCTCTTGATCATTGATAGCTTCACGACCGTTCCGCTTGCTCTCTTCTCGCTCTTCTTTGCGTATGTTAGCCACCATATCATGCTTAGTCGCTGCTGCAACTTCACCAGTTTACCCCTTCCTTTCCCATTAAGCTTTGCTAGTCTTGATACCCATGGTAATGGGATTGCTGAGTCCTCGTGGCTCACAGATTACTACAACAACAGTTGCAGGTACAGGTTATGCGATGATCATGATGTGAGCGCGATGTTTGCTTGTTTGGAGTTCTTCTTCTGCTTCTTCTTCGATCAGGGGATAGGTTCTAGGTTGGCAGCCTGGGCTAGCAGGGTGGATATTGTTTGAGTTTCTGTTTATGATTCATCCGTAGTCGATGTTGTTCTTTTATGATGTATTGTTGTATTCGTGTGGCATTGTATGCCTTATGTATGTATCCCCATCTATTATGTAATGTTGATGTAATGATATCCACCTTGCAAAAGCGTTCCAATATGCGGGTCTATCCTTGGTGGGACCTTCGAGTTCCTTTTGGATAGGGTCGCATATTGGGCGTGATAAGTTGGTATCAGAGCCTCGACCGACCCTAGGAGCCCCCTTGATTGATCGTGTAGTTTGGCCGTTGTTGAGTCTAGAAGAAAACTGGTTTCGGAGTCTAGTTATATCGGAGAGTAGGAATTCTTTTTACTCCTCAGCCCCTTCGTCGCTCTGGTGAGGAATCTTGACGTAGGTGTTTTGAATTACTCCTCTTCCCCTTCTAATTTTTCTTTAGGTTCACGCAGTTGGTTTTTTCGATCGTTGGTTCTCAGCTCTTTTCATCCGGTGCATTCCTCGTCAAGTCGACTCGAGCCTTTTCTTCTTTGCCAAGTTCAATCCTCAATTGTCCTTTATTTTTCCACCCGCCCTCCCTTCTTCTTCTCGAATCCGGAGTCCGTAATCGAGTATCCATCATACTCATGCGAAGTCTTTACTTTCTTTCCTCAACGATTTCAACCGGTGTTTTCTCTTCAAGATATTCGTCGATTTCCCCTTCCAAGTTGCCTTTGTTTTCCCGCCCTCCCACCCTTTCTCTTCCCGAAGTCTGAGTCTCTTTTGAGCATCAATTTCATTCGTGTGGAGCCTCTTCAGTCTTCCCTTAATTATTTCAACTGGTGAATTCTCGTCTCGTTCGTCATTCGTCATCCCTTTCTTTTTTCGGTGCACTCAATTCTAGTTTTTTCAGTGTTGATCGTATTCTTTTCCTCAGCTCAAGTGTTCTCCTTACTCGTTTGCCTCTCATCATTCAATCATTCCGGAGTTCGGAAGACATCTCAGGAGATTCGTCTGTGTTTGAATTAATTCGAGGTTGTCACCTCATTCAAATATTTCAACTGTTCTGGTGCATCATCTATCTGTTCAACAATCCTTTCAACGGTGTTTTCTCTTTAGTGGGCCCTAACCCACAGGTCTTTTCCCAGGATCTTACCTGACTCTTCTAATTTCCTGGAGCTATTCTCAAATCCTTTTTGATGTTTGATGTAAGTATGAATTTCATCAGTCAAAGAGGCAAACTAGGCTTCGTGATATTGCTGATTTTAGTCCCTGTTCTGCTGTTATTTTGATGCCATGTAAACTTGTTGCTACAGAGAGATCCATGCATATTTTGAGATACTTCAGTAAGGGTGTTTCGAACATATGGTTATTGTCTATCCATTCATGCCCTTGTTTGCAATTATGGAGTAGTCTAGCATGTCATTTTGGTGCTCTACTTTTGCTTCAAAATGTTTCCTGGCAGATTGTTTACTTGTTATTCAATTTGGCAAAGGTTGCTATAGTTGATCCTTGCATGCTATGGACTTGTTCTTGCCTTGGTTTGTTTCACAAACATGCCTTCTTGATGATGCTATGCTTATATTGTCATGCAATGACTTGTGGTGAGTGATTCAAGCTTGTTAAGTAGTGTACCTGCTGTTACTGTTTTGCTAGGCTGAATCTGTAATATAACTTGCCATGTTTACATGGGTGCCATTATATTTTCTGATCCTTTTTGGCTCATGGTCAGTAAGGGACTTTTGATCTATGCAATTAGTAGATTCATGCCATGCCGTTGGTTGCCATGATAAGTTCCTGTAACATGTCGTTTGATAGCTCTAAACATTGCAACCTGATGTTATTTCTGCTAAAGTCTGAAACTGTTATTATTTGCAATATTACCATGTCCTTTTGAGCATGCTCTAGTTGTTTCTGGAGATAGCTCAGTGTTCATGTTTTGTAGTGCTTTACCAGTACTTCATGCCCATGCCTTTTGTTATTATGTTGGGGTGCTGTAGCATATTGTTTTGATGCTTGTAAGATGCCTAGTTGCTGTTATGGACAGATTGTTGTTATGACTTGTATAGTGTGTGGGTGTTGAACCGTTGCTCCGTTTTGAGTGTGCTCTATATGAAACTTGCTTGATTTTGCATGTAGTTTCATATTATCATGTTTCATCCTTGTTTTGAGGTGTTTGCTTGATGTTTGTATGCATTTAGCATCAATGCCATGTTTAACTTGTTTTGCTCATATCTTCTAGGCCGTAGCTCTGAATCTAATGAACTTTGTATGTAACTTGACTAGAATTTCGTGTAGTTCATCGTGGTGCATATTAACTTGCTGTTTAACAACTTGAAACATAAGGTTTATTCAGTTCAGTACCAAATACATAATTTGCATATGAGGATTTTCCCGGAATTGTTGTTTGTTGTTCCGGCCTCATTTAAATTTGCCTAGGTAGGTAGTTTAATTATGCTTCACCTCTTGCCATGTTTAACAACATTTAACATTGCTTTGTATCTTAACGAGATTAAACTAAATATGTCAATGTGGTGTTTTGTCAATATGCAACTCGTTGCATATTGAGCTCCACTTAACTTGTAGTGTGGTTTGTTGCATTTTGCCATGTCATGCCTCTTTAAACCGGACATGCATCATGCTTGTTTGTGCACCATGCCATGTTTATGCTTGTGAATTTACCATGTTGTTTGTTTTTTTCCGGTGTTGCCTCTTAGTTCCGGCAATGTTGCGATTGTGAGGATTCGTTCGACTACGTCTGTTTGTCTTCTTCATGGACCCGTTCTTCTTCAGATTTCAGGCAAGATGACCATCACCTTGGATCTCACTACTATCATTGCTATGCTAGTTGCTTCGTTCTATCGCTATGCTGCGCTACCTATCTTTTGCTCTTCAAGCCTTCCAAATTGCCATGTCAGCCTCTAGCCTTTTTACCCTTCCTAGCAAACCATTGCTTGGCTATGTTACCGCTTTGCTCAGCCCCTCTTATAGCGTTATTAATTGCAGGTGAAGTTGAAGATTTCTCCATGGTGGACAGGATTATGGTTGGGATATCACAATATCTCTTATTTAATTAATGCATCTATATACTTGGTAAAGGGTGGAAGGCTCGGCCTTATGCCTGGTGTTTTGTTCCACTCTTGCCGCCCTAGTTTCCGTCATACCGGTGTTATGTTCCCGGATTTTGCGTTCCTTACGCGGTCGGGTGATTTATGGGACCCCCTTGACAGTTCACTTTGAATAAAACTTCTCCAGCAAGGCCCAACCTTGGTTTTACCATTTGCCTCACCACCACCTATACCCTTCCCTTGGGTCGGCCAACCCGAGGGTCATCTTTATTTCAGCCCCCCCGGGCCAGTGCTTGTCTAAGTGCTGGTCCGAACCGAGTAGACTGCGGGGCCCCCTCGGGGAAACTCGAGGTCTGGTTTTACTCGTAGGATGTCTCATCCGGTGTTGCCCTGAGAACGAGATATGTGCAGCTCCTATCGGGATTGTCGGCGCATCGGGCGGCTTTGCTGGTCTTGTTTTACCATTGTCGAAATGTCTTGTAAACCGGGATTCCAAGACTGATCGGGTCTTCCTGGGAGAAGGAATATCCTTCGTTGATCACGAGAGCTTATCATGGGCTAAGTTGGGACACCCCTGCAGGGTTTAAACTTTCGAGAGCCGTGCCCGCGGTTATGTGGCAGATGGGAATTTGTTAATGTCCGGTTGTAGATAACTTGACACCAGATCCGAATTAAAATGCATCAACCGTGTGTGTAGCCGTGATGGTCTCTTCTCGGCGGAGTCCAGGAAGTGAACACGGTTTCTGTGTTATGATTGACGTAAGTAGGTGTCCAGGATCACCTCTTGATCATTGCTAGCTTCACGACCGTTCCGCTTGCTCTCTTCTTGCTCTTCTTTGCGTATGTTAGCCACCATATCATGCTTAGTCGCTGCTGCAACCTCACCACTTTACCCCTTCCTTTCCCATTAAGCTTTGCTAGTCTTGATACCCATGGTAATGGGATTGCTGAGTCCTCATGGCTCACAGATTACTACAACAACAGTTGCAGGTACAGGATTATGCGATGATCTTGACGCGAGAGCGATGTTACTTGTTTTGGAGTTCTTCTTCTGCTTCTTCTTCGATCAGGGGATAGGTTCCAGGTCGGCAGCCTGGGCTAGCAGGGTGGATGTCGTTTGAGCTTCTGTTTGTGTTTCATCCGTAGTCGGATGTTGGTCTTATGTATGATGTATTATTGTATTCATGTGGCATTGTATGCCTCTTGTATGTATCCCCATCTATTATGTAATGTTGATGTAATGATATCCACCTTGCAAAAGCGTCTTCAAGATGCGCTTCTATCCTTGGTGGGACCTTCGAGTTCCTTTAGGATAGGGTCGCATCTTGGGCGTGACAAGTTGGTATCTCGTCATCCTTTTTTGTACCGGAGTACTTCATGGTGGTTCTTCTTGATTTAATTCATTCTTCAAGAGTTCATCAAGTATCATTCCATCCTCTCAAGTTCTTGTTCTAATCCTTCCATGTTCAGCCGGAGTGCTGCCTAAATCCTTTCACACTTATTCGTTTCTTTTCTCATTCTAACCACTCCGGTTAGAACGAGTGGTTTCATAGTCTATATGATTCGGTGAGCTTTCAGTTCTCGTCATTCTCGTCGTTGCTCTCTTCTTCTCGAGTGCTCTCGATTCCTTGCTTCCTCTCTTGAGTTCTTGTTTTACCTCATTCCTTTTCACTTCCGTCTCGGTCCTAAGATCTCGGGACGAGATCTCTTGTTAGTGGAGGAGTGTTGTAACGCCCCGGATTCGTTGCGCCAGGTGTCTGCCAGTTATTCGCCGTCGTTGCCATGTCATTTGCTTGCGTGTTGCACTTTGCCATGTCATCATATGCATTTCATATCATGTCATCATGTGCATTTCATTTTGCATACATGTTCGTTTCATACATCCGAGCTTTTTCCCGTTGTCCGTTTTGCAATCCGGCGCTCCTATGTCATCCGGCGTTCTCCTTTTGTCTCCTGTTGTGAGTGGGTGTTAAACTTTCTCGGAATGGACCGAGGTTTGCCAAGCGGCCTTGGTATATCACCGGTAGACCGCCTGTCAAGTTTCGTGCCATTTGAAGGTCGTTTGATACTCCAACGGTTAACCAGGTAACCGTAAAGGCCTCTTTTGTTGCAGCCCAACACCCCTTCCAAAGTGGCCCAAAAACCTAGCCAACTCCCCTCCATGCTCTCGGTCGTTCGATCACGATCGTGTGGCCGAAAACCGCACCTCATTTGGACTCTCCTAACTCCCTCTACCTATATAAACACCTCCTCCCCCGAAATTCCGGATCAAATCCACCCCTAACCCTAGCCCCGCTCCTCTCCGCGCCGCCGGACACGTCCGATCCGGCCGGACATGTCCGCGCCGCCGCCCCGGCCAATCCGCGGCCGCCACGTGTCGTTCGCCGCCGCCCACCGCCGCCGGCCCGCGAGCCCGCAGCGGGCCCGCGAGGCCCGTCCGCCGCCGCCCGCTTCCCGCGGCCCCGCCGCCGCCCGCCGGCGCGCTTCGCCGCCGGCGCGCCCGCTGCCCCGGCGCCGACCCACCACCGCGCCGGTGCGGCCCCGCGCCCGCCGCCGCCCGACCGCGCCTCGCGCCCCAGGCGCCTCGCAGCCGCCGCCCGCGGGCGACCCCGCCCGAGGCCGCCGCACGCCTCCCCGCGCTTGTCGGCCGGACCTGGTCCGCCGCCCGCCGCCTCGATGTCCGGCCGCCCCGCGCCTCGTCCCGCCCCGGCGCCGCCCCGCTTCCTCTACCGGCGCCGCCCCGCCATCGCCCGACCTCCATGCGCCTCCTCCGGCCCTCCTCCATCCTCTCGGCGATCACCGGAGCGGAAGGGTCGCCGGAGCCGGTGGCCACCCGGATCGGGATGAGATCCACCAGCCCCGGCAACCAAACGCCTCCGTCCGTCCCGGGATCTCTCCGTCCCAATCCCACGAGGTGAAAAATCCACCAAAGTCCCCGATTCTGTGACATTATCATGCCATGTTCATCATACCGTATCTCTGCACCCGTAGCTCCGTTTCATGCATATAATATGTCAAATTGTTCGTCTCGGCGAGTAATTCATTTTATTCCATTGCATCATTTTCATTTGAGCTCATCTTGATGCCCGAAATGCTGTTGGAAGAGTGCATGTTGATGTTAATCTGCTGAAACTGTTATAACTTGCTCATTTGTCATTTTTGCCATGTTTGATGTGTGCATCCTATGAGGTTGATGTCTACATGTGTTTTGATCTATGCCATGCCATCTTTCCAGGAGTGTACGCCATGTATTTTTGTGATCAATGTGGTGATTAGCACAAGCATGCAAACTAGGCTTCGTGATATTTCTGATTTTAGTCCCTGTTCTGCTATTATTTTGATGCCATGTAACTTGTTACTACAGAGAGATCCATGCATATTTTGAGATACTTCAGTAAGGGTGTTTTAAACATATGGTTATTGTATATCCATTCATGCCCTTGTTTGCAATTATGGAGTAGTCTAGCATGTCATTTTGGTGCTCTACTTTTGCTTCAAAATGTTTCCTGGCAGATTGTTTACTTGTTATTCAATTTGGCCAAGGTTGCTATAGTTGATCCTTGCATGCTATGGACTTGTTCTTGCCTTGGTTTGTTTCACAAACATGCCTTCTTGATGATGCTATGATTATATTGTCATGCAATGACTTGTGGTGAGTGATTCAATCTTGTTAAGTAGTGTACTTGCTGTTACTGTTTTGCTAGGCTGAATCTGTTATTTCGTGATGCTATATAAACATGTTGCTACTAATTATTCTATGCATAATCTGGATATGTTCTATAAACATGTTTTGATCTACATGTTATGCCCTATCCATCCATGCCCCTGGTTGCATTTATAGACTACCGTAGCATGTTGTAATCTTGCTCCAAAGTTGCTTGATGATGTTGCTGTCAACCTGTTAACATGAAGTTCAGTTTTGGCCATGTGCTTTTCTAGTGATCCATGTACCCTATGAACTTGTTCTTGCCATGCTTAGCTTCACAAACATGTCTTCTTACTGTTGGTTGCCTTTACATGCCATGTATTGCTCTGTGGTGAGTGGTTCAACCTCACGAACATGCCTACTTATTGTTGTTTCTGCCATGTATGAATCTGTAATATAACTTGCCATGTTTACGTGGGTGCCATTACATTTTCTGATCCTTTTTGGCTCATGGTCAGTAAGGGACTTTTGATCTATGCAATTAGTAGATTCATGACATGCCTTTGGTTGCCATGATAAGTTCCTGTAACATGTCGTTTGATAGCTCTAAACATTGCAACCTGATGTTATTTCTGCTAAAGTCTGAAACTGTTATTATTTGCAATCTTACCATGTCCTTTTGAGCATGCTCTAGTTATTTCAGGAGATAGCTCAGTGTTCATGTTTTGTAGTGCTTTACCAGTACTTCATGCCCATGCCTTTCGTTATTATGTTGGGGTGCTGTAGCATATTGTTTTGATGCTTGTAAGATGCCTAGTTGCTGTTATGGACAGATTGTTGTTATGACTTGTATAGCGTGTGGGTGTTGAACCGTTGCTCTGTTTTTAGTGTGCTCTATATGAAACTTGCTTGATTTTGCATGTAGTTTCATATTATCATGTTGCATCCTTATTTTGAGGTGTTTGCTTGATGTTTGTATGCATTTAGCAGCAATGCCATGTTTAACTTGTTTTGCTCATATCTTCTAGGCCGTAGCTCCGAATCTAATGAACTTTATATGTAACTTGACTAGAATTTCGTGTAGTTCATCGTGTTGCATCTTAACTTGCTGTTTAACAACTTGAACATAAGGTTTATTCAGTTCTGGACCAATTTCGAAATTTGCATATGAGAACTTACCGGAATTGTTATATGTTGTTTCCGGCCTCATTTAAACTTGCCTTGATGTGTTATTCTTGTTTGCATCATCTCTTGCCATGAGTAGCTTCATGTAGCTTTGTCATGCATCATGCTTGTTGTGCATCACGTCTTGTTCATGTGTGGTGTGTTTACCATGTTGTGCGCTTCTTCTCGATAGTTCCCGTTTCGTTGCGATCGTGAGGATGCGTTCATCTACGTGTGGTTCGTCTTCGTGGCTTCATCTTCTTTATGGACTCGTTCTTCTTCCTTGCGGGATTTCAGGCAAGATGACCGCTACCCTAGATCTCACTACTATCATTGCTATGCTAGTTGCTTCGTTCTATCGCTACCTATATTTTGCTCATCAAGCCTCCCAAATTGCCATGAACCTCTAACCTTTGACACCCTTCCTAGCAAACCGTTGTTTGGCTATGTTACCGATTTTGCTCAGCCCCTCTTATAGCGTTGCTAGTTGCAGGTGAAGTTGAAGATTTATCCATGGTGGACATGATTTTGGTTGGGATATCACAATATCTCTTATATTATTAATGCATCTATATATTTGGTAAAGGGTGGAAGGCTCGGCCTTATGCCTGGTGTTTTGTTCCACTCTTGCCGCCCTAGTTTCCGTCATACCGGTGTTATGTTCCCGGATTTTGCGTTCCTTACGCGGTCGGGTGATTTATGGGACCCCCCTGACAGTTCGCTTTGAATAAAACTTGTCCAGCAAGGCCCAACCTTGGTTTTACCTTTTGCCTCACCACCACCTATACCCTTCCCTTGGGTCGGCCAACCCAAGGGTCATCTTTATTTTAGCCCCCCCGGGCCAGTGCTTGTCTAAGTGTTGGTCCGAACCGAGCCGCCTGCGGGGCCACCTCGGGGAAACTCGAAGTCTGGTTTTACTCGTAGCCTGTCTCATCCGGTGTTGCCCTGAGAACGAGATATGTGCAGCTCCTATCGGGATTGTCGGCGCATCGGGCGATCTTGCTGGTCTTGTTTTACCATTGTCGAAATGTCTTGTAAACCGGGATTCCGAGACTGATCGGGTCTTCCTGGGAGAAGGTCTATTCCTTCGTTGATCGCGAGAGCTTGTCATGGTCTAAGTTGGGACACCCCTGCAGGGTTTAAACTTTCGAGAGCCGTGCCCGCGGTTATGTGGCAGATGGGAATTTGTTAATGTCCGGTTGTAGATAACTTGACACCAGATCCGAATTAAAATGCATCAACCGTGTGTGTAGCCGTGATGGTCTCTTCTCGGCGGAGTCCGGGAAGTGAACACGGTTTCTGTGTTATGATTGACATAAGTAGGTGCCCAGGATCACCTCTTGATCATTGCTAGCTTCACGACCGTTCCGCTTGCTCTCTTCTCGCTCTTCTTTGCGTATGTTAGCCACCATATCATGCTTAGTCGCTGCTGCAACCTCACCAGTTTACCCCTTCCTTTCCCATTAAGCTTTGCTAGTCTTGATACCCATGGTAATGGGATTGCTGAGTCCTCGTGGCTCACAGATTACTACAACAACAGTTGCAGGTACAGGTTATGCGATGATCATGACGCGAGCGCGATGTTTGCTTGTTTGGAGTTCTTCTTCTGCTTCTTCTTCGATCAAGGGATAGGTTCTAGGTCGGCAGTCTGGGCTAGCAGGGTGGATATTGTTTGAGTTTCTGTTTATGATTCATCAGTAGTCGGATGTTGTTCTTGTATGATGTATTGTTGTATTCGTGTGACATTGTATGCCTTATGTATGTATCCCCATCTATTATGTAATACTGATGTAATGATATCCACCTTGCAAAAGCGTTCCAATATGCGGGTCTATCCTTGGTGGGACCTTCGAGTTTCTTTTGGATAGGGTCGCATATTGGGCGTGACACGTATGAAAAAGTGTTCTACACTAAATTTGTGCAAATTGTCGAACAATCAACTTTGCTTTTGGAGTCATCATCATCTGAGATAATATACCGTCTGGAAGGTTGCTACAAGACTCGGACAGCCAAGAAAGCTGCATGACCGAGTCTAACTGGAAGTTAAAGATGGCCCCACAGGGTATTGAAGATGGCCTCTATTAGAAAAACGTTCAACATGAAAGCTATTCGTCTCGTTGAAACCGTTAAATTTGCTTTTGGTTTCATCTTCATCCGAGGTCGGTTGTGACCTGTGAGATTCAAAAATCGAACTGTCATCTCAGACTTACCTAAATCCAAGTTCGGGTAATTTTGAAAAGATTTGGACGGGATTTGGAGTCATTTTCTTGTACGAGAAGTCCATCTGTCTCTTATATATGTTGGGAGTGACCGCTGATTGAGACAACACACAATCAACAAATCAATCTATCATCTTTTACCTTTACTTTTATCTTCTCCCTTATTCTTTCTCTCTCACTCTTCATTCGTTCTTCTAGTCACGGGGTGGCGAACCTTGAGGCCCTAGGGGCGATCAGGTCAACCCAGGGCAGCACATAGCCGCCGCGCGCCCTGACGAGGTTCCTCCTGTGCATGTGGGGTTTCGGGTCTACAAAAGCGCCCGTCGGGTCTCCTTTGACGTGAGCTGCGGTGCATCACCCCTGGTGTCGAGGATACATGGTGACGTGTTCGTGTACGAACACTCCCTTCTTCTCTCTTGGTTTGTTATAACTAGAGAACAATTTCAACATGGACCACTAAAGATCTTCACCGGTTTGCGGTAGAGAAGAGTTCAGAATGATGACCCTATATTGTGTGTAAAATATATTATATTAACACTAAAAAGATCACCCTCTAGCTATCTCAAAAGAAAGGAAGCTTTTCGATCGACATCTAGTTTCTAATATTCCTAATCACGATGGTATTTTTTATAATTACAATTTTGGTACTTTTGGAGCTTTATCCAATAGTTACATAAAAGTCATCAGGGTTTTAATAAGCGAAACCATACAGGTCAAAAAAGTATAAGACATTTTTACGGAGAATCCTATTTGATGCTTATGTACCAAATAAAGCCAAGCAATACACAACGCCTGCTGTAGTTCCTATGTGGGCCGGCCCATGTAAGGATTGGTTTTGAGAACCTTCTATAAGATTTCCTTGGTTTTCTAGGCCGTTTCTCTGTTATTCTTTTGTCCTTTTTATATTTGGCTTGTTTATTTTCTCTGCTATTTCTTTTTAATTTTTAAATTTTCTATTTCATTTTTTAAAACATGACCACTTTAGGTGCATGGATCATTTTTTTATAAAAAAATCATGTACTTTTTCAAAATCATGATATTTTAGAAATTCACAAACCTTTTCGAATTCATGACTTTTCTCAAAATTCACGAACTTTGTCCATATCATGGAATTTTTGAAATTAGTGAACATTTTTTTACATACACAAACATTTTTTTCAAATTAGTGAACATTTACTTCAAATCCGTGAACTTATTTCAAAGTCACTTTTTTTAATCCTTTTGTGAACAATTTTAAATTCATAAGCAATTCAAATTTGTGAACTTTTTTAGATCTATAAGAAACAGAGATAGTGTTTCTGTGCTAGTGGAGCTTTTTTCACACGAGAAACCAACACATGAGCACACTGGCCGATCGAACATAGACAATAAGCAAGCGACCGTTATTGCTCGAGGCCCGCGAACACTATATATAGCTCTCTGCGAGCAATTTCGAACAATCGTCATAGTGGCTCCCACCTGGGTTGGTATCTTAAATGGATTTTGTATTCGTGCGCATCCGCTCGGGACTAGTATACCTGATTTCTTGGTCTCCCGTTCCGCATCTAAAAGCTATCGACCTGCTATTTTAGGATGGTTTTTTTCAAATCCCCCCACCCTTTATTTTTTTAGCTCGTGAATATTTTTTACATCCGTGAATATTATTTTCAAATACATGAATATTTAAAAAATCTCAAACGCAAGAGCATTTTAAAATTCTTGATTATTTCTTAAATTTCACAGACACTTATTAAATTCATGATGTTTTTGCTATACTCATGGAAATTTTCAAATGAATATAAAATTTATGGACATTTTTTTAGTTTCATGGGATTTGTCTTGAAATCCAAAATATTTTTTGAATTGATGAACATTTTTAAAATAGATGTTTTTAATTGAGAAAGCATTTGTTGAGTACACATTTTTTTATTTCTCAATCCATTTATAAGTTTGCGCACGGATTTCAAAATATATGAACACTTTAAAAATCGTGAACATTTTTGTATATTCATCAAACATTCCTTTAATTCACAAATATTTTTTAAATTCATGAACTTTGTTCAAGTCAACAACCCTTTTCTAATTCATGTACTTTTTGAATCTGGCAATCATTTTCAAATTCATGAATCTTTTTCGAATTCAGAAAAATAATTGAAATTCAAAAACATTTCTATAGTATATTTTTTAGTTAGTGTTTCAATTTTGCGAACATTTTTGGAAATTCAGGAATAATTTGTGAACGTCTTTGCAAATTCACGAATAATTGTGATATTCTTTAGCATTAATCCTGTAAACATTTTTCAGATTTATGAACATGTTATTATTGAATTTTTTAGCATTTTTTCAATTCAGTAGGAATTCTTTTAATTCATGAATATTTTCCAAATTCATGGACATTTTTTAATCCTCGAACATTTCTTAAATTCATGATATGATTTTTCAAATTTGTGCACTTTTCCTTGAATTCATGGCCTATTTAAAAATATTATTTTCCAAATTATAATAAGACGACACAAAAAAATGGAGAGAGAAAAAAAATACTCCCTCTGAAGTTGTAATAAAGCAGCGACAATTAATATCGATTGGAGGGAATAACAAACCGTCTGCTTGCTTGCTCGGAGGCTAGCACCCGGCGATTTATTTCCTCACAATAGGTAGTAGATGGGCTGCCCACCTAGAGTTGACTTGGGCGAGCATGCGTTGCTACCCGCGTGCGCGATACATAGCCGGGGTTCCATTTAACTCGTAGGTCGACCAAGCGAACACCCCCATCAATCTATACTTGAATTCGGCTCAGCCTAAGTAGAGTAGGCTCCCTCTTTCAATTTTTGTTTGTCTTTCAGGGTTTTTTTTTTGTTTCTTTATTCAGTTTTTTTTTCGTCTTTCGTTTTTCCTTTCCTTTTCTTTTCTTTTTTTATTTTGAGGACATCTTTCAAATTTGTGATTTTTTTAATTCAGGATCATTTTTTTAATTCACATTGGTGGCTATTGGGCAACCTACACGTGAAATAGGGCTTCCCATACATAGCAGCTCCCCATTTTTACTACTAATTCGTTTAGAACACTTTTTACTAGTAAATAAGTTCTATACATGCCGATACTTTTCTTAAGGCATTATACATACCGTGATATAAGAGGATATATGTACTTCCACGAGGCCATGGGCCAGCCCAGACAAGCATCTGCACAACCAAGTTCCAACAAAGACGGCCTCCAAGCTAGGGAGTGGGTGAAATTTCACGCGTTGTCCCCATATCATTCCACGCCTTCCACCAAGCCGACATGGCAATCATCCTCATATCGCTTTGCGCCTTCCACCAAGCCACCTCGCAATCGTCCAGAGGCACATAAGCAAAACCACTGGCAAAAATCACTTAGGCTTTGTTTGGTGACTGGGGGAGAAAGCCTAGGGTGCTAAATCCCAAAATGAGAATTTAAAGAGCACATGAGAAACCCTTCATTTCCTCGAGTAGAGCTCGCACGCTTCCGCACTCATGGAAAATTCCCACGTGTCGTTCCCCCTGCACAATACTCCTCCGCCTCCTTACGAAACTCTGCTCCCTCGCTTGCTGGCACGTCCCGTGGATTAGAACATCCAAAGAGAGGGTTTTGAGTTTGCACGTGGGTTTCGGTCCCAGAAAAAGCAAGGGATCCAAGGAACCTAGGCAACCAAATAAACCCTTAATTGGGATTAGGGGGTGATTTGCCTGTATTAGAGATTTTAGAGGTTAATTAACTGTTTTACTGTTTGAGGCTGGATGCCGGTTTCTAAAACCCTAGAGGGTTATATCGACTTCTTTCATCAGAGCCATCACCCATCAGGGTGGAATGGACGTTGGAGGACCACACACACACCCAGTCGAACTCATTATGGCCTAAAGGGCAAAGCGCATGAGGGGCAAGCAAAAAAGTAAAGGAAAAAAGTTTCGCCCTTGGAATCGGTGTAAAATTAGTGTGGTTACATTACATGTAATTATTTATATTTTTCTAAAGAAAAGACAACCAAAGGGCGTCTTATTAAGGAAAACAGTAGCTCAACTTTCAACTAGATATCGGTGACACACTAACTTTACACTCAGTTCCAAGAAATGGAATTTCGGTTAGCTGAAATGAAAACAAGTTAAAAGCCCTTCAGCAAGTAAGCATGTACCAACAGAGCATCTATTGGCTTTAGTCAAGCACATGAGCCTCAACCCTTCAACAGGAATAAAAAAAATGTAACGGTGTTCAGATATCAGATGCATCTTATATTTGAGGTGATTGATCGTCGGTCTTAAAGACACAGCGGATGCTTCGAGAAATAAAGGAACTAAAACCATGGTAATAATTATGGAACGGAGGGAGTATTAGTGAGGCGAGAGGCAGAATTCAGCTAGCCATTAAGGGCTGGGGATTAAACATCATCTTGTATTCCCAGAGGTGGCTCATTAGTAATCTACAGAAAACTGACAAGTGCAGTTTAGAAAATTGCAAACACGATCTAGCAAATCCCTGAGAAAATCTAGGCTCACATCGACGTACGAAACTGCAACGAATTGATCGAGGATGAATTTAAGTTATTCTGTGGTTGACTCTGCATACAGGCCTTCATGCATTGAATCAGAAAGTCAGACCAACAGTCATGATTAGTCTGACCTGAAAGATCTCCAAACTGAGATTTTACTCCTCCCTGATCTGTGCCGCGGTAACATCATCACCACGATTCAGGGCGGCGGGGCTGATCCAATGAAGGTAATTTGTAATCTAACTAAGATGGCTGCCACCACCATTCACTTTTATATGCAAGTAAAACAGGATGGGCGAATAGACACCAAGTGTAGCTCATAAGTCAACCACCATGATGATTAGTTCTGAAGGATGCTAGACAAGTTATACAGTTATACTGGCTACATCACATGGCAATAGTGAAATGTACCTGGACATGATTTTACATGTGCATCATGAGAAAGCAAGCTTTCTTTCATTTTCAAACCGCATCATGTTCTGAAATCCAGGAAAAAGTATTTCCCAGCATTCGTGTCTCAGCCATTATAAATACCTAGTTTGCTGTAGCTGTAGCAGATCAACTTGAGAAGGTTAGCCCATTTTGCTAGACATCCATACTCATTGTTTCAGGAAATGGAAATTCCAGTGATAAAGATGGATGAGCTACATGGCGAGAAGAGATCAGAGACACTTTCGCTTCTCCATGATGCCTGTGCACAATGGGGATTCTTTTGGGTAAGTAAGGAAATATAAGATCATTATATTGATGAAATACATTTACACTCTACCTTCTCACTGTTGTCATTTGTTATGCACCATAAATTTATGCCAGCTGGAGAATCATGGAATCAATGATGACCTCATGGACAGAACCAAGGAACTGGTGAATAAACACTATGAGCAAAACATGGAGAAGAACTTCTACAGCTCTGAGATAGCAAAAACCATTGGTCCTGACAAAGTCACCTCAAATGTTGACTGGGAGTGCAGCTTCATGTATCATCATCAGCCAAAATCAAACATTCATGACATTCCGGAGCTGCTTCGGTGAGTTTGCAATCTAAATTATAGTAGTATCACCATAAACCGCAGTTCAGATGCCCAGTAAATCAGGAAATTAGAGGTTGTGAAGTTTGTAAGTGTACTAATACAAACTAATCAACTGTGCAGTACTACAGTTCCTGAATATGCTGAAGAAGTAGTCAAGTTGGCCGAGCAGCTAGCAGAAGTCATGAGTGAAAATCTTGGGCTGGACAAGGATTACCTGAAGAAAGCTTTCACTAAGCCTTCCATAGGCATAAAGGTGGCAAAATACCCCAGGTGTAGTCACCCAGAAGTAGTGATGGGACTCCGTGGACACACTGATGCTGGGGGAATCATACTTCTATTTCAAGATGACTTGGTCCCAGGTTTGCAGTTCATGAAAGATGGTAGGTGGATCTCAATACCACCAACAAAAGGAAATAGAATTTTCGTAAACCTCGGAGATCAGATTGAAGTGATAAGCAATGGAATATATAAGAGCATTTGCCATCAGGTACTTCCCAATCAGAATGGCAGCCGCTTATCTATTGCGACATTCTATAACCCAGGTGCCGATGCTATAATCTTCCCAGCTCCAAATCTCACATATCCTAGCCAATACCGTTTCCAAGACTACCTTAATTTCTATTCCGCTACCAAGTTCACAGACAAGGTATCAAGGTTCCAAACTACAAAGATGGTATTCAAATGACTTGAGTCAAAAGCTACTTTATGTACCGGCTCTGAGCAAGACAAGTGGAACTCCTAAGAACTATGTATTGTGTATTTGTGTTGTCAGTCTTATTTTTCGTCGAGGAATAACTGCTCGATTTACCTGTATATTTGCTTTTCTGTAACTCAAGTGTTAAATGATAGCTGCTAAAGAATGGCTGCAGGCTATAAAAACGTTCCATTCATGCTATGGAAATACAACAAAGTCACTTTAGACAAAATTTATCCCAGAGCTTACTAGCTTAGTAAAGTTATTTGCATTTTAAAACGGCAGTCACGCCGACTGTGCTAATGATACGCCATGTGAAATATGACTCAGAATAGTTGTGTAGCAACGAAACAGTAACAGGAAACATGTATGCCGACTGCGCTAATGATACGCCATGTGAAATATGACTCAGAATAGTTGTGTAGCAACGAAACAGTAACAGGAAACATGTATGAACTAGAAAACATCTCGCATCCTCGACTCATTAGTTCAAGAGCAGAAACTACTTGGTTCAAGGAAAAAAGAAAAGCAGAACCTACTCATGAGCTAACTGAATCCTGGATTTCACGACAATCTCCCAATCTTGCTGCATTTGAGTCATATATAACAGAGATTCTATATTTTTATAAATGCCTTTTTAATAGTAAATTACTTGCTACTTTGCGTATATGGCTATATGCATCGTTGTTCAATTGTTTCTGGTACTACACAAGCTGTCCATTTTAAAAGTCAAAGACAACCCTTACTAGAAATCCAAAACTTAACTGAACATAAATTCATTGCTAAAGTCAAACTTTGTTGCACTTGAGCCATGCATAAGAAAATTATGTACCTTTTGTTAATAACATTTTCATAGTAAATTGATTGCTACGCTGTATATATGAAGTAATGGTTTCTCGAACTACAAAAGCTGTCCATTTAAACCAAATAATCCTTCAATGCAGTTACATACTTGGTTAATCTGAATGGCAAGTAGCCCACCAGGAGCTTATCTTTAGACACTCAAGACATCACTTCAATTAGCAGGCCGCAGTTTGGCCAATATAGCTTTAGTCAAGAAAGTGTTGGTTGTCTCAGCAGCTCTCTCGAGTAAAACCCTGTGAATCTTACATACATGCCAACACTTCGAGACGAAGCACAGAAAAAAGTTGCCAAATTTAAGCGACTTTGGAAACTTTATTGCCATATCATCAATCATGGACACTAGCCTCTCGATGGTGCTTGGTGTTAGGCAAATGTCTTGACTGAGAATATTGTAGAATAGTGCAAAGAGAGATTCTGTCCAGACCAAATCGCAGCCAATATTTTCCCGATGCTGAGGCATACAGATCGGTTTCCGCTCTCTCTCCTCGCCTGAAAGCAACCTATGACAGAAGGCGGTGACATGCAAAGGATGCATACAATCCTTGACAATCCGTGTGAGCGCATCGCACTGAGGAGCATTCAGGCCTTGTTTTCTAAGAACTAGTGGGAAGAGGACAGCCTCCAGTGCAGCAGCTGGGTGACGTTTGCAGACATCTAATGCAGCAGAAAGAAGACCAGATGAAGCTGCTCTTTGAAGGTCAAGTAACTTTGGTAGGGCAAGAGAACACAGCACAAGTGCCGGGCCTTTTCCATGCATCGCATCTTCCTCAAGTACCAAATTTGAAAGCAGAACCCTTACTGTGTCATCATCAGCTTCCCATGGCTGTACTAAGCTAAGTACCGCCTCAGCATTCCCGGATTCAAGGCAGAGATCATGCAAATTGTTCGCTGCCTGCTGAGCACCCAAAACTGACTCTGCCACCTCAATCTCCTTCTTCAGAGCTAGAGCCCTGTGGACGACTGAATTTCCTAGTGGAGGAGCCAGAGGAGAAGGAGCGCGCCCAACCTCCTGCATGAACGAATACTCGTCTTGCTCCAGCCCCATAGACTCCAACCCAACTCCATCTAAACCATCCCGGCCGGCACAGACCCCACCCGGCATCTTGCTCCGGCAATCGAGAGGCAGCCACGGAAGGACAGGCTGTGTCCGTGCTGCCTCTGCTTTAAGCCACGGCGGCGGCTCGTGGAACTCCTCGTTGAACTCCCAGGGGACATCAGGAACGTCTTTGTCAGGCAATCCGTCGAGCAGGTGGTGGGCGCCCCGGCGGACCCAGAATTCGTAACACCGGCCGGGCGGAGCAGAAAGGATGCGAGAGGCGAGTGAGCGGAGCTGGAGCGGGTCGAGGAGGGAGGCGGAGGAGGACAGGAAGGAGAGCGCCTGGGACTGAAGCAAGGGCGGGAGGGTCTGGAAGAGGACGGCCGTGGGTTCGGAGGCGGGGAGCGTGGGCACCGGGGAGAGGAGGAGGCGGAGGAGGCCCGCGGCCGGAGGAGAAGAGCAAGGGCTGCTGTTCGAGGACGAGAAGGCGGCGGCGTTGGGGGCGGAGGAGGCGAGCAGGTGGCGGAGCACCGGCAGCCACGCCTCCATGGGAACTGGTCTCTTGCAAATTGGAAGCAGCCCGGCGATTCCCGCGATTTTTTATTCAGAGGCGCCAGTTGGGCCTTTTGGACAAGTTCAGCCCACCCTGTAAATAAGATGAAACTCATGGGCACTAGCACCCATGGTTTATTGATATAGGAGAAGCATCTCTTGTGAGAAATCAGAAATTCGTTCCCGACGTGGCTCAAACCCTGGTTGCTGAAGAGGTCACTGCGCTCCCTTGCCACTAGGCTACAACCTAGTTCTCAGCCCACCCTGTAAATGACCCCCTCCGTCTGGGGAGCCCCTATATTACGCTAAAAAAATGGAGCCCCTGTGTGTGTGTGATGCAATCCCTATTTACGCATTCTGCGTTAAAATAGTTGTGATTTCGCACAGAGAGATTAATTATAGCCCAACTCAATAATTGTAGGCTCGGTATGGGGTTTTCCGCTTTTAGGAACTGTCTAGAAATCACTCTGCATTTTAGAACCGAACCGAAAAACCATGCCGAAATAAACCGGACCAAACCATTTTTATGGTTTTTATGGTTTCTAGTTTTATGTGTGGTATGAAATTTCATTACCTTTTTGAATTTTGTTTTTTAATATATACCAAAAACTGAACGGTTAACTGAATTAAAAATATATTTATAAGTATTGAGTGAACAACCATGCTAAGTCCCAAAAGATACTGTATAATACCTTTTTTTACATGAGCTAGATTCCCCGCTAAGCACGTCCATTTTTCTTGTAACATAGTCATTTTCCTTTTAAAAATGCTAAACATGAAGATAAACAAAGCAAAGTATACATTGCACATTTTGCATGAACAAATGAAAGCGCAGACCCCTCGGGATATTTTTAGAAATTTGTGAATTGGACGAGAATCGGAGTGACGAAGTAGAAATGAAGAGAAGATAAATCATCACAAAGAAGTAAAACATGCATACAAGATAGAAGCAGTTGATGAACACGCAGTCATACAAATATTCAGGCATAAACGAGATGAACTGAAGAAATGAAGGCATCATATGAAAGACTTCAGTTCAAATTCTTTAGAGTGCATATCACAAATTCTTCAACAGCTGAAGTACTGAAAGTAAAGGGTTGAGGAATTTTGGAACCAGATTAGCTTGGTGATGACACGATGATTTGGTAGACCGGTTTCAGTTCATGCATCAACAATAGGTTGGAGCGGCTTGAGATTTAATCGAGAAGACACTTAGTCTTCTACGTATTCTCCTTGACCTAAGGTCATTGTAGACCTCGTCCAATCACTCATGATAAGTCTTCAAGGTAGACT
Source organism: Triticum timopheevii (assembly GCA_963921465.1). Lineage (NCBI taxonomy): Eukaryota > Viridiplantae > Streptophyta > Magnoliopsida > Poales > Poaceae > Triticum > Triticum timopheevii. Next base: position 486,839,187 of record OY997274.1, read on the forward strand.
TTCAAAACTTTCACAGACTTGCTCACCGGCATGTCAGAATTTACTTTTGGGTGCGCAAAACTTGACGCCTAACCGTCTGAAAGAACGTCAGTCTTCAAAGGTAACATGTGTCGGATCAGACATATCAATCTCTTGAGTGATGCTCAATCACTTTGGCTCTGGTTGGGGGAGGGGGGTATTTATAATCAGGGGCAACCTGACACGATAAAACATAAATGCCCCAGCGGACATGACCGTTGTTAGGATAAGGATCCACTCGACAACTGGTGCTAGCTCAACAACGGTCGGAAAATTGAACTCTCAAATTCATTGGGGCACTCAATTTCCTCACGGTAGGAAAGTCGCACTAGCACAATCCGATGTTTTTGTTTGTGCATTTCATCGTTCCGCGGAAAAGTATACGGGAATAGTGCGACACCGTAAGATTGCCGAAATGAATGAGTATATGGAGGTCTGGGTGCACGCCCCAAGTCCCCTAATGACAATGCACAAATTTTCCAGTGCCTCTCTAGACAATGCATAATTTTTCCAATGCAAACATGTTGTGGAAGCAGGCAATAGCAGCAGCAACAGCGAACACACTATAAAATTCTCCTGGATTTGTTTCCCACAAAAATGTACATTTCGAACTCCCTGCTTCACGCTTCTGGAAGTACCATGTTTGGGACTCCACATGTTTCTGCTGTGAACTTGCCGAGTTATTTCAGTAATTTTTTTTTTAATTTGGTAACTTTTGAACATCCAACATCTGTATAGGAGGCAGAGATGTTCCGCTGAACTCCGAACAGGTTTGGTTTCTTGAACTTTCACAGTTCTAAGTTTTTGCAAGAACGCATAAAACTTCATGTACAACAGTACCTAGGATAGATGATGAGGCGTTTAACATCTCCCAGTAACACAACTCAGCATGTTCAGGAATCCATTCAACAGCGTTCCATCAATATACATATATATTTTTGACAAAAAGAGATACCACTCAGGTTTTCATTTATCTGAAACCAAGTGTCTTTTATAACATTTACTAACTTTTCATCAATATATACACTTGTGCTGCACCCCTTGAGATAATAAAAGTCTGGCCATGTTCATGAGCACTTCACTTGCATCACACCGGGCATCCAAACTCTGTCTTTACACTCTCTGCATCTCGCCTTAGATCGCTACACACGTACGTACATCTTTTTGCATGTTCTTCTATGCCGCTGAAGCACCCCGTTCACTCACTCACTCAGCAGTCAGCAGAGAGATGATCAAACAATTTCTGTCAGTTCAAACTTAGAGCAGGCCAGCAGGGGGTCGGAGGAGGCAATAAAACACCTTTCAGTTCAGGTAAAAATATCCTGTCAGTTCAAATAAAAAATTCCATCAGTTAGATAAAAAATCCTTCAGATAAAACTCGGCTTGCTGCAGTTGAACGCGAAATATAGAGCCCACGTTATCTAGCGAAGCTTGTGTTATTCACAAGAATTTTGTAACAATTTATTTCTGGTATTATGAAGGGGAGCCTTGGCGCAGTGGTAAAATTGTTGCCTAGTGACCATGAAGTCATGGGTTTGAGTCCACTACAGACCCAAAGTGGTCGGAAGCAGGAGCTACATGCACTGGGCTGCAATTTTTTATATTTTTGGTATTATATTGCACATGTTTTTAATTCAAATTGAGGACCTGTAAACCCACGCATGCCTTACTAATCCAGATGGATGGCAGATCATTTCTCTAGGTAACTAAACTTTACAAGCAATGACGAATGTCAGTTGGACGATTACTAGTACATAATTATTTTCTCTAAGTAGACGAGTGCACACCGAGAAGTGAACAATTCTGGCATCAGGCAGTCATTTTAGAAACACCACTGGGGATTTGCCATATAACTTCTGAAGAACATATTCAGAAGGAATGCATGATTCAGAAAATAATTCCCCCAAGACCAAGAGGGATTCAGTTTACTTCAGAAAGCACTTGCGTGCGCAGGCCTGAGAGCAGATCCACCCACCTACCAACGGCTCGAAATACATTTGTGATCGACAATGAACCGACGATGGTGTGCCGGCAGGACGGCCGGCCGCCGCACCTGAGCTACTGTTCCGGCGACCGCGCCGCCCAACACTTTTTAATTAGCTCCTCATGAATAAATACTACACCTACTAGTCTGTGTACGACTGTACGTATACCAACCGTATCCGTATCTAGGCCGTATGTACCGATATGTATTCGTATGCCCTCTTCCTCCGTCCATCCATCCATTTCCCTCCAGAAGATTATTCACAATTTCTGCATGCCTTCTTCCTCCTCCCGTCTTCCCGCTTCTCATGTCGTCCTCGTCATGAGTGTGACGCCCGACAGGTCGCCGCCGAACTCCTCGAGCACGACGAGCAGGTTCCCGCTGGGCTTGAGCCACGACCGCGGCACGTGGTACCACCGCTGCGAGATGTCGCCGCAGTTGGTCTGGCACTTGGTCTCGCTGAAGGTGCCGGCGTAGCTGCAGGCGCCGCAGCTGCCGGAGGCCCTATACGACCAGTACCGGCCGGCGTTGTTCCCGTTCACCCAGATCTGGCCCTTCCCCATGCTGCCCATGTCCAGCGCCACCGGAGCGCTGCCCGCCGGCGCCGCGAAGTATGCCTGCGGATCAGCAGCCAAACCAGGTTCAGAACCAGCATTATATTCAGTGAAATGGCAACGGAAATGTCGATGGTGCACTGACCTTGTGCCATGTGAGCGGCTGCGCGCCGCTGGCGCTGCTCCACTCGACGGAGGAGCTGCCGCTGATGGAGTTGACGCCGAGCGACTCGCCTTTGAGGCCGATCTGGTACGTCCATTTCTGATTGCTGAGGTCCCTCTTCCCCTGGTTGAGCCCCGACAGCGTCACCGGGCCGAGGACGCCCACGTTCCAGGCCTCGTAATGGGTCCCTTGGTTCTGCCAGAGGGTTACCATGTCAGAAATGGCCTGAGGACCGAGACAGTGCAGGTGCCATGGCCATGGCAGCCTGAATCAATGCGAGATGAAAACTTACAGGGAGGCCCATGGCGGAGCTGAGGATGGAGATCTTGTTGCTGCCCTGCCACATCTTCACGGGCTTGCTGTACGTCAGCTTCGGGCTGTTGTAGCCGCCATAGGCAACGCCTGGGACACGGACAAATGTTCATCAGTAAGTAGGAGTAGTACAGTAACATTCAGCCTCTATAAAAAGATTCAGAGTTTCAGACGGTACCGAAGGACTGGCCGTTGACGAACACCTGCACCGAGTGGCCGGCGGAGTTGATGGTGAGCTGCGGCCACTGCCCGGACTTGAGGAACTGCTCGCTCGAGTCGATGTTGACGCTGCAGCAGGGGGGAAAATTCAGAGATCAGCGGAGGCCAACGAATGGTTCCATGGAGTTGGAGACAGTCAGACAGAGATGGTCGGTCAGTCACTCACTAGGTGGTGTACCACAGGTAGTCGGACTTGTCCCAGGTCATGCTGAGCTGCTCCACCAGGCCGTCCTTGGTGAAGGCGCTCGAGTCCAGCGCGTTGGTGTCCTCGCTGTACGACTGCCACGCGAAGCCCCCCGCCGGGTTCATCTTCGCCGGCAACGACGGCTCCTTCACCTGCACGCCACAATGATCAGAGCAGGTTCGTCAAGCCATGATTTGTCGTTCAGCTCAGGCTGGCTAGTCTTAGTTTCAGTGATGTCTGTTGCTTGAGCAGCCGTACCGTGGCGGTGTTGAAGACGGCGGTCTTGCAGTCCGGCAGGATGCTGATGGACCAGGCCGGGAGGTCGTACCGCCGGCCGTTGTACACGACCCTCGCGGCGGAGCTGGTGTGGTAGTTGGACAGGAACGCGGCGCAGGCCCCGGTGCTCGACTTGAACACGTACGCCTGCAGAAGCAACAGATGTTCGATCAGTTTCAGAAGCATTTTTTTGGCTCTCTTGTCACCTGAATTTGCCTAGGGATGGGATGAGACGGGACGAGATGGAACCTTCTCGTAGTTGCCGATGCGCTGGACGGTGGGATCGCCGGAGACGAGCGCCGGCTCGGCCTGCTTGATGGCCTTGTGCAGGTCCCTCAGGTGACCCCATTTCGGCTGCCTGATCAGACCTGCGCACCATGCCAACCAAAAATGGTTTTTCGTCAGTAAGTTTGCAACACCCGCGAACGCAAAACACAAACTGAAATTGCTGAATCCTGCTGCACAGATGGTCGCGTACCGTATTCGTCGATCGGCGCGTCGTAGTCGTAGCTCGTCGCGATGAACGGGCCGCCGGCGGTCCGGTCGAAGTTTGTGCCTCCATGGTACTGAAAGGAAGACAGATCAGATGTTAGGTGCCACGACAACTGAAGTCCGAGTGACAACACGTGGTTGCTCCAGCCTCGGTGGCTCACCATGTAGTAGTTGACGAAGGAGCCGCCCTTCTGAACGAACCTCGCCACGGCGAACGCCATGTCCTCCACCGGCCGGTGCGGCACCGCACCGCCGAACGCCGTGAACCTTACAAAAATCAGACATATTTGATCGTGTCAACAATCAATGTCGTCACACGCGTGCAGATTGCAATTCCGATGTCGTGCAAACTTACCATCCAGTCCAGGCCTCGGTCCACATGGTAGGCTTGCTGTTGGAGTTGGGGCTGAAGTAGTCGCAGTAGAAGCCATTGCAGGAGTTGATCTGCATGCGGCCAACACGAACCCGTTCATCGTTACCCAGGGAGCACAAGCTGACAAATATTTCAATTTTAAAAAGAAAAGGAACGAATTACTAGTACTACTAGCTAGCATAGAGTAGGAGTATATTTTGTGGTGGCAGTGCCAGGCTGCAAAGTTGGCAGCTTGATTCGGTGATGTGATGTCCTAACGGCAGAAGCATGTGCCCAGCGCGAGAAAGCGAAGTGCTTAAAATTACTGCGTAGCTGGCACCGCAATTTGCTCTTTCGGCAACGCGCCATGGGACATGCCGCCATGGCATTGGCAATGGCAGGCGGCAACGGTGAGATGAAAGAGCGGCAGGTTACTTACGACGGGGTCGGGGGCGTCGTCCTGCTTGCACATGACCCAGGGCACGCCGGCGTCGGTGGCGACGGCCATCTTGGCGGCCCAGTTGGCGTAGGGCTTGGCGCCGGCGCCCATGGCCGACTCCATGGGCCCGTACTCGTTCTCCACCTGGGCGAGGATGATGGGCCCGCCCTGCCACTCGAACAGCCCCTCCGACTTCATCATCGACACGATCTTCTCCACGAACCTCTGCATCTCCGCCTGCCCATGCGCGTCCACAGTTCATCTCAGCTCCGCCGTCAAATCATCAACCACAAAATTACAAATTGCAATTCAGCCATGAGCACTGTACCTTGAAGGGACCGTTGTCCGTCCGGAAGCTGATGCCGGGCACGTACTTGAGCCACACAGGGAATCCACTGCAACAACGCCCAGAACGATCCAAATCACCACCAAGGAAGCAACAAGAATGGACAAGAATCAAGACTGCCATGAGTTGCTTACCCGAAGTTCCACTCGGCGCAGACGTAGGGGCCGATGCGGAGGTGGACGTAGAGGCCGGCCTGCTTGGCGAGCTTGACGAAGCGGACGAGGTCGTAGCGGTCGGCGAAGTGGTACTGCCCGCGCGCCGGCTCGTGGCCGTTCCAGAAGACGTACGTCTGTATCACGTCCAGGCCGCCGTCCTTGGCCTTCTGGATGAGGTCGGGCCACATCTCCGGGGTGCTGCGCGGGTAGTGGATGGACCCGGACATGAGGATGCGGCGCTGCCCGTTGATCACCACGGCCCGGTGGTCGTAGGACACGGCGGCATTGGCGACGGCAGCGGCCGCGACGAGCAGGGCGAGGAGGAGGCCGCCGGAGGGCATGGTGGCTCTGTTCTCTCCGCCTCGATGGGCTGACTGCTCGGACAGTGTGAACCAACTCCAACTGGTGGTTGGCTTCCTGGAGGGGCAATGGAGGGAGGGGAGAGGAGGGGAGGCGTGGATGGCGCTGGGCTTATATGTGCCGATGACGGGTCTATCTATCGGCTGGACGGAGGGACGGCGCCGGTGCCCGAGTGGGAACGTGTTCTTGATTTCTGGAATCTTTTTGGCTCGTTTAACTGCTCCCGTTTGATCTTTTCCCCTCCCTTTTGGATTACCGGATGTTGTTTACCAGTCGGGAAGAGGAGGAGGATGAGGGGGAGGGGCGGCGTCGACGGAATGGTGAAACTGTGAAGCGGAAAGCAGAGGAAGCGCGTGTCGTGCCGTGATTCTGGAGGGTGGAGTGGGCAGGGGAGGGGAGGGAAAAGGGTTGGGAGAAGCGAGGGAGACGAGGGTCCGGCGGAGCCCGCGAATCCCTTCTTCTCATGGTTTTTCTATTTCTCCCCATTTGGTTTGCGAGTATTCCCTCGGTTCGAAATTACTCGTCCAAAAAATGAACGTATCTAGATGTATCTTAGTTATAGATACATCCACTTTTGTGACAAGTAGTTCCGAACGGAGAGAGTAAAACAGAAGGTAATTTGCATGGCATCCAAATTGCATGCCTCATTCGATGGACGCTGTTCATGAGCGGTTTGTGAATTCATGAATTGGCGGTTGAAGCGTTTGTGGCACTGACCGTACCGGACGGCATTGAATATTGGCGGCGTGGGTTCAGCAAAATCTACAAGCATCACGGCGGCCTGACATTTGTGCACTTCCTTTCCTTTTCGAGGTACCAAGTGCCTTGACTTTTGGGCAATACCCTGCTTCGTTATGTTTTTAATTAGGAACGTGTAGGCGTTCTGCCATTTGAATAGACGGAAGGCAAAGGTTCAAATCAAAGAAATAAAAAGGGAATAAAAGGCTAAAACCCTAACGGCGTCTTTGATTCAAAGGATCTGTAAAGGAATTTTGAAAGATTATAAACATTGGGATTAGTTTTCCTACATGGGTTGTTTGCTTCGTGGGTTAATTTAATAAATGCCACTCGAATTCAATTTTCAGACTTTGCGTTCAAAGTCTGGAAATTGTAGTGGCATTTCCCGGAATTGCCAGAATTCGAGTGGCATTATTAAGCCTTGATTCGTAGGGTTGTAACCCATAGAATGTTTCTTCTTAGAATTCATTTGTACTAGTTTTCACAGAATTTATTTTATTCACTCCAACCTCACGTAATGTACCCTACGTTTTTTTGTACCCAATCAAAAACTCATACTCATCATGAAGGATTGCTGATTTTTTTTTGCTGATAAAGGATGGTTTTTATCAACTCAATATGAAGCAAAGGGATGCAAACACAAAGGGCAGCTGGGGTGTGGCGTTCGATGGCGGTGAGTGTTGGCCGGGATGAAAACCCGTTCTTTCTTCGAACAGACCGGCGGCGGCGAAACTCGTTCCCTTCTTCAAGGCGTCGTCACGGCTCTCATCGCCCATCGTATTGCTCCACGGGAAACTCTGATCCTCGGATCAGACGGTGACGGCGTTCCGGTGTCGTATCCATCCTGAAGGCGTTGCCTTGGAGTCGACGGATCGTCGTATGCGGCTTCATCTCTTTATATAGGGGTAGTGTTATTGCGCTCAACGCCTTTGTATCCTGCCTTGGATGTGTATGTTTGTTGTGGTGGCGTGCGTTTGTATCGGAATGATTGGTGGTCATTGCTTTGTATATAAAACGGGACGGAAGCTCTTTTTGGTAAGAGTACATATAAAATCATATGTGCAAATTTTGGCGCAGATCAACGGCCCCCGCACTTGTGTGCCCTAAATCCTCACCCAGACACTTTGCTAGTATTGTAAAAATAAAATGACCACTTGTGACATTTGGACAAAATCACAAATCTAGATACAATAAGTTTGAATAACCAGATGTAAAAGGGGGTCCTTAAATCAGTACACACCATAAATTATTTTACTACAAAATTTTACATGTATGTTGTGCCGTCCTTTACATGTGTATATGATTCCGACGTAAATTTCATGAACTTCTAGATAAAATTATCAGCTAGCTTGATAGTATCATCGTGGTTTTACATTTCGATTGGTGCGTACGTGAACCAACTTATGGCTGGATGGTTAGGAGGACGATGGTATCCCCTCTTCACCAGGGTTCAAGTCCTGGTGCTCTCAGTTTATCGAAGATGCTCACAAGGATAGAATGTGCGTCTGTGCATTCATAAGTGTGATTGTATGCATGTATATACCAGCGTTGCGTATGTATTGTGTTCAAAATACAGCACTGCCCATGCGCGTGCTGACCTAGTAAATATAGTAGCACGATTTAGTCATTTAGAGGGCGCTGTAGCATGGGAGAAGAGCTAACTAAATCTATCGCATCCAAAGCTGTGCATTGCATCTTAAAGAAAGGTGCAACAACTCTGGACCAACTCCACGACCTCTTGGCCCAAAATGCTTGCTTGCTAGGCTAGGTGAGGTGAAACTGAGCTTTCAGAAAAGAAGAAAGCGCGAAAGTGCACGTCCATTTACTTCCGCCGATGCCGCAGCGCCATGTAGCCGATGTTGTTTCGCTTGGCTGTTGTACGCAGTCACCGATCAACAGTGGAAACCGAACTGCACCCATCCAAACACCCCCATTGCGTTGCCTTGCGACAAGCAATCAAAGCAAAGGTGGCCAGATGGGTTTCTGGAAGCCGCGCCACAGAGTAAGAGTACTGGCGTACCAGGCTTCAAGCCTTTTCGCAGTGCAAAAGCTGGCCGTGTAAGTTAACGCGTTGGAAGCAGAGTGCGCTGACATGAGTGCAAGAGATGGATGTTCCACATCACGTAAGTTGCTTCTGCTTCTACACGCAAGGCTGTTATTCTCTGGGACTGTAGACGAGCGAGCGAGCAGGGGAGGGACACCGTGCCAATGATTGCTCGGCGTGCGCCTTTTATTTGATCCGCGTGCAGTTTCTTAGCTTTAAGGTTGCAAATTAAACGATCTGCTCATGTCGGTGCCATTCTCAGTCTGAGCGTCCCTTTCCAACGCACGAAACCAGGCAGCTGAATCCTCAAGCAAGTACTCCCTCCGTTCCGAATTACTTGTCTTGGATTTGTCTAGATACAGATGTATCTAGACTTATTTTAGTGTTAGATACATCCGTATCTGGATAAATCTAAGACAAGTAATTTAGAACGGAGGGAGTAATGGGTACGCCACTGCGGAGATTTAATTTCATTTACGCGCGACACTAATGCAACGGCTGTTGTAAACCCGTACGTACGTACGTGCCCATGCTTGCGGTGGCAATTAGCGCCGTCAATCAGTTGGTACCGCCGAACTAACTGTTACGGCCACTAAACCTTTCGGCAATTTCCCATTCCACTTCGGTGCATGCATGATTGGGGCGTGCCACGGCCTGTGCTGGACCGGATTTCATATCACCGATCCATCCACAAATGCTTTATGTTATTATTATCATTACCATGATTGATCCGAGCAAGATCGCTCACCAACCCAAGCGCTTAGTTTCGATAGATCTATCACGGAGCTGCAAGCGCCGACAACGCTACGTACGCGGAGGGCGGAGCTAGTTTGCTTAGTTCGTTAGGTGTGATGATGGATCCCATGCTCTCTGCAAAGATATCTCCCTTCCTCCAACAAAATCCTCAAGACGACCAGAGCACCGTCGATTATTTGGCTAGCTACTCGGCTCTATCATTAGCGTCCATGCGCCTGCGTACCAACACAAACTTAGCAGAAAATGTGATCAAGCCACTGAAATGGGAAATAATATCCTCAAGAGATACTTAGGACACAAGATGGGATCGAGATTGGCCGGGGCCTAGCGACAGCCAATACCAGCACAGCAAGCGACAACAATGAGAATATGAGATGCCCTTGGATCGGTCAGGCTCAGGCCTAGTAGCGCAACAACTCCAAGCCTTCCAGCTCACCGCTCATCGACCACCTGCACGCATGCGATACGAGTGCGGTTAGATCTAACCCACGGCGTGAGTTATCAGTTGCACAGAATCTGTAGACAAACTCGTTTGAACAGGAAGAATTTACTCGTATGTTCGTCTACCCAATCAATGTGCCTTTGGGATCCAGCGCAAAACAAGGGATCTACAGTCTGAAGAGGAATGTACGTAACAGTCATGTGATTGCCCAACGGAGAAAGCAACCTGAAATCGGGCACAAGGTATCAGATAATTGATGAAGCCGCGGCCAAGACTGCGGAGCGATAGAGAGGAATGCTTGAAACACAAGCCTTGTAGCCATGATGTTGATGTGAGTAAGATGTTGGAAGCTATCTCCACAAGGCAATGGCAACGACAGACAGGCACACACACACACACCGATCTACTTGATGATAGTGAGGAATATGGATAACTTTGCACATGGAATCGTGTTTCGGTAGAAGAAATGAAGGGGGGAAAAGGAATAAGAAAACGTTGGGAGGATCAAGCTTTCTGAATTTTTCTTTTTGTTATGATCTGCTTTCTGAATTATTATTTATATATAAGACTTGAGGTAATGCCGTCCAAGTCTGCATCAATCTGTTAATTCCGTTGGGCCGGTGGCAGGGTAGATAAGATAGGGTTGTGAAAGACGTACCAACTTCTTTGGATTGACAACTTGAGTGACAGGACAGATTGCTGTTTTGACACCCAATCATGTGTTAGGCAGCCTTGCTTGAGAAAGAAGCCTTAACTGGTAATCGTGATTCCGACAAGAAGCATATGTTCATGCCATGTATCATCATTCATCAACTTGCTTCACACCATCATCGGATCATCTACCGATCATCATCAGTTTCCGGCCTTTTGAAAGAACATCGAAGCGGATTTGGCACTGGCAAGCATAGAGATAAGATAGGAGTTTTGCAACTGCATGTTCTTCAGACTCAACTTTGAAAAAACTGAAATTGGAGCTTGAGGATGCAAATCACAGTAAAGAAAACATTAGTGAGAATTACTGATGATTGGTTTGGAGGTTACATGAACAGGAACCCTTTTCGGTTGTTTGGTGGCACTGGGAAACAGAAGAAAGAGGACAGCACGCTTTTTTTTTGTTTTTTTACTTCTTTGAGAAAGAGGATGGCACACCTAACAATTGCACTATACCAGCTACCCCAAGCTCGTTCCTTTTGTTTATTTGTTAGGGAGCATCTTGCTATCTATCTCTCCACCAAACACGAGCAACTAACCTTGATGACTTTGGTGGAGTCTTGATGTTTTTTCGGCTCATCAATATTATCCTTACGATTATCTATGTAACTTTTTCATCGATGGTAGGCTGCAGGATATCTGGATGACTCGGAAACAATTCAGTTTATGAACTATCAAAACGTCTTACATTTAACAACAAAGGTAGTAAAGTACTCCCTCCGTCTCATAATATAAGAACGTTTTTGTAGTGTAAAAAATGTTCTTATATTATGGGATAGGGGGAGTAGTTATTAGCCTCAAGTTATCTTTTGGAGGTGCTATATCAAGCTTCGTCGGCCGGACCGCGGGACCATGCTATCAACCTCGACTTGCAAACAACGGAGATGTAATAGACTAATCTTTTTAACTAAACAATAATTTTTTTTAGAAAGAATGAAAATAGCAATAAAAGGTGGTGCTTGTTTGTACGACCCATCTCTTTCTCACTGGAAGGTGCCAAGATACTGAAGGGAAAGTGACGGCAAAACAAGCAACCAAGACGCGGCGTACGGAACGTCGCCATCGATACTTATGAACGTACCGTTCTGTACTTTCCAACGATGGAACGTGCAGTCTGTCATGCGCCTTACAACCGTGGTGACCCGATCCAAATCTAATCTGTTTACCACCTTAGGTCTAGGGCCCAGCCTAGATGAGTACAGATCCAGAAATGCTGTTCATGGGTAGGATATATATCGTGTAAACTGCAGAAGCCAAAAATGGGAGATGCAAAAGCGCGGACCTTATCGCGAGGAAATGAGCCCACTGCGGCATATTTGCATCAGTTTGAAACAATAGAAAGTTTTGTTTTTTTGAAACTCGAAGCAATAGAAAGTCATGCTTAACTAACATCCAGATACTGTTTGAACAGTTTTATGAAATGAGATGGTACTGTTTGAACAGTTGATACGGCGCATACAGTTTAGACTCATTTTTTTTGAAACTCACATACAGTTTAGACTTTAGGCTAGTTGCGAGTAACTTTTTGGTTGCGTCATGAGCTTGTGCTAAATTACTATAACACTCTAATTGAGCTAAAAACAAAAGGAGAAGGTAGAACATTTGACTTGCCAGAGTACTATGTTTTTTTTTCGAAGCGAGGGGAGCGGCCTCGGCCTCTGCATTGAGTGATGCATTCAGCCTTTGACAGAGTACTACGTGGTCGCTATATCCCTATCCAAATTCAGAAAATTCTGATCCAGCCAATAAACGCTCTCTTTCATTGCTGTTGCCCTTTGGTACACCTTTTGTTTACCTTTCTCTCGCGACCAAAAAGAGTGTTTCGGTCTCACATCAAACTACCATACGCAATAAGATATTGACAACATGTGGCGAATGTAAACAGATCAAGACCTACTTAAGAATGCTTTGTCGACAAAGTTGAACAGCCAAGACCTCTTATTCTTATATATCCTGTCCATGCCACATGATTCAGCAGCCATTGTTTAACACACGAGCACATGCCCGATAGCCCGGGCAGATAGAAGATATACACATGCGAAAGTGTTTGCTTGAGGATAAGGCACATGCTCCATGCAAATGCAAGTGTGTGTGTGTGTATCCGGCTAGCTCGCTAGCAGCTTGCCTCACGCAATTTCCTTACCCCCATTGTTAGAATAAATCCCAGGCATACCGTCGATCATCCGAGGACCAAGCAATCACACAAGCACGACACCGAGATTTGTTAACGAGGTTCACCGATATGGCTACATCTCCGGGGCTTGACTATGAGCGCTCCTCCCCGTGACACCGTCACAATACCGCACACCGGCCACCCGGGCGCCGGCACACGCCGCCGGCTCCTCCTTCGCATAGGTTACATCATGTGTCTACCCTCGCTATATAAAATGGGCCTAGGATACAAGTGTCCTACTAGGACACGACTCCACATCCTATATAAACACAATACAACTACAAATCCAACTGTAACCTGCCTTGTACACTGTATTCGACACAACTCCAACAAACTCCACCTTGGCGAATATTCTCCACCACCTTGAATTCGTCAATGCGTCAAACTTCCATGTACATTGGACTTGAGCTTATCCCATGAGTACCGCTGCTACTCCAAAGACTCTATATGACTCCACCTGCAACTTGTGGTCCCTTCTTTTCTTGACCATAGTCAACACTCGAGCAAAATTAAGTTCCTTGTTACTCTAGTCTGCGCTCCCAAGTTCCAGAGTATCAGTCCAACGCCATCACACACCGATCACATGACCTGCGTGAAAGTGAACAACTCACATATTGGGTGTCACACATAAGAGTTACCTGAACTTAACATCACCGCTCCTTTCTTGACCGCCTGTCTGAAACTTGAAGGAATTTCACCGTTGCTTGTTGTCATCCCGAGTCAACTTCGCAGTTGTCTCACCACATGTATGACCACCAGAGCTCTGGCCCGTCTCCATGTCCCGTGCGTACCGCACGCCTCGCCGCTAATATCGCGTCGAGCCTCCGCTGTCCCGGTCGAGTCTCAAGGTCGCAAACCCACACCACTCAACCCCCACTGCAGAGTACCACCGATCATCACCGACCGATGACGAGTTTTACGCTTCCATCAGACCACTGGGCTCCAGTCCAAACTGCATGTCACTCGTTTTTCCCATCCGCTGAATAGGCTTCGATTCTCTGGATCCTTACACCGTAGCCCCTCAATCCAGCTCCACCTTCAACATGACTCCATGGTAGATGATCTATCCATCCTTGCGTCCCGTCGACTTCAAGCTCTCATGTACACCGTCTTGAATCAACCCCGCGTCATAGTCTTGTCGAAGCCACACAAGCACTCATGCCTGTGCCGCGTGTTTCCACGCCCAGAAGTCGGTCACCATCAGCATCACGCTCCTATGTCGTCGTCGCCGATCCCACCACCGTCTTCTGTTCCAACCGACATCCAAGTCGATCCGTCAGACTGCCTAGTCCGACCAGCCGAACTCGTTCGACTATACGACACACTCAAAGCTCCCAAACCGTCTCCCGCGAATTTTCATCCATCACATCACAATTCCATCTTAGCTGACATGACTTCCTGCAACTCCTTCAAGCATCCCTGTCACGTCAACAATCTTTCACCTATGTCTGCCATAACCCAAGGTTTTCTATTCCACAAACTTTTCCACCTCAAACCTGACACCCATTGATGCCCTGATTCTTTGTACGGCTGACTTCGTTAAAAAGACGTGAGCAATCTCCCTGTGAGGGCACAAGTACACGACAGAACATGCGTGTACTACTAGCAATTCCAACCAAAAAACTTTTGATCTTCACGTGTAGTAGCTCTAGCCCAACCTCCAATGCTGGCTGTTGCTTTGTCCACGTCCCTGCTAGCTTCAATGGATACGTACCGGTTGATGGATTTTTTGCTCAAAACGATCTGCTGCCTTGCGTCGTATACATGAGGACTCGGTCCTCTTTTTTTGAAACAAATCTTGGACGTACACAACGCTCCTGAGCAGCCAGCCACGCGTACGTGCCTGGGCCTCGTCCCGGACACGCTGCCGGCTCCGACAGCCCCACCTGGGCCAGCCCGCCAGCACACACAGACATGCAACCCCTGTTGGGCCACACAGCCATCTGCCGTTGCGCCACGGTCGTAGCCACGTCTGCGTCGTCCGTCCAATCGAAAGTCCTGTTGCCGCACGTTACGCCGCCGCCGCTCGCAGGAGACGCTCGCCCGATCGATCGATCGCCGCACGTCTCACCTGCCGCTTGCACGCGTCTGACCGCCGCACGCTCGCCCGATCGATCCTTTGATTCATCGCCGCACGTCCAGCCTTGTCTGCGCACGAGCCTCCCGCTGATATGCTTTCTTCCGATCTCGTCAAGAACCACGCCGATAGCCGGCTGCATCTTGGACTTGATCCTTCCTCTAAATCAACGATCCGCAGCTTCCGAATAACCTAGCTCATGATACCACTTGTTAGAATAAAACCGAGGCAAACCGTCGATCATCCGAGGACCAAGCAATCACACGAGCACGACACCGAGATTTGTTAACGAGGTTCACCGATATGGCTACATCCCCAGGGCTTGACTATGGGCGCTCCTCCCCGTGACACCGTCACAATACCGCACACCGGCCACCCGGGCGCCGGCTCCCCCTTGCGCGCCTGTGCTATTATGTTGGCATAGGTTACATCGTGTGTCTATCCTCGCTATATAAAATGGGCCTAGGATACAAGTGTCCTACTAGGACACGACTCCACATCCTATATAAACACAATACAACTACAAGTCCAACTGTAACCTGCCTTGTACACTGTATTCGACACAACTCCAACACCCATCCCACAAAGCTGTGATCTTCAGTTAGCTTCTCACGGCTCCATCCGATCCTTATCTTCCTTTGTTCCTATCCGCGCATTCCGTGGGATCCTATCTGCAAGACTGCAAGGAGGAAAAGGTGACAGTAATTGAAGTTGTGATGAAATTGTGCTTGCAGAAACCGGACTGGGATGTCTGAACCGGCACCAAGAACAGGGCCCAAAACCCCAGATCTGCATAATCATTCTCCACCGAGGAAAAATCAGAATCATGGCAATCTGACACCAAGGCGGGAGGTGGTTAGCACAAGGGTCCCAGTCGCACACTCTAATACTGACAAACACGAGAGCGAGTCAGGTTTGGACTTGGAACGCTGAATCGCTGATCCAAGGGTTAGCTGGTGCACACACAGCACTGGTCCGTCGTGGAGCCACATTCTGGCATCAGGTTGGCATCACTAGTGTGCGATGCTCGTTCGCATGCTACTTTCGATATGTGGGCGCATCCTCTAGCATCATGTCGGCGATGCATTGGGGGCTTGCTTCACGATCCGTCCTTCGACGCATCGTCGACTGCAATTTTGGCAGCAAACGGTTCTACTTACAACACAACCCACATGTGCAACTTTGTCGGAGCCTAAGGACGATCTAGCATTTGCTGCTGCAAAGCAGCAAAGTAAAACTTAATTGCATCGCATCCGTGGTCCGTTAATATCCGTGGTCCGGTTTCATAATTCAGAATAACTAAAACTGTTTCAATGGATGAAGCAGACACTTCAGCAACTACTCCCTTCATCCCATAATATAAGATTATTTTGCAAGCTATGGGACGGAGGGAGTACTACGTTATACGAGCCTCCCATGATTTATTGAAATATTAGGATGGGCCTAGGGTCCATCTAACAATTTCTGAAAATCTCTAAGTGTCCATGTGGGTTTACTTGGCACTAGGTGTAGTGGAAAGTTTAGTTTCACCCCGGAAGTTAGAGAGGAGTTGGACCTTCTTATAAGGTGTTCTCTTCCACATGCTATTGAAACTTGATGATAGAAGAGGCCCTTGCGCACTCCTCCCTCGCCGCGCCGCGCCGCGCCGCAAACAGAGAGTTGTGTCAGGTATCTCCTAGGCGTAGCCGCCACGAACAAATCACATCTGCTCCACGCGCACCGCCCACCGTCGTTCCTTTGCCGCCGCCGCCGCCGATGACTCGTGCGAATAGGTTTTTGAAAAGCAATCACCCGGCTGCTCGCCTCCAATCCACTACGCCCGCGTTGTCTTCGTCATCACCATGTCTCAGACCGAAGTCTACCGTCTCGCCGCCGAGAAACTTGAAGTCGACAAGAAGGCCGCGGAGGACGACGATGCCCCCGCCGCGGCTTCTGCCTGGCCCATCGGAGGGTATAACTCGTTTATCCCGCTCCTGTTTATTATTGTCTTAGCCATACTAGCATTATGCATATATGTATCTAATCTACCGTTAGCATAGTATGTGCTTTCATGAACCAATATCAGCATGTTGTTAATTCTGTCAGTACCATGCTAGTGATTTATTTATGGACTAAATCAGTCGAAGAATTGCCTATTTTCTCAACATAATTGGTACCGGTGGCCCATCTTATCTCAGAGCTGTCAACAGAAACTGTAGGGCCAGTGACTCGGACTGGTATCTATCTATCAGATCAGGTGAATGATAACGCGCCCATTTCAGCAGCTGAGGACCCGTCAAGGGGGATAAGACGGCTGCACAGAAGCATGCTTTCTCGTTCATAAATTCTCAATAGTTTCTTTTCTTCTGTTCTAGCACGACCGAATAGCACGACAAGCCGGTGTAGAGGGCAGAGCTTGTCGCCTTGCACTTATGGACTCTCTTCTTTTCTAGTGAAAACATTTAAGGGCATTCTTCTTCTTCTCCTTATCCATTTTTGGAGGAGATGCAACCTTACACTCAAACTTTTGATTTTGTGACAGCGATGTGCATAAGTTATTGTGATCTTATCTGTCAAATTCCGTGTTCAACTGAAACTTGGACGTCATTGCTGGGTTGCGAGGGGGGAATGCCAACCGGAAACATGACGCCGGCCGCGGCGTGAGAAGATGAGACATCTGAAATATTGGAGAAAGTGACAATATAATCAGTCAATGAATTATTGGTGAAAGCGATGAGGGCATAGACGACATCATCGCAAGTCAATACGTATACGATATACACTGGTTTTAACCATCGGATGTTTGATGCTAATAACTGCGCAGCATATGGACATGAGAAATTTACTTGAATACGTAATTCGGTGTAGGACGGAAGAGTTGAGACGGTCTCACGGATCACCAGAGGCGGGAGGCGCCGGCCGTCGCGGCCGAGGAGGAGGATGAGCAGCGCAGCCTGGGTGGGGATCTGTGTCTCGGGAAACGAATGATGCCCTCGTCGCCTCAAGGACGCCCTAAATGTATCGGCCCAACTCGGCGTTCATATTTTTATTCCTTTATAGGGAAATTTTACTATATTTTTATTCCGAACCACTTAATGTAATTCATTTTTTCTAAACTGTTCATATTTCAAAAATGTTTACACAGTGTGAATTTTTGTTAGTGTAATTCTGAAAAATGTTGATAGCATTAAAAAAATGTCCGTGACATCTAAAAAATGTTCACGCGGTTCACAAAATATACATGAAATTTCGAATAATGTTATACAGTGTAAAATAATATTAATGTAATTTTAGAAAAACGTTTTGGACCATTCAAAAAAGATTACCCCCTCCATTCTACTCCCTCCGTCCCAAAATTCTTATCTTAGATTTGTCTACTTGATACATCCGTATTTAGACAAATTTAAGACAAGAATTTTGGGACGGAGGGAGTAGAATATAAGGTGTATCAATTTTCGTGCAAGTCAACAATTTGAATGTTTGACCAAGATTATAAAATAAAATATCAACATTTGCCATACCTAATAGATAAAATATGAACTACATTTCATGGTGGATCAAATGACATAAATTTGGTACTTTGGACATTGATATATTTTTTCTAAAAACTTGGTCAAACATGCACAGGTTTGACTTTAAAAAAAGTACACCTTATACATAGGAACGGAGAGTACATCTAAAAAAATGTTCACGCATTTCCAAAATATGTTTTTGACATTTTGAAAAAATATTGCGTAGTTTTAGAAAATGTCAGAATCATTAAAAAAATCAATGTGTATTTGGAAAAAATTTAACACATATTCAAAATGTTTAGAAAAATGCCACTTTGCGTATGAAAAAAGCTAAATCTAATTTCCGAACCACCTCATTTTTGCTTCATTACCTAATGATGTGAGGCGTTATCCGATCCTACGTGCTCCAGTCGTGATTGCGGCCGATCCGGCGCTTTTAATGGACACACGACATCAACATGGATTCTCAAAGTAACAACCAACTAAGCTAACTAATTCTTTTGTATTATGGAAATTTTACATGATACTTGTAACTTCTATGCGCTCAAGTTCCATCGCATATCGTTTAATACTCCAGTAACTTCTCTATACGACCACGGAATAAAAGTTGTTGAAAAACATAACCCAGTAATATCTATAAACAACATGGTAATATACGTACAAGAAAGCTGATAACTTACTAACACCGCAATAACTTTTGATCTCGAGACAAAAGTTGTTCAACAATATATCCACGGTAACTTATGTGTAATAAACATGGTAATATACACATATCAGAGTTGATAACTCACGTACCAACACGGCGGTAATTTTGACCAGCAGAAAAGGGGAGTACCAGGGCTCAAACACTGATCGCCTCACTAGAATCAACTGTTGCTAGCCATCCGACCTAGTGCACGAGACGTGCTGTTGTAACATATCGAGCCTACATGAACTACCTGAGGCGATAGCATTTACAAAGGAAATGATAAAAAATAAATCTACTTATTTTTTTCATCTGTTTTTCAAGTTTTTTTCTTACTTTTTATCTTTGTTTATATTTCCAAACATTCAAAAACACTTCTATAAAACATTTGAAAAGATGGTAAGCATTTCAACAATGTTAAATGTGTATAGATAAAATGTTTCTCAAGTATAACAAAAATGTATATAATATTTATGAAAAAGTACATCATGTATTAATTTTTTTAATCAAGCAATTGATAAAATATGTCCAAAAAATCTTGTATTTGAAATATTAATAAAATGTTGAAAAATGTTAAATGTGAATAGGAGAAATAATGACCATGTATTAAAAAATGTTAATATTGTATCTGAAAAATATTAGTCAAGCATTTGAAAGTTGAAACTGTTAAATGTGTACAGAAAAATATTGACCATGTATTAAAGAAAGGTTAACCTTGTAATATTTTTAAAAATTATAAACTATATTAAAAATGATAATCAAATATTTCAAAAATATTGAACATATATTAAAAAAATGACTTGTCTTATATTCAAAAAATGTTCAACTTGTATTCAAAATTTTTAGTGAAGTGTTTGAAAAATGTTAAATGTACATATAGAAAAAATGTTGACCATGTAATAAAAAAATGTAAATCTTGCATTTGAAAAAATGTTAATCAAGCATGTGAAAAATATTAAATGTGTATCAAAAAAATGGTGACCATGTATGAAATATTTATTAATCTTGTGTTTGAAAAATGAGAACTTGCAGAGAAAAATGCTGATGATGTATTACAAAAATGTTAAACATGTATTAGAAAAAATGTTAAACATGTATTAGAAAAAATTAAACTTGTAGGGAAAAATGTTGATGGAGTATTACCAAATGTTCTTGATGTATACGAAAAATGTGGAATAAAACCAAAAGATAAAATAAAGAGCAAAAAACAATTAGAACCGCAAAAGAAACAAAGAAACCAAAGAAACAAGTGAAAAAAGAATGGAAAAACATTGAAAATTGTAACGAAACAAATAAAAACAACAAACCGTTGAAAACCAAGAAAGAAACGAAAAGAAAAAGGAAAAAAAGAGAATGAGAAATGAAGAAATCAGAAGTTATATCAAAGAAAACTGAAGAAAAAGGAAAAAAACGAAAAAGAATACTTATCAAAGAATAACAGAACCAAAGAAAAACAAAGAGAGAAAAGAAAGAACAGAAAAACCCAGTGTTAACCGAGGAAAAACAAATAAAACAGAAGTTATACCAAATAATATTGAAAATAAAAAAAAGACAGTGAAAAACAAAGAAAACGAAAAAAAAGAGAAAAGCCGAAGAAAGCCGAAACAACAATGGGCCGACCCGCTGGCGATCTGCCTGACGCGAGAGCTTGTTCCATCTCGCCATAAGTGAAATAGCATTTCCTTAAAGGCGCCTGCAAATCGACTCACTGAATTTTTCTGATTTTCTGATTTTCTTCTGTTTTTTCCTTTTTTTATTCTTCCACGACTTTATTCAAAATCGACGAACCTTTTCAAATTTTATGAACTTTTTTCAATTTATGAACCTTTTTTCTAATTCAATGAACTTTTCTTTTAGCTCGCTGAATTTGTTTTCCAGTTTGATGGATTTGTTTCAGAACTTTTATCTTTTTTCAAATTTGATGAACTTTTCTCAATTTGATAAACATTTAAAAAAGTAATGAGCCTTTTCCAGATTTGATGAATTTTTTCAAAATAATTTTTTTGTTTCAGATTCATGATCTTTTTTGAAGTTTTTGTTTCAAAATTCATGAAATGTTTCCATTTTGTGATTTTTTTATTTTTTTAATAAAAAATTTCATATCTTTAAAAGAGAACGATACACCAGTCAACTGGCCAACCGCGATCGGTCAAAATGTGATCGAGCGACCAGAGTGGAACCTTTTTTTAGAGGGGAGAATATCACATGATACCAACACTTAAATGCTCCCATGATACCAATTCAAAAAAATTCAAATTTAAACATGTCAAAACATTCAAACAAAATCATAGATGTTCTCAACATATGTGTCTACGAGCCCTAAAAAATTCAGATCCAAATTCGATATACACATTGAGAAACAAAAAAGACAAATCTGTTGTGAATAGTGTAGGTTTTTTATACTATTAATGTTTTGTCTTTATTGGCACTATTCATGCTAAATTTGTCTTTTTTGTTTCTCATTGCACAATTTGAGTTTGGATCTAATTTCTTTAGGGCTTGTACACACATACGGTAAGAACATCCATGATTATTTTTGGAATTTTTTGACACGCTTAAATTTGAATTTTTCAAGTTGGTATCATGGGAGCATAAGTGTTGATATCATGTGATATTCTCCCTTTTTAGAGGAACCATGGCGAAACCGGTTAAACGATTGAGCACTCGCTTGTACATGGGCCAGCCAACGAGCAGGGTTGTGAGTGTCAGTCCTCCAAGTAGCACTTAAGGTGTCACATAGGAGGTCGCAAGCAAGATATAGCTCTCGTGATATAGGTTTGCTACCCTCCCTTGCCAGCAAAGCGCTCTCGTGTTTTGAAAAGCTCATAGTATATTAAAATTCACCATGTATTATAAAACTTTCATCACACATAAAAAAATGATGAATGTATATTAAAAAATATTCAAAAAATATTTGGTGTGTATTTAAAAATTTTCACCATATATTAAAAATTGGTTATAGTACATAAAACTATATAATAAAGAAAATAATAAAAAAATAAAAAATTAGAAAAACCTAACCTAAATGAGAAAAAAAAAGAGATAAGAAACTAATAAATGAATAATAAGAAACCAACAAAAAAGAATATAACCTCACAACAACTAGTTCAGCATCCAAAACCAATGGCAAATCTACTAGGGGGGCTTTAACAGGCTTGAGCCCCCCTCCAACACTTCAAAAAAAATTTTACTACTAATCTCAAGGCCCAGTCCAACATATGTTCATATGACACAGGCAGCCCAGCTCACCCTCTCCGAAACTCAGAAGTCGGCCATGCCAACTAGCTCAACCTCTACGGGCATGGCCTTGACTAGTTGACGCCTGTTGGCATCGACTAGGACTTGCTAGCCCAGTCTCCGCCACCGATGAAGGACTGCCATGCGGCGGACAACAACCCTATTTGACGCTCTCTACGTTAAAGTGTCGCTACTTCGCACATCCACGGTTGACGAGTCGAGCAATCGGCTAGCCCATTTTTGCAGTAGGTTTCTTGTTCCGGTTGTTACCGCACCTGTATTTTTGTTTCTTTTCCCAAATTTTGCTATTTCTTTTGTTTTTTTGTTTTCTATTACCTTTCCTTTTTCTCTCTAAATTATTTTTCCCAAAAAGACCAAAACTTCAGAAATTATTCAAAAGATAGAAAAACGTTCACTTTTAAAAAAAGATGTTTGGTTGATTGTGCCTTAAAACATGTCAACTGTTTTTTTGGAAAAAATGTTCAAACCTTCAAAATTTATTCTAAAATTGCAAAAAAAAGTTTGGAATTTCATATATTTGTTCACGCTTTCAAAAAACTTCCAGAATTTCATATTTTGTTCGTTTCTTGCAAAAGTATTCGAAATTTCTGAAAAAATTTGAAAAAATTGTAAAAAAATTTGAAGTTGAAACAAAATCCCGTTTACATTTTTTCCATGTTTTTCAGAAAAAATAGGATTTTTTTGTGTTTTTCCAATGTGTGTTCGAATAATTCAAAAAGAAAATTATTCATTACATGCCAGGTTAGTGTTTTCTTTTGTTATTTTTTTTGGCCAAATGTCAGGACGGGTAAATTTTTTGGTGGGTCTGTGGAGGAGTTATTTAGGGTCTACTGATTTAGGGCTTACACATGTAAAACTTTCACGTTGCTCAAAAAAAATGTAAAACTTTCATGGGTAAAACGGTGAACGGGTACATGTAAATTCCATGCCATCCTCGTCCTGTCTGCCGGATGATGGATCTGCGGTCTTCCCGTCCCGAGGAAACCAAGTCGGCAAGGACCAGATTGCCTGTAGCAGCACGGCCGACGGTGTCAGTCAGTTGCATCGGCGCCGCCTTCTCTCCTCTCACCGGCGGACGCCGCACGGCGACACGACACGTGCGCGTGCGTCCACGGAAGCTGCCCTGCCGCTGCCGACCTCCGCGATCTCATCGGGTACATTATCCAACACGCGCCTCGCTGCCCTCTGCCTGAGCAGTGTGTGCCCGTGTCCTCTGTTTCACACCTTCCATTCCACCGAGCATCTCTCCCCCCATCGCTTCCCCGCAACCATCGTGCACCGCTGCAGCCCTGAAGGCGCAACACAATACCCCGGAAATTGTACAAGGGGGCAAGAAGAAAAGTCTCCTCCCCACCACCCCACCAAGAAACCGTGGTCGTCACACTCACAGTCACTTGCTCACTCCACTCCGCGCACCCTCACTCTCGCCCACTCCGCCCGTCTCCGTCCGGCGAGTCCGCCCGCGCCGCGGCGATGGCCGTGAGCAACAACATCACGGCGTGCCTCAACTTCCTGGCCCTAATCTGCACCATCCCGGTGGTCGCCACGGGCCTCTGGTTCGCCTCCAAGCAGGGCGCCGAGTGCGCGCGCCTGGCGCGCTGGCCCGTGGCCATCCTCGGCGTGCTCCTCCTCCTCGTCGCCCTCGCCGGCTTCGTCGGCGCCTACTGGAACCGCCAGGGCCTGCTGGCCGCCTACCTCTTCGCCATGGCGGCCCTCATCACGCTCCTGCTGGCCCTCCTCGTCTTCGCCTTCGCCGTCACCCACGGCTCCGGGGCGTACGACGTGCCCGGCCGCGCCTACCGCGAGTACCGCCTCGAGGGCTTCTCCGGCTGGCTGCGCGGGTATGTTGCCGGGGATCCGCGGCGGTGGGAGGGGATCAGGGCGTGCCTCGCCGCGTCCGACACCTGCAAGAAGCTCACCATGGAGACCGCCTTCTTCATCGCCCCCGAGCAGTTCTACCAGTCCGACCTCTCCCCGCTCCAGGTACTGCCCGCATTGTAGAATTAATTGGTAAATTGAAGGCTGCAGCGTGCCCATTTCATCAGGGATTCTAATCTGAAGTGGTTGCTAGTTAGTGCCAATAGGAATCGAATCGTGGGCTCTATGGAAGAAAGCAGTATTAAATTATACACATCCATTGGCGGACTGCATTGTGTGAGATTCATTTTGTTCCTTGTGTGCAAATGGTCTAAAACCGAATCGATGCCAGTTAGGCTGATGATTTTGGGCGCTTAGCGTGCAGGTGCAAGTAGGTCCTGTCCATGTGAGTACCACCAGTAAACTTGCTGAGGAAAGAACTGTAATCGAAGTGGAGATGGTGCTATCTAGGAGTACATGTGAGAATAGATCCACATAGAAATGTGGGTCAGCGCGCGGAAGCGTCTAATTTAGCCATCCTGTATATGATTACCAGTTCGAGGTGACGGAAGCTTCCATGTGCATAATGCAACAAAATTAAGCATGGCATGGCTGGGTGTCCACCCTGCATGCGCTCATTCTTGTCCCCTTGCGTAACCGCTTGCTTTGGACTTATTTTTGTGGTTGTCGTGCGTGCAGTCCGGTTGCTGCAAGCCGCCGACGGCGTGCGGGTACGCGTACGTGTCCCCGACGGTGTGGGCGAGCCCGGCGAACCCGGCGGCGGACGCGGACTGCGGCGCGTGGAGCAACGACCCGCGGCAGCTCTGCTACTGGTGCGACTCCTGCAAGGCCGGCATGCTGGGCACCCTGCGCGACCAGTGGCGCCGGGCCAACGTGGCGCTCGTCGCCGCCACCGTCGCGCTCGTCGTCGTCTACGTCATCGGCTGCAGCGCCTTCAAGAACGCGCAGACCGAGGACCTCTTCCGCCGCTACAAGTGGAGCAACAACACCTGATGCTGATAGATGTACTAATACCGAATGAAGTTCTCTGATGGCAGTACCAGTGCTAGTATGCTGACATTGTGCACTAGTATGGTTATCAGACGAACCAGTGTGTAGATTATGTAGTGGTAAGTAAGGTCGAAAGAAGTTTCACTCTCATGAGTTGTATTTGGCCACTAGACCTGGTGCCTTTGCTAGTGCCATGGCTTATTTTTTGGATAAAGGATGGATTTTATTAGCTCAAAAAGGAGCGTCAAAAGGATACAAACTCAAAGAGCACACACCCGGCGTCTGCATAGCTAGGATGCACACAGCCAACACAAACACACACACAATAATACGGCGACAAATAGCAAAGTCATATAAGACCAAAGCTATGCGTAGCCGAGGAAAAAGAAAAACCCAAAGTGATCAGAGCCACGATCGGCAAACTATAGTGAACACCATATCCGCACCAATTATCTAATGACATCACACAGACGACAAGGTTCTTCAACAACAACACCTTGAAGAAGGGAGCGACACTCAAGCGTCGCCGTCACCGGATCTAACCACCAAGGCCAGAATCTAGGTTTTCACCATGAAGAATCAGTCGGAGCTTATCCGGGCAATGCCTTCAACAAGGTAACAACGTAAAAAACATCGCCATTGCCAGGGCCAGGCCTAGGCTTTCACCCCGGACCTCACGACCGGGCGCTCAAGTAGCACCACCATCGAAGTCATGCAAGTGTTGTCGCCGCCACTTTTTTCACGATCCAGGAGTTACATGCGACGTGACCGCCGCCACTGCACAACCATTCCTCTGCGTCAGGTGCTCGCCCATAATTTGCATCCCACTGCCGAAGTCAGCCACTCGATCTTGAGATGAACCAAAGATCTTGCAATGACCACCACCTCCGTGGAGCCGTAGGAGGTCGCTGCTGCACAGTGTGCAATCACCCTCACTCGGTCGACCGAATCTGAATCACCACCACCAAGCCGTGGATCATAGCGCCGCGGGTGGTCACCACCAGATCCATGGTTGCCAGCCCCGAACCTTCATGGGATCGCGACGCTCTCTTACCATGCCCATGTAAGATGTCGTCGTAGATGTCAGCGCATCCGTACACGAGCCATGGCGGTAGCGAGGAGTCACCGCACTTCAGAATCAAACGCGCCGCCTAGAGTCCACAAGGGCCATCAGACGGCTCCATCCACGAAGATCCAAGAGATGCTTGACGAGCCACCATGCATCCATGTAAGCATGCATCTTGTACATTATTACGTGGTTGACACATGCGAACAAGATGCCTTGTTCAGCCACGATATGGAGTCCTGGTACGTCGGCCGCAGAGGAGATACCACGAAGCTGCGGACTTGTAGCCGCTGGTCGACCACTTGATCCACAGGGAGACCCCGACAAGATCACGGCCGCCCTGCAGCTCACACCGCGTGCGGTGCCGGCCAACCGCGTAGCATATCTGCCACAACCACATCCCACTACACCGCCGCCGCTGCACATAGAAAGAGTCCTCGCCGTCGCCATCAGCCGCATGGACTTTGCCCGGCGACGGCGAGGGGGGCAGACTTAGAGCCTGCCGGCGGAGGGCGGAGGAGATGCTGCCGCCCGTGTCGCCCGGAGACGACGCGGGGGTCGATCCCAGTGCCATGGCTTATGGCTAGAGCTATAGTGTGGTAAGATTTTTCGGTTTTCAGGTCGGTTAATGGAGACATTTTCATCCAAAATTCTCGATGAAATGCAGTGTACGTTCAGATTTGAGCCTCATTTGCGTCCGCGTAGACACGAAGCGGATGCCCGTGTTGGTCGTCCATGACCACCTTACTAGGCAGCGGCCGTTGTTCCGGGGCCCGATCCCGGGGCACACTCCGGCATTGACAACCGAGAACGGCCATTCGTTCTTTGGAAGGACTACTTTATGACACCCAACCCGCTCTTCAAACATCATCAATTCCGGTGTCGTTTCCGTATGGCTAAGCATGTTTTCAACCGTATTCGGGAGGGGGTGGTCAGATACGATAAGTATTTCGAGCGCAAGGAGGATACCTCTGGAAAGGTTGGCTTCTCCTTTTATCAGAAATGCACTGCAGCTATTCAGATGCTTGCATACGAAGTTCCCGGTGATCTCATTGATGAGTACGCTCGTATGAGTGAGTCCACGTGCCTAGAGTCCATGTACAAGTTCTGCAAGGCTGTGATTGCAGTGTTTGGCCCCGAGTGCTTGAGTGAGCCAAATGCTACAGATACTACCCGCTTGTTGGCGACGAATGCCAGCAGGGGCTTCCTGGGGATGCTTGGTAGCATAGACTGTATGCACTGGGAGTGGAAGAACTGCCCTTCTGCTTGGCAGGGGCAATATAGGGGCCATGTCAGGGCTAGCACTATCATACTTGAGGCCATGGCCTCACAAGATTTCTGGATCTTTGGCACTCTTTCGTCGGCATGGGCGGATCGCACAATGGTATTAACATGCTTCAACGTTCGCTGGTGTTTGCAAGGCTTGCCGAAGGCAACAACCTGCCGGTGAATGTTAACATCAACGGCCACAAATACAACAAAGGATACTACCTAGCTGACGGTATCTATCCTCAGTGGACCATTATTGTGAAGACAATCCATAACCTTGTCGGACAGAAGAGGAGGAGATTTGCCCAAGAGCAAGAGAGTGCTAGGAAGGATGTCAGGCGTGCCTTTGGTGTTCTGCAATCACGATGGGGCATCTTTCGGTATCCAGCTAGAACTTGGAGCGCCAAGAAGTTGTGGAAGGTGATGTCTGCTTGTGTGATCATGCACAATATGATCGTAGAGAATGAGCGTCCGGAATGTATGTACGATCACGGGTTTTAGTTCCAAGGTGACAATGTTGTGCCTGAGCATCGAGGAGGAGCGACAACGTTTGCACAGTTCACCCAATTTCATCATCAAATGCGTGATTGAGAAACTCACATTCAGCTGCAGGATGATTTGGTTGAGCATATGTGAGCTCATGCTGGAAACAAATAGTTGTATCTTCTTTTTAAAATGTATTTGAGACCATTTAATTTTTATCCGGCTTGTAAACTATGATATATTTTTATTTGTGTTGTGAAACTATGCTATATTTGTTTGTTTGTGAAACTATGCAAAATGTTTGTATATTGGTTGAAAAACGAGGACAAGCCGCCTACATGGACAAATATGGGTCAGCGTGTTGGGCGCACTGCCGACCCAAATAAAAAACAAGACGGATGCCGAGTGGGCGGCCGACCCAAACGTACAAAACATGCATCCGTTTGGGCCGGCGCGTTGGAGTTACTCTAAATCAGCCCAATAAAATTACATTTAAGTCTTGGGAGGGCCAAAGTCTTCTCCCTTCTGCATCCATCGAAAACGTGCCGTGAGTAGGAAGAGAATTGGCTCTGTTACCATGTAAGAAAAAATACACGATAATTGTATGTGTTGCCCTTTCTAACTCGCACCGCTCTCATACTATATACGAGGGGATTACATGGCATGAAGTAATTTCAGAATGAATGCCTATACGAGGAAACTCTCAATCACCTATATAAGGAAACTATTAATTACATGATTTAATATAGCATAATGCTGCCACTAGGCCTCCGCCTTGGCAGAGCAAACATTCTTGAACCCAAGAGCTTAGAAGGAACGGTCGTGCAGTCGTTGATGTAGACCATTATTCCTACAAAGGGTCGACATGACCGTATCCCTGCCCTAAAAAAGACCCTAAGACAACATAAAGCCCATCGCTGCTCAGGATCCCGCCGCGAGGCCCACTTCTCCGATGACCAAACCAGGCCAGGTTGCCGCCAAAGGTCGCAAATGCAGTAAAGATAAGCCACAACCTCGGACCAACCATCGCCAACGCACACACGCCAGAACATGAAGTACCCAGACTCCCGAACATACCCTGCACTCCACAAGGGCACCACAGCTTGGAAGGACCTCCCTGCTGCCGCCGATGCGGCGCGGGCTTTGCCCAATACGTACCGTGGTGGAAGAGCAGATGCGATCTAGGTCTCCCTGGCGGCGCAAGTGGAGAAACTCCACTTCATCACTTTACAAGGTTATGTTTAGCTATATTAGATGGCGGTTAATAGGTTGATTACCGAAGCATGCAGACGTGTTTTTCGAAAGGGAAAGATAAACCTCCCATCCTCTGTACCTTGAGATGCATACTGACATATTTTTACTAAAGTTGATGCAAAGCAACGAGAGGAAAATCATCAACATGCAGAGTACACAACATAGACAAGTAAGGTAGAACCATTACGAGACATAAATAACACATGTTAGAGTTTGTATAGAATACATGTTGTAATCTCAACTAAACCCCCCCTCTCTCTCTCTCTCTCTCTCTATTCTCTCCCGTAGTATATCCAAACTACCGAATCTAAAGGATCGGTAGATCCTCAACTTGTACTCCAAGCTTGGCCTTGCGCCCTGATCAATATAACTCCACGCGGCTCCCTTACGAGGGAGTAGAAACGCTTCCTGACATGGTATACAGAGCCAACCTCTTCCCATCTAGCTAGCCAGAAAAGTCTTTCTCTCGATCTCCACCACCATCGATCACCACCACCATCACCAGATCGCAATCACCACATCACCATGTCCTCCTCGGCCACCATCGTCATCAACCTTGGTGCTCCACCAGCCGAAAAACTCACCAGAACCAACTACATCCTATGGAGTACCCAGGTCATGCCGGGACTGCGAGGAGCGCAAGTCACCGGCCTCCTGGATGGATCCGATGTTGCGCCACCGAAGACGATGCAACAACAGCAGGCGGACAAAACCATGGCAGAGGTGCCAAACCCTCTGTATGCGCAATGGATCTCGAAGGACCAGAAGGTCCTGAGCCATCTCCTGAATTCTCTGTCAAAAGAGATTCTTGCCCAAGTCACGAGTAAGGAGACAACTTTCGATCTTTGGACTGCTATCACTACTATTTTTGCCTCACAGTCCCAATCCCGCATCACAAACCTACGGATTGCCATCACCAACACCAAGAAGGGCTCCATGTTGAGCACCTCCTACATCGCCAAGATGAAGAACTTGGAGGATGAACTCGCCGCGGCGGGTCGCCCTGTCTCTGATCCTGAGATGGTCGACTGTTGGGGAACGTAGGAGAAATTCAAAATTTTCCTACGTGTCACCAAGATCTATCTAGGGAGAAACCAGCAACGAGGGGAAGGAGAGTGCATCTACATACCCTTGTAGATCTCTAAGTGGAAGCGTTCAAGAGAACGGGGTTGAAGGAGTCGTACTCGTCGTGATCCAAATCACCGGAGATCCTAGTGCCGAACGGACGGCACCTCCGCGTTCAACACATGTACAGCCCGGTGATGTCTCCCATGCCTTGATCCAGCAAGGAGAGAGGGAGAGGTTGAGGAAGACTCCATCCAGCAGCAGCACAACGGCGTGGTGGTGGTGGAGGAGCGTGGCAATCCTGCAGGGCTTCGCCAAGCACCGCGGGAGAGGAGGAGTACTTGGGAGAGGGGAGGGCTGCGCCAGAACTTGGGTGTGGCTCCCATGCGCCTCCCCACTATATATAGGGGTCGAAGGGGCTGGTTTCTTACCCTCCAAGTCCATTGGGGCGTTGGCAAAGGTGGGAGGAAAGAAATCCCATCATTTCCTTCCCCACCGATTGTTATCCCCCTTTTTAGGGATCTTGATCTTATCCCTTCGGGATATGATCTTATTCCTTCTAAGGGGGGATCTTGGTGCGCCTTGACCAGGGGTGTGGGGCCTTTCCCCCACTACCCACGTTCATGTGGGTCCCCCCATGCATGTGGGCCCCACTCCGGAACCTTCTAGAACCTTCTCGGTACAATACCGAAAAATCCCGAACATTTTCCGGTGGCCAAAATAGGACTTCCCATATATAAATCTTTACCTGCGGACCATTCCGGAACTCCTCGTGATGTTCGGGATCTCATTCGGGACTCCGAACAACATTCGGTAACCACATACAAACTTCCTTTATAACCCTAGCGTCATCGAACCTTAAGTGTGTAGACCCTACGGGTTCGGGAACGATGCAAACATGACCGAGACGTTCTCCGGCCAATAACCAATAGCGGGATATGGATACCCATGTTGGCTCCCACATGTTCCACGATGATCTCATCGGATGAACCACGATGTCAAGGACTCAATCAATCCCATATACAATTCCCTTTGTCTAATGGTATTGTACTTGCCCGAGATTCGATCGTCGGTATACCGATACCTTGTTCAATCTCATTACTGGCAAGTCTCTTTACTCGTTCCGTAACACATCATCCCGCGATTAACTTTTTGATCACATTGTGCACATTATGATGATGTCCTACCGAGTGGGCCCAAAGATACCTCTCCGTCACACGGAGTGACAAATCCCAGTCTCGATTCGTGCCAACCAAACAGACACTTTCGGAGATACCTGTAGTGCACCTTTATAGCCACCCAGTTACGTTGTGACGTTTGGTACACCCAAAGCATTCCTACGGTATCCGGGAGTTGCACAATCTCATGGTCTAAGGAAATGATATTTGACATTAGAAAAGCTTTAGCATACGAACTACACGATCTTTAGTGCTAGGCTTAGGATTGGGTCTTGTCCATCACATCATTCTCCTAATGATGTGATCCCGTTATCAACGACATCCAATGTCCATGGTCAGGAAACCGTAACCATCTATTGATCAACGAGCTAGTCAACTAGAGGCTTACTAGGGACATGGTGTTGTCTATGTATCCACACATGTATTTGAGTTTCCTATCAATACAATTATAGCATGGATAATAAACGATTATCATGAACAAGGAAATATAATAATAACTAATTTATTATTGCCTCTAGGGCATATTTCCAACAGTCTCCCACTTGCACTAGAGTCAATAATCTAGTTCACATCGCCATGTGATTAACACTCACAGGTCACATCGCCATGTGACCAACATCCAAAGAGTTTACTAGTGTCATTAAACTAGTTCACATCATCATGTGATTAAGACTCAATGAGTTCTAGGGTTTGATCATGTTTTGCTTGTGAGAGAGGTTTTAGTCAACGGGTCTGCAACATTCAGATCCGTATGTACTTCACAAATCTCTAGGTCATATTGTAAATGTTGCTTCCACGCTCCACTTGGAGCTTTTCCAAATGGTTGCTCCACTATACGTATCCGTTTTGCTACTCAGAGTCATTCGGATAGGTGTTAAAGCTTGCATCGACGTAACCCTTTACGCCGGACTCTTTATCACCTCCATAATCGAGAAACATGTCCTTATTACTCCAAGGACAATTTTGACCGCTATCTGGTGATCCACTCCTTGATCACCTTTGTACCCTCTTGCCAGATATGTGGCAGGGCACACATCAGGTGCGGTACACAGCATAGCATACTGCAGAGCCTACGTCTAAAGCATAGGGGACGACCTTCGTCCTTTCTCTCTTTTCTGCCGTGGTCGAGCTTTAAGTCTTAACTTCATACCTTACATCTCAGGCAAGAACTCCTTCTTTGACTGATCCATCTTGAACACCTTCAAGATCATGTCAAGGTATATGCTCATTTGAAAGTACCATTAAGCAGTTTTTGATCTATCCTCATAGATCTTGATGCTCAATGTTCAAGTAGCTTAATCCAGGTTTTCACTTGAAAACAAACACTTTTCAAATAACCCTATATGCTTTACAGAAATTCTACATCATTTCTGATCAACAATATGTCAACAACATGTACTCATTAGAAATTCTATAGTGCTCCCACTCACTTCTTTGGAAATACAAGTTTCTCGTAAACTTTGTATAAGCCCAAAATCTTTGATCATCTTATCAAAGTACATATTCCAACTCCGAGATGCTTACTCCAGTCCATGGAAGGATCGCTGGAGCTAGCATACCTTTTAGCATCCTTAGGATCGACAAAACCTTTCTGATTGTATCACATACAACCTTTCCTTATGAAAACTGGTAAGGAAACTCGTTTTGACATCCATCTGCCAGATTTCATAAATGCAACTAATGCTAACATGATTCCGACGGACTTTAAGCATCGCTACAGATGAGAAAATCTCATCGTAGTCAACTCCTTGAACTTGTGAAAAACTCTTCGCCACAAGTCGAGATTCATAGACGGTGACATCACCGTCCACGTCCGTCTTCTTCTTAAAGATCCATTTATCTCAATGGCTTGCCGATCATCGGGCAAGTCCACCAAAGTCCATGCTTTGTTCTGATACATGGATCCTATCTCGGATTTCATGGCTTCTAACCATTTGTCGGAATTTGGGCCCACCATTGCTTCTCCATAGCTCGTAGGTTCATTGTTATCTAGCAACATGACCTTCAAGACAGGATTACTATACCACTCTGAAGCAGTACGCATCCTTGTCACCCTACGAGGTACGGTAGTGACTTGATCCGAAGTTTCATGATCACTATCATAAGCTTCTACTTCAATTGGTGTAGGTGCCACAGGAACAACTTCCCGTGCCCTGCTACACACTAGTTGTAGTGACGGTTCAATAACCATATCAAGTCTCCATCATCCTCCCACTCAACTTTTCAAGACAAACTTTTCCTCGAGAAAGGACCCGATTCAAGAAACAATCCCTATTGCTTTCGGATCTGAATTAGGAGGTATACCCAACTATTTTGGGTGTCCTATGAAGATGCATTTTATCCGCTTTGGGTT
Source organism: Triticum timopheevii (assembly GCA_963921465.1). NCBI lineage: Eukaryota > Viridiplantae > Streptophyta > Magnoliopsida > Poales > Poaceae > Triticum > Triticum timopheevii. Next base: position 486,872,952 of record OY997274.1, read on the forward strand.
CGAGCTTATCAACCTGAAACTTTTCCACATAAGCGTCGCAGCCCCAAACCTTTAAGAAATGACAGCTTAGGTTTCTCTAAACCATAGTTCATACGGTGTCATCTCAACGGAATTACATGGTGCCCTATTTAAAGTGAATGTGGTTGTCTCTAATGCCTAACCCATAAATGATAGTGGTAATTCGATAAGAGACATCATGGTATGCACCATATCCAATAGGGTGCAACTATGATGTTCGGACACACCATCACACTATGGTGTTCCAGGCGGTATTAATTGTGAAACAATTTCCACAATGTCTTAATTGCGTGCCAAAGCTCGTAACTCAGATACTCATCTCTATGATCATATCATAGACATTTTATCCTCTTGTCACGATGATCTTCAACTTCACTCTGAAATTACTTGAACCATTCAATAATTCAGACTTTTGTTTCATCAAGTAAATATACTCAACATCTACTCGAATCATCTGTGAAGTAAGAACATAACGATATTCACTGCATGCCTCAGCGCTCATTGGACTGCACACATCAAAATGTGTTACTTCCAACAAGTTGCTATCTTGTTCCATCTTACTGAAACCGAGGCTTTTCAGTCATCTTGCCCATATGGTATGATTTGCATATCTCAAGTGATTCAAAATCAAGTGAGTCCAAACGATCCATCTGCATGGAGTTTCTTCATGTGTATACACCAATAGACATGGTTCGCATGTCTCAAACTTTTTCAAAAACGAGTGAGTCCAAAGATCCATCAATATGGAGCTTCTTCATGCGTTTTATACCAATATGACTTACATGGCAGTGCCACAAGTAAGTGGTACTATCATTACTATCTTATATCTTTTGGCATGAAAATGTGTATCACTACGATCGAGATTCAATAAACCATTCCTTTAGGTGCAAGACCATTGAAGGTATCATTCAAATAAATAGAGTAACCATTATTCTCCTTAAATGAATAACCGTATTGCGATAGACATAATCCAATCATGTCTATGCTCAACGCAAACACCAAATGACAACTATTCAGGTTTAATACTAATCTTGATAGTAGAGGGAGCGTGCGATGTTTGATCATATCAAACTTATTAACACTTCCAACACATATCGTCAGCTCACTTTTAGCTAGTCTCCGTTTATTCCGTAGCTCTTTTATTTCGAGTTACTAACACTTAGTAACCGAACCGGTATCTAATACCCTGGTGCTACTAGGAGTACTAGTAAAGTACACATTAACATAATGTATATCCAATATACTTCTATTGACCTTGCCAGCCTTCTTATCTACCAAGTATCTAGGGTAATTCTGCTCCAGTGGTTGTTCCCCTTATTACAGAAGCACTTAGTCTCGGGTCTGGGTTCAACCTTGGGTTTCTTCACTAGAGCAGCAGCTGATTTGCCGTTTCATGAAGTATCCCTTCTTGCCCTTGCCCTTCTTGAAACTAGTGGTTTCACCAACCATCAACAATTGATGCTCCTTCTTGATTTCTACTTTCGCGGTGTCAAACATCGCGAATACCTCAAGGATCATCATATCTATCCCTGATATGTTATAGTTCATCACGAAGCTCTAGCAGCTTGGTGGCAATGACTTTGGAGAAACATCACTATCTCATCTGGAAGATCAACTCCCACTCGATTCAAGTGATTGTTGCACTCAGACAATCTGAGCACAAGCTCAACGATTGAGCTTTTCTCCCTTAGTTTGCATGCTAAGAAAATCGTCGGAGGTCTTATACCTCTTGACGTGGGCACGAGCCTGAAATCCCAATTTCAGCCCTCGAAACATCTCATATGTTCCGCAATGTTTCAAAAACATCTTTGGTGCCTCAACTCTAAACTGTTTAACTGAACTATCACGTAGTTATCAAAACGTGTATGTCCGATGTTCGCAACCTCCACAAACGACGTTTGGGGTTCAGCACACTGAGCGGTGCATTAAGGACATAAGCTTTCTACTGTCCGTATAATCGCTACTGTCAACTTTCAACTATATTTTCTCTAGGAACATATCTAAACAGTGGAACTGAAGCGCGAGCCTACGACATAATTTGCAAAGATCTTTTGACTATGTTCAGGATAATTAAGTTCATCTTATGAACTCCCACTCAGATAGATATCCCTCTAGTCATCTAAGTGAATACATGATCCGAGTCAACTAGGCCGTGTCCGATCATCACGTGAGACGGACTAGTCATCATCGGTGAACATCTTCATGTTGATCGTATCCTCCATACGACTCATGCTCGACTTTTCGGTCTCTGTGTTCCGAGGCCATGTCTGTACATGCTAGGCTCGTCAAGTTAACCCTAAGTGTTTTGCATGTGTAAAACTGTCTTACACCCGTTGTATGTGAACGTAAGGATCTATCACACCCGATTGTCACGTGGTGCTTCGAAACGACGAACTTTAGCAACGGTGCACAGTTAGGGGAAAACACTTCTTGAAATTGTTGTAAGGGATCATCTTATTTACTACCGTCGTTCTAAGTAAACAAGATGCATAAACATGATAAACATCACATGCAATCAAATAGTGACATGATATGGCCAATATCATTTTGCTCCTTTTGATCTCCATCTTCGGGGCTCCATGATCATCATCGTCACCGGCATGACACCATGATCTCCATCATCATGATCTCCATCATCGTGTCTCCATGAAGTTGTCTCGCCAACTTATTACTTCTACTACTATGGCTACCGGTTAGCAATAAAGTAAAGTAATTACATGACGTTGTTCAATGACACGCAGGTCATACAATAAATAAAGACAACTCCTATGGCTCCTGCCGGTTGTCATACTCATCGACATGCAAGTCGTGATTCCTATTACAAGAACATGATCAATCTCATACATCACATATCATTCATCACATTCTTCTTGGCCATATCACATCACATAGCATACCCTGCAAAAACAAGTTAGACGTCCTCTAATTGTTGTTTGCATGTTTTACGTGGCTGCTATGGGTTTCTAGCAAGAACGTTTCTTACCTATGCAAAAACCACAAGGTGATATGTCAATTGGTATTTACCCTTCATAAGGACCCTTTTCATCGAATCCGTTCCGACTAAAGTGGGAGAGACTGGCACCCGCTAGCCACCTTATGCAACAAGTGCATATCAGTCGGTGGAACCTGTCTCACGTAAGTGTACGTGTAAGGTCGGTCCGGGCCGCTTCATCCCACAATGTCGCCGAATCAAGATTGGACTAGTAACGGTAAGCATATTGAACAAAATCAACGCCCACAACTACTTTGTCTTCTACTCGTGCAAAGAATCTACGCAATAGACCTAGCTCATGATGCCACTATTGGGGAACGTAGCAGAAATTCAAAATTTTCCTACGTGTCACCAAGATCTATCTAGGGAGAAACCAGCAACGAGGGGAAGGAGAGTGCATCTACATACCCTTGTAGATCGCTAAGCAGAAGCGTTCAAGAGAATGGGGTTGAAGGAGTCGTACTCGTCGTGATCCAAATCACCGGAGATCCTAGTGCCGAACAGACGGCACCTCCGCGTTCAACACACGTACAGCCCGGTGACGTCTCCCATGCCTTGATCCAGCAAGGAGAGAGGGAGAGGTTGAGGAAGACTCCATCCAGCAGCAGCACAACGGCGTGGTGGTGGTGGAGGAGCATGGCAATCCTGCAGGGCTTCGCCAAGCACCGTGGGAGAGGAGGAGTACTTGGGAGAGGGGTGGGCTGCGCCAGAACTTGGGTGTGGCTCCCATGCGCCTCCCCACTATATATAGGGGTCGAGGGGGCTGGTTTCTTGCCCTCCAAGTCCATTGGGGCGTTGGCAAAGGTGGGAGGAAATAAATCCCATCATTTCCTTCCCCCACTGATTGTTATCCCTCCTTTTTAGGGATCTTGATCTTATCCCTTCGGGATATGATCTTATTCCTTCTAAGGGGGGATCTTGGTGCGCCTTGACCAGGGGTGTGGGGCCTTGCCCCCACTACCCACGTTCATGTGGGTCCCCCCATGCAGGTGGGCCCCACTCCGGAACCTTCTAGAACCTTCTCGGTACAATACCGAAAAATCCCGAACATTTTCCGGTGGCCAAAATAGGACTTCCCATATATAAATCTTTACCTCCGGACCATTCCGGAACTCCTCGTGATGTCCGGGATCTCATGCGGGACTCCGAACAACATTTGGTAACCACATACAAACTTCCTTTATAACCCTAGTGTCATCGAACCTTAAGTGTGTAGACCCTACGGGTTCGGGAACCATGCAGACATGACCGAGACGTTCTCCGGCCAATAACCAATAGCGGGATCTGGATACCCATGTTGGCTCCCACATGTTCCACGATGATCTCATCGGATGAACCACGATGTCAAGGACTCAATCAATCCCATATACAATTCCCTTTGTCTAACGGTATTGTACTTGCCCGAGATTCGATCGTCGGTATACCGATACCTTGTTCAATCTCGTTACTGGCAAGTCTCTTTACTCGTTCCGTAACACATCATCCCGCGATCAACTTTTTGATCACATTGTGCACATTATGATGATGTCCTACCGAGTGGGCCCAGAGATACCTCTCCGTCACACGGAGTGACAAATCCCAGTCTCGGTTCGTGCCAACCCAACAGACACTTTCGGAGATACCTGTAGTGCACCTTTATAGCCACCCAGTTACGTTGTGACGTTTGGTACACCCAAAGCATTCCTACGATATCCGGGAGTTGCACAATCTCATGGTCTAAGGAAATGATACTTGACATTAGAAAAGCTTTAGCATACGAACTACACGATCTTTAGTGCTAGGCTTAGGATTGGGTCTTGTCCATCACATCATTCTCCTAATGATGTGATCCCATTATCAACGACATCCAATGTCCATAGTTAGGAAACCGTAACCATCTATTGATCAACGAGCTAGTCAACTAGAGGCTTACTAGGGACATGGTGTTGTCTATGTATCCACACATGTATCTGAGTTTCCTATCAATACAATTATAGCATGGATAATAAACGATTATCATGAACAAGGAAATATAATAATAACTAATTTATTATTGCCTCTAGGGCATATTTCCAACATCGACTACGTGCTCGCTGGTCTCGACAGGGACTATGACGCTGTTGTGGCTGCCATCAGCGCAGTCAAGGCGACGATCTCAATTGACGATCTCTTCACCCAGATCGCGGCGTTCGATCAACGGGTGGAGATGTTGGGCGACGGCGTCGATGCTGGCTTCAACTCCTCAGCAAACATGGCGTACAGAGGACATGGGCGCGGCTATAGCAGGGGGCGCGGGCGCGGCTACAGCAGAGGCCGTGGCCGAGGAAGGCGCTCCTCCCCAAGTCCATCTGGCGGCAACGGCGGCGACGGCAGCGGTCGCGGTCGCCCACAGCAGCAACGACAACAGCAGGTTCGTGACTATCCGGAGTGTCAGATCTGTCACAAGCATCATACAGGGGGTGCCCGTGACTACTGGCACAGATATGATGAAGATGAACACGAGGACAAGGGGGCAAACATGGTCACCGACTCCTACGGTGTCGACATGAACTGGTATGCGGACACCGGCACCACCACATCACCGGAGAGCTGGACAAGCTAACTATCCGGGACAAGTACCACGGACATGATCAAGCGCACACTGCGAGTGGTTCTGGTATGCAAGTTTATCATATTGGTCATTCAATTGTTAGAACCCCTAACAAAAAATTACATCTAAACAAAATCCTTCATGTTCCTGAAACTTCAAAAGTCTTCTATCTGTTCATCGATTTACACGTGATAACCATGTCCTCATTGAATTTTATCCTTATTTTTTTTCTTGTCAAGGACTTGGCCACGAGGAGAGTACTTCTTAGGGGCAGATGTGTGGGAGGACTTTACCCACTCATATCTTCCTCATCATCGTCATCAAATAAACAAGCTTTTTTAGCGATCAAGCCTTCATCATCAAAGTGGCATAGCAGATTAGGTCATCCTTCGTCAATTATAGTTAAACGTGTGCTTAGTGAAAATAAACTTCCTTACTCCCATGAAGTTAGTATTGAGTCAGTTTGTGATCCGTGTCAACAAGCTAAAAGTCATCAACTACCATATCCTGTGTCTACTAGCATCTCCACTGCACCCCTACAACTTGTATTCTCAGATGTATGGGGACCAGCTCCCACTTCAGTTGGTAGATACTCATATTATGTAAGCTTTATCGATGATTTTAGCAAGTTCACTTGGATCTATCTTCTTAAGAAAAGGTCTGAAGTGTTTCAAGTTTTCTCCAATTTTAAAAACCTTGTTGAGAGAAAACTGAACACTAAGATTATTGCTATGCAAACTGATTGGGGGGTGAATATAGGAAGTTGAATTCCTTTTTTCAGCAACTTGGTATTTCTCATCATGTTGCGTGCCCACATGCACACCAACAGAATGGTTCTGCAGAGAGAAAACATCGTCATGTTGTTGAAGTAGGTCTTGCCCTAGTTGCCAATGCATCTATGCCACTAAAGTTTTGGGATGAAGCATTCCTCATTGCCACGTATCTCATTAACCTACTGCCTAGCAAAGTCATCAATTTTTAAACACCTGTCACACGTCTCTTTGCCACCACTCCAGATTATAAATCTCTTCGAGTGTTTGGTTGTGCATGTTGGCCCAACCTACGACCATACAATACACGCAAGCTTGCGTTTCGTTCAAAAAAATGTGTCTGGGGTATAGTCCTCTCCACAAAGGAGTCAAGTGTTTAGATGTCACTTCTGGAGTGGTGGCAAAGAGACGTGTATTTGACGAGATGTTGACCAAGTGTTTAGACTCAAATGTGTTTAGCAAAGTCATCAATTTTTAAACACCTGTCACAAGATGTTGTATTTGACGAATCTGTCTTCCCATTTGAGTCTCTTCATCCAAACGCCGGAGCTCATCTAAAACAAGAAATTCTTCTTCCTCCTCCTAATCTCCGGTCCTTTGATCAAGGGGGCGACAATTGTACTGACCATTATGATTGTTCAACCAGTTCTGGTGTTGCATTTGGTCATGCGCAGGTACATGGTGAAGATGCAGAACAAAACGGAGTTGAAAATGATCAAAATCCGGTGCAAAACGAAGGCATATTGCATGTGGAAGAAGAAGACGAAGCCGGCGCTGAATACAAGGACGATACGCTGCAGCCTGCGACGCCAGTGCGGCAGGATCCCTCGGGATCAGCGCGAGGATCCACCCCGGATCACGCGCGCGCTGCGGGCCAGCAGTGAACTGCCACGTCGCCAGGCAGCGCGCCAGCCCCGCACGACCCCACGCACAGGCGGGCGACAGTGACCGCACCAACTCCCCTGGTCGGCTCGGGCATGCCAGCCTCGCGCGGCCCCACGCACAGGCGGGCGACAGCGACCACGCCAGCTTCCCCGGTTGGCTCGGGATTGAACCCGCGCGTGCGCATGCAGCTGCATGCAGGATCTCCTATGGCTAGCGACTCTGCGGCGATTGACTCCAGCAGCACAAGTGCAGCCACACAACAGGCCACAGACTTTGGGATCTGATCTCCTGTGCAAAGCAGTGGATCTGGTGCATCCTCAGGATCCTCTGTGACAGAGACTCCTATGTCTTCTCCTGTGCAACAACTAGCTCAAACTCAACCAGTGATAACGTCACGTGTTACAACTCGTCTACAAAAAGGTATAAAAAATTCAAAGGTTCGAACTGATGGTACAATACGGTATGGCATGATGTGTGTTGCAGGAGAACCAACAAAAGTAGAAGATGCACTTGGAGACTTGAAATGGAAGCAGGCAATGGATGAAGAATATTCAACACTTATGAGGAACAAGACATGGCATCTTGTACCTACACAAAGAGGTAAAAATATCATTGACTGTAAGTGGGTGTACAAAATTAAAAAGAAGGCAGATGGCTCCATTGACAGGTACAAGGCACGCTTAGTTGCAAAAGGTTTCAAAGAACGGTATGGATTAGATTATGAGGATACATTTAGTCCTGTTGTCAAGGCTGCAACTATTAGGCTTGTACTGTCTATTGCTATGTCTAGGGGATGGAGCTTGAGGCAGCTAGACGTTCAAAACACGTTTTTGCATGGTGTTCTGGAAGAGGAGGTTTATATGAAACAACCACCTAGGTATGTAGATAAGAAAACACCCCATTATGTGTGCAGGCTTGACAAGGCACTTTATGGCTTAAAATAGGCCCCAAGAGCATGGTACTCAAGGTTAAGCTCTCAGTTGAGGTGTCTTGGTTTTGTTGCATCCAAAGATGACACATCCCTCTTTATTTATAACAAGGCAAACACCGTCATATTTGTGTTGATATATGTTGATGATATTATAGTTGCAAGTTCTTCAAAAGATGCCACTAATGCCCTCTTGCATGATTTGAGATCAAAGTTTGCCTTGAAGGATCTTGGTGATTTGCATTTCTTCTTAGGCATTGAAGTTAAGAAGATTTCAGATGGTATAACTCTGAACCAGGAAAAGTATGCTACTGAGCTCCTAGCTCGTATGAGGATGAAGGATTGTAAGCCTTCACCCACTCCATTATCTCCTTCAGAAAAAATTTCAGCTTTTGAGGGTGAGCCACTCAATGAAGAAGAAAGCACAAGGTACAGGAGTGCTGTAGGAGCCTTGCAATATCTGACACTTACAAGACCAGATATATCATTTGCAGTAAATAAGGTTTGTCAGTATTTGCATGCACCTACTTTTGTACATTGGACAACTGTTAGAAGGATTGTGAGGTATATCAAACACACTGTGAGTCTTGGGTTACAATTCAGACGTTCTAGCTCCACACTTGTGAGTGCTTTCTCTGATGCTGATTGGGCAGGATGTAGTGATGATAGGAGATCAACTGGAGGATTTGCTATATTCTTTGGTTCTAATCTTATTTCCTGGAGTGCTAGAAAACAAGCTACAGTGTCAAGGTCAAGTACTGAGGCTGAGTACAAGTCATTAGAAAATGCAACTGCTGAGATCATCTGGGTTGAATCATTGCTTAATGAGTTAGGTGTTAAACAACACTGTGTCTCATGTCTTTGGTGTGATAACTTGAGAGCCACCTATCTCTCTGCTAACCCAGTCTTTCATGCTCGAACTAAGCATATCGAAATTGACTTTCACTTTGTAAGAGAAAGAGTTGCAGAGAAGAAGCTGGATATCAGATTCATTACATCAAAAGATCAAGTGGCAGATGGGTTCACTAAAGCATTGCCTGCCCGGCCATTTGAAGAGTTCAAGAGGAATATCAATCTAGGATAGTTGAGATTAAGGGAGGGTGTTAGAGTTTGTATAGAATACATGTTGTAATCTCAACTAAACCCCTCTCTCTCTATTCTCTTCCGTAGTATATCCAAACTACCGAATCTAAAGGATCGGTAGATCCTCAACTTGTACTCCAAGCTTGGCCTTGCGCCCTGATGAATATAACTCCACGCGGCTCCCTTACGAGGGAGTAGAAATGCTTCCTGGCAACACATATGATTGAGTAGATCTCTTCACAACACCTGCCAGAAGGGATAAAGTACTCACTCCACCGTTGTCATGTCCGACCAGAGACGAGTAGAACAAGGATTCTCATCCTGGGTGACGAGACTAGCAATAAAGCCTAGAACATCGACATGGAGACACACCAAAAAGGTAATGAAACTATATGTCACCGGTGAATCCGACCAAATAATGGCCCAGACAAGTGTTTTCGCCCCACACATGAAATGGTGTTCCAAACACGAACTCACAGTCAGATTATTTGACAGCTGCACCAGCGAGTATTCTACGCAGAACAACCATGGTGTCCACGAGAGGAGGTCCCGCACTTCTCTCGGCACCCACTGCAACCACACATGAAAGTTGTGCATGCCCAATGGAACCACCTAGCCAACTGCCTCCCAAGGAAGAGACCCCCACCACCATCATTGTTGACGAGATGAGGTAGCTATTGGTGCTAGCGAATGGGTGTGACATCCCCCCTCCCGCGGAAGATTGCCTCCACGGTTTCAAGGAGGAACCATACTCATGTCGCGGATCTGGCAGCTGTCGTTGAAGCTCTTGAGTCTCCGTGCCTAGACCAACCGGTCACTTCCATATGAAACCAATTGGCCCGAGAATCCAGACGAGTTGGGCAAGCGACACGACGTAGCCAATGTAAAAACTTTGGGCCCCTGATCTTGTGCGGACAACCGTACCAAGCTAGATCGATCGAGCTCAGGCTGCAAGTGGGACTGAACTTGGGCGTCCCACCACAGCCCACTTAGTTCCACCAAGGTTTGGCGGGTGATAGCCAACATCCCAATACGGCTTAGGTGGATTAGCTGGGCATAAGTGGGATCCCACTTCCTTGAGTACTCAGCACTACTGGCTAGCTAGCCAATTACACTTGAAAGTTTACTACGATGCTTGATGCACGAAGAACTCCAGCTACCGACCGATGGTGATCACGTGCTTGATCCAGTGGCTTACCTGCTGAAGCTTGACCGGCAGGAAATGCGCGACGAGCGCACTAACCTCGCGCCACAGTGATGAGTTCAAGTACAGGTGGTCCAGGTGCTCGTCGGCGAGCGCGACGGCTTCGTGCGGCCAGCCCTCGAATGGGACAACCAGGCCGCGCTGCCTGACTAAATCCTGTTCCGCCCCACCTGCGCGCCGCCAGCCGTCGTGCCGCGAAGCTCCGTGCGCCCACGTTCCGTCGTGATGTGTCAGCGACCGGGGGTCGGGGTTGGAGCTGCCGGCGTCCTGGCCATTGCGTCCGGCCGGGGTAGAAGCTGCGGGGAAGGGGGGCTGGAGTTGTTGACTGCAGGGTGAAAGAGGAGGGGATGCGGCGGCGGCGGGCACCGAGTGGCGGCGGCGGGGATGGGTGCGCGCCTGCGCGGCGGCGCTTCCTCTGTTCCTGTGTCCACGGGAGTGTAAGGGCAATGGATTAAGTGGGTTGAGTGGGTTCCCAATGGGCTAATGAAGCTACCCCACTTAATTTTGTTTCCGTCCAACGGGAGCCCATTATAGCAATTTAAGTGGGATGGGATAACTAGTCCCACTAAACCCCACTCCCACCTGCAGCGTGAGATCGAGCCATAGGGTGGCGCCCACCACCACCACCATCTGCAACCATGCTGACATCCCGACCACTTGTATCCTAGGCTGAGATCAGGGCGAGTGTGCCCAAATCCACCGCCGCCAGCCACCACAGTCGCCCACCTCGCCGCCCACGCAGCCATGATAATGCGGCCAGCGCCGATGCCATCCAAGGACGCCACCTCGGAGCTCGAGCCCTTCTTAAGTGCTTGCCATCTAGGCCCAACTTGATTTCCAGGGTCTGATCTCGTCGCCGCGTCCATCCAGTGAGCTTTGCTTTGGTGGGGGGGGGGGGGGGGGGGGGCTTTTGGGGGGGGGGGCACTGAGGCGATGGAAGGGAGGTTTCGCCCCTAGAGTGGCAATTCAGTTTTTCTCGACAATTTCCACTCTTGACAACATGTATGTAAATAGTGAAAACTTTTCTTCGACATGGGTACTTTAGGTAATTGAATTTCAAAATAATAGATGGTTGGGTATATCAATCAATGTACATGGTCAATCGATGTATAGACTGGGGGTGTCCCCCTTTTAAAAAATAGTCATATGAATAAATATTTCATGATATTGGAATGACATTGATTTGATAAAGTGTACGTTGATAATTTTCTCTATAAACTTGATCATAGCTTACAAAGATTGACTTAAAACAAAACTAAAATACATTATATTTTAGACTGAGTACTATATTAAGTTTATGGAAATATATTTTAAATGAAAACTAATTTAAGTTTCCGTTGATTAACAGCGACCTGTTCACAAGTTTAAGTCATCCTGTCCGGATTCAGGGCGCAGCTCTGACCCAGTACAATGTAAGAGAGTTTACCAGAGTTCTTTTTGCATAATTAAATTTCATGGGAAACGTAAGCTTTCACAAGATTCAATGGCATACTATTTAAGCTTCATTTAATTAATATCAAAAAATTCCCAAGTTTATTTTGCATTGCAATCATGTTGTCCGGATTCAGGGCACACCCTTTCCCCTCGGAACCCATACATGGCACACTTTTGACCGAGTGCAGTGCAAGAGAGCTTAGCAGAGTTTCCTTTTCCTTTAACATAGGAGATGTTGTTTGCACGGACATTTCCTTCTTTTCAAAAAGAAAATACAATGCCAAATTGCAGTTGACTTGGATAAATTTCCATTAATTTTTTTCTTGGGTGAGTGAATGGGTAGCACTACCGATGTAGAATTTGTCGTTCCATGGCTACAATAAAAATGTCGAATTGTTTAGATTACCACCACTAATCCGTAGCATCATTGTTAAGCAACATACATTAGAAATGAAGTATCACTATCAAGTACTGCTAGTAAGAGTGGCTTAGGCACGATTCACATCGAATGGCGGACGGCAAGCTTTAAAAACGGAGACCAAAGAGATATGATTACTCCATGAACGCAATTAAGTAAGATGCATCAGAAATACAGTACCACTATCATAATTTGATACGCTAAATCAATTGTGCTGAGACAAATATGGTACTGAAAGAAACTGAAAAACTGAAAATAATGTACTTGATGGGTTGTCCATGCAGAGTTCTTAGGATGAATTGAGCTTTTGGATAAACAACTAAAGAAACTAATGTAAGCTTTGACAAGATTCCATGGCATAATTTGATATAAGCTTAATTAACAGTGTCCTTTTCACTAGCTGAAATCATCTTGTTCGGATTCAGGGCACACCTTGGAGTTTTTTTTCTCAAAAAATTTATTTTTTCTTGAAATGTTTGCATTTTCGCGCCTTTTCAAAATGACAAAATACCACACTCTACAATTGACCTGGACAATTTTCCATGCATTAATTTCTTTGGTGCATGAATGGGGAGCATTACCAGTGTTGAATTCGGGATTTTATGGTTCCAAAAACTCCTGAATTGTTTAGGTGGCCACCACTAATCCGTGGAGATTATTCAAGCGGTTGACATATCTCTGGCCCTGATTTGCTCAGGTACACGTACGCCTTAACATCCATGCACCCAGCCTGAGAATAATATCCCTTTGATTATTCAACATTGCCGTCCGAACTCCATTTTTATGTGCATTGGCCGTCCGCATGAGCCCTAAATTCTAACCTTCACTGTCCGTTCTCAGGCCTTCCATTGGCCGGGTATATATGTCAACAAACATATGATACTTCTGTATTACTCGTTCCTTCACTCTAATCTAGGAATGGAAAGAAAACAACAGAGGATATATAACTAAAAAGTCAATTCGTGGGGTGCTAGACTACTAGGAGCAAATACATGCGAAGTACACTCTGATTTTCCTGAAATAATTTTCATTCTATCAAGAAATACAGCCGTTTGTGGATCCAATTATAAGTATTTTTTATAATCAATTTGACATAACTTATATTATCGGATAACATATTAATATCAAGATGATACCAAGTATACCTAGTCCATAGAAAAACATGATACCAGAAGCTAATCAGGACATTGACAATGCACGCAACCAAAACAAAACAAAACAAAGTAAAAACAGGACCTAAAAAAAGCTAATCTAGGAATGGTGACTTTTTTTTTGTTTTCTTATTTCTCAACTGTTACAATAAGTTAGACCAAACAATTCAATAATTCAACATATATTATTACAAAACATTAATCCAGATATAATCCAAATGCAAAAAATATTCTAATCAAATAAATTGTCTAGGTAAAAATAAATAAATTCTAAAGAAATTTAAACATACTATCTCCCATCTAGGTGCCAACAATACTTAGTGAGATCCTTCTTCAGTTGATGATGGGAGACCGATCTTCTATTTTTCAGCACGCCTGGTGAAATGCTTGAATGTGGTTTGTGTGCCTATGAGGCCTGAAAATTGTGCCAATATTTTCATAGTCAATGTGCCTTGGCATATCACTCTCAACGTTGATGATCATGTTGAGTAGGATCACACAACATGTCATGATATTTGCCAAGACATCCTTGTCCCAGAAATGAGTAGGCTCCCATAAAATACAAAAACCTTGCTTGTAGTACTCCAGATGTCCTCTCAATGTCCTTCATATGAGCTTCTTTCTTCTTGGAATTTTTTTAAGTTTTCTGGTCTCGAGATTATAAATTATCTACACCCAATGTTGATCAAGATGAATAGATGCCAATGGCTAGATAGAAGCCTTGGTCATATGGATGGCCCTTCATCATGAAGTTGCAGTGTGGAGAAATATCAGGAGATAGCCTTGCCAGCAGACGAGATCTCTGGAAAGACATTGATGTCCTTGTGAGATCCAGACAATCCAAAGTACCAATGCGAAATCCAAAAAATCTTGAAGACAACAACTTCCAAAATTATTATTTTTCATGGCACTGCCTGTGAATGGTCGTGCCGAACTACGGAGTAATTCTTTCACCTACAGTGCACGCAATCAACACTCCATAGCATCCCAGGCCAGCCTTTTACTTCACGCATTACAAAGCCTGGTTTGTGTCCTCTACATTGGGAACTCGAGGATATTGCTCTCATAAACCCTCATCACTATTTCAGTGAAAATTTTCATGCACTTTATGATTGTAACTTCGGCCATTCAAAAATATTCATCCAATGCATCTGCAGGAACGCCATATGAAATCATCCAAAGTGTCGCGGTGACCTTCTGATAAGGAGAAAACCGCAAGAGACCAACGACATTTCTCCGTTGATTGAAGAAAGGTTCATTGGCTTTCATATCGTCAGCAATTCGACAGAACAACCATGCAGTCATGCAGAAGCATCGCCAAAACACGTACGGTTGGAAGGTACGACCCGATAGACAATAGTCACGCCTCAGCTTCTCATGGCCTTTGATTTTGTTTCCGTGAAATTTTGCATGACCCACTTGCCCCACACGTTTCGTCTTTGTTACATTTGTCGCTGTCCATTCAACAACAACCATCAATATTATCTTGTCTACTTCGGTGTCCATGATTTCACTCCCTGCCTTGAAGCTCAAATCCACAAGGAATCCTCAGAAAAAGCTCTAAAATGGATCCATCTACACGAAATGTGAACCATACGTGATCTACACGAATCTATGAGCCACTAAACTAAATCTACAAAAAATATGGTTGGGAAAATTTAATTTTAGGGAAGTCGTCAAACACGTTGAGGTCACATGATAGAAGGGATGGCGCGGTTGGATGGTGGGAAGAAGACGTCGCTACAAAGTTCCCTGACACAACATTGTGGTGGATTGGAGGAGGGGATGATCGGTACTAGTGAAGCCCTCCCTATAGAAAATATGGTAGTTGCACCAACACTGAGCCCCGCCCCCAACGAGCAAGTCGCATACATCCTCGGACTTTAGGGATTTTACTTTTTTGTACAATCGTGAAATGACAGCTTTGTTTCTTTTCTTCTCCTCTACACCCGTAAAATTTGTTAGGGTTTGGAAAAATAAGAATAGATGCTCTTCTGGCGACGATGTGAAAGGTTGCGAAATCATCTACATCAAGTCTTTGTGCACACTTTTACTAGTCAGAAAGCCCACTCAACATTTTAGAGGGTTTTTTAGATAACATTTGAGAGTTCAACTCTAACCGCTAATCACATTGCTTAGGTTGACTACCTAACTCTTTCTACTAAAAAATAACTTTTTTGATGTAGCATTTATCAATAAGATATTTTATGTCATGTTTGATGTTTTCCATATTTTTTGTTTAGCTAATCAATCTAATAGGTTATTCGATCAGAATCTATCAAATGTTCTTTTTTCTTTTGGAGAATACTCTATCAAATGGTTGACTAGTTATAGCCCATGAAACTTCATGCATTAGATACAAAAAATGTTTGCCTTTTTACCTCCAACCGAAATGCAAATATAATATGTGTTTTTCATGTTTCATTAATTGGAACATTTTCTTGTATTTTCAAAAAAAATTGGCATGCTACAGTGGACTTGGATAAACTACGAGCACTCATTTTTATTTTGTGCATGAATTGGGAGCATTACCGGTGTTGAATTTGAGCTTTTATATAAAACAATGGAAATTTTAGATGACCACCACTAACCCGTCGAGGTTTATTCAAGTGGTTGACATATCTTGAGATCTGATTCGCTAAAATACACGTAGGCCTTAACATTCATGATCCCAATAAGATAGTATAGCCTCTTGATTAGTTTATACACGGCCTTCCGAATACTATAAGCATTGTGCCTAAGGGTCGTCCTCATGAACTCACAATTCTATTTGTCATTGCTCATTTTCAGGCAATACATTGGTCGAATATATATGTCACCAAATATATGACATACCCCCTCCTTCTCAAAATAAGTGTCTTACTTTATTACAACTTTGTACTAGAGTTAGTACAAAGTTGAGACACTTATTGGGACAGATGAAGTATTTGTTTATGAGTATCCAGTAGAAAAATTAAGAAACCACTTCATCCGTACTATATAAATGAAAGTCGCTCCATCTCTGTACGAAGGAAAAATAGTCCACTCCTAAACAAGTTGAATGTAAAATGTCAATTTGTTGGGTACTAGCAGGCCACTAGCTAGGGGCGAAATACATGCACTACACTCTGTTTTTTCAGTCAAAGCCATATTACTATTTGCGGATGTAATTATCAAGATTTTATCGAGTTAATATTTGTAACATGAAGTTAGCACTAACATGGGTGCACACACACCCAAATGAAGAGTAGAACGTTTCAAATAGGAAAAAAAGAAAATGAAAATTTGTGGTCACCAACATGGTATGTTTTCTCACATGTGAAGTTTCACGAAGAAATGACAACCTTGGTATTTCTGACCAAAAAAATGAAAAATCAAACCTCCAAATTGCTTCAAACCTGTTTTTTCATATCATTGATTTCTTTTTTTTGCCCAAAATACCAAAGATGCAATTTTTTCGCGAAACTTTACACATGAACAGATCACTTGACCATATTTGTTATATTTTTATTCATAATTGTTTTATGCCTTCTTTTACTATTTTACCGATTTAAGAATTTTCTGGAGCCTATACGTGTCCTACTGTCTAGAGCATATACAATACAAATGCCAAAGAAAGCGAACACAGTCAATCAAGAGAGAATATTCAATGCCAAAAAAACTAAGAGAGAGAATGCAGTAGCATTATTGTGCACTCGAGAACCAAACCCCAATCTACTAGGGGCGCTCCATATGTAAAGGGAATATTCTTCTAGTGGTGAGACATATGTGAATATGTACCTCAATCCATGTGTGCGTATGTGGTCTCTGTGTGATGATAGTCGCTCATTGATTCACCCTCTTCACTTTGCTGAGAAGTGGAGATACTTGTCATGAAAGATGCACGACTACTGATTTGCTCAAATTGATCATGATCTTGGCTGTGTCGATGCACGGCCGAGGGGAGCTCCGACTGTGGTCTTCATGGATAGAGCCAGGGGTGGGCGAGCTGGTGCCATGGCTCCTCTCATGGAGATTTTTTTTCTTAAAGCACTCCTACATTGCTATCTTAAATGCCCTAAATTTATGTGTTTGCCCCTCTTTAATGTTTTATTTCTTCCATTGCCCCCTTATATAAGTTCCCCGACTCCGTCCCGGTAGTCTTAGCGGCTAACTCTAGAGGACAGCACTGTGGACTCACAGAGTAATGAGTGGAGCAATTGTTGCGACATCTACCATTAAGATGGTGGCTGAAACACCGAAACATATACAAGGAGAAAACCTGGGATATGTCCTTCACTTGGGACCTGGAAATAACAACCTTTTGTGTCATTTCTTTGTTGAAGGTGTTGTCTCATGCTAATGCTCCTAGTATTCATTAGTAGGAGATGACACCCAGGATGAAAAGTCTCGTCTTGGACTTTTAAGTTGGAATGGGCAATATCGGTGCAAGTGTGTATTCTCTTCTTGAAGGCATTTACTGAAAAACATGACCACTTAGTTGTAGGCGTATTTCTTGTCACATCTTGTCATAATTGGTCGATATGTACTATGGCCACTTCAAGTACTCTATTTATAAGTTGTTTCAGGCACATTGTGTTTCCCTTATTTAAGAATATAGTGGTTGTTATAAAGGAATTTCATAGGTTTTTAAAGGATTTGGATCCTTGGCTTTTTTTTTCTATGATGGTCGTTTGATTCGTAGGATTGGAATCCTTAGGATTTTTCCCATAGGATTTATTTGTACTACATTTTGGAGGAAATTTCCATCCACTTAAACCTATTTGTAGGATTCCTTTGTTTTCCCTGTGCTATCAAACATTCTTCCAAATCCCATAGGATACAATAGGATATGGTACTCTATTCTTACGTTTTAATGTTCGTGTTTTGAGAATCATAGGAATCAAAGAAGCCCCAAGAGTTATGACATCCTTTTAGAAAAATATATTTGTCAACACAGTTAAATAACATACATCAGTTATAAAGTATCACCTTTAATATTTGACATGCTACATCAATTGTGTCATGACAACATGCCACTAGAAAGAGAGCTAGAAACTGAAAAATAATCTGATTTGCTATTCCTCAATTGTATAATTTTTTCTCTCCATTTCACGGAGAGGGAGCAACGCAAGCCCGAACCTGAGATAGATATGCCACGTCCTCCCAGGTGAGCCAAGACATGGCTAGCCATAGGCGAGGACTATGCGGCCCGCCACATTGTCCCCAGTGGCGGAGAAACAAAAGTTGATGGGTTTGAGTGCACGATGCGGGGGTCTCCGGCGTAGGAGATGGTGGTGGTTTTAGAGGGATAGTCAGGGATGGTGGCGATACGGCGAAGGCAGCGAGTTGGGAAGGGCAGGGCAGCAAGATGCTGGCCTAGGTGACGGCAAATGGTGGTTCGGCCGGTGGCAGCAGTGGGTGCACATCGCAAGGAGGAGGACGAAGAAAAACACGTGGTGAGTCGACTAATGTGAGATTTATTTTCAGGCTACTAACTTTTAGACGGTCCAAAAATAATCTACTTGACGGGTTGTACATTGAGAGTTCTTAGGGTTAGTTAAACTTTTTTGACGATAAACAACTAAAATACTAATGTACACATTGACATGATTACATGGCACGATTCGATTTAAGTTTATTTAACAGCTATCTATTCACAAGCGCAAGTCATCTCTGGATTCAGGGCAACCTTTTGACCAGTTCGACGTCAGTGTGTTTACCATGTACTACCTTCGTTCCAAAATATAAAATGTTTTGATAGGCCATTTTAGCTTAGCAAGACGTTTTATATTTCAGAACAGAGGTAATAGTTCTTTGAAATCATCATTTCTCATGCCTTTTCAAAATAATAATGCCGTACTATGCACTTGACTTGGACACATTTCTATGGATTAATTTTTGTTTGTGCATTAATGGGGAGCATTTACGTGTTGAATTCGGGATTTTATCGTTCGAGAAACTGTTGAATTGCCCCCCTTTGCAAAAATAAAATGTTGAGTTGTTTTATATGACCACCACTAATCCGTGGAGGTTATTCAAGCGGTTGACATATCTCTAGCTCTGATTTTCTCAAGTACAGGTGCGCCTTAACATCTACTTATGCTCAAAGCCTCACAATCGGGAAGTCGCTCCCTCCTCTTGTTTTTCTAAGTTGCGCTCCCTCACTGTAGGAAAGAAAATGAATCTACTCTCAAACAAACAGAAAAATATAATAAGGTCAACTTTGTTGGGTACTAGCAGGCTGCTAGGGGCCAAATACATGCGAGCTACACTCAGTTCTTTTTTCAATTAGATCTATATTACTATTTGCGGATCTAATTATCGTGATTTTATCGAGTTAACAATTGCAACATGAAGTTAGCACTACTTTCTAGATCATATACAACACAAGATATGAGAGAGAGAGTGAGTGAGAGAGAGAGAGAGAGTACTCATTGCCAAAAATTTAAGAAAATGTAGTCAAATTAATAAAGCACTCGAGAACCAACCCTTAGTGAGACATGTGACATCCAGCGCGCGCGCACACACAGTGAGGGGCGATTTTGTTGGGTTTAGTCCCACATCGGTTGTGGGGGGAGACATAACACGACTTATAAGGGCGGGGGTGTTCCCTCCTAACAGGCTAGTCTTTTGGGGGGAGAGGGCCCAAGGCCTGTCATAAGTCGGTGTTGCTCTCTGGTTGGGCCTGGTTGACGCATGTGGGTCGGAAACGCTGGTGATAGCGGACCCGGGATTGCGTAACAAGTGGTATCAGAGCCCAGGTGCCCCGAATGAATCTCGGTAGACTCACGGGTGGTCGGTCATGGTTGGTGGGCTGGAAACGCTGGTGTTAGCGGGCCCATGGATGACCGATGTGTGAGGGGGAGATTGTTGGGTTTAGTCCCACATCGGTTGTGGGGGGAGACATAACACGACTTATAAGGGCGGGGGTGTTCCCTCCTAACAGGCTAGTCTTTTGGGGGGAGAGGGTCCAAGGCCTGTCATAAGTCGGTGTTGCTCTCCGGTTGGGCCTGGTTGACGCATGTGGGTCGGAAACGCTGGTGATAGCGGACCCGGGATTGCGTAACAAGCGATTTTACCGTCAGGGCCACCTGGGCACGTGCCCGGGCTCGACGACGCCATTTATCAAGAACAAACCACTGAGGTTGTCGGACGGACCCAATGGCTCTCGTGCGAATGGGCGACCAGGGAGGCGATTCCGCGGGCGCCGGCGGGGGGATCCCCATGGTGTCGGCGGAGGGTTGGACGGCGGTTCGCCCGGCGGTGGGGCGCGCCCGGTGCTGCGTCTCGCCCGGCGGGTGGCCCCCTGGCCCGTTCCCCTCTGGCAGCCGCTTCTGGGCGCTGGGGGGGGGGGGCGACTCCGACTCCGACGAGGAGGCGGAGCCTATTCAGGTAAGTGGTCAGGTGAGTGATGGTGAGGAGCCGAGGCCGTCGTCGACGTGCTCGGTGGGTGACTTTGTCGCCCGTGCGGAGGAGCTGGGGGGCTCTTTCGTGGCCGGTCGCCGGCGTGCGTTCGCCCCTGGCGGGCGTGGCGGGCGCGGCCTTGCGACGCGGATCTGGCGACCGCCGCGGGGTGTGGGTGCGGGCCCCGAGGGCCGCTCGCGTGCCTTGCCGGAGGAGGGGCGCCAGGAGCTGGCGCTGGCTGCGCCACCCTCGGGCTCGGTGAGCTCGCCGGAGTCGACAGGGGTCGACGACGGCGGCGGGGTGGATCCAGCGAGAGAGACGCGGTCCATGGCTAGGGTTTCGGAGCTTCTGCCGCCCGGGCCGGCTCCCTCGCTGGGCCTTTCGGACTGGCCCAGTCTGCCAATGCGTGGGCTGGGGGGCCCATTGGCCGACCCAACCTCGCAAGTGCCAAAGGGGACGCAGGGGCGCGCCTTTGTGCTTGGGCCTGGACAGCCTGGCCCGGTTACTTTGCGCCCGCAAGTGACTAGGCCCGAGCCCATCGCGGCGGGGGTGGTGCGGCCGTCCGCTTATAAATAAGTGGCTGTGGCTGCCGAGGGGTGCCCTAGATCTGTCGCTAGGGTTTCCCGCATCCCACTCGCAGGTGCGGCGATTCGGGCACCTCGCGCGCCGTCTGCGCCGCTCCCCTCATCCCCCCCCCACTCACTCGCTCGTTCGCTACCGCGGTGAGGATGGGATCCCGCCGCATGGAGAAGCCACCAATGTCGCCCCCGATCCCGGCGGCCGAGCGTCAACGCGAGCAAGATCTGAGGGCGAAGGCGCTCTCCAAGGTGTCGGGGCCTCAGGTTGAGGAGGGGGGTTGGGGGCCGCCGCCTCCTTGGTGGCTCGCAGAGCAAGAGCGGAAGAAGATGGAGGAGCGCGAGCGCAAAAAGAAGAAGAAGGAGGAATATCGGCGTCGCGGGTTGGAGCAGAAGGAGTTCAAGAGGAAAGAATCCCTCCTTCCTCCGAGCGGCGAGCGGGCTGGGGACCCACTTGCCAAGAAGCAGAAGCAGAAGGGGGCTGGCCCGGCGCTGCTGCCGCTGGCGGCCGGGCCGTCGGCGTCGAAGGGGTCGGCCGATGCCCCGATCCCAGTGGAGGAGTCTGACGGGCCAGAATGCTTCAAATGTGGTCGGGTGGGCCACTACCAGAACATGTGTCATTTCAAGCCCCTGTGCGTCGTCTGCCATGAGGAGGGACACGCGTCGGCGCACTGCCCCACTCGCGGGCGGCCTTTGCTGCTGCAGATCATGGGCAACGCCATCCCCGGCGAGGGCTTCTTCTGCCTCCCCTACGTGGAGATGGAGGGCGAGGAGATCCGCGCCCCGGTGGTGGCGGACGCGGCGTTCATCTCGGCGGCGCCTGGCATGCTTCAAAGGGGAATGGGACTGGCAGGTGTCGGCCATCGGAGATGACACGTTCTCCATCGTCTTCCCCAACAAGGCCATGCTGCGGATGGCGACGCGAAGCGGCAAGCTATATCTTTCCCTCAACGACATCATGGCGGACATCAAAGAAGCGACCCTGGAAGCACCCAAGGACGATCTCATGCCGGATGTGTGGGTTAAGCTCTGGGGAGTGCCACCCAAGCATCGTCGCGTGGACCGTCTCATGGCAGGGACTGTGATGATCGGGCGCCCGATGGAGGTGGACAAGGCGTCGCTGGTGGGGCTGGGTCCAGTGCGGATGCGCTTTGCGTGCCGCTCCCCGGCCAAGCTCAAAGGCTACGTCCAAATTTGGTTCAATAGCGAGGGCTACACCATCCGGCTGGAGGCCGAGGCAGGTGGCAATCAGGGTGATGCACCCCCTCCCCACCCCCCTGCTACCATGGACAAGGGCCCGGACGACATGGACAAGGACAAGGACAAGGACAAGGACACAAGTATGGGTGACGACTCCATCGACACCGTGACCTGGGATAAGCTGGGCATCAAGGACAAGGCTTCCGATGCCGTGGCCCCGGCTTCAGGGGCCGCAAAGGATCTGGAGAAGCGCCAAGTGGTCGTGGGCAGCAACGAGACGGGCTTCAATCAATATGGCTCCAACATGTCCCTCGGCCTCGACCTCGATAAGGGCATTTCGGCTTCGTGCGATTCGGAGGGCCGCTCCATGCTCGTCTCCCCGGCGGCTGCGGATGTGGGTGGGCTGCGCATTGTCGCGTCGCGTTCCCCCATGTCTGCGCGTGGCCCTGGGAGCGGCGGGGTGCGTCTCCACAAGAAGGCCGCGGGCCGCAAGGCTCCTCAGGAGACGCCGGTGAGCCCACCATCGGTCCGTGCGGACACGCCTGTCTCGCACCGGCCGGTGGTGATGGTGTTGGCCTCCCCTGGGGGTCCGGTCGGTGGGCCTTCGTCGGCGGCTCCTCCTCCTCCTACGGACGCGCTTCGGGCGGAGGTGACCAAGGCGGTGCCCATCGCCACGGCCAAACGCTCCAAGGCGGTGGTGGCGACCACGGTGGCACAGGAGCGGGCGAGCTCTCGACCGAAGGGCGCCAAGGGCAACCTTCCTGCTCTTCAACGCGCTCAGCTTCTGCTGGCTCAGAAGAACATGGAGACCGAAGGTAACCCCCTTCCCCGGTTTACGATTTTTGATGATTATTCGGATGAACGTCTCAGGGGTATTTTAGCGGATAGTGGGGTGGATTTGTCTGTTGAGGGGGAGGCGCGAGAGTTCCTATCTCTCATTCGGGCTAAAGAAATTGCGCAGGCCGCGCTGGCCCAGGCAGCGGCGGCCCACATTACGCCGGTAGCAGAAGAAGCAGGGGCTTCTCTGGTGCCTGTTGCGCGGCCTGATCAGGTGGACATGGCAGCAGGGGCTGCGCCGTCCCCCTCAGCCCATGGTCCTGTCAAGACACGGCGAGTGGCCAAAGCGGTTACCGCTCGCGGTATCCGCCTCCGCAATCGCATAATCTAATGCGTTTCATCTTCTGGAACATCCGAGGCTTCGGTCACGCTGGGAGGCGGACCCAGCTTAAAGAATTCATTCGCGTTGAGGATATCGATGTCGTTGGCTTGCAGGAAACCATTAAAACGGAATTCTCTCACCGAGACATGCTAGCCATCGACCCCTTCAAACGCTTTGCATGGCACTGGGTGCCTGCGGTGGGCCACTCGGGGGGCCTACTTCTTGGTGTCAGTCTGGTTTGCTACGAGGTGGTGGCGTGGGATGCCGGTCGTTTCTTCGTGTCGGCACATGTGCGCCATCGAGCAACCCTCCGTGAGTGGGAGGTTATAGTGGTGTATGGCCCGGCTGATCACGCGCACTCTCAAGAGTTCTTGGGGGAACTACAGGAGAAGGTTGTGGCCTTAGGTGTGCGCAACTTGCCGCTGATTGTCGGTGGGGATTTGAACTTAATCCGTTCGGGGGCGGACAAGAACAACGGGATTATTAACTGGACAAGGGTGTCCATGTTTAATAACGCGATAGCATCAATGGCCCTTAGGGAAGTGGCCCGCGTGGGAGCACGTTACACCTGGACAAACAAGCAGCTTACACCAGTTCGGTCTGTGCTTGACCGCGTGTTTATGTCCGCGGAGTGGGAAATGTTGTTTCCCATGTGCTCCCTACACGCTGAAACGAGGATCGGGTCGGATCACGTTCCTCTAATCCTTTCCTCGGGGGAGGAAAGATTAAAACGTAGCCCCCGGTTTTTCTTTGAGACTGTGTGGTTTGAGCACCCGGATTTCGAGCAAATCTTCCTCTTCAAATGGGAGACTTGTGTTGCCCGGATCGGGCACACGCGAGGGCCCATGGATTTCTGGATTGCCGCAGGGGCAGGGATGCGTCCGGCTCTAAAAGGCTGGGGGGGCCAACCAGGGCCGTGAGGACAAGCTGCTCCGTGCGCGTTTGGTCGCAGACCTCGCCCGTATGGATGCAGCTGCGGACTCTCAGGTCTTCTCGGAGCAAGACTGGGCCCAGCGCTACGCTGTTGAGGCCCAAGTTGAGGCCCTCCTTCGTGCTGAGGAGGAGTACTGGCGTAGGCGCGGTGGAATCAAGTGGATGCTCAAGGGGGATGCGAATAAAAAATATTTCCATGCCTATGCTAACGGCCGGCGCCGCAAATGCGCCATCCTTCGACTGCAATCTGAGCAGGGGCTCCTTTTGCGTCAACAGGATATAGTTCGGCATATTTACGACTTTTACATCCAGTTGATGGGCTCCAGGGAGGAGGCCAGGGCTAG
This sequence comes from Triticum timopheevii, assembly GCA_963921465.1. Classification (NCBI taxonomy): domain Eukaryota; kingdom Viridiplantae; phylum Streptophyta; class Magnoliopsida; order Poales; family Poaceae; genus Triticum; species Triticum timopheevii. The sequence continues at coordinate 486,897,980 of OY997274.1, forward strand.
GCTGCGGTCGGATGTTTGGGACCCCGCGCTGTGGGTCACGGACGAGGAGAATGAAGGCTTGGGCCTAGCCTTCCTTCCCCAGGAGATCGACCAGGACGTCCTTGGGATGAAATCTGACACCGCCCCGGGACCAGATGGGTGGCCGGTGGCGATGTTCAAAAGGTTTTGGCAAGTGCTTAAAGGGCCTATTTTCGAAGTTTGTAACGGGTTTATGCGTGGTACAGTAGATATTTCCCGCCTTAACTTTGGGATTCTCTCTCTTATCCCCAAAGTCCAAGGCGCGGACAACATTAGACTCTTTCGCCCAATAGCGCTTATCAATGTCCCGTTTAAGATTTGTTCTAAAGCTTGTTCTACGCGCTTTTCTCCGGTAGCTCATCGTATTATTAGTAGGAACCAGTCGGCTTTCATCCGTGGTCGCAACATTTTGGAGGGTCCGCTGGCCCTCCAAGAAATCGTTCACTCGCTCAAACGCACTTGCCAGCCGGCGATTCTTTTAAAACTAGATTTTGAGAAGGCATACGATCGAGTGAACTGGGAGTTCCTCCGGCAAATCCTTTTGGATCGAGGATTTTCATCGGTTTGGGTTCACCGTATGATGCAATTGGTCTCGGGAGGCCAAACGGCGATAGCGGTGAATGGAGAAGTAGGGATCTTCTTCCGCAACAATCGTGGGCTATGTCAAGGGGACCCAGCCTCACCGTTGCTTTTCAACTTTGTGGCGGACGCCCTGGGCGCAATGCTAGACAAAGCTCGCGCCGTTGGCCACATCAGGGGAGTGGTCGGCAACCTGGTCCCAGGAGGCGTGTCACACTTGCAGTATGCGGATGACACTCTTCTCCTTTTTGAACCGGACGCTCACAGTATCGCAACGGTTAAGGCCATCTTGCTGTGCTTTGAACTCATGTCCGGGCTAAAAATTAACTTCCACAAGTGTGAAGTGGTGTCCATAGGGATGGACGCGGCCCAAAGTGAATGGGCCGCCAACCTGCTTAATTGCAAACTTGGGAAGTTTCCGTTTACCTACCTCGGCCTCCCAATCGCAAAGAAGAAATGCTCGATTGCCGATTGGGAACCTCTCACCACTAAGGTGGCGGACCGGGTATGTCCGTGGAGAGGCCGATTTATGTCTTCAGGGGCAAGACTAATCCTTACCAACTCCAGCCTCCCATCCCTACCAATGTTTGCCATGGGTATGTTCTTGCTGGCGGATTGGGTCCACACGAAAATGGACACACCACGGGCACGTTTCTTTTGGGAAGGAGCGGGCCCTAAACGGAAGTACCACATGGTCAAGTGGCAAGCTGTTTGCAGACCTAAAGCCCAGGGGGGCCTCGGGATCATCAACTCTAAGCTGATGAACATTGCGCTTATGTGCAAGTAGATCTGGAAGCTATCCCAGGGAGGGACCGGCCTCTGGATTGACCTCCTGCGTGCCAAGTATTTCCCACATGGGAATTTCTTTGAGGCAACACCTCAGGGGTCCCCTTTCTAGACCTCCATCCAAGCCCTCAAACCATACTTCGCCAGGGGTGCGAGGTTCACGGTTAATAATGGCCGCTCCACGCGTTTTTGGCACGACGTTTGGATAGGCCAGCAGCCTCTTTGGTCGGAGTTCACCCATCTTTACTCCATCGCGGTTGAGCCCAACCAATTGGTTGCTTCGGCCCTTAGCGCCACTCCGCCCCCTATTCACTTCAGAAGAGAGCTTGTCGGGCTGGAGCTGGATGATTGGGATCGCCTGCGGGCTCTGATAGCAAATGTGCGTCTGTCGGACTCCGCAGACGTGGTCTCTTGGAGACTTTCGGGCTCTGGCAAGTTCACTGTCAAGTCCCTGTATCGCGAGTTATGTCGCGGCCATGCCCCTATGGCAGCCACGTGGCTTTGGAAGGCGAGAATCCCGCTAAAGATTAAGGTCTTCCTATGGCAACTATGCCAAGATCGCCTTCCTACCTCTATCAATATAGCTAAGCGCAACGGCCCCGCTTCCGGCCCCTGCGCTTTGTGTGCTGACGCGGAAGACGCTGACCACGCGTTCTTCCGGTGTCCTTTGGCGCGCTTTGCTTGGAGTGCAGTCCGTGAGGCCGCTGGGGTGGATTGGGATCCACGCTCGCGCTCTGAGCTCGTGTCTCTCTTATCCTCGATCCAGGGCTCTCTGCGCCGGATCATGTGGACGTGTGCCGCGGCCATGTTATGGGCCTTATGGAACATTCGTAACAAGCTTACTATTGAGGGAGTGTTTCCCTCTCACCCCACTGATGTTATTTTCAAATGCATCTTATTCTTGCAGCAGTGGGCTCCGCTGGAAAGGCAACAAGACGCTGATCTTCACCGACAAGCTATCGCCCGACTTCGCTCCGTTTACTCAGCGTTACGAGCCCCGTCTCCTTCGTCTGCTGCCTCATAGGGATGGGCAGTGCTTTTGGTGTTGGATCCCCCCGAGCCTGCGTGCTCGTTAGTTTGGCTGTTTAGGCCTTGTAATGCACTTTATCTCGCTGTCGTGTCTGGCATGCCTTAGTACTTGGTGACCTTCGTATGTTTGGTTGTTCGCTTATGCACGCTGCCTATGTTGTGGGCTTTATTAATTTAAAGCCGGACGTCCCTGATGTCTATGTTCTAAAAAAAGAACCAACCCTTAGTTGGGTGACTAGTATGGTGGCTGTAACTCCAGTCTACCAGGGGTGTTTCATTTGTTTTATTAGAGTGGGATCTTCTTCTAACGGGACAAGAAGTTTATGCCCATAGTGTGACATCTGTGACGACTGCGTCAATGAACATGTGTGTCTGTGATGCGCGTGTGTGTCTACGTTCTCAGAAAAAATTATTGAGCACTCATCGAACACGAGAGTTTAAATGGTTGGATTAGAGATAATTATACGTACTGTAGAAAACTTGCTGATCGCTACTCAATCATAAATGCACCAATATATTGCCTTACCGATGTGTGCTGTACATAGCATAGAAGACAGATTTTTCGCTAACCAAACGCATTATATACATGCTCTTCACTAATGGACACGAGAAAGGACAAATAATATATTTTTACCAGACCATGTCAAAAATAATTTGTGCATGCCAAAAAAGATGTAACTATGTTATGTGTAGTAACAAGAATTTGGTATCGCCACTGTCATCTGGACCCAGCAGCTAACCTGCATTAATTAGGAGAGGACATGAAAACCCTAAAGTAAAATTCGAATTACTAACAGTTTCCTAATTACCTAACAAATCTGTTGTACTCACTGACACAGCTTTAGTTGCATCTATTAATTCGAATCGGAGGGAGTATAGCATTTCTTATTAAGATATTTAATGCCTAATTACTGGCAGTTCTCTAATTACCTAAAAATTACTCCCTCCGTTTCAAAATAGATGACTCAACTTTGTACTAATTTAGTACAAAGTTGAGTCATCTATTTTGGAACGGAGGGAGTATGTAGTAACAGGCATGTTTGATACTTTTCCTCTCAATTAAAATCACGACAATAGTTATGAAACGGAGGGGTATTTTTTATTTCCAATATACACAAATAAATTAAATTATATGATCAGAATCGATCAAATGGTTTCTCAAACAAAGTAAAAAAACACACACATCAAATGATAGACTAATTGGAGGTCGTGAACCTTATACTTCGTAACCGTCAAAGTTAATCTGATTAGTTTTGTGCATCATTTTGATGTGTATCGAGTATTTTGGGGCATGTTGCAACAATTTTCATCCTTTCCCCTCAAAAAGAAAAAAAAAATCATCCTGTTTTCTACTAATTAATCTAATTACATAGTAAAAAAATCGACCTGTTTTCCACTATGATCTATTTGTGCCTCACCATATACAAATTTACCAACCACTTCTATTTAAATCTCGTCGGTTGGGCTTTGCCAAATCTGAATTATCATGATTCTGTGATTCTGTATAGACCAATAACCATTGAGGTCTTCTGTAGAGTCAAACTAGGGGCCTATGACCATGCTTTATTTTTAGGACCATTTGTTTGTCTTTGGCAGAAGTCAATTAGGAATATTCAAAACCTAAACAATTAGCAACAACCCGCTCCTGCCGGCATTTGTCAGCTCTAGCTGCATCGCCGGGTGCAACTATAAATATGTAGGAGTTCTTGACATGAGAGCACACACCAATATCTCCTTCAACTCATGCAAGTAGCAAACTCAAGCTACACGACTCAGATGCCAAACATCTATTGCAGAAACATGCCGATAGCTCGTTTCACCACATTTCTCATATTCACCAGCTTTCTCTCCACGATCGGCCATCTTGGAGCGCCGGCATTTGGCGCTCTCGATGATGATCTCTTAGCTCTTGACATTGTGTCGAAAATCCATACCGACAGGAGCTTGACGGCCACAGCCTCCTCAGACTTTGGCCACATTGTGGAGGCCACCCCAAATGGTGTTTTTCACCCGGTCTTCCCCGCCGACATAGCTGCTCTAATCCGCTTTTCACTCTACCAGCAGACACCGTTCACGGTGGCGCCGCGTGGAAAAGGGCACTCCTCTAGGGGACAGGCCCTCGCCCCGGGCGGCATTGTCGTCGACATGCCTTCGCTGGGGCGTGGTGACCATGGTCACCGTGTAAATGTGTCCATCGATGGGATGTACGTGGACGTCGGCGGCGAACAGCTGTGGTTCGACGTCCTCCATGCCACGCTCAAGCACGGGCTCACACCACGGGTGTGGACCGACTACCTCCGCATCACCGTCGGCGGCACCCTCTCCAACGCCGGCATCGGCGGTCAGGTGTTCCGGCACGGCCCGCAGATCTCCAACGTGCACGAGCTTGACGTCGTCACAGGTACCGGTTTTCTGCCTAGTGGCACGCATTCTGTGTACCACGTCGTTTGTTCTTCATTAACTAGTGTACACGAGTGCAGCGACATTTTGTTTTTAAATAACTAAATCTTTGTTCGCTGCAGGCACGGGAGACATGATCACCTGCTCCCGGGGTAACAACTCGGACCTGTTCTACGGGGCGTTGGGCGGGCTGGGCCAGTTCGGGGTGATAACCAGGGCCCGGGTCGGGCTCGAACGGGCTCCGAAACGGGTCAAGTGGGTGCGCCTCGCCTACACGGACGTGCACCAGTTTACCGCTGACCAAGAGCTGCTCATTTCAAGAGGAGCCGGGTTCGACTACGTTGAGGGGCAGGTCCAGCTGAACCGGACGCTGACGGAGGGCCGGAGGTCGTCGTCCTTCTTCTCGGCGTCGGAGCTCGCTCGTCTTACCGAGCTCGCACTGGGCACCGGCTCAGCCGCGGTGTACTACATCGAGGGCGCGATGTACTACGACGAGAGCTCTGCTGCCGCGGTGGATCAGAAGCTCGAGGCGCTGCTGGAGGAGCTGAGCTTCGTCCCGGGGTTCGTGTTCGTCAGGGACGTGTCGTACGTGCAGTTCCTGGACCGCGTCGGGCAGGAGGAGCAGAAGCTCCGGTCGGCCGGCGCGTGGGACGTGCCGCACCCGTGGCTCAACCTCTTCGTCCCGAGGTCGCGCATCCACGACTTCGCCGCCGGCGTGTTCGACGGCGTCCTCAGGGACACCAGGCCCGTGGGGCTCATCCTCATGTACCCCATGAACAGGGACAGGTGGGACGACCGGATGACGACCGTGACGCCCGACGAGGACGTGTTCTACGCCGTCGGGCTGCTCCGGTCGGCCGTGGCCGCCGGCGACCTGGAGCGGCTGGAGAGGGAGAACGAGGCGGTGCTGGAGCTCTGCGACCGGGCGGGCATCGGGTGCAAGCAGTACCTGCCGCACCACGCGTCGCAGGACGGCTGGAGGCGGCACTTCGGGGCGAAATGGGGCAGTGTCGCCGCGCTCAAGTCCACGTACGACCCGCGAGCGATTCTGTCGCCGGGGCAGGGGATCTTCCCGGCCGCGGTGGCCAGCACGACGTCCGCTGCAATCACGGCGTCCTGAGATTTATTTAATCTTTTCAAGTTGAAGGTTCATCTGTTGGAAAACTGTATCCCGTACGCCCGTGCACGTAGAACCAGCGACCACTGGGTGGTCAGTATTCAGTAGGTGTTCAGATTTAAGAGCAGATCGTAGGATTGCAACGAGGGGTCCAAATGGACCTGTTTTTAGTACCTCGAGTGTACGAACTCGGTTTGTGGGGAAGGAAGCGTGCATTGGGGATACAGTAGTTTGATGTGTACTTTCTTTTTCACACTGTACTTTGATGTGTACTGCAGCTTACAATTAACAGTCAATTGCACTGGGAGTACATGAACTTGCGTTCCGTGATGTTTAGAAATTTTGGAAAGAAAGGGCCATCAAGGTGTGAGAGAAGCTTTTATATTGAAAAATTGATATAAAAGAATGTCTGTGTCAGAAATTGTGGAACTTAGCTCAGCTACGTATGGTTTAGCATCAAGAGAAAAGGTTGTAGAAGCAATATGTAGAGAGACACTCCCTGTCATACGTATGATCTGCATCAACTGGTAGCACTATCTTTTCTGAAGACCGTGTTGTTACTCCCTTAGATACTACCATCACGCTCTTCAATTCAAATGGCTGATAAACAAGAAAAGTAATTGAAAGTATAGACATTGTATGATAGACAGGTGCAATGGATAGTGGGGAATAAAAGAGGGCATGAAATAATTCATATTTATGTTGTCTAACCAAACAGGATAGCATGACACAATTTCACATATATGATGGCTAACTAAACAGAATAGCATGACACAATTTCACATTATGATGGCTAACTAAAAAAGATGAAAAGACATAGTTCAAAATATGAGACTATGTAAACAGGATGACATGACATAACTATATAATGTGTTTATTAAATAGGTTGGCATGCCATAATTCACATACATTCATGGATAGAATGCCATAATTCTAAATATGATGACTGTAAATACTAAACAGGATGAGATGATATAACTATATGATGTCTTTATTAAATGGGTTGCCATGCCATAATTCAGATAGATGATGTGTATGTACTATGCAAACATGATGGCACGATATAATTCAAATATATGATTTATATAGTAAGCAAGTAAGCAGATGACAATCTATATATGATGTAAAAACTAAGCAATGCAAGACAACATTCATGACATGGGTAATATAACCCTGCCAAGTTTGAGCATAGACCTCAGGGGGGAAATAGGACTGGTCATCAGTCTCTGAATCCTCCTCTGAGGAGCTCTCTGTAGCCAGCAAGATGTCTGCTTCAGCAGGTAGCATTGTCTGCTATGAATACCTTGTTTTCACTCCAGATACTTCCATCACCGCTTCAAATGGCTGATGCACAGGAAGAGTAGTTGAATATACAAACGTTGTCGACAAATGAAACACGTAATACAAAAAATTGATAGCATGATATAATTCACATACATGATAATTGGCTAAACAGTATGACATTGCATAATTCACATATATAATGCCTTTGCAACAAGATATCATTGTATAATTCACATATATAATGTCTTGCAACAAGATGGCAATGCATAATTCACATATATGGTAATTAGACACTGAACAGGTGGCATTCACACAAAGCAAATGGCATAGCAATGGGAGACACCATACGCACGATATGAGCAACATAACCCTGCCAAGTTAGAGCATACACCTCGGGGGGGGGGGGGGGGGGGAATAGGACTAGTCATCCGTCTCTGAATCCTCCTCTGAGGAGCTATCCGTAACCAGCGAGATATGCGCTTTGTCAGATAGCATATCTGCTCAGAAGACCTTGTTTTCACTCCAGAATTTGCCATCACCGTGTCAAATGGCTGATGCACACGAAGAGCAGTTGAATGTAGTATCATTGTTGACGAATGTAATATGTAACAAAAAAAAGATGGCCTGGTATAATTTACATATAAGATGACTGGCTAAGCAGGATGGCATTGCAAAATTCACATATATGATGCTTGGCTAAACAAGGTGGTGTTGCATAATTCACATAAACGATGAATAAACTAAACAGATGGCATTCGCACAAAGGATGTCTAAACTAAGCAGATGACATATTTGATGTATAAAGTAAGCAATGCAAGACACCATATGCATGATATAACCAACATCGACATGCCAAGTTAGAGCGAAGACCTCAGGGGGTAAATAGGAGTTATCTTCTCCTTCTGAATCCCCCTCAGAACAAATATCCTCCCTCGATTACAATCCAAAATGTGTGGAGGGGGGCTGCCTTTGTGCCTACCATGGAGCAACGCCTGCATGAAATTATATTGCCACACAAGGCTTGTCTCTTTTGCTCTACATGTTCATCTCCATTGTTTACAATAACTGTCATGCATAGGAATAAAACATAGTGAGATTATGTAAGGAGTGCATGCAGAAATCCAGAGTGATGGTAGCAACCTATGGATAGACCCAAAACCAATAATAGCAGGCAGATAATGGCTTCAGTTAATAAATACAGATAATGGCTTCTTTACTGTTTGTTTCCCACCCAACATGAAACTCATAGTAGACACCGGAGATTAACCAGATAGTAGATAGATACTATTGATAGCGGCCTCGATATGTACCCCACAACCATTTAAAAACTCAAGTTTGACCATTAGTTTGGAGCTGATTCAGAGTCTAATCGGTGAACAGGATGATAAAGTAGCATGTAATATTAAGCGATGCATAACGTAAGTAGACACGAAAGAGTGCGACCTCTCTTGCGGACCCGTGTAGTCCTCGAGGTCATCTGCTCGGTTGATGATGGTAATGCAGTTTTCATGGCTGCCAGCAGCGGGGAAGAAGATCTGAGGTGGTGAAAGACAGTCTGGAGCCGGATCCCTACTCTGCTGGACCCTTCTATCGTTGGAGCAGCTGAGCTGGGGTGGACGACGGCGCAGCAGGACCGGGACAAACCATGCAAGGTTTTCTTTGACAACTATCTATAAGAGAAGTAATTCTGTAAGGGCTCATTTGAATTGGAGGATTCCAACAATGCAGGGATAGGAAATAGACAGGAATAGGATAGGAATGCACGTGCAAAACAGAGAATTTAAAAACACAGGATTTCTGCCAATCTGGGTGTTTGATTCACAACAATTGGAAGATCACAGGATGCAAAGAAGCATGGTGAGTTTAAGTCAAACCACAAGAAAATGTACGGTTATAATGCTATTATGCTACTATCTCTTAGTCTTGTGCTTCATGAATAGGAATTTGAAAAGGAGGACAAGTGAAAATTAGAATTCCTACGTTTTTTATTTCAAGGAGACACTAAAGGAACAAATCCGTGTGCTCAGTGGACAATATATATAACATGTAGAGTAAAAAAGAGATGCAACAAGTGTACAACCTCTTTGGCGAAGCCATGTCGATCTCAGCGTGATTGGGTTGGCCGATGAGGATTCTCCGGCTGACTTTGCTGTCGGAGGAGGGGAAGAAGATCTTAGGCGTCTGGAGATGGAGCCCGAGGTACTTCTCTGCCGTGATGGAGGGTTTCGTCGTTGGAGCAGCTCCGGTGAGTTGTACGACGCTGAGGCTGAAGCAGGACAAGAGAGACAACAAACAACGTTAACCTGAGTGGAATTCTAATAGCATCTCCAATACATGACGTAAAATACATAACCACAAAGTGCTAGATGTAAAATACATCAGCCGCTCATCTCTGAACTTAACTGTCGAAACTGAACTTAACTGTCGAAACTGAACCTAACTGTCCAAACTGAATTTTGCTGTCGAAACTGAATTTTGCTGTCGAAACTGAATGCACTAGCAAGGTGAGGCTACACGTCAGTCAATTTTGTAGCCGTTGGATACGAAATCAAGGGCCTGTGGTTCATCTTCAACCTCCACCCCCTGAGCCACCAACCACCACTGGCCAAACAGTAGCCCCCCGCCGCCCGCGGCCGGCGGTGCGCCGCCCCGCCCGCCCCGAAAACACTCCCCACCGCCAGTCCGCCGCCGCCCCGGCCATCCCTCTAGGCCACCCCGTGCCGAGCTTTTTCTCCGGCGATCACCACGCCACTGCCCCGCCACCGCCCCGCCACCGCCAGCGACCACCGCCCCCATCCTGAACCCTAAGATAGATAGTGGGGTACCTCTCCGGCGAGCCCCCCTCCCCGCTGCGGCTGGTTCTTCCTTCACCCCGGTGAGCCCACCCCTTGGAAATCGACTGACCCAAAAGTCGATTCAGTCGACTGAAGTGTAGCCAAATTGGAGCAGCATCACAAGCAAGAGCAAGAGCGAGAGCAGCAGCGCGAGCAAGAGCAATAGCAAGAGCAGACCAGGCAGGGGACCGAGAGCAAGAGCAGAGCAGCAGCGCGAGCGAGAGCTAAAGCAGCAGCAGCATCTCCTACTGATGTGGACGTCTCCGCCGAGGGAGCGACACCATGGAGGAAGTGGCCGGCGACGCCGCCGTGGATGGAGCCGCGCCGTGTCGGCTCAGGACCGAGCGCCGGCAGCACCGTGAGATCGAATCAAGAAGAAAATGCGGCGATTAGTGTACAACCTCTTTGGTGGCGCCGATTAGGCCGCATCTTCATCCGAGGAAACGGTGATGATGATGCTCTTCCGGTGGTGCAGGTGAAGACGGCGGTGTGGGAATGAAGGTGGCGCGAGAGACGAGGGGAACGTCGGGGCAGCTCCTTGGAGGTGGAGGACGGGGTGGCTGAACCGGCGGGACGATGAGATCGACGACGGATCCTCATCCGGTACGGTGGATGAGGGACGTCGAGGTGTTGCTGTGGACGACGTCGTCGGGGAAGAAGCTCCGGCTGGGTGGCGGACGGAGCAGGGTGTGGGGTTTCGTCGTAGGTTTCGCGGCCTCGGTGCACGAATGGGTGGGCGGATGGGATGGCAGTGGGGAACCATGGCTTAGAGACGCGCTTGTCCGAAATGTGGGGTAAGTTGCAAAAGTACCCCCCCCACTGATTTGAGGCGGTTCTTTCGGTTCAGGGGTACCACGGGCATTTCGCGTGTCGGGATTTCACAGGAGGTGGGATTTTTCGCGCGCTTTGTAATTTCGGAATAGCAAGGCGCGGGTTGAGATGGAGAGAGTTGTCGGAGCACAACGAGACAAAGATATATCTTAAATATTTCTGGCTAACAAAGCGCGGGTTGAAATTTCCGGACAAGCCTAACGTGTATTGTACCAAATCAATGCGCACTACAAATGTCATTCAAAACTTTGAATTCATGTGATGTTCAATTAAAATATTTCACTACGTGTATAATGCATGCAACCTACTACTCAAATGAACGTTTTAGTGCATTCCAAACGTATATACTACCGCTTCAATATGAACTAAATTTGAATAAGATCTACAGTAATGATTGTTGTGAAGTCAAAGCATTTGAATTCGTTTATCTGTTTTAGTAAGATCTACAATCATTATTATTGTCAAGTTAAACCATCGTTTGTGTATTATCTTCACAGCACACCACATGATCAGTATCGTGTTACATATGAACTATGTGTACTATATGAACTCGAACTAGATTTTTTTAATCCACTTTATTTTGATTTCAAATCACATTACATTTCTAGCTCTAGCTAGATCTTCATAATATAAACCATGTCTCATATGTATAATGTGTTTATCACATTATGTATGGTGCCCCGCCCCCTATGCCTACAAGTATTTAGATGTGAGTTGCAAACACCACACATTACCACAAATTCAAATAAAATGTGAGAATGTTCGATATATAGTATTGTTTAGATTGCTCGATATTTAGTTGTAAGCTGCAAACGCCGCACATTATCACAAATTCAAATAAAATGTGAGATTGTTTGATGTATAGTATGGTTTAGATTGTTCGGCATTTAGCTGTGAGTTGCAAACGCCATGCATTATCACATTATGGTATAACATGTGCACAACACGTGTATCACCGCTATATTCATGCATGCAATGTTTAAAACACTATGACCTCCTATTCAAATATATGAATCCGCTTTCATATCAAATTATGATCTTTGTTAGTCTCTTACACCCACACAGTCCTCTAACCTTTGTAGCTACCACTAACTTTCTCTCGTGCATGCACACGCCCTCCTCGCCGCCCCCCTCCCTCGGCATTCTATCCACCGGGCACATTCATTTTTTCCTTTAGGTCGTTCTCCCAGAGTTTCCACAACTCCTCTCCAACACACACCGATCGATAAACCTCTCCAGCGATGCCTGCCTACACCATACACACACAGCTTCAATCTCCTCCTTTATGTGTCCTTGCCTCGTGTCTCTCATATGGTCAGACACACGTGTAAACTCTCACCCCTCTTTTAATTGATCTCACAACCGCACACTCCTCCCCCTATCCAGCTAGTAGTTGGGCCTCTCGCACCACCTCCTAGCTCCATTCTCTCTGTCTATCCATCTCGCTGGGCCTTATTTGCCTCTAACAAATGGACGTACACCGATCGATCTCTCGCTATACATATAGCCAGCTAGGTCCTTATAACTCATTTTTACCCACACATCGATCGATCTACCTCATTAGTTGTGTCTCTCCCTTCCTCCGACAAACAACAATTGATCTACCGATCTAGTTAGGTTTGCTTACCAAACACATGGTTCCCCTTCATCTTCCATGGATGCGTCCCGACAGATCTACGACGCACAGGCACACACAGAAACACATCCCCACTCTTATTGATAACATTGCAGTTGCACCCTCAGTTTGTCTAGTAGGCCTCTCCCAACATCTCCGAGAAGAAACTCCACCACCCATCCAGCACTCTACCCCTCTCCCTCCCTCTCCCTCCCTCTCTCTCTCCTCTCTCTCTCTGTCTCATCATATTTCCCGTCCTTCAGTTATGTATGGATGTCGACCGATCTCCCTCATGACATAGCTGGATCTCTCCCTCTCAACACATATACGAGTCGTTCTACCTCTATAGTTAGGCCTCTGCCTACCCCTCCCCCCATCCCCCCCCCCACACACACCGATACATAAAGCGCTCTAGTCATGTCTCCCTACCACACACAAACTTGACATGTGCCCTCTAACGTTCCGGTAGGCCAGTCGCCCTATATCTTTGACTTGCACACACACACACACACACACACACACGCAATTTCGATGGCTCTCTTCATCAATCTCGCACCCACCCGTACTTGATCCTCTCTTCGACTCTATCGATAGCTATGACCCCTCCCTCTCTTCTCGTGGATTGCCCGACCCTCTATGTATGATATGGATAGGCCTCCATTTCACACACATTGCATGCAAAATTTTGTTTGAGATGTCATCGACACATATTCCCACAAATAATTCACGAAATCAACCCCCACCCCACCCCCACCCCCACCACAAAACAAAAAACACTCACGAACGCGGTTTGTATCTCTCACGCACACCCACGTAGGTGGGGGACGTGCACGAAGAGAAGAGGTACATGCACGGCGCATGTACTCCCGTCTCTTTCCCAACCACACCCGTGCGGGTACACGGTGGAGCTCATTTCTGTACGAAAAAGGCAGCCCACGTGGTAATTTGGCACGTATACTGGTTGTCTACTTGGTGGAGGGAGGATCATCTACCATGGGTGAACAAACAAAATGCGACTTGACGTGTTATGTTAAATTAAAAAAAGAGGCAAACCATGTGGGGCCTACCTTAGAGGCAAGGCTCTATACACTAGAGTACTTTTGATGTGTCCCGTTAACTCACAGAACGAGGAGAAGCTTGCTTAGTACACCGTCTCCCCCACCCACGGGCGCGGCGGCTCGCAGGATGAGGTGAAGCTTGCTCCTCCCTCGCCCATGCGCGCGGTGGCTCGCAGGACGAGGAGAAAAATTTACTACTCCCTCCGTTTACTCCTCGTCCCTACTACCTTGGTTATAGAGATTATATCATATTGTTTGGAATATATATGTCCTTAGTAGATTTCAATATGAACTACTAGTACATACTCCAAACACTGATGTATGTAGACGTATTTTAGGGTGTACATTCACTCATTTTGCTCCGTATGTAGTATCACTGTCCCTCGCCCCTCGACCCTCGCCCATGTGGTGGACGCGCAGCAATTCATTCGGTCTCATATAGCCAGAACGATATATACTGCACTACCATTATTGCTCGACTTCCTGAAGAGGCGAAGAGCCAATCGCAAGGTTAATATTTTGGAGATGCCAAGCGCAAGGTTATAGGAGAACGAGTAGTAGGTGCCGCGTTATTTATAAATAATTTTTTTTCTTCAGTGGCACGTACGCAATATGATAGGTTCATATGGAGAGAAAAGGAAACCGCTCCACTATATACATAGTCAGCACGGGCCAGCCTACACGGTTGCTTGCTGGGGTTGCTCTCTTCACACTCTCCCGCACAAAACGACTGTGGCCACATCTCTAACATCCCGGCGGATCACGTCCGCTTGGGGAAGGGGTGGATGCTTAGTGTAGATGCGGAGTCCGTCGCCGACGGCGAAAACCTACTGTCGGCACGTCCCGATCAGGGGTCCCCGCCGTTCTCTCTCGCAAAGACGGTGAGGTTGCCTTCGTCCCTTGCTCACTGCCGCGACATGGGCAGTTGCCGCCTCCCGCCGCCCTCCTCAAGGTTGAGCTACGTCCCTCATGTACAACTCCCTTTACAGCCGGCTTGCACCACTGCTCCAGCTGCCCACATCACTCCCTGTGGATATTTCTCTACTTCTTTGCCCCGCACATACCTGATACCTCTACTGGCTTCTACGTACTGTATTTGTGATGAGTTTATGTCTCATCAACTAGTCCTAGTAATCTTATTCTAATCACGCTTCTTCAATTTCTTTGCCACAGGGATGCTCATCTCGATTTTGGTGAAACTGCACAAAATGATCCGATGGTCAAAAGGTTGCAAACTTCATTTATTAGGAAGCTCGAACGTTGCCAGCAAATTGAAGCCTGGTCAGGGTTCACGGTTCAAGCGCTAGGGATTGCATGGATCGTTTTTTTTCATTAGCTGCCTCTGTTCCAAAATAAGTGTCAACTTTAGTATTAGTACAACTTTGTACTAAAGTTTGCACAAAGTTGAGTCACTTATTTTGGAACGGAGGGAGTACATATTTGCTATGATCTGTCAATCATTGAGATGCAATAGCATGCATGTTAGTCTCCTTTGTATTTGATGAAATGTTGCAACGGGCAACCTTGGACGCAAGATACATGTAACAGGAGCTGGAAGCTTCATAGCATTGTACAAATTTATCTCGCTGATAAATTACAGTACATACTAGTACTATACTAGTACTTCCCCCGTTCCTAAATATAAGTCTTTGTAGAGATTTCACCATTAACCACATGCAGATGTATATAGATGCATTTTAAGTGTAGATTCATTCATTTTGTTCCGTATGTAGTTCACCTAGTGGAATCTCTACAAAGACTTATCTACTAGTAATAGCTAGCCCCCACTACTAGGAATTCTCTATCCTCTCCTTGAGCCACATCATCAAAATTGACGTAGCCGTTAGATGAAGTAAATCAGTCATAATAGCCGTCTGATCTAGACGTTGAGAGGCTCAGCACTAAGCCACATGCAAGCATGCAGAAATACCGTGGCACATGCATGTGAGTGGGTTTTAAATCACATCAACATGTTTGCATGCAAGCATGCACCGGTAGCATGCATGTAAGTGAGCTTTTAAGTCCCATTAACATGTCAAAAAGAAAAATATAATCCCATTATGCAGTAGGAGTTGCCTGATCTTTTTTCCTTATGTGGGATGATCTAAATGATGATGGGAGTTTATTTAGTTTGGCTACCACATTTGTCATGAGGTTATAGATTTTTTTAGTTCTATGAAATCGATAATTTTGCGCAGAGAGATATACCGTTGTTCCGCGGCAATGAGTAGGGACTCATCTAGTAATATTTAGGAATGCAGGGAGTACTATGTAAAGAGTTAGGTGTCGCATGGTGATAGTGAGGTGGGCCATGTAATCACTGAGCCTGCGTGTTTTCACTGCTCTTGCACTCCTCCGCTGTAAGAATGGAGAAAATTGTAATCTACTACCTCCTTTCGCCGAAAGCGTGGCACATCCAGCAGTCCTACCACCTCACTAATAAAGACCAATGAGCCGTCAAATCACATAGACCCAGCAGTAAGTTGGACGGACGAAGAAACCATCACTCTTGCGCCAGTGAGAGGTCGCGTCCGCTCTGCCCGGGCATGAATGCGGCACCGATTCTTTGGAGCGGCGCTGACCGTTTCGGGCGGGAAGCGCGCGCGGGCGGTGGAGGGGCTTTGGGTGGGCCAGGCTGGTCAGGAGCGGGCGTGGCAGCTGTCCGCACGTCCCTATCGGACACGCCCGGAAACGAGAGGATGCACCGACTCTCACGGCTAAAATCGTATACTACACACCATATCTCTGTAGGAGTAGGTCGATCTGTCGCACTCTTTAACACACACATGTTGTTAAACACACACACACGCACACACACGCACCTTGGTCCCGTTGCACCTTCTAACGTGACTTATTACACCTAGATGGAGGGAGTAGTAAGTATACAAGATACGGTGGCACACTGACTTAAGTCGAATACAAGTGCCCAAATTTTGTGTGCATGTTATAATAAGGATTCACTTAAAATAGTACATGAGCGAACAGAGGGATCAATTGGACAGTGTTCCCATGCAGTAGCGAGATGTGTGAGGTAGTAAGATACACCGCTGGCACTTTTAATTTTTCTTATTAATTTGTTTGTTTCACCCTCTGACTGGTGGGACCCAACGTACTATGTGGAGAGAGGTAAGGTGACTAAGGCTGCATTATTTCTGCACCACTGTGGATAGTCTTACCACCAAAGCCACATGACACGATTATGATTGAAATCCTAATGACCCCCCCCCACACACAAAAACACGGCATGCCTGTCACACGAATGCAGGAATGTATAAAAGGTTATTTTCCTCTCGTTGAACATAACGGGAGGGTTGTGTAGCTGGTTAGCCTGTTCGCTCAGCAAACTTGAGGTCTCGGGTTCGATAACTACACTTGAGCATAATTTTTGCCAGAAGGATTCTTTGACTGGTCAAAATGTTTTCTAGGGTTTGCACGCTTCACACAGTCTCTCCAGTATATATACACACGCTGGAGCCTCAGCGCTTGTAGTTGCTCTCTTCACACTCTCTCGCCCTCTCCTGCTGGATCCTCAGTGCTTGTAGTTTCTCTTTTCACACTCTCTCGCCCTCTCCAGATCTACACAAGACTTCGTTGGCCTCTCTCTCCCCTCACTGCTGCTCAAAGAGCTGGCAGGATCCATCCACCGGGAAGGGAAGGAGGCTTAACGCTGTCGCCGTCGGCGAGGGAGGGAATCCACTACCGGCGCTGCTGTTCACTTTCCACCCAGCGGCGGCGCGGGAGGGCCTCCGACCCTTCTTCTTCGACGCCGTCCCGTCGCCCACCGAACCACGCCCCAAGAACCTTAAGGTATATTTTACTTACTCCACATGCATTGCTCTAGCTGCATGTATACCATGAATCTAGGACGTGGTTCAAAGAGGAAAGGAGTAGGGGAAAGTAGTGGGAAAAGTTGTATATAGCATGAATCTAGGACGTGGTTCAAAGAGGAAATAAAGGGGGAAAGTTGTATAGCATGAATCTAGGACGTGGTTCAAAGAGGAAAGGAATGGGAGAAAGTAGTGGGGAAAGTTGTATCGCATAAATCTAGGACGTGGTTCAAAGAGGAAAGGAAGGGGCGAAAGTACTAGTTCAAAAAGGAAAGGAAGGGACAAGGCTGTAGAGTTTGAGCAGGACTAGATTTGCTGCGCTCAGATAGGGAAAGTGTCTAAAGATAACAAAACTGGGACCAACACAAATATGCTCCTTGGTTGTTTGTTCTTTGTTGCAACAGACTGTGCATGACCACAGTACATTGGTAGATGCACATGGTGCTGGTGCGTCCACTGTCCCGTGCAACTCATTAGCTATTGTTAATCTATGGGCCTGTTTGGTTAAAAACTCCCTAGTCCCTACCTGCTTGGTTCCAGGGACTAAACATGGACTAGAGGTTATTAAATGACATGATAAAAGACCATGTTACCCCTAGTAATGAACTAATAGAAACAAGGTCCGATGCGTGGCAGGGGCAACTGTTGGAAAAAGTCCCAAAAAGACTCCCTCGTGGTCTTCTTTCTTTAGTCCCAGATGCCCACTTTTAGTCCCGAAAAGTCCCTCCTGTTTGGTTTAGATGTGACTGACATGGAGTATTTTTAGTCCCTACACCAAAATGTCCCTGTAAACAAACACCCTCTAATAATGCCGCTGGAAAATTGATGCAATGCCATAGTTAAAAGCAAATTACATGTTTAACGAATTTTATTGTTAATATAATCTCTATGTTAATATTAATCAATCCAACCGTTTGAGAAATGCTACTGTCTTGCTTTCTTTCCCATTTAGATAAGGTAGATGCTTCTTTTTGTTGGCTTCTATGTCATCCACCGTTATTGACCACTAATTGTTTTCTTTGCACCTCTGTGTAAACAGGGTTATCTACTTCACCTCGTTGCCATTGTGACCTTTTGTTGCACTGCACAAAACACTTTTGTTTTAAGAGTGTTTTGTGCAGTTCAACCAAAACTGCACAAGAGGAGATCTTACTTCCTATCCGTTAAGGCAAATTTGGTTCAGATCTTCTTCTTGTGAGTTGTTTGAATTCCGCATCATGAGAGGTCAGTACTAGCATTCTTTCACATGATTCTGCAGTGTGCTTTCATATGTTGTGCTACTTGTACGATAATGTTGCTTGATTTTAGTGAACTGCACAAATGGAGACAAGACTTCCAATCTGTATGTGCACCGTAATATCCCATTGAGGTAAGATAAGGATATTTCACAACTGCTGGCCTGTATTTTGCCACTTTCATTAGAAAATTAAGTTTAGTACTATACTTGTGCTCCCTAATTGACATGCCAAATCTTACAATGAAGGCGAAGCTTGTCTGTTATTGAACCAAGTGATGACGGGGAAGAACAAGCAGAAGAAAAACAAAAATCAACTCCCGGTGCTGTAATGAAGCACTGGAACTGTGATGACACAAGTAGTGATATAGTTTTGCATCTTAATTTATTGCTATGGCTGGAACGAGCAATTGTTTTGCCACTGATTTGATGCCATATGTAATTATCTCTACTTGTGCAAACAGGGATCTTCTTTGAAGATACCATATATTTTAGTGGAACTGCACAATAAGATGTTGGAAACATTAAACTAATCGAGGAGTATATAGTAAGCATGGCCACCCCCGTAGATAGCAACAGATGGTTCCCGAGAAGTGCTTCATCTGTATGCTCTACACAATCAGCCTCCTGACAAAGGTTGGTACTCGCCCACTGATTTCATCCATATGATTGAGCTTTGTCATCTCTATTAGTGTTGTGCTACTGTTTAGATACTGTCATGAAAAAGTGGTATTGTCCTTGGGAAGTGCTTCATCTGTGCTGTTTTAAATATTTCCTTTCCTTTTTTTTGAGCAAACATGGATGCTAGCATTTAGTAGTCCTCTTGTCTTTGCACAACAGGATCATCTTCCTCTGAAGAAGAATATGGAGTACGTGAAGTGACTAGTTCCGATTATGCCAGGATGAAGAAGCACTGTCTATCTTCTCATCAGAAGGAGCAGTTGAAGGATGGTTACATTACTCCCCACAAGACCAAACTAACTTCAGCTCAGAAGGACTGACCAATCTCCATTTTTTTGCTGTGATGCGCGAGTACAATGTTGTTCTAGGATTCTTTCCGGTGAGTTCCATTTTTCTAAAAGTGTGCTCTACATGGACCATGTATGTGCCTGTTGAAACTGTCAATTTATAGTACAGTTTGCTTTATACTAATCACTTTTTTGTATTTGTGCAAACAGGGGTGCTCAGCTTGATTTCAACGGGAACTGCACAAAATGTTCATGAATACATCGAATCACTCATTTCCACCACAAGAAAGGAGGTGCCCATAAGTTCAAGGTATTGCAACATATAAGGGCGAAATTAAAGAAGCTACGCGCGAATTTGGTTGATTTTGGTGGAACTGCACAAAAAGAACAGCTGGTTTATTTAGCACGAGTTGCCATGTCAATGTCCGAACTGATGGCAAACCCTGCCCATCCCACAATCATAGGCATTTGATATTTTGGAATGGGGCAACCTTGTAAATTTTGCTCATTGATTTTAATAAGATATGCGTTTGATATTTTCAAATGGGACGCCCTTTGCTGTCAGTAGCGGCGATCAATTTTTTCTTTATTCTTTAGTTGTGAAGTAAATATTGCCTCTGACATGTGAGTCGCTGAGATGCATAATCATCGATTGTTTTGAATGTTCTCTATGAATTGCCAGGCCTGTGTGTTTGATTGCAATGTACAGAAATGCTAAAAAGCCGCTCAAACTCTTTGTACTCCTTCTGTTCCTTTTTACTTCGCACATTGTGAAAGTGCATACTTTTTTGTATAAGATTGGTCAAAGTAGAGATACTTTGACTGCAGACAAAACTTGTATGCAGACTAGAAAGGACCGGAGGGAGTACATGTGAAACTGCTGCAAACATGGTGATCACCCTGGGAATAATGCTAGTACGTATTGTTTTGCATGTTCGTCCAATGTCAGTGATACAGGAATTCGAACTAATCGAAATAAATTCATTCATACACAGTCAGATTTCATATAAACATGCCGGATTTCATTACATTAAATACAAAAGTGGTGTTTGTGGCCGCATGCATCTCCCAGATGCAGAGGCCGGGGGTCAACCTCCTTTTCAAAAAAAACTAAAAAGGGGTGCGCTGGAGGTATAATTAATTAACCGAAGCTACCCACCTGTGTCCTGCTGAGCCGAACAGAAGCTTCAGTGACTTAACTGCAGGTGCAGTTGCGTAACTGACATGTGGCCTGTTGGGCCCACGTGTCAGTCAGCCAACTGCACCAGCAGTTAAGTATAAGCAGCGTTCTTCTCCAGCGCAGCTCTCCGACTCCACGTCGCCGCCAAGAAGCTAACCGGCCGTCAATGGTCAACCCGCCTAGCTTGGCTTCAACCGGAGGGTAGCAGCGGTGGCCTTACTTGGACCCGAGCGGCGGCGACCTACCGTGTTATACTCTTCCTCATTTTCTATGTGGCGCGGCCTCGTTGGCAGCGGGGTGATGTCTACTACACAACCTTCTTCTTGTAGACGTTGTTGGGCCTGCAAGTGCACAGGTTTGTAGGACAGTAGCAAATTTCCCTCAAGTGGATGACCTAAGGTTTATCAATCCGTAGGAGGCGTAGGATGAAGATGGTCTCTTTTAAACAACCCTGCAACCAAATAACAAAATGTCTCTTGTGTCCCCAACACACCCAATACAATGGTAGATTGTATAGGTGCACTAGTTCGGCGAAGAGATGGTGATACAAGTGCAAAATAGATAGTAGATATAGGTTTTTGTAATCCGAAAATATAAAAACAGCAAGGTAGCAAGTGGTAAAAGTGAGCGTAAACGGTATTGCAATGATAGGAAACAAGGCCTAGGGTTCATACTTTCACTAGTGCAAGTTCTCTCAACAATAATAACATAGATAGAACATATGACAAGCCCTCAACATGCAATAAAGAGTCACTCCAAAGCCACTAATAGCAGAGAACAAACGTAGAGATTATGGTCGGGTACGAAACCACCACAAAGCTATTCTTTCGGATCGATCTATAAAAGAGTTCGTACTAGAATAACACCTTAAGATACAAATCAACCAAAACCCTAATGTCACCTAGATACTCCATTGTCACCTCAAGTATCCGTGGGCTTGATTATACGATATGCATCACACAATCTCAGATTCATCCAACCAACATAAAAGTACTTCCAAGAGTGCCCCAAAGTTTATATCGGAGAGTCAAGAACGTGTGCCAACCCCTATGCATAGGTTCCCAAGTGTCACGAAACCCGCAAGTTGATCACCAAAACATACATCAAGTGGATCAATAGAATAACCCATTGTCACCACGGTTATCCCACGCAAGACATACATCAAGTGTTCATAAAAGACTCAATCCGATAAGATAACTTCAAAGGGGAAACTCAATTCATCACAAGAGAGTAGAGGGGGAGAAACATCATAAGATCCAACTATAATAGCAAAGCTCGGGATACATCAAGATCGTGCCATCGAGGAACACGAGAGAGAACACGAGAGAGAGAGAGATCAAACACATAGCTACTGGTACATACCCTCATCCCCGAGGGTGAACTACTCCCTCCTCGTCATGGATAGTGCCGGGATGATGAAGATGGCCTCCAGTGATGGGATCCCCCTCCGGCAGGGTGCCGAAACAGGGTCCCGATTGGTTTTTGGTGGCTACAGAGGCTTGCGGCGGCGGAACTCCCGATCTATCTTCTATTCTGGAAGTTTTAGGGTACGTAGGTATATATGGGTGTAGGGAGAACGTCGGTGGAGCTATGGGGGTCCCACGAGGCAGGGGGCGCGCCCAGGGGGGAGGGCGCGCACCCCACCCTCGTGAGCACCTCCCGTATCTTCTGGCGTGGGGTCTAAGTCCATCACGTGGGTTTCCTTCCAAAAATAACTTCTCCAGTTGATTTCGTTCCGTTTTGACTCCGCCTGATATTCCTTTTCCTCGAAACACTGAAATAGGCATAAAACAGCAAATCTGGGCTGGGCCTCTGGTTAATAGGTTAGTCCCAAAAATAATATAAAAGTGGATAATAAAGCCCAGTATTGCCTAAAACAGTAGATAAAGTAGCATGGAGCAATCAAAAATTATAGATACGTTGGAGACGTATCAAGCATCCCCAAGCTTAATTCCTGCTCGTCCTCGAGTAGGTAAACGATAAAAAAGAATTTTTGATGCAGAGTGATACTTTGGCATAATTTCAATGTAAATCTTCTTAATTGTGATATGAATATTCAGATCTGAAAGATTCAAGACAAAAGTTCATATTGACACAAAAATAATAATACTTCAAGCATAATAATCAAAGCAATCATGTCTTCTCAAAATAACATGGCCAAAGAAAGTTCATCCCTACAAAATCATATAGTTAGGCTATGCTTCATTTTCGTCACATAAAGATGTTCCCAACTTCTATACCCCTGATGACAAGCCAAGCAAATGTTTGGTACTCAAATAATCTCAAACTTTTTCAACCTTCACGCAATACATGAGCGTGAGCCATGGATATAGCACTATGGGTGGAATAGAATATGATGATGGGGATTGTGTGGAGAAGACAAAAAAAGGAGAAAGTCTCATATTGACGAGGATAATCAATGGGCTATGGAGATGCCCATCAATTGATGTCAACATGAGGAGTAGGGATTGCCATGCAACAGATGCACTAGAGCTATGAATGCTCAACAAAAGAAAACTAGCGGGTGTGCATCCAACTTGCTTGTTCATGAAGACCTAGGGCATTTGAGGAAGCCCACCGTACGAATATACAAGCCAAGTTCTATAATGAAAAATACCCACTAGTATGAACAAGACAATATATGAGACTCACTATATGAAAAACATGGTGCTACTTTGAAGCACAAATATATGAGACTCACTACATGAAGAACAAGGTGCTACTTTGAAGCACAAGTGTGGTAAAAGGATAGTAACATTGTCCCTTCTCTCTTTTTCTCTCATTTTTTATTTGTTTGGGCCCTTTTTTTTAATGGCCTCTTTTTTTCTTTTCTTTTTTTATTTTCGTCCGGAGTCTCATCCCGACTTATGGGGGAATCATAGTCTCCATCATCCTTTCCTCACTTGGGACAATGCTCTAATAATGATAATCATCACACTTTTATTTTTCTTACAACTCAACAATTACAACTCATACTTAGAACAAAGTATGACTCTATATGAATGCCTCCGGCGGTGTACCGGGATGGTGCAATGAATCAAGAGTGACATGTATGAAAAATAATGCATGGTGGCTTTGCCACAAATACGATGTCAACTACAAGATCATGCAATGGCAATATGACAAAAGTAAAGTATGTCATGATGAACGGAATGGTGGAAAGTTGCATGGCAATATATCTCGGAATGGCTATGGAAATGCCATAATAGGTAGGTATGGTGGCTGTTTTGAGGAAGATATAAGGAGGTTTATGTGTGAAAGAGCGTATCATATCACGGGGTTTGGATGCACCGGTGAAGTTTGCACCAACTCTCAATGTGAGAAAGGGCAATGCACGGTACCGAAGAGGCTAGCAAAAGCGGAAAGGTAAAAGTGTGTATAATCCATGGACTCAACATTAGTCAAAAGAACTCATATACTTATTGCAAAAATTTAGAAGCCATCAAAAATCAAGTACTACGCACAATGCTCCTAGGGGGATAGATTGGTAGGAAAAGACCATCGCTCGTCCCCGACCGCCACTCATAAGGATGCACAAGCCAGGTACACTTCATGCTTCAAATTTGTTACACAACTTTACCCATACGTGCATGCTACGGGACTTGCAAACTTCAACACAAGTATTTCTCAAATTCACAACTACTAAACTAGCACGACTTTGATATTATTACCTCCATATCTAAAACAATTATTAAGCATTAAATTTATCTTAGTATTCAATTCACTCAAAAGAAAGTTTCACATATCTAGAACACTAAGTATATTAACATTAAGCAAATTACCATGCTATTAATGACTCAAAATAATCTAAGTGAAGCATGAGAGATCAAGTTTCTTTAAAACAAATCCACCACCGTGCTCTAAAAGATCTAAGTGAAGCACTAGAGCAAAAATTATCACGCTCAAAAAGATATAAGTGAAGCACTATGAGCAAAACTATCAAGCTCAAAAGATATAAGTGAAGCACATAGAGTATTCTAAAAAATTCCAAATCATGTATGCCTCTCTCAAAAGGTGTGTACAGCAAGGATGATTGTGGTAGACTAACAAGCAAAGACACAAATAATACAAGACGCTGCAAGCAAAACACATATCATGTTGGTGAATAAAAATATAGCTCCAAGTAAATTACCGATGGAAGTGGACGAAAGAGGGGATGCCTTCCGGGGCATCCCCAAGCTTGGTTGTCCTTGAATATTACCTTGGGGTGCCTTGGGCATCCCCAAGCTTAGGCTCTTGCCACTCCTTATTCCATAGTCCATTGAATCTTTACCCAAAACTTGAAAACTTCAACCACACAAAACTCAAAACAAAAACTCGTAAGCTCCGTTAGTATAAGAAAATAAAACCACCACTTAGGTACTGCAATGAACTCATTCTAAATTCATATTGGTGTAATATCTACTGTATTCTAACTTCTCTATGGTTCATACCACTTAATACTAGCCATAGATGCATCAAAATAAGCAAACAACATATAGAAAACAGAATCTGTCAAAAACAGAACAGTCTGTAGTAATCTGTATAAAACATATACTTCTGGAACAGCAAAAAATATGAAATAAATTTCTGGACCTGAGAAATTTGTCTATTAATCATCTTCAAAAAGAATCAACCTAAAATGACTCTCCAGTAAAAAATGGCAGCTAATCTCGTGAGCGCTAAAGTTTCTGTTTTTCACAGCAAGATCACATAAACTTCACCCAAGTCTTCCCAAAGGTTCTACTTGGCACTTTATTGAAACAAAAGCTATAAAACATGATTACTACAGTAGCATAATCATGTGGACACACAAAAACAGTAAGGGTAAATATTGGGTTGTCTCCCAACAAGCGCTTTTCTTTAATGCCTTTTTAGCTAGGCATGATGATGACAATGATGCTCACCTAAAAGATAAGAATTGAAACATAACGGGAGCATCATGAAGCATATGACTAGCACATTTAAGTCTAACCCACTTCCTATGCATAGGGATTTTGTGAGAAACAACTTATGGGAACAATAATCAACTATAATAGGATGGCACAACAAGCATAGCTTCAAGAATTTAAGCACGTAGAGAGGAAACTTGACATTATTGCAATTCCTACAAGCATATGTTCCTCCCTCATAATAATTTTCAGTAGCATCATGAATGAATTCAACAATATAACCAGCACCTAAAGCATTCTTTTCATGATCTACAAGCATAGCAAATTTACTACTCTGCACATAAGCAAAATTCTTCTCATTCGGAATAGTGAATTTGCTCATCAAAACTTGGGGGACAAAAAATATCATCTTCATCAAACATAGCTTCCCCAAGCTTGTGGCTTTGCATATCATTAGCATCATGGATATTCAAGGAATTCGTACTAACAACATTGCAATCATGCTCATCATTCACATATTTCATGCCAAGAATTCTATGTAATTCTTCTTCTAGTACTTGAGCACAATTCTCCTTTCCATCATACTCATGAAAGGTATTAAAAATGTGAAGCGTATGAGACAAACTCAATTCCATTTTTTTAATTTTCTTTTATAAACTAGACTAGTGCTAAAACAAGAAACAAAAAGATTCAATTGCAAGATCTAAAGATAAACCTTCACTTACCTAGCCTCCCCGGCAATGGCGCCAGAAAAGAGCTTGATGTCTACTACACAACCTTCTTCTTGTAGACGTTGTTGGGCCTGCAAGTGCACAGGTTTGTAGGACAGTAGCAAATTTCCCTCAAGTGGATGACCTAAGGTTTATCAATCCGTAGGAGGCGTAGGATGAAGATGGTCTCTCTCAAACAACCCTGCAACCAAATAACAAAAAGTCTCTTGTGTCCCCAACACACCCAATACAATGGTAGATTGTATAGGTGCACTAGTTCGGCGAAGAGATGATGATACAAGTGCAAAATAGATAGTAGATATAGGTTTTTGTAATCTGAAAATATAAAAACAGCAAGGTAGCAAGTGGTAAAAGTGAGCGTAAATGGTATTGCAATGATAGGAAACAAGGCCTAGAGTTCATACTTTCACTAGTGCAAGTTCTCTCAACAATAATAACATAGATAGAACATATGACAAGCCCTCAAGATGCAACAAAGAGTCACTCCAAAGCCACTAATAGCGGAGAACAAACATAGAGATTATGGTCGGGTACGAAACCACCACAAAGATATTCTTTCGGATCGATCTATAAAAGAGTTCGTACTAGAATAACACCTTAAGATACAAATCAACCAAAACCTAATGTCACCTAGATACTCCATTGTCACCTCAAGTATCCGTGGGCATGATTATACGATATGCATCACACAATCTCAGATTCATCCAACCAACATAAAAGTACTTCCAAGAGTGCCCCAAAGTTTCTACCGGAGAGTCAAGAATGTGTGCCAACCCCTATGCATAGGTTCCCAAGTGTCACGAAACCCGCAAGTTGATCACCAAAACACACATCAAGTGGATCAATAGAATAAGCCATTGTCACCAGGGTTATCCCACGCAAGACATACATCAAGTGTTCATAAAAGACTCAATCCGATAAGATAACTTCAAAGGGGAAACTCAATTCATCACAAGAGAGTAGAGGGGGAGAAACATCATAAGATCCAACTACAATAGCAAAGCTCGAGATACATCAAGATCGTGCCATCGAGGAACACGAGAGAGAGAGAGAGAGATCAAACACATAGCTACTGGTACATACCCTCATCCCCGAGGGTGAACTACTCCCTCCTCGTCATGGATAGCGCCGGGATGATGAAGATGGCCTCCGGTGATGGGATCCCCCTCCGACAGGGTGCCGGAAGAGGGTCCCGATTGGTTTTTGGTGGCTACAGAGGCTTGTGGCGGCGGAACTCCCGATCTATCTTCTGTTCTGGAAGTTTTAGGGTACGTAGGTATATATGGGTGCAGGGAGAACGTCGGTGGATCTACGGAGGTCCCACGAGGCAGGAGGGCGCGCCCAGGGGGGAGGGCGCGCCCCCCACCCTCATGAGCATCTCCTGTATCTTTTGACGTGGGGTGCAAGTCCATCAGGTGGGTTTCCTTCCAAAAATAACTTCTCTAGTTGATTTCGTTCCGTTTTGACTCCGTCTGATATTCCTTTTCCTCGAAACACTAAAATAGGCATAAAACAGCAAATCTGGGTTGGGCCTCCGGTTAATAGGTTAGTCCCAAAAATAATATAAAAGTGGATAAGAAAGCCCAATATTGCCTAAAACAGTAGATAAAGTAGCATGGAGCAATCAAAAATTATAGATACGTTGGAGACGTATGACGGGGCGGGGCCTCGGCGGAGTCGGCGATGCCTCTGTCTCGTTGCCGGCAGGCGGCGCCTCAGCGGAGCGGTGGAAATCCTCCCTCACGTTGCCGGCATGGTGGGGCCTCGGCTGAGCCGGCGATGTCCTCTGCCTCGTTGTTGGTGGGACGGGGCCTCGGAGCCGGCGGTGTCCTCTGCCTCGTTGTTGGCGCCGCGGGGCCTCGGTGGAGCCGACGGTGTCCTCTGCCTCATTGTTGGCGCCGTGGGGCATCGGCGGAGCAGGGCGTCGTTGACGCCAGCGGAGCAGGGACTGGTCAGAGCCAGCATTGTCCTCTGCCTCGTCCTCGGTCTCGCCAAACAGCGCCTCGCCCGCTTCATCGCCCTCTTTGCTAGCCTCTTTGTAGGTGGCCGCAGCCTCCGCCACCCGCATGCGGTACCGCCAGCGCTCGAGGCGGCCCTTGCGGGCGGAGCGGTACGAGGCGAGCAGCGCCTCCTGCTCCGCCCGCTCCGTGGTGATCTGCTCTTCCGCCTGCAGGTGCTCCTGGAGGAGATGGTGGTTGTAGGCGGTGTCGGCCTGTGCCTCACGGAACTGCTCCCCACGCATCTGCCTCACCCTGTCCATATATTGGGCACGGGCCTCGCTTATGGTCATGGTGCAATGCACCGGCGAGGATGGCGCGGAGGAGGGGGTTGGCGCCGGATCGTCGACTACCATGTTCTCCATTGGGACGTCGTTGTCCTCCGGCTGCCTGCCGGCCAGCCGGTCAGTAGCAATGGCTGCGATGTCCTTGTGGTCCGTCGTCCGCCCGTCCCGAAGAGCGCTGGAGCGCAAGGAAGCCATGGTGGGCAGTAGTGGTGTGGACAGGAGAAAGGCAATGGATGCGGATGACTGTCGCTATGGCCGGCGCAGCAGTTTATATAGCAATGGTGGGCGGGCGGAGGGACGGACGTGTGACGCTGGAGTAGCCGCATCGGCAACCGCGTATCATTAATGTGTGCGGCAGACGGACGGACGGACGACACTTGTGTCGTTTGAAGGCGGAGCAATCGCTTGCACCGGGAAGCGAGGCGGCCGACGCTGACTGTTTCGGGCGGAAAGCGCGCGCGAGCGAGGAGATCACTTTACTTGGATAGGATGACAATGGGGACCCACCAGGTCCATAGCCTCACGTACGCAAGTGCCTCCTTATTATATATATATATATATAACTATAATTTATTTTGCTTCCTCTTGGTTTCCTGACATCACGGTCCCACGCCATTGTCTACCTATGTACTCCCTCCTTTCCGGTTTATAGGGCTTATCTCAAAATTTTAGTTTTTCCATTTTATAAGGCTCGATTTGGTTGTTTTCCATCACATGTTCAGATTCCAAGGTGCATTAAATCATTGCATGCAAGTATTAAGAGAAAATTGACCAATGCATGTACTTTATGCATGCATGCATTGCAATTAATGCATTGATAAACATAATTTTTTGAGGATAACAAGAGCATTAATTAGGTGCTTTTGCAAAACTAGAAAAAGTATTCCACCATTCGCCATCTACCTTGATTGGTGAGATTTTTGAATTGAGCATTATAAACTGGAAAGGAGAGAGTAGTCAATAAACGAGAGAATTGCACAAGAAGCGGCCGACAGCTGGGACCAAGCAGCTCGAGCAGTATTTGTGTTTTTGAGGTGTGAGCACTGCAGAGTTTTTCGATGTTTACCCCAGATATTAATTTTTTCTCCCCTGAACAACAACGAAAACATCGCAGCAGGTATTAACTGGGCGGGCTGTGGCTCGTCTAGCCCAGGCCAGATATCCAGCCCAGATATTAATTTTTTTCAAGCTAAAAATGGCTAGCCCAGCTATACTTTTTTTAGGAATACCCAGGCAAGGTCAAGTTGTTATTCTCTGCCCCGCTGGGCTGCAAATCTTTCCTAGGAGGGATGCATTTGGCTTAACAAGAAAATGGGCTTTAATAAATAATAAATGGGATGTAATTATAAAAACTGGGTACACTACGGGAAACGGTTAATTTGCCGTCAGGAGGCGTCTTTGCCGTCTGCTTTTCGTCGGGCAAACGGCAAAGAAAGGGTTTGCCGTCATCAGAAGACGGCAAAGAAAAACTAACGGCAAAATATAATTTGCCGTTTGCGAAAAAAACACAAAGGGCAAAGAGCTCACTTTGCCATCTAGAAAAATAAATACAGACGGCAAAGATGTTTGCCGTGTGCGTTTTGTATTACAGACGGCAAAGTGCATACTTTGCCGTCTGTATTAAAAATTGCAGACGGCAAAGATCTTTGCCGTATGTAGTAGTAGAGGCAGACGGCAAAGCAAAGAAACACATCTCGCGGATCGATCTCCTGGATCGATGAGGTGGCACCATCCTATCCACATGCTCCCGGATCTCCCTCCCACGCCTCCACATCTTCTCTCTCCACCCACCGATGCAAAGGGTCCCACCCACAACGCATGTCCTCTCTGTCCACCCACCCACCACACACCATCGAGATGCCCCTGCCCGTGCTTCCCATGGCACCGCACGACTACTCCACAAGGCAACGTTGCCTCACCGGACCTCATCGCCGCTGGCCTCCTTCCCGTCTTCGCGCGACTCCACAGGCCGCTGGCCTCCGCCCGGCCGCCGGCCTCCGCCCGGACGCCCGCCTCCGACGGCCTCCGCCCAGCCGCCCACCTCCACGCGCCTCCTCCCTGGTCCGCACGCCGCCAATGTTCGCCTCCTGCAGCCATCCAGGCTGGAGGCCGCGCGGCATCATCCCTGCCCCAGCCGCTCCTCTCTATTCCCCAGCGCTGGCCGCTCCTCTCCGTTCCCCGCCCCGGCTGCTCCTCTCCGTTCCCCGCCACGGCCGCTCCTCTTCGTTCCCCGCCGCGGCCTCCCCTCGCACGACCCCACCACGGCCGAGCCTCCCCAACCTCCTCCTCTCTGCCCCACGCCGGACTATGCTGCGACCATCACTCACTGGACCTGCCACAGCCATCCCTCGATGGATCCCGTCACGCCTGAGCCACCCCTCGCCGGACCCCGCGGCGCCTGAGCCGCCCCTCGCCGGACCCCCGCCGCGCCTGAGCCGCCCCTCGCCGGACCCCGCCGCGCCTGAGTCTCCACAACCTCCTCCTCTCTGCCCTCAGCACTAGAGCTCCCCCGATAGTGGCAGCGGTTGCCGTATTTGGCTACTCCGGCGACCACCGAACACTTAAATTGACATAATTTTTTTTAAATAAAAAACAATGTTTGCCGTCTGTTGTTTAGTCTTGAGGACGGCAAAGGAAATGTTTTGACTGACGGCAAAGACTACATGATTTGTTGTCTGCTATTTACAAGGCTAATGGCGAAGGAGATTTTGGCTGACGGCAAAGTCTTTGCCGTCTTCCCGATAAAAAGCTGACGGCAAAGTATTCTTTGCCGATTATACTTTGCCGTCTGAGTTTGCCGTCTGCTTCCTGACAGCAAAATCTTTGCCGTCTGGATTTAGGTCTTTGCCGTCTGTGATCCACAGACGGCAAATTACCTGTTTCCTGTAGTGGTAGTAACTATAAAAAAATGCACCAAACAGTGATTACTTTATAAACCATTATTTTTTGAATATTGAAAATTTTAATTTCATTAATTGTTGCGAGCGGAATGTTTCGTTGGATTTTTATGCAATATAAATTTATATTGAAATTGTATTTAATCTGACTAAAATTTCGGGATAAAAATATTTGGATCCCATCAAAATGTGGGAAATTTTATTGAATTCTGTTTTGAACGGTTGGTTAAAATGGGCTGTACTTTTAACAAACTGTAAATGGGCTGTAGTAAATTCCATTAGAATTCAAAAATGGGCTACACATTCTTAAAAATCTCAAATGGGCTATAAGTTCTCTGCCACACACTTCTGGCCTTACTAAGTTGACGTGTCCCCTAAAAAAACAGAGTTGACGGGTATGCAAGGCTTTGTCAACTTATAGTCAACACACGGTTCTAGCATCAGTGGCCGTTGGATGTCCATCCAACGGATGCCGTGCTTCTTCTTCAATCTCGGATATTCTAGCTTCACCCGCCCAAAAAATGATTCATCCCCCTGACATCTGGGGCGCACCTTTTCGAAAGCTGACCTGTGGGCCTACTAAGTTGACGTACCAAGGGCTTTGTCAGCTTAGTCAATATAAATGATTCTAGCTGCAGTGACCGTACGATGTCCATCCAACGACCGTCGTGCTTCTTCAACCTCTGGTCTTCTTGCTCCAGCCGCCCAAAGCAGCGCCGGTCATGCTGCCTGCTCCTGCCTCCCGTGGCCGGCTGTGCTGCCGCGGAGGCCTCACCGCCCCCTACTACTCCCACCACTGGCCAGGCCATCCCTCCACTCACCCACTGACCCACACCCCCTATTATTCTACGGCGATGGTAGCGCAGCCAAACCAGTGAACCCTCATACTCCTCTCCGTGTGTGCATCCACTGTCGCGTCTTCCCCGGATCCGCATCGTCCCCTTCCTAGGCCTCGCCGTCGTCCACCGCCGTGGTGCTCTCGGCGCGGCGTGGTCAACGTGGTCAAGGAACGACTTCCATCGGACGTAGACTGTACGTGGAGAGGCTAACAGCTGGGTCCACGGCAGCCACAAGGAAGTGCCTCCTTATTACGCGCAAAATAATTATTCCTCCACCCGATAGCTGGGACCCACCGAACGGGCCACCGTATTTTGCAAAAAAAATGATTCGCCCCCTGACTGCTGGGACCCACGAGCTACATCTTCGCACGCAAGGAAGTGCGTCCAAAAAAAATGATTCGCCCCCCTGACTGCTGGGACCCACCAGCTACATCTTCGCACGCAAGGAAGTGCGTCCGAAAAAAAAACGATTCGCCCCCAACTGCTGGGACCCACCAGCTACACCTTCGCACGCAAGGAAGTGCGTCCGGGAAAAAAAACAATTCGCCCCCCTAACTACTGGGACCCAGCAGCTACACCTTCGCACGCAAGGAAGTGCGTCCGGGCAAAAAAATGATTCGCCCCCCAGACTGCTGGGACCCAGCAGCTACACCTTCGCACGCAAGGAAGTGCGTCCGAAAAAAAACGATTCGCCCCCTGACTGCTGGGACCCACCAGCTACATCTTCGCAGGCAAGGAAGTGCCTGACAGTCGGGACCCACCTGGTCGAAGCGTACATAGCGTTGTCATCCTGGTCGTGGACGTGTATGTACATACTGGTCGATGTAGAGGCGCACACGTGTCATAGTAGAGGCGCGCACATGTCGTAGTAGAGGCGTGCACATAGCATGTACACTTACGTATAGCGGCCAAGGTGCAAGAAAGAAAATACGGTCACGTATGTGTACATACGGGCGGGGTCTCGAACGCCTAGTCGCGCATACCGCAAAACGGAGGAAACGGACCTCCTACGGTCAAAACGGGGGTCCTGTTGATCGGGAGGAGTGTGACGTACCGCAACATGGACGAAATGGACCTCCTACGGTCGAAATGGGGGTCCTGTTGATCGGGAGGGGTGTGGCGTACCACAAAACGGACGAAACGGACCTCCTACGGTCGAAACGGGGGTCCTGTTGATCGGGAGGGGTGTGGCGTACCGCAAAACGGACGAAACGGACCTCCAACGGTCGAAACAGGGGTCCTGTTGATCGGGAGGGGTGTGGCGTATCCCAAAACAGACGAAACGGACCTCCTACGGTCGAAACGGGGGTCCTGTTGATCGGGAGGGGTGTGGCGTACCGCAAAACGGACGAAACGGACTTGTGTTGGAGCACTACGATCGAAACGGGGGGGGGGGGGGGGGGAGGGGTGTGGTGTACCGCAAAACGGGACTCCACAGGATACTGTTCATCTGCACCGTCGACCTCCTCCAGCCTCCACGAGCTACCGTCGACCTCCTCCAGCCTCCACGGGCTCCTGTTCATCCAGCCTCCACCGCGCGCTACTCCACCGGCTACTGTTCAACCACCTCTCCACGGGCACCACTCCACCGTCTACTGTTCATCTAGCCCTCCACACCACGGAGTCCTGTTCAACCACCCCTCCACGGCCACCCCTCCATCGTCTACTGTTCATCCAGCCCTCCACACCACGGGTTCCTATTCATCCAGAGGCAACACCACTGCTCACTGTTCATCCACCCCCCCCCCCCCCGCAATGCTCACTCTTCATCCCAGAGGCAGCATCGATCGGCTTCAGTTAGCAGCAGCAGCGAAGGAATCGCTCCATCGGGTTCAGTTAACAGCCATCGATCGATCGCTCGGGTTCAATAACGCGTAGCCTGCAGTGCAATCGCTCGGGTTTAGTTAGAGCCCAACGCCTCGCTCGGCTTCAGTTAGAGCTAACGCCTCGCACACACGCGCATACCTGTACGAGAGAAACGCGCATCGCTCTCCCACCGTAACCGGCAACTCCCCGAAATTTTCCTCCCCCTCGCTTCTACCACGGTTTTTTCCGTCATGGACGGCCCAAAGAATGTCATGCAGCTGCGTCTCCAGCCCGCCTAGGACGAAAAGCCCATTTTCTGTCATGATTTTTTGTCATAGAAGTAGAAGCCCACCACATCTATGATGATACCGGGTTTTGTCACAATTATCGTCATAGAAGTGTCATATGTATGACAGAAATTTTTTTCGTTCGGCCCAAAATGTCACGGATGTGTCTTTTTTTTGTAGTGAAACAAAGCTGACATTTGAAAAGTCCATCGCCAATAGACTAGTCTCGGTGATGATTGGCACATCGGGACCTATGTAAGCATCAAGGTCTGAAACTGCCTCAAATGCATTTAAACTATCTGATTCAATGATTATATTAGAGCACCCGATATTTGAAGCCAGAATAAGACCATACCGAATAGCCTTTATCTCTGCTGAAACCACTAATGCTACATGAACCATAGGCCATGTTGTCGCTGCGATAAAATTACCCCGGTCATCTCTCGCGACAGCTTCGCAAGCTCCTGCCAAGGTCTCCGCATGAAATGACGCATCTAAATTAATTTTCACACAGCCCGTCTCAGGTTTCTTCCATATTTGATCAGATTTTCGAACTAGCTGATTTAGAGTATTTGCACGGATGAAGTTCGTGGCCAATATCTGAATTGATACAGCCGTCTTATCAGGAGGTTGCACGGGGACTCCTTTCACTGCTTGCCTCCTCTGCCACCAAATATACCACATGGCAACAAGGATAAACTCTGGAGCCGGTATTTCATGTACCATAGTTTGAAGTTGTAGGAGTATCTCTAAGTTAATAGAACCTGACCGGTCCTGAGCTACCACATGCTTGATAGTTTTTCCAAGATTGAGCGCAGACCATACCTCGTTAGCCCTCATACATGTGAAGATACAATGTTATATGTCCTCCAGGCCAACTTTACACAACGGGCATTGTGGAATCAGGGGTATGTGTCTACCCGCAAGAAGTCCGAAGCAAGGTAAAACGCTGTTAAGTACCTTCCATCTGAAGTGCTTTATCTTCCCCGGGATTCTAAATTGCGATAAGTCCTTCCAAGTTGGGTTGATTTGGGACCTTCCAGGATAGTTTGAACGAGCAAAATGGTTTCCGAACTAGTGATTGAACTCCACGTGGTAGGCCGAGCGTACTGAGAAAGTACCTGACCTAGTAAATTGCCATGTTACAAAATCTTCTACTGCTTCAATGTGTAAGGGGATTTATTGTATTTTGTACACATCAACAGGTAGAAAGATGTCATGTAGGAGTTCACCATCCCACTGACCCATATGCGGATCGATTAAATTCCTCCACTTTGGACAACATTGTTCTTCCTCTTGGGGTAATAATTTTCCTTGACTCGCTAGCAGGAATCCAGGGATCATCCAAAATGTTAATATGTGATCCCGAACCAACACGCCAAATGCACCCTCTTTTGAAAGTTTGGATACCTACGACGATACTCTGCCATGTAAACGATGAACCCTTCTTTGGTCCAGCACTCAATATATCACCATTGGGGTAATACTTGGCTTTCAATACTTGTGCACACAGAGAATCGGGTCTTTGGAGAAGTCGCCAACACTGGTTTGCTAACATAGCAAGGTTAAAGCTGTGTAGGTCTCTAAATCCCATACGACCTTTCTTCTTTGGAACACACATTTTCCACCATGCAAACCAATGCATTTTCTTCTTTTCCTCTCCATCTCCCCACCAGAAGCCAGAAATCTCATCTGTAATTGATTTGCACACTCCCTTGGGCAGTTTAAAAATAGACATCGCATATGAAGGAATAGCTTGTAAAACAGATTTCACTAAAATTTCTTTCCCTTGTACTGATAGGATTTTCTCCTTCCAACCCTTTAGGCATAGACAAATTCTATCTATCAAGTGCTGAAAACAGTCACTCCTGTCCACCCCAACCATCGTCGGAAGGCCCAGGTATTATCCAATAGAGCTTCAGTTAAGTTGTCCAGGATGCCACAAACACCTTCCCTTATCAACACTCCGGTATTAGGACTAAAAAATATACTTGATTTAGTTGTGCTGACATGTTGCCCAGAGCTAGTACAATAAGTATCCAAAAATCTTTTCAGAGTGTTTGCATTATGCTCATTCGCTCTCATTAAGATAAGGGAGTCATCAGCGAAAAGAAGATGAGAGATTGATGGTGCATTTCTACAAACCACTATATACCTTCAATTTCGTCAATATTTTCCTTGTGGGCAAGCATGCTAGAGAGCCCTTCTGAACATAACAAGAAAAGAATGGGGACAAGGGATCCCCCTGCCTCAACCCCCTCATGGGTATGAACTCATCTGTCTTTGTATCATTGAACCCGATCTTGTAGCTAATAGAGGAAACACACTCCATAATCATATCCACCCATAGTGGATCAAATCC
Source organism: Triticum timopheevii (assembly GCA_963921465.1). Lineage (NCBI taxonomy): Eukaryota > Viridiplantae > Streptophyta > Magnoliopsida > Poales > Poaceae > Triticum > Triticum timopheevii. Next base: position 486,934,817 of record OY997274.1, read on the forward strand.
CAACTTCAACTTCATTTTCCTTAAGAAACCCCATTCAACATGATCATATGCTTTAAGCATATCCAATTTAACTGCACAAACACCATTGGATCCATGGGTCTTCTTATTGATTGCATGAGAACACTCATAAGCTACTAGCACATTATCTGTAATTAGTCTACCAGGGGTGAACGCACTCTGAGTTGGAGAAATCACCTCGGGCAGAATCTTTTCTAGTCTATTTGCTAGTATCTTGGAGATAATTTTGTAAACCACATTACACATGCTAATGGGTCTAAACTAGTTAATTAACTCTGGGCTATCCACCTTAGGAATAAGCACAACATTACTGGAGTTCCATCCCTATGGAATTTTTTTGTTGATAATTGCATCAAGAACCTCCTTTGTTAGCTCATCACCTACAATATGCCAAAATCTTTTAAAGAAGATGGCATGGAGCCCATCCGGACCAGGGGCCTTCATGTCACCTATTTGGAACAGAGCTGTTTTAACATCTTCTTTCAAGTATGGTGCCATCAACAACCTGTTCATATCCCCAGTGACCGCCTGCTTAACAGTAGCTAGTAACCCATCATCAATAGCCCATGCATCCAAAGAGAAAAGACTTTGGAAGTAATAAAGAAGAAGTGGTTTTAGGTTATCATTACCTTCCATCCACCTATTATTATTATTTTCCAATTTCTTAATTAAATTGCGACATCTACGAGCTGATGCAGACTAGTTAAAAAAATTGGTGTTGTGATCTCCACGGTGCAACCAATTCACATGTCCACGCTGCGCCCAGTAAATTTCTTCTTGTTCTAGTAGACTCTCAATAAGCAATGTAAGATCCTTCTGTTTTACCTTTGCTTTGATCGTATATTCCGCACGCATCAATTTCTCCACCTCCTTTTGAACTATCCTCAAACGAGCACGGGTACCTTTAAGGACCTTACGATCCCAGTCACGCATTTCTTCATGGACAACCTCGAGTTTTGCGCTTGCCGACGGGCATAGGGCATGCACCATTGCCTTTTATGCCACGCCGTCTTGACCACCTCTTCCACTATCACTTCTGACAGCCAACGCGCTTCGAATTTCTGACTAGGTTGTGACCTGGGCACTGCAACGCCCGCCATGTATTCTGTGTCTAGGAAAATCGGTCGATGGTCTGACTTCCCCATCTCTAGATTGCGCAACCCATACATGGGATGCATCTCCATCCATCCGGCATTAGATATAGCACAATACAAACGTTCCCGCAATCCTCCTCGAAACCATGTGAACTTGTCTCCATGGTAACCTATGTCCTCTAGAGAACAATCTAAAAGTGCATCTTGGAAGGCATGTAACCGCGATTGCAGTCGCGGCGCACCTCCCTCCTTTTCCGACAAGAACAAAATCTCATTAAAGTCACCAATGACCACCCATGGCAGATTAGATTGAGCATGTAAGTCACGTATTAGCTAGTACATACGCTCCTTGTTATCACAACTAGGCTCCCCATACAATCCTGAAAGCCTCTATTCTCTTCCATCTGATTCCTCCACCATCACATCGATGACACTAAAAGTGGTACTCCAGGAGTAGATCCTCACCTCCTTCTTCGAGACTAAAAGCAAATCACATTTCCTTCCATTAAGACTTGGTGCAATGATTTTCTAATCCATCCCCATTTTCCTCCTCAAGTTCTCTGTCCTATATATCCTCATCCAAATGCGTTTCGGGCAGAAAAACCGCATCTGGATTATGTCACTTCTGGATGTCCAGAAGAGAACGAACTGTCGGGGCTCCCAAGAGGCCCCGACTGTTGGGGATATTACCACTAGGCGTAAACCGGCCTGCTTGGGCCGGGTTAACTTCATTAGTGGTATAAGCAGATGAAGGCCCAAGGCCTGTAGTCGGTTTAGAACCTGTAGCCGTAAACCGGCCTAATGTATAACTTGTATTGTAAGTTAGGAATAGAGAGATACCAACCGGGATACGAATATGAACCGGTTGGGACTCTATGGACCGACGGGGCGTCACCCGTGTATATAAGGGGATGACCCGGCGGCGGTTCAAGACAGACAACCACAACTTGAGCCTAGGCGAAGCTTGTTTGCTCCCTAGCCATCGAGATCACATCAATTCCATCACAACTAGACGTAGGCTTTTACCTTCATCGAAGGGGCCGAACTAGTATAAACCCTCGTGTCTTTGTGTCCGCTTTAACCCCTTCAAGTAAACCCGTAGCGATGGCTCCACGACTAAGTCCTTTCGCTAGGACATCTGCCGTGACAAATCCACGACAGTTGGCGCCCACCATGGGGCTATCGCACGATGGTTTGACGATCTTGGAGGGCAAGCTCAAAGGACTCGAAGGCTATGCTGTGGGCCGGATGACTAAGAGTCGTCGTGGCAAGATCTACATCGACGACGCAGGATGGGGTCCCGAGGCCGATTCAATTGAGTACGGGTACCGGGTCCCCTTTGGTGGCATACACGTTTTCATCGGCAAGATCGGTGAGCCTGGACCTGAGCCGGACATCTGCACCGACCTCATCGAGACGGCTCAGCGTGCGAGATCTACCCAGGCTAAACCGTCCATGAAGCGTGTCTTCGTTGGAGTTATCCACGGAGGAGAGCGTGAGGACGGATCAGAACACGGTAGCGAGACCGTCGTCTATTCCGGTGACGAGTCCTCAACCGGAGAGACCAAATCGCTATACCAGTTGCAAGACGATCAGGTTAGGGGTTGTTCCGATGGCGACAGTATTCTGGACCCCCCACGCCAAGTCAACCGGGTTGGGATATTCATGGCCGGCACACAGGCAGCGAATCACTCTTCGACCGCCGCAGTGATGCTCTCCGGATCAGCAGCAGCAGCGGCAGCAGGGGCAGGAGGCCTTGTGCGCCCGCCGGTTCAAGTTCTATCTGATCTGTTTGATGCACTAGCCGCGCTTATGGCAGAGGACAATCTGGCGGATCAGGAGGCCCATAATGTAGAGATTGCAAAGGTGAGAGAGCAGATCATGCAAGCCAAAGCGGATTTGGCAGCAGAAAAAGACAGGATGGCCGCAGAGCGGGCCGCTTTGGACGCCCAGGCTTATAAGCTCATGCTGGACCAGAACGCATCACAGGAGCTTTTGAAGCGGAAGCACAGATCATGCCTGCCGTTAGGATTTGACCCCTGAAATCTCTTTCACACTCCAGGAGCGGGACCCAGTAATCCGCCGCTGTACCTGAAGACAAACCGGACTGAGGCACCAGGACCAGGGGCGACGGTCCGACCTCGCCTGATGGAACCTCCTCAACAGAACATTGTGGTTCCTCCGCCGGTCCAGATGCCCCCGGGTCATTATTCTAATCCTATGGACAACCTTGTTGCAGCCACCGCGCGATTAGAGGCTATCCCAGTCGAAGGGGACTCTTCGCAAGTGATAGAGACGCGCCGGGTTAAGGAGCTCCTCCGGACCGTGCTGATTCAGCAAGAAGCATATTCGTACAGCCGTGATCGGATTCACTCCACACCCCGTCCAAGCCGGAGTAATAGCAGGTGCATGGATGAACCAGCCATATCGAGCAATGCGCGAGGCCGTGAAGCGGCCCGTGGCAATAACCCGGCGGGTGGAGTTCGCGATGCCCAGGATGTGGTGGACCGGGCCTGAGCACGAAGGGAGGCCGAGTTAGCAGCACAGAATGATGCGGGTCAACTTACACCGGTTCGTCCTACCACCTTCGCCGGACCAGGGGTCGCATCCGCTTTGGGAGTGCCTTGTTTAATCCCCGCTTTACGCAATGTGCGCCTGCCCAAAGATTTCAAGGGTCCGCGCAAGGTGCCGAATTACACCGCTGATTTATCTCCTGAAGCGTGGGTAGAAAGTTATGAGATGGCCATGGAGATGCTAGACGTGGATGAGACCGCGTGTGCAAAATACTTCACCATGATGCTTGAAGGCACGGCGCGTACTTGGTTGAAGAGCCTGCCGCCCAATTCTATCAGCTCATGGGCCTTTTTGCGGGCCCGGTTTATCCAGAATTTCAAGGATACCTGTAAGCAGCCCAAGTCCATAGTAGACCTGGCGGCTTGTGTCCAGGAGGACGGAGAATCGACGACCCATTGGGTGCGCCGCGTTTCGAAAGTTTTGCACTCGTCTGACAGGATCAATGTTGACTCTGCGATCTTAACCCTGGAAGGCAACTGCCGGTTTAAGCCTTTAAAGTTAAAGTTGGGACGCATGAAGCATTTCTGTAATGACATGGGAACTCTCATGGCCGCTTTAGTGAAGTATGCTGATTCGGACAGTACCAAGGATCCCGAGACTGATGATGATGAAGCAGGGAAGGGAAAGAAGAATGGCAACTCCAAGAGGCAGCAGTACAAACCGGCGGGTCATGGAAACGGAGGCAAGTGCAAGGCGGATGGCAGCATGGACTTTGTGGCCAACACTAATGCACAGGACAGGGGGCAGCGGCGTAGAGGTAAAGCGGAAAATCGTAATGGGGCTCCCAATCCTAACGCAAACCGTTTGAATTATCTGTTGAATCAGCCTTGCCCAAAGCACGGGACGAAGGAGTTGTCGGCTAACCACCTTTGGAAGGATTGTTATATTATGCAGGAGTTTAAAAACTCTAACGCCTTCCGGTATGACCACGGGTCAGGTGGCGGTTCAGGATCCGGTTTCCATGGGCCGGGTCACGATGGAGCTTCCGGTTCAGGTCTCAATCAGGGCGGTCACAACAACCAGAATAATCAGAACGGCCAGCAGCAGCAGCAGTTGGGTTATCAGAGCCAGCCAAAGCAGTTGAACAATGGGCAATATCATGTTTTCACAACTAGCTTGGATAAACGCGACCGAAAACTCCACAAGCGAGCGGTGAATTCTGTTGAACCGGCCTTACCATGTTACTTACGCTGGTCAGAGCAGCCTATCGTGTGGAGCAGAGAGGATAATCCGCCCCGGGTTGATAATCCGGGCCAGCTAGCATTAGTGGTAGACCCTCAGGTGGGGGGTTATAAATTCACCAAGGTGCTCATGGATGGAGGGAGCAGTATTAACATACTATACTATGAGACATTCCGGCGCATGGGTCTAACAGACAAGGATCTCAGACCGTCTAATACGGTGTTCCATGGTGTAGTGCCAGGCAAATTTGCATATCCTGTTGGTAAGATAGCCCTAGATGTGGCTTTTGGGGACGAGCACGATTCCCGGTGGGAAAAACTAACCTTTGAGGTGGTGAAGATCTGGAGCCCGTATCACGCCTTGTTTGGGCGGCCGGCTTATGCCAAGTTCATGGCGCGGCCTTGTTATATCTACTTGCAGCTCAAGATGTCGGGTTACAAGGGGACGATAACGGTTCATGGGAGCCGTAGGGTCGCTTTGGAATGTGAGGAAGGTGATGCGGCTTATGCAGAGTCGGTCTGTGCCACGAAGGAGCTGAAATACTATAAGGACAATGTTGATCCGGCGGATATGACCCCTTTGAAGAAGCCAACTACAGAGCATGATTCGGATCTGAAGTTCAAATCGGCAGCTGAGACCAAGCTTGTTGACTTCGTGCCCGGCGATTCGTCCAAGCAGTTCACTGTCAGTGCCAATCTGGATCCCAAATAGGAAAGCGCGCTCATCGAGTTCACCCGTGAGAATCGGGACATCTTTGCATGGAAACCGTCCGACATGCCAGGTGTACCGAGGGAACTCGCTGAGCACACTCTTAATGTGGATCCTAAGTATAAACCGGTGAAACAGTTCCTCCGCCGGTTTAACGAACAAAGGCGCAAAGCCATTGGAGAGGAAGTGGCCAGGCTTTTAGCAGCTGGCTTTATCATTGAGGTGTTCCATCCAGAGTGGCTTGCTAATCCGGTGCTGGTTCTCAAGAAAAGTGGCACTTGGCGTATGTGTGTGGATTACACAGATCTTAACAGGGCTTGTCCAGCGGATCCTTTTGCCCTTCCCCGCATTGACCAGATCATTGATGCCACGGCGGGTTGTGAGCATTTGAGTTTTTTGGATGCATATTCTGGATATCATCAGATCAAAATGGCGGTTAAGGACCAGGAGAAGAAAGCGTTTATTACTCCCTTTGGAGCCTTCTGCTATGTGTCTATGCCCTTCGGGCTCAAGAGTGCCCAAGCCACCTATCAACGGTGTGTACAGAATTGCTTGCATAAACAGATCGGTCGCAATGTGCACGCCTATGTGGATGATATTGTGGTAAAGTCAAGGCAGAAGGAGACGCTGGTGGATGATTTGAAGGAAACCTTTGACAACTAGCGCGTTTACAAGATGATGCTCAATCCGGCCAAGTGTGTCTTTGGTGTTCCGGCAGGCAAGTTACTGGGATTTCTGGTATCTAACAGAGGAATTGAGGCTAATCCGGAGAAGATTACGGCTATTACCTCCCCGGCTAAACCGAAGTGCATTAACGATGTCCAGCGTTTGGCGGGCCGAATCGCCGCACTGAGCCGGTTTATCAGCCGCCTCGAAGAGAAGGCCATCCCTTTGTACCAAATGCTGAGAAAGACAGACCATTTCGTCTGGAGTCCGGCTGCTGATGAAGCATTTGAGGACTTGAAGCGGCAATTAGCCAATCCGCCTGTTCTTGCAGCTCCGGTCGAAAAGGAGCCACTATTATTATACGTAGCGGCCAATGCTCGGGCAGTTAGCGTGGCTATTGTGGTGGAACGCAAGGAGGCAGGCAAGGAATATCCGGTTCAGCGGCCGGTTTATTATATCAGCGAGGTGCTTATTGAATCCAAACAAAGGTATCCGCATTGGCAGAAGCTGGTCTATGGTGTTTTCATGGCCAGTCGGAAGTTGAAGCAGTATTTTCAAGGGCACCCCATCATAGTGGTCAGTTCAGCTCCCTTGGGTGATATCATACAGAACCGGGAGGCGACTGGCTGGATTGCCAAGTGGGCTATAGATCTTGGGCCACACGGACTGAAGTATGTACCTCGGACGGCGGTGAAGTCTCAAGCACTTGTTGATTTCATCAATGACTGGACGGAATTACAAGCACCAGAGGAGAAGCCGGATCACACATATTGGACTATTCATTTTGATGGATCCAGGCAATTGGAAGGCTCGGGGGCTGGAGTCGTATTAACTTCCCCACGAGGTGATAAGTTTTGTTATGTTCTCCGTTTAATGTTCCCTTGTACTAATAATGCAGCTGAGTACGAAGCCTTGCTCCATGGTCTCCGGATGGCTAAAGAGATGAACTTAAGCCGGGTTAAGTGCTTCGGTGACTCGGACCTCGTGGCTTAACAGGTGTCTGGTACTTGGGATTCTAAGGACCCGCTTATGGCTGCATATCGTCGGGAAGTGGATAATATTGCGGGTTGCTTCAAGGGTTATCAAGTGGATCATGTGGACCGTCGGAAGAATGAAGCGGCGAACGCTTTAAGCCGGTTGGGTTCTCAGCGCAAACCGGTCCTGCCTAATGTCTTTCTGGACGTGTTGCACAACCCATCAGTCCAGCTCCCAGGTGAAGCGGATTTGGCTATTCCTGATTCGGAGGCTCAATTGGTGGCAGCACTGCATGCTATTCCGGATTGGACAGTTCCTTATCTTGCGTACATGAACCGGGGGGAGTTACCAGAGGATGAGATTCTAGCCAGGCGGATAGTCCGGCGATCCAAGTCTATGACGATTGTCAATGGTGAATTGCATCATTGCAGTGTATCAGGGGCGTTTCAACGTTGTGTTTCTCCTGAGGAAGGCTGTGAAATCTTAAGAGAAATCCATGAAGGAGATTCTGGACACCACGCCAGTTCAAAGTCTCTGGTGGCAAAAGTGTTTCGTCACGGGTTCTACTGGTTGACAGCACATGCTGATGCGGAGGACTTGGTTAAACGGTGTGACGGATGTCAGAAATTTTCAAGGCGTGCTCATGTGCCGGCTCAAGAATTGAGGATGATCCCAATAACGTGGCCGTTTGCAACTTGGGGGCTGGATATGGTCGGACCTTTTAAAAGATCCAAGGATAAGAAAACCCATCTTTTGGTGGCAGTTGACAAATTTACCAAGTGGGTTGAAGCGGAACCTGTCAGCAAGTGTGATGCAGCAACAGCGGTGCAATTCATCAAAAAGGTGATTTTCCGGTTTGGCTTTCCACACAGTATCATTACTGACAATGGTACCAATTTATCCAAGGGCGCTATGAAGGAGTTCTGTGAACGTGAGCACATCCGACTTGACGTGTCGTCAGTGGCACACCCCCAGTCCAATGGACAGGCAGAACGGGCTAATCAAGAGATCTTGCGAGGCATCAAACCCCGGCTTATGGTCCCATTGCAAAGAACACCAGGATGTTGGGTTGAAGAGCTGCCATCTGTGCTATGGAGTATCAATACTACGCCAAACCGGTCCACAGGATATACACCATTTTTCATGGTCTACGGAGCGGAGGCAGTTCTCCCTAGTGATATCCGGCACGATTCGCCTCGTGTGGCAGCTTATGTTGAAGCGGACAATGAGACAGCACGGCAAGATGCTTTGGACCTATTGGACGAGGAGCGTGATATAGCGGCTGCCCGTTCGGCGATTTACCAACAAGATCTTCGTCGCTATCACAGTCGCCGGGTTAGAACCAGAACTTTTCAAGAAGGAGATTTGGTGCTTCGACTCATCCAAGACCAGACAGATATGCACAAGTTATCCCCACCTTGGGAGGGACCTTTCGTGGTCAGCAAGAATCTGCACAATGGGTCGTACTATCTGATTGATATTTGAGAGCATCAAGACTCACGCACATCAGAGAGGAGACCAACAGGCCGTGGAACATAGCTCATCTTCGGCCTTACTACACTTGAGCCATCGGCTCTATCTATGTAGATATCATGACAGTGTATATATTATCTTTGATATAATAAAACCGGAGCCTCAGCTAAAGCGGGGTCTCTGTCTTTCTTATCATGCGTGGTTACATGGAGTGGCTCTGTTTTTAAAGCGGCCTCCAGTTTACCCCTTGACATTTGCTTTTTATATATCACTTGGGTCCTTGGTCGTGTCCGAACCAACGCGACACCTCTTGATAGGCGACAGCCACCAGATCACTTGGGGACATGGTCAAGTCTGAACCAGTCACGCCTCTTGATCGGCCTAAGGCCACGAAATCACTTGGGGGCTTGGTCGAACCCGAACCATTGCCACGCCTCTTGATTTGGCATATATGCCACGAATCATTTGGGGACCTGGCTGACTTGAATCATTGTCACTCCTATTGGGGGCTTGGTCCTGTCCGACCATGGTAACACCATCTGATCAGCTCAGTATAGCATATTTTTGCAAATGGTTTTTATCATTGCCTTTGCTTCCATGTTATTTTCATGGCTTGTTTGTTCTTTGTTTTTGTTGGATTTCTTTTATGTCAACAAACACCTTTTTTCCGGTTCAGCCGATGGATTTGATTCCCCTTTTATCCGGAGACGTATGCCCGGTTTACCTTTTCCTATTGGCATCATGGAGCAACAAGGGGGCTTGTGTTGATTCAGTACGGTTTATACGGGAGCTGTTTTCTCCCCCCTTTATTGACGGTAATGGTTTATACAACCTCCGCTTCAAGCATGGCTAAGCCAGCTTTATGCCCAGATGTAGCAGGTATTTCGTATCACCTATTTGTTACATTACTGATACACATATCAAGATCATAAACCGGCTGGCGGTATAACCGCCACCGAAGTTCAAATTTTTCTGATTGCAGGAAATAGGAATTGAAGTTTTTCGAACAAAAGCTTCAGTACTTATGCACGAAGGCATATTCAAGGCAGAAGTATTAACTATCCTATTACAAGGCAACACGATGCCCAAATAAGATCATTGTTATTTTGGAAAGATGCCAAAGACAGCTATCCAAACCGGCTTCCGGTTCAAGCCTGCTCCTCATCATCCGCCGCTTCAGCTTCCTCGTCTCTACCCATTGGCTGGAAATCAACAGTGGTCCAGTCGATTCCCATTAAAGCTTGGAAAACAGCCTCTTCATGGATCAGGGAAGACGGTTCAATATCAGGAGCGTAAGTATGCTTACGGATTGGAGGAATCAGATTCTCCGCTTCAAGAGTTGGGGCAGGCACTCGCTTGTTCTGATTGTTGTATTGCGCTTGATAATGCGTCAAGTCTGCCTCTTCAGCTAATTGACAAGCCAGAGGTCGCACTGCACGGTTTATTGCCCTCAGATCATCTTTGTTAAATTCAGAGCCATCCTCCTTCAGGCTGGGATAGCCTTGAGATGCTTCCACAGGGTCAAAATCTGGCACCCATGCCTTTGCCCGGATCAAGGCGTTAATAGCTCCGGTTCGAGCAGCAGATTTTTTCATCTCCTCAATCCGGGCCGGAAGCATCGACAACCTGTTAAGAGTGTCCTGGATTAAAGAAGGTGCCGGGTTGTTGTGAGAGGCTGTGGTGATGATCCGCTGGGCTCCGGTATATAATTGTTCCACTAAGGTGTAGGCAGCCTTCAGTTTCTTCCGCACATCGTTTCCTAAGTGCCCGATGTGTGTGCCTACAACAATATAGGGACGGTCTCAAACCGGATTTACACTACAGCAGGTTCAAATTATCACAGAAGTTAAAAGGAGCTTACCAAAGATTGCAGCGGTCATGGAGTGTATTTGCCGCTTTACGGCCGTAAGTTCATCCACCACCGGTTTAAGGGCAGCTTCATCATTTTCCGCTCTTTTGGTTAAAGCGGCCTTCTCAGTGGTCCAATCAGCCCGCTCTTTCTTGAAGCCCTCCTTTAGCTGTTCAGCAGTGCTCAAGGCGCTGGTTAGTTCTTCCTTTGCCTTGTCTGTTTCAGCCTGTTGGGTTTTCAAGGCCTCCTGAAAATCGGCAATCCGGTCCTCCTTGATTCTCACCTCAGCCTGCATACAGACAGCGTTTAGCTTTACACAAGCGATCCAAGAAATTGAAGTATCAACCACATAACAAAGTTATACGCCTGATACTTGGGGGCTAATGCACCTTCAATTTTTATATATTACTAGATTGCAAAGTCCCAAGCTCAATACAAGTATTCACCTTGGCACTTGGGGGCTAATGGCTATTTGATCAAATTATGTTCTACGAACAGTTTTCTATTAAAGCCCCGGTTTACTTATGCTAAGTTAAACCGGCCCTTGGGGGTTATATTGATGGATTTCAAAGTGTTGAGGATCGTATTCAAGTCCCGGTTTGACTAAAGGTTACAAACCGACCCTTGGGGGCTACAAGGATTGACACAATGGCAGAAAGTAAAGAAGTAAGTTACCTCAAATTTATCCCTCGTCATCTTCACCAGACCAGCTTCACAGTCACGGCTAGTATAAAGCCGGTTTAAATAGCCGGAATGAAGATCTTGGGCACTCAGAGCAACATATGTCTCCAGTTCAATATCCCATTTTCCTTTGTTCAGAGTGGAAAAATCCTATTTTATGGTATGCTTGGTTAAGGTGACAGGATTCCCGGGGTCAAAGCGGCCTACACCGGTAATCACAACGTCATCGTCTTTGGACTCGCCGGTTTGTGTTGGTGCGGCCGGTTTGTCAGCAGGACTGTGGGATTTCTCAATTCGGATGAAGCTAGCAGGCGGGTCAGCAGAGGCTGAAGTGTTAATAGGCCTCTCTTCGAGAATAGCATCATCTTGCAAAGGAGGATCATTGGGAATATCTTCAGGAGCAAACTCTTCAAGATCTGCCGCTTTGTCATGTTCTGGGGCTACATCTTCTTCAGCCGCTTTATCCAAGCGGGCCTTCTTGCTTGGTTTCGGTTTGGCCCTGAAAGAACAACAAAGAGTCAAGGAAAGCATAAGCCGTTACACAGTATACTGGAAGCATATGTTTAGTTTAGCTTACCCAACAACTATTTTCATTGGTGGCAGCTGGGTGGCCGACGATTCACCAGAAGATGAATGAGAAGTAACCTGATAATCGGAGTCGGATGGATTAAGAGATTGACGGAAGAAACCCGCTTTAGGATTTAAATCAATAAAAAGGTCGGAGACCTCGGAGCGGCGTTTTCGAACCGGACTGTTTGGTAAACCGGCGGAGGTAACTACCTGGCCACTGTGCCGGGTTGTGCGGCGAGCTTCATGTTGCTGAGTCTTCATAAGAAATTTGGGATCCAAATAAGCAAGAGGATGAGAAAATTTAACTTTCCGGTTTGCCTGGCGAAATTTTGGCAAAGGCAAGATTTCTGAATCGGAAGAGAGAATAGTTACCTCAACGAATTCCGCATTGCTGGCTTCAGCGTCGTCCTGACAAGCATCATCATCAATAAGGCGTGTAAAAAGTAAGCCAAGTGAATCAAGTTCTACCTCAAGGTCCGGATTACCCACATCATCATCAATAGCTGGATCAGATGAAGCGGTGGTTTTTCTCTTGTGAGCTGGTTTCTTCATAACCTTGGTCTTTGGCCGGGTTGACCGCCCTGCCTTCTCCATTTTGTCTTGAGGAAGCTTCTTGCTCCAAAACAGATTATCACCTTGGATCAGCAGTAGTCAAATATCAGACAGATAAAGCAGTAATAGGTTCAACAATAAAGCAACTAAAATCTTACCGCTGGTGATTTGTTGGTGGTGCAGTAAGGAAGCAGACCGGTTTGAGCGCAGAGGTGCTCCGGTTCATTCAACATCTTCTTTACAGAATCTGTGACTTCATCGTCGGAGAGTTGGATTTTAATGTGTCGGAGTGGGTCATCGATGCTACCAGTATACTTGCACATCAAACCGGGGCGTCGGCTCAGAGGCAGTACGCTCCATGATATCCAACAGCGTGCAAGGTCTATTCCTGTTAAACCGTTGGCCATAAAGGCTCGGAGCTTGGACAGTTGCGGAGCATATTTAATTCTCTCCTTGGCGCTTAGTCTTTGTGGAAAAGGGTGAGTGTTGCTGAGCCGTTCCGGATGGAAGCCAAGCAAGGGATTTTCATTCTCAGGGGAGGTATCCTTGCAATAAAACCAAGCTGCATTCCACTCCTTGGGGTGAGTATGGAGTTTGACATGGGGATAAGTGATTTCTTTCCTCTTCTGAATGGCCATACCGCCCAATTCAGTATTGGGACCGTCGGTGAATTCAGTGCGACGGTTCAGATGGAAGAGGTCTCTAAACAACTCGACTGAAGGCTCCTCTTGAAGGTATACCTCAGAAAGTACTTGAAAGTGACATAGATTGGTGACAGAATTGGGGCCAATATCCTGTGGATGGAGCTGAAAATTGGCTAACACATCCCGGTAAAACTTAGAACCGGGCAGTTTGAAGCCCCGGGCCAAGTGATCTGCAAAGACCACAACCTCTCCCTCTTGAGGTGTGGGAGGACATTCATTTCCAGGAACCCTCCAGTGGATCATATCTTTGCTATCTAAAGCGCCGATCAGGACTAGATCATCCAACTGAGATTCAGTGACGCGAGAGGGAACCCAATTGCACTCATATACTTGTTTGGCCATGGTGAGATCTACAAGAAATAGGTGATCCGGTTCAAGAATATGTTGGATAAAAGAAGGTGTTGATCTAAGCAATGGTAAACCGGAGACAATACCAATAAACCGGTCTTCTACAATGCGGCATCATAAGGTTTCTGGCGGTTCAACCAGGGGACTAATGATATATACCGGTTTAGAAATTTTTCTCTATGGTAAAGTTAAACTGCCTGACCTAAGCATCGGAAGCAATTTAAGTTGTGGACAGCTAAGTATACAGAAACAGGTTTCACAAGATTCTATTACAACTGCGGATCTACAGCAAGCTCACAAAAACAGAAATATTCCGAAGAGTAAGGCAGAACGGAAGTGAACCATTGAGCGGGTATATGCGTGAGATCTATGGACTTAGATGAGAAATCACAGGCGGATGTTTAAAGATTACTACTGAACATAGCGGAGGTTCACAGATTCATTCAAGGTTAGAGAACAGGTATGAGCATGCAACGAACACAGCAGGAACATGGAACCCTAAGAACAGATCTAGGTCAAAAAGAGGAGAAAGCTTACCGGGAACGGAGAAGATGCGAAAAGATGCCGCAATGCTCTGGTACGTTCAGGTTGATGCAGCGGCCCAAGACGAGGCAGAGGTCGACGGCGGTGGCGGAGCTCCAAGGCTGGCGACGCGAGGAAGACGAAGAAGAAGGGACGAAGGGAAAGGAAAAGAAATGACCCTTCGGTCTTATTTATAAGGCAACAGAGCTAGGTCAAGCGCGCGGATCCAGGAGCTATTATCAAAAGAGGGCGTTATAAATGATAAAATTTCATGATGACGTCATGCCGGTTTACAGCAACCAGAAATGATGACGACACGGCAGTTTACCAATTACCCGAAGATGTCCAAGACACCATATTTTGTGAAGGGGAGCCTTGGCGCAGTGGTAAAGCTGCTGCCTTGTGACCATGAGGTCACGGGTTCAAGTCCTGGAAACAGCCTCTTACAGAAATGTAGGGAAAGGCTGCGTACAATAGACCCAAAGTGGTCGGACCCTTCCCCAGACCCTGCGCAAGCGGGAGCTACATGCACTGGGGCTGCCCTTTTTATTGACATGAACCAGTTCAAATCAATCTGGGGCCTAATGTTGGGGATATTACCACTAGGTGTAAACCGGCCTGCTTGGGCCGGGTTAACTTCATTAGTGGTATAAGCAGATGAAGGCCCAAGGCCTGTAGTCGATTTAGAACCTGTAGCCGTAAACCGGCCTGATGTATAACTTGTATTGTAAGTTAGGAATAGAGAGATACCAACCGGGATACGAATATGAACCGGTTGGGACTCTATGGACCGACGGGGCGTCACCCGTGTATATAAGGGGACGACCCGGCGGCGGTTCAAGACAGACAACCACAACTCGAGCCTAGGCGAAGCTTGTTTGCTCCCTAGCCATCGAGATCACATCAATTCCATCACAACTAGACGTAGGCTTTTACCTTCATCGAAGGGGCCGAACTAGTATAAACCCTCGTGTCTTTGTGTCCGCTTTAACCCCTTCAAGTAAACCCGTAGCGATGGCTCCACGACTAAGTCCTTTCGCTAGGACATCTGCCGTGACAAATCCACGACACCGACAGTTCCAACTTATTGGTTTCATTGCTCCCGGCGATCCTCCCCTGACGAGGACACCGATGGAATGTCATGGCCGCGTATTACTGGAGTCATTTGATATGAATTTAATGGAGTATCTTTGAACAGTCCTTCCATAGGCAGACACATGATCGGACCTTCCGCAAGTGCATGCACCAACAGGCCGCCGCTTCGCGACTTCGGGTGGGCAGGTGTTTTAGCAACACCCCCATAATCACCCCCATCGCTAGCAGCAAGGGACGTCGGCTTCGTCGCACGAACAGGTGACTTTGTGGGGATTCTCAGGGGAACGATGGTGTGTAGGATCGAAAGTATGTCTAGAGGGGGGTGATTAGACTACTTGACCATATAAAAATCTAGCCTTTTCCCAATTTTAAGTCTTGGCAGATTTTAGGAACTTAGAACTAGTCAAGCAATCAACCTATACATGCAATTCTAAGAGTAGCAGCAAAATATAAATCATTGCATATGAAGGTAAAGAGGAGGAGTTTAGAGGGAGCAAATGCAATGTAGACATGGAGATTTTTGGCGTGCTTCCGATAGGTGGTGTTATAGTACATCCACGTTGATGGAGACTACAACCCACGAAGGGTAACGACTGCGCGAGTCCACGGAGGGCTCCACCCATGAAGGGTCCACGAAGAAGCAACCTTGTCTATCCCACCATGTCCATCGCCCATGAAGAACTTGCTACACTTGGGTAGATCTTCACGAAGTAGGCGATCTCCTTGCCCTTACAAACTCATTGGTTCAACTTCACAATATTGACGGAGGCTCCCAAGTGACACCTAACCAATCTAGGAGACACCACTCTCCAAAAGGTAATAGATGGTGTGTTAATGATGAACTCCTTGCTCTTGTGCTTCAAATGATAGTCTCCCCAACACTCAACTTTCTCCCACAGATTTGGCTATGGTGGAAAGATGATTTGAGTGGAAAGCAACTTGGGGAAGGCTAGAGAACAAGATTCTTGTGGTTGGATTGGAATGTCTTAGTCTCAACACATGAGTAGGTGGTTCTCTCTCAGAAAATAAATGCTGGAAGTGTAGGCACATTCTGATGGCTCTCCTCACGAATGGAGAATGGGTGGAGGGGTATATATAGCCTCCACACAAAATCTAACCGTTACACACATATTCCCAAACTCGGTGAGACCGAATAGCGAAACTCGGTCAGACCGATTCAGTTCAAAATGTGAACGTTAGGATTTTAGGTGGGACCAAAATGATCAACTCGGTGGGACCGATGTGCTAGGTTCAATGCATAACTTGATCTCGGTGAGACCGATCACATGAACTCGGTGGGACTGATTTCAGTAATAGGCAAACGGAGAGTTGGTCAGGCAAACTCAGTGGGATCGATCGCTCATTTCGGTGAGACCGAAACATTACAAAAAGGAAACAGAGAGTTTGCATTGCAAACTCGGTGGGACCGATCGCTCATCTCGGTATGACCAAAACGTGACAAAGTGAAACAGAGAGTTTGCAACCCCATCTCGGTGAGACCGATATCCCTATCAGTGAGACCGAAGTGATTAGGGTTTGTGGCAGTGGCTATGGCAAATGAACTCGGTGGCGCCGGATAGATCAAATCGGTGGGGCCGAGTTTGACTTTAGGTTTAGGACATATGTGGATATGAGAAAGTGGTTGAGGGTTTTTGGAGCATATCACTAAGAATTTTGAGAAAGTAAGCCATAAAGCAAAACCTCATCCCCTTTTAATAGCATTGGCTTTTCCTCTGGACTCAATGTGATCTTGGATCACTAAAATGAAAATGTAGAGTCTTGAGCGTTTTGCCAATATGTGTCCTTAGCATTTTGAGGGGTCCACATCTCTAGTCCATGCCATGCGAATCATTAAACTTTCTTAAATGATCATCTTGAAAGTGTATTAGTTCAGTGAGCTATATGTTGTTAAAAATTACCAAAACCACCTAGGTATTAGTTGCACTTTCAATCTCCCCCTTTTTGGTAATTGATGACAACATATAGATCAACGGTTTGACAAATCATAATAAGAATGAAATACATCGTCCCCTTGAGAAGTATGTGATAAGCAAGAGCTCCCCCTAAATTTGTGCATTATTTAGAATTTTCTTTTGAATGCAAATGCACAATCGGTTAGGATCATGGGTTACTCTTCCATGTCACATACATCTTGGTGGAGCGCTCAAAATGATAAAATATGGAATATGCACTAATCACCTGGGCAAAGTGTGAATGATCATACATAAGAGATAGAGAATATTATCATCCAAGCACAAACATTAAAAATGATATGATCAAACACATGACCATACAAGTATCTCATACACATAACCATAAAGTGACATCCAAGCAAGCAAGCAAATAAGTAGCAAAAGAGCCAAAAAGAAGCAAAGCACTCTCTCTCTCTCAGCCTATGATCTATACACTCTCTCCCCCTTTGGAAACAAGTTACCAAAAAGCTTGAAAATGCATAGTGCTATGCAGCTCTCTAAGCTTGATCTTCAGGAGGTGGAGTGGAGAGAAGTCCTGCAACAAATGCTTCTGAAGAGGTTGTAGGCACTGGAGGAGTTGCAACCGGAGGGGAAACTGAAGCTGTGGCTGCAGGAGCTGAAGTTGTAGCTCTAGTGTCTGTCACTAGCACTGCTGCAGACCTCTGTATTCTGGGCACCCTTTGATAAACATAAGTGGTGGTCTTGTCACTCCTGTCCTCAAGATCTTCTTGGATCTTCTCCACAGAAGTCTGAATCTCTGTCACTTTGACATCCAAGTCATGAAGTTTCGTCTCAAATATTCTTTCAAGACTCTCTTGATTCCGAGTCAGGGTGGCCAATCCCTTCTCAGTCCTCAAAGTAGCCTGAATGAGATAGAAAAGTTGATCTTGTTTGGACTTCTAAAAAACTTGATATGCCTCTTCAACACTTGGCATCTTGGCTGCCTTCTCTGCTTTTGCTCTCTTCTCCTGAGCCTCTACTAAAGTAGGATCTAAAGCATCCATCACAACTGTGTTGTCCTCAAGGTCAGGTCTCAAGGGAAGGTGCTCTTTGTCCAACAGATACACACCTTTGCTCATTTTGGAGTTTATGAGCATCTCAATGTGTGGAGCTTACCCACATGATCTCTTCTGGTCTGCTGTTGTTCTCTTGATGGTTTCTACTATCAAGCTCATCACCTTAAAATTTTGTGGCAAATCAAATAGCTGAAGCAAGTTGATGGAGTGGCCTCTGATCATCCTGTGGTCTCCTGATTTGGGCAACAAGGTATGCCTCAAAATAGTATTCATGGTGGCCAGTCCAGACATCAGATAGTATACTGAGCCTAGCTTGTGTGTCTCCAAGGCCTTGTCAGGTATCTCCTTGTACATGTTGGCCATGGAGTTGTGATCTTTCTTGTGCTCAACATAGACATCAATTTCATCCTCAGCTTCTTTAGGGGCAATAATGAGCTTGGCCCATTCAGCAACAGAAGACGGGTACCTAGTACATTCAGACATCCAAACAATTTTCCCATCTGGGTAGAAGTGAGTTGTTGAATAGAACTGCATGATAAGCTCATCATTCCACTTGTTCAATTTCTGACCCACAAAGGTGTCAACTCCATTGAGTCTGAAGCTCTCATGCACTCCAGGAAAGTGATCTTCATTGCTATCAATGTATTTCTAGTCCACCCACTTCATGTCACACATAATGGGCTTCTTATCTAAGAGCACAATCTCATAGAAGTCCTGTTGTTCCTTAGTGTGAAATTTGTAGTCCACATCAGTTCTTCTCCTCATAACATAAGGGTCTGATTGTCTCCAAAATCTGAGACCTGCATCCTTTCTCTCCTTCATATTTTCAGCCACTGGATGATTATCATCACGATAAGGAATTTTTGGCTTCAACTTTCTAAGCACTTGGGCTTCCTCCTCTTCTTCTTCAATTTCAGGCACTGGGGCCTTGTTCTTTTCTGCAGCAGGAATGTTTCTGGTGCTTCTCTTCGGTGCAGACTTTGAAGCTTGAGCAGTAGCTTTGGGGGCAGGCTTGGGCATTGATGGAGAAGCCCCAGACTTGATGGAATCCCCCATCAGCTTCTGAGACTTGGCAGGAGGTTCATCTTGCTCTTCCTCCTCCTCTTCTTCAGAATCTCTAGCCATAGATGGCTTTCCAATCACTCTGGCAATGGTTTTCCTAACCCTTTCCTTTCTTTTCTTTCCATTAGCATCTTATCTTGGCTCAAGAGTAAATTCCATAGTTTCTTGTGTTGATGCTCTGGCTTTGGACATGGGAATCCTTCTGGCAGGAGCTTTCTTCTTCATGCTTGGCTTGGTTGAAGCCGCTGTGCCAAACTCTTTCTTGACAACCTTCTTCTTGGAGCTGACCTCCTCCTCAGCAGCAGCATAATCTTCATCTTCAGAGTCTGAGTTTATTTTCCTCCTCTGCCTAGTAGCAGCCTTAGGCAGGTTGCTAGGAGTACTTCTGCTTCCATCTTCATAGCTTTCAGAGGGACTAGTGCCCTCACTCATGTTGACTTGTTCCTCAGACTTGTTCTGGCTATCACTCTGACCTGACATAGCTGACACTGCAAGCTGACCCTGTGAATATATATAGATGAGATAGAGTGGATGAGCATCACAAAGTACAGAGATTTTGCAAAACAAATGAGTCAAAAACTTAGTCTTAGTTTTCTATAGAAAGCATTTCGGAGCTATCGATTTGTAAACTTGGTGACACCAAAGCAACATTCTGTGTCTAAACTAGTGATCTCGGTCAAACCGAGGCACAGTTCGGTGACACCAATATTGCTAGGGTTTCACAAAGTTCTGAACTCGGTCACACCGATTTGTAAGTTTCCGTCAGACCGAAAATCACAAGTGCAATGGCCTAAGCCAAATCGGTGAGACCGATTTCTACAACTCGGTCGGTCCGAGATGAGTTCGCCGGAAACCTAACCCTAAATTTTCAAATCAAATCTAGACGAAAGGAAGTTTTTGCAGGATAGAATAATCTCAAACTTGTCAAGAATCATGGCATTGTCTCTGTGCGAAGAATCGGAGTGAGAAAACACAGAGGATCGAACTCATACCCTAATTTGGCGAGGACCTCGCCGCGGCGGCAACGGCGGTAGAGACGAGCGGCGGGAGGTCACTGGCGACGAGGAGACGATCCGGAGACCTGAGTCGGCAGAGCAGGATATGCGCGGGCGGAAGGTTTTCGAAGGAATTTCCAAAAATTGACGTATGGGTATTTATATCCTGACCCTGTTGGTGTGACCAAGTGGAACAACTTGGTGGCACCGAGATGCAGAATCGCAAGCGGTTACTGCAACTCTATGTGACCGAATTGTTCAAATCGGTTGCACCGAGATAGAAAACCTAGATCAACTCAATGAACTCGGTTTGACCGAAAGAAATGAATCGGTCAGACCAAAATTCATAGAGAGGTTTTGTAAGTTTAAGTCTATGAAAAATCGGTGACTCTGAGTGCTCCTCGCCCAGAGGGTTTGAATCTGACTTGATCAAACTTTGTGATGTAGCATGAATAGAGTTTGAGACAAGAAAAGAATAGATAGCTAAAGAGAGTTCTTAGGCATTCTTGTCCATCCATTTGGCAAAAAAACATAGCAACAAATGGATGTCCTCGAATGAGAAAAATATGCAATCAATTCTCACACAATAAAATGGCAAACAAAATATGTGGCAAAGCATGCACAATCACTCTAGCATCTATCAAGCAATTGACGATGACTATGTCATCTATATATGAGTATATTGACTTAGGAGTCAAATGAGAACATTTGATCATAGGTCATACTCATCGTTTAAGCACAAGTGGGGTTACCACTTTTACATAAAGCATTGTTGTGTTCACACCATTAGAGTTGCTTTAGCCCAATTCTTAGAGTAAAGCTCCCCCCAGATGTGATATCCCCCCTAAGAGGGATGAACTAACCTTGGGTTTTGTCAATGATGACTTCATGTAGGTGTGGAAGATGTGGATGCTCATTGTTGATGTAGATCATTTGGAGCAATCCATTGGAGTGAGTTGCACTTTCAATACTTACATGGGTTAGTCCCACAAGGAACAAACAAGGATATCCATAGACATAGAGTGAAGTACACACAAGATGATGTCCATGAAAGCATTAGATTACCTTGTCCCTTGTCTTACCAACAAGAGGGTTTGCGACTCCTTGAACTAGTGCAAGATGTGGAAGTTGTTTGCACTTGTCCCTGCCAAAATGAATATGAGTGAAGTATGTTGGCGGAGTCACCCTCAAGAACTCTCTAGTTCTTCTTCAGGATCCACATCATCTTGATGGGAATCCTTGGGGTTGTAGATGTACTTGATGAAGTAGAACTTGATGTAGACTTGGGAACCCACTTGACCAAGGCCTTTGGAGCTTCTTAAAATGCATCAATCTCCTCTTCAAGCTTGTCCTTGCCTTTTTGCTTGTGGTCTTGTGGTGGAAGATCATCTTGAGCTTGTGTCACCATGAAGGAAGTAGGGTCATAATTCTCTTGTTGAGGAACAAACTTCGTCTTGGGGTATTGATCTTCTTCCCACTCAACTACATTGGCATTGAAATTTCGTTCAAAACCAACACCTTGATTCTTCCGCTGCCTTCCTTGCTTGCGTACAATTTCCTCAAATTGCTTACTTCCGGCAAGGCTCTTGTAAACACCTTTCTCTATAATTCCCTTCGATAAGCTATTTTCTTGCTCAAGTGTAACTTGTCTAAGAGAATCATTAGTGGAATCAAGAGAACTACTAGAAGCAACAATATTGGATTTAGCATGATTATTGTTACTACTAGACGAAGAATCTCTCTTACTCTTGTTGCTAGATTTTACTTGTGGCATGTAAGTAGACAAGAGTAAACGCTTGGCAATGTAAGAAGAACTTTTCTTCCGAAGATCATCATTGATGGCTTTTAAGAACCCATGTTCTTGCTCTAGGTTGAGCTTCTCGAAGCGTAGCTTCTCATGAGTTTTTAGAAGTTCTCTATGATCTTCTAAAGTAGTTTCATGAGCTAACTTAAGAGTGTTTAGTTCTTTAGTTAGACGCTAAATCTCCTTCTTATCATTGTCATTCATTTCATCTTGATTAGCATGATTAATAGCAATTTCATCATAGTATTCATCACTAGAGTTGTCAACAAGTAAATCATCATCACCTAGCAAATCATCTTCATCACTATTGAAATCAACATACTTGGGGTGTGATACCTTGGGGACTTTAGCCATGAAGCATCTTCCAATTCCTTCATTTGGTGACTCAAATATGTCATAGGAGTTGGTTTACACAAGTGCAAGACCGGCAACACCTTCATCTTGAGTATATTCGGAGTCGGAGTGATAACTTCTCTCGGAGTGGTGATTGCAGTCGGAACCGGATACCCATTCACCAACATGAGCTTGATGTCGTTGTTTTGTGTAGCTCCTTGATGACTTGTCCCTATTTTCCAAATTCTTGCTTCTGCGAGAGGTTTTTCATTCATAGCGATCATCTCTACTCCTTCACTCTCTTGGAGGTGATTCTTCCCTTTTGCTTCTCCTTTTAGGTGAGTCTTCTCTTCTTTTGTAGGGAGCCGTACACTGATTGGAGTAGTGTCCGGGTCTTCCACAATTGTAGCAACTTCGCTCACGACTAGTAGATCTTTTGTCATTGTAGGACCTTGACTTGGAACTCCTTTCCTTGCTTCTACTCTTGTAGAACTTGTTGAAGTTCCTCACCATTAAGCTCAATTCTTCATTGAAGGCTTGTTTCTCACTTGATGATGTAGGAGCATCACATGAGGCTTTGTAAGCACCACTAGACTTGTTGTGAAGCTCTTTTTTATCCTTGAGTGACATCTCATGAGCAACAATTCTTCCAATGGCTTCGGTTGGCTTGAGATCTTTGTAATTTGGCATCATTTGTATCAAAGTGCACACGGTATCATATTTTACATCCAAGTCTCTTAAGGATCTTCTTGATGATGAATTTAGCGGTCATCTCTTCAATCCCTAAGCCGGCAATCTCATTTGTGATGAGAGCAAGCCTAGAGTATATTTCAGCGACACCTTCACCATCCTTCATTTTGAACTTGTCAAGCTGACTTGAAGCACATCCAACTTGGATTCCTTGACGGAGTCGGTACCTTCGTGCGTATCAATCAAAGTATCCCAACTTCCTTTGCATTCTCAAGACGACTGATTTTGTTGAATCCTTTGGGGCACAGTCCATTGAACAGGATATCACAAGCTTGAGCATTTATTGCAAACACATCCTCAATTCTTCCGCGGTAGATTCATGATTTGGTTCTCTCCCATCGAAGAATTCACCTTTCAAACCAATGCACACAATAGCCCAAACGGCGGGGTTATGTCCAAGAATATGCATTTTCATATTATGCTTCCAACTAGCAAAATTAGTGCCATCAAAGTAAGGACCTCTACGGTGGTAATTTCCCTCGCTAGACGTCATACTCTTGTAAGTTGTGAAACCAAGGCTATGATCACCAAAGCTATGGAAATCAAGGCAAATGGAGACCAAAGCTTTGATACCACTTGTAGGATCGAAAGTATGTCTAGAGAGGGGTGATTAGACTACTTGACCATATAAAAATCTAGCCTTTTCCCAATTTTAAGTCTTGGCAGATTTTAGCAACCTAGCACTAGTCAAGCAATCAACCTACACATGCAATTATAAGAGTATAGCAGCGGAATGTAAATCATTGCATATGAAGGTAAAGGGGAGGAGTTTGGAGGGAGCAAACGCAATGTAGAAACGGAGATTTTTGGCGTGGTTCCGATAGGTGGTGCTATCGTACATCCACGTTGATGGAGACTTCAACCCACGAAGGGTAACAGCTGCGCGAGTTCATGGAGGATGATACGTCCCCAATGTATCTATAATTTTTGATTGTTCATGCTATTATATACGCATTTTGGATGTTTATGGGCTTTATTTTACACATTTATATCATTTTTGGGACTAACCTACTAACCGGAGGCCCAGCTCATATTGCTATTTTTTTTGCCTATTTCAGTATTTCGAAGAAAAGGAATATCAAACAGAGTCCAAAAGGAATGAAACCTTCGGGAGCGTGATTTTTGGAACGAACGTGATCCAGAGGACTTGGAGTGCAAGTCAAGAAGCAACCGAGGCTCCCACGAGATAGGAGGGCGCCCCACCTATAGGGCGCGCCCCCTATCTCGTGGGCCCCTCGGGCGTCCACCGACGTACTTCTTCCTCCTATATAAGCCTACGTACCCCGAAAACATCTAGGGAGCAGACGAAACACAATTTCCACCACCGTAACCTTCTGTATCCGCGAGATCCCATCTTGGAGCCTTCGTCGGTGTTCTGCTGGAGGGGGAATCGACCACGGAGGGCCTCTACGTCAACATCCTTGCCCCTCCGATGAGTTGTGAGTAGTTTACCACAGACCTACGGGTCCATAGTTATTAGCTAGATGGCTTGTTCTCTCTTTTTGGATCTCAATACAATGTTCTCCCCTTCTCTTGTGGAGATCTATTTGATGTAAACTCTTTTTGCGGTGTGTTTGTCGAGATCTGATGAATTGTGGGTTTATGATCAAGTTTATCTATGAATAATATTTGAATCTTCTCTAAATTCTTTTATGTATGATTGAGTTATCTTTGCAAGTCTCTTTGAATTATCAGTTTGGTTTGGCCTACTAGATTGATCTTTCTTGCCATGGGAGAAGTGCTTAGCTTTGGGTTCAATCTTGCGGTGTCCTTACCCAGTGACAGAAAGGGTTGCAAGGCACGTAGTGTATTGTTGCCATCGAGGATAAAAAGATGGGGTTTATATCATATTGCTTGAGTTTATCCCTCTACATCATGTCATCTTGCTTAATGCGTTACTCTGTTCTTATGAACTTAATACTCTAGATGCAGGCAGGAGTCGGTTGATGTGTGGAGTAATAGTAGTAGATGCAGGCAGGAGTCGGTCTACTTGTCACGGACGTGATGCCTATATACATGATCATGCCTAGATAATCTCATAATTATTCGCTTTTCTATCAATTGCTCGACAGTAATTTGTTCACCCACCGTAATACTTATGCTATCTTGAGAGAAGCCACTGGTAAAACCTATGGCCCCCGGGTCTATCTCTAATCATATTTGCTTCCAATCTACTTTTATTTGCATCTTTACTTTTTGCATCTATATTATAAAATACCAAAAATATATTTATCTTATCATACTATCTTTATTAGATCTCACTTTCGCAAGTGGTCGTAAAAGGATTGACAACCCCTTTATTGCGTTGGTTGCGAGTTCTTTGTTTGTTTGTGTAGGTGCGTGGGACTTTTGAGGAGCCTCCTACTGGATTGATACCTTGGTTCTCAAAAACTGAGGGAAATACTAACGCTACTATTGCTGCATCACCCTCTCCTCTTCGAGGAAAACCAACGCAAGCTCAAGACGTAGCAAGAAGGATTTCTGGTGCCGTTGTCGGGGAGGTCTTCGCTCATGTCAAGACATACCAAGTACCCATCACAAGCCCATCTCCCTCGCATTTACATTATTTGCCATTTGCCTCTCGTTTTCCTCTCCCCCACTTCACCCTTGCCGTTTCATTCGCCCTCTCTTTCCCAATCTCCTCCTCTCTCTTTCGCTTGCCTTTTTCCGTTTGCCCGTGTGTTAGTTCGTCTACCTTGTCGTCATGGCTAGCTCGGTCTTTATCCCTTCATCTCCCGACTTTGAAGTTCTTCACTTCAAGCAAGGACAAGGAGAAAATTTAAAAGATGCTTGGTTTAGGATGTTAGAATCTTATCGTAGTTGTGCCGTGGAAGGAGATTTCAAGATTTTAATACGCAATTTTTATGTTGGGATAACTCTATCCCATAGACAACTTCTTGATTTTTCCGCAAAAGGATGTTTTATTGAAATTGATCCTAGTTTCGCTTATGAAATTATAGAAGGGATAGTAGGAGCACTTCCCCAAAAAATGGTATCATCCTTCTCTCTTGAAGGAACTCAAATTTTAGAGAAACTTTGTGAATTGCAAAAAATTGTTGAACCACTTAAGAATATTGGTGGGAGTATCAACCGCATGAATAACTTGATTGTACTTTGTAATAAGCGGTTGGATGCTTTAGATCAAAGGATCTCTGAGCATGAAGGGAAACGCAAAGAGCCTCTCGGACCTGAGCACAACTCCATTAAAAAGTTGAGTGCCAAATATGGCACTACTTAGATCTATCTTCGCTTTTATGCCTAGCTAGGGGCGTTAAACGATAGCGCTAGTTGGGAGGCAACCCAATTTTCTTTATGTTTTTTTTTGATCCTGTTTAGTTATAAATCTTGCATATACCTTCTGTTTAGATGTGTTTTTATCTTTTAATTAGTGTTTGTGCCAAGTAGAACCTATAGGATAACCTATGATGATAGTTGATTTGATTCTGCTGAAAAACAGAAACTTTGCGCGCACGAACTTAGTTTTGTTAAATCACAGAAACGTGCTTTTGCGTTGATTCTCTTTGCTGCTGATCAATAAACAAAATTCTAGGACTTCCTATTTTGGTAGGATTTTTAGAGTTCCATAAGTTTGCGTTAGTTACAGATTGCTACAGACTCTTCTGTTTTTGACAGATTCTGTTTTTCGTGTGTTGTTTGCTTATTTCGATGCATCTATGGCCAATAAAATAGCTTATAAACCATAGGGAAGTTGGAATACAGTAGGTTTAACACCAAAATAAATAAATAATGAGTTCATTACAGTACCTTATGTGGTGGTTTTGTTTTCTTTCACTAACGGAGCTTATAAGATTTCCTGTTGAGTTTTGTGTTGTGAAGTTTTCAAGTTTTGGGTAAAGCTTTTATGGACTATGGAATAAGGAGTGGCAAGAGCCTAAGCTTGGGGATGCCCATGGTACCCCAAGATATTCAATAATAGCCAAAAGCCTAAGCTTGGGGATGCCCCGGGAAGGCATCCCCTCTTTCGTCTTCGTTCATTGGTAACTTTACTTGGAGCTATATTTTTATTCGCCACATGATATGTGTTTTGCTTGGAGCGTCGTGTATTATATTAGTATTTGCTTTTTAGTTTACCACAATCATCCTTGTTGTACACACCTTTTGTGAGAAGCCTATTTGATTAGAATTTTCTAGAATACTCTATGTGCTTCACTTATATATTTTGAGCTTGATAGTTTTTGCTCTAGTGCTTCACTTATATCTTTTAGAGCACGGCGGTGTCTTAATTTTGAAGAAATTGCTAGTCTCTCATGCTTCACTTATATTATTTTGAGAGTCTTTTAGAACAGCATGGTATTTTCTATGGTTACAAAGTTGGTCCTAGAATGATGAACATCCAAGTTGGGTATAATAAAAACTATCATAGAAAAAGAATTGGATGCTATGATCAATTTGATGTTTGATAATTGTTTTGAGATATAAAGGTAGTAATTTTAGGGTCATGCTAGTGGGTAATTATGAAATTGAGAAATACTTTTGTTGAAGTTGGCAAGTCCCGTAGCATGCATGTATGGTAAAAGTTGTGTGACAAATTTGTTGCATGAGGTGCTCTTTTGATTGTCTTCCTTATGAGTGGCAGTCAGGGACGAGCGATGGTCTTTTCCTACCAATCTATCCCTCTTGGGGCATGCGTAGTAGTACTTTGCTTCGAGGGCTAAGTAGACTTTTGCAATAAGTATATGAGTTCTTTTTTACTAATGTGAGTCCATGGATATACGCACACTCATCCTTCCACTTTGCTAGCCTTTATTATTACCGCGCAACTTCCGCCGGTACCATGAACCCTTTATTTACCTCCCTCAAAACAGCCACCATACCTACCTATTATGGCATTTCCATAGCCATTCCGAGATATATTGCCATGCAACTTTCCACCGTTCCGTTTATTATGACACGTTCCATCATTGTCATATTGCTCTTTGCATGATTATGTAGTTGACATCGTATTTGTGGCAAGGCCACCTTCATAATTTTCATACATGTCGCTCTTGATTCATTGCATATCCCGGTACACCGCCGGAGGCATTCATATAGAGTCATATCTTGTTCTAGCTTTGAGTTGTAATTTTTTTTGAGTTGTAAATCAATAAAAGTGTGATGATCTTCATTATTAGAGCATTGTCTCAGTGAGGAAAGGATGATGAAGACTATGATTCCCCCACAAGTCGGGATGAGACTTTGGACTTTAAAAAGAAAAAAAAAAGAAAAGGAAAAAAAGAGAAAGCCAAAAAGAAAAAAGAAAGAAAGGCCAAAGAGAAAAAAGAGAAAAAGAAAAAAAAGAAAAAGAAAAAAATAAAATGAGAGAAAAAGAGAGAAGGGACAATGCTACTATCTCTTTTTCCACACTTGTGCTTCAAAGTAGCACCATGATCTTCATGATAGAGAGTCTCCTATGTTGTCACTTTCATATACTAAGTGGGAATTTTTCATTATAGAACTTGGCTTGTATATTCCAATGATGGGCTTCCTCAAAATGCCCTAGGTCTTCGTGAGCAAGCGAGTTGGATGCACACCCACTTAGTTTCTTTTGTTGAGCTTTCATATATTTATAGCTCTAGTGCATCCGTTGCATGGCAATCCCTACTCACTCACATTGATATCTATTAATGGGCATCTCATTAGCCCGTTAATACGCCTAGTTGATGTGAGACTATCTTCTCCCTTTTTGTCCTCATAACCACCACCATATACCACCATAGTGCTATGTCCATGGCTTGCGCTCATGTATTGCATAAGAGTTGAAAAAGCTGAAGCGCGTTAAAAAGTATGAAACACTTGCTCGGCTCGTCATCGGGGTTGTGCATGATGGGAGTATTTTGTGTAATGAAAATGAAGCATGGCCAAACTATATGATTTTGTAGGGATAAGCTTTCTTTGGCTATGCTATTTTGATAGGACATGATTATTTGTTAGTATGCTTTGAAGCATTATTATTTTTATGTATTATAAGCTTTTATTTTGTATCATTTGGTCTGAACATTGATGCCACAATAAATAAAATTACATTGAGAATTATGCTAGGTAGCATTCCACATCAAAAATTTCTTTTTTATCATTTACCTACTCGAGGACAAGCAGGAATTAAGCTTGGGGATGCTTGATACGTCTCCAACGTATCTATAATTTTTGATTGTTCCATGCTATTATATTACCCCTTTTGGATGTTTATGGGCTTTATTTTACACATTTATATCATTTTTGGGACTAACCTACTAACCGGAGGCCCAGCCCATATTGCTGTTTTTTTCCTATTTTAGAATGTCAAAGAAAAGGAATATCAAATGGAGTCCAAACGGAATGAAACCTTCGGGAGCGTGATTTTTGGAACGAACGTGATCCAGATGACTTGGAGTGCAAGTCAAGAAGCAACCGTGGCTCCCACGAGATAGGAGGGCGCCCCCCTATAGGGCGCGTCCCCTTGTCTCGTGGGCCCCTCGGGCATCCACCGACGTACTTCTTCCTCCTATATAAGCCTACGTACCCCGAAAACATCCAGGGAGCAGACGAAACACAATTTCCACCACCGTAACCTTCTATATCCGCGAGATCCCATCTTGGAGCCTTCGACGGTGTTCTACCGGAGGGGGAATCGACCATGGAGCACCTCTACATCAACATCCTTGCCCCTCCGATGAGTTGTGAGTAGTTTACCACAGACCTACGGGTCCATAGTTATTATCTAGATGGCTTCTTCTCTTTTTTTGGATCTCAATACAATATTCTCCCCCTCTCTTGTGGAGATCTATTCGATGTAAACTCTTTGTGCGGTGTGTTTGTCGAGATCCGATGAATTGTGGGTTTATGATCAAGTTTATCTATGAAGAATCTTCTCTGAATTTTTTTATGTATGATTGAGTTATCTTTGCAAGTCTCGTAAAATTATCATTTTGGTTTGGCCTACTAGATTGATCTTTCTTGCCATGGGAGAAGTGCTTAGCTTTGGGTTCAATCTTGCGGTGTCCTTACCCAGTGACAGAAAGGGTTGCAAGGCACGTATTGTATTGTTGCCATCGAGGATAACAAGATGGGGTTTATATCATATTGCTTGAGTTTATCCCTCTAAATCATGTCATCTTGCTTAATGCGTTACTATGTTCTTATGAACTTAATACTCTAGATGCAGGCAGGAGTCGGTCGATGTGTGGAGTAATAGTAGTAGATGCAGGCAGGAGTCGGTCTACTTGTCATGGACGTGATGCCTATATACATGATCATGCCTAGATAATCTCATAATTATTCGCTTTTCTATCAATTGCTCGACAGTAATTTGTTCACCCACTGTAATACTTATGCTATCTTGAGAGAAGCCACTAGTGAAACCTATGGCCCCTGGGTCTATATCTTATCATATTTGCTTCCAATCTACTTTTATTTGCATCTTTACTTTTTGCATCTATATTATAAAATACCAAAAATATATTTATCTTATCATACTATCTTTATTAGATCTCACTTTCGCAAGTGGCCGTGAAGGGATTGACAATCCCTTTATTGCGTTGGTTGCGAGTTCTTTGTTTGTTTGTGTAGGTGCGTGGGACTTTTGAGGAGCCTCCTACTGGATTGATACCTTGGATCTCAAAAACTGAGGGAAATACTGTTGGAAATATGCCCTAGAGGCAATAATAAAAGTATTATTATTATATTTCCTTGTTCATGATAATTGTCTTTTTATTCATGCTATAACTGTATTATCCGGAAATCGTAATACACGTGTGAATACATAGACCACAATATGTCCCTAGTGAGCCTCTAGTTGACTAGCTCGTTGTGATCAACAGATGGTCATGGTTTCCTGGCTATGGACATTGGATGTCGTTGATAACGGGATCACATCATTAGGAGAATGATGTGATGGACAAGACCCAATCCTAAGCCTAGCACTAAGATCGTGTAGTTCGTTTGCTAGAGCTTTTCCAATGTCAAGTATCTCTTCCTTAGACCATGAGATCGTGTAACTCCCGGATACCGTAGGAGTGCTTTGGGTGTATCAAACGTCACAACGTAACTGGGTGACTATAAACGTGCACTACAGGTATCTCCGAAAGTGTCTGTTGGGTTGACACAGATCGAGACTGGGATTTGTCACTCCATGTAAGCGGAGAGGTATCTCTGGGCCCACTCGGTAGGACATCATCATATGCGCAATGTGACCAAGGAGTTGATCACGGGATGATGTGTTACGGAACGAGTAAAGAGACTTGCCGGTAACGAGATTGAACAAGGTATAAGGATACCGACGATCGAATCTCGGGCAAGTACAATACCGCTAGACAAAGGGAATTGTATACGGGATTGATTAAGTCCTTGACATCATGGTTCATCCAATGAGATCATCGTGGAACATGTGGGAGCCATCATGGGTATCCAGATCCCGCTGTTGGTTATTGACCGGAGAACGTCTCGGTCATGTCTACATGTCTCCCGAACCCGTAGGGTCTACACACTTAAGGTTCGATGACGCTAGGGTTATAAAGGAAGTTTGCATGTGGTTACCGAATGTTGTTCGGAGTCCCGGATGAGATCCCGGACGTCACGAGGAGTTTCGGAATGGTCCGGAGGTAAAGATTTATATATGGGAAGTCCTATTTTGACCACCGGAAAATGTTCGGGATTTTTCGGTATTGTACCGGGAAGGTTCTAGAAGGTTCCGGAGTGGGGCCCACCTGCATGGGGGGACCCACATGAACGTGGGTAGTGGGGGAAAGGCCCCACACCCCTGGTCAAGGCGCACCAAGATCCCCCCTTAGAAGGAATAAGATCATATCCCAAAGGGATAAGATCAAGATCCCTAAAAGGGGGGATAGCAATCGGTGGGGAAGGAAATGATGGGATTTCTTTCCTCCCACCTTTGCCAACGCCCCAATGGACTTGGAGGGCAAGAAACCAGCCCCCTCCACCCCTATATATAGTGGGGAGGCACATGGGAGCTTCACCCTTGCCCCTGGCGCAGCCCTCCCTCTCCCAAGTGCTCCTCCTCTCTCGCGGTGCTTGGCGAAGCCCTGCAGGATTGCCACGCTCCTCCACCACCACCACGCCGTTGTGCTGCTGCTGGATGGAGTCTTCCTCAACCTCTCCCTCTCTCCTTGCTGGATCAAGGCATGGGAGACGTCACCGGGCTGTACGTGTGTTGAACGCGGAGGTGCCGTCCGTTCGGCACTAGGATCTCCGGTGATTTGGATCACGACGAGTACGACTCCTTCAACCCCGTTCTCTTGAACGCTTCCGCTTAGCGATCTACAAGGGTATGTAGATGCACTCTCCTTCCCCTCGTTGCTGGTCTCTCCATAGATAGATCTTGGTGATACGTAGGAAAATTTTTGAATTTCTGCTACGTTCCCCAACAGTGGCATCATGAGCTAGGTCTATTGCGTAGATTGTTTGCACGAGTAGAACACAAAGTAGTTGTGGGCGTTGATTTTGTTCAATGTGCTTACCGTTACTAGTCCAATCTTGTTTCGACGGTATTGTGGGATGAAGCGGCCCGGACCGACCTTACACGTACTCTTACGTGAGACAGGTTCCACCGATTGACATGCACTTGGTGCATAAGGTGGCTAGCGGGTGCCAGTCTCTCCCACTTTAGTCGGAACGGATTCGATGAAAAGGGTCCTTATGAAGGGTAAATAGCAATTGACATATCACGTTGTGGTTTTGCGTAGGTAAGAAACGTTCTTGCTAGAAACCCATAGCAGCCACGTAAAACATGCAACAACAATTAGAGGACGTCTAACTTGTTTTTGCAGGGTATGCTATGTGATGTGATATGGCCAAGAAGAATGTGATGAATTATATGTGATGTATGAGATTGATCATGTTCTTGTAATAGGAATCACGACTTGCATGTCGATGAGTATGACAACCGGCAGGAGCCATAGGAGTTGTCTTAATTTATTGTATGACCTGCGTGTCATTGAACAACGCCATGTAATTACTTTACTTTATTGCTAACCGGTAGCCATAGTAGTAGAAGTAATAAGTTGGAGAGACAACTTCATGGAGACACGATGATGGAGATCATGATGATGGAGATCATGGTGTCATGCCGGTGACGATGATGATCATGGAGCCCCGAAGATGGAGATCAAAAGGAGCAAAATGATATTGGCCATATCATGTCACTATTTGATTGCATGTGATGTTTATCATGTTTATGCATCTTGTTTACTTAGGACGACGGTAGTAAATAAGATGATCCCTTACAAAATTTCAAGAAGTGTTCTCCCCTAACTGTGCACCGTTGCTACAGTTCTTCGCTTCTAAGCACCACGTGATGATAGGGTGTGATGGATTCTTACGTTCACATACAACGGGTGTAAGACAGATTTACACAGCGAAAACACTTAGGGTTAACTTGACGAGCCTAGCATGTACAGACATGGCCTCGGAACACGGAGACCGAAAGGTCGAGCATGAGTCGTATAGTAGATACGATCAACATGAAGATGTTCACCGATGATGACTAGTCCTTCTCACGTGATGATCGGACACGACCTAGTTTGACTCGGATCATGTGATCACTTAGATGACCAGAGGGATGTCTATCTGAGTGGGAGTTCATAAGATGAACTTAATTATCCTAAACATAGTCAAAAGGATTTTGCAAATTATGTCATAGCTCACGCTATAGTTCTACTATTTAGTTATGTTCCTAGAGAAAATATAGTTGAAAGTTAACAGTAGCAATTATGCGGACAGTAGAAAGCTTATGTCCTTAATGCACCGCTCAGTGTGCTGAACCCCAAACGTCGTCTGTGGATGTTGTGAACATCGGACATACACGTTTTGATAACTACGTGATAGTTCAGTTAAATGGCTTAAGTAGAAGCACCAAAGATGTTTTTCGAAACATCGCGGAACATATGAGATGTTTTGAGGGCTGAAATTGAGATTTCAGGCTCGTGCCCACGTCAAGAGGTATAAGACCTCCGACAATTTTCTTAGCCTGCAGACTAAGGAGGAAAGCTCAATCGTTGAGCTTGTGCTCAGATTGTCTGAGTGCAACAATCACTTGAATCGAGTGGGAGTTGATCTTCCATATGAGATAGTGATGTTTCTCCAAAGTCATTGCCACCAAGCTGCTAGAGCTTTGTGATGAAC
Source organism: Triticum timopheevii (assembly GCA_963921465.1). Lineage (NCBI taxonomy): Eukaryota > Viridiplantae > Streptophyta > Magnoliopsida > Poales > Poaceae > Triticum > Triticum timopheevii. The sequence continues at coordinate 486,968,876 of OY997274.1, forward strand.
TATAACATATCAGGGATAGATATGATGATCCTTGAGGTATTCACGATGTTTGACACCGCGAAAGTAGAAATCAAGAAGGAGCATCAATTTTTGATGGTTGGTGAAACCACTAGTTTCAAGAAGGGCAAGGGCAAGAAGGGATACTTCATGAAACGGCAAATCAGCTGCTGCTCTAGTGAAGAAACCCAAGGTTGAACCCAAACCCGAGACTAAGTGCTCCTGTAATAAGGGGAACAACCACTGGAGCAGGATTACCCTAGATACTTGGTAGATGAGAAGGCTGTCGATAGAAGTATATTGGATATACATTATGTTAATGTGTACTTTACTAGTACTCCTAGTAGCACCAGGGTATTAGATACCGGTTCGGTTGCTAAGTGTTAGTAACTCAAAATAAAAGAGCTACGAAATAAACGGAGACTAGCTAAAGGTGAGCTGACGATATGTGTTGGAAGTATTTCCAAGGTTGATGTGATCAAGCATCGCACGCTCCCTCTACCATCGAGATTTGGTGTTTGCGTTGAGCATAGACATGATTGGATTATGTCTATCGCAATACGGTTATTCATTTAAGGAGAATAATGGTTACTCTATTTATTTGAATAATACCTTCAAATGGTCTTACACCTGAAATGAATGCTTTATTGAATCTCGATCGTAGTGATACACATGTTCATGCCAAAAGGTAGTAATGATAGTACCACCTGCTTGTGGCACTGCCACTTAAGTCATATCGGTATAAAACACATGAAGAAGCTCCATGTTGATGGATCTTTGGACTCATTCGTTTTTGAAAGGATTGAGACATGCGAACCATGTTTGTTGGTAGATATGCATGAAGAAACTCTATACAGATGGATCGTTTGGACTCACTTGATTTTGAATCACTTGAGATATGCAAATCATACCACATAGGCAAGATGACTGAAAAGCCTCGGTTTCAGTAAAATGGAACAAGATAGCAACTTGTTGGAAGCAAACACATTTTGATGTGTGCAGTCCAATGAGTGCTGAGGCATGTAGTGAATATCGTTATGTTCTTACTTCACAGATGATTCGAGTAGATGTTGAGTATATTTACTTGATGAAACACAAGTCTAAATTATTGAATGGTTCAAGTAATTTCAGAGTGAAGTTTAAGATCTTCGTGACAACAGGATAGAATGTCTATGATATGATCATAGAGATGAATATCTGAGTTACGAGTTTTGGCACACAATTAAGACATTGTGGAAATCGTTTCACAACTAATACAGCCTGGAACACCATAGTTTGATGGTGTGTCCGAACATCATAGTTGCACCTTATTGGATATGGTGCGTACCATGACGTCTCTTGTCGAATTACCACTATTGTTCATGGGTTAGGCATTAGAGACAACCACATTCACTTTAAATAGGGCACCATGTAATTCCGTTGAGATGACACCGTATAAACTATGGTTTAGAAAAACCTAAGTTGTCATTTCTTAAAGGTTTGGGGCTGCGACGCTTATGTGAAAAGGTTTCAGTTTGATAAGCTCGAACCCAAAGCGGATAAAATGCCTCTTCATAGGACACCCAAAACAGTTGGGTATACCTCCTAATCAGATCCGAAAGCAATAAGGATTGTTTCTTGAATCGGATCCTTTCTCGAGGAAAAGTTTCTCTCGAAAAGTTGAGTGGGAGGATGGTGGAGACTTGATGAGGTTATTGAACCATCACTTCAACCAGTGTGTATCAGGGCACAGGAAGTTGTTCCTGTGGCACCTACACCAATTGAAGTGGAAGCTTATGATAGTGATCATGAAGTTTCAGATCAAGTCACTACCGAACCTCGTAGGACAACAAGGACGCGTACTACTTCGGAGTGGTACAGTAATCTTGTCTTGAAGGTCATGTTGCTAGACAACAATGAACCTACGAGCTATGGAGAAGTGATGGTGGGCCCAAATTCCGACAAATGGTTAGAAGCCATGAAATCCGAGATAGGATCCATGTATCAGAACAAAGCATGGACTTTGGTGGACTTGCCCAATGACCGGCAAGCCATTGAGATAAATGGATCTTTAAGAAGAAGACGGACGTGGATGGTAATGTCACCATCTATGAAGCTCGACTTGTGGCGAAGAGTTTGTCACAAGTTCAAGGAGTTGACTACGATGAGATTTTCTCATCTGTAGCAATGCTTGAAGTCTGTCGGAATCATGTTAGCATTAGCTGCATTTATTAAATCTGGCAGATGGATGTCAAAACAAGTTTCCTTACCAGTTTTCGTAAGGAAAAGTTGTATGTAATACAATCCAAAAGTTTTTGTCGATCCTAAGGATGCTAAAAGGTATGCTGGCTCCAGTGATCCTTCTAATGGACTGGAGTAAGCATCTCGGAGTTGGAATGTGCGCTTTGATAAGATGATCAAAGATTTTGGGTTTATACAAAGTTTATGAGAAACTTGTATTTCCAAAGAAGTGAGTGGGAGCACTATAGAATTTCTGATGAGTATATGTTGTTGACATATTGATGATCAGAAATGATGTAGAATTTCTAGAAAGCATATAGGGTTATTTGAAAGGTGTTTTTCAAATAGCAAACCTGGATTAAGTTACTTGAGCATTGAGCATCAAGATCTATAAGGATAGATCAAGACGCTTAATGGTACTTTCAAATGAGCACATTCCTTGACATGATCTTGAAGGTGTTCAAGATGGATCAGTCAAAGAAGGAGTTCTTGCCTGAGTTGTAAGGTATGAAGTTAAGACATAAAAGCTCGACCACGGCAGAATAGAGAGAAAGGACGAAGGTCGTCCCCTATGCTTAAGACGTAGGCTCTATAGTATGCTATGCTGTGTACCGCACCTGAAGTGTGCCTTGCCATGAGTCAGTCAAGGGGTACAAGAGTGATCCAAGGATGGATCACAGGACAGCGGTCAAAGTTATCCTTAGTAACTAGTGGACTAAGGAATTTTCTCGATTATGGAGGTGGTAAAAGAGTTCGTCGTAAAGGGTTACGTCGATGCAAGCTTAACACCTATCCGGATAGCTCTAAGTAGAGATACCGGATACGTATAATGGAGCAACAATTTAGAATAGCTCCAAGTAGAACAGTTATTTGGAATAGCTCCAAATAGAACGTGGTAGCTACATCTAGGAGATGACATAGAGATTTGTAAAGCACACACGGATATGAAAGGTTCAGACCCGTTGACTATAACCTCTCTTGCAAGCATAACATGATCAAACCCAGAACTCATCGAGTGTTAATCACATGGTAAATGTGAACTAGATTATTGACTCTAGTAAACTCTTTGGGTGTTAGTCACATGGGGATGTGACCTTGAGTGTTAATCACATATCGATGTGAACTAGATTATTGACTCTAGTGCAAGTGGGAGACTGTTGGAAATATGCCCTAGAGGCAATAATAAAAGTATTATTATTATATTTCCTTGTTCATGATAATTGTCTTTTATTCATGCTATAACTGTATTATCCGGAAATCGTAATACACGTGTGAATACATAGACCACAATATGTCCCTAGTGAGCCTCTAGTTGACTAGCTCGTTGTGATCAACAGATAGTCATGGTTTCCTCGCTATGGACATTGGATGTCGTTGATAACGGGATCACATCATTAGGAGAATGATGTGATGGAAAAGACCCAATCCTAAGCCTAGCACTAAGATCGTGTAGTTCGTTTGCTAGAGCTTTTCCAATGTCAAGTATCTCTTCCTTAGACCATGAGATCGTGTAACTCCCGGATACCGTAGGAGTGCTTTGGGTGTATCAAACGTCACAATGTAACTGGGTGACTATAAACGTGCACTACAGGTATCTCCGAAAGTGTCTGTTGGGTTGACACAGATCGAGACTGGGATTTGTCACTCCGTGTAAGCGGAGAGGTATCTCTGGGCCCACTCGGTAGGACATCATCATATGCGCAATGTGACCAAGGAGTTGATCACGGGATGATGTGTTACGGAACGAGTAAAGAGACTTGCCGGTAACGAGATTGAACAAGGTATAAGGATACCGACGGTCGAATCTCGGGCAAGTACAATACCGCTAGACAAAGGGAATTGTATACGGGATTGATTAAGTCCTTGACATCATGGTTCATCCAATGAGATCATCGTGGAACATGTGGGAGCCATCATGGGTATCCAGATCCCGCTGTTGGTTATTGACCGGAGAACGTCTCGGTCATGTCTACATGTCTCCCGAACCCGTAGGGTCTACACACTTAAGGTTCGATGACGCTAGGGTTATAAAGGAAGTTTGCATGTGGTTACCGAATGTTGTTCGGAGTCCCGGATGAGATCCCGGACATCACGAGGAGTTTTGGAATGGTCCGGAGGTAAAGATTTATATATGGGAAGTCCTATTTTGACCACCGGAAAATGTTCGGGATTTTTCGGTATTGTACCGGGAAGGTTCTAGAAGGTTCCGGAGTGGGGCCCACCTGCATGGGGGGACCCACATGAACGTGGGTAGTGGGGGAAAGGCCCCACACCCCTGGTCAAGGCGCACCAAGATCCCCCCTTAGAAGGAATAAGATCATATCCCAAAGGGATAAGATCAAGATCCCTAAAAGGGGGGATAGCAATCGGTGGGGAAGGAAATGATGGGATTTCTTTCCTCCCACCTTTGCCAACGCCCCAATGGACTTGGAGGGCAAGAAACCAGCCCCCTCCACCCCTATATATAGTGGGGAGGCACATGGGAGCTTCACCCTTGCCCCTGGCGCAGCCCTCCCTCTCCCAAGTGCTCCTCCTCTCTCGCGGTGCTTGGCGAAGCCCTGCAGGATTGCCACGCTCCTCCACCACCACCACGCCGTTGTGCTGCTGCTGGATGGAGTCTTCCTCAACCTCTCCCTCTCTCCTTGCTGGATCAAGGCATGGGAGACGTCACCGGGCTGTACGTGTGTTGAACGCGGAGGTGCCGTCCGTTCGGCACTAGGATCTCCGGTGATTTGGATCACGACGAGTACGACTCCTTCAACCCCGTTCTCTTGAACGCTTCCGCTTAGCGATCTACAAGGGTATGTAGATGCACTCTCCTTCCCCTCGTTGCTGGTCTCTCCATAGATAGATCTTGGTGATACGTAGGAAAATTTTTGAATTTCTGCTACGTTCCCCAACAAATACTTACGCTAGTATTGCTGCATCACCCTCTCCTCTCCGAGGAAAACCAACGCAAGCTCAAGACGTAGCAGAGGACTCCACCCATGAAGGGTCCACAAAGAAGCAACCTTGTCTATCCTACCATGGCCATCGCCCACGAAGGACTTGCCTCACTTGGGTAGATCTTGACGAAGTAGGCGATCTCCTTGCCCTTACAAACTCCTTGGTTCAACTCCACAATCTTGATGGAGGCTCCCAAGTGACACCTAACCAATCTAGGAGACACCACTCTCCAAAAGGTAATAGATGGTGTGTTGATGATGAAATCCTTGCTCTTGTGCTTAAAATGATAGTCTCCCCAACACTCACCTTTCTCTCACAGATTTGGCTATGGTGGAAAGATGATTTGAGTGGAAAGCAACTTAGGGAAGGCTAGAGATCAAGATTCTTGTGGTTGGATTGGAATGTCTTGGTCTCAACACATGAGTAGGTGCTCCTCTCACAGAAAATGAATGCTGGAAGTGTAGGCACATTATGATGGCTCTCCTCATGAATGAAGAATGGGTGGAGGGGTATATATAGCCTCCACACAAAATCTAACCGTTACACTCAGATTCCCAAACTTGGTCAGACCGAATAGTCAAACTCGGTCAGACTGATTCAGTTCAAAATGTGAACGTTAGGATTGTCGATGGGACCGACATGATCGACTCGGTGGGACCGATGTGCTGGGTTAGGGCATAACTTGATCTCGGTGAGACCGATCACATGAACTCGGTGGGACCAATTTCAGTAATAGGCAAACAGAGAGTTGGTCAGGCAAACACGGTGGGAGCGATCGCTCATTTTGGTGAGACCGAAACGTTACAAAAAGGAAACAGAGAGTTTGCATTACGAACTCGGTGGGACCGATCGCTCATCTCGGTATGACCGAAATGTTACGAAGGGAAACAAAGAGTTTGCAATCCCATCTCGGTGAGACCGAGATCCCTATCGGTGAGACCGAAGTGATTAGAATTTGTGGCAGTGGCTATGTCAAATGAACTCAGTGGCGCCGGATAGATCAAATCAGTGGGGCCGAGTTTGACTTTAGGTTTAGGACATATGTGGATATGAGAAAGTGGTTGAGAGTTTTTGGAGCATATCACTAAGCATTTTGAGTAAGTAAGCCATTAAGCAACACCTCATTCCCTTTTAATAGTATTGGCTTTTCATATGGACTCAATGTGATCTTGGATCACTAAAATGAAAATGTAGACTCTTAAGCATTTTGCCTATATGTGTCCTTGCTCCTTAGCATTTTGAGGGGTCCACATCTCTAGTCCATGCCATGCCAATCATTGAAATTTCTGAAATGATCATCTTGAAAGAGTATTAGTTCAATGAGCTATATGTTGTTAAGAATTACCAAAACCACCTAGGGATTAGTTGCACTTTCACGGTGCCATCTGCAAGCTCGCCTTTCCTGCGGAGACCTAGCTCGATGGACGTTACGGACTCCTTGCAGCGAGGTGCTGCTACGTAAACTCAAAGATAACAAAGACTATGGAGACGGATCATAGCGGGCTTCATCCATGACTCCGGTAAACTCCCGACCAGGGGAAGCGGTGGCGGCGTGAGATCTAGCGATGGTCGTGGTCGTTAGCGCGATGAGCTGTGAACGTATAGGTCTCAGATTCCATTTTTCGCAGTGCTCCATTTTTTTGCATTTTATAAAGAGATGAATCAAAATTCTAAATGGGCCAGCCTATCTCGCGGTAGAGGGAGTGCGCAACAGGCGCCCGTTTGCGAAATGACGTGTAACAGGCGCCTACAGCTGCTAGGAGTTGTACGCTGCAATCGCCTAAAACACAGAGATATGGGCTAGCCCATCACAGAGGCTCACCCCCTCCCTCCCCACACCCCTGAACGTTACAACTCACATCTACATTCACTATTCATGTTTTGCTTTTATTTATTTCTTCGCTATTTTTCAGGAAAATTCAAGAATATTCCAAAGCATCCAAAAGAATCACGCAATTGCTGAAAAAGTTTGTGCCATCCAAAAGAAAATTTTGGGACAGCTAAATTCTTTTCACATGCTTAAAAAAATGTTTTGACATGTTTAGAAAATGTTTATACAATATTAAAAATGTTTACATAATTTTTGAAAAAATATTTCGTACCATTAAAAACTTCATGACATTTAAAATGTTCATGCATTTGAAAAAAATATGTAAGTAGCAGTTTTAAAAATATTTATACATTGAAAAGAAAGTTGACGTAATTCAAATAATATTTGGTACCACTCAAAAATATGTGCGTGACATTTTGAAGAAGTATTCATGAGAAATTCTAAAATGGTAACATAGTATAAAAAACCTAAATGCTAAAAAGCGACTCGATGCTAGTTGTCACGTTCGAGCGCACACCGTTTATCACCGTCCGATCGCGTTGGTCCGCGCGTGATCGAGGCCAGGTTTTCCCTGGTCGGGACGGATGGTTTGGGCACCTGCGACAGCTGTTCACCTGGGAGGGCCCACCACTACCCACACGTCCTACCTGTTGGCGTTGTTTTCGAAACTGCTCAGAGCCACCGCTATTCCACCACCCCAATCCCCCAATCCTCTCCCTCCTCGTCGCCATTTCTCTCCCCCTGTTCTTTGCAAGTTCAACCGCGGCCCCCAAGCCCCCGACAGCTGCCGGAGAGCGGAGGGCGTGCGCTGTGGCGGTGTTTGAGCGGCAGAGCTGTGCGAGGGTGTGGTGGTGCGCGCGGCCCCCACAGAATAAAGCAGAACGGGTTCAATCTCGCCGTGTCATTCTCTGTCTAGGGAAAAAGGGGTGCGCGGTGAAGGTCGCCGACGGTGCTGCATGTCCGACGGCCTAGTAGTTTTTCTGGAATCCCGAGGTATGCACCCATCGCCATCGTTTTTTCTGGTATGCATTTTAATACTCGATGTTGCGGAGGGTTGGGATTGGTTGGGATTCATGCGAGCAGGGAGGTGGATGTAATCACGCTCCCATAGATCGTAGTGGTTTTGCTTCACGTTTCATGGCAGGGATGAATCATGGAGCCTCATGGTGGGGAACCATGGGGTCATGCCGTGAGGGATTGGGGGTGTGTTGTCAGATCTTGTCCCAGATCTGTTTGGTCTGAGATGGGCATTTACTTTGGCAGATGTTGTATATGAATTTTGTTTAGGATTTTTTGAGGAGTTGCTTAGATATTGTGTAGGAGTTGCCTGATTTTGGCTATATGAGTTGGCGAAATTAGAGCTGTTTGATCTACTAGTCGTGGGGGCGTTCACCGAGTTGCTTCGACATTGTATACTAGTTGCCTGTTCAACATTGATTAAGTTGCCGAAACTTTTAGAGCTGTCTGATCTACCTATACTGGGGCCGTTCACCGAGTTGCTTCGACATTGTGCATGGGTTGCTTGATTGAGGCTGGATGAGTTGCCGAAACTTTAGAGCTGTCTAATCTACTAGTACTAGGGCGTTCATCGAGTTGCTCAGATTTCTTTTGTGAAAGGAGTTTGTTTAGCTCGGTTTTCATTGAATAATTAACTTGATAGTGTCGAGAGCGGTCGCCATTTGCAAGACATATGCTAAAGTATTAGACTACAACAGACCACTTCACGGAATACTTGCTTTTGTTTAGCCTTGTGTTGGCACCACACATGGTGCTTCCTGAACCTTGTCTTCCCGTTATACTCATGATAACAATTCATAGTGGTGTTTGACAAGTGACTTGTTCGTTGTTTTCTGCATGTATCTCTTATTCTGTTGTATATTTCCAACACAATTTTCTGAACTGCAAAATTTCCAATTGGACCTACAAAAGTATGAGCATCATGTATAAGAGGATTAAAAGCTGTAAGATGCCCATAATTCTTAATCTGTATGATGCCTGATCAATGTTGGTGAAGTTTGCTGAAACGTACAGATTGTTGGGGCAGCGTTCAAAACAGAATTTGTTGGACTTGTTTTTCTAGATTTTTGTCAGGCCCATTTTTTTTCTAGGATGCTCGAGGTTATTTTTCTTAGTAACTTGCCAGAAATCAGTATACAAGTTGTGCGTTAGTTTGAACCAAAGTTGCCTAATCAGTAGCTCTGTAAGTTTGTTTTGTTGCCTTATCAAGTTGTGTTACTTTAATGGTTCATCAGCGAGCTCTAGGAAATGTCTTTTTCATGTTTGTAAGCAACCTACAGTGTTACAAGTAGTGAAGTCCCTTTTTTATTAGCAACCTGAAAATACTGTATTATGTGTTTGCAGTGTCGAAAATGTCCGAGGCAAGGAAGGAAAGTGATGGTCAAGATTTACAAGCAAACCAAGAGGGTGTACGAGAACAGAGGTAAGAGCTTTGAGTGTGGCACGGTGAAGCGTTTGTGCTGTTTGCCATGTTCGAGTTTTGTGACTTTTTTTCAATGCAAAACAGATGAACACTGCAAGCACACTCATTACAGTAACAGGACCCAACTATGATTGGTTACAAGCGTAGGCGCACTAAAGGAATAATTTGTCATGGGAATCGCCCATCAGACATAGATAGCAATGCCAGTGCACACGATGATGATTCAGAAGGCAAGGAGGTCACACAGGAGGAGGAATCAAAGCCAAAACGCCGGAAAACATGCAGAAATGAGGTATTCATGCATCATGAATCGTTGTTTCCAGATTCCATTTTTTTCAAGGTTGTATGGATTTGTGCGTTCTTTTAGAAGTTGTGATGAATGTGTTATTTTTAGTAATTCTAGGTATGATTTTTGGCTATTAAATTGTGCGTAAGCAAGGCCACTAGCAGTATTGAGCATGTTGAAGTTATAAGAACAAATGATGGTATTCTGTATAGGACAAACATCGCATCATCATGGAAATGATTTTTATACTTGCTAATTTCTGTCACACAGAGTTTAACTTAGCCCATTTTTTCTTGCTTGTAGGGTCGTAGGAATAGGGCATCACCGGCAAGGTTGTTCAGAGTAAACAAAGATCTAGTGCAATTTCAGAAGGATGTGGTAATTCGAATAGTGTTTGGAGGTCTGTTACAGATTGCAACATGTAGCATGCCAGGAGACTTAAGTCAGTGGGTTCTGAAGCATTACGACCCTGAAATTTCCCAACTGGTCATCCCAGAGAGCGGCAAGATTCCAGTAGATGCAACAAGTGTTCATAGGATATGGGGTCTGCCAAACAAGGGGAGGAAGGTTTGCTATGAGAAGAGAGCAGATTACACATCCCAAATGAACAAAATCTTCAATATTAATACCAAAGGCTCACCAACACTAACAGCTTGGTGCAAAATGATTAAGGATATGGCTGGGGAAGCGGATAATAATTTCCTACGTGCTTGGTTGGCGGTCGCCTTCTCATGTTTCCTTGCTCCTACGACAAGTTTGAACATATCCCCACGGTGTTTTCCTGCTGTGATGCATGTGGATGCGATAACAGAGACCAATGTATGCCAATTTGTAGTTGATCAATTAAAATTGGCATTCGTGGGAGCAGGTGTTAAAAATGCAGTCTGTTGTTGCGTCATGCATTTAGTTGTAAGTCTAACTTGCTCTTTGTCCCCTTTTTCATAGTTTTTCATCTACTTGCTCTCGTTGTTTATCGTACTCATTTTTCTTTTGTTTTTTGATTTTGCCTCATGCAACTGCTATATCTGGACTCATTGGATGTGGATGAACCCATCGCAAGCACGTATCCAAGAGTGTCGGTTTGGAATTCTGATCTTATTTCCAAGGTCATTAAGAAGGACAAAAAGGGCCGGGGGGGAGTTTGACAAGTTGCGGGTAAGTTTCCTCTTATGTTTGTGAAGCACACGATCAGTCAGTCACTTTAGTTTTCTTCATATGTTCAATCACCATTTGTTTTGAGGTCATATAGATGTCATGCAACTTGCCAAGTAACTACTAGGCAACACACTGTCCATACGTTGGCAATCACATTTTTGTTCCCGACTAACTCAGTACATGTGTGTTATTCTTCAGGCAAAACATGTGTTTTTGTTCCAATTATAGGCAATACAGACACATACTTCAGGCAACCACACATTTTTAAGTTGTTAAACCAATCAAAGGCAATACAGACATATACCTTAGGCAACCACACATTTAATGCTTGGCAACTCACAAACAGATGTGAAATATAAAGTTTTTCCCATGAAGTTATAGAGATAGAAAAAGTTGCGAATACTCTAGTTTTTTCTTTTTTGGCTTTTTTGTTTGCATTTTTCTAACACTTAAAACTATAGCTCAAGACCGAGTTTGCTCGCTTTGCTGATGAAAGCTTATTCGGTAGTCTTGATCATGTCCCAAAGTTCGTGGCAGCAAGGCTCCCCAACTCATAGGACTCAAATATGAGTTGCCTTCATTTTTTTGGTTTTTGCTTTATTTTTGTGCCCACTTCTTTGAATTATTCCTCAACTACAAGTTCTAACGTACATGCCCCAATTGTCCTCTCTCTATTTTTTTTGGTGTGTGCAGAAACAAAACAAGCTTGTCGTGATGGTGCATGAAATCTGTTCTGAAATATCACACTCAATGGGCAAGCTCGTACAGGGAATTGGGAAACTTGACGACGATGGCGGCACAACTAGCGCGCCAGCAGCTGATAATGTTGGTGGTCTAGGCAGTGAACATTCAAGGGAAAGGCGCGATGATGGTGTGAATGACCCCCCACACGCTTCCTAGCGATGAAGAATCTTACCAATCGGGGAGTGTGTGACGCCCCCGATTCAATCATACACGCAAATGTGTACGATCAAGATCAGGGACTCACGGTAAGATATCACAACACAACTCTAAACACAAATTAAAATAATGCAAGCTTTATATTACAAGCCAAGGGCCTCGAGGGCTCGAATACATAAGCTTGAATACACACGAGTCAGCGAAAGCAACAATATCTGAGTACAAACATAAGTTAAACAAGTCTGCCTTAAGAAGGCTAGCACAAAAATAACAACGATCGAAAAGGCAAGGCCTCCTGCCAGGGAGCCTCCTAACTACTCCTGGTCGTCAGCGTCCGTCACATAGTAGTAGGCACCTTCGGGGTAGTAGTAGCCATCGGCGGTGGCAGCGGTCTCAGGGGCTCCATCATCAGGTTGCATCAAACGGATATGGGAAAAAAAGCAAAGCAAACGTGAGTACTCATCCGAAGTACTCAGTAAGCAAGGATCTACACTACATATGCAACATTATCAAAGGAAGGCTGTATATGTGGACTGGGCTGCAAAAATGCCAGAATAGAGGGGAGAGCCTAGTCCTATCGAAGACTAGCATCTTCAGCATCTTCAGTGGTCTTGCAGCACTAGAAGAGTGCATAGCATAAAGTAAAGTACTAGTAGTGTCATCAACCTCGCGCAGAGATTCTTCCTTGACTCCCTGCGAGAAAGCAATCCCAGAGCCATACTATCCATTTCTCATCTCAAGTATCCAGTTCTAGTTGTATCGATCGGGATACAACTCCAAGTGTCCGTTACCGTAGGACGGGCTATCGATAGATGTTTCTTCCCTGCAGGGGTGCACCAACTTACCCACCACACTCGATTAACTCTGGTTGGACACACTTGTCTCGGTCATGCCCGGCCTCTGTCAAACGATACACCGCAACCCGACCTAGGCCTAATAGAGAGGTCAGCACGCAGGACTAAGCCTATGCCCCCAGGGGTCTTGGGCCATCGCCCCGGGAACTCCTGCACGTTGCGTGGGCGACCAGTGAGCAGACCTAGCCCCTGTTATACAAGGCGAGGCGTTCCAGTCCAACCCGGCGCACGTCGCTCAGTCGCTAACGTTTATTAAGCTTCGGCTGATGTATACACCGCAGAACGCCCATACTATGCCCACGTGATGGTTAGTGCTATCAGGCCAGAGGCCCCTTGGATCAAATATCCAAATCATAGTGGATTAGTAGCGCGCGGTAACGAGCAGAGACTCACGATCGATGTGACCCCGTCGCCCCGTCTCAAGGACTTGCGGCAGGGGCTAAGAATGTCCGGCCATGCCTCGTCATTAACTCACGGGCACCTTCCAGGTTAACCCGACTCCACATCACTCGCAATTAAGCTCGCGCGGGTACCCCAGGGCCGACCCGTCTTTAGTAACATGGTTCAGTGTAAAGTCATAGTAACCATACTAACCTTGTGTCTAACACCAAGGGGAACCCTGAGAAATCACCCTCGATGGAATTCCACCTGATGTTATCATCAAGGTGAACGAAGGAGGAATCACCCTCGAGGTCCACTCTTGTGGAGTTGCATGACAGTGTCGTTATCGGGAGTGGAGAAGGAGGAATCACCCTCGATGACCATAACCGAAGAACTAACCTACAAGGTTAACATCAGAAGTGCTGATGAGGTATCACCCTCGGCACTCGGTAGTAACCCAGTAGTGTCGAGCAATTGAAAGTGATGTGCGGTGCCGAGGCCTGGTCTTCGATCCCGTTGATCGGGTCTTCTGATAATCCAATGGGGCAGTCGGGACAAAGTGGGGGCCTCTGATGGGTCTCTACCCAGCCTATACTAAATAGTTTAGGATAGGTAGGTAGGTAACAACAATAGGTTACAATAAACAGGCTATGCAGCAGAAATAGGATAACAATAGTAGCAGCAGATTCTAATGCAAGCATAAGAGAGATAGAGTCGGCGATATCGCTATGCTCAAAAGGGGGGGGTGCTTGCCTGGTTGCTCAGCAGCAAAGGTAGGGTCGTCAGTGGTGTCGTCGATGACGTAGTCGATCACAGGGGCAAGATCGGTCTCGAGGTCTATTGGAGATAAGAGGGGGAAGAAACATATAAATACACAGTAATCATATGCAACACAGAGTATGCTATGCTAACGTGCAGTGTAGGGTTTCCTAAAGATATGTCTAAGTCATTTAGTTACTTTAGGATTAAAGTTGAATTTAATAACCGGTGTATTGGCACTATTCATCTACCGAAAATGGGGTAAAAGTTATGGGTTCACCTACTTATAGGGTTCCGACATGTAAATAGACGACATGATCAGATTCGTCTTGTAGTTCTGAGCAACTTTCATGTACAAGGTTTGTCGATCCGAGCTACGGTTTATTTTCTATGGTTTTCTAAAGTTTTAACAATATTCTGAATTTGTTTTAATTACTAAATTTGTCAGGAAATGAATTATGATGTCATCCTGGCGTCAGCCCTGCGTTAGTGGTCAACAGACGAGTTGACTTGTCAACAAGGCCCACGCGAGGCCCACTAGCGGTGATAGGGCGTTGCCCAGTCAGCATCTGACTAGGTCAACAGGACCCAGGGGGCCCAGTGGCAGCGGCTGTGGGGAGGTCCATGTGGACAGCCATGTCAGAGATGCAGGACACGGCGCCGGAGTTGCTCCGGTGGCCTCCCGAGGCGGCGAGCTTGCCGGAGACGCTCGGAAAGCCTCTATGAGGCACCATTTCGCACGGTTCTTGCTGCATTCGAACGGTTACTCCACCCCGCATCAGTTGGTGGTGGCAGAACGAGCAGGGGAGGTCGGCAAGGCCGCCGACGTTGGGTGGTGGCGGCGATATGGCTCGGATGTGTGACGGGGATGGCAAAGCAGTGTGCTATGGAACGAAAGGAAAGGCTGGGGAGGATCCCCGTGGTGCGGCGAGTCCAACGGGCTTGAGCCCATGACCAAATGGTCATCAGAGCCTCGCCGGCGGAGAGCTCTGCAGAGATGCGTTCGGGCGCTCATCGGGGACGATGCTAGGAGGCACGTGAGGGCGCGTGCACATGCGCATTGGGCTCCTGGGAACCCCAGGAGCACAACTGTGAGCTCGGGTGAGCATGTCGACGGCCACAACAACGGCAACGAGCTTGTCGGTGGAGCTGGGCTTGGCCATAGCGGAACCAGCCGCCCCGAGCTTGTAGAGGAACATAAAGGAGTAGAGGAGATGGAGCTCACCGCAGGGGCTCAAGGTGGCCCGTGGAAGGATTAGTAGCAGCAGAGGGCGTCGCTGGAGTCGGTGAAGAACGACGCCAGTCATAGATGGGGATGAAGGGGATCCGGTGCTTCGGTGCCTCCCAGCTCAGCTGAGGCCACCAGTCAAAGGAGTCGACTCCGGCGGAGCTCACCGACAGGGTCAGCGGGCGCGAGACCGTTGGTGGCCGCGACAACAACGGAGGACGGTGTCGACCGTGCTCGGGCGTCGATGGGGAACGAGGGGGAGAGGAACGGAGCAAGTGAAGGAGAATCTGGCAGGGAGAAGGAGAGGTAGAGCGAGCGAGGGGGAAATATCTGGGGCCGCGGCGTCGGCCTTATCCCCTCGCTGCGCTGGCGAGGCGCGGGATGGCGAGCTGGTCCGGTGGTGACGCGCAGGCGCGCGCCGTCGGTCAATTGAACAGGGGGGGTAGAACATGACAGGGGTTAGGTAGGTAGGATGGACGAGGCCCAAGGGGAGGCCAGGGGCTCTCCCACCCCTCTTTCGTTCCCTTCTTTTTTTTGTTTTTCTTTTAGCAACAAGCCTTTACAATTAAACTAGCCACCAAATGACTTAGCAAAATTGTGTGCTTGGCCAAAACAATTAATAGGGAATAATGTGCTCTGCCATAAAATGTTTGGACAAGTTTTGATTCCATTTGGGATTTTCAATAATGGAAATGGCATTAATAGTGCTATTTTGGCACTGTTTAAAATGCTTAGGACCATTTTGTAGTATATGGTGATGTTGTCTTCCGTAACAATCATTTGTTATGGAATTTTTGACAAATGATGAACATTTTTGCAGCAATATTTGAGCAACTTCAAATTCCACTTGCATTTGAATGTGAATTCAGATATAAGGATTTTTAAATAAGATGTTTCACCACTGTGATCAAGCATTGCAATGATCATGACTTGTCATGATTAAGAGGAGATCACTGTAGGGTGATACTGGGGATGTTACAGAGTGACACGGATGATGAACATGATGATGATAGTGAAGGATCAGACGGTGGTGAAGGCGACTCCGACAGTGATGGAGATGATGGTGATGGCAACATTGATGGAGAGACCAACAGTGGCGGTGATGATGCCCAGGGCCAGGAGTGTGAGCAAGAAGAAACATGATAGGAGGAAGCAGAAGTAGAGGATGAAGATCTTGACAGAGAATATGAGGAGGAGGATGAAGATGGGGACGCAAAAGATGAGGAGGAGGATGACGAGAACAAAAATGAGGAGGAGGACAAGGGAGGTGACAATGACAATGATGGGGGGTGGCAGAAATGGGGATTCTGGTGACCAGACCACTGGCAGAGGTCATAGTACTAGCACTAATAACGTGGGGCAAAGGATGGGATTCAGGAGTCAGTTGGCAACGACTTCGAGAGCGAAGAGGGTGCATCTATGCAGTTCTGGATTAAGAAGAAAAAAATACTCTCAAGAGATTGAAAGCCCGGAACTAATTTTGATGTTGGATCTTGTCAAACTAGATGTCAGAAAGGAGCAAACCACCCATGACATCCCGATGTTGGAAGTTGCTTATGTGTCAGATGGTTGTTCTGCTTCTTGGGAAGCAAAACAGATTTTTAAAGAGCTGGTTAACAATCTGGAATTTAAGAAAACATTTGACTTCAGACTGGAAGATATCTGCCCCCGCAAAACACGCATCAAACTAATGCAACAAGTTTGTGGTTTAAATTACATGGCCACGCCAGCAAAACCTATGCATCAAGTTTCTGTACCAACAGCAAAAGGTCGCCCACCAAAGCCACCGAAGAAGCAAAGGAAGGTGACCTTCATAGATCGACCAACTGTTGTAACGTGCGATGTTTTGGATGATTTGGGAGCTGAGTACATGAGAAGGAATGAAGCAAGAGGTCAAAGTGTGCAATTGCTAGGAACCAGTTAGGTGGGTATAACTCAGAAGGCAACTACAGTAGAGAATCAGGCAACCACCCTTGAAATGCAGGCAACTATGACCAATAGCGAGACACCCCTTGGGTTTGACCATTCAAGCCAAAGCAAGTCAAGGGAGGACCCACCTGCACATTCAAGAAACTCAAGAGCTGATGCAAGGAAATTGTCGATTGATGCTAAGGAATCATATGTAAAACATTTGCAGGCAACCATCAGTGAAGATCGCGCAATTCAGAACAAGAGTGGTCCAACTCACTGTCATGTTCAGGCAAGTCTGCCAGGGAAGTCAGTTGATCCACTTCTTACACCAAAGGCACATATAGTGAAGCCAACTTCAAGTCATATGCTCCTTCCAGTTTTAGCAAGTCAGGTTAATAATGAGGCCAGGGTTGGGCACATTCAACCAAAGATTACAGCGAAACAACCTGTCTCTGACCCACTTACTATTTTGAAGGAGACACCAAGCACTAAGCATCATGTAGCAATGGCACACAAGAGGTGATCTCAATGGGCGCGGTCAACAAAAACAACATGTCATCGAGAACAAGGAAAAGAGTATTCCAAGAGCAACACCAAACAAGGAAAACCAACCACCAGAAATGTCTAGGGCAGAATCATGCGATGCAACAAAAATCGATGATAGTTGTTTAAAGTGCATTGTTCCAAGCAACAAGTTGGATCAAGGATAGTTGGGCAGTATCATAGGCATGGGGGTAAGCAAATCTAGATGCCAAGAAACAGAAATACCACTTGCAGAACCAGTTTTTGATGCACCTGATCAGACACATGCTCAGAGGCCACCAAGCTCTTGTGATGGATATTGCCCTGCACCTCCTTTCAGTATAGGTCTTGATGAAATTTTTGGAACAAGCATGGATGAAGAAGTGCAAAGGCCTGCAGGGATATCCGATGACTGTTGCCAACCAAATGGTTATGAGTTGAGGTCTGTTGATATTCTGGGAACAAGCAGAAGCTTTATTGACATGTGTCCGGAAGCAAAGGGGAAAACACCTATGGTCATCGAAATCCCTGATGAAGGTGTGTTGGAAGTTGAACTATCACAGCAAATCAATGGGGCAAGCAAAAGCATTGTTGATATGTGTCCGGAAGAAAAGGGGAAAACACTTGTGGTCATCGAAATCCTTGATGATGATTTGCATTGGGACTTAGCAGAAATTGACTTAGCATGTGAAGAAGCAGAGGTATTATCACCTACCAACTTCCAAACGCCAGAGAAATCATGCTGCAAGGATGGAGAAATTGGTTCCAATAGCAGCTCAGGAGAAATCGTGAACAAATTTGAGAGATGCATCATCAAGCCAACAACATGCAAAAGGTCACCTTTTGTGGATTACAACGAGAATAGGTTGTCTCACAGCACCCCAGTAGTAAATAGGTTGTACGCATCCGTCATTCTGCACGCAAGATTGAGTGAGGAGGAGACTGGACTTGAAGACAAGAGGTACAATGCTATGACCACCTTTCTTACACTCACACTCCTCTTTTATTTACATGCTAAGTCAAGCAAACAAATATATGTTGCATGCAAGCACCGTCGAAATTCAGGCAACTAATTTACCAACCTCAAGCAACATATGATTAAACTTCAAGCAACAAACAAATGCCTGTCTTACGCTAACTCATTTTTAGACAAGTAATGTGTAAACTTCAGGCAACTAATTTACATACCTCGGGCAACATATGATTAAAACATAGGCATCTAAAAGGAGTCCTAAAATCACAACTCTTGTGTAGTTTTTGTTTTTTACACCACCTAATTACCCCCTACACTATATGACTTATATGAGTTCTTTTTTTGTCCTGCAGCCCTACAACTATTGATTACAACGGCTACCATGTTTCACTCAGAGAACTGGCTGACCCGATGAGGAAGAACAGTCATGTCAAGTTGCATGTGTTCGAACTAATTATTGAGTCTATAATGCGGGAGTTGCCTGCAAATTCCAAGAAGATAATCATGCCCGTCAGATTTTTGGTAATCTTTTATATAAACTCTATCCCCCCTGTTACATAATATTTACATATATTGACACTTTACATAATCTTTTTCTCTTCGCTGGTAGAACTACCACTTCGTTGTCACAATCAATACATCTACAACTGTTGCATCTTAAGTAGTTTGAGCACCATTCTTTTACTTTAACCAACTGTTTTTTCCAATACAATTTGCTACAACCCATTTTTTCTGCATTTTGTAAGAATTCTAGAAGTTTTTCTTACTATCTTATGTACGCCAGCCAACTTTCTTAGGATATCCAAGCAACCCAGTTTGGAAAAACTCCACCCCTCCCCAATTTGCTAGATCTTTACAAATAAGTTGACCATAAGCTCAAGAAGAGTTTGTTGTACATTGCTCAAAATAGGAGGTGTGATACACAATATTTTTGCATTTTTTATTTCCTCTTCATAATTATGGCAGATAAGGCTCCAGCAAATGATTTGGAACACTCAAGAGATAACTGCCAGATTCAACAAATCAAATCATTTGGATCAGAAGGATATGAAGTAGCAAGTACAATCTTTTTTTTGCATTGGCATATATGTAGCAAAATGTTTACTGACTTGCTCTTTTTTGTTTTACCACACACTCATCATACAGATCATGTTCCCTATTCTAGAGAATCAAGACAGTGCAAATCTTGTATCAGCAAACCACTACTGTCTTTTCAATGCCAATATTAGGGACCGCAAGTTCGAGGTTTTTGCTTCATGGAGGACTCTGGCACAGAGCAAAACTTTTGACGACAATGCCAGATTGATTGCTGCAACAGTGCGTTCATTGTGGGACCAGCACTATTGTGAATCACGCGTAAGCTTGGGCAATTTTCGCTTGAAGGAAATTGATGTTCCAAAGCAAGATAACGAGTGAGTTCCTTTCATCCTTGCACTGTCCTTTTATATATGCTTTTCGCAAAATCGTCACAACTTCACACCCATGTTTTTCCCTTTTTTTTGCTTGCAAGGTATGATTGTGGCATTTTCCCTTTGACAGTAGCTTGTATTTGGGAAGCGAGGAACTTGCCAAACTTTGGTCCGAAAGATATCCCCAACATCATGAAGAATATCACAAGTGATTTAGTTAATACAATAGCCAACAAAGCACCATGGCAACATATTTTGAAGCTTTGACTTGGTGGAGGTTTGTCACAGCAGCTTATATAAATTAGCAACCATTTTTTGCCCACATTGTTTGGTACATAACTTGCCAATCATACAACATCATATTTCTTTAACAATATAAGATATTATGTAGTATCTTCTTTTATTTTTTACACAGCCAACTTCTTGTCTTGAAAAAACAAACATTAAATGAAAGAAGAAAAGCCCCAAACACCCAGAAAGAAATAGTACAAAGGTCACAAAAATAATTATTACATGTCATACGACACAAGAGTTGCCTGACACCCAAGCTTAAATTGTCTGACACCTAGATATAACTTGCCTCCCACCGAATCTAGTTGTCGTCCTCTGTTTTTCTTCTTCAAACCAAGCGGCCAGGGCAATTTGCAGCATTGTGTTAAACTGAATTACAAAATGAGCATTTGTTCTTCCTCTTTGGATGCAACTCCAGTGCTGATTGCAACCTCTTACTTTTTGTACACCCTTTAGTTGTTGATTTGGGTGGATCTTTAGGAACTCCTGCAATTGGCGTAGACCAACTTGAGCCTGGTGTTGTTTGAGCACCTGAAAATTTGGTGCCATAGGACCAGCGGTAGTTGCTGTTCGGGGACCAGGGTGCGCCGTAGCACCACTTTCAGGTGGTGCAGGACCAGCCATGGGCGGAGCAGCCAACTTTTGTTTTTTTCTTGGTCTTGTTGAAATGATTAAGCTCTGTCTGTGCCGCCCTCATGTGCTTCTTCAATATTGCTGTTTGGGCATCTGACACAGAAGAAACTCAAGCTAGACTGGCAAAATCCACTGACAAGTTTGCATGACGGACTTGCTTCTTCGACTGCTCCGGCATCTCATCAGGTTCTGCCTCAATAGAAGGTGCTGCACCTGGTATTGCTTGTTGTGTCCACCTCCTCAATATGTATTGGGCAGGAATTTCATCGACACCAATGTGTGTAATTTTTTTCAAAATATGGCAATGCAACATTCCATCCTTGGACATCTTACAGCAGCCACACTTGTAGTCCCCAACTTCGACTTCTGCTGTCACATAATAGCTTATAGAACCATAATTAGCAACCCATCCTTCTTTGTTTGGATAAAGCTCAAACACACTACCACCGTGGTGACGCACATTGTATTTCCCAATCAGTTCAAACTCATCCCGGAATTTGTGGTAAATGTCCCTAGTGTAGGCATCATAGGCTTGTTTCTCGATTGGGGAATCAGACCACAACTCAACCTCCAAGTGGTATGTCCTGTAGTCATTTCCACCCTCACGAACAAGCACATGTGTCTGGATTTTCTCATATTGCTTAACAAAGTTCAACACAAAGTTGTGCGGGTTCACATAACGCTTAAGAACTGAATTGAATCCTTCACTGTGCTGGGTAGACTACAAGAAAGGGAAAACCGGTGTTTGAAGTAACACAGCACCCATGTTGCCCGGTACTCATACAACTTATCAAAGTGGGTTCCAGCAATAAACGGCCACTTAGACTTCAAAGATGCCCATTTTGTCTCAAATTCTTCTGGAGTGAAGTTAAAGTCAACACAATCATTGAAATCTTTTGACAACCCTAGATTCCTTCCCACTAAGCCACCAAGTTTTTCTTGAGCCTTCTTCATTATGTGCCACCGACATCGATGATGCGCAATAGTAGGGAAGATGTTTTCAATTGATTGTGCCATCGCCCAATCTTGGTCAGTGATTATGTTGAATGGTGCTAGACCATCCATTGCTTCAAGGAATGTACCAAATCACCAATCAAAACTTGTCTCTAACTCCCTCCTAACAAAGCCACACCCCAACATGAACGACTGGCCATGACGATTTATCCCAATGAATGGAGCAAATGGCATGTTGTGCATGTTAGTCATGTATGCTGTGTCAAAGCATATGCAATCGCGATAGGCTTCTTTGTAGGCTTTTCATGTTGGTCCATCAACCCAGAAGATATTCTCAACCTTGTCTTCTGCATCATACTTGACCTTGTAGAAGAATTCTGGATCTATCTTCTGTATATCTTTGAAGTAGGCAACCGTCTCAATGATATCACCTTCTTTAGTTGCATTTCTGTTCAAGCTTGACTTTAGGTTTGTGATGTGCTTGGTAGTATAAGGAACAATCAGCTCCATACCATAGAAATCCGACATGATGTGCATCATTCGGCCTGAAAAACAAGTAGGCAAGTATAATGACTTAAATCATTGTAATAGGCAAATTAAACCACAGGGCACAACACACACTAAGATGGAGACCACTAGTTTTTTTCAGGCATTTTTTTGTTGAATTTTTCAGGCATTTTTCAGGCCTTTCTGGTTTCAAAACTACCAATAGGCATTTTAAATCTCTACTTATCGCTTTTTAAACATGCATTAGGCGCAAACAAATGCATCACCAGATGTAGGCAACTAGAAACCATTTTTTGACAACATTTTTGCTTGCCACCCTGACTCACTTTTTTTGCTTAAAATAGTGATGCAAGTAGGAGATATACAAAAGAGCACACTTTTTTAGTTGCTTGCATGTGTGACAAGATTTGCCTACACAACTCTCATACTATTGCTAAAAACAGCAATGCCTGTAAGAAATACATCTACTTCAACCACACCTAACTGCTTTGCATTCTTGACAACAGTTGCTACAGATCTTAAGAAATTTACAGCATCAATAAGCAGCCAATAGTTGCCTATCATCCACACTAGTTTGTCTCAAGAATGAGAAACTTGTGTAACTAGTTTCTTTTTGCACTACTTTTGTTTTTGGTTTCCTACCATATGTGAAGCAATAAAACAATGATTCATTTTTCTATTTTTTTGCATGGCAATCAAAATATTTCCTCCTACCATCATTCACCTATAGTTAAGTTGCAGTTATGAAGGTTCTTTAGTAACAGCTTCTCTTCTAGGGGGATGCCTTGGTGTGATCACAAATATTTAGTCAAGGAAGGTTTCTCAATCAATGGATGGTTATGCTCAGCAATGAAATAAGTGACTTCCCAATGACCATCAATGAATTTTACTATCATCTTGGCTTTGCACCCAGTTTGTATTATATTTTCTGTTTTCCTTTTCTTCCCTTTCTTCTTTTTCTCAGTAGCATCATCAGCAAACACAATGGCATTGTCTTCCCCATCATCATCATTCCCATCTTCACAAGGATCTTCTAGCATTTCAATGCTAGGTGCAGTCACAGTACTGTGGTCATCGTTCTTGGGTTTCTCAAACTTGTTGCAAACAAACTGGTACTTATCTATTTCGCCAGTAATAGTCATCAGCAAACACAACGGCATTGTCTTCCCCATCATCATCATTCCCATCTTCACAAGGATCTTCTAGCATTTCAACACTAGGTGCAGTCACAGTACCGTGGTCATCGTTCTTGGGTTTCTGAAACTTGTTGCAAACAAACTGGTACTTATCTATTTCGCGAGTAATAGTAGACCTTCTGGAAGTATTCATCTTGATTGAAAAACCCACACGCTGAGCATAAGCATTATAGTGTTCTCTTGCACCTAGCAAAGTTCAAACCTTGTACCCAATGAAGGTTCCTTTGGCTGGGACCATGCTTCATCATCGTTATCAGCATCTCCCCCTGCACCCTCGCGCGTAGCAGTTGCCCCTGTTGCTCCCAAAGTGTCTGTGTCATCAAGGGTGTGCTCTTCTGTGGGCACTGCTTGCATGCTAGGGTCGGCAATATTCTGCGCGATTGGAGTGTTTGGAGATTCAGCCACAAACTCATTGACATTGTTCAGTGGTGGGGCACTTTGGACAGAAGGTTGTGTGCAGTACATGGGTTCAATGTTGTCCACTCCAACATTGGGTGGCAAGTAATAATTAAGGTCATCTGGCAATTTGTTATGGTCAATCATCTCCTGCATAATTGGTAAAAAAATCAAATAAACACACAAGTTAGAAGAGAGAAGCAACTACTGGACTCATATGTAGGAATAATACATCAACATTACGCAACAAAACCAATCAACACGCAATGTATACTTTTCATAGTCGCACACACCAATCAATACAACAGAATTTGTCATGACAAATAACTGTCGTGTTTTTTTTCAGGTGGAGAAATCAGGGTCAGGGGAAAAGAACAACAGATGATGTGGTGTACTCTTTTCTTCTCATGGAGTGGAGGTGTTATTAGAAACACATGACATGACAATTCCAGTGATTTTTTTAGTTTACAAATGTATTTTGGAAAAATATTGAAAGATTTGTAGTAGTACCAGTACTGAAAGACTTGATGTCTGCCTTTTTTCCAAATTATGCACCAGTATTGTTTTTCTATTGCGATGGTTCATCCCAGATGTTGCCATTGTCATGAGCATAAGCATGCCATGGTTTTTGCCTCTTGTTTTCCCCTTTTTTATTCATTTTCCAGGCTATTAGAGGTGGTGGGTTTAAGCAGCATGAGCCGGCACCTGGGTTGAACTTGGCCGAAATCAACCACAAGCTCAAGGTAATGTTATCACAATTTTTATTCATAGCATTTTCCAATACCCGTTTATAGTTGCAAAAACACAACTTTGCCTAAGCTTGGACAAGCAGAAAACAGTTGCTTACCATCCACATTACTCTCGCCAAAGATGAACTCATAATTGCGCACCACATACACAGTAGTTGTTTTTTTACAGTTCCTGGGGTTGTGTTTTCTATCAAGCAGATGTTAGGCAACTTATTCTCTTTTTTCTTAGGCAACTTGCCAGCCAGATGTTAGGCAACTAAGTCTCTTTGCTTAGGCAACTTGCCAACCAGATGTTAGGCAACTTGTTCTCTTTATTTTAGATTTCACAAGGATTGGAAAATGTTGGAAACATTGCAGTAGTACTAGTACTAAAAGACACGTGTGCTCTTTTTGTCAAATTATGTGTCAGAACTGCTTTAAAATTGTGTTGCTTCATCACAGTTTTTTGTCATGAGAACAAACGCCCCAGGGGTTTACCTCTTTTTTGTTCCCATTTTTATTAAGTTGTAGGTTTTGGGGGTGGTGTGTTGGCGGTGCACAAGGTGGTACATAGGATGAACTTGTCAGAAATCCACCACAAGCTCAACGGTAATGTATTCACAATTCTTTTCATAGAAATTTCCAATCGTTGTCCATAGTTGAAAAACCATCTTATACATGCACACAACATACTTAGTTACCTACAAGTTTTCATAACAGTTGGTACAGACTTTAATAAATCATAGAATAGACAAGCAAGCAACAGTTGCTTACCAACCACACTACTTTTGCCTAACATGAACATATGGTTGCCCAACACGCATATAGTAGTTTCTTTTGCTAGGGGTAAATTTCTTGTTCTGACACATTTAGTCGCCTAAAATTTTGACAACAGTTGCTTACGGAGATGTGTTTTACCACCTGCCCTTGTTTTGCTCATAACAGAGATGCTAGTAGCCGAAATCTTACTGTTTGTACAGTTAGTTGCCTTAAATTTTGACAACAGTTGCTACAAATATATCCATAGCATTAAGAAACAGCCAACAATTGCTTACCCTCTGCACTATTTTTGCCTAATCATGACGATATTGTTGCTTACAATCTGAACTACTTGTGCCTACTCATGACAATTTCCAGAGAAGGCTAATCTGTTCCTAATATGTTTGCCTACTTTTTTGCATAGCATAGTTACTAGTGAAGGCTCACGTTTGGACAACATGGTAGGGGGAGAACCACCTTCAACAAGAACAGGGGAAAAACGTACCTCCTTCCTCTCCTAAATGACATCAGTTCTCTTTTTTTTTGAGTATTACTGCTGCTTCTAGAAGCAGATCTCCAAGCTCTAATGGTTCAGATCCATGGCGATTTTGATCCTCATAGCTTTCCTTGGGGGAAAAGAAGAAGAGAGGGGGGGCAGGTGGGAGAGAAGGATGAAGGGATCAGGTCACGTGGGGGAGGCAGCACGTGATTGAGAGAGGGGGAGGTGGGGATAAAACAACTGGAGGGACCAGGTCAGCCTCGAGTCGCGGCTACGAACGCGCGCTGGGGCCCTTTCCTTTTTTGTACGGCGGATAAAAACTTACCAAATCTGGACGTTTGCCAGGGATGCCTACCGAGCACTCAGTTGCTCCCTAGACACATCCTATAAAAAATGTTCACCTAGTTTATACAAAATATTGAATATCATGAAAAACCAAAGGTATTTATAAAATATTTATATGTCTTAAAATATATTCAACGTGTATAAAAAAATATACAATGTGTATTGAGAAATTAAAATAAAATAAAAAGGAAAACATTTTTTTAAGAAATACGCAAAAAAGAAAAAAAACACATGAAAGGTTCTAAAACCGGTTCGTACCGGTCTGTAAAACCTTCACTATACCTACTTAGTGGGCTTTTCCACTAAGACGTGCGTGCCTAGCAGCAGAGGCGAGGCCAGGCTAACTCTTCGATTTAGGCGGGATATAGCCCTTCCCTCAAAAAAAAGGCGGGATATAGCCCTCGCGTAAGTTTTTTTGGGGGGATATAGCCCTAGCGTAAGTGGTAACCCTCCCAACTTCTAAGCGAGGCTGCTTCGGTCGAAACTGGAAGTGCTCAAGGATAAGGGAAATCCCTGCCACTCACTGCGGCAAGTTGTCGGTGTGCTGCACAGGGAGATCGACCAGCGTTCGGGCGTGGGCCGGCCCATAAAACGGTTTTACGATTCCAGTTTGCAAGCTTTCGTTGTGGTTCTAGCCGGGTTTTTTTTCTAGTTACAAAGTTACTTTTTCATTTTTCCTATTTCTTTTTCGTTCTTTTCTTTTTTTCATTTTCCCTTTTCTGTTGTTTTATTTTCATCATTTTTTTGTTTTTTCTGTTTCTTTTTTATATTTCCTTTTTTCCTTTTTTTCATTTTAGAATTTTACAAATATTTTAAAAATGTTCTAAACATTTCAAATTTCTTTGTGTTTTCAAAAAATGTTTGATATTTTGCATTTCGCAAAAAAAGTTCGAAGTATCAAAAAATATTATGGTTTTCAAAAACAATTATTCATGTGTACAAAAATTGTTCATGTTTCCAAAGTTGTTTGAAATTTTCAAATTGTTGTCCGTTTCAAAATTTGTTCTTAAATTCAAAAAGATTTAGTGCTTTCATAAAAAAAATTCAAAAATTTGTTCTCATTCTCAAGTT
This sequence comes from Triticum timopheevii, assembly GCA_963921465.1. Taxonomy (NCBI): domain Eukaryota; kingdom Viridiplantae; phylum Streptophyta; class Magnoliopsida; order Poales; family Poaceae; genus Triticum; species Triticum timopheevii. Next base: position 486,996,067 of record OY997274.1, read on the forward strand.
TTACTCACAAATTCAAAATATTTCATAATTTATTTGCGTCTCCAAAAGTTGACCAGATTTTTAAGTTTACAAAATTGTTTGTTTTTGTAAAAAAACAAATTTTGAAAAATGTCCGGTTTTCATAACTTTATTCACGTATTTAAAGTTGTTCGTAATTTCTATTTTTCTTGGGAATTCCAAATTGTTTTAAATTTCAGATTTGTTCTTAATTTCTTTGAAGTGATGGTGCTTCCAAAATTGTGTTTGTCAAAAATTTGTTCCGGTTTTCTTATTTTGTTTAAAAATAAAAAATGTTCATGTTTCTTGGAAAAGTGCGGGAATATCAAATAGTTCTAAATATTTAAAAGTTGTTTGCATTGAAAAAATATTCAGTATTTGAAATAATTACTGCATTTCGCAAAAAATGTTCATAGTATCAAAAAATGTTACAGTTTTCAAGAACCACTGTTCATCTATGCAAAAAAAATTCACGTTTCCAAAGATGTTTGAGAGTTTCAAAATTGTTCTCAATTTTAAAATTTGTTCTTAAATTAAAAAATGTTTGTGATTTCATCATTTCTCTTTTAAAAATTTGTTCTAGTTCACAAATTCAAAAAATGTTCAAAATATTCGTAAATTGTTTGCGTCTCCAAAAAATATTCAGAATTTTAAGTTCTTTTAAATTTAAAAAATTGTTGGCATTTTGTTAAACATTTCATAGTTTTCAAATAATGTCCGGTTTTCAATAGTTTATTCATGTATTAAGAAAATGTTAGCAGTTTCGAATTTTTGTGCGAATTTTAAAATTGTTTTGAATTCAAAATTGGTTCTTAAATTTTATAAAGTGTTGGTGCTTCCAAAAATTGTTTTTGTCAAAAGTTTTTTTCAGTTTTCTGATATTGTTCAAGAATACAAATATGTTCATGTTTCTGGAAAAGTGCGGCAATATCAAGGTGAGTTCACAATTTCTGAAAATTTCAATTTTTGTTCACGATTTTTTCAACGAGATTTAAGTTCAATAGCTTGATAGTTCTTCTTGGTTCGTGATGCATATGTTTCACAAATGTAGTCTGGTCGTGTTGGCTTTGCTCCCATCGCAAACCATTTTTGTGATTTTTTACCCTCGCACCGCAATGGGCCGGCCCAAGTAGACTGCCCCCTGTGCGATTGGGGACTACTTGCCGCGAAGAGCGGCATATAGGAGGTCCCAAGGATAAGGAAGAGGAATCCGGTCCGGACTGATATGAGCAACCTGTGCGTGTGCGTCGTGGTGGCGTCGTGGTTCGTGGCCCAACTGCCTCCCATGCCCATTTTCTCTGTTAGCGAACAAGCTTCTTTCTCCATTCTTTGTGTTAGCGATTTTCGGAGACCTCCTCACTGGCGCCTTATACGCCAGTAGACGAAACCAGGGCCCAGGCGGCTTTCTAACTGGGCCAGCCCGAGAACGAGCGGACGAGCTCGCGCACGACGCGTGCTTCCTCCGCTTTCCATGCTCGATCATTTTGATCGCTAAAAAAAACTCGATCGCTTCGTGGTTGACTGGTAGTGTTAGACTGGTTAACCATTGACTTTAGAGATTTTCTGTTCAAAAATTCAAAAAAATTGAATGCAAAAACAATAATGCTCACGGATTCTAAAAAGCTCATTGATTTTCAAAAAAGTTCATCAAACTTTACAAATGTTCATGAATTTGATAAAAGTTCACCGTTCTGAAAAAATCATGAATTTGAAAAAAGTTAATCGGCTTTAGAAAAGTTCAAAAAAGTTTTTAAAAAGTTCATTGAATTTGAAAAAAGTTCACAGTTTTGAAAAAATTCATCTAGTTTCTAGAAAAAAGTTTACTTATTTGGAAAAAAAAGTTCATCGATTTTGAAAAACGTTCATCAGTTTTGAAAGAGTTTAATCGATCTTTAAAACGTTCATCTACTTTCTAGAAAAAAGTTCACGAATTTGAAAAAAAGTCCATCTACTACCAAGAAAAGGTTCGCGAATTTCTTCCGTAAAAAAATGTTCGCGACTTTGAAAGAAAGGTAAAAGGGACAGAGAAAAAACGAAGAACAAAGAAGAAAAGGCCAAACAAACTACTATGTAACACTTGAGGTCGCTTGGTCGGGTGGTTTTGGCTTTGAAATCTAAGAAGCGTGTCGCCGGTTCGTATCCTGGGTAGCACAAACTTTTTTCTTTTTATAGAAGTAGAGAAGGAGCATATGGGCTGGCCCGCTATGAACACCTAGCGAACAGGCAGGGTGTGCGCCCTGTACCAAAATGCCTATATTCGGCGTAGGCGCCGAATAGGATTTGGCCGATTTTCGACCAGAGCGAGCGTAGCTAGGAGTCGAGGGAGTATATGCATATGTATACAAAATCTTTTGCACCCAATTAAGGTGTGGCGGCCGCCACCCTTTGCCCATCGGAGTCGTCCACTAGTGCTTCTATTCATGTCGCTCGGTCAACAATGGGTGCCACCGGCAGTCCCTCGTCGCAGACGACAACGCGCCTGGTGACGATCCCCGGCTACTGCTACGTCTTGAACTTGCGTTGGTTTTCCTTGAAGAGGAAGCTGTGATGCAGCGATAGTAGCGTAAGTATTTCCCTTAGTTTTTGAGAACTAAGGTATCAATCCAGTAGGAGGCTCCTCAAAAGTCCCACGCACATACACAAACAAACAAGAACTCGCAACCAACGCAATAAAGGGGTTGTCAATCTCTTCACGGCCACTTGCGAAAGTGAGATCTGATAGAGATAATATGATAAGATAAATATATTTTTGGTATTTTATGATATAGATTGGAAAAGTAAAGGTGCAAATAAAAGTAGATTGGAAGCTTATATGATGAAAGATAGACTCAGGGGCCATAGGTTTCACTAGTGGCTTCTCTCAAGATATCATAAGTATTACGGTGGGTGAACAAATTACTGTAGAGCAATTGATATTAAAGCGAATAATTATGAGATTATCTCGGCATGATCATGTATATAGGCATCACGTCTGTGACAAATAGACCGACTCCTGCCTGCATCTGTTACTATTGCTCCACACATCGACCGCTATCCAGCATGCATCTAGAGTATTAAGTTCATAAAGAACAGAGTAACGCATTAAGAAAGATGACATGATGTAGAGGGATAAACTCATGCAATATGATATAAACCCCATCTTTTTATCCTCGATGGCAACAATACAATACGTGCCTTGCTGCCCCTGCTGTCACTGGGAAAGGACACCGCAAGATTGAACCCAAAGCTAAGCACTTCTCCCATTGCAAGAAAGATCAATATAGTAGGCCAAACCAAACTGATAATTCGAAGAGACTTGCAAAGATAACTTAATCACACATAAAAGAATTCAGAGGAGATTCAAATATTTCTCATAGGTAAACTTGATCATAAACTCACAATTCATCGGATCTCGACAAACACACCGCAAAAAGAGTTACATCGAATAGATCTCCAAGAAGATCAAGGAGAACATGGTATTGAGATTCAAAGAGAGAGAAGAAGCCATCTAGCTAATAACTATGGACCCGAAGGTCTGTGGTAAACTACTCACAACTCATCGGAGAGGCCTTGCTGATGATGTAGAGGCCCTCCATGGTTGATTCCCCCTCCAGCAGAGCGCCGGCGAAGGCTCCAAGATGGGATCTCACAGATACAGAAGGTTACAGTGATGGAAATAGTTTTTCGTGGTCGCCTCTGATGTTCTCGGGGTACGTGGGTATATATAGGAGGAAGAAGTAGGTCGGTGGACGCCCGAGGGGCCCATGGGATAGGGGGGGCGCCCAATAGGGGGGCGCCCTCCACCCTCATTGCTTCCTCGATTGCTTCTTGACTTGCACTCCAAGTCCTCTAGATCACGTTTGTTCCAAAAATCACGCTCCCGAAGGTTTCATTCCATTTGGACTCCGTTGGGTATTCCTTTTCTTCGAAACACTGAAATAGGCAAAAAAACAGCAATACGGACTGGGCCTCCGGTTAGTAGGTTAGTCCCAAAATGATATAAAAGTGTAAAGTAAAGCCCATAAACATCTAAAACGGGTAATATAATAGCATGGAACAATCAAAAATTATAGATACGTTGGAGACGTATCAGGTACTCTGACCTGACGCGGGTGCCTACGACTGACTTGGGGCACGATCTTCTTGTGCTATCTCAGCTAGGACGTCAAAGTGAACCCCCAGTGTTAGATCTAATCCGAGGTCATCATCGATCTATCGAGACCAAGAAATCACACAAGCACTGCATCGAGATTTGTTAATGAGGTTCACCGACATGGCTACATCCCTGATGCTTGACTACGGGCGCTCTTCCCCGTGACACCGTCCAATATCGCGCGCTGGTCACCCAGACGCCAGCACACGTCGCCGGCTCCCCCTTACGCACCTCTGCTATTATGTTGGCATAAGTTACATTGTATGTCTAGCCTCACAATATATAAGAGGCCTAGGATACAAGTGTCCTACCTGGAAACAGCTCGATATCATATCTGAAAGGACATGTGATGCCACCATGTGTGGTTTTGGTAATTGATAACATTCTCTATGGACTAATGGTTTCATTGAGTTGTATTTGAAGGATTGGTCCATAGGCATTTCTTGAAGTCCATGTGTTGGTTTCAAGGAGTTTATGAGTTGACCATGGTGCTATTAAGGAATTATCCAAACATTGGTCATGTGAGTGTTGAGCTTATTGCAAGCATGTCTTGAAGAAGAAGATTGTGTGATCATTCATGTTTACCTTCAAGACATCATCCAAATGAAGAGAGTTGGAAAGATTCAAGGCTGATCAAGACTATGTCAAGAGTGAATCAAGTTGTTCAACTCATAAAGCGTAGAAGATGTATCGAGAGGGACCAAGTGATCCCATGGTATGGTAAGCATTGTCCATTATGCTTTGTGTACTAACCCATGGTCTATGTGAGTGTTCTATGTGGGTTTAGGTATGCTTCCATTGGCTTGCATCAAGAGGAAGATATCATACAACCCATGGAGAGGATGACATCGTGTGGTGATCGTCATCAAGATTGCGGTGTGCAAGTTCAAGTGGAGCATCACGAAGAGATCATCCTTGAAGCTTGTCGTCCATTGTGGTGTCAATGACTTATGAAGATGTGCCAAAGAGTGGCTCACCCATAGTGGAGTATGCGGGAGCAATCAACTAGTCTTCATTGAGCCAGCGCAATCAAGAAAGGTGGTCCAACTTGAGGGAGTCAAGATCGTCATCATCTAGCTCAAGTGGACTATGTGCAAGGCAAAGGTCTGCCCTTGATAGGTTTTCTATTTTACCGGTCTCATGGTGGTAGTTGGGAGACCGGGTTATAGGATCGATTGCCGTACTATCAAGGGGGGCTATTGATGAGTAGCTTGATCGTCTCGTTCGTAGAGAGCTCAAACCATTGCATCCTTGCATCATCTTTATTGGTTCTTGTTTGGTTCGTAGAGGGCTTGGTTTGTTTGGAACCATCCTCTCTTTTGGGGGTTCGATATCTTTCTTTTTTTGTGTATGAATGGATATCTCACTCCTTGATATATCTTTGATATCTTCCAAGTGATTATTTCTCCTTTTGGTATCCTATTCTCACTTGGTATTTCTTTTTCTTTTGGTATCGGTTCTTGAAAGTCTTGAGCATGCATATTTACTTCATGTAGTTTCTTTGGCATGCTTTCTTTCTTTGACCCAATATATACGGGAAATTCCACCAAGTCTTAAATTGGATAAGATGCGCATGAAATTAATTTTCATATCTATATGCACATATTTATGTGGAGTTTGTCCTATGTATTGGTGTTTCTAACTCTTTGGTACCAATGAGTTTGGGTACCATTTTGTTTGTGTTGTTGTTCTAGGAACAATTGGAGATGCATTGGAGGTTCGGCTCACTCACAAGGAAGGTGGTGTCACCATGTGCTTATCGTATTCAAGCTAGAATGATCAATGAACTATTATCTACTACATTCAATTGGTATCTATTTCATCATTCCAATGCTATCTTGGTAACAAGTATCATCATCTACGTCATGCATACATTTCTGGCATCAACCTTGTGTAGGTTGTATCATGGCATGTAATTCATTCCTTCTTGTGATACTTGTTCCCTTTCTCAAAGCATCCCAACAATGATCTGTTGTTGCTAGTGTGATGTCTTTGATGTTCTTGTGATTGGACTTCATTTATATACAATAAGACCATATCTAGCCATGTGCTATGCTTTCAAGCAAATATCTTATTGGTATATTTATGACTTCCTTGTGGATATCTTGTTCTTTCCTTTTTGTAACTATTTTGTGTGTACATCCTTCTTTGTGGATTGATATCATGATCTTCATCTACCTAGAATGTTATACACTTGAGAGAAGTTGCATATCTAGTTGATATCCCTTTCTTTCACGTCCACCGTTTATTTCTCATGTTATTTCTTTGGTGGCTCCGTGAAGGTGTGTGCCTTGAGTGCGGGTCTTATCTCGTTGCATCTTGATGCACTCTTTGTGGTGAAGATCATTTTCTTCATGCTTGTCTTGATGAGGCCTTTGCCATCTTAATTGGTATCCCTCGTCTTAATGAGGCTTTCATTTTCTATCTTCACCATGGGTTGTCACAAGCATTGGTCTTAATTTGCATATTAGTAAGCTTGTGAACCCATTTTCCTGTTGTGTGTGTGTGTGTGTGGGAAGGACATGTCTTGCACCTTGTATCTCATTCTTTAAGACTATGTTGATGCTTAATGCTCATCCATATATTAGTCTTATCAAGTGCTTTGCCATGACTCACACACATCCTTTTGGTTGAGCCCATTCGTAAGTTGCCTCTTTTACATGTTGCTCAACCATGTGCTTATTGCAAGAGCTATGCCTTGTCTCTTTTCTTAGCCCACTTGCACTTGTTGCGAGTTTCTATTGATTTTGGGGGAGTGATGATCCTATTTTGTGCACTTGGTATATGCTACATCTTGAGCATGCATTGGTTTTCCTTGAAGAGGAAAGGGTGATGCAGCAAAGTAGCGTAAGTATTTCCCTCAGTTTTTGAGAACCAAGGTATCAATCCAGTACGAGGCTCCTCAAAAGTCCCACGCACCTACACAAACAAACAAGAACCTCACAACCAATGCAATAAAGGGGTTGTCAATCCCTTCACGGCCACTTGCGAAAGTGAGATCTGGTAGAGATAATATGATAAGATAAATATTTTTGGAATTTTATGATATAGATTGGAAATTGAAAGATGCAAATAAAAGTAGATGAAAACTTATATGATAAAAGATAGACCGGGGGCCATAGGTTTCACTGGTGGCTTCTCTCAAGATAGCATAAGTATTACGGTGGGTGAACAAATTACTGTCGAGCAATTGATAGAAAAGCGCATAGTTATGAGATTATCTAGGCATGATCATGTATATAGGCATCACGTATGTGACAAGTAGACCGACTCCTGCCTACATCTACTACTATTACTCCACACATCGACCGACTCCTGCCTGCATCTAGAGTATTAAGTTCATAAAGAACAGAGTAACGCATTAAGAAAGATGACATGATGTAGAGGGATAAACTCATGCAATATGATATAAACCCCATCTTTTTATCCTCGATGGAAACAATACAATACGCGCCTTGCTGCCCCTGCTGTCACTGGGAAAGGACACCGTAAGATTGAACCCAAAGCTAAGCACTTCTCCCATTGCAAGAAAGATCAATCTAGTAGGCCAAACCAAACTGATAATTTGAAGAGACTTGCAAAGATAACTTAATCACACATAAAAGAATTCAGAGGAGATTCAAATATTTCTCATAGATAAACTTGATCATAAACCCACAATTCATCGGATCTCGACAAACACACCGCAAAAAAGAGTTACATCGAATAGATCTCCAAGAAGATCGAGGAGAACTTTGTATTGAGATTCAGAGAGAGAGAAGAAGCCACCTAGCTAATAACTATGGACCCGAAGGTCTATGGTAAACTACTCACAACTCATCGGGGAGTCCTTGGAGATGATGTAGAGGCCCTCTATGGTCGATTCCCCCTCCGGCGGAGCACCGGCAAAGGCTCCAAGATGGGATCTCGCGGATATAGAAGGTTGCGGCGGTGGAAATAGTTTTTCGTGGTGCTCCTGGATGTCTTCGGGGTACGTGGATATATATAGGAGGAAGAAGTAGTTCGATGGATGCTCGAGGGGCCCATGAGGGTGGGGGTGCGCCCACCCCTAGGGGCGCACCGGGCACCCTCGTGGCCGCCTCCTCTGTTGCTTGACGTCCACTCCAAGTCCCCTAGATCACATTTGTTCCAAAAAGATCGTTCCCGAAGGTTTCATTCCGTTTGGACTCCTTTTGATATTCCTTTTCTTCGAAACACTGAAATAGGCACACAAAAAACAGCAATTCGGGTTGGGCCTCTGGTTAGTAGGTTAGTCCCAAAAATGATATAAAAGTGTAAAGTAAAGCCCATAAACATCCAAAACGGGTAATATATTAGCATGGAACAATCAAAAACTATAGATACGTTGGAGACGTATCAGTATCCTAATGCAAATATTCTAAGTAGTGCACAAATCATGGGGAGCTCCACTAGCATCTTTAGAACACTCCATTGCTCTCTTGCGAGTGTTAGGCTGAAATTTTCTTTTTGCTCTCTTGCACTTGTCGTGAGGTTATATTGATTTTGTGGGAGCTATAATCCTATTTTGGCACTTTGTATCCAAATACAAAAATTCTTATGTGTGCACAAATCATGGGGGGCTTCTCTAGTTTCTTTAGAACACTTCTTTGCTCATATCATAATATCCTTTATTCATGTGGCTCATAGGATCTTTGGTCTAGTTGGTTCAATTGATATCCTTTGATTGCTTGCTTCAATTAGTATCTTTTGATTGGTTGATTGCTTGTGTCTCTCTTTGTTATGTCTTTGTGGCATATCATTCTTTAGCGATCTTTGTGCCTCAATATAGTTTGTGTTCCTCCAAGTATTTACCTTTGGATATGTGTATTGCATTCCAGTCTCTTGTTGAGAAATACATAATTTATGTAGGACCACAATTTATATTGGACTTCTAAGCTTTTCGCCCATTTTGGCAATTGATGCCAATGGGGGAGAAGTTTCAGAGAGTTTTGTGGAGAAGTTTAGAGAGTTATTTCTTCTTGCTTTGGTTTCGTTCCTAAGCATTTGCATCTCATACGCATGCATTATTGGTTTTTGCATTGCATGGTGATGCATAATTCCTTATATAAACTCTCTTGAAAGTGATTGTCATCAATTACCAAAATGGGGGAGATTGAAAGGACATGCGGTGCCCCCATGTGTGGTTTTGGTAATTGATGAAATTCTCTAAGGACTAATGGTTGCATTGAGTTATATTTGAAGGATTTGTCCATAGGTATTTCTTGAAGTCCATGTGTTGGTTTCAAGGAGTTTATGAGTTGACCAAGGTGCTATTAAAGAATTATACAAAGATTGGTCATGTGAGTGTTGAGCTTATTGCAAGCATGTCTTGAAGAAGAAGATTGTGTGGTCATTCATGTTTACCATCAAGACATCATCCAAATGAAGAGAGTTGGAAAGATTCAAGGTTGATCAAGACTAAGTCAAGAGTGAATCAAGTTGATCAACTCATAAAGCGTAGAAGATGTACCGAGAGGGATCAAGTGATCCCATGGTATGGTAAGCATTGTCCATTACACTTTGTGTACTAACCAATGGTCTACGTGAGAGTTCTATGTGGGGTTAGGTATGTTTCCATGGGCTTGCATCAAGAGGAAGATATCATACAACCCATGGAGAGGATGACATCAAGTGGTGATCGTCATCAAGATTGGGGTGTGCAAGTTCAAGTTGAGCATCACAAAGAGATTATCCCTGAAGCTTGCCGTCCATTGTGGTGTCAATGGACCTGTGAAGATGTGCCAAAGAGTGGCTCACCCATAGTGGAGTATGGGGGAGAAATCAACTAGTCTTCATCGAGCCAATGCAATCAAGAAAGGTGGTCCAACTTGAGGGAGTCAAGATCGTCATCATCTAGCTCAAGTGGACTATGTGCAAGGCTAATGTTTGCCCTTGATAGGTTTTCTATTTTATCGGTCTCATGGTGGTAGGTGGGAGACCGAGTTATAGGATCGATTGCCGTACTATCAAGGGAAGCTCTTGATGAGTAGCTTGATCGTATCGTTCATAGAAAGCTCAAACCATTGCATCCTTGCATCATCTTTATTGGTTCTTGTTTGGTTCTTCTCCATGTGAGATTTGGAGCTTACAGTAATCTTGATGACAAGCTCGACTTCATCGAAAACGGGGTTCACATGCATCTTCTATGATGTTTTCGATGTCGGAGGTTATGTCGATTCTTTTGTGTTGGAGGTTTCACTCCTCTATATGTTGGAGGTTATGCACTGTTTTGATGCTACTCGTTGTCTTCTATCGAACAAGCTTGAGTTTGCTCAATTCGGAGCTCATTTGTAGAAGTTGTGGCAGTTCTGGTTTTCCTTGGAGTATTCTTGTTTTCGTGGAAGTGGCGTAAGGGAGGCGCCAGCGGTAGTACCGCGGCCCCGGAGCGGCAGTACCGCTAAAGGCCATAAGCGGTAGTGCCGCTGTGAAACAACGGTAGTACCACCCACGGCCACAGGCGGTAGTATGGCTCCGGTGCCGCGCTAATACCGCCTCGACTCGAGACCTGCGTGTCTCATGTCAGGTTCAACGGCAGTAGCAGCGGCAGTAGGAGCGGTAGTATAGCCTATAAGTGGTAGTACAACCCCTACTATTGCTACTAGTGCCGCTCAACGGCCCTCGTCTCTGTTCCTTCTCCCTTAGGCGTTGTGCGAGGTCCCAGCGGTAGTACCGTTGGGCCAAGCAGCAGTACCGCTGCGGCCAGCGGTAGTACCGCTCCCTTGAGCAGTAGTACCATCCAATGCGGGCTGTGAATGGGGATAACGGTTGTATTTTCCCCCTCCTATAAAAGGGGGTATTTTTCCCCATTGTACCTTATCTCTTTAGCTCGTGTTCTTCCCCCATTGTTGACCTTCTTCGAGCTTGCTATCTCTCAATCCCTCCATGGATTCTTGCTAGTTTTGGGGGGGAAAGAGAGAGGAGATCTAGATCCACATTTCCACCAATCACTTTCTCCTCTATGTGAGGGGAACCCCTTGGATCTAGATCTTGGAGTTCTTGGTGTTCTCCTTCTTGTTCTTCCTCTCATTTTCCTCCATAGCTTTTGTTGCTTTGGTGGGATTTGAGAGTGAGGGACTTGGGCACTCTGTGTGCCCTTGCCATTGCATTTGGTGCATAGGTTTGAGTTCTCCATGGTGATACGTGGAAGTTACAAGTTGAGAAGCTTATTACTCTTGGGTGCTTGGTACCCTTAAGCTTGTTGCTCTTGGGTGCTTGGGCGCCCTAGACGGTTGGTGGTGTTCGGAGCTCAATCATTGTGGTGTAAAGCTCCGGGAAAGCATCGGTCTCCAATTAGGCTGTGGAGATCGCCCCGGGCAATTTGACGGGTATCGGTGACCACCCCAAGGGGTTGCCAAAGTGTACGGGTTTGGTGACCGCCCCCAAGGGTTGCCATTTGTATGTGTTCGATGACCTCCCTCAAGGTTCCCTTAGACGAATCACGACATCTTGCATTGTGCGAGGACGTGAGGAGATTACGGTGGCCCTAGTGGCTTCTTGGGGAGCATTGTGCCTCCACACAGCTCCAAACGGAGATTAGCATCCGCAAGGGTGTGAACTTCGGGATACATCGTCGTCTCTGCGTGCCTCGGTTATCTCTTATCCGAGCCCTTTACTTATGCACTTTACTTTGTGATAACCATATTGTTTCTTGTCATATATCTTGCTATCACCTAGTTGTTTATCTTGCTTAGCATAAGTTGTTTGTGCACATACGTGAGCCTAGTCGTTTTAGGTTTTTATGCTTGACAAATTAATCGCTAGGTTTATCCCACATTTGTTCAAGCCTAAACCATAATTATTTTAAAGCGCCTATTCACCCCCCGTCTAGGCGACATCCACGATCTTTCAATAGCTAAACACAATACAACTACAAGTCCAATTGTAACCTACCTTGTACATTATATTTGACATAATTCCAACAAACTCCACCTTGGCGAATCGATCACCCTGAATTCTTCCATGTGTCAAACTTCCATGTACATTGGACTTGAGCTTATCCCATAAGCACTGTTGCTTATCCAAGACTCCATGCGACTCCACCTGCAACTTGTAGTCCCTTCTTTTCTTCTTCACAGTCAACACTACTCTACTTTGTGCTCCCAGCTTCTGAAGTATCCGTTCAATGTCATCACACATCGACCATGTTTGTGTGAAAGTGAACAACTCACATATTGGACGCCCCATATAAGAGTTACCTGAACTCAACGTCATCACTCTCCTTGACTGCTTGTGTGAAACTTGAAGGAATTTCACCGTCGCCCTATGTCACCCGGAGTCAAATTCGCAGTTGTCTCACCCCTTTTACAGATAGTCTCTCACATGTCCCACACCTATAGCACTCCGCCTCCTTCTGTACCCGTGATCCACACTTTTCCATGTGCACTGAACACCAGATAATATACGACCATGTACTCCCTCTATTTTTGACAATTTCATACTCCCCGCCACTTTATCAGATTCTCCCATGGTCACTCATGTCCATCAACCGGCACCGATAGACCCAGTTACTAACTTGAATATGGTACTCGTCAACACTACTTCAACACCCCCTGCATAATTTATCCGACAACTGTTTGACCACTAGTGCCTTGGCCTGTGGTTGTGTCCTGTGCTTACTGCACGCCTCGCCACTATCACCGCGCGATCCTCTGTTGTCCCGTTCGAGTCTGCAGGGTCGTGGACTCACACCACTCAACTTCCACTGCAGAGAACCACCAATCATTACTGATCAATGCCGAATATCACTTCTCCATGAGACCATTGGTACCTAGTCCGAACTACGTGTCATTTTCTTTTTTCTCCGCTGAATAGGCTTCAACTCTCTATGCACTTACACCGTAGCCCCTCAATCAGCACAGGGTGAAGTCTTCCAGACTCCAGCTCCACCTTCAACATGACTCCATGGTAGATGATCAGTCCACCCACACGCCCCATCGACTTCAAGCTCCGTGTGTACGCCACCTTGAATCAACCTCGTATCATAGTCTTGTTGAAGCCACACAAGCTCTCAAGCATGTGCCACGTGTTTCCACACCCAAAGTTGTCACCATCACCATCATGCGCCTATATCATCATTGCCGATTCCATCACCATCTTCTGTATCAACCGACTCATTTCGGTCCGTCGGATTGTCTTGCCCGACCAAGCTGATCTTATTCGGCTGCATAACACACCCAAGGCTCCCAATCATCTTCGGCGAATTTCCATCTATCACATTATAATTCCATCTTAGCTGCCATGACTTCCCGCAACGCCTTCGAGCATTCCCATTGCGTCAAAAATCTTTCACCCTTGTCTGCCATAACCCAAGGTTTTCGGTTCCACGAACTCCTCTACCTCAAACCGAACACCCATTGATGCCATCGTTCTTCGTACGGCTGACCCTGCGAAGAATTAACCGAGCTTCCAACATGATGCACCAAGTACACCAGCAAAACCTGACGAGGTAAACCCTCGTGTACTAATAGAAAATCCGACCAAACTTGGTCTTCTTATGATAACTCTTGTCTCAAATTGGTACCATAGAGGTACCACATCATTTGGCTCGCGAGGTGTCCTTCGACATCATTTTCTTATTTCCCAAAGAGACACGCCTACAAGTGGTGTGGTGGGTGCCGACTTGTGCTTTTGGACGGATAGGGTTCGGGGAAGGATGACCCGCTTTTAATAGCCAGAGTAGCCTTCTCAAATGACACAATGGTCGATCAGGCTCGAATGCGTGTAGGCGACAAGCTAATGAACTTCCATGAATGATGAGAGCTAGGGATTAAACTGTAACACCAACCAAAGTGTTGGGTAGGTCTGGTCTATTGGAGTTCGACATGGAGGACGCCCGAATTCCCCTAGACCCCACCCCCGATTTGGCCGCATAGGGAGATTTCGGACATTGAGACCCGTCTGGCCTAATTTGAGCTCGCTCACATTAAATGCCTAAAAGTATCTCGACCGTTCGGTGTGTAACACATAGGACATGTTTGGTGAGCCCTATTGGAGCGCGCCTATAGCTCACGTGTTGCAAGGTGTACGCTGCAATCGCCTACACCGCATGTGATCTGGGCCGGTCCACCATTGCGGCAGCTCCCCCCAGACGCTACAATGCTCATCTACATGCACGATTTACGCTCTATTTTTTAAAAAACTTTTTTTCATTCCTTTCTTCACTATTTTTCATGAAATTTCAGGAATATTTTAGACATACATGAATACATTTTTTTAATATCCATGTCGTGTAAACAAAATGACGCAATTTTTACAAAACCATTCATGTCATTTAAAAAAAAGTTTTGACAAAATTAGAAATTCCTCATGCGTTTAAAAAAATGTTCATGACATGTTTAGAAAATGTTTATACAATATAAAGAAATGTTCACATGACATTTAAAAATATTTTGTACAATTCAAAATAAATATTCTTGTCATTTGAAAAACCTGCACGCATTTCAAAAATATAGGTGCGGGAGTTTTTAAATGTTTGTACAATGTGTAAAAATCTTCATAAAATTTAAACAATATTTTCATGACATTAAAAATTGTTCACATGTTTCGAAAATATGTTCATAATTTTTAAAAATGTTTATATAATATATAAAATATTTACTTTGTTCAGAAAAAAATAATTTTTATCATTAAAAAAATCATGTATTTTTTAGATATATATTCAAAAAATATTAAACATGCGTAAAAATGTGCACTTCTACATGGAAAATAAAATGCATATTAAAAATTATACATGTATAGAGAAAAGTAAGAAAACTAAACAAAAAAAATAAAGAAACACAGAAATGGAAAAATAAAAATAAAAATAAAAATAAAAATAAAAAAGCGCATGAAAGATTTTGAAACCAGTTCATATCGGTCTCCTATTTGTGGGCCTTCCCACTAAGACGTGAGTGCTCTGGAGTAAGTCCTATCCCTCCCAACTTCCAGAGCGACTATATCTGGCATTCAGCGAGACGGGATAAACCCTCGCTTATAGATTACAGTATTTGTGCCAGCCCATCCGTGCGTACATTAAAGAAAAAAGAAATTGAGTATGGGGACAACGGAGGGTCAATCCCAAGTCTCCAGGAAGAACTCCCGCACAATTGAAACTCCGCCCATTTCTAGTTACTGGTTAGTAGTAGTATCGTGACCTACTAGAGGCGACCCAAAGGTCCAAACCGGTCTTCACCATTTCTTTCTTTCTTTTTTCTTTTTCTTTTGTTTCATTTCTTTTTTACTTCAAGTTACTGGTTAGTAGTAGTATCGTGACCTACTTTTTAATTATTTTTTGCATTTGTTTCTTTCTTTTCATTTTTTATTTTGATTTATTTTTCAGTTTACATATTTTGATTTTTTTTTTGTTTCATTCATTTTCATTCTACATTTTTGTGCATATCAACAACATTTTTCTAATAAAAGTTTAACACTTTTCCAATACAAATTTCACATTTTTTTAATACATGCTCAACATTTTTTCTCCACATATTTTTTATCATTTCTAAAATGGTTTATTAACATTTTTAAATACAAATCAATTTTTTTCTATAACACTTACAAACTTTTTCAAATGCTTGATTAACATTTTTCAAATACAATATTAATTTCTTCTAATACGTGGTCAACATTTTTCATCTACACGTTTAACATTTTCAAATGTTCGATTTTCTTCTTCTAAATGCAATATTAGCAATTTTTAACCCATGGCCAACATTTTTTATACACATTTAACATTTTCTAAATGCTTGATTAACATGTTTTAAATACTTGTTCAACACATTTTTCAAATGGTTGGTTAACATTTTTTATGTACATGATAAAACAAATCATCATTTTGTAATACATGGTCAACATTTTTTATATACACATTTAACATTGTTCAAATTCTTGATCATCATTTCTCAAATACTTGTTCAATATTTTTCAAATGCTTGATTAACATTTTTATATACACGAACCAGAAATTTCATCATTTTTTTAATACATGGTCAACATTTGTTCTATAGCCATTTAACATTTTTTAAATGCTTGGTTAACTTTTTTCAGATACTTGTTGAACTTTTTTTTCAAATGCTTAATTAACATATTTTTATACATGACAAAAATAAATCATCACTTTTGTAATACATGCTCAACATATTTTCTATACGCATTTAACATTTTTCAAGTACTTGATCAACACTTTATCAAATGAATGATTAAAATTTCTATATACATGATTAAAAATTCATATTTGTAAATACATGGTTAACATTTTTTATATACATAATTAACAAATTTCAAATGCTTGATCAACATTACTTGTTAAAAAAATTAAATGCTTGATTATCATTTTTTAAAATACATGATCAAAAAATTTATACACATTTTTTTATATATTTTTCGTATATGTGATAAACATTTTCTCTATACACATTCAACATTTTTCAAATGCTTGGTAAACATTTTAAAATATTTTTATAAAGTGATTTTTGTAATGCACACACACACACACACAAATATAGTAGTAGGATGCATTTTCCCTATATATATAAACAAAAGGAAACAATAAACCAAAAAACAAAAGAAAAATCTAGAAAAGACATAAAAGGAGGCTATGGCCTCCTGCACTCCTGGACCTGCCCATCTCGGTCTCCCCTTCGACGAGGGTTCCTACCCTCTCGCTCAAGGCGAGACATAGTCGCGCCCCCAACTTCCAAGCGAGTCCGCTTCGATCGGAACTGGAAGTGTTCAAAGACAAGAAGAGGAGTCCGATCATATTGATGACGCCCGCCCGTGTCTTATTTCTCATGCTTGATAACATGTCATTTGGATGCTCATTTTAATATGTGGAGCAGTGCTACTACAAATGTCAAATCTCATTGTTATTATAACTAAAGTTGTCATGGCAATGTTAAGTTTCAATTTTTCTCTAATTCAAATTCAAATTGGCCTACAAAATCAAACCATGCACAATTTGACACTATCAAGAACATGCAATGATATTGGTGACAGAAATTGAAGCCGTCACCACAGTCGTGCCCCCACTTGTAAGCAGCCATGTTAGCACTGTCCGGACCCACTTGTAAGCAGCCACGTCATCATCCGGACCCACATGTAAGCAACCACGTCAGCATCTTCTGGGCTCACATGTCCGCAGCGTTGTCCGGTCAAAACTGACGTCGACTTATTATTGATGGGGCAATCAGCGATAAAACCCACAAAGGAGCCACATGGAAGTAGCCATGTTGGCAACTACTGGCCCTAGTTGTCAAAATCTTTGACCGATCAAACCCGCAGACCGGTCATTGGTGACGGATTATCGTCACCAAAGACGATCTTAGGCGAGAGATTGTCCTATCATAGATGTCATTCTAGGCCGTCACCAAAAATGACCATCAGTGACATTTTTGGGTTCGTCACCTAAGGTGCAATCTTGCGTGACGGAGGGAGTGGTACCGTCAAGATTTTATTTTTTTATGACGAAGCTTCGGTGACGGTGGGGGTGACGGCTGAAAATCGTCACCAGTACATTTTGCATGAAAAAAAATCGGTTTTTTGTGACACAAGTGAAACGTCGTAAAGTAGAGCATTTTTTGTAGTGATTGCACCTTCACCATGGATCCCTCTCATCCTAGCTCTGCTGCTGCTCATGAGAAAGCTGAGGCTGCTAGAGCTGCTAAGCCAACCAGTGGGCCTAATACTTCTATTGTGGAGATGCCCAAGTCCAAGAGTGATCAGATGACCTATTTACTCTTAGCTACCCAGAGGGTCGAGTAAGGCCTAGCTAACCTTATGATGAACCAGGAGAGCCTAGAGCGGATCATGGAAACTAAGTTCCATTTTCTTGATATCAAGGTGATAGAGATGGCCATGACTTGCAGAACCTTAAGGAAGATGCTGAGGCACGGTTGAGTGATTCTGATGAGCAGACGACCACACAGTATCAGACACATCCCATAGCAGCTCCCACTGTTTCCCCAACCACAAGTGTGCCACCCCCTGTATCTATACCACTAGTCTAGCAGACTTCATCAGAGGCATTGACATACAGACTTATCTCCACTCCATCGACCCACACCTATGCTACTAGTGAGAGGACTACTTCATCACTAGCTGTCGTGGATCGGGCCTAGCGATGCTTAGATCTACATCATTTGATCTATTTTGTAACTTGTTGCCAAAGGGGGGAGAGTGATACAATAGATCACTAGGGCTTCAAGCGAGAGAGTGTATCTATTTTTGCATTTTATTCGATTTGCTTTTGAGATACAGTGATTTGCTTTGGATGTAGAACTTATGTGGTGTGCTTGACCGTACTTTGTTTGCTTCTCATGCTACCTATCCTTTGATTATGCTTGATATCATGGCCATTCACATGTGTTCTTGGTGATGAGTGCTTATTACATTCCATCCATATTCTTTTATGCGCACCACCAAGATGTAGGTGGACTGGAAGAGTCATCCCATGATCCTAATCGATTATGCATTTGCATTCAAATGCAAAATAACAATGCACAAATTAGGGGGAGCTCTTGCTTATCACATACTTCTCAAAGCGACGATGTTATGCTATGATTATATCTTTATATCGAAGATTTGATCTATATGCTGTCATCAATTACCAGAAAGAGGGAGATTAAAAGTGCAACTAATCCCCAGGCGGTTTTGGTAATTCATAACAACATATTCATCATTGAACTAATGTCTACATAAAGGATCTTTAAGGAAAGTTCAATCTAGGTATGGTGACGAGACATGAATGTGGACCCCTAAAAATGCAAAGGAAAAACAATGTCAAAGCTTCAAGACTCTACATTTTTGGTTGAGTGATCCAAGATCACATTTAGTCCACGGGAAAGCTAATACTATTATAAGAGGATGAGGTTTTGATCATGATCTATTTGCTCAAGTGCTTATAGTTATTGCACCAAAACCCTCCGCACTCTCCCTTCTTTCTATGTCCAAATCCCTAGAGTCTATCTCGATCCCACCGAAACACATCTAGTCGGACCCACCGAGAAACACTTATAGCCACTACCTAAACCCCAGCAACTCGATCCCACCGAGATGACCCTTCGGTCTCATCGAAGAGCACTTGTCAACCTTCTATTGCCTATCGGTTTCATGTCAGAAATTCCGAGTGGTTTTGGCCGGTCTCATTGAAGTGTGGAAAGTGATTAGGTCATCACCATTTGGTCCCACCGAGTTGTTCCATCCGGTCTCACCGAAAAGCCTAAAGTTCATACCTTGTGTACTAGTTGGTCTCACCGAGTGTTTTCACCTGGTCCCACCGAGTAGTGCATAAAGGTGTGTAACGGTTGTATTTTTGGTTCTGCCTATATATACCCCGACCCATTCCACCAAGTCTAAAAGAGCAACTAGGATGAAACTACCACTTCCCATATTCATTTTCTGAGAGGGAACCATTTGCACTTGTGTTGAAATCAGGGGCTCCAACCTTTGATCCTTGATTTCTAGCCCCCTAAAGTTTCTTTGCACTCCAATCCTTCTCTACCACATAACCAAATCTGTGAGAGACTGATTGCGCGTTGAGGAGACTATCTTTTGAAGAACAAGAGCGAGGAGTTCATTATCAACAACATCATTACCTTTTGGAGAGTGGTGTCTCCTAGATTGGTTAGGTGTCACTTGGGAACCTCCAAGACGTGGAGTTGAACCAAGGTTTGTATCCGCATGGAGATTGCCTACTTCGTGAAGATTTACCCTGAGTGAGGTTAGTCCTTCGTGGGCGTCAGCCATGATGGCATAGACAAGGTTGATTCTTCATGGACCCTTCGTGGGTGGAGCCTTCCATGGACTCATACAGTCATTACCATCCGTGGGTTGAAGTCTCCTTCAATGTGAATGTATGATAGCACCACCTATCGGAACCACGGGAAAAATCATTGTGTCTTCATTGCGTTTGATCTTCTCCAAACCCTCCTTTATGTTTCTATGCAAAGTCTTTACTTTTCGCTGCCTACTATCTTAGACTTGCATGTGTAGGGTGTGACAAGACTTGTTAGATTTGCTAAAACTTGCTTAGAACAAAAATTAGGAAAATGTTAAGTTTTGATTTGTCAAGTAGTCTAATCAGCCTCCTCTAGACATACTTGTGATCCGACAATTTCCACATTAATGTTGACAACCGTGCAACTACTAGTGATGATCTACATGGCCTGGCAAATCTAGCAATCAAAAATCCCCTCTGTTCAAAAACCTAGTGGAGGAAGGAGGAATCCAAGCTATCATATGCCTTCTAGAAATTTAGTATGAGGTAGACGCCCCTTTGGCATTGGGCCTTAACCTCGTGGATAACCTCATGGAGTATAAGAATCTCGTCGAGGATTGCCCCTTAATAAAGGCAAACTGGTTAGGTTGTCTGAGTCTATTAGCCAACGAGACAAGCCTAATCACACACACCTTCGCAAAGATTCAGTGGATCGCATTGATCACGACAGTCGACCTAATGTGCTTGATACCCGTGGCCACCCCATCATCTTGGGGATCAGGGTTATCACATCCAAGTTTAGGCGGGATATATCAAGCGTGCCAGTGTACAATTCCTGGAACATCGGCATGATCACTGCCTTGATATGGTCCCAGAATTTCCATAAGTAGACAATTAACCCATCTGGCCCGGGAGCATAGGAGGGCTTCATGTCCATGACAGCCCAACCAACTCCTTAACCAATAATGGGAAGTTCTCGATGGCCGAGACCGTGGCCTCAACAGGCCGATGGTCCAAAACCAAGGCAGCCCCTGACCAGTGTTCTGCCGCGAATGAGAATACTCGGCTGTTGCAATCACACGACAAGAACATGACCCACCCTGCCATGGCAGTTCGTCGCTGAGCTCAATCACATCACCCCTTGTCACTATGGTGAGCGAGTATGACGTTGCTGCATTTCGCAAGTGGCCAACCATTACGATTCCTTCTGCCACCGTACGCCGCACTAGTTTCTCTCTCAGTAGATCAATGCAACAATTTTTTTTCCTGTGCGTGGGGATTATTATTCATCTCCGAATGCTAAAGTACCAAAATACATTTTTCTTCATCTTTGAGATTCGTAATCTCTTTTAAGGGGGTAATACCTCCACCTATAGAAGTCTTTGTATAACGCCACCAATCTTTTGTGTGTGTGTGTGTGGGCCTCTGCGTTATTTGATGCACACAACCAACAATAACGCCACCGGCCAAGCTAGGGAGTTCTCATCGCCATCTACAACCGTAAATCTTCTGCGCACATTTTCATATCATAAATTTAATAAAAAGAAGTTTTGTTAACCCCGCCATTCCCTGGAGCGAACCAGAAAGTGGTTGCATATTTCTCATAATGGCAGGGTTAGCATTGAAGCAACCTTCCAACCATAAACCTGCATCCATCACTGCTCACATTCCCATCTCTTGCCCAAAACAAGCAGCTTTCCTCACTCAAAGAGGTCCATATGCATATCCCATACACACGACACAACCAATAAACCTTTTCATGAGCCCATCTCTTGTCTTGCACAAACCCCAAGCCAGATCCGTATATCATGCTGCTTTGCCTCTACATGTCCACACTGGAAGCCACAGTCCACTCTGCTTCCCTCCCTAAAACAAATCATCTCCCGCTGACTCTGCACGTTGCGTCAGATCTCTAGCTCGTGTCAACTCTGAATACCCATGCTACATGTTTGTTTGACCTTGCAAAGTGGAGCAGGAGCAGGGGGGGCATGAAGTTGATCCGCAGGGGCAAGCGTTCAAGGGCGAAGAAGGGCTCGTCGGCTCCGTTGCAATCTACCGGAGATGTTGATGGTGGAAGCGGGGGTGGCTCCAATAGCAGGCAAGTGGCGCCTGAGAACGTCCTCCCGGCTGAATCGACTACAATCGCTGGCTATGGTAGTGTTCCTTTTCCTTCTCGCCTTGTGTGTGTTTCTACATTCGTAGTAGGTGTGGATCATGGATGGTCTCCCTTTGTTGACTCTCATCAAGCGAGAGATGTAACGAGCAATGAGAAGCCAAATAGGTTTTACCCTGCATGGACGATGGTCCAGATCGGTCAGGTTGTCTTCTCATTGTACGAGAACCATGGCGGTTGATTTTCCTTAGTTTGTTTGCTTTTTGGCTGTGGCATCCTATTATGCAGAGTCCAGGTACCAACTCTTTGTGGTTGTACGGCCTGCGACGTTTGACTCAATAAATTTTCTTTATCAAATTTTTTGCTTATTGCAAAGTGGTCATGCATCAATTTTTGGCTTTTGGAGTTTAGAAACGGATGGAATTTCCTGAAAAACAATGGCAGATCATATACGCATTTTTATTTCTAGTTTTTAGCAAATTTTGTCATCGAATACATGCGTTGCGATATAGCCTGCAACACTAATAGATATAGTCACTTATTCTACTGGAAATTCATTTTCTTATAGTTCATTGGACAATAGCTTCAGTTCAAGCAAGCAATTGTCTTTCCCAATATGCAAGCGTCAGTTTCGTTATTATTCAGGAGAAAAAAGGCTTATCCTACAGGAAGATTACAGGAAATAAGTAATGAAGATTATTTGCATATGTAGCTTTTCCACAGGAAGATTTGCCGCCCTATTTTCCCGGCGATGCGTTGAACTCGCTTTCCCCTTTCCCGCTTCCTTCTCTAGATCAGTTCGGAGACTTCTGTATTTCCGTTATTTGGTTAATGGAAAGGGGCAATGCCCGGTTCAAAAAAAAAAGATTTGCCGCCCTAGTAAAGAGAAGCACCAAGATATTTTGTTGGCATTTCTCTACGCAGAATGTTGGTGCTGTTGACGTTTCCCTGCATCTCTTAATCATGTCAGAAAGTAGGGGCATGCACGTTTCCTCTGCTCCTACATAATTGTTGTCTGGTGGCTGTTGAGATATTCTCATCATGGTCATTATTGTGTTTGAAAATTGTCATGACGATTAAGTTATCAATCATTTTCCATGCAGCTAGCAGTAGAGATGAAGCATTCTATGAAGCCTCTCCTTGGTTAGACTCGGACTGCGAAGACGATTTCTTCAGTGTAAATGGAGGTAACGATGTGTAAAACTAACTCACGTAATTTGTAGCCAGAAAGGAAATTTTCCAAAACGTCCGGTGCTGCGAGAATCACTTTCGCTTTCGGAAGCAGAGTTTTTGCACTTGAGCTGAACAGTAAAATCGAAACAAAACCGAAAAAATTTCAAAAATTCCAAAAAAAAATTGGGAGAAACATTGACGAAAGTTTTAAGTGCTTGCAAAAATTCATCATAAAATCACATTCCTAGAAGGCGTGGCAGAAAAAACAAAATTGGTACTCTGAAAATGCTACTTTTAAAAGCATTTTGGAACACTGGATTTGTTTTTTTTTTTGCCACGCCTTACAGGAATGTGATTTCATGACAAATTTTTGCAAACATTTAAAACTTTTGTCAATGTTTCTCCAAAAAAAGAGGATTTTTTTAATTTTTCGATTTTTTTTAATTTACTGTTCACCGAGCTCAAATGAGCTCGGGAGCAGAAAGGCAGCACTTTCGCTTTCTGAACCACAGTTGTGTATCTCAGATGATACACCTGCGAGAACATTCAGCACAACTGCAAGCATCTAGGCCCACAGCTGAATTTGTTTTTGTTTCTCCCAAAAAATTGGATTTTTTTTGAATTTTTTCGATTTTACTGTTCACCGAGCTCAAATGAGCTCGGGAGCAGAAAGGCAGCACTTTCGCTTTCTGAACCACATTTGTGTATCTCAGATGGTACACCTGCGAGAACATTCAGCACAACTGCAAGCAACCAGGCCACAGCTGCTGCATTTGAACCTCAGACAAAGCTGCCCACGCTGGAGGCGATCCTCAAATCCGATCCCCTGAAGCCAGCCCAACAGACGAAGAAGCTCGGTGACCTCCTCAAGGAGAAGCAAGAAAGCGCCGATGGCGCCGGCGACATCTCCAGGGCTCGCGGCGGAGGCGGAGCTGGGCGGTGCTGCATCCCTCAGTTGTCGCGGGTCATCAGCCACAGGGAGAGGAGAAATTAAGGGCAAGTGACAAGACAAGACCAGGGGATGGCAAGTCGATCGGGGTTTGTTGAAACTGATCAGTTTCCTTCGGTTAAATTCCTGTCGGCGTGTACAATTTCAGATTGCCTTATGGAACAGTCGCAGCAAACAATTTAGCCGTCCAAATGTATATACACAAGCGTGCCACATGCAGTACAAGGGCAACCTGTTCTAGATGTGGGTTTCTATACTACTATATGATCTGTTGGCTGTTTAAGTTGGAATCAAGTGTACCTCTGCTAATAACATTTCTGTCAGATGATTTACTCCGATACTGCAGACTTGCAGTGTATTTAACATATTTTTGAAACCGATTATCATATTGCAGTGCATAGTATAATCGATTTTTTAAGCTAAGGGTAAAATACACCCATGGTACCATACTCTTCACCATAATTCAATTTGGTGTCCGGGCTCATTACACCCGGTAAACAGTACAATCAAAAATAAGCAAACAAATTTCAGAAAATTCTGATTCTTTTTTTATGGTGCAACATGCTCAATTGTGTGATGTGCGAAATTTCAGGCTCTTTGCACATTCGAGGAGCTCGTGGCAAAAAGGAAAAATAGCGAATGTGAATAGTGTTATTTTCAAAAGTGTCTCACACACCCGAAAATTGTGTTTTTTGCCACGTGCTTCTCAAATGTCCAAACTACACGAAATTCCGTACGCGCATCACGCACATGAGCATCTTGCACCACAAAAAAAGGATTTTCTTTGAATTTTTTTCTCTATTTAAACAATTTTACTATTCACACCCGGGCTCATCAAAGCCTGGGTGCATAATAGCCGCGCCCCTTGGAAAGCGCAAATTATGGTCATTATGCTTGTGACGGTTGCTCATCATACGGTCACCGGCGTTCGAAACAGACGTATTTGGGACAACTGGTGTAGTAGGCATGGAAAATTGTTGCATCTTTGCACTTAGTTCCCTGTTGTGTCTTTCATTTTCGCCCCCAAACTCCTAGCCCAATCATTCTCCATTCGAACCAAATCTCTAGCCCATCATCCAGCCAATTGCCCCTCCACCTCAGCGGCGTTGTCTCGACCATGCCATCGTCGCCCTCGCCGAGCTAATCGCCTGCTCACTGTTCACTGGTCGTGCACCTCCGCAGGCACACATGATACCTTTGTCATGTTCCTTCCTCCGCCGCGCGCTCGTCCACGAAGGCAATGTGGGCCACAAGCTCGTCCGGGACATGCGGTGTTGCTGCTCTGTGCTCCCTAATCAAGTGCCATGATTGCAGTCGATTAGTCAGGTGTTACTTCTTGCAAACCCCAACCATAGGAACATCTTTTTCTACAAAGGCATCACCACAGTGTGAGCCATTTATAGCATCTTGATCTCTGTTGTTGCGGGCATTCATTCTTGGTTTGATACGGTTATATTTACTCTGGCAAAGCCTAAGGAATGGAGCTGCGATTTCTGGCATTGGGATCTCTCGTATGTTCTGTATTTGGTGCCACATGGAGATCTGGGGGAGCATGTGGTGCAAGATGAAGAGATAAAATAGATGAGAAGATATGTAGTTCCAAACATAGCAGTAGGAAATAAAAGTAGTGGTTGTCTTGAAGGTGATGGTTGCTTTTCAATTTTGCACTAGTTGTATTCTATGGAATTGCAACCATAAAGATGTGATCCATGTGTTGAGGAACTTTGCTCATTTATCAAGTGATGAATGTGATTTTTATCAAGTTTAAGTCAATATTTGATCATATACCATGTATCATGTCAAAGAATGTGGTTTCTCAACGCCCTCAACCTTCGAACTGACCTTTGAACCTCAATATTTCGATGCCGTCAACCATTGGACTCGCCTTAAATCCTTGATGCCTCAATGCCGTCAACATAATTCGGACTCGCCTTTCAACCTCGATGTCGTCAACCTTTGGACTCACCATGAGACCTCGATGCCTCAATGTCGTCAACCTTCAGACTCACCTTCGAACCTCGATGTCTCAATGTGGTCAATCTTGCCCTCGTACCTTGAGGGTGTGAGAGCCTGGCTTAATAGAAATGATAGACTACTAATATCAATAAGGAATTGCTTCTTGTCCGGGAGCCCATTCGAAAAGAACTCCAAAGTTAAGTGTGCTTGGCTTTATGTGATTCTAGGATGGGTGACCGACTGGGAAGTTGGTCCAAGGTGCGCACGAGTGAGGACAAAGTGTGCAAGAAAGACTAGTGTTGATCTTGGGGACAAGCTAGATCCCGTCAGGCGTAACGACCAGGAACAAGTGGCTTTGGTCGGGGCGTTCCAATTGGCATCAAAGCCGACCCTCGCGGTCACGCGGACATGTGCGGGTTAGGTGCGCGGACATGTGGCGCATGGCGCGTGTGGCCCGTCGTGGCACATGGCTTGACACATGTGCCTGACTGGACACAGATACGTGTGCCAAGAGGGAACGTTTCGATGGGCCGACGAGGACGTGGGTTCCTTTGAGTTGGGTGTGAGAGTTTGGCTTAATAGAGATGATAGACTACTCATATCAGCAAGGAATTTCTTTTTTTGGGAGTCCAATCGAAAAGAACTCCAAAGTTAAGCATACTTGGCTTCAGGCGATTCTAGGATGGGTGACCGACCGACAATTTGATCTCAGGTACGCACAAGTGAGAACAAAGTGCACAGGAAAGACTAGTATTTGTCTGTGGGGACAGTCTAGATCCCACCAGCCGTAACGGTCGGAAACCAGTGGCTTTGGTCGGGGTGTTAAAGGGGTTAGCACACATGGATTTTCTAGATTTTTTTACCCTTTCGGAACCCTCTAAAATCTTTCAGGGCTTTCGAGGACCTTCTTGGGCACTTCCTCAACGCTCCTGGCATCACCAGGGTCTCCCTGAACGTTTCCAAGATCGTCCGGAACGCTGCCCAATTTCTCATTCTCTTTTATCATCTAGTTCTGCAACAAACCACTAGTTGTTAAATGTGTCATTCTGCATGTTCGGTACTATGTGGACATATGGCCCGGAACACCTTCCGGTCAATATTATACTTTACCTAGTTCTTTGCACATAGTAGAAATCTAAAAAATAGTTTTGAGTGGATTGCCAAATTTCTTTGTTTCTCCTATGAAACTCAATCCATAGAAAAAATCATTTGTTTTTCCTATGATTAATTTCTTGAATCGAAAGGATGAACAGTGTTATCATAAGAAAATTTCCTATTCCTCTGCTTTTTTCTGTGAATCAAAGAGCAGGGGAGCAGGGTAACGAGCTGGCCGAGCGCATTATCCAGCAGGTAGATCACGAGATACAAAGAAGAAGCTGACTTTGCAAGAACAAGATCAACAGATCAAGTGTGTGTGGTTTAGCGTTTCCGTGAAATAAAATTGGTATACTGTAGAAAAGAAACGCGAGCGTCTATCACCAATCCAGTCATTCGTTATCACGCCAACACACGTACAGCTACGAATCCAGATGAGCGGATAAGGCAGCGCTGCTAATCGAGATGACGATAAGCCGCTTTTATCTTTAGCGAGCAAAAAAAAAAAAGCGTCTTGGGATTTTGTTTGGGAAGTCTGTCCCGACCCCGAGTCGCTCCCGCGAGCGTCCTCGGGGGAAACCCTAGCCGCCGCCCCTCGTCCCCCTCCCCGTCGATCTCTCTCCCCCCGCCGCCACCGCACAGCGCCCCCGGGCAAAGACCGGCCGGCGTTGGTGGCGGTGGGGATCTTGCCCCTCTTCTCGCGGTTGGCATCCGGCGCGGGACGACGCTGGGCTGGGCGGGGCATAGCGGCGCGGCGGAGGGTGTGCTGGGTGGCGGCGGCCCTGCCTGGCGGCGGTGCAGCTGCGGCTTTGAGGCCTCTCCAACGCGCGGCGGCTGTGGCTTCTCCGGCGGCGGCGCGAGTTCCCGGTGGCGGCTTGGCGGCGTGGCGCGGCGGAGCTCCGGCGATGATTTGACGGCGGGCTGGAGGGCTAGGCACCGTCCAGTGGTGCTTCCTCCGCGGCGGTTGCGGCTTGGGGCCCTGGACCCCGATCCGATCTGGATCTGGTGGTGCCGGGGTCTGGGCCATGGCGGCTGGCGAGGCATGGGATTCGTCGGGGCTTGTCGGCCTCTAGGCACCATGAGGGTGCCGGCGGCGATGCGTGCCCGGCGTGGTGAGACTGCTGGACGTGGTGGTCATCTTCTTCCCGAGATGGCCGGCCAGAGGCTTGGTGATCGGATCTCGAGATCCATCATCTTGTCCCGACTGCGAGTAGGGGAGACATGGTTGCCGGTGAAAACCGAGCCGACGGCAGGCGATGGCGGCGTTCTCGCCGTTACCTTGATGAAGGCATCGTCGTGTAACTATTGTCGACCCACTCGTGCTGCTCCGGGGGAAACCCTAGGATCTAATGTTCTAGATCGGACGATGGCGGCAGTACGGTGTCGTTTCTCTCTTGGAAGCATCATTTGCGGAGCAGCGCTGGATGTCAGAGGCAGGAGGTGGAGCGGCTTCGTCTTGCACGGAGCTTCGGGGGTGATGTCAAGTCATGCCTGACCGATAGGTGCTACGCTTTGTCATGCCTGGTCGGCAGGTGCTACGCACGACAGATCTTCCAAGGACTTCAAGCTGTGTCGGCTGGTGATACCTGGCAGCATGGCGCTGAGGTGTATCAGTGGCGACCGCGACGTGCTCAGCTGTTTGCGCGTAGAGAGGAGGTGCCGTTTGGCGCCGTGGTGGCGTCGACAATAGCTAGACCGAGCAAGGTTGATGCATCAGTACAGTTCTGAAGATGGAGCGGTGGCAGTTGGCGGCGGCGGCATCTGAGTGTACGCCGGACCGGTGAGACCCATGCCCGGCAGGCGTCCAGGATGGGTTCTCAGGTCTTAGATGTTAGGTTTGGCTGCGATGTCTGTTTGGTATTAGGCCCAGGCTATCTGCGCCCCTTCATCAGCTGGATAGAGGTGCTTAGACGGCGGCTTTAGTCTTACTGTTGTATTACTTTGTAAGGTCTTATGAGAATAATTAATAAAGTGGCCGTATGCATCGCCCAGATGCAGAGGCCGGGGGTCATCCTCCTTTTCTAAAAAAAAAAAAGTTCTTTAGCACCATCAGTTCATCCCTCGGGCCGTCCAATCAACGAAGCCATTGGTCGCAAGAACACATCTCAGGTACAGTACAACTTAATAATATCTCGAATAAGTAAGTAGCAACTCTGTTTGTCGGAGCCAGAACCATATACCATCCCTGTCGAGAATTTCCCGCGACGGCGACGGTTAGATCGAGGCGATCGGCGACCCGGCCCGCCACTGGTTCCAACGCGCGGCGTCGCAGCCTCCCGGTCGCCGGGCAGCACGGCCGAGGAAGCGAACGCAACCGGATCAGGGGCGGAGACAGGGGGAGGGGCGAGCAGGGGCTAGACCCCCCCCCCCCCCCCCCCCCCCCCCGATCGATCGGCCCCCCTCAGATACTAATACAGATCCTAGTATATATTACGTACTTGGCTGTAGATTTATTCCTTAAGTTCAACTAGTACTACATACGAAGGCCCAATGAATTGATTTCCCAAGTTTTGTGGCGCTGCGTGTAGGTACCAAGCCCAAACACAGCCCATGTCTCATCTTTAGGCCACCGTGGAGAATTTTGACCCAGCTTTCCTGTCTTCCAAGTCGTTCAGAATAGATCGATCACGATTTTCTGCTAGCCGCCACTGGCCGCCCTATCCGATCTACAGACGACACCGCCGCGGCGCCGTGCTAGCCAGCAAGCCCCCGTCTCTGCCTTTGCAGATCCTGCAGCGGCAATGATCTAGTCCGCAAATGCTGAAGTCTAATCCGCGGCAATGATCTAGTCTGCAAACGCTGAAGTCTAATCCGCGGCAATGATCCTGTCGCAAACGCTGAAGTATGAGGTATGGCATAGTTAATTAACTGGCCCTCTTGCGATTGCATCTCAGACTATTGATTAAGTAGTACAAATTACTAGTAGATGTGTTTTCCAGTCATACGGGAGATTTTGCTCGTAGTACATCTTTTTTTTTTTGCGGGTGTCTCGTAGTACATCTTAACTGTTGTTTCCTCCTCAGGCTGCCTTTTGGCATTTTCGTTTTTATTGAACGTTGTCTGCATCATGTCCTTCTATTTCGACGGAAGCAGGGCTAACTGCATTCGTCAATTTATGATATTTGTGTTCCACTAAAAAATGAATAGCTCCAAAATTGAGATTATCTTATTGTTCGATGATCTTGCTAGTTGTAGACCTAAACTCAATCCTGTAGAAAAGAAGCCTTTTTGTGAATTGCCAAAAATGTATTACTATGTTTTGATAAGTCAGTGCGATACATTATGACATTTTATTCTCAAAATTTTCTTCTAATATAAAACAACACACATTTAGGTGTGCATTGAAGAAAAAATTTGCATGTACTGTCCTTATCTCCTTCGCCCCTCCTTCGCCCCCCTCATGCCTAAAACCTGGCTCCGCCCCTGAAAGGAACCCGGCGAAAACTGGAGCCATACGGCCGCGCGCTGGCCGGGACCGAAGAAGGGATAAATCGGGACAAGAGAGCAACAGGAGGCAGGCAGCCGAGAAAGATCACGGTCAATCACTCGAGATGCGTCAAGGCGGGCGAATGGGCGCCACAAAATCCGGCGAAAAATTACGCCGGTCGCCTTTTGGGGGTCACTAAAAAGTTTCGGCTAGAGCTGGCCTCCCTCTTGAGAGGCTTCTAGGTTTCAGCAGCTGGTTGCGTGCTTGCTTGCTAGCCCTTGTTTGTCCTGTCAGGCGCGAATGTGTTCAAGCGTTCGTCAGATATTTCTTGTTTATTTGGGGTGAGTGTAACCTGTAAGCGAGTGAAGGACACTGCGGAAAACAAGCCTGGGAAAGAAAATGCACCGCACTGTTGGGACTTGCTGAGATGCAAGGCCACAGACAACATATATGTAGTGGAGAAGAGCAGATCTTTCGAGTCCACTGTCATGCTCATCTGCGCACAGGTCTTCGGCAATAGGAGTACCTTGCAGCAATGTTCAGTTAACGGACTTTGCATTCAGACCGTAGAGGAAATTAAACCATGGGCAGTGGCCAGAGCGGCGAGGATTGACAATGTACGAGTAAATGCTTGGGGCCTGGGAGTTTTCTGGGGGGAATACGCAAGAGCTTTGCATGTTGGTTCATTAGGTTGGAAGAAAGAAAACAACTGTTTAGAAAAAATCTAAGGTTCATTAAACAATTTTAGATGAGCCCATGAATCAATTTTAGAAAAAAATATCTAAATGCTCATGTTGGTGTTCCGACATGGTAATGAAAAGTTTAGTCGCACTTCACAAGTGAAGAAGAGTTGAGATCCTTTTATAAGGGTTTCTGTTCTCAATCTTCTCTTCACATGCTTTTGAAGCTTGAGAAGAGGAGTGGTTCATGCGCACGCCTCTTTCGTCACCCGCCTCGCGCGCACCGTTTTCCGTGATCGAGTCGAGCTCTGCTATGATTTCTAAGACCTGATTTAGCTTGGGTACCCCTAAATTGAATTTCTATTTTCACAAATGCGGTTTACCAATTTTTAATGACTCTAAAGTTCAACCTAATCCATCTTTTCTTTAACTTTTTCCTTTCGATACTAAGAAAAGATTGAATGGATAAGATAAAATATTGGCATCCTATTAATTTTCATTTTTCCATTTATTTAGTTAGTTTTTCTTAATGAAATTGAAATTATTAACTAAAGGGCATAATACAAATAAAGAAACAACTTTGCTAACCAGGTTCACTCTCACTGAATAAAAATAATTTATTTAAAACATTTTTTGTTTTTATAAAACCTAGATCAGATCACATCTGCTCTACCCCTCGCGCATTGACCACCACCTTTTGGCTCGCCGCCGTCCACCGCATGTACGGCTGTCGGGAGGGGCCTCCGGAAGCCCACTGAAAGATCGAGGATGTCGCCTAGGGGGGGGGGGGGGTGAATAGGCGCTTTAAAATAATTACGGTTTAGGCTTGAACAAATGCGGAATAAACCTAGCGGTTAATTTGTCAAGCACAAAACCTTTAAACAACTAGGCTCACCTATGTGCACCAACAACTTATGCTAAGCAAGATAAGCAACTATGTGATAGCAAGATATATGACAAAGAACAATATGGCTATCACAAAGTAAAGTGCATAAGTAAAGGGCTCGGGTAAGAGATAACCGAGGCACGCAGAGACGATGATGTATCCCGAAGTTCACACCCTTGCGGATGTTAATCTCCGTTTGGAGCGGTGTGGAGGCACAATGCTCCGGAAGAATCCACTAGGGCCACCGTAATCTACTCACGCCCTCGCACAATGCAAGATACCGTGATTCCACTAAGGGACCCTTGAGGGCGGTCACCGAACGCGTACAAATGGCAACCCTTGGGGGCGGTCACCGAACCCGTACACTTTGGCAACCCTTGGGGGCGGTCACCGGAACCCGTCAACTTGCTCGGGGTGATCTCCACAACCTAATTGGAGACCCCGACGCTCGCCCAGAGCTTTACACCACAATGATTGAGCTCCGAACACCACCAACTGTCTAGGGCGCCAAGGCACCCAAGAGGAACAAGATCTAGGGTGCCCAAACACCCAAGAGTAATAAGCTTCTCAAACTTCACTTCCACGTATCATCGAGGAGAACTCAAACCGATGCACCAAATGCAATGGCAAGGGCACACGGAGTGGCCAAGTCCTTCTCTCCCAAATCCCACCAAAGCAACTAATGCTAGGGAGGAAAATGAGAGGAAGAACGAAAGAAGAACACGAAGAACTCCAAGATCTAGATCCAAGGGGTTCCCCTCACTTAGAGGAGAAAGTGATTGGGGGAAACGTGGATCTAGATCTCCTCTCTCTTTTTCCTCAAAAACTAGCAAGAATCTATGGAGGGATTGAGAGTTAGCAAGCTCGAAGAAGGTCAACAATGGGGGAAGAGCACGAGCTCCAAGGATAAGGTTCATTGGGGAAGAAGACCCCCTTTTATAGGTGGGAAAAAAATCCAACCGTTATGCTCACAGCCCGCACAGAGCGGTACTACCTCTCCAAGGAGCGGTACTACCGCTAGGGCGGTAGTACCCCTTTGAAACACAACAGCGAGGAGGCAAACAGGCCAGAAGAACTGTTGGAGTGGTAGTACCGCTTGACTTCACGGTACTACCGCTAGGGGTAGCAGTACTACTGCTAAGGGTAGCGGTACTACTGCTTGCGAGCGGTACTAAAAAATTACATCCGGGCCTACCACCCCAGGACTTGGAACGAGTTTTTGGTCCGGAGCGGTACTACCGCTGTAGGAGCCGCAGTAGGAGCCGCGGTAGTACCTCTCTGGAGCGGTAGTAAAAAATTACATTCGCTCCAATGCGCGGTAGTACCGCTGCAGCCTTTTCAGAACACCAAAACTGCCACAACTTTTGCAAACGGACTCCGAATTCGATGAAACAAAGTTTGTTGGAAAGTTAGCGACAAGGGCTAACACAATCTTGAAAGAAATATCAATAAGAAGCAAATTAGAAAAGTCCCATAAGAAAATGGTGAGAACCCTTCCTCGGATAAGACCGGTAAAACCTCCAACGCCGAAAACATCATAGAAGACGCATGCGAACTCCGTTTTCGATGAACTAAAGCTTGTCATCAAGATGACCATAAGCTCTAAGACTCACAAAGAGAACCAAACAAGAACCAAGAAACATGATGCAAGGATGCAATGGTTTGAGCTCTCTACTAACGATACGATCAAGCTACCAACTTGAGAGCCCCCTTGATAGTACGTCAAACTATCCTATAACCCGGTCTCCCAACTACCACCATGAGACCGGTAAAATAGAAAACCTATCAAGGGAAAACTTTT
This sequence comes from Triticum timopheevii, assembly GCA_963921465.1. Lineage (NCBI taxonomy): Eukaryota > Viridiplantae > Streptophyta > Magnoliopsida > Poales > Poaceae > Triticum > Triticum timopheevii. The sequence continues at coordinate 487,029,967 of OY997274.1, forward strand.
GCCTTGCACATGGTCCACTTGAGCTAGATGATGACGATCTTGACTCCCTTAAGTTGGACCACCTTTCTTGATTGCGTTGGCTCGATGAAGACTAGATGATTGCTCCCCCATAGTCCACTATGGGTGAGCCTCTCTTCGGCACATCTTCACAAGACCATTGACACCACAAAGGATGGAAAGATTCGCACTTGATCTCTTCGTGATGCTCCACTTGAACTTGCACACGGCAGTCATGATGACGCTCACCACTTGATGTCATCCTTTCCATGGGTTGTATGATATCTTCCTCTTGACGCAAGCCCATGGACACGTACCTAACCCCACATAGAACTCTCACGTAGACCATGGGTTAGTACACAAAGTGCAATGGACAAAGCTTACCATACCATGGGATCACTTGATCCCTCTCGGTACAACTTCTACGCTTTGTGAGTTGATCAACTTGATTCACTCTTGACTTAGTCTTGATCAACCTTGAATCTTTCCAACTCTCTTCATTTGGATGATGTCTTGAAGGTAAACATGAATGATCACACAATCTTCTTCTTCAAGACATGCTTGCAATAAGCTCAACACTCACATGACCAATCTTTGGATAATTCCTTAATAACACCTTGGTCAACTCATAAACTGCTTGAAACCAACACATGGACTTCAAGAAAAGCCTATGGACAAATCCTTCAAATATAACTCAATACAACCATTAGTCCATAGAGATTGTCATCAATTACCAAAACCAAACATGGGGGCACAGCATGTTCTTTCAATCTCCCCCATTTTGGTAATTGATGACAATCACTTTCAAGAGAGTTTATACAAGGAATTATGCATCACCATGCAATGCAACAACCAATGATGCATAAGAATGAGATGCAAAAGCTTAGGAACCAAAACCAAAGCAAGGAGAAAACTCAGCAGACTTCTCCACAAAACTCTCTGAAACTCCTCCCCCATTGGCATCGATTGCCAAAATGGGTGAAAAGCTTAGAAGGCCAAAATAAAAAGTGTTCCTCCATAAATTGTGTATCTCTCAAAAGAGAGTGGAATGCAATACACATATCCAATGGTAAATACTTGGAGGAAGACAAACTATATTGAGGCCCAAAGATTGCAAAAGAATGATATGCCACAAAGACATAACAAAGAGAGAAATAAGAAATCGAGCAATCAAAAGATACCAATTGAAGCAAGCAATCAAAGGATATCAATTGAACCAACTAGGCCAATAATCCTACATGCCACAAGAATAAAGATATTATGATAAGCGCAAAGGAGTGTTCTAAAGAAACTAGAGAAGCTCCCCATGATTTGTGCACACATGAGAATTTTTGTATTTGAATACAAAGTGCACAAAATAGGATCATAGCTCCCCCAAAAATCAATAGAAACTCACATGCAGTGCAAGTGAGCATATAGGAAACAAAGCCTAGTGCTTGCAACAAGCACATGGTTGAGCAACATGTAAAAGAGGCAACTTAAGAATAGGCTCAACCAAAATGATGTGTGTGAGTCATGGCGAAGCACTTGAGAAGACTAAAATTAGGATGAGCATTAAGCATCAACATAGTCTTGAAAGAATGAGGCAGAGTGTAAGGCCTATCATTCCCACACACAACTGGCAAAAGGGTTCACAAGCTTACTAATAAGCAAAAGAGAACCTATGCTTGTGACAACCCATGGTGAAGATAGACGATGAGAGGCTCATCAAGACGAGGGATACCAATTAAGATGGCAAAAGCCTCGTAAAGATAAGCAAGAGAAAATAATCTTCACCACACAAGAGTGCAACAAGATGCAACGATAGAGGACACGCACTCAAGGCAAAAGCTTTCACAGAGCCACCAAAGAAATAACATACGAAAGACAAGGTGGACATGAAAGAAAGGATATCAACTAGAGATGTAGTTTCTCTCAAGTGTAAAAGGTTCTATGTAGACAAAATCACGATGATATATATATATATATATATATATATATATATATATATATATATATATATATATATATATATATATATATATATCTACAAAGAAGGATGTACACCCGAAATAGTTACAATCATGAAGGAACATGATATCCAAAAGGAAGTCATACATATACCAATAAGGTTTTTGCTTGGAAGCATAGCACATAGCTAGATATGGTCTTATTTTATATAAATGAATTCCAACCACACGAACATCAAAGACATCACAACTAGCAACAAGACATCATTGTTGATATGCTTTGAGAAGGGAAACAAGTATCACAAGATATGAAATGAATATCATGCCAAGATACAACCTACACAAGGTTGAATGCAAGAAGGGAAAGCATGAATAGATACTTGTTACCGAGATATCATTGGAAGGAAGTAGTAGATACCAATTGAAGGTAGATAGTAGTTCATTGATCATCCTAGCTTGACTCCAATATGCACATGGTGACAACACCTTCCTTGAGAGTGAGCCGAGCATCCAATGCATCTCCAAATGTTCCTAGAACAACAACACAAACAAAATGGTACCCAAACTCATCGGGACCAAATAGTTAGAAACACCAATACATAGGACAAACTCCACATAAATATGTGCATATAGATATGAAAATGAATTTCATGCACATCTCATGCAAATTGAGACTAGGTGGAGTTTCCCCTATATATTGAGTTAAAGAAAGAAAGCAAGCCAAATAAAATACATGAAGTAAACATGCATGCTCAAGACTTCCCAAACATGAAACCAAAAGACAAAGAAATGCCAAGTGAAAAGGATACCAAATGGAGAAATCATCACTTGGAAGATATCATTAAAGATACATCAAGGAATGATATATCCATTGATACACACTAAATTAAAGATGTCAAACTCCCAAAGAGAGGATGGTTCAAAACAAACCAAGCTCTCAACAAAGTTTCATGATGGCACAAGGTACCAAAAGAAAACGGCTTGCCTTCCACCAACACACACTTGATAAGGATCACAAGAAGAGTGTTCTAAAGAAAATAGGATAGCTCCCCCACGAGTTGTGTACTATAGAGAATTTGCTTTTGAATACAAAATGCACAAGGTGGGATCACCACTTTCACTATATCTAGAAAACACTAGACAAGAACAAGAAATTAACAAGATCCATAAGTGGTATGGAAGACAACGGGAGTTGACACAACCCTTGGAAAGAGAAAATGCAAATAAAAACAAAAGCCAATGTAAAGATGATCAATAAATTCTACCACACATAAGTGACTACCAATTTTCAAAAGACAAGAAGTATTTGGAAATAATTCCCGGTGGTAGATAACAAGGATATCCAATATCATCTTCACAACAAACACAAGCAAATTGCCACTTGTAGAGCTAACATGTCACCTAGGAACAATATAATTTACAAAATCAATTCTAGGAGACAATATCTCAAATGTACACATTTTCTAGGCTTGTAATATGCACATAGCATATTACTCCCCCATAATGTGATACCCATAAGAACTTAACAAGAGGCAATAAGAGGATCCAACACGAGATAATCAACGGAATTTTTAGAATTTGAATTTCTCATGAGAGTTATACCACCTAGCGACTAGATAATCTTGTAATATCAATACTAGATGGTATTCCTCATGTACACACATTTATAGGATTGTGAGGTGCACAAAGCACATCACTCCCCCAAAATGGGATGTTCCATTGATCTCTCACATGAGCCAACTAGGATACAAACAAGAAGCAAAAGGGCTCAATGCACGACGCACACGTACATGATGTGCAAACCAACACACACATACTTGATTGCTCAAGATAAGAAAGTTGGAAGCGCAACATATACAAACACATGCAAGGAACAAAACCAAAACATGCAAGGGGGTAAGTAACTTTCAAAGTAAACAATTTAAGTACAAGTTACCGCAAGGAGGCACATTGGATATAAGATAGAAACTTGATAATCCAATTGACTTGGCTTGAGACAATAAGAATGATGAAGTCCCCTTAATTCTTCATAATGTAGCCAAGTCTCCAATGCCCTCCAACAACACCTATTGATCAAGATTGAGCTTGTTGGTCCCCAACCAAGTTGGGTCCTAAGAGGTTAGTCACAATAGGCTTGGCAACCCAAATGGTTCTTTTCTTGACACCACTTTGAGTACCAACAAACTTGGCAAACACATTGCTAACCTTATCATTCCCAAGAGAATAGGTATCATCAATAGTAATTGGGTTGGATAAGTTACCACTAGTGCATGAAGAAGCGACGTGGCCTTTCTCATGACATAAGTAGCAACGTCTACTCTTCACTTTCTTCTCACTTGATTTCTCAACAAGAGAAGCATTAACTTGAGTCTTCTTGAGAAGAGGCATTTCTTCAACTTGAGGTTGAGCATGAGATTGAAATTGTGCCCTCTTACCTTGTTGCTTGACACTAATGGCCTTCTTCTTCAATGGGCAAGATCTAACATGATGCCCTTCTACTTTGCACTTGAAGCAAACAATCTTGGCCGAATTCTTGACTGGTTGTTGGCCCTTCCTTTTGTTCATCTTGGACTTCTTCTTCTTATTAGAGTTGAATCCAAGTCCACCTTTGTCATTGGGGGATTTTTGCACACTCAAGATATTGTTGAGTGTGGATTTCCCTTGATGACTCTTTTCCAAGTCTTTCTTCAAAGAAGTGACTTGGGCCTTGAGCTCTTTGATTTCCTCTACATGGTTAGTCTCAACACAAGTACTAGAGGAAGTATAAGCTTCATCGTTAGAGCAACAAGGCAAGGAAAGCAATTCATCACAAGATGTACCAACATTGTGAGTAGATGAATTACAAGGACTAGCACATGGCAATATACTATTTTGACTAGAAGTAGTGCTAGTGTCCACATGAGGCTCACTATATGTTACCTTGGCAATCATGGCCTCATGAGCTATCTTTAGCACACTATGGGATACTAGAAGATCATCATGAGAGCTTGAGAGCTTTTCATGACTTTCTTCCAATTTCCCATAATTGCTAGATAGCACCTCAAGTTGAGCCAGTAGCTCAACATTCTCCTTCAAAATGGATGCTTCACAAGTCATAGAGTTAGTAGCACAGGCATCATCATTTACAACAATAGGAGAGGACAACTTGGCAAGCTCTTTTAAATAAGAAGCTTCAAGTTGGGCATGAGACTCGGTGAGTTTGATGAGCTCACCCTTGATGACCCTTGAGCCATTTTCGAGGTGCTCAAAATCCTCAAGGAGTCTAGCATGAGAAACTTCAAGCTTACAATTTTTAGTTTTGAAATCATTGGCCACCTCAAGAGCTCTATCATGAGATTCCCTCACTCTAGATAATTCTAGAGCAAAAGTCTCCTCAAGAGATTCGGAGGTGGTTTGTTCATGTTCAAGAGCTTGAGATAGCTCCGCGATCTCATTTGCGTAATCACGCCCATGAGCTTCCATTTTCTCAATGGTGGCCTCATGCTCCTCTAGATGAGATTCCAACTCCTCAATGTGTTTCTTGCCATCAATGGCAATGGACATTATTTCCATGAAGTTGGAACGAGCAATTTTATTTTTATGAAGAGCTTTAAAAATCATTTCCCCCTTAGTTTTTAAGGAGGCAACATTATCATTCTCTTCATCATTATCCTCATCATCATTAGCATCAACATCATCATCAAGAGACATATTGGGGTACAAAGTAGAAGATACCTTTGGCGCCTTAGCCATAAGGCAAAAAGCAATAGATGATGATGTAGGATCCCTTGAGGCACCATTAAACACCACATCTTGTTCCATGGAGTGTTCGGTTTCCTCTACATTGTTAGCACAGCAATTCGAGGAAATAGATGCATTTTTATCATGGTAACAAGACATAGCAAGCATATCATCATGAGATTTAGTCAAGCAATTTCTACATGATATGCAAGGACTATCAACACAAGCATGTGAAACATTTGGAGTGCTAGAAGTGTTAAAGTCCAAAGATGAAGCATTGCAATAAGAAAGTGATGAAGGATTATCATCATTGCAACGAACACCACTACTCACCATGTCATTACCATGTGGCAAACCACATGTAGGTGAAGTAGAAGAAGTTGAGAATACAATGCGGCCGGAGGTGGAGGGAGAACAATCATCCTTACAAAACTTGGATATACCATATTTATCTTGAAGCTTTGTCCACAACTCATGAGCATCCCGGAACGACATGAATTGAAATATAACTACATTGCTCAAAGCATCTAAAATCACATTAGAAGCTTGAGCATTGAGATAAGAGTTTTTATCATCCTCTAAAGATAAGCTTTGGGGATCCTTTGGAGGACAAAAACCCATATCTACAATTCGCTATAAATTTGGGTCCATGACCCTAAAGAGATTAAGCATGCGAATTACCCAAACATCAAAATTTGTGCCATCAAAACTAAGAGTGTCAGAGAATCCTAATCCCCTAGTCGACATCTTTACTCTCTAGGCGGTTAAGCCCAACAAAGAGAGATGAGGCTCTGATACCAATTGAAAGATCAAGGATGTCGCCTAGAGGGGGGGGGGGGGGTGAATAGGCGCTTTAAAAAAATTACGGTTTAGGCTTGAACAAATGCGGAATAAACCTAGCGGTTGATTTGTCAATCACAAAACCTTAAAACAACTAGGCTCACCTATGTGCACCCACAACTTATGCTAAGCAAGATAAACAACTATGTGATAGCAAGATATATGACAAAGAACAATATGGCTATCACAAAGTAAAGTGCATAAGTAAAGGGCTCGGGTAAGAGATAACCGAGGTACGCGGAGACGACGATGTATACCGAAGTTCACACCCTTGCGGATGCTAATCTCCGTTTGGAGCGGTGTGGAGACACAATGCTCCCCAAGAAGCCACTAGGGCCACCGTAATCTCCTCACGCCTTCGCACAATGCAAGATGCTGTGATTCCACTAAGGGACCCTTGAGGGCGGTCACCGAACCTGTACAAATGGCAACCCTTGGGGGCGGTCACCGAACCCGTACACTTTGGCAACCCTTGGGGGCGGTCACCGGAACCCGTCAAATTGCTCAGGGCGATCTCCACAACCTAATTGGAGACCCCGACGCTTGCCCGGAGCTTTACACCACAATGATTGAGCTCCGAACACCACCAACTGTCTAGGGCGCCAAGGCACCCAAGAGGAACAAGCTCTAGGGTGCCCAAACACCCAAGAGTAATAAGCTTCTCAAACTTCACTTCCATGTATCATCGAGGAGAACTCAAACCGATGCCACAAATGCAATGGCAAGGGCACACGGAGTGCCCAAGTCCTTCTCTCCCAAATCCCACCAAAGCAACTAATGCTATGGAGGAAAATGAGAGGAAGAACGAAAGAAGAACACGAAGAACTCCAAGATCTAGATCCAAGGGGTTCCCCTCACTTAGAGGAGAAAGTGATTGATGGAAACGTGGATCTAGATCTCCTCTCTCTTTTCCCTCAAAAACTAGCAAGAATCCATGGAGGGATTGAGAGTTAGCAAGCTCGAAGAAGGTCAACAATGGGGGAAGAACACGAGCTCCAAGGATAAGGCTCATTGGGGAAGAAGACCCCCTTTTATAGGTGGGAAAAAATCCAACCGTTATGCTCACAGCCCGCACAAAGCGGTACTACCGCTCCAAGGAGCGGAATTACCGCTAGGGCGGTAGTACCCCTTTGAAACACAACAACAAGGAGGCAAACATGCCAGAAGAACCGTCGAAGCGGTAGTACCGCTTGACCTCACGGTACTACCGCTAGGGGTAGCGGTACTACTGCTGAGGGTAGCGGTACTACCGCTTGCGAGCGGTACTAAAAAATTACATCCGGGCCTACCACCGCAGGACTTGGGACGAGTTTTTGGTCCGGAGCGGTACTACCGCTGTAGGAGCCGCGGTAGTACCGCTGTGGAGCAGTAGTAAAAAATTACATCCGCTCCAATTCGCGGTAGTACCGCTGCAACCTTTTTAGAACACCAAAACTGCCACAACTTTTGCAAACATACTCCGAATTCAATGAAACCAAGTTTGTTGGAAAGCTAGCGACAAGGGCTAACACAATCTTGAAAGAAATATCAATAAGAAGCAAATTAGAAAAGTCCCATAAGAAAATGGTGAGAACCCTTCCTCGAATAAGACCGGTAAAACCTCCAACACCGAAAACATCATAGAAGACGCATGCGAACTCCGTTTTTGATGAACTAAAACTTGTCATCAAGATGACCATAAGCTCTAAGACTCACAAAGAGAACCAAACAAGAACCAAGAAACATGATGCAAGGATGCAATGGTTTGAGCTCTCTACTAACGATAGGATCAAGCTACCAACTTGAGAGCCCCCCTTGATAGTACGGCAAACTATCCTATAACCCGGTCTCCCAACTACCACCACGAGACCAGTAAAATAGAAAACCTATCAAGGGAAAACCTTTGCCTTGCACATGGTCCACTTGAGCTAAATGATGATGATCTTGACTTCCTCAAGTTGGCCCACCTTTCTTGATTGCGTTGGCTCGATGAAGACTAGATGATTGCTCCCCCATAGTCCACTATGGGTGAGCCTCTCTTCGGCACAACTTCACAAGACCATTGACACCACAAAGGATGGAAAGATTCGCACTTGATATCTTCGTGATGCTCCACTTGAACTTGCACAAGGCAATCATGATGACGCTCACCACTTGATGTCATCCTTTCCATGGGTTGTATGATATGTTCCTCTTGACGCAAGCCCATGGACACGTACCTAAACCCACATAGAACTCTCACATAGACCATGGGTTAGTACACAAAGTGCAATGGACAAATCTTACCATACCATGGGATCACTTGATCCCTCTCGGTACAACTTCTATGCTTTGTGAGTTGATCAACTTGATTCACTCTTGACTTAGTCTTGATCAACCTTGAATCTTTCCAACTCTCTTCATTTGGATGATATCTTGAAGGTAAACATGAATGATCACACAATCTTCTTCTTCAAGACATGCTTGCAATAAGCTCAACACTCACATGACCAATCTTTGGATAATTCCTTAATAACACCTTGGTCAACTCATAAACTCCTTGAAACCAACACATGGACTTCAAGAAAAGCCTATGGACAAATCCTTCAAATATAACTCAAGACAACCATTAGTCCATAGAGATTGTCATCAATTACCAAAACCAAACATGGGGGCATCGCATGTTGTTTCACCCACCCTTTGTGATCATGCACCGAGAGAAGGGCAATCATGCACCGACTGCTTCACGTTGTTCGTCTTCGTCCACTACTTCATCTACGTCATCATCACCTTCGACATCACCATGTTCATCAAAGCCGAGAAGAAGGCTGTCGAGGAGACCGCCGTTGCGGCTATGACTTGGCCGACTGGAGGGTATAACTTGTTTATCCCTCTCCTTTTTATTTTTATGTTGGTTGTATTGGCTATTTATTTAGATATTTCTGCTATGCGTGTAGTATGTGCCTACATGATAACATATCAGCAAGAGTTTAATATTGTCAATGCCATGCTTATGTTTATTTCCGGATTAGATATATAAAATAAATGCTAATTATTCCAATAATCCAAAACCTAGTGTTTGTAGGCAATTTTCGAATCATAGAATTGCTGCAACACTAAAACTGAACCCATCTACGGGTGCACATTCTAAGCGTTAGCAGACCAAAACTACTTTATGGCTCACAACAATGAACGCGTTCTGGGTTGCTGGTATTACTCTTGAACGAACGGTTACTCCTGATCAAGATAATGCGTTCAAGGAGGCCACCATCATCTTTGTTTGATCCATTATGAGTGTGATCAAAGATAATCTAGCGACAAATATCCGTGTATGCGGGTTGGCAAGGACTTGTGGATGCTCTCGAACCTAAATTGTGCAACCGATGCTAGAAGCAAGATGTATGCCATGGAGCAGTTCCATGATTACTGGATAGTTGAGAACCGCCCTGTATTAGACTAGGCCCATGAGATACAATACATTGTTAAGGAGCTTGAGCTCCTTAAGTGTTAGTTACGGGGAAAATTTGTCGCGGGATGCATAATTGCTAACTGCCTCCTTCCTAGAGGAGCTTTTCTACTACTCTGAAACATCAAGGACATGAATTCTCAATAGAGGTTGTCATTTGTCATCTAAGTGTTGAGCAGAATTTGAGAGCAAAGGAATCACATGGTAAAGGGTTCGAGGGACCTTCAATCGCCAATATGGTACAAAAGAACTTCCACAAGTTCGAGGGAAAGAATGGTCCAGCAGAATACTGACTTAAAAAAGAAGGGTAAGAAGAACTTCAAGAAGCACGAGAAGAAAGATGGTTGCTTCATTTGTAGTGACGATGGTCATTGGGCCAACAAGTTCCCGGACAAGTTTAAGAAGCCCAGATAGGAATCCAAGTCTGCCAACGTGACCATGAAAAACAATGATAATGGGGCATCTGGTTATGGCAATGCATTTTCTACGTTGTCAGTTTGTCAGTCTACTGATTGGTGGGTTGATACATGTGCAAATATTCATGTGTGTGCTGATAGTTCATTGTTCTTTTCTTAACAGGACACATGAGATGGATTAGTACTAATAGGGAAGGGTGCGAGTGCTTCTCTTCATGGTGCTGCCATGGTCGATCTAAAGTTTACTTTGGTTGCAGCTGAAGAACATGCAACATGTCCCCCGCTAGCAAGAAGAATATCGTTAGTGGCTCCCTTCGTTGTAAAAAGGGTTTTAAGTTGGTCTTCTATTCTAATAAAGTAGTTCTTTTGAAATATGCATTTCTCTTGGAAAAGGTCATGAATGCGGAGGATTGTTCTACCTTTCTCTAACGATTTGTTGTAATAAAGTTGTTGACCATTTTTGAATACTAATGAATCTGAGGGTTGGCATTCACGTCTTTACCACATTAATTTTGGTTGTACGACATGGCTAACTGAGACGAATTTAATCCGGAGTTTCACTTTAGCCAAAGATCCTAAGTTTTGTGCGTGTGTGCAACCAAAGCAATGTTGTAAGCCTCACAAGGCTGCGGAGGAGAGACATTTTTCACCATTATAGCTCATACATTCTGATCTCTATGAGATGAATGGTGTGTTGACTAAAGATGGAAAGAAATACTTCATGACACTGATAAAGGATTCCACTATATATTTATATGTGTATGTGCTAAACACTAAAGGTGAAGCTCTACACTACTTCAAAACCTATAGTGCAGAAGTTGAGAATCACCTTGAAAAGAAAAGTAAACGAGTTCGGACAGATCATGGTGGGTACTTCTTGAATGAGTTTGATTCCTTCTGTGCGGAACATGATATTATTCATGAGAGGATGCCTCCCTATACACTCCAATCAAATGGGGTTGTTGAGCAAAAAAACTATACTCTAATAGATTTGGTTAACATCATGTTAGATACATCAAGTTTATCCAAGGCATGGTGGGGGGGGGGGGGGCTATACTGACATTATGCCATGTCCTGAATAAGGTTCTCACAAAGGATAATGAGAACAATCCCTATGAGAACTAGGAGAATAGAAGAATGACAATCTTACTTACACACTTGCGGTTATTTGGAAAAATTCAACGTGCCAATCACCAAAAGATGTAAACTTGGACCAAGGACCGTGGATGTGTTAATTTAGGCTAAGCTTAGAGTTGGATATATATTTCTAGTGGTGAAATATCACTACTGGGGAAAACCTTATAGGTAGAGGCTGAACTGCGGCGCGGGTAAGAGGCACACGCTACTGCTAATTTACAGCAGAGCTGGTACGAAAAGTGATACGTCTTCAATGTGTCTATAAATTTTTTTATTGTTCCATGCTATTATATTATCCATCTTGAATGTTTTATATGCATTATTATGCTATTTTATATCATTTTTTGGGACTAACCTATTAACCTAGTGCCAGTTGCTATTTTTCCTTGTTTTTGTCTTCTACAGAAAATCAATACCAAATGGAGTCCAAACGGAACGAAACTTTTTGATGATTTTTCTTGGACCAGAAGAAACCAAGGAAGCTTCAGCAGGAGGCCAGAAGGCCCACGAGTGAGCCACAAGCTAACTAGGCGTGCCCTAGGTGGTGCGCCCTATGAGCTTTTATGCCCCACGTGGATCCTCTTAACCCTAATCTCAGCTCCATAAATACCCAAATATTCCACGTATACTAGAGGGCACACCAAAAAATACTTTTCCACCTCCGCAAGCTTCTGTTCTCGTGAGATTCCATCTTGGGGCCTTTTTTGGCACTCTGCCGGGAGGTATTCGATCACGAAGGGCCTCTACACCAACCTTCCTACCCTTTCGATGATGTGTGAGTATTTTACCACAGACCTACGGGTCCATAGCTAGTAGATAGATGGCTTCTTCTCTCTCTTTGATCTTCAATACAATGTTCTCCTTGATGTTCTTGGAGTTCTATTCGATATAATCTTCTTTTGCGGTGCATTTGTTGAGATCCGATGAATTGTGGATTTATGATCAGATTATGTATGAATATTATTTGAGTCTTCTCTGAACTCTGTTATGCATGCTTAATATAGCTTTGTATTTCTCTCCAATCTATTGATTTGGTTTGGCCAACTAGATTGATTTATCTTGCAATGGGAGAGGTGCTTTGTAATGGGTTAAATCTTGCGGTGTCCTCACCCAGCGACAGAAGGGGTAGCGAGGCACGTATATGTATTGTTGCCATTAAGCAAAAGATGGGGTTTATACAATATTTATTGGATCTATCCCTCTACATCATGTCATCTTGCTTAAGTCATTACTCCATTCTTGTTAACTTAATACACTAGATGCATGCTGGATAGCGGTCGATGTGTGGAGCAATAGTAGTAGATGCAGGCAGGAGTCGGTCTACTTGTCACAGACGTGATGCCTATATTCATGATCATTGCCTTGGATATCATCATAACTATGTGCTTTTCTATCAATTGCTCAACAGTAATTTGTTTACCCACCGTGTGCGTTCTTTCAAGAGAAAGCCTCTAGTGAAACCTATGGCCCGAGGTCTATTTCTCATAATATTATTTTCAGATCTATAAAACCAAAAACACAAAAATACATTGCTGCAATTTATTTATTTTTACTTTATTTTGCACTTTTATTTATCTTTTATACCTGTCTCTATCAGATCGCATCCTTGCAATTAACCGTGAAGGAATTAACAACCCCTTTTATCGTGTTGGGTGCAAGTATTTGTTTGTTTGTGTAGGTGCAATTATTGGAGACTTGTGTGTTCTCCGTACGACATTGATGCCTTGGTTCTCAAACTGAAGGAAATACTTATCTCTACTTTGCTGCATCACCCTTTCCTCTTCAAGGGAAAAACCAACGCAAGCACAAGAAGTAGCAAAAAGCGCGCTACAGGTAGGCCTGTAGTAGTAGCGCTGGAACACCAAACAGCACTGCTGCTAAGTGGTCCCACGCGATACCCACAAGGCTACCTATAGTAGTAGTGTGTCCCATTGAACTGGCGCTACTGCTAAACAGATAGCAGTAGCACGTGTTACAGACCCACCGCTACAACTATTGTTGCACTGTGCCACCTGGTGGGCCCTGAGGGAGTCCTGGATTAGGGGGTATCCGGACAGCCGGACTATATACATCGTCCGGACTATTGAAGTGTGAAGATACAAGACTCAAGACTCCGTTCCATGTCTGGATGGGACTCTCCTTTGCGTGGAAGACAAGCTTGGCAATTCGGATATTATGTTACCTTCCTTGTAACCGACTCCATGAAAACCCTAGCCCTCTCCCGTGTCTATATAAACCGGAGAGGTTGGTCCTTAGAAGGCCGATCACAGTTACAATCATAATCATCATAGGCTAGCTTCTAGGGTTTAGCCTCTACGATCTCGTGGTAGATCTACTCTTGTACTACTCATATCGTCAATATTAATCAAGCAGGAAGTAGGGTTTTACCTCCATCGAGAGGGGTAAACATTGTGTCCCTTGCTTCCTGTTACCATCAGCCTAAGACGCACAGATCGGGACCCCCTACCCGAGATCCGCCGGTTTTGACACCGACATTGGTGCTTTCATTGAGAGTTCCTGTGTGTCATCGCTGCAAGGCTTGATGGCACCCTCAATCGTCAACAACACGGTCCAGGGCAAGACATTTCTTCCCGGACAGATCTTCGTATTCGGCGGCTTCGCACTGCAGGCCAATTCACGTGGCCATCTGGAGTAGATCGACAGCTATGCCCCTGGCCACCAGGCCAGGTTCGGAAACTTGAACTACACGGAGGATATTCGCGGAGACTTGATCTTCGACAGATTTGGGCATGTGCCAGGAGCACCGGACAGTCGCGATGAGCACGGCCTAGACCTGCTGTCGGACAATGTTCGGGATATCACCCCTGCAGTAGCCCTGGACCTAAACCCGGAGAAGGCTGCGTCGCCTAAGGACGGAGGGATGGGCCCCGCCCCGCAGGCTGCACACTCATCGGCGGTAGAGCCGAACACATGCCTCACTTCTGAGGAAGCATGTAACTCCGGACCCCCGGACTCGTATCCGGTTGTTGGTTCCAGTCCGCGCACTCTCAAGCCAGCCGAGCTAGGTTGGGCTCCGGTAATGGAGTTTACCGCTGTGGACATCTTCCAGCACTCGCCCTTTGGCGACATGCTGCACTCATTAAAGTCTCTCTCTTTGTCAGGAGGCTCTTGGCCGAACTATGTCCGGCTTGAGTGGGAAGCAGGCGACGAAGGAATTCGTTGCCCACCCACCACCCACTTCATTGCCACGGTCGATGACTTAACCGACGTGCTTGACTTCGACTCCGAAGACATCGACGGTAAGGACGACGATGCAGGAGAAGTATAGGAACCGCCGCTCACAGGGCGGTGGACAGCCACCTCCTCATACGATATATATATGGTGGACACTCCGAAAGAAACCAATGGCGATGAGGCAACGGACGATAACCCTTCAGGGAGAAAAACAAAGCATGGGCATCGTCGACGCCGCTCCAAGACCCGCCACAGCAATACCGGCCTAGGAGACGAAAACAATCCGGACGGTGCCGAAGAGGAATACAACCCTAATCAGCCCGTCTTCGAGCAGGACAAGCAGGATGATGAGCAGGTCGGCCCAGACGAACAGGCGACCGACGGATATCCGGAAGAGGACAACTACATGCCCCCCTCCGAAGATGAGATTAGCCTCGGCGACGACGAGTTTGGCGTGCCTGAGGATCCCGTGGAGCAGGAGCGCTTCAAGCGTCGGCTTATGGCCACTGCAAGGAGCCTGAAAAAGAAGTAGCAGCAACTCCAGGCTGATCAAGACCTGCTCACAGATAGATGGACTGAAGTCCTGGCAGCCAAGGAATATGGACTCGAGCGCCAAATGGCTGACAAGCCACCCCGTGGCCAGGATAAAACGGGATATCAGCCCGCACCAGCCCGCACCCCCACGCCAATACACTACGGCCCGAGGCAACAGGAAAGACCTGCAAGATATACTGGAAAACCAAGCAGGACAACCAAGATCGATCTACGGATCGCGGGGCCGCGCCCTAGCACGCAACGATGACCGTCGCGATGGATACACCATAAACAAGCCCGGCCGGGCCGAACACAGCCACCCAGACCATTTCAAACTGCGTAGCCACATAGCCCGGCACAGAGGCGCCGCGCACCCCCTCTGCTTCACTGACAAAGTGATGGATCATGAATTCCCAGAAGGGTTCAAACCCGTAAACATCGAATCATACGATGGCACGACAGACCCCGCAGTATGGATCGAAGATTTCCTTCTCCACATTCACATGGCCCGCGGAGACGATCTACACGCCATCAAGTATCTTCCCCTTAAGCTCAAAGGACCTGCCCGGCACTGGCTAAACAGCCTGCCAACAAATTCCATTGGCGGTTGGGAAAACCTAGAAGACGCATTCCTTGACAACTTCAAGGGCACATATGTGCGACCACCGGACGCCGATGACTTGAGCCACATTACTCAACAGCCTGGAGAGTCAGCCAGGAAATTCTTGACTCGGTTCCTAACTAAAAAGAACCAAATAGTCGACTGTCCGGACGCCGAAGATCTGGCGGCTTTTAAGCATAATATCCATGATGAGTGGCTCGCCCGACACCTCGGCCAGGAAAAACCCAAGTCCATGGCAGCTCTCACAACACTAATGACCCGCTTTTGCGTGGGCGAGGACAGCTGGTTGGCTCGCAGCAGCACCACGCCACATTCCACCACTTCGGATGTCCGCGACAATAATGGCAAGCCGCGACGCAATAGACATAAGTGACGGAACAACGGTGAAAACACTGAAGACACGATAGTAAATGCCGGATTCAGCGGATCCAAGTCCGGTCAACGGAAGAAGCCGTTCAAAAGAAACAATCAGGGACCGTCCAGTCTGGACCGTATACTGGAGCGCTCGTGCCAAATTCATGGCACCCCGGACAAGCCAGCCAACCACACCAACAGAGACTGCTGGGTGTTCAAACAGGTCGACAAAATAAACGCCGAAGATAAGGACAAGGGGCTACACAGCGACGATGACGAGGAGCCCCGGCGTCCGAACACGGGGGGACAGAGGAAAGCCCCCCCCCCCCCCAGGTGAAAACGGTCAACATGATCTTGACCACTCACATCCCCAAGCGGGAACGGAAGCGAGCACTACGGGACATCTATGCGATGGAGCCAGTCGCCCCCAAATTCAACACATGGTCAGCTTGTCCGATCACCTTTGATCGTAGGGATCATCCTACTAGCATCCGTCACGGCGGCTCAGCCGCATTGGTCTTAGAGCCAATCATAGACGGATTCCACCTCACGCGAGTGCTTATGGATGGCGGCAACAGCCTGAACCTGCTTTATCAGGACACAGTGCGCAAAATGGGCATCGACCCTTCAATGATTAACTCCACCAAAACCACCTTTAAAGGTGTAATTCCTAGAGTAGAGGCCCGTTGTACGGGCTCTATAACATTGGAAGTAGTCTTCGGATCTTCGGATAACTTCCGAAGCAAAGAGTTAATCTTCGATATCGTCCCCTTCCGCAGTGGTTATCACACACTGCTGGGACGAACCGCATTTGCTAGATTCAATGCGGTACCACATTACACATACCTCAAGCTCAAGATGCCAGGACCGCGTGGGGTCATAACAGTCAATGGAAACATGGACCGCTCTCTCCGAACAGAAGAGCATACTGCAGCCCTCGCGGCAGAAGTACAATGCGGCCTCCTCCGACAAACCAATCCGGCGACAACAACTTCGAGCACCGTCAAGCGAGTCCGGAGCACCCCGCAATAGGATCATCACGCACGCCAAGAGCACGACTAGCAGTCCGGCCTCCGCTCAAGCCCCATCAAAGCAGCATTCGTGCCACGCGCACACAATTACGCACTCAAAATACCATGGGCACAGGCGGAGGCGCAGCAATGACTCAGTCCACAGTGCGGTATCACCGCAACACACCTTCATAAATCTCCCTTTTTATTTTTCAGGACATTGCTTTAGGGCAGCCTCTTTAGAAGAGCCGGATTGTCGGACTTATACAGGGGAGAAAACCAAGGAGGCAACAGGCTTTGCGCACAGAAGGAAATACCTAGGTGGAATCTATTTACGATCGTTATACCTGTTTTACATACCTGCTTGCAGCCTGCCCCTGGATAGGACATGTCAAATAGTCCTATTTATCTCCGCTTAATGCACTCATTGTAAACATACGCTTAAACGTATTATTCATCAATGGGAGCTCATATATAGCATTAGCTTATTATTCTTATTTGAGCATTTTTTCTTACAAATGTTTATTTGATATTGCATCCGTACACCTTGGTACGGTCAGTTTGCCAGGGGCTTCTCATGACGCCCCGTAATACGGCAAGTAAAGTCTGAACACTTTAAATAGTGCGGCACCCCGAACTTATAGCACTATATGCATCAGCTCCGAATCATGTCTTGGGTCTACAGTTGGGTTAGCCCGGCTCCCTTGTTTTGGTATATTACGTTCGGTTCTATCGGCTAAGGTAGCCTAGGGAGAACTACTGCAATTGTGTCCCGGTTCTTCCGGACGAGCACCTCAGTAGAGAAAGCCGAAAACTGACCTGCATGATGCGGCGAGAGCTGGTCGCTGTTCGAGAGGTCTTAAAATCCTTAAAGATTTTTCCGCTTTAGGCGAGGAATTGGCTTCGTCCGATTTAGGCGTATATAGCACCCCAATTCAGCCTTCCGAATTCTAGGGGCTTCGCCGAAATTTAAAATTATAGACTTCTATGGCTAAGTGAAAGTTATAAAGCCGCATAGTCCGATTTCCTTGTTCGCTGCGCCGGATACCTCCTTAAGGGACCAAACATTTGGATAAAGAGTATCCAGGTTTTTCCAGGAACACCCCGGTACTAGTTGCGTGGGGGCGGAAGCTGACGACTGGCCTACTTTCAGTATTCTATAAATAGCCGCACAGAAGGTAATATTTTAAATCAACAGTGCTACATAGCACACGCAACTTCGTCTTTAAATTACAACAGCGGCAGAGGTACATTTAGTCAAAGATCTAGTCCTTGGTACATTCATCGGCCACGAGACGAGCGCCCTTCAAAACGCCATCATAGTACTTCTTGGGATGGCGATGCGCCTTGACCTCCGGCGGCCCGTCCTTCACCAGCTTCTCTGCGTCCAGCTTGCCCCAATGCACCTTCGCGCGGGCAAAGGCCCGGCGGGCACCCTCAATGCAAACGGATCGCTTGATCACTTCAAGCCGCAGACAAGCATTCACCATCCGCTTGATCAGGCCGAAGTAGCTAGTGGGCAGGGGCTCACCAGGCCACATCCGGACTATGAAATCTTTCATAGCCACTTCGGCCACCCTGTGGAGTTCGACCAACTGCTTCAGTTGATAACTCAGAGGCATTGGGTGTTCGGCCCCAACATACTGGGACCAGAACAGCTTCTCCGTGGAGCTCCCCTCCTCGGCACAGTAGAACTCCGCGGTTTCTGAGATGCTGCGTGGCAGATCTGCGAATGCCCCTGGAGAGCTCCGAATTCGGATAAGTAAAAGAAACGCCTCCTCCACATGTTTTCTTTGCATAAAGAATGTCTTACCCATAGCTATCTTCTTGGCCGCCTGGATTTCCTGTTGTGCCTTGTCGGCCTCGGCCTTGACATCTTTCATACTCTCAAGGGCCTTCGCAAGCTCGGCCTCTTTCATCTTCAGATCATGATCCACGGACTCAAACTTTTTGCCGAGGTTCCGGAGCTCTTGCTGTACCTCACCCACTCTAGCACTTTGCTTTTCGCGCTCCTTGCATCCCAAGGCCGCCTTATCTTCGGCGTCGGACAGCGCTTTCTTCAGGGACGCCACTTCGGTGGTGGCCCCTGTTACACAGTCACGATGCTTCGTCGTTAGACTAATTTATTTTATCTATCCTTAAAATACATAAGAATGGGGAATCACTCACCTTTGTTCTCTTCAACCTGCCTCTTCGTGAGGTCGATCTCTCCCTGCGCCTGCCCCAGGTCCCACTTTAGTTCGGCGACCTCGGCTGTGCGGGCAGCAGCGGCAAGCAGCACAGCCTGCTCATTTACATGCACATTTATTATTAGACTCCTGTGGATTATAATTGACCCTCCGTTTGGCTTTTCTTTCCGAACACCAAACAGAGTATTAGGGGCTACTACCTATCGGGTGGCAATTTCACACACTTTTTACTTACCTCAAAACCTGTCAGGAGGCTGGTGCAAGCTTAGGTTAGTCCGCTTTTGGCGGACAAAACCTTCTGAATCACCGCACTCATAAGAGTACGGTGCTCTTCATCCATGGAAGCACTGCGAAGCGGTTCCAGCAGACAATCCGACGCCTCGGGCGTGACGGAAGTCTTCGGCACAGACGGTTCACCCTCCCTAACGAGGGGCTGCCCGCCTGAGTCCGGAACCGTTGGAAGTTCCGGAGCAGTATTCGGCTGAGAGCCCTGCCTACTACGGCTCTCGTCGACACGATCCGCGGGGATCTTGAACCCCGCGTGTCCGACGTCCGGAATCCTGCCTTCGGGCGTCTCCAGAGTCACCTCCCCCGCTCTGGGAGCCTTCGGGACAACACCTCCGTGTCATCCGCGGGCTGAGGAGTAGTGGCCGTCGGGAGCGAGTTCATCTCTGAATCGCTCAGGGACCCGGCCGAAGAAGATACCTTGGGATGAGCCCTGGCTGGACTGCATATATGTTCGACATTATAAAAAATAAACTATGAAGTAAAGTCGTGATAGAGTGCGGATACTTATGATCACGCTAAGGGCTTCCCCCTGGGTAGCCACCCCTCCTCGCTATGGGCGGCCGTGGCGGAGTAGTCCGGAAGGGACACCTTTCCCTTCTTGGACGTCCCGGCCTCCCCCTCCGGGGCGACTTTTCTCTTTTTCTCCTCCCCAGTGCGGGGAGGTAGAGTCTCTTCTTGCTTCCCCCCGCCTCCGCGGGAGGAATCTGCCTCGTTGTCGTCAGACGACGTGGGTATTATGGCCTTGCACCGAGGGCCTTTCCCGGCCCCCTGGTCCGCCTTCTCGGGCCCCTCACCCTCTTCGGGTGGGGTGGCCCCTTCTTCTTCTTCTTCCTCCCCTTCGGGGGAGGAGTGTGCCTCGTCATCTTCGGATGAGGCTTCCGGCACAACCTTACGTCGGAGACCCTTTCGGGTCCCCGGGGCCTTCTTTTCGGCCTTCTTCTTCGGCACCTTGTAGGGCGCCGGGACTAGCATCTTCATCAGGAGAGCATTAGTTGGGCCTTCAGGCAGCAGAGCCGGACAGTCGATCTATTTCGCTGTCTCCACATAATCCTGAAAAAATATGCACAATTACTTGAGACTCCCCCATGAATATATTTGGAAGAACCGAATCTGGTGGCAGTCTGAAAACTCACCTGACTAGGTGGCCGCGCGGCGTGAAGACCATGGTCCTCGGATGTGGGAGGAGGTACTTTGGAGGCCTTGAACAGCGCCTTCCATGCGTCTTTATGCGACATGCCATAGAGCCTCCGAAGCGTCTGGTGTTCGGCTGGGACGAACTCTCACAGATTAAATGCCCGCCTTTGGCATGGGAGAATCCGGCGAACGAGCATGACCTAGATCATGTTGACAAGCTTGATGTTCTTGTCCTTCATGCTCTTGATGCAGGTCTGGAGTCCGGTCAGCTCTGTAGATTCGCCCCAGGACAGGCCCTTCTTCTCCCAGGAGGTGAGCCGCATGGGGGTTCCGGATCGGAACTCGAGGGCTGCCGCCCAGTTGGCGCCGCGTGGCTCGGTGATATAGAACCACCCCGACCGCCACCCCTTCACGGTTTCCGCAAAGGAGCCGTCAAGCCAGGTGACGTGAGGCATCTTGCCCACCATGGCCCCTCCGCACTCCGCTTGTTGGTTGCTCACGATCTTCGGCTTCACACAGAAGATTTGCAGCCACAGGCCAAAGTGAGGCTTGATGCGTAGGAAGGCCTCGCACAAGACGATAAACGCCGAGATGTTGAGGACAAAATTCGGGGCTAGATCATGGAAATCTAGCCCGTAGTAGAACATGAGCCCGCGGACGGAGGGATGAAGTGGAAACCCTAGTCCACGGACGAAGTGGGTGAGAAACACGACCCTCTCGTGGGGTCCCGGGGTCGGAATGACCTGCCCGTCGTCTGGTAGCCGATGCGCTATGTCTGTGGCCAAGTATCCGGCTGCCCGAAGATTTTTCATGTGCTTCTCCTTCGCGGTGGAAGCCACCCACTTGCCTCCTGCTTCGGACATGTTTAGCTGTGCGGAGAAGACTTGGGCTTGGGCACTGGAGCTCGAGGGGGCAAGAGTGGGCAAAGGAGGAGGAAGGCGTGAGTAAAAATGGGGAACTCCTATCCCTTTATAGAGGCGACGAAAGCGGTGCGCCTCCCCGCTTGCCCATTGAGAATCGCTTGCTTCCCAAGCGCCACGATTGATGGAGTGGTGGGATTACCTATACCCGTATTGATAAGAATCCTGTGATAAGGGGACACAATCTCTGCTTTGACAAGAAGTGTCAAGGAAACCGCCTCGCAATATGCTTGTGGCTGGTTGTGGGAAAATGGTTCGAATAATGACCCGATCGTAATGACATGTCATGTTGTCTAAAAAGTTGTCAGCAGATTGCATTTGTGAAATATCATTCTCTCTATGGCGGTATGTGAAGATCATTTTGCGGATCCATACACGGTTGAAGTGTTCGATAATTACCTTGGAGTATTCGGAGAAGGAACCCGCCTTGCAATGCCGAAGACAAGACTGCGCGCCGGACTCATCGTCATTGAAGCCTGGTTCAGGGGCTACTGAGGGAGTCCTGGATTAGGGGGTATCCGGATAGCTGGACTATGTACATCGTCCGAACTATTGAAGCGTGAAGATACAAGACTCAAGACTCCATCCCGTGTCCGGATGGGACTCTCCTTTGCGTGGAAGACAAGCTTGGCGATCGGGATATTATCTTTCCTTCCTTGTAACCGACTCCATGAAAACCCTAGCCCTCTCCGGTGTCTATATAAACCGGAGAGGTTGGTCCTTAGAAGGCCGATCACAATTACAATTATAATCATCGTAGGTTAGCTTCTAGGGTTAAGCCTCTATGATCTCGTGGTAGATCTACTCTTGTACTACTCATATCGTCAATATTAATCAAGCAGGAGGTAGGGTTTTACCTCCATCGAGAGGGCCCGAACCTGGGTAAACATTGTGTCCCTTGCTTCCTGTTACCATCAGCCTAAGATGCACAGATCGGGACCCCCTACCCGAGATCCGCCGGTTTTGACACCGACAGGCCCCACTTAGCAGCATCGTGGGTCCATGACACCGCCCTACTCCTATGACACTTACCAGTAGCGCTCTTTCTGTACCCGCGCTACTGGTAAGTCAAATATCTCTCCTGCGCCCATCCACTTTCTCACTCTCCCTCACTCACTCCCTTTGCCTCTTCCTCCTCCTATCGTCGTTGCCGCATTGCCGCCGCCGTCCTCCCTCCTCCTTCCTTGGTAAGCCGTCGCCCTCCTCCCACCGTCCACCTCCGGCATCCCTCTTCTCCCTCATCCTCCTCTCTCCTTCCTCTTGGTTCCCCCATCCTCCCTCGTCGTCTGACCGCCCTCCTCTTCTCTTCTCCCTCCCTCCATCCCTCATGGTTCCTCCCTCCTCCCTCCTTGTGCGGCCACCCTCCTCCTCTCCCCTCCCTCCCTCCTCTATCCTGCCTCCCTCCATCCCTCCTATCTATGTTCTTGTAGAATATAGTTTTTAATGTTCTTCGAATACAGTAGAATGTAGATTATTTGAATGGAATAGAAAATTTTCATTAAATGTAGGTCTTTTGAATAGAATAGAAAAATAGTAAATGTAGGCATTTTGAATAGAATAGAATAGTAAGTGTAGAGTAGAATAGAAAATTAGAATTTTTTTAGTAAATGTAGGTCTTTTGAATATAATAGAAAATTTGTATTCGTTCGATGTATGTATTTTGAACCAAATACCTTTAAATATTTAGTTATGCTTGTTGTCCGAATGAAATGTTAGGGTTATAAGATATACTGCAATATTTATGTCAGAATTGAACCACTGAAATGAAATGAGCATACCAAGTTTGAAAATTTCTATATAAATGCTCATGTGGCGCAGGGTAGATCACATATGAGCTGGTCGACGACGCCCAGAAGATCACTGATGACACCCACATCCTCGATAGCCATCGTCTATAGTAAGTAAACATGGTCTATGTGGTTGCTTAAATACAAAAATGAAGGATATATGTGCTTGACCAAGTGGCCTATGTTTGTAGGGAACACCTCCGAGTGGCATATGTTTTGCCAAAATGTTGATTCATTTCCGTTCCGACAAATTTCACGCGCTCAATGTCTTATTTTAGCAAAGGTCGTACCGGATTTTTTTGTCGATTTCAACATGACTTGTGCTATAAAGTAGGAAATATCGAGTGTTCGTGATTTGCTGGAATAGGAATTAAACGACATTCCGGCAAACCGTAGGCCATTTTTATGTCATTACTCCATATATGTGATGGGTTGACTGTCATTCTATCGGGGCTCCTTGTGTGACTTCTAGAGAGGAAGAATCCTGATTATTGTCGTGGGGGTCGCTTCTTCTTTCTTAGGTTCTAGATATTTTGGTGTAATGCACTTTTGAAAGAAAGGAGGAGCGACCATCACCGGCGGTCGAAATATTTGTGAGGGAATGTCCACCATATACTGTCAAAATATCAAAGAGGAAGAATCCTGACTATTGGCATGGCGGTCATTTCCTCTCCTTCTTCTCATGATATACCTTGGTAATGCATGAGAGAAGGAGGGGAAGAGACCATCACTAATTGTCAAAATATCTGTGAGGGAGTGTCCACCATATACTGTCAAAATATCAGAGAGGAAGAATCCCGTCTATTATTGTGGGGGTCACTTCTCCTTCGTTCCCATCTGCTAGACATTTTATGTAATGCACTTGGGAACGAAGGGAGGAGCGACCATCACCGATGGACGAATATATCAGAGAGGGAGTCCCCACCATATACACCACGTGAGAAGAGAGTTCTCAACGAAGACTCAACAGACCAAAAGTCAACCTGTGTTCAATAGTGGTATGCATGTTGAGTTCCTGGTAATTGTCGACGATTCATAATCTTTGAAATATGAACACGGGAAATGTCTGACAATGAGGATCCCTGAGTGTTATTACTGCGACAACGTTTTCCAACTCTCCCACTCTCTTCGTCTCCGAGCCGGCAGCACGTGCCACGAAAAACCTTACCCCGCTTGCAGGAAGCGATGATGGCGATGGTGTACAAGAGGCAAGAGCGAGCCACACATTGTCTACGGCGCATGCCTCGCTCCTTCACCACGGTGATGTCCATGGCTTCCCCAACCCCCTCCCTTTTTCTCTAATAGCAATGACATGTGCAACCTTAGGACATGGCGTCAAATGTAGATGCCCGCGATGGCGACGAGATGTCGGGACAGAGTTTAGTGCACATCAATTTTACTACGATATGTGATTTTGCAATTGTGCTGCATCCACCTTGCTACCGGAAAGGGATACAATGGGCGGTGTCGCACTTCGATGGAGGTGGTGGAGAATTGGTCGAGGAGGGGATATATATCCCCATCTCTAACCCTGTCATCTCCAATCTATGGATCACCGCCTCCTATGCACCACGGCATGTCCTTCCCCTCGATAAGTAACCTCGAGGTCCTCTTCTCCTTGTGCTCAAGATTTGCTGCTAATGAGCTCAACGCCTCCCTAGCTCTCCTCTCCTACCCTGAACACCACACCTTTTTTAATCTCCGCCTAAATTCCACCTTTTGTGTGTATCAGGCTTCATGGTACAAGTGAATCCACTGGCAGTCTAGCACCATTGGACGAGGTGGAGATGAGGAAGTGCTGTTGGACCATGCTTTGGGGAGGTAACAACTATTCAGTTAGGTTGTCCTTTTTGTTAATTATTAGCTCTATTTTGCCACTTTACTGTCTTATAATTACAAAATTAATGGAAATTTTGGTTCTACACAATTCTTTAGATTGGAAGATAAAGAACGTGTGGTAGACATCATTTAGCTTACAAGTTAATAGATGGACACAATTGATTAAACAAATTAACAGGAATGGCATTGGAGATATTTCAAACTATTTAGTGCTCTAGATAACACGTTCATATAGAACACGTCAATTATGTAATCATACCAACACATGGACAAGTTAGGGAAGGCAGTGTAAGAATTAGACCACTCCAGTAATACCAAAATAAATAGTTTCAAGAAATTAAAAATAAGGTCAATGATCTAAATACAGTTATTGAGAGAGGATAAGTATATCTTTACTTCTTGAGAGCACACTAAATTAAAAAAAAGCTCAGTGATCTTTGGGACAATATTTTGTGGGAATTACAGCTTCATCTGCAATTATACTCAGTAGAATGGGTTCACAGTTTACCTAATTCTCAAGAAATATTCGTGTTTACAACAACATAAAGGTTACGTAAACAAAGCTCTTCTAAATACCACTTGTAGAATAAATAAATTGGGGGATGTAATGAGTTACACAAAAATAATGCAACATTTGGAAAATATAAATGTTTTGCCAAAGAAGAACAATTAGGAAACAGTACAAGCCAACTTTTACCGATGGCGACAACGTTGTCGTGGCAGAGTTTAGTGCACATCAATTTACTACAATTTGTGGTTGTGCAATTGTGGTGCATCCATTGCCACCGGAAAGGGATCCAATGGGCGGTGCCACACTTCGATGGAGGTGGTGGAGACTTGGTCGAGGAGGGGATATATATCTCCATCTCTAACCCTGTCATCTCCAATCTATGGATCACCGCCTCCTATGCACCACGGCACGTCCTTCCCCTCGACGCGCTAAGTAACCTCGAGGTCCTCTTCTCCTTGTGCTCGAGATTTGCTGCTGATGAGCTCAACGCCTCCCTAGCTCTCCTCTCATACCCTGAACACCACACCTTTGTTAATCTCCACCTAAATTCCACCTTTTGTGTGTATCGGGCTTCATGGTACAAGTGAATCCACCGGCATTCTAGCACCATTGGACGAGGTGGAGATGAGGAAGTGTTGTTGGACCATGCTTTGGAAAGGTAAAAACTATTCAGTTGGGTTGTCCTTTTTGTTAATTATTAGCTCTATTTTTCCACTTTACTGTCTTATAATTACAAAATTAATGGAAATTTTGCTTCTGCACAATGTCTTTAGGTTGCAAGATAAAGAACTTCTGGTAGAAAGCATTTAGCTTCCGAAACAAGTGTAATAGATGGACACAATTGATTAAACAAATTAACAGGAATGGCGCTAGAGAGATTTTGTTCAAAGCAGATTGTTCAAGCTACTGTTGCTTTCAGGAAAGAGAAAGCTCAATCTTTTAAGAGCAGGGCGTTTTATGTTACTGCTGTTTTGAAGGCTGATAGCTACTATTTGAAAAAAAAATAGTTGGGGTGAAATAAGACATTAAAATAGAACATGGAAGCACCTAAAACTACAAGGGGGTCTCACAGGTACTGAATACAGGATGCTCTTCCATAATTTGTGCTAGCAGTATAATAAGTAAAATGGCACGAGGATTTGATCTATTTTTGTATCTTGATTTGTTGCTCGTGTGGGCACCAATCCAGTTTTTAGATGCACCTCTCAGTCTACAATTTGCGTAGACCACAAGAAAATTCATGGTACAGATGCCTATATGTGTAACTACACCAATATTTTCAAATATTTCTCTTTCCTACTCACATTAGATGTCATCAAGAATGGCAGGCGTGACAGCACGCG
The DNA here is from genome assembly GCA_963921465.1 of Triticum timopheevii. Taxonomy (NCBI): domain Eukaryota; kingdom Viridiplantae; phylum Streptophyta; class Magnoliopsida; order Poales; family Poaceae; genus Triticum; species Triticum timopheevii. The sequence goes on from OY997274.1 coordinate 487,057,176, forward strand.
CCTCTATGATCTAGTGGAAGATTGTATGTCTTGGAGAAGCTCGGTTTCCAAGATAGTGACAATATGGAGATGAAGATAGCTCACCTTAGGACTCAACATGGTTACGCTTTTCGGGTTTAGCTCTACAATGCAGTTAATCACTCACACTTTGGTTGCTCAAATTGGAGAGCTCTATGCAAGGCCTATGGATTTCAGGAGTATATGCAAATAACCTTCGATATTCATCCTGAAGATGATATTGAACATAATATCGACATTTGGGTGGATGTGGATATGCTTCCAATTCTACCTCGATGTGAGTTTGTCGAATAAATTTGTTAAGTAATTTATATTGTTTATTTAAAAATAGTTGACATCCTATTGCCATTGACAGCTTATTTCCATTCTTCAAGAAATGTATGGAAGGTAGTAGTACAAAACCTACTACGGTTATGGCGCTGAACTAACTTGCGGAGAGAAAAATCATCTTGTCTCATTTATTAATGATGTTGAGACTTTCAAGAACAATTATGAAATTAACCCAAATTATGCGCAATATGTGCCACTAGCCCACGTGTTGAACTACGGTAACATCCACGGAAATAGCATGATAAGATTTTTTACAACTATGTCATCAGTGCATCTTTTGCATACATTCTTCTTAAACTAAACTACATTGCTAACTATGTTATTATTATGATCTTCTACAGAAACTCCCGAAGGATTGTGTGCCTCATATGATGTATATGAAAGGTAACATGGATATTATTAGCTTACGACCAAGTCTGCCTGCGGTTCACCGCAGTGCATACTCGATTTCACGAAGAGACGAAGACTTTAGAATCAAAGGATGGATAAAAGTTATGAATGATTGCAGGGAACTACCAGGAGGCAACATAGTTCTCGCAATGGAACGCGATCACCTATGGGGCCATCATCCCCTTTGTGGTTCGGCAAGGGGGAAGGTCACGTTGCAAAAAGAGCAGAGGCCATGGAACAACACGGTAGAGATGATGTTGGTGGTTTTTACCCAGGTTCGAGCCGCTGGGAAGCGTAAAATCCTACTCCTGCTTTGGTGGATTGATGGAAGGACTGTGATGAACACACAACGCTCAAGCCCAGCAAGGTCGCCTCGGGAAGAGCAGTTACGCGTGTGTGGGTACACGACGGTCTGAATCCTCTTTTAGGTTGCCATGGCCCTCCTTCTATAGGCTAAGGGGTAACCATAGTGGCAAATCAGTCATTATCTAGTGATTAGATAGCCAACAAGGCTAGCATACCTAACTCTAGCAGTTAGGACAAAGCGCATTAAATGTACTGCTACCTGTCACACTGAGGATACAGCCCGGCAAGCCTGCCATGCCGCTTAGTCACCTTCTACCTGTCTGCTTGACACGCCTCTGGATAGGTGTCATATGGAGGTAATCTTCCTTCCCAATGGCTGCCACATGCCAGATGACAGCCACTTAATCATCTGGGGGCTCGACACCGCACTGATAGATGACTTTCTTCGCGATGTGGTGGAGCGGTGGAGTCTTGGCGGGGAGTTTTGCCATCAGCGGCCCCGGCAAGCTCTCGGGAAAAAATAGGATTCGTCCTTGGGGCAGCCTCGACCTGCCCGGGCTTGCCTGTCCAGTAAGAGAGGCTTTTCCCATAGTGATATCCTACTGCTTTGGCTTGTCTTGGTATTCTTTATCTGCCCTCTGATCCCTCAACGAGCTTTTTATCTGGCTTGGTTTTGACTTGGATGCTTGGTGAACTTTTCTTCCTTGCCATCGTGCGTTGGCTGCCGGGGTCAGAGGCTTGCTATCCATGCACTAGTTAGGGGAAACATACACCCCTGTTTGGGTACCCCGACAGAAGCCCCCGGGCCTGAGCCATACATGTCACCGGGCCATTGGGTTAGGCCCGAAATGGTGCGCGGACACGTGTTGCAAAAGTGCTGCACATGCTGCGGCTGTCATGACGAGCAGCCAATCCAATGTCCACTCCGCGTAATTACCGCAGGTCAAGGGGTCGTGGGACTATAGCAGTTAATGGGTGGTGCCTTGAAAAAGGTAAATTTCTGAGGGAAGGATGGCAAAGATCCAGTCCCCCCCCCCCCCACGTTTGTTTTTCCATAAAAGAGGCAACATGAAGGGGTGCTGCTCGTTCGCATCTGTCCTCCATCATCTTATTCCTCAAGCCAAGCAACCGCTCCCAAGCCAACACTCGCCTCCATTGTCCTTCCATCTCTTCCGTTCCTCAACCAGTCTCGAAGGATGGGGAAGAAGGCCGCCGCCGCAAGGGGGAAGCGGGTGACCACCGCAAAGGGGACCATAGCGGAGGGGAAGAAGAATAGGGCGGCAGAGCTGGACAGGAAGCGGCAGGAAAATGTAGTCTTCTTTCCGTTGAGCTTGGACAGGATTGCCTTGGTCGCGAAGTACACGTACATGTAGGGAAGGGAAGTCCCGAAGGGCCATGGAGCGCCTGTGGTCCTACCGGAGGGGGACAAGGTTCCACCGGATTCATACCGCTTCTTCTACACGTACTTCCTCTGTGGCCTCACCTCCCGCTTCTCAGACTTCTTCGAAGCGATGATGGTCGTGTACGGATTCCACCTTCTGGATTTCACGCCCAATGCAATGGCGTGCATGGTGATTTTTTCTCATTTGTGCGAGAATTTCTTCTGAGTGGCCCCCAATGTGGATTTGTTTAGGCACTTCTTCATCCTGCAAGTTGAAGATAAAACCCATCGCTCGGGGAATATAAGTTGGATTCCTCGAGGGAAGAAGGAAATCTGGGATTACCTCCCCAGTTAGCAGCACAGCAGATGGGAGGAATGGAGGGCAGACTGGTGCTGGATCCAGGACACAAATGCCCCAGAGTACTGCAGGGCACGGATGGAGTGCGTCATGCATGGCAGCGAATGGGGCAAACCAGGCCTCACTGATGACAGGCTCCGCCCGACACTGAACAGGATCGCCCGTCTCAAAGCTGCCGGGCTGACTATCTAACAGGTGGGGGCTGATTTCCTCCTATGCCGTATCGCACCACTGCAGAAGCGAGACAAATGTGCTTGCCAGTACAGAGATGCTGCTGAGAGAATGTGCCTGTACCTAGGCCTCACCAACAACCTGTCGGTATAAGGCCATGGCTGGCTGTGCGAGCAGCTGTTTGGCAGCCTTGGGCCATTCCGACTATCAGGAAGAGTCACCCCCTTGCACATCAATTCTGCCAGGGACCAGATTTTGAAGTGTATGCCTCACTGCAATGCTTGCGGGGTTGAGGCCAATTGGCAAATGCCTGAGGTGGATGTAGAGATCGAGTGGGTCTCTAGCCTGGAAGAAAGGGCTACCAGGGTGCAGGATAATATGTACAAGCGCACCTTGATGACCCACAAGTATATGGGATCAATTGTAGACTTTTCGATAAGTAAGAGTGTCAAACCCGATGAGGAGCAGAAGGAAATGACAAGTGGTTTTCAGCAAGGTGATGTCTGCAAGTGCTGGAATTGTAAGTAATAGAGTAGTTTGATAGGAAGATAATTTGTAACGAGCAAGTAATGGTAGTATTAACAAAAGTGCAGCAAGGTAGCCCAATCCTTTTGAGGCAAAGGACAGGCCAAAACGGTCTCTTATGATAAGCAAAGTGTTCTTGCGGGTACAAGGGAATTTCATCTAGTCACTTTCATCATGTTGGTTTTCGTGTTTGCTACTTTGATAATTTGGTATGTGGGTGGACCGGTGCTTAGGTGCTGCTCTTACTTGAACAAACCTCCTACTTATGATTAACCCACTTGCAATCATCCGCAACTACGAGAAAAGTATTAAGAAATAAATTCTAGCCATAGCATTAAACTTTGGATCCATCGATCCCCTACGGAATAGCGCATAAGCTAGGGTTTAAGCTTCTGTCACTCTCGCAACCCATCATCTAATACTCCACAATGCATTCCCTTAGGCCCAAATATGGTAAAGTTTCATGTAGTCTACGTTCACATGACACCACTAAGGGAATTACAACATACATATCATCAAAATATCGAACATATATCAAGTTCACATGATTACTTGCAACATGATTTCTCCCGTGACCTCAAGAACAAAAGTAACTAGTAAAAAATGATAATCATGCTCAAGATCAGAGGGGTATTAAATAGCATAATGGATCTGAACATATAATCTTCCACCAAATAAACCATATAGCAATCAACTACAAGATGTAATCAACACTACTAGTAACCCAAAAGCACCAATCAATAGTTCTGGTACAAATATTGAACACAAGAGATGAACTAGGTTTTGAGAGGAGATGGTGGTGTTGAAGATGTTGATGGAGATTGCCCTCCCCAAGATGGGAGAGTTATTGGTGATGATGATGACGAAGATTTCCTTCTCCGGGAGGGAAGTTCCCCCTGCGGAATCACTCCACCGGAGGGCAAAAGTGCTCCTGCCCAAGTTCCGCCTCGAGACGGCGGCACTTCATCCTGAAAGTCATCTCCTTATTTTTTTTCTAGGTCAAAATGACTTATGTACCAGAAGAGGGGCACCGGAGGTGGGCCGAGGGTAGCACAACCCACCAGGGCATGCCTGAGCTCCCTGGAGCGCCCAGATGGGTTGTGCCCACCTGGTGGGCCCCCTCTAGTACTTATTTGCTCCAATAATTCTCATTTATTCCATAAAAATTCCTCGTGAAGTTTCAGCTCATTTGGAGTTGTGCGGAATAGGTAGCCTGATGTAGCTTTTTCAGGTCCAGATTTCCAGCTGCCGGAATTCTCCCTCCTTGTGTAAGCCTTGCAAATTATGAGAGAAAAGGCATTAGAATTACTCCAAAAGGCATTATTATGCATAAAAACAACATAAATAGCAGTAGGTAAACATGATGCAAAATGGACGTATCACACCTCCACGGCAGAGGTAGAATTTATTAGGAGGCGAATCGAAGAGGACAAAGCGCTCAGGGCTGCCGGGAAGGTGAGGCCTAGAGAAGAGGAGGAGGAGGAGGGAGAAGTAGAGGTCGAAAGCGAAGGATCTTCATATGAAAAGAGTGAAGAGCATGCCTCAGAAGAGGCTGCCGGGATCGATGCTGCCGGGGCCGAAATTCTCTAGGCTGCGGCAATAGCGGCCCAAGGAGGCGGCGGGGCCGAAGAAGCAGAGCAACCCGAGGAGGAATGGCTTGTGGCAAGCCCAGTGACCTCGTAGGCGGGCCAGCCAGGGGGGTAGCAGCCCCTGGTCCTATGCAAGCCACCAAGAGGGTGAAGAGGACCACCTCCAAAGTGAAGGACCCGGATCCTGAGCGCCTCCAGTCTTCTCGGCTAGCGGAGGCCAAGACTCCACCTGCCAAACAACGTGACGTTATTGGGGTGGACCCTAGCCCCTAGTCAAGTCCGGCCTCCTCGCGCAGCTCGACCCCGTCGGAGCCTCTGGCTCCGCCGAAGAGCCCAAAGTTGACGATAAGTTCAGCTCCCCTGGCCCAGAAGATAGGGAGAGAGACCCCACCACCTGTGGGATTCGCACTGGGCTCCATGCTCATCGGTCCGAAGTAAGGAGAACAGTTGATTTCCCTTGTTGAGGAACTATGTATTTGATGCTTGCTTGACTTGATCCCGTTTGTTGACTTCTTAGGGACGAAGAACCACTCATCCACCGGACCAAACGAGCCAAACAAGTGGCAGCACCGGGGCCTATGGTGGGCACAGGTCTGGCGAAAGACGACACAGAGGATCCCGCGCCAAGCCCCCAGCCCAGCCCTCGGGCCGGAAGTATGGAGCACGTTTTGCCCACCGGGAGAGACGCGGCGAAACGTACCCCAACTCCCGTCAAGGAAGGAGAGGAGATTCATCAGGGTGGGGCCCACCATGAGAGGCCCAACCTATCCCTCGTCCAAGCAGATAAGTCACTGGTGAGGGCCGCTACCGAGGGGTCGGCCCACGTTCAAGTCAGGGCCATCGAGGAAGGGGCCATATGGGCCGTGTCATGGCAACCAACGTCATTGGGGAGATCGATGTCCTTCCATGGCAAACACTACCGGGTAATCTGCTTGCCCTTGTTTCTTCTTATCTAGATTGCTCCCTTCCCAGGTCTCCGGCCCAGTGATCTGTAGCATTTCTTTTACATTGCTTGTTAATTTTTCCTATAGCTCCTTCGACCGAGGAACCTGAGCTGCTGGAAGAAGTGGCCAGCATTGGGAAGGATGCTGCCTAGGAAACCACCAGGATTGCTGCCGTGGAAGGCCAAGGTCAGGCTACCAGGGCTATACAGGAATTGCTGAAGGAACGGAGAAAGCATCCGGCAGCACACCCGTCCAAGACACAGTTGTGGAGGAGAAGATCCCTCTGGAAACTATGGGGCCCCTCCCTTCATTTGGCACATCAGCCGTAGCTCCACAACCATTGTCAATCAAACTAACATTAGTCCTTGCTACACCTAGGCTCTCAACCCCCAGGTCATCTGCCGCAGCAGGCGTGGACTTCGACAAGGAAATCCAGCGCATCTTGACACCGTTGTCTTAGCAAACTAAAGAGATTGATGACCCCTCCGGTGTAGCTATGGACCTGTCCTTCTTGGAGTGGCAACCGATATCAAGGATATGCAGAGCAGCTACAGTTTGAAGTGGTGGGTGATCAAGGAGCAACGTGACTGTTGGTCTTATCGAACAGAAGTTGAGGGACAAGGGCAGTGAATTGCGCGAGTGGCATAGTAGACAGTCCAGATCCCTTCAGCACCAATAGGAAGTGATAACCATGGCCAAGGAGGATGTCATTGCCCGGGAGATCCATTTGGCGGAGCGCGAAGCGTTTCTAAGCGCCAAGGAGAAAGGCATCTCTACCCAGGAAGAGAATCTTGAAGCCACCCTCCACAGCAAAGATGAAGCACTGGAGGCTCTTGTCCAGCAGCGCACCAAAGACCTAGAGGATAAGCACCAAGCGGCCCTTGATGCCCTCACCCTTGACTCCTCAGCCTAGTTGAAGAAGGTCACCGATGAACTCGCTGCCGCATCCATTGCCAAGACCGATCTTGACCAACATGTGGCCAAGTTAACAGAGGACCTTGCCGGGAGAACCAAGGACGTCGTGAATCTCAAAGAGGAAGTGCAGAAAGTAGAGACTCTCCTAAAGGAGGTGCAATCATAGATTTCCTCCAAGTGTCAAGACCTTGACACTTCACATGGCACCATCACTGATATGAAGGCGCGGCTTGGCACTCTAGAAAGTGAGATTGAATGTGCCGGTTGACATCGTGAAGGACAAATTGGAGAACCAAGTCCAGCAGCGTGATCTCTAGATCAAGAGCCTGGTTGACATCGTCGAGCGCCTGACTGCCCAGATCACAACAATGAACTTGAATAGTTGGGCTTTCTTCGTTGGTCAGCATGAAGTTCTAAGTGTCAAACTGACACTCTTCTTTGAAGGCTTGATCGATGGTCTGAAGACGCATGAAGAGGATAGGGATGCCTGCTTTGCAAATGAATCTTGGAGGCTTGCTCGCAACGCCCTCTTTATGTTCTTGAGAAACCTTACTTATCGCCATCTAGACCTTAACCTTTCTGACGGCTTCAAGAGACTGCCACCAGGCACCGATGTTTCTGCCGCCGAAGAGAAGGCCGGTCCTCTGGCTGACAAGGTTCTTTCCGTGCCAAGGGCCCCCTAAGATCAGTACGCCCTGCCGGGAGCCGTTCTTACTGTTGTGGTGCCCTGTAGGAAAAACAATCATGTGTCTTGTGTTTAGGCCCCATACTGCTCCTGATTTTGCGCTTGTTGAACTGATGCTTTAATTATGCCGATGTGCGCTATCCCTTTTCTGTTTACCCATTGACGTTCATATGGTTAGTTCCCTCAGTGTACTTTGGTTGCCCGCCAGTAGCATGCTGTCGCGATTGCTGTGAGGAATGGGTCCTTAGCATTCAGCTGGTAAGGATATGCCCCGACAGGTTTTTCCTTAACGGTTTCTAACTCAGCCACCCACTTCATTGAGGAGGCTCAAAACAAGGTAGGGGCGCGGCCAAGCATAGTAAGGTACAATCATACAAAAAGGCTCGTCATACATAACTACTTGGGGTCAAAGGGATAATGACATAAAAAGAACTTTGAAGAAAAATTTGATGGTCGTGTTGACTTAGCTTTTGTCCATGCTTCTCTCCTTCATCGATTGCACATTTCATAATGTACAATACTTTCTTCTCCGCTTGCGATTGTTCCTCCCATTTGGGTATCCACTCTTGTTCTAAAAAAACAATGGGTGAGAAGGTGCACAAGCGATAGGCTTGGCATTTTATTAGGTATGCGTCCGCCCCCGACAAGAGCCACTGGGGCTTATTTCAAATGCTTGCGGCTCACAAGGTATGGTAGAAAAGAAGGGGCGGCTCCTCTCTCCCCTTCCTCCTGTCGGTGTCAAAACCGGCGGATCTCGGGTAGGGGGTCCCGAACTGTGCGTCTAAGCGGATGGTAACAGGAGACAAGGGACACGATGTTTTACCCAGGTTCGGGCCCTCTTGATGGAGGTAAAACCCTACGTCCTGCTTGATTAATATTGATGATATTGGTAGTACAAGAGTGGATCTACCACGAGATCAAGGAGGCTAAACCCTAAAGCTAGCCTATGGTATGATTGTTGTGATGTATGTTGTGTCCTACGGACTAAAGCCCTCCGGTTTATATAGACACCGGAGGAGGCTAGGGTTACACAGAGTCGGTTACAATGGTAGGAGATCTACATATCCGTATCGCCAATCTTGCCTTCCACGCCAAGGAAAGTCCCATCCGGACACGGGACGGAGTCTTCAATCTTGCATCTTCGTAGTCTTGGAGTCCGACGGACGATGATAGTCCGGCTGTCCGGACACCCCCTAGTCCAGGACTCCCTCAGTAGCCCCCGAACCAGGCTTCAATGACGATAAGTCCAGCGCGTATATAGTCTTCGGCATTGCAAGGCGGGTTCTCCCTTCAAGTTCCATGTACATGCCGAACAGTGTCCGGCTTCACCATAAATACTGTGCTTCTTGGCTTCTACGCCCAATAATGGCCTTCTTCCACGCGTCGCACGAATGCGAAAAGCCAGGGTGTCTTTTATGTTTCACCCCCTAGTCGTGCGAGTCATCCGCCTACAAAAGAGGCAAAAATCCAGATCCAAACCACATCATCTTCCTTCCGCGAATACTTTATCGGAGCGCCCTTGACCTAAAAATCCATTCCATCATGGATCGTCGACGCGGCTCCTCTTCTCGCGCTCCCAGCCCACCACCAGGGGATTGGAGGAGGTGCTCTGTTCCACACAACGAGATAGTGAAGCTCCAAGCGGGGGGATATCTCCCTCCGGCCTTCATGGTCCCAGTTCGAACCGGGCTGCCACCTACCAAGGTGGGAAGCAAGCGGAGGCTACCCCAAGTCCCAACAAAGGGGAGCGGGTATGCTTCGTCCCCTATCTGATAAGGGGACTCGGATTTCCAATACATCCGTTCCTCCGCCGGCTCCTGGAGTTCTACGGACTCCAGCTCCATCACCTTACGCCCGCCTCTGTCCTGCATATCACAGGCTACGTAGCTCTTTGCGAGCTATTCCTGGGCATCGAGCCCCATTTCGCACTGTGGAAGAGGCTATTCTGCCTCGTACCCCGTTCTCACGAGGGCTCTATATATCAAGTGGGTGGCGCCGAAATATGGCGCATCGCCGGGACCAGATACCCATCCGGTACCCCTAAGAAGGCGTCCGAAGACTGGCCTTCGGAGTGGTTTTACATAGAAGACGCTCCGCTGCCGGACCCAGTCCGGATTGGCCTCCCGGAGTTCAGTGCTGCTCCTCTGAAGAAACGCCTCAGCTGGCGCCCACGGAGCCCCCGTTTGGAGGAAGACAAGAGCGTCCATTACCTGATGGGCCGAATAAGGTTACTGGACCATTCCGGGTTGACCATGATTGGAGTCATGGCAACATGCATCATGCGGGGAGTACATCCACTGCAATACAGGGGCCACCCCATGTGGGATTTCAACGGGGAGGACGACGCCACCCGCCACGGCCGCAAAGGACCGGATTCGACCGAGGACCTGGTGCAGATCCTGTCCAGCCTGTACAAGGGGGAAAAGGAGGACTTCCTCCGAACAAACCCTCTGAATGGGTTTTCCATGAACAACCCTCGGGGTTGGGTAAGCGAACACCTTTTAAGGGCTCAACCCGTGCCTTTAGAGTTTAAGCTTCTTACACTATGTCTTCGGCGCAGGAACTGCGCCGGATTGTGGAGGACATGATAAGTCCGGCTCCGTAACCTGAGGATCCAGGAAGATCCCAAGATCCGGCCTCCGAAGAGGATCCGGATGTCAAGGTGGAGCTGATCGACGGGGTGTTTCACCAGCTCAGCATGGACAATGCGTTGGTTGCCATTACGGCGGACTACCCCGGATTATATCCGGCTTCCCAGGTGATTGTGACCGAGGTTCGGACACCATTATTTCTTCCTTGCCCTTTTCTGACCTTCGCGAACGATGGTGTTTTACAGGGAGCACCTTCAAGGCGGGAAGCCGAGCCTGCGGTGGCTGACCAACAAAGGCCAGTCCGGACCAGCAGGCGGAAAAGGAGCGCGGTACGGCCTGAAACGTCGCCGCAAAGGTATAGCTCGTATTTTAAATTTTCAGAGCAACGTTCCTAGGAAGCGTCTGAGTGCTCATGATTTTTGTAGGAGAAAGAGCGCCCGCCGGACTGCGGGCATAGAGGTTGCCGATCCGACCTATACTGGCCAGGCTCCAGCGCCCGACCTGGAGGGGGAGGCAAGCGCAAGGCGCGGGCCGGATACTCCTCCAACAGAGGATGCCGACAGACTGTCCGCCACCAAGTCTGAGGTGGAGAGCGCCATGAACCACAGGCGCCGCCGGACAGTATTTCGTGAAGCGTGCTTCTCCCCTGAGGCATTGGACGCCTTTAACGCAGGGGACGCGCACCTCCGTGCTGCTCAAGACGGTTTTACCAGAGCCACGGAGCAGTATGTAAAAGACATACGGGTAAGGGAATTTTAATGGTTATATATGCCAGTAGCCCCCGAGACTTAAAGTAGTTATGTTAACTGATTTAAGGATCATTTGAAACGCAGACTCTTACCGAGAAGAATGCCCAGCTGTCTCAGGAGCTGCAAGAATGCAAGGCCCAACTTGAGGCCGCGCTTGCCGCCGCAGGAGGAAATGCAGAGACCCCTCCTGGTAACACATTTTTATTAAAAAATATAAGCGCTGTGCGGCATGCGCGCAAGTCTAATAATGACATTGCAGGTGCCGCCGGACAAGATCCGGACAGGCAAGAATTACTGCGCCAGCTGAAGGCCGGCGAGAGGGTGCTGAATAGGGTGCAGCAAGAAAGGAACAAGCTCCAGGATGCCAACACCAAGCTCGGAGAAGAGCTGAAAGGTGCTCGAGCCGGGCTGTCCGGCTCCGTTAAGGAGAATTAGCGGCTTCGTTGCGGCATTTATAGTAAGTGCTTGAGCGGACTCCTTTAAAAAGAAGAGTTCGGCGAAGAAGTAAATTGACATAATATGTCTTGTAGGTATACTCACAGGTCGCCCTGCGGAGGAGATGCCCATATCAACGGGTGATCAACTTCCCGAGCTATTGCAGCTGCTCGAACGAGTTCGGTAGGCAATGAGCGGCGTCGTCCAGGCTTTATGGCCAGCCCTCTCCCTACCCGAGGGCCTTGGGGAGCTTGCGGAGAAGCTTCAGGGAGTGCGGCAGCGCTTCCGTTTGTGGAAGATTTCGGCTTGCCGTCAAGGTGCCAGGGAGGCCTGGGCTATGGTGAAGACGCGTTACAAGAAGGCGGATCCCAACCACATGGCTGAAGTTGGACCGGTGGGGCCCGATGGGAAGGAGATCCCTGTGAGTTTAGTATACAGCCAGGTAGAGTTGGCTGCTAAATTTTCCCAACGGGACTGTAAGTTAGACAGCCTGTTAGACGGTATTGAGGAGGAATACAATCAGTAAATTTTACAATGTATTTTTTTTTAAAATGACATGTGAAATGCCTTCTAGCCCGATTGTAGATCATTTGTCTTTGCCGACCTTTTCGCTTCAACCTCGGGACCCTAGAGTCCGGAGTGTGTCCGAATACCTTTTTGGTTAAGAAACAACCGGGGTATGCATGGAGACCAGGCGTAGGGGTCATTAGTGCTTTATCAGACAAGTGCCCAACTAGTTATGTTATATTACATGGTTAGTAAGAAACATCTTCCAGGGAGAATAGTTCCGTTAAGGGTTCCTTTCCCTGGGAGGCATACCCTAAAGTGCATGCCCCGACTGCGAAAAAAGCAGAAAAAACATCTGGGGGCAGATAAATAAATAGGTAAAAAATCATCTTTCAAGTCACCGACCGAATATTCCCTTAAGAACGCTAGCTTTCGGCTTCACCCAGTCTGAGGTACACATCCGGCTGACCCGGCAGTAACAATCGCAGAGGTGCTCCCTTTACCTCCTAGCCGAACAATCGGGAATGTAGGGGTAAGCACAGGAGCCAGGCAACCCAGCTTGGCCAAAACTTAAGTCATATCGATGCATATAATGGTGAGTAAAGGTACATGTGGAAGCTTGACACATGTGCTGGGCATGAAGCCCTTATAATTGAGCTTCTGGAAAAGAAGCCCCTAGCTATAATGAGTGCGGATGGCACGTCAAGTGTATGCGAACAATGCGGAAGTAGGCCCTTAGGGGCTTTTTAGTAAAAAGGTTAGGGGAAGAAAGAGAACCAAAGACAGCTGAAGTGTAGAAATTTGAACGGAGGAAGGGGACGAACTCTTAGTCCGGCGCTAGGCATAGAATCTTCGGAGGCGGGCTGCTTTCCATGGGTTCGGCTCGAGTCGGTTATCCGACGCATTTCATAGACGGTACACTCCGCCGGTCAGGACTTGATCGATAATGAAGGGGCCCTCCCATTTGGGCTTAAGCTTGTCCTTTTTCTTGTCCGGCAGGCGTAGAACTAGTTCGCCAACGTTGTAAGTCTTGGCCCGTACTTCTCTGCTTTGATATCTTCGGGCCTGCTGCTGATAGAATGCGGAACGAGCCTTGGCGACATCGCGTTCTTCCTCCAATGTATCCAAGCTGTCCTGCCGAGCCAGCTCGGCCACTCTTTCTTCGTACATGCGCACTCGAGGTGAGTCATGAATAATGTCGCAGGGCAGGACTGCCTCTGCGCCGTATACCATAAAAAATGGTGTGAATCCGGTAGTACGATTAGGCATTGTCTGCAGCCCCCATAGTACGGAGTCGAGCTCCTAAACCCAGTGTGTGTCAGATTTAGTAAGTGACCGCACTAGTCTGGGTTTAATGCCACTCATTATTAGACCATTTGCTCATTCCACTTGACCGTTGGTTTGAGGGTGATAGACTGAAGCTTAGTCGAGCTTGATGCCCATATTTTTGCACCATGACTTAACTTCGTCGGCCGTGAAGTTCGTGCCGTTCTCGGTGATGATGCTGTGGGGGACTCCGTAACGGTGTACCACCCCGGATATAAAGTCTATCACTGGTCCGGACTCTGCCGTTTTGACCGGTTTGGCCTCTATCCATTTTGTGAATTTATCCACCATGACCAATAGGTACCTTTGCTTGTGGGTTCCCCCTTTAAGGGGTCCAACCATATCAAGCCCCCAGACCGCGCACGGCCAGGTAATGGGTATAGTTTTGAGGGCGGTGGGTGGCATATGGCTCTGATTAGCAAAGAGCTGACAACCGACGCATCTCTGGACTAATGTCACGCCCAATATGCGACCCTATCCAAAAGGAACTCGAAGGTCCCACCAAGGATAGACCCGCATATTGGAACGCTTTTGCAAGGTGGATATCATTACATCAACATTACATAATAGTGGGGATACATCCAATACATACAATGTCACAAGAATACAACAATACAAGAGATCAACGTCCGACTACGGATGATACATAAACAGAAACTCAAACAATATCCACCCTGCTAGCCCAGGCTGCCGACCTGGAACCTATCCCCTGATCGAAGAAGCAGAAGAAGAACTCCAAACAAGTAAACATCGCACTCGCGTCAAGATCATCGCATAACCTGTACCTGCAACTGTTGTTGTAGTAATCTGTGAGCCACGAGGACTCAGCAATCCCATTACCATGGGTATCAAGACTAGCAAAGCTTAGTGGGAAAGGAAGGGGTAAAGTGGTGAGGTTGTAGCAGCGACTAAGCATATATGGTGGCTAACCAACGCAAATGAGAGCGAGAAGAGAAACAAAGGAACAGGCGTGAAGCTAGCAATGATCAAGAGGTGATCCTGAACACCTACTTACGTCAATCATAACACAGAAACCGTGTTCACTTCCCGGACTCCGCCGAGAAGAGACCATCACGGCTACACACGCGGTTGATGCGTTTTAATTCGGATCTGGTGTCAAGTTATCTACAACCGGACATTAACAAATTCCCATCTGCCACATAACCGCGGGCACGGCTCTCAAAAGTTTAAACCCTGCAGGGGTGTCCCAACTTAGCCCATGACAAGCTCTCTCGATCAACGAAGGAATAGACCTTCTCCCAGGAAGACCCGATCAGTCTCGGAATCCCGGTTTACAAGACATTTCGACAATGGTAAAACAAGACCAGCAAAGCCGCCCGATGCGCCGACAATCCCGATAGGAGCTGCACATATCTCGTTCTCAGGGCAACACCGGATAAGTCAAGCTACGAGTAAAACCAGACTTCGAGTTTCCCCGAGGTGGCCCCGCAGGTTGCTCGTTTCGGACCAACACTTAGACAAGCACTGGCCCAGGGGGGGCTAAAATAAAGATGACCCTTGGGTTAATTACTCCCAAGGGAAAGGTAGGTGGTGGTGAGGCAAATGGTAAAACCAAGGTTGGGCCTTGCTGGACAAGTTTTATTCAAAGCGAACTGTCAGGGGGGTCCCATAAATCACCCGACCGCGTTAGGAACGCAAAATCCGGGAACATAACACGGTATGACGGAAACTAGGGCGGCAAGAGTGGAACAAAACACCAGGCATAAGGCCGAGCCTTCCACCCTTTACCAAATATATAGATGCATTAATAATATAAGAGATATTGTGATATCCCAACCAAAATCCTGTCCACCATGGAGAAATCTTCAACTTCACCTGCAACTAGCAACGCTATAAGAGGGGCTAAGCAATGCGGTAACATAGCCAAACAACGGTTTGCATAGGAAAGGTGTCAAAGGTTAGAGGTCCAATGGCAATATGGGATGGCTTGATAAACAGGTAATAGGTAGCGCAGCATAGCGATAGAACGAAGCAACTAGCATAGCAATGATAGTAGTGAGATCCAGGGTAGCGGTCATCTTGCTTGAAATCCCGCAAGGAAGAAGAACGAGTCCATGAAGAAGATGAAGCCACGAAGACGAACCAAGCATAGATGAACGAATCCTCACGATCGCAACGAAACAGGAACTAACAAGAAGAAGCACACAACATAGGTAAACACACCACACATAGACAAGACATGATGCACAACAAGCATGATGCATGACAAGGCTACATGAAGCTACTCATGGCAAGGGATGATGCAAACAAGAACAACACATCAAGACAAGTTTAAATGAGGCCGGGAACAACATATAACAATTCCGGTAAGTCCTCATATGCAAATTTCGAAATTGGTCCAGATCCGAATAAACCTTATGTTCAAGTTGTTAAACAGCAAGTTAAGATGCACCAAGATGATCTACACGAGATTCTAGTCAAGTTACATATGAAGTTCATTAGATTCGGAGCTACGGCCTAGAAGATATGAGCAAAACAAGTTAAACATGGCAATGATGCAAAATGCATACAAACATCAAGCAAACACCTCAAAACAAGGATGCAACATGATAATATGGAACTACATGCAAAATCAAGCAAGTTTCATATAGAGCACACTCAAAACGGAGCAACGGTGCAACACATACGCACTATACAAGGCATAACAACAATCTGTCCATAACAGCAACTAGGCATCTTACAAGCATCAAAACAATAAGCTACAGCATCCCAACATAATAACAAGAGGCATGGGCATGAAGTACTGGTAAAGCATAACAAAACATGAACACTGAGCTATCTCCAGAAATCACTAGAACATGCTCAAAATGACATGGAAAGATTGCAAATTATAACAGTTTCAGCCATAAGCAGAAATAACATCAGGTTGCAATGTTTAGAGCTATCAAACAACATGTTACAGGAACTTATCATGGAAAACAAAGGCATGGCATGAATCTACTAATGGCATAGATCAAAAGTCCCTTACTGACCATGAGCCAAAAAGGATCAGAAGATATGATGGCACCCATGTAAACATGGCAAGTTATATTACAGATTCATACATGGCAGGAACAACAACAAGTAAGCATGTTGGTGAGCTTGAACCACTCACCACAGAGCAATACATGGCATGGCAAGGCAACCACCAGTAAGAAGGCATGTTTGTGAAGCTAAACATGGCAAGAGAAAGTTCATAGGGTACATGGATCACTAGGAAACAATCATGGAAACATTGAACTTAAAGTTAACAGGCTGATAGCAACATTATGAAGCAAATTTAGAGCAAGATAACAACATGTTCCGGCAGGCTATACTTGCAACCAAGGGCATGAATGGATAGAGCATGACATGTAGATCAAAACATGTTTATAGAGTATCTCCAGATTATGCATAGAATGATTAGTAGAAGCATGTTAACATAGCAACAAAGTATAACAGAATCTGTCAGGAAAACAGCAACATCAACTACCCTACTTAACAAGCTTGATACACTCAGCACACAACTCACAAAAATACATGGTTGGCATCCCTGGAAATATGGCATAGCATAGATCAATACACATGTAGACATCAACCTCATAGGATGCACACATCAAACATGGCAAAAATGATAAATGAGCAAGTTATAACAGTTTCAGCAGATTAACATCAACATGCACTCTTCCAACAGCATTTCGGGCATCAAGATGAGCTCAAATGAAAAAGATGCAATGGAATGAAATGATGTACTCGTCGAGGCGAATAATTTGACATATTATACGCACGAAACGAAGCTACGGATGCAGAGATATAGCAAGTCAAACATGGCATGAAAATGTATGAAATCTGGGACGGGCATTTCGGGGGTCAACCTCGGGTAGCACGGTTTTTGATGCAGGTCGGAGATCGCCGGAGTTGTGGCCGGGGAAGTCGCGGGCGAGGTCGAGGGAGCTCGGGAGGGCCGAATCTGGACGGCCGGCGAGCTCCTCCGGCCGGGATCGGGCGGATCCGGGCGCGGAGCGCGGGGCGACGCCAGAGGCGCGCGGACGGCGCCGGAGCCCGGCAAGCGAGGAGGCGGCAGGGAGCTTCGGCTCCGGCGGCGCGGGATCGCAGGTTGGCGGCGCGGCGCACCCCTGCAACGAACGGGCGGCGACGGCGCATCAGCGCGGGCGGCGGTGGGCGGAGGTCGCAGGCGCGGGCAGGGCCGACGGCGACCTCCGGTGGCCGGCGCGGTCGACGAAGGCAGCGGCGTGCGGTCGCCGGCGGCGGGGCCAAGAGCCGTGGCGCGGGCGGAGGCGCGGGCTGCCCGGCGGCGGCGCGCGGGCCTGGCGGGCCGGATCTGGGCCCGCATGGGCCGGCGGCGGTGGAGGCGCGGGGAGGCCACGTGGCGGCGGCGGAGTGGGCGGGGCGCGGCGGCGGCTGACATGGCGCGGCGCTATTGGCCGGCGCGACGTGTTCGGCGGACACGTCCGGCGCGGACGGACGTGTCCGGCGGCGCGAGGAGGAAGACGCTAGGGTTTGATCCCGAAATTTCGGAGGAGGCCACATATTTATAGGTAGAGGGAGCTAGGAGAGTCCAAATGAGGAGCGGTTTTCGGCCATGCGATCGTGATCGAACGACCGAGAGCATGGAGGGGAGTTTGCTGGGTTTTGGGCCACTTTGGAAGGGGTGTTGGGCTGCAAACAAAAGAGGGCTTTGCGGTTACCCGGTTAACCGTTGGAGTACCAAACGACCTCCAAATGGCACGAAACTTGACAGGCGGTCTACCGGTGCTATACCAAGGCCGCTTGGCAAGACTTGGTCCATTCCGAGAAAGTTTAACACCCGCACAAGAGAAGAGGCAAAAAGGGGGACGCCGGATGACATGGGAGTGCCGGATTGCAAAACGGACAACGGGGAAAATGCTCGGATGCATGAGACGAACACATATGCAAAATGAAATGCACATTATGACATGATATGAAATGCATATGATGACATGGCAAAGTGCAACACGCAAGCAAATGACATGGCAACGGCGGCGAATAACTGGAAGACACCTGGCGCATCGAATCCGGGGCGTTACAACAAAGTCCTGGGCATCTGCCCGGGCCATCGGCCAATAAAATCTTGTACGGAATGCCTTTCCTACAAGGGCCCGGGCTGCTGCGTGGTGTCCGCCTAGTCCGGCATGAATTTCCGCCAAGAGGTTTCGCCCTTCCTCTTCGGAGGTACACCTTTGAAGGACTCCGGTTGTACTTTTCTTATAAAGTTCTCCCTCATGGACCTTGTAGGCTTTCGATCGCCGGACTATGCAGCGGGCCTAATTTTGGTCTTCGGGGAGTTCCTGTCTAAGCAGATAGGCTAGGAATGGTTCCGTCCACGGGGCAATTACTGCCATTATGTCGTGGGCCGAAGGTGTTATGTCATCGGCTGAATCGCCGGTTGGCGCGGTTGTTTCCGGTTTGTCATTTCCGGATTCCCCTTCCCATAGTACGGATGGCTTGAAGAGCCGTTCCAGGAAGATATTTGGAGGGACAGCGTCACGTTTTGCGCCGATGCGTGCCAGTACGTCGGCTGCTTGGTTATTTTCTTGGGCTACGTGATGGAATTCAAGTCCTTCAAACCGAGCCGACATTTTTAGGACAGCGATGCGATATGCTGCCATTTTTGGATCCTTGGCGTCAAAGTCTCCGTTGATTTGGGATATTGCAAGGTTTGAATCCCCGCATACCTCTAGGCGTTGAATGCCCATGGAGATTGCCATCCGGAGACCGTGTAGGAGGGCCTCGTATTCGGCTGCATTGTTGGAGTCCGTGTACATTATTTGAAGTATGTATTGGACTGTGTCCCCGGTTGGGGACGTCAAGACGACGCCAGACCCTAGTCCGGCCAACATTTTGGAGCCATCGAAGTGCATAGTCCAATTGGAGTATGCGCCGTACTCTTTAGGGAGTTCGGCTTCTGTCCATTCGGCGACAAAGTCAGCCAAAACTTGTGACTTTATAGCTCGCCGAGGTTTGTAAGTTATATCGAATGGTAAGAGCTCAATGGCCCATTTTGCAATCCTGCCCGTTGCGTCGCGGTTATTTATGATGTCATTGAGTGGTACTTCGGAGGCCACTGTTATCGAGCACTCTTGAAAGTAGTGTCGGAGCTTCCGGGATGCCATGAACACCGCATACGCTATCTTCTGATAGTATGGGTAACGGGACTTGCAGGGAGTTAACACAGTGGATACATAATACACTGGTTTTTGAAGAGGGAATTTATGCCCTTCTGTATCTCGTTCGATGACGAGTACCGCGCTTACAACTTGATGCGTTGCTGCGATGTATAACAACATTGGTTCACCCAGATTGGGCGCAGCTAGGACCGGATTTGTTGCCAATATGGCCTTTATTTCTTCGAGTCCGGCAGTGGCAGCATCCGTCCACTCAAAGTGTTCGGTGCGCCTGAGGAGGCGATAGAGGGGCAATGCCTTTTCTCCTAGGCGGGAGATAAAGCGGCTTAAACCTGCCACGCATCCTGTTAATTTTTGTATCTGTTTGAGGTCTTTTGGGATATCCAACTGTGATAGAGTTCGGATTTTAGCCGGGTTTGCTTCAATTCCTCTACCGGATACAATGAAGCCCAGCAGCTTCCCGGCTGGTACGCCGAAAACGCATTTCTCCAGTTTCAGCTTGATGTCATATGCTCTGAGGTTCTCGAATGTGAGCCTCAAATCGTCTACTAGAGTTTTCACGTGTTTTGTTTTGACGACTACGTCGTCTACGTATGCCTCGACTGTTTTGCCGATCTGGGTAGCCAGGCATGTTTGAATCATGCGCTGATATGTTGAGCCGGCATTTTTAAGTCCGAAGGGCATCGTGTTGAAGCAGAATGGTCCGAATGGAGTGATGAATGCCGTTGCGGCTTGGTCTGCTTCCGCCATCTTGATTTGATGGTAACCAGAGTATGCGTCGAGGAAGCACAATGAATCATGCCCTGCGGTAGCATCGATAATTTGGTCGATGCGGGGGAGGGGGAAGGGATCTTTTGGGCAAGCCTTATTGAGGTCTTTAAAATCGACGCATAGGCGCCAGGATTTGTCCTTCTTTGGTACCATTACCAGATTTGCTAGCCAATTCGGATGTTTGATATCTCTAATGAATCCGGCTTCCAATAGTTTGGCTAGCTCTTCTCCCATTGCCTGTCTTTTGGGTTCGGAAAATCGTCGAAGAGCCTGTTTGACCAGCTTGAATCCTTTTAGGATATTTAGGCTGTGTTCTGCCAGTCTGCGTGGGATTCCGGGCATGTCTGAAGGATGCCAGGCGAAAATGTCCCAATTTTCCCGAAGGAATTCGCGCAGTGCGGCGTCTACCTCGGGTTTTAATTGTGCCCCAATGGAGGCCGTCTTTGTTGGGTCTGTTGGATGGACCTGGAATTTCACTATTTCATCTGCTGGTTTGAAGGAGGTGGACTTGGATCTTTTATCAAGTATCACATCGTCCCTGTTTACCGTAGAGCGCAGCGCGGTGAGTTCTTCTGCCGCTAGGGCCTCGGATAGTGCCTCCAGGGCTAATGCGGCTGTCTTGTTTTCGGCGCGGAGTGCTATGTCCGGATCACTAGCGAGAGTGATTATTCCGCCGGGCCCAGGCATTTTGAGCTTCATATACCCGTAATGGGGTACGGCTTGAAAAATTGTGAATGCCTCTCGTCCCAATATAGCGTGATATCCGCTGTTGAACGGGGCCACTTGGAACGTGACTTCTTCGGATCTGTAATTGTCCGGCGAGCCGAACACCACATTGAGTGTGATTTTTCCGGTGCAGCGCGCTTCCCGGCTAGGGATTATTCCTCTGAAGGTTGTGCTGCTTCGCTCAATACGGCTCCAATCGATTTCCATTTTTTGAAGAGTTTCCTCATAGATGAGGTTTAGTCTGCTGCCGCCATCCATGAGGACCTTTGTAAGTCGAAAGCCGTCCACTATGGGACTAAGAACCAGTGCGGCTGGTGCTCGGGCTGTTCGGAATTTAGGTTCGTTGCTAGCGTTGAAGGTGATAGCTGTGTCGCTCCATGGATTTGCTGTTGCTACTTGGTAGACTTCGGCGAGGCCGCGGATTGTTCGTTTTCGCATATTGTTTGATGCGAAGGTCTCGAAGACTATTGATACCGTACCGGTATTATTGGAGTGGTTTTCCAGGGCTAGAAGCTCCTCGCCACTTTTGGCCACCTGCCATAATATCCAACATGCTTGAAGGCTATGTGTTGGGACGGCTCCCTCTGTACTATGAAGCTTACAGGGTCCATCGAGCCATCCCTCTAGTACGGTTCCGTGCCCTTTATGGGTTTTTTGCTTTTTGGCTTTTGCATCTAGGGCCTGAGTGTGATGCACCCTTTTGTTGTGGACTGGGGTTGTATTCGGGACTGGATTATCCCAAAATTGGTTTTCGGTTTTCCGGAAACTCTCCATCGCACAGTACTTTCGTACTATGGACGCCAGATCGGTGAAGCGTATAATTTTACGACGGCCGATGGCGTTCAATATTCCCTTGTCCGTGCAATTATTGCAAAAGATTGAGATTGCGTTTTCCTCTCGGCAGTCCTTTATCCTGTCCATAACCAGGAGGAATCTGGCCCAGTAGTGATGTACTGTTTCAGCGGGCTCTTGCCGTATTAGAGATAGATCGCATATGTCTGGGCGGGTGGGTGGACTAAAATCCGGATCCCTGCCCATCTTGGGGCTTAAAGGCCGAGGAGTTTCCGAATTCGGAAGCTTGGATTGCTGGACAGGATCCAGCGAGTCCGGAACGATGCATGATTTTAAGTTCAATGCTCGATCAAAGTCCGTCCCTCTGCGGAAATCCGGCATGGAGGGTTCGGGAATCCGGACGTGACTAGTTTTCAATATAGGCGAAGAGTCGTCGCATTGCTCCTCTACCACTGCGACGTGGTGGGTGGCCTGGGGAAAGTTAATCTCTCTCAGATCGGTTTTAAGCCCAATCTGATTGTAGTCTGTAGCGACTCCCAGGGCGGCGATGCGATCCAAGAGCTCATTGACAGACGAGAGCTCTATTGGATCCAGCCGCTCGGCGAATTCCGAGCTGACGCGGAGATTGCTTTTGACGACTTGGGAAGTCATTGTCGAAGCAGCGGCCGGACAGGCGGTCATAAGAAAACCGCCTAGCCGGATAGTTTGGCCGGCGGCCAAGGCCCTTTTGGCGAAAATGCCGTCTTTGAAGACGGGTGGAGGCATCCTTCCTATCGGTGACGACACAGAGGAGCTCTCAATGAAAGCACCAATGTCGGTGTCAAAACCGGCGGATCTCGGGTAGGGGGTCCCGAACTGTGCGTCTAGGCGGATGGTAACAGGAGACAAGGGACACGATGTTTTACCCAGGTTCGGGCCCTCTTGATGGAGGTAAAACCCTACGTCCTGCTTGATTAATATTGATGATATTGATAGTACAAGAGTGGATCTACCACGAGATCAAGGAGGCTAAACCCTAAAGCTAGCCTATGGTATGATTGTTGTGATGAAGGTTGTGTCCTACGGACTAAAGCCCTCCGGTTTATATAGACACCGGAGGAGGCTAGGGTTACATAGAGTCGGTTACAATGGTAGGAGATCTACATATCCGTATCGCCAAGCTTGCCTTCCACGCCAAGGAAAGTCCCATCCGGACACGGGACGGAGTCTTCAATCTTGCATCTTCGTAGTCTTGGAGTCTGGCGGACGATGATAGTTCGGCTGTCCGGACACCCCCTAGTCCAGGACTCCCTCACTCACATTTGTCAATAATCGCACGACAGCGAGTATGAAATGCCATGCTGATGTGAAAGGACTTTCACCGGAGCACGCTTGTCGGGACATCGACCAGCGGATTCGCACCAACATTCCACTCAGGATTTCCCCCCTAGCTGGATAAATGCTATACCGAGTTCGTCGTGAGCTCATCAACGCTGATGGCGCCATCGCTGCATGGCTTGACCATTGATGAGTGG
The DNA here is from genome assembly GCA_963921465.1 of Triticum timopheevii. NCBI lineage: Eukaryota > Viridiplantae > Streptophyta > Magnoliopsida > Poales > Poaceae > Triticum > Triticum timopheevii. The sequence continues at coordinate 487,080,345 of OY997274.1, forward strand.
GCACGGAAGGAGGGGCCATCTGAAGGAAATATGCCCTAGAGGCAATAATAAAGTTGTTATTTTATATTTCCTTATTTAATGATAAATGTTTATTATTTATGCTAGAATTATAATAGCCGGAAACTTGAGACATGTGTGAATACATGGACAAAATACCGTGTCCCTAGTAAGCCTTTACTAGACTAGCTCATTGATCAAAGATGGTTAAGTTTCCTAACCATAGACATGTGTTGTCATTTGATAAACGAGATCACATCATTAGGAGAATGATGTGATGGACAATACCCATCCGTTAGCTTAGCATAATGATCGTTCAGTTTTATTGCTATTGCTTTATTCATGTCAAATACATATTCCCCCGACTATGAGATTATGCAACTCCTGGATACCAGAGGAATGCCTTGTGTGCTATCAAATGTCACACATAACTGGGTGATTATAAAGATGCTCTACAGGTATCTCCGAAGGTGTTTTGTTGGGTTGGCATAGATCGAGATTAGGATTTGTCACTCCGAGTATTAGAGAGGTATCTCTAGGCCCTCCCGGTAATGTACATCATAAGAAGCCTTGCAAGCAAAGTGACTAATGAGTTACTTGTAGGATGATGCATTACGGAACGAGTAAAGAGACTTGCCGGTAACGAGGTTGAACTAGGTATGAAGATACCGATGGTTGAATCTCGGGCAAGTAACATACCAATGACAAAGGGAATAACGTATGTTTTCATAACGGTTCACCGATAAAGATCTTCGTAGAATATGTGCGATACAATATGAGCATCCAGGTTCAGCTATTGGTTATTGACCGGAGAGGTGTCTCGGTCATGTCTACATAGTTCTCGAACCCGTAGGGTCCGCGCGCTTAATGTTTGATGACGATTTTGTATTATATGAGTTATGTGATTTGGTGACCGAATGTTGCTCGGAGTCCCGAATGAGATCACGGACATGACGACGAGTCTCAAAATGTTCGAGAGGTAAATATTGATATATAGGACGATGGTATTCGGACACCGGAAGTGTTCCGGAGGTTACCGGGTACATATCGGGTCACCGGAAGGGGTTCCGGGCACCCCCTGGCAAAGATATGGGCCTAATGGGCCAAGAGGGGAAACACAACAGCCAGTAGGGGCTGCTGTGCCCCCCATATGGGCCGAACTAGAGGAGGAAGGAAAGAGGGGAAGAGAGAAGGAAGGGGAGGGATTCGGCCTCCCCCTTCCTTCCCTCCTCTCTCCTCCTTCCTCCCCCCTCCAGAAAATATGGTAGGGGGGCGAATTGGACTAGGCGCCCAAGTAGGATTCCTCCTACTTGGGGTGCCCCAAGGCTGTTCCCCTCCCCCTCCCACCCTATATACGTGGGGAGGGGCGCCTAGAACATACACCAACAATTGTTAGTCGTGTGCGGCGCCCTCTCCACAGATTACACCCTCGGTCATATCTTCGTAGTGCTTAGGCGAAGCCCTGCGCGGATCACTTCACCATCACCGTCACCACACCGTCGTGCTGACGAAACTCATCTACTTCCTTGACGCTCTGCTGGATCAAGAGTTTGAGGGACGTCATCGAGCTGAACGTGTGCAGAACTCGGAGGTGCCGTACGTTCGGTACTTGATCGGTCGGAACGAGAAGAAGTTCGACTACATGAACCACATTGTCAAACACTTCCTCTTTTGGTCTACGAGGGTACGTAGACACACTCTCCCCCTCTCATTGCTATGCATCTCCTAGATAGATCTTGCATGAGCGTAGAAATTTTTTGAAATTGCGAGCTACGTTCCCCTACAGTGGCATCCAAGCCAGGTCTATGAGTAGATGATATGCACGAGTAGAACACAAAGAGTTGTGGGTGGTTATCGTCATAATGCTTACCACCAATATCTTATGTTGATTCGGTAGTATTGTTGGATGAAGCGTCCCGGACCAACCATACATGACCACGTTCATGAGACCGGTTCCACCGACAGACATGCAACTAGTTTTGCATAAAGGTGGCGGGCGGGTGTCTGTTTCTCCTAGGTTGAGTCGAATTTAACTGCAGTCGTTCCTTGTTGAAGGTTAAAACATCAAACTTGATAAATCACTGTTGTGGTTTTTGTGCCATAGGAAACAACGGTTCTTGCTAGAAGCCCGTAGCAGCCACGTAAAACTTGCAACAACAAAGTAGAGGACGTCTAACTTGTTTTTGCAGGGCATGTTGTGATGTGATATGGTCAAGACATGATGTGATATACGTTATTGTATGAGATGAGCATGTTTTGTAAAAGTTATCGGCAACTGGCAGGAGCCTTATGGTTGTCGCTTTATTGTATGAAATGCAAATACCATGTAATTGCTTTACTTTATCACTAAGCGGTAGCGATAGTTGTAGAAGCAATAGTTGGTGAGACAACCACGACGCTACGATGGAGATCAAGGTGTCGAGCCGGTGACGATGGAGGTCATGATGATGCTTTGGAGATGGAGGTCAAAAGCACAAGATGATGATGGTCATATCATGTCACATATTTTGATTGCATGTGATGTTTATCTTTTATGCATCTTATTTTTCTTAGTATGGCGGTAGCATTATAAGATGATCATTTAACTAAAATTTCAAGGTATAGGTGTTCTCCCTGAGCATGCACCGTTGCGACAGTTCTTCATGATAAGACACCACGTCATGATTGGGTGTGATAGGATCTATGTTCACATATAACGGGTGCAAGATAGTTCTGCACATGCGGAATACTCAGGTTAAACTTGACGAGCCTAGCATGTACATACATGGGTTCGGAACACTGGAGACCAAAAGGTCAAACGTGAATCATATAGTAGATATGATCAACATAGAGACGTTCACCATTGATGACTACTCCATCTCACGTGATGATCCGATATGGTTTAGTTGATTTGGATCACATATCATTTAGATGACTTGAGGGATGTCAATCTAAGTGGGAGTTCTCAAGTAATATGATTAATTGAACTTAAGTTATCATGAACTTAGTCCTGATGGTATTTGCAAATTATGTTGTAGATCAGTAGCTCGCGTTGTAGCTCCCCTATGCTTTATGATATGTTCCTGGAGAAAACCAAGTTGAAAGATGATAGTAGCAATGATGCGGAATGGGTCCATGATCTGAGGATTATCCTCATTGCTACACAGAAGAATTATATCCTTGATGCACCGCTAGTTGATAGACCTATTGCAGGAGCAGATGCAGACGTTATGAATGTTTGACAAGCTCGGTATGATGACTACTTGATAGTTTAGTTTACCATGATTTACGGCTTAGAACCAGGACTTAAAAAAGCGTTTTGAACGCCATAGAGCATATGAGATGTTCCGAGATCTAAAATTGGTATTTCAGACTCATGCCCATGTCAAGAGGTACGAGATCTTTGACAAGTACATTGCCTAAAATATGGAGGAGAATAGCTCAGCTAGTGAGCATGTGCTCAGAATGTCTGGGAACTGCAATCGCTTGAATCAAGTGGGAGTTAATCTTCCAGATAAGATAGTGATTGACAGAGTTCTTTAGTCACTATCACCAAGCTACTAGAACTTCGTGACGAACTATAATATGCAAGGAATGAAGAAAACGATTCCCGAGCTTTTCGCGATGCTGAAATCGGCAAAGGTAGAAATCAAGAAAGAGCATCAAGTGTTGATGGTTAACAAGACCACTAGTTTCAAGAAAAAGGGCAATGGGAACAAAGGTAACTTCAAGAAGAATGGCAAGCAAGTTGTCACTCCCGTGAAGAAGCCCAAAGATAGACCTAAGCCTGAAACTGAGTGCTTCTACTGCAAAGGAAATGGTCTCTAAACCGGAACTACCCCAAATACTTGGTGGATAAGAAGGATGACCAAGTGAAATATTTGATATACATGTTATTAATGTGTACTTTACTAGTGTTGATAGTAACCCCAGGGTATTTGATACCAGTTTAGTTGCTAAGATTAGTAACTCAAAACAGGAGTTGCAAAAATGAACAGAGGCTAGTTAAGGGTGAGGTGATGATGTGTATTGGAAGTGATTCCAAGGTTGATAAGATCACCATTGCACACTCCCTCTACCTTCGGGATTAGTGTTGGACCTAAATAAATGTTATTTGGTGTTTGTGTTGAGCATGAATATGATTAGATCATGTTTATTGTGATATGGTTATTCATTTAAGTCAGAGAATAATTGTTGTTATGTTTACATGAATAAAACCTCCTATGGTCATACACCCAATGTAAATGGTTTATTGAATCTCGATTGTAGTGATACACATATTCATAATATTGATGCCAAAAGATGCAAAGTTGATAATGATAGTGCAACATACTTGTGGCACCACCGTTTAGCTCATATTGGTGTAAGGCGCATGAAGAAACTCCATGCAGATGGACTTTTGGAATCACTTGATTATAAATCATTTGATACTTGCGTACCATGCCTCATGGGCAAGATGACTAAAACTCCGTTCTCTGGAACAATGGAGTGAGCCATTGACTTATTGGAGATAATACATGCCAATGTATGCAGTCTGATGAGTGTTGAGGCACGCGGCGGGTATCGTTATTTTCTCACCTTCACGGATGCTTTGAGTAGATATGTGTATATCTACTTAATGAAACACAAGTCTGAAACATTTGAAAAGTTCAAAGAATTTCAGAGTGAAGTGGAGAATCATTGTAACAAGAAAATAAAGTTTCTACGATCTGATCGCGGATTCAAATATTTGAGTTACGAGTTTGTCCATCATTTAAAACAATGTGGAATAGTTTCACGACTCATGCCACCTAGAACCCACAGCATAATGCTGTGTCCGAACGTCATAAACGTACTTTATTAGATATGTTGCGATCTATGATGTCTCTTACTGTAGGAGTCCTGGATTAGGGGCTCCTCGGGTGTCCGGTTTATTGGATGTGGGCCGGACTAATGGGCTGTCGAGATACAAGACAGAAGATCACTTCTCGTGTCCAGTAGGGACTCCCATATGCGTGTATGGCAAGTATAGGTGTCCGGATATATTATTCCTTTCTGTAAGACCAACTTTGGACAACCCTAAGCCCCTCCGGTGTCTATATAAACCGGAGGGTAGATCGGAGGCAGGATCACAACATTGCTAGGCTAGCCAATCTAGGGTTAGCCAACTCGATCTCGTGGTAGATCAACTCTTGTAACCCCTATACCCTCGAATATAATCAAGCAGGAGTAGGATTTTACCTCCATTAAGAGGGCCCGAACCTGGGTAAACACTGTGTCCTTTGTTCATAGTTACCTTTGGTCTTTAGACATACAGCTTGGGCCCCCCTACCCGAGATCTACCGGTTTTGACACCGACATTGGTGCTTTCATTGAGAGCTTCGCTATATCGTCGACAGAAGGACTGATGGATCGCCTCTTCACCAATAATGATGCTGCGTCCAAGAAAACCTTTCTCCCTGGACTGGTCTTTGTGTTTGGTGGTTTTGTGCTTCGTGCCAACTCGATCGGCCGCCTCGAGCAGGTCAACAGTTATGCCCCCGACCACCAGATCCGGTTTGGAAAACTGAACTATGTTGCTGACATCCGAGGAGACCTAGTCTTCGATGAGTTCGCGGCCTCGGCTGCTACTTTGTGCCCCTTCCAAGAATACTCCTCGGATCCCCTGTTAGATCCCCTCCAGGGATCAACACTCATACCTACCTCGGCCTTAGATCTGGGACGGGCATCTACATCTGAAGATGGGAGTGTGAGCCCCGCCGGACTTCTTCCCCTTGTGGAACTCCCGACCGAAGACCTAGATGCAATCTTAGACTTGGACCTGGGAAACCATCCCGAACTGTTGAGGTCTGCGCTCATTGGGTCCAATCAGGGGCCCCATGCCGAATTCAGCCCTGCGGATCCACAGTATCTGGTCTAACTTCCGCTCCTAGACAAAACATTGGGCTTGATGCAGGCTCTCGCAATCACCGAGGCTTTATTTCCGAACTGTGCCCAGCTCAGGCTGAAGGCTGAGAGCGGGGAATTTTATGCCCCACCCACCACCCACTTAGTAGCCACTGTCGAGGATTTAACCGACATGCTGGACTATGCGTCCGAAGACATCGACGGCATGGACGACGAAGCAGACGCCGAACCGAGCCAAGTCCCACCCATCACGGGGCGTTGGACGGCCACTTCAACCTATGATGTATACATGGTAGACACTCATCATAAAAAGGATGACGAGGATAATCAAAACCCTGATGAGGACAAACCCTTCGATAAACCACCAAAGCGCCAACGTCAATGGCGCCGCTCATGATCACGTGGGGCGAAGGGCAGTAACACCGACACCGGAGACAAAGACTCCGGATGATGCCGAAGATCCTGAATACCCCGTCGAGCCCATGTCCGAGCAAGACGAGAGGGAAGAGGGTGAATATAGTCTCGAACACGCTGATCATGAATATTCAGAGGACAACAACTATATGCCAGAATCCGAAGAGGAGGTTAGCCTCGGCGATGAAGATTTTATCGTCCCAGAGGAACTCCTCGAACAAGAACGCTTCAAGCGACAGCTCATTGCTACAGCCCGGAGGCTAAAAAAGAAATAGCAGCAGCTCAAAGCAGAACATGACACGCTTAATGAAAGGTGGACTAAGGTCCTGGCCGTTGAGGAATACGGCCACGAGCGACCTGTTAAAAGTTACCCTAAGCGCAAGTTGCTACCACAGTTCGATGATGAAGCCCTTGAGCCAATACCGTCGAAATACAATAAGGCAGACCAACCAGACCGGCCACCACGTGGACGGGATAAAGAGGCATATCAAGCCCAACACCCACCCACACCTCCTCGCCGAAGAGGCTGGGAGACAGCAGCTGCGGGATACACATATGACTTGCAACGTGACCTAGTGATAACCCGCAAGTATACGGGATCAATTGTAGCCTCTTTCGATAAGTAAGAGTGTCAAACCCAACGAGGAGCTAAAGGTAGAACAAATATTCTCTTAAGTCCTATCTTCCACTGATACGACTCTACGCACGCTTAGTGTTTGCTTTACCTAGAACAAGTATGAAACTAGAAGTACTTTGTAGGTGTTGTTGGATAGGTTTGCAAGAATATAAAGAACACGTAAATAAAAAGCTAGGGGCTGTTTAGATAAAGATGCAATAAAGTACATATAGCGAGTGTGGAAAAGTGGTGGTAGGAGTTGTGAAATTGCCCCTAAGCAATTGACTACATTACTAGACCGGTAATCACTATTGCAATTCTATTTCAGGGAGAGGCATAAGCTAACATACTTTCTCTTCTTGGATCATATGCACTTATGATTGGAACTCTAGCAAGACTCCACAACTACTAAAGATCATTAAGGTAAAACCCAACCATAGCATTAAAGTATCAAGTCCCCTTTATCCCATACGCAACAACCAACTTACTCGGGTCTGTGCTTCTGTCACTCACGCCACCCACCATAAGCAAATCATGAACATATTGCAAACCCTACAGCGGCAATCCCTCACGCTTGTGCGACACGGAGGGCACAATAGGACAGCACCAATAATAAATCATGCAACTCAAACCAATCATGGAAATTCATCAATCACCGATAGGACAACAAAATCTACTCATCATAGGATGGCAACACATCATTGGATAATAATATGAAGCATAAAGCACCATGTTCAAGTAGAGGGTACAGCGGGTTGCGGGAGAGTGGACCATTGTAGATAGAAGGGGGAAGGTGATGGAGATGTTGGTGAAGATGATGGAGGTGTTGGTGAAGATGGCGGTGATGATGATGGCCCCCGGCAGCGCTCCGGCACAACCGGAAGCAAGGGGGAGAGAGCCCCCCTTCTTCTTCTTCTTCCTTGACCTTCTCCCTAGATGGGAGAAGGGTTTCCCCTCTGGTCCTTGGCTCCCATGGCTTGGGAGGGGTGAGAGCCCCTCCGAGATTGGATCTATCTCTCTGTCTCTCTCTGTTTCTGTGTTTTTCAGATCCTTCCCCTTCACCGTTTCTTTTATATCCGAAGATCCGTAACTCCGATTGGGGTGAATCTTTCGCCCAGATTTTTCTCATAAAATTAGCTTTTTTGTGGAAAAAGAAGAGCGTCAACAGCCTTACGGGTGGCCCACGAGTGTGCCAGGCGCACCCAGGGGGAGGGCGCGCCCCCTGTCTCGTGGCCACCTCGGGCAGCGTTTCGCGTTGATTCTTCCTCCGGAAAATCCCAAATATTCCAAAATAATTCTCCGTCTGTTTTTATCCTGTTTGGATTCCGTTTGATATGGGGTTTCTGCGAAACATAAAAAATGCAACAAACATGAACTGGCATTGGGCACTGGATCAATATGTTAGTCCCAAAAAATAGTATAAAAAGTTGCCAAAAGTATATGAAAGTTGTAGAATATTGGCACGGAACAATAAAAAATTATAGATACGACGGAGACGTATCAGCATCCCCAAGCTTAATTCCTGCTCGTCCTCGAGTAGGTAAATGATAAAAAAGATAAATTTTGATGTGGAATGCTACCTAGCATAATCTTGATCATGTAATCTAATCATGGCATGAATATTAAGACACGAGTGATTCAAAGAAATAGTCTATCATTTGATATAAAAACAACAATACTTCGAGCGTACTAATAAACCAATCATATCTTTTCAAAACAACAAGGCCAAAGCAAGCTTATCCCTATAAAATCATATAGTTTGGCCATGCTTCATTTTCGTCACACAAAATGCTCCCATCATGCACAACCCCGATGACAAGCCGAGCAATTGGTTCATACTTTTTAACGCGCTTGAGCTTTTTCAACCCTCACGCAATATATGAGCGCAAGCCATAGATATGGCACTATAGGTGGAATAGAATATGATGGTGGGGTTTATGTGGAGAAGACAAAAAGGGAGAAAGTCTCACATCGACGCGGCTAATCAACGGGCTATGGAGATGCCCATAAAATGATGTCAATGTGAGGAGTACGGATTGCCATGCAACAGATGCATTAAGAGCTATAAGTGTATGAAAGCTCAACAAAAGAAACTAAGTGGGTGTGCATCCAACTTGCTTGCTCATGAAGACCTAGGGCATTTGAGGAAGCCCATCGTTGGAATATACAAGCCAAGTTCTATAATGAAAATTCCCACTAGTATATGAAAGTGATAACATAGGAGACTCTCTATATGAAGAACATGGTGATACTCTGAAGCACAAGTGTGGTAAAAGGATAGTAACATTGCCTTTTTTTTTCTTTTTTTTCTTTTTGCGGGCTTCTTTGGCCCCCTTTTTTTATTTAGGCTTCATTGGCCTCTCCTTCTTTTTTTTCCTTTTCTTTTCTTTTTCACGGGGCAATGCTCTATAATGATGATCATCACACTTTTATTTACTTACAACTCAATATTACAACTCGTTACTAGAACAAAGATATGACTCTATATGAATGCTTCCGGCGGTGTACTGGGATGTGAAATGATCTAGCATAGCAATGACATCAAAACGGACAAGCCATGAAAATATCATGCTAGCTATCTTACAATCATGCAAAGCAATGTGACAATGAATGCTCAAGTCATGTATATGATGATGATGGACGTTGCATGGCAATATATCTCGGAATGGCGATGGAAATGCCATGATAGGTAGGTATGGTCGCTGTTTTGAGGAAGATATAAGGAGGCTTATGTGTGATAGAGCGTATCGTATCACGGGGTTTGGATGCACCGGCGAAGTTTGCACCAACTCTCAAGGTGAGAAATGGCAATGCACGGTACCGAAGAGGCTAGCAATGATGGAAAGGTAAAAGTGCGTATAATCCATGGACACACATTAGTCATAAAGAACTCATATACTTATTGCAAAAGTTTATTAGCCCTCGAAGCAAAGTACTACCATGCATGCCCCTAGGGGGATAGATTGGTAGGAAAAGACCATCGCTCGTCCACGACGGCCACTCATAAGGAAGACAATCAAAGAAACACCCCATGCTTCAAATTTGTCACACAACGGTTACCATACGTGCATGCTATGGGACTTGCAAACCTCAACACAAGTGTCTCTACAATCCACAACCGCCAACTAGCATGACTCTAATATCACCATCTTTATATCGCAAAACTAATGCAAGGAATCAAACATATCATATTCAGCGATCTACAAGTTTATGTAGGATTTTATGACTAACCATGTGATTGACCAATTCCTGTCATCTCTCTAAATAGGTATAAGTGAAGCAAGAGAGTTTAATTCTTTCTACAAAATATATGCCCACGCTCTAACCAATATAAGTGAAGAAAAAGAACATTTTACAAATGGTGGTTTTCTATGTGAAGAGAAATAGGCAATCCAAACTTCAAATGATATAAGTGAAGCACATGAAGCATTCTATAAAGCCATACTCAAAAGATTTAAGTGAAGTGCAATGAGCATTCTATAAAACAACCAAAGACTATCTCATACCAGCATGGTGCATAAAAGAAAAGTGAAAACTAAACGCAAAAGACGCTCCAAGACTTGCACATATCGCATGAACGAAACAAATACGAAAACATAGCGATACTTGTTGAAGAAAGAGGGGATGCCTTCCAGGGCATCCCCAAGCTTAGACGCTTGAGTCTCCTTGAATATTTACTTGGGGTGCCTCGGGCATCCCCAAGCTTGAGCTCTTGCCTCTCTTCCTTTTCCTCATATCGAGACCTCCTCGATCAAACACATCATCCACACAAAACTTCAACAGAAAACTCGGTAAGATCCGTTAGTATAATAAAGCAAATCACTACTCTCTAAGTACTGTAGGAAACCAATTCATATTTTTTTTGTATTGTGTCTACTGTAACATAACTTTTTCATGGCTTAATCCACTGATAGAAATTGATAAATTCATCAAAACAAGCAAACTATGCATCAAAAAAGAATCTATCAAAAACAGAACAGTCTGTAGCAATCTGAACATTCACCATACTTCTGCTACCCCAAATATTCTACCAAAATTATGAAAATGAAAATTTTGTACAGAAAGACAGTGCAAAAGGAATCAGAACCATTTGACGTTCCAGTTAAACATGTAAAATCGCGCATTACGGCCAAAGTTTCTCTCTTGCACCGTACAAACCAACAAGCATTGTAAACATCCTAAAGCCAAACCTTGGCACATTATTTTTATAATACAATGGAATTATACAATGGGATAATTATTTTTGATGAAAAGTTTCTGTAATCAAGATTCACAAAGTTTCCGTGAGCATGAACAAAGTTCAAGGCTAGCTCCCACTTCAACGATGCTTGTCTTTCTCACTTTCACTTTCCTTTTTGAAAAGTTTTTAGGTTCCCCTCTTTATTTTTTTGTTTTTAGACTATATAAAAGCACTCAACAGAAATAAATGACTCTCTAAAACTTTCGGGCTGTCTCCCTGGCAGCACTTTCTTTAAAGCCATTAAGCTAGGCATATAGTGCTCAAGTAATGAATCCACCCGGATCCCAAGGTATATCAAAGCCAATTTTAATTAACAATGATTTGTAATTTAGTAGTGAGCACAAAGTAACATATATCATGCAACAACGAAGTCGAACTCTCTTCCTATGCATCGGCATATCATAAAAGAACAGTTCATGCACACATAGTAAAGGCCAATGCATAGTATAAGCAGTTTCTTGCAATTCTATCGTGTTGGAAACATGGAGAGGTGGAGATATAGTTCCTCTCTCATAATAATTGCAAGTAGGATCAGCAAGCACATGCATATTATATCTATCAAAATCATCATGTGCAACGGTAAAAGGCAACCCATCAATATAATCCTTAATAAGCACAAACTTCTCCGATATAGTGTAGTTTGGAGAATTCAAAGAGATAATAGGACTGTCATGTGTGGGTGCAATAGCAACAATTTCATGTTAAACATAAGGAACTATAGCAAGTTCATCTCCATAAGCATAATTCATATTGGCATCTTGGCCACAAGCATAGCAAGCATCATCAAAAAGGGATATTTGAAGAGAATCAACGGGATCATAACAATCATCATAGCAATCATCCTTCGGTAAGAACGAAGAGGGATTAAACAATGTATGAATTGAAGAGTTACTCTCATTAGAAGGTGGGCACGGGTAGCTAATCCGCTCTTCCTCCTTTTGTTCTTCGCTCTCCTCTTCATCTTTTTCATCCAATGAGCTCACAGTTTCATCAATTTCTTCTTCCATAGCTTCCTGCAAAATATTAGTCTCTTCTTGGACAGCGGAGACTTTCTCAATAAATGCATCAATATTGTAATTGTATTCATAATTTTTATAGCAATGTCTAAGTATAGCAAAATTTCCAGGTCTGTAAACTGAATCATCAAAATCTTCAAACTCTTTAAACATAGATTCAATCTCATAAGCACCCATAAAAGCAACGGATTCTTCTATTTGTTCCACATCATTGTAATTATAGATACAATTAGCATAAGAAGCCAAGGTTTTATTATCATTAAATTCGCATGAAAAAGGAAGGTGTGGAGCCTTCATCCTAGAGCAACAAGTATAATCATATCTCAAGCATAGTTGCCTAGCATACCAATATAACATATAAATTTGATCCCATAATAGTTTCCCTTTTAGTGTCAAGCGATAATCCCTAAAGTATTCACGTTGATCCAACGTGTCTCCCATAACAAAACTGAATGGGGTTTTCTCAGGATTATCATAGTAGTACATAATTTCTTTCACATAACGAGCATCGAGGGTTTTAGGAGGTTCCCCATCTCCATGAGTAGCAAGTAAACCTATTTTTTTTTTGGTATTTCGTGTTCCATATCCATAACTAAAGATAGGGAACAACTTAGAACAACAAATAAAATTACTTAGTGATAAAGCGAACAAGCACACACGAGAATATTAACCCCACGCTATGACTCCCCGACAACGGCGCCAGAAAAAGGTCTTGATAACCCGCAAGTATACGGGATCAATTGTAGCCTCTTTTGATAAGTAAGAATGTCGAACCCAACAAGGAGCTAAAGGTAGAACAAATATTCTCTCAAGTCCTATCTGCCACTGATACGACTCTACGCACGCTTAGTGTTCGCTTTACCTAGAACAAGTATGAAACTAGAAGTACTTTGTAGGTGTTGTTGGATAGGTTTGCAAGAATATAAAGAACACGTAAATAAAAAGATAGAGGCTGTTTAGATAAAGATGCAGTAAAGTAAATATAGCGAGTGTGGAAAAGTGGTGGTAGGAGTTGTGAAATTGCCGCTAAGCAATTGACTACGTTACAAGATCGGTAATCACTATTGCAATTCTATTTGAGGGAGAGGCATAAGCTAACATACTTTCTCTTCTTGGATCATATACAATTATGATTGGAACTCTAGCAAGCATCCGCAACTACTAAAGATCATTAGGGTAAAACCCAACCATAGCATTAAAGTATCAAGTCCCCTTTATCCCATACGCAAACAACCTACTTACTCGGGTCTGTGCTTCTGTCACTCACGCCACCCACCATAAGCAAATCAAGAACATATTGCAAACCCTACAGCGGGAATCCCTCACGCTTGCGCGACACGGAGGGCACAATAGGACAACACCAATAATAAAACATGCAACTCAAACCAATCATAACAATTCATCAATCACCGATAGGACAACGAAAATCTACTCAGACATCATAGGATGGCAACACATCATTGGACAATAATATGAAGCATAAAGCACCATGTTCAAGTAGAGGGTACAGCGGGTTGCGGGAGAGTGGACCGCTGTAGATAGAAGGGGTAAGGTGATGGATATGTTGTTCAAGATGATGGAGGTGTTGGTGAAGATCGTGGTGATGATGATGGCCCCCGGCAGCGCTCCGGCGCCACCGGAAGCAAGGGGGAGAGAGCCCCCCTTCTTCTTCTTCTTCCTTGACCTTCTCCCTAGATGGGAGAAGGGTTTCCCCTCTGGTCCTTGGCTTCCATGGCTTGGGAGGGTGAGAGCCCCTCCAAGATTGGATCTATCTCTCTGTCTCTCTCTGAATCTGCGTTTTTCAGATCCTTCCCCTTCATCGTTTCTTTTATATTCGGAGATCCGTAACTCCGTTTGGGGTGAATCTTTCGCCCAGATTTTTCTCATAAAATTAGCTTTCTTGCGGCAAAAGAAGAGCGTCAACCGCCTTACGGGTGGCCCACGAGGGTGCCAGGCGCGCCCGGGGGGAGGGCGCGCCCCCCTGTCTCGTGGCCACCTCGGGCATTGTTTCGCGTTGATTCTTCCTCCAGAAAATCCAAATATTCCAAAATAATTCTCCGTCCATTTTTATCCCATTTGGAATCCGTTTGATATGGGGTTTCTGCGAAACATAAAACATGCAACAGACATGAACTGGCACTGGGCACTGGATCAATATGTTAGTGCCAAAAAATAGTATAAAAAGTTGCCAAAAGTATATTAAAGTTGTAGAATATTGGCATGGAACAATCAAAAATTATAGATACGACGGATACGTATCACCTAGCCAATAAAGCTGGTCAGACCAGATCAATCTACGGATCAAGGGGCCGTGCCCCGGTGCGAGATAGCGGCTATGAAGCCTGGTGTGACGACCATTACTATAATTGGGATCGGAACCGAACTTAGATGTCAGCCGATCTCCGCCGCGATATTGCACAATATAGAGGGGCCGCACACGCCTTATGCTTCACCGATGAGGTCATGGAACACCAATTTCCGGAAGGGGTTAAACCCGTAAACATCAAACAGTACGATGGAATGACAGATCCGGCCATCTGGATCAAAGATTTCTTCTCCGCATCCACATGGCTCGAGGAGATGACCTTCAAGCCATCAAACATCTTCCTCTAAAGCTGAAAGGACCAGCACGGCACTGGATAAACAGCCTCCCAGAAAACTCCATTGGAACCTGGGAAGACTTGGAAGATGCTATTCGGGCCAACTTTCATGGCACTTATGTCCGGCCACCGGATGCTGACGACTTGAGTCACATAATTCAGCAGCCAGGCGAATCGGCCCGCAAACTTTGGAATCGGTTCTTAACTAAAAAGAACTAGATCATAGATTGTCCGGATGCCGAAGCCTTAACAACCTTTAAACACATCGTCCGTGACGAATGGCTCGCCCGACACCTTGGGAAGGAAAAGCCGAAGACCATGGCAGCCTTAACGACACTTATGACCCGCTTCTGTGCAGGCGAAAACAGCTCGTTGGCTCATAGAAGCAACAGCTCGGGTGACTCCGACACTTCTGAGGTGCGGGACGGCAATGGTAAACCTCGCTGCTATAAAAACAAACGTTGGAACAACAACAATGACGACGCAGACAATATGGCATTCAATGCCGGATTCAGCGGCCCTAAGTTTGGTCAGCGGAAGAAACCTTTCAAAGGAAACAAGGACGGGCCATCCAGCTTGGGTAAAATCCTCGAGAGGCCCTATCAGATTCATGGCACAACCGATAAGCCTGCGAACCACACCAACAGGAATTGTTGGGTTTTCAATCATGTCGGTAAAATAAATACCGAGCAGAAGGGAAAGGGACCTCCAAGCAAAGATGATGATGAGCCCCCTCAGCCAAACAACGGGGGCCAGAAGCAGTTTCCCCCCGAGGTAAACAGTGACCATGATCTATGTCACTCGCATTCCCAAAAGGGAGCGCAAACGTGCACTACGGGACGTCTAAGCCATAGAGCCTGTCGCCCCCAAGTTCAACCCCTGGTCAGCCTGTCCGATCACCTTTGATCGCAGGGATCAGCCAACTAGTATCCGTCATGGGGGTTCGGCCGCCCTGGTACTTGTCGGCATTCTAGCAATGGGGGTCCCCATACTTGCCTGCCTGCGGCCTGTGGCGTGGCTCAAGCAGTGGCCCAGTACGGCCCGTCTACATCAACCCAAGCTCAAGAGCCTCGCGAGGGGCCAAGCCTCATGGGGCGGACGGCGCAAGGTTCCTCAGAGGCGGCCTCACCAGGCAGGCTGGCGAGGAGCCGGAGAGATCAAGGAAAGGAGTACCTCGCGAGGTGCTCGTGACGTAAGCCATGACGATCAAAGATCAGGCGGGTGCCATGCGGGCGCCAGCCAGCGCAGTGTCCTTGTTTCCTCTTTGGTGCAAAGGCGGCAAGCGCAGGCGCGGAGTACCGAGGCATCAAGCAAAGGTTTACCTATCGGTGCAACGAGACCAAGACCAGCAGGACGGCAGGACGGAGATCACCGTGGAGTCCAAGACGGCGTCATCGCCAGTGCCTTTGGCAGTCGAAGACCAACTTTAGTCACGATAGCTTGTACTAGCTGTCCCCCTTCAAAATGGCTGTTGTTGGCTCCCTTCCTGCTCAATATTTGGGAAGAGGACCGGGGCCTCTATAAATAGAGATAGACACCACAGTAGAAGGGGATCGAATCCTTCCCTAGCAGAAGACCGCACCAGCTCAAGAACACCCCTCGCGAGGCTGTTCTTCCTATGTACTGTTCATCATCAGCCCCACAGGCAATCCACCACACCACACACTGGATTAGGGTATTACACCACAATGGTGGCCCGAACCAGTATAAACCTTGTGTCCCTTGTGTTATTCATCGTGTAGCTTAGATTCATGGCGAGGTTTTGGGGCGTGGATCGGTAGGGAGAAGATCTCCGTGCGCACCCCAGAGTTCAAACCTTAAGGGTTTTGCCGGAACCCGATATCCGACAGTACTCATCCAATTATTGACGGATACCACCTCACTAGAGTCCTTATGGACGGAGGCAGCAATCTCAACTTGATTTATCAAGACACTGTCCCTAAGATGGACATTGACCCGTCACGAATCAAGCCTAGTTACACTACCTTTAAAGGTGTGATACCAGGAGTGGATGCCCGTTGTATGGGCTCACTTACACTGGAGGTAGTATTCGGCTCCCCAAACAACTTTCACAACGAAGAGTTGATCTTCGACATCGTCCCTTTCCGCATGGCTACGATGCACTGCTCGGACGAACTTCTTTCGCCCGCTTTAATGAAGTCCCGCAGTATGCCTACTTAAAGATTAAGATGCTCGGACCTCATGGCATTATTAAAGTCAATGGTAACATGGAGCGCTCCTTCCGTACTGAAGAGCACACAACGGCCCTTGCAGCCGATGTGTATGGCGGCCTCATCAAGCCAAATAGTTCACCGGCCAATAAAGCCAACGACGTATCCAAACGTGTCCGATCCGTGCATAATAGCGATAGATCAGTGGATCCGAACCTTGATTAGCAGTTCAGCCTCCGCTGATCGCCCTACCAGGTTGCGTCTTGTGTACCGCGCGTACATAATTATGCAATAAAAATACCTTGCGCGGCGCCGGAGGCACACTGCAGAAGAGGTCCATTTTACGCTTGACCCTATCTGGACCGCATATATCTTTTTCCTCTTACTGCAGGTTCATCAAGAGCCCTACTTGCGCGATGGTGGTTGCAGGAGATCCCTTTTATGGCTAGTGCTTCCCAACCATCAAACACTCCTCCCAAAGGATTTATTACTAATTAAGGAGAAATGGCGCAGACGTGCGGTAGGGTATCACTGGAGTTCCTTTTTCTAACTATGATCTTTAGGCCATGTGTTAGACTTTCCCTTACATAAAACCTTTTCTTTTTCTCTTTGGGCATGTAATATGACCTTAATATTGAACGACACTGTCTGTCGTCGACGTATCAATAAAGATATAAAGGAAGCAGATGATTATCACCTTCTTGGTTGGATCCTGGTATTACCTTGTCATCTGTGTTCCCCTTATGTTCGATTGACATATGTGGTTCGACGCGGCCTTCGTACCAGGGGCTGTATTCAGTCCCGCAAAACTCTAAAGTACGAACTCCTATAGGGAACTCTTAGGTGTCCCGGATATGGCATTATATGCATCGGCTCCGAATCATGTCTTTGGTCTATAGTTGGGTTGCCCGGCTCCTGTGTTTGCCACCTTACGTTCCACAAGTTCGGCTAAGGTAGTAAAGGGAGAACTACTGCGATTGTATTTCTGGTCCGTCCGGTTAAGTACCTTAGTAGAGAAAGCCGAAAACTGACTGTCATGATAGGCGAGAGCGGGTCAGCGATCCGGTGACTTAGTGTTACACTACAAATCGTTTGCCATTTATGCCATGTTATACGAGGGGCTGGGTCTTCGACCAGACACGTTGCAAAGGCGCCGTACATCGGATCATTGTTCACGCAACAAGGGGCTAGTACTTAGCGCCACCAAGGGACTCTTATGGCTAAGTGAAAGTACTAAAGCCGCATAGTCTGATTGCCCAGTTCACCTTGCAAGACGCCTCCTACATCGGACCAGGACGTTGGATAAAGTGCGTTCATGCGTTCCCGAACACCCCTGTAATATGTACATGGGGGCTGAAGCCGACGACTGGTAAACTTTCAGACCTATAAACGGCCAAATAGGAGGATAAACTAATCATAAATAATAGGCATAGCTATTTTACACCTTGAGTTCATTACACGACTCTTACAAACCGGACTCAACTATTCAAATATGACATCCTTTAAGCACGACCCTCTACAATGCGGGATCCCTCGTGGACCTCGTCAAAGTACTTCTCCGACCGCTGGTGCTTCTTGCCTTCAGGTGGAGCTGCGGTGGCAATCTCGGTGGCCTTCGTCTTCGCCCACTGAACCTTGACGCGGGCGAAGGCCATCTGGGCACGTTCTTTGCAGGACGACCGCTTGAGGGTCTCGATCCGAGGAAGCGCATCCACCAGCCGCTTCACAAGTCCAAAGTGGCTGCTAGGTATGGACTCGGCCGGCCACGGGCGGACTATCACATCCTTCACGGCCAGTCCGGCCACCCTGTGCAGCTTGGACAGCTGCTTCAGCTGGTCACTCAGGGGCACTGGAAGTTCTGGCGCAAGGTACTGCGACCAAAACAACTTATCTTTTGAGCTCCCCTCTTTGGCTTAGAAGAATGCGCGGCATCCGCAATACTCCTCGGCAGATCCGCAAAGGCGCCTGGAGAACTCCAAACTCAGGTCAAAAAAATATCTCTTACTAGTAAATCTACTCAGCATGATAAAGGCCTTATCAACCGCTATCTGCCTCGCCTCTTGGATCTCCTGGCGAGCACCCTGGGCATCAACTCAGGCTTCTTTCGCCCTCTCTAGTGCTCTGGTGAGCTCGGAGGCCTACTTCGAACTCTTCTACTCCAAGGACTTGCACCTGGCGATGGCGTCCTTGAGCTCCTGTTCGACCTTCCCCACCCGCGCCTCATGTCTTTCGCGGGTGGTTTGCTCCTCCTATAAATCCTTGGCCGCTTTGTTCGCGGTCGCCTTGCTCACCTCCACATCCTTCTTAGCTTCAGCGAGGGCACTCTTGAGGGACTCGACCTCGGCTGCGCCAACTGTGAGTATTTTATAACATTTTAAGTCAGTTTAAACGACTAAATACAAATATCACTTTCGGGTATGGAGTACTTTCACATACCTTGGGTTTCATTAAACCGCTTGTTGATACGGTTGAGTTCCTCATCAGATAGCCGAAGCTTCCGATTGAGCTCGGCTATCTCTGCGGCCTGGGCAGTAGCCGCCAGCATCGAAGCCTGTCCAAGAATATATACGACACGTTATCAACCTGTTTTGATCCTCTGTCCGGGTTGTCCCAATCCGTACATAGTCTCAGGGGCTACTGTTTACACATGGGTTTCGCCTAACACATATATGTATACAAACAACTAAAACTTGTAAGGAATATTACATCGCATACCTCAAAGCCTGTCAGTAGGCTGCTGAAGGCTTCGGTCAGTCCGCTCTTTGTGGACCGAACCTTCTCCATAACCGCACCCATCAAGGTGTGGTGTTCCTCCACGATGGACGCACGTTGCGGTGCTTCTTGTAGAGTGTCAGCAGCCTCTGGATTGACAGAGGCCGCTGATGGAGCTCCTGCTCCTCCCTCCTCTTTCAAAGGGGTTGTTGGTCCGAACCCAGAGCCGTACTGGTCTCCGGGACAATGTTCGGCGAGTGTCGTGGAATTAACACGTCAGATGTCCTCATGAAAGGACTTAGTCGTGGAGCCATCACAACGGGTTAGCTTGAAGGGGTTAAACCGGACAAGGGACATGAGAGTTTATACTAGTTCGTCCCCTTCGATGAAGGTAAAAGCCTACGTCTAGTTGTGATGGGATTGATTGGGTTTCGATGACCAGGGAGCAAATACGCTTGCCTGAGTCTCGAGTTGTTGTTCGTTGTCCCTGAACCGCCGCCGGGTCGTCCCTTTATATACACATGTTGACGCCCGGACGGTCTACAGAGTCCCGAAGCCGACTCATACAAGGGTCCGACTCGGACTCTCCTTTCCTAACTTACAACACAAGTTACATAACGATGGCGGTTTGTTATCATGGGCCCTAATCCGCTACTGGGCTCCGGGCCTCTACGCTTCATAGTAAAATGCCCTCTTCTGAGTCTTCATGGGCTTTAATATGGTTGAGGGTAAACCGGCCATCCTGGCCGGTTTATACTCAATGGTTATATCCCCAACATTAGGCCCCAGAGTGATTTGAATTTATTCATATCAATCTTCAGTACTTAGAAAAATCCTGTGAACATCTTCCTTTGCTTCTCGTAAACCGCCATGACGTCTTGTTTTATGAACTTTGTTAAACCGCGGTGACGTCATCCTCTGGATACAGCAACGGATCCTCATGACGTCATCTCTGTAAAAAATGAAATAAAAAGATTCCCTTCATTAATGTCATCCCGGAAATCGAGGCGTCAACTGCGCCACTCGCCGCTTTGGACTCCTCGATTTTTGCGTCAGTCTTTATCCACTTTCCTTATAAATAGACCCGAGGGCCCTTTCTTTTCCTCCCCTTCCATACTTCTTATTCTTCCTCGCGACGCCCCAGTTCTGAAGCTCCGCCGCCGTCCTCGACTTTCAAACGCTGCGTCAACAAAGGCCGCTGCGTCAACCTGGTTGTACCAGAGATCTTCGGTGTTCCTCCGCTATCCTGCGCATCTGGTAAGCTTCTCCCTCATAACCCTAGATCTGCATTTTAGGGCTCCTGTTTTCATATGCGTTCATAGGTGTTCATCCCTAGTTTCTTCGTATTTGCTTCCGTCATAGCTTGTTTGATTCAACTGTAGTATAAATCTTGTGCGGTAATCACTTCGTATCCAGTTTAATACTTAGTAAGTCTTCCTTTTTGTACAGAATCCCTTGATAGAACGCATGAACTTCTCTGTTCTATTTAACGCCTTTTATAGATCACAGAAAAATTTCTTTACGGAGGTGTGGTAGATCCAAATAAATTTGATCACTGTGTGAAACCTGTTTTTGTCAACACTTAGCATATTTTCATTTATCTCCTCCACGAAAGGGCGGTTTAAACCTTGTAGCAATTTAGTAATCCACCACTTCATCATTAGCCCTTGGTTAAACCGCCAAATGAACTTGCATGACGATGTTCCGGTTTGACTCTGAATGATACACTTAAACTGTTAATTTGTAAACCGGCGTTATTTTCCCTTTCAGTTCCCCTTCCAAGATAACGAAACAATTCTCAGCTTGCAATTGGGTTCCGTCCCGGATTACGGAAACACAAATCAACGGATACGTCACCATTGGCGCTTTAGCCTCAAAAAGGGTCCTTCATTGGTGAGTTCCGGAATCTGAATGTCCACCTGAACCTCAAGATGGAGAAGTGATTGTTTTTATGCAACACTTAGACCGGGGATTCAGCCCGCCAGGATCAAAAAATTTCCGGGATGTCCTCGCAAGCTTCCAACTCCATCCGCAAGATATTGGTCCGAACTCTGTGTCCAATATATGCAACTTTCAAGTATTATGCGAAGTCTATCTTAAGGAAGAGCCAACCGTGGAGTTGTTCCGGGATTTCTTTCATCTGAACCGCCGTACAGAATTGTCAGATGGTCCCCACATAGAGCTTGGTGGCGTCTCAATCAAGAAAAGGAAAGAAGTTGACTTCCCTCATGCAAAACACCATAGCCATCCCAAAGATTGCAACCAGACTTGGTTTTATTGCCGGAACACTGTCCCTGACGGAGAAAATCCTTTGCCGGGTTATCGCCCTCACCGGCTCAGCAACGGCCACCCATTACCTTCACGCTTAACCGCCGCAGAACGGAAGAACTTTGCACCTCAACTCGCCAAGCTCCGGGCTCTCATGGCCAACGGTTTGACTGGCGTTGATCTTGTCCGCTGCTGGGTTTCTTGGGGCATCTTGCCTTTAAGCCGCCGCCCCGGATTGATGCATGAATACACTGGCAACGTCAAATACCCTCAATGATATCACGAAGTAGTAATGACCGATCTTGAAGTTACTGAATCTGTGAAGAAAATGCTTGATGAGCCGATCTCTGCATGCAGCCAAACCGGATTGCCACCTTTTTGCATCTCCAATAAACCGCCAGCGGTAAAGTTCATCTAAATACTTTACTGATTCGCCTCCGTATTAACTGTGTACTAACCTTTCCTTGCCTTAATTTCAGGCTAACAGGTCCTTTTGGAAACGGACTAAACCAGCCAGGGCTCCTCGTGTAAAGAGCAAGGCCACCAAGAAAGCTGCCAAGAAGAAAACCACCGAATCTTCTGATCCGCCAGAGGATGAAGAATCAGACGCAGAGGTAGAACTTGACTCACTTGGTTCCTTTTTCGAACATCTTATTGACAATGACTATTCCTAGGATGATGCGGAGGCCGGCCACGCAGATCATGTTGAGGTAATCCTTGTTTCTTCCAATTCAGATCTTGTACCGGTTCAAAGAGTTCGCCGCACAGTCCAGAAAGTAAAACAATCTCACCCCCTTGCTCATTTGGATCCAAAATTTTCTTTGAAGACACAGCAAGTTGAAGAGCGTCGCACAAACCGGCATAGTGGTCAGCAAATCACTTCGTCCGGTTTAGCAGATACGCCAACCCGGAAACGTCGTCCAGAGGTGACTTGTTCTCCTGAAAAACGTTATCCTTTGAAAGGTTTCTTCCGATGCCCACTCAATCCGTCTGACCCGAATTACCAGGCCTCTTCCAACTCGTCTGGCGGTTCATCAACCACTCAGCTGCCTCCTCTCAAGATCGTCGCTGGGTAAGTACATTACTCCTCAACTTGTTTCTTCATGTGTCAGTTTATCATATTCTAACATTTCATGTTGTAGTGCCAAGGCTCGATTAAGTAAGAAAGCCAAGACCAGCGACCCTGCTGATGATGTTGATCCGGAGAAGACCCCAGAGCACGATGGCGAAAATCCCGATATTGCCATAGACAGCTCTGCTGCACAAAACCAAGATGTTGATGCTAACCCGCCAGAGGTTGAACCAGATGCACATGTCGACACATCCCATATCCATGCCCCTCCAAGTCCTACTGTTGAGCAGCGGGTTTCAACTGCTAATCCACCAAGCCCTGTTAACAGACCGCCAAGCCCTGCTGCCAAAGCGCCAAGCCCTGTTAAGAATGTCAATTCATCGATCCCGGCCAAAGATGATGATGTTGTTGTTACTGACACTGCATATACCGCCCCTGGTAATCCGGTTGCTCTATCAAAGCACACTGCCAAGGATGAATTTGCTGCCATGAGCAAGGGGAAGGGGAAGACTGATTTGTCA
This sequence comes from Triticum timopheevii, assembly GCA_963921465.1. Lineage (NCBI taxonomy): Eukaryota > Viridiplantae > Streptophyta > Magnoliopsida > Poales > Poaceae > Triticum > Triticum timopheevii. The sequence goes on from OY997274.1 coordinate 487,103,837, forward strand.
GCTTATGTTGATCTCTCTGCTCAAGACCTTCACTCCGGTTTCTTGAATCGACTTTACACCAGCCGTGATTATGAAGCCGGTTTAGTAAATCTGATGAAGGAGTGCTATGAGGTAAACAGTTTGGTCTTTGCTCTGTACCTTTATTGCATTGTAGCCCCCAAGGGCCGGTTTGTCTTTTAGAAAGTCAAACTGAGACTTTATATATTCCATATTGTGTTTTGTTAATTTCCTTGTGTACTTCTGATCAAACACACATTAGCCCCCAAGTGCCATGATGAAAACTTGTATTAATCCATGGGACTTCAATAATTAGTAGAAAAAATGATCCTCATTAGCCCCCAAGTGCCAAGTGTATAACTGGTTATATGCTTGGGACTTTGACAAAGATATTGACATACTCTTCTTACTGCTGCAGAGTGAGATAAACCAACAAGCCTCTCAAATTGCTGATCTTCGAGAAAATCTGAAAACCCAGCAAGCAAAAACCACCAAGGCCAAGGATGAATTGAAAACCGCCTTAACCACTATGGAACAACTCAAAGAATGGTTCAAGTCTGAGCAGACCAACTGGGATACCAAAAAGGCTGGATTGTTGAAGCGGGCGGAAGACGCTGAATCAACTCTTAAACCAGTGACGGAAGAGCTTACCAGATTAAAGCGCCAGGTCAATGCCATGACTTCTGCAATATTTGGTAAGCACTGTTGACCAAGGCTTTATGAATATTCTGCTTTTGAAAATTTTCCGGTTTAACGTGAAATCCTTAAACCAATGCAGGTAGCCGCATTGCTCATCTGGGCTCTGATATGCGGCAGAAACTAAAGGCCGCTTATACACTGGTTGAACAGTTGTATACCAGCGTCCAATGGGTTATCTGCGCAACTTCTTATGACAATGCAGCTCCAACACTGATCAAGGACACGCTGGACCGGTTATCTACGACGCCAGCACAGATAGAAGAGTTAAAGCGATCCGCTGCTAGGGCTGGCACTTTGTTAGCACTTACTCGAGCCAAGGCGTGGATAGCTGATCTTGATCCGGCTGATATAGCCAAGGGCTTCCCCACACTACAAGAAATATATCAACTAGTGACCTTTTGTCAGTGACCCTGGAAGAATTGGTCAAAGATCTATGACCATTTCAGACCAATTGGTCAAAAGCTGTTCGAGGGGCTCCAAACCCTAAACCATTGCGACCATTTTGGTAAGAAAGGTCGTAATTTCCTTACACGAAAAGGTCACAAAGCAAATAGTGCTAGTCCGCTGCCTTATTTCTAGTTGTTAATGACCAATATAGATGGTCATAGCCTTGTAGATTGTGGTGGGTTGTGATGACTAGGCGCCATCTCATCAGTTTTGCCTATGTGTCATGTCCATGTGGCGGTTTTTGCCCTAGGTTGTGAAGCAACCTATATTTCTGTTATTCCCAAAATTCCCAAAAAAATCTCATAAATTCTTTGGGTCATATATTCGTCAAATATGTAAAAACCTTCCTTACCTAGTTCAAAAATAATTCAAAAATATTCATTTTCCTATTCTGATCAAAGCAACACTTTCTGAAGGAAGTACCACTTTGGCATGTCCAAATGGTATCCATTTTCTACAGTGCTTTCCTATGCCCAAATAACCATCCTCCACCAAATGCCAGCTTAATCCATTCATTATTTTGAGCCTAGCTTCAACATTCGTATTTATGTCCAGTGTGGTAGTTTGTAAAGCAAGTACCACCTAGGCTCCTCCTTTTGAGGTGAAAATTTGTTAAGACGGTCTTCTTAGTAACTGATCATCCTCAGCAAAAACTCACGCTCATTAGCCATGTGCATTTCCCGTACCGCAAATCAAACACTTGGCTGCTAATTCATGTTTGAGCATCGATCGGTCTCCTCGTGAGAATCTTATGTTGTGATTTTCTTCCTAGCACCTACCTGGGGAGTGCCTAACCCACTAGACATGCCTAGGCCGCCCAGAACACATGGCAACGCCACGGTCAGGTGGTGACCACGCGGCGGGCATGCGAGCTTACGCGCTCTAGAGTTGGGGCCCTCGGCCACCGTCCAAACCTCGATGTCTCACCATCAAACCATGTATTTCTGATTAAATAGATACTTATTTACCTAGAAATGATTTTTGGAAAAAATAAAGAGCAAACTATGAGGCAGCTGCCGTTCAAATTTGACCCGTTTCCAACTGAATCGACGACAATTTGTCTTTTTCACCAGAGGTGGATCAAAACTTTTTTCACCGAACCATTTTGTCAATTGTGCATTATATATGGCCTAGTATTTTATAAAATTGATTTGGTCCATTTCTGCAACAATTATTTGGTAGTTCCTTCACAAAAAAACCTCCTTTTAGGCACTCGGAAAATGAAAAATGAAATTTCCGTGCAAAGAAAATGAAAACTTCCTTAGGCAACATTGTTTGGAATTCCAAGATGTACCCTTGTGCACAATATGAGATCATTTGAACAAACTATGCCATGAATGTGGCCATAAGATTGATCATTTGGCTTGAAAGCCATGAATCTTCACGCATGATAGCTCATTTCTGAGAACACTTTTTTAAAATAATTACCGTATTACAAGTTTATTATTTTTCTTGGAAACTTGGTCACATATAATGACACAATACGAAGGTTTTCCAATTTTTTGATTTTTTTGAATTTTTTATGCCTGTTTCAAAATGCGGTCAAAACAGCGGGCTTGACCGTTCCTAGCTAGTGGTTGAATCTTGGATTTTTTTTGGTGTTTCTATGATTAAATAGATACTTATTTACCTAGAAATGATTTTTGGAAAAAATAAAGAGCAAACTATGAGGCAGCTACAGTTCAAATTTGACCCACTTCCAACAGAATCGGCGGAAATTTGCCTTTTTCACGAGAGGTGGATCAAAACTTTTTGCACCCTACCATTTTGTCAATTGTGCATTAAATATGTCCTAGTATTTTATAAAATTGATTTGGTCCAATTTTGCAACAATTATTTGGGAGGTCCTTCACAAAAAAAACTCCTTTAGGGCACTCGGAAAATGAAAAATGGTTTTTTCGTCCAAAGAAAATGAAAACTTCCTTAGGCAACATTGTTTGCCATTCCAATATGCACCCTTATGCACAATATGAGATCATTTGAACAAACTATGCCACGAATGTGGCCATAAGATTGATCATTTGGCTTGAAAGCCATGAATCTCCACACGTGATAGCTCATTTCTAATAACACTTTTTTAAAATAATTGCCGTATTACAAGTTTGTTATTTTTCCTGTGAACTTGGCCACATATAATGACACAATGCGAAGGTTTTCCAATTTTTTGATTTTTTTTGAATTTTTTACGCCCGTTTCAAAATGCGGTCAAAACGGCGGGCTTGACCGTTCCTAGCTAGTGGTTGAATCTTGGAATTTTTTAGTGTTTCTCTTATTAAAAAGATACTTTTGTACCTAGAAATGATTTTTGGAAAAAATAAAGAGCAAACTACAAGGCAGCTACAGTTCAAATTTGACCCGCTTCCAGCTGAATCGGCGGAAATTTGTCTTTTTCACCAGAGGTGGATCAAAACTTTTGACACCCAACCATTTGGTAAATTTTGCATTAAACATGGACTAATATTTTATAAAATTGATTTGGTCCAATTTTGCAACAAATATATGGTAGGTCCTTCACAAAAAAACCTCCTTTTGGGCACTCGAAAAATGGAAAATGGTTTTTTCGTTCAAAGAAAATAAAAACTCCCTTAGTAAATGAAAACTCCTCTCTGCTGTGGCCGAAACACAGGCTACCTCCTCTTAGTGTTGAATGTTATCCGTAATAAGAGGTTAAAAAAAGAGAAACAAAAGGAAAAACAATAATACATAAGCTTAATTCTGATTGGTGCAACCAATCATGGCATGGATTGATGACATGGCAAACATCTGTCCATCCATACACATCCATCCATCCATCGGTCCATCCAACCAACCGCAGCAACCCCCCCTCTCTCTCTCGCGAGCCCCACCCAACCCGTCGTGCCCTCCTCTCTCTCTCTCTCTCTCGAACCGAACCCTAGCGCTCCACCACTCCCTTGCTGCCGCCACCTCCGGCGACCTCAGGCGGGAATCGACGACCGGCAAGATCCGGCACGCGTGCGGCGAGATCCGGCGCGTGCACGGCGACGACATGGCATGGATCCCCACGAGTCCTCCTCCTCCTCCTCCTCCTCTCTGGATCGATCCCCTCCAACCCACCTCTTCCCCTCTCTAGATCGATCCCCTCCAACCCAGCTGCCACCGCAGACCTCCCCCAACCCCGGCCTCCTCCACCGCCGGTAACCCCTTCTCTTCCTCCCTCCCTCCACCTCCAGCAGCAGATCCATGCAGGACAGATCTGAGCTCCACTGCCTTCGTTTCTCCCTTTCCCCCGACCAGATCCGCCTCTTGCGTTCTGGCACCTCACCAGCGTGGCTCCAGCGTTGCTCCGGCGACTCAGGTGAGTCCCTCCATTTGTCCTCGTCACATCCCTCCCTCTCTTCCTCACCTCATCTTGTCTCCCTTGCAGATCCAACGCGCTGTCATTGCTTGAGCATTGGGACGCCATCGACGAGACGTCTTCCTCCTCCCCTGTCCCGAAGGCATGAATGATGCAGCTTCACTGCTACCCTGACGCCATCAAGGTCAGACCACCAATCATCTCCTCCCCTTTTCATTTTCTTCTTCCAAATCCCTAAGCAACTGTTGGCAGGCCGGAGACGATGGCGGCGGTTCGATGCACGGCGAGGAGGCTCGGTGGCTCCCTGCTCCAGCGAGCGCAGGCGGAGGAGCGACGCCGGCTCGTGCCAAGGAGGCTCATGCGCTCCCGCCACCTCTCCACTGAGGTATCTTAACCAAAATCAGGACGACATTTCACAAATCATCTCACGATTGTAGCCAGCGATGATCGAATTCTGTGCAATCAAAACAGCAACATGCATGTGTCTCTATCTTCTTGTATTAGCTACTGTACTAAGTAGTAGAAGAAATAAGAGCAAAATCACTTGCTTGTCATCCTCATACTTGTTTATCCTGACCTCAACCAACTGCCGCTTGCAAATCATATTGTCCTGGCTGATCTGAGCATCATGATTTTTTTGCTCATCCCTTTATCAATTTATTAACTGCGGCATGTACTTCTGCTTCCTGCACTTGCTAATATTATTTACTCCCTCCGCCGCACCGTGATGTTTGTGTCAAAAACGCGGATCGAGGTTCTATTACTCGTTCGCTACACATGCATGCTGCTTTGCTTTCTGCACACATCCAACCTGGCTTAACTGGCAGGCACGACAGTATCCATCCTTCTTAATTATTATTCTTTACCAATCACAATCGCACTTACTCTTAATGATTGATGATACTACAAAGTAACAACATTGATTGATTATTATCTGTGTTCATGAATCCAGGAAGCAAAAGAGATCCAGCAGAAGAAGGAGGCGCTGTATCTCCAGAATAGAGTTCTTTGAGAAATCAGGCCTACTTTTGTTCTATTAATCTACTCCTAACATATTGGTTGTTTCTTCAAGAACAGAGGGAAACGTGAAATATTATTAGTTGTATCAGAATAACATGTGAATTGTTATTAGTTGTATCAGAATAGCATGTGAACTGTTCTTAGTTGCTTCAGAATAGCATGTGAAGTATTCTTAGTTGTTCCAGAATAGCATGTGAAGTATTCTTAGTTGTTCCAGAATAGCATGTGAAGTTCATCTCCCTTCGTAGCTTGGCCTAGGGTCAGTTGAATGCTCAAGACATGGGTAGTTTAGTTTCAGGTTTAGGTTCAGCGAGATGGCTCTTTGAACCATGAGTAGGTAGCACAACGCATGCCTTGCCGGCTGACAGTAGTTGTGATGCGGCTCTACTACTGTACCATGTGTTCCTACTGCTAGCTCTAGTCGTGGATGCTGGGTAGCTCCCTGTTTTCTCTGTTTTTATGTAATCCTAGATAGAACCATACAACTATGGATGACAAACACTGCAATTTAATCTAAAATTGTCATCATGATCCTAGCAAATACTCCTCAAATTACTGTAAATTCTTGCACGATTAGGGGCTAGTGTAGATGCAAAATAAGGCTGCACTTTTAGAGGAGATAAGCCACTGATGTTGGATGCTTGGTAGTTGTCTTGTGTTGTGTGCATGTCGGTATTAGCAGTATGTCTGTGAGCAACAAGCATACGATTTGTGCCTATGCTCTACTGTATTGGCCTCATGGGTCATCGCTGATTGACCAGGACTATAGATTATTCCTTCAGCGTACTATCGCTTTCTCAAGTCAACTCAAGCAACATTCATGTGGCTCGCTCAATTGGGTGGGCGGCATATTTATTCAGTATATTATCTGAAATTGCAAGTTCTGAAGTGTATCATTTTTTTGTGCAGTCAGAGAGCTGAACGGGGCGAGGCTGGAGGCGTTGGTGAGGGCGTACGGCGGCGCCGGCCAGAGCAAGGTGTCCAACAAATGGGTTAAGTCGAATTAACATTTTGTACTAGCCATCCCTGTTTCCTGCTTTTATATGTACACAAACTCGAACCTAAGTTAGGCCTTTGCATTGTCATGGTGGTCTCTGTGTGTGATTCCGCATGGTAATACTGATGCATAAAACTTGGTTTGGTATGGAATTGGCAACCTGTTTAAGTTGTTAGTTTACTTGTGGATTTTGACATAGTGATCGCTTAATCCTTGTAGAGCATTTTTGTTTGCTCTGAACCTGACTGTTATGTCAGTTTTCATGTGACAACCTTGATGTGCTAGTTTATTTTATTGCAAAGCTTGCCGTGCTAGGTGCAGAGCATAAGGTGCCCTGCTTGTATCGTGCTGAATCTAGTTAGGCAGAGGAATCCTTGCTAATTCTGGCAATTTTTTTGCTTTCACATCCGAGTTAAAGAAAACTGGAATTGATCTTACAAGTGGATCAAAACGTGAGACTGCCTGATTCCATTTTAAGGTTGTCACTAACCTGGTAGTTTTATTTGGTGATGCATTTTGTAAGTTAAAATGATGCCCAGGGTTCAGGACATGTGTGATTTCTCTTGACATAGGTGCTCCTTCATTGCCGCTGCCATATGCCAGAGCCGGCAATGAACTCCTGGTAAGGCTTTGTTGACCCAACTTGTTACTCTATGCATTTGGTGTCGTGTAGTATGATATGTAAGCTTCTTTTCTCCCCTCTAGGACCTTATTCAGACAACAGCCTCAAGGCTACCTATCTCATCAAATGAACTATTTATCATGCTCGACGAAGCAAGCGAGAACACATTTCTTTGTACCAACGCAGCTCGTCTCACTATTGTTTCTTACTTTGTTAGCTACGACATATATTTCCCCCAGTTTTTCTAATTCTTCTTTGATTCATGTAACAGGATGACAGTGGAAGCCATGTTGTTGTTTTGTTTGTTCCCAGCCCTGACTATGGTCTTCGAGCGAGTCCGGCATGTTGTTCATCTGACTATGTTCATCCAGCGAGTCCAGTATGTTCATGACAGGAGCAGGTAGTTTGTGATCACATGGAAGGAGCTTGTAAAGCAGTACTGTATTACATGTAGAGCTTGTTACACTTGTAGAGCTTGTAAAGCAGTATGGTCCTCTGTATTGGAACGGATAGAGCTTGTATTATGTGATCTGGTTGCTCTTATTTAAGTATCATGTGTGTTTTTGTCTCTGCCAAACAAAATAATGCTTGAAATATGAAGAATATGAGCCTGATAGATGGGATCCGCTTACCAAAACATGAAAAATGGGACCCAGTTACTAGAACCTGACAATTGGGACCCATCTGACTAGTGGACCCTTCTTTTGGAAAAAAATAGAAACCCTAAATTCGTTTAGACAAAAAGGCCACAACCCAACAATAAAAAAGGTTGCAATGTTGGGCTTGGCCTATGAAGTTGATCAAAAATTGATAGAAAAAAATATATAAGAAGGCCGGATTGTTGGGCTAGGCCCATGTAGAAAACCGAATTGGACCGGGCTGAATCTTGTGCTACATCAGCTTGCCACGCTGGATGCCTACGTGGCCTGGGGAGGTTGCTAGTGACCAAAACACCACAGTAGGAATATTTTGGTCGTAAACGTCCACGACCTTCTCACAGAGAAGGTCGCTATAGTCAGTTAACGACCCTCAGCTTTTGACCTTCTGTTTTTGGTCACAAAAAGGTCGCAAATGAAAAACAATGACCTTTCAGTGACCAATAGTCAAAGTCACAAGTTAACATATTTCTTGTAGTGCCAGTGAACAAGAAAATGGTGAAGTGTTTGATAACAACGCCCTCAAACGTGTGACAAGGGAGATGCGTCCTCTGGCGAGTCAGTTGGCAGAAGAAGCTAACCTGACGGTTCACCGATCCTTCTATGATGCTGACAACAAACGGGTTGAGGCTGTTATTCCAGAAGTGCAAAATCTTGTTCCGCCAATCCGTAAGCATACTTATGCCCCTAACATTGATCCAACTGAGCTTATAACTGAGAGGTTGTCTTTCAGGCCTTAACCCGGATTGACTGGACTACCAATGATTTCCAGCCATTGGATGGGGAGAGGAGGCTGAACCGACGCCAGACGACCCATCTACTTCACATCAACCTGGCGATGAAGCTTGATCCGGCAATCCGGTTGATATGTCAGAAACTGTCCGGTTTAAAACAATTCCATATTTTGGGCTGCTAAGTGCCTTGTAATAGGGTAGCAAAAATATTTTGATCTGCTGCCATCGTGTAGAAGATACTTTATGTGATCCGCCATGATAATTTCAACGTTGGTTCATGTATCATAATATGCAATCCCTATGGCCGTGATGTAATATCACTTTAGTTGGCTGATCAACTTTGATTGTAATAAGGGTGAAAACCCAAATCTGAATCTCTTGTATAACTCCATCATGTACCGATGACATATAATAAGTCATACCGGGTGATGATAAACATCAGATAATCAAAGCTGGCGACAGGTAGTCAAAGCCAGGCCGGGTTAACGAACTCCGGTTTAATAATAAGATCTGTCAACGTGTAGTTGAAAACCAAGCTGGTTCAACGAACACCGGGCTAATAAGATGACTTAACAGGTCAAAGAAATCGGTTTAACATAAAATTTATCAATAGAAAAGTGACAAACACAAATAAAACCGTGTAGTCGAGGCTTTTTAAGGGCTGCCAGGCTCAAATTCGAGGCTTTTCATGGGCTACCAGGCCGCTGAGTTGAACCATTTAACAAAGCCTTTTAAGATGGACCTCCAACTAACCAATCACCGTTTTAACTTTGACAAGTGCAGGGTCTCAATGAGAGTAACTGTCAAACGTTCGGAGGGTCGTGCCAGGATGACCTAGATAGGAGTGTCTTACTTGATGAAGGCAGGTTAACCCGGGGTTTTAGGTAAATATACCAGGCTTCCAAGCCGTGGGTCGATACCCAGCTACAAGGGTCCATTCAAGCTCCTTGGTATTTGACACATGGAGCCCCCAAGTAACGTGATGAGTTGTGCTCATCGGGTGCCTATGTTTGAGTTGTGCATAGCATACAGACTCTCTTTAGCCCCTTGGGTGTGAAGCTCCCAAGCTATGTTGTGGCGTGATAGCCGGTTTAATAGGTGATACTCCGCTTTGTCAGCTGAAGCCCCCATGCGACTCAAAGGATATTTGAGAAAAAAACAGCAGAGGCCCTGCTTAGAGCAAGGATGCTGGTTTATTTATTGATCATAATATATACATTGTCGAAATATGTACATAAGAAGAGCCTATGGCTCAAGTGTAGTAAGGCCAGAGGAGAGCTATGTTCCACGGCTGTCGGGTCTCCTCCTCAGAGTTGCGTGAGTTGTCTCGAACGTCAACGAGGTAGTATGATCCATTGTGCAGATTCTTGCTGACCACAAAGGGCCCTTCCCAAGGCGGGGACAACTTGTGCATGTCGGTCTGATCCTGGATGACCCGGAGCACCAAGTCACCTTCTTGAAAGGTTCTTGTCCTAACCCGGCGGCTGTGATAACACCGTAGGTCTTGTTGATAAACCGCTGATCGAGCCAGAGCCATGTCCCGTTTCTCATCTAACAGGTCCAACGCCTCTTGGCGTGCTTGCTCGTTGTCCGTTTCAACATAATTAGCACCCCGGGGCGAGTCATGACGTATATCACTTGGTAGAACTGCCTCTGCCCCGTATACCATAAAGAAAGGTGTGTAACATGTTGACCGATTGGGGGTGGTGTTGATACTCCATAATACAGAAGGTAATTCTTCCACCCAACAACCCGATGTCCGCTTCAAGGGAATCATGAGCCGGGGTTTAAGACCCTTCAAAATTTCTTGATTGGTTCGCTCTGCTTGACCGTTGGATTGAGGGTGTGCACAGATGCTAAGTCAAGCCGGATGTGCTCCCTCTGACAAAAATCCACCATCTCCCCTTTAGAAAGGTTTGTACCATTATCCGTGATAATACTGTGTGGAAAGCCAAAACGAAAGATAATCTTTTTGAGAAACTGAACCGCCGTAGCCGCATCACACTTGCTGACAGGCTCCGCTTCAACCCACTTGGTGAATTTATCAACTGCCGCCAATAGATGGGTCTTCTTGTCCTGGGAGCGCTTAAAGGGCCCCACCATATCAAGCCCCCAAGTAGCAAACGGCCAAGTGATAGGAATCATCCGTAGTTCTTGAGCCAGAACATGAGCTCTGCGTGAAATTTTTTGACAAGCATCACATCGCTTTACCAGATCCTCTGCATCAGTAAGAGCTGTCAACCAGTAAAACCTATGACGAAAAGCTTTTGCAACCAGGGACTTTGAACCGGCATGATGACCACAATCCCCTTCATGAATTTCCCGTAGGATCTCTTGGCCTTCTTCCGGAGAAACACAACATTGAAATACGCCTGAAACGATACAGCGGTGTAACTCGCCATTGTGAATAACCATGGACTTGGATCACCGGACTATCTGTCGAGCCAGGACTTCATCATCTGGTAACTCGCCCCGGTTTATATACGCCAGATATGGAACCATCCAATCTGGTACAACGTGTAAAGCGGCCACCAACTGAGCCTCCGGATCAGGAACAGCCAAATCCTCTTCTGTAGGCAACTTAACAGACGGGTTATGCAAGATATCTAAAAAGGTGTTAGGGGGTACCGGTTTATGCTGAGATCCAAGCCGGCTCAAAGCGTCCACTTCTTCGTTTTTGCACCGGCCGATATGCTCAACCTGATACCCTTTGAAGTGACCCGCCACAATATCCACCTCACGCCTGTAAGCCGCCATGAGTGGATCCTTAGAATACCAAGTACCAGAAACTTGCTGAGCCACTAGATCAGAATCTCCGAAACAACGAACTCGACTTAAGTTCATCTCTTTGGCCACACGGAGACCATGGAGTAAAGCTTCGTACTCAGCTGCATTGTTAGTACAAGGAAACATCAAGCGGAGGACATAGCAAATTGTATCACCTCGAGGGGAAGTAAGGACAACTGCAGCCCCCGAGCCCTCCAACTGCCTGGATCCATCAAAATGAATAGTCCAGTATGTATCATCCGGTTTGTCTTCTGGTGCTTGTAACTCAGTCCAGTCATTGATAAAATCCACAAGGGCCTGAGATTTGATGGCTGTTCGAGGCACATACTTCAAACCGTGTGGACCAAGCTCAATTGCCCACTTTGCAACCCGGCCAGTTGCTTCCCTGTTTTGAATTATATCGCCCAAAGGAGCAGAACTAACCACTGTGATAGGATGGCCTTGAAAATATTGCTTGAGTTTTTGACTTGCCATAAAAACCCCATACACCAACTTCTGCCAATGTGGATAGCGTTGTTTTGACTCGATCAGGACTTCACTGATGTAGTATACAAGTCTTTGAACTAGATATTCCTTCCCAGCTTCCATACGCTCAACCACAATTGCCACACTGACTGCTCGGGCATTGGCAGCCACGTATAACAGCAAAGGCTCATTATCAACCGGAGCTGCAAGAACCGGCGGTTCAACCAACTGTCGCTTTAACTCCTCAAAGGCCGCATTGGCTGCATCACTCCAAACGAAATCATCTGTCTTTTTTAACATCTGATACAAAGGAATTGCCTTCTCTCCCAGACGACTGATAAACCGGCTGAGGGCTGCAATCCGACCTGCTAGACGTTGAACATCATTGATACACTTCGGTTTAGCCAGGGATGTGATTGCCTTAATCTTTTCCGGATTAGCCTCAATGCCCCTGTTGGATACAAGAAAACCGAGAAGCTTGCCTGCCGGAACAACAAAAACACATTTATCCGGATTAAGCATCATCTTGTAAACCCGAAGATTGTCAAACGTCTCCTTGAGATCATCTATCAGTGTTTCCTTCTTTCTGGATTTTACCACAATGTCATCCACATAGGCATGAACATTACGCCCAATCTACGTGTGAAGACAATTTTGCACACAACGCTGATAAGTTGCCTGGGCACTCTTGAGCCCAAAGGGCATAGAAACATAGCAGAAGGCTCCAAAGGGAGTGATGAAGGATGTCTTCTCCTGGTCCTTAACTGCCATCTTGATCTGATGATATCCTGAATAAGCATCCAAAAAACTCAGGCACTCACAAACCGCCATCGCATCAATGATCTGTTCAATACGCGGGAGAGCAAAGGGATCTGCCGAGCAAGCCTTATTCAAGTCCGTGTAGTCCACACACATATGCCAAGTGCCATTTTTCTTAAGAACAAGCACCGGATTAGCCAACCATTCAGGATGAAACACTTCGACGATAAACCCAGCAACAAACAGCCGGGCTACCTCTTCACCAATTGCCTCGCATCTTTCTTCATTAAAGCGACGAAGAAATTGCTTGACCGGTTCAAACTTGGGATCAATATTAAGAGTGTGCTCAGCGAGTTCCCTCGGTACACCTGGCATGTCAGAAGGCTTCCATGCAAAAATGTCCCGGTTCTCACGGATGAACTCGATGAGCACGCTTTCCTATTTCAGATCCAGATTCGTTCTGATGTTGAATTGCTTGGACGAATCGCCAGGCACAAAGTCAACAAGCTTAGTCTCGTCAGCCGGTTTGAAATGCAGGGTTGGGTCATGCTCAGTGGTGGGCTTCTTCAGAGGGGCCATATCTGCCGGATCAACATTTTCCTTATAAAACTTTAGCTCCTCTGTAGCACAAACTGACTCAGCATAAGCCGCATCACCTTCCTCGCAATCCAAAGCGATTTTTCGACTTCCATGAAAAATGACAGTCCCTTTATGACTCGGCATCTTGAGCTGCAAGTAAATATAACAAGGCCTCGCCATGAATTTTGCATAAGCCGGTCGCCCAAACAGTGCATGATACGGGCTCTGGATTCTCACCACCTCAAAGTTCAATGTCTAGGACCGGGAGTCATGTTCATCACCGAACACAACTTCCAAAGCCATCTTACCTATAGGATATGCCGATTTACCTGATACCACACCATGAAAAATAGTGTTGGACGGTTTAAGACTCTTGTCTGTCAACCCCATGCGACGGAAGGTCTCATAATACAGAATGTTGATACTGCTTCCTCCATCCATGAGTACCTTGGTAAACTTATAGCCTCCCACTTGAGGCGCCACCACCAAAGCCAGTTGACCCGGATTGTCAACCCGGGGCGGATGATCCTCCCTACTCCACACAATAGGCTGTTCGGACCACCGCAGATAACGTGGAACTGCCGATTCAACAGCATTGACTGCCCTCTTGTGAAGCTTCTGATCACGCTTGCACAAACTAGTGGTGAACACATAATACTGCCCACCATTCAACTGCTTTGGGTGACTCTGGTAACCCGACTGCTGCTGATTTCCTTGATTATTCTGCTGGTTATTACCACCTTGGTTGTTCTGGTTGCCCTGACTATTCTGAAATCCAGGGTTTGAACCGCCGCCACCGTGAAAACCTGGACCTGAACCGCCCGACGGACCCTGATCATACTGGAAAAGATCAGAGTTTTTGAAGTCCTTCATAATGTTACAATCCTTCTAGAGATGCGTTGCAGGAGCCTCCTTGGTCCCATGCTTCGGACAGGGCTGATTCAACAGACGCTCCAGATTCATCGCCCCGCCTGCTGGGGCGGTTTACCTTTACGACGCTGCACATTAGTGTTAGCCACAAAATCTGAATCTGCTTTACGCTTACCATTACTCCCATGGACTCCTTGGTTGTGCTGCTGTCCCTTTGCACCGCCGTTCTTCTTTCCCTTCTCCGGTTTCTCATTATCAGAATCGGGATCCTTGGTATTATCAGAATCGACATACTTGACCAAGGCTGCCATGAGGGTTCCCATGTCGTTGCAGTGGCGCTTGAGCCGTCCCAACTTCATCTTCAGGGACTTAAACCGGCAATTGCGCTCCAGTGTTATAATCGCTTGACCAGCGTTAATCCGGTCGGACGAGTGCAAAACTTCTGAAACCCGGTGTACCCAATGAGTTGTTGACTCGTTCTCCCCTTGAACACACACATCCAGATCCACAATGGACATGGGCTGTTTGCACGTGTCTTTGAAATTGGCTATAAACCGGGCCTTCAACTGATCCCATGACTCGATGGAATTAGCTGGTAGATTTTTCAACCAAGTACGGGCCGTTCCTTCCAACATCATCGTGAAGTACTTTGCACAGGCCGCTTCATCTACATCCAGCATCTCCATTGCCATCTCATAACTCTCGACCCACGCCTCAGGTGGCTGATCCGCCGTGTAATTAGGCACTTTGCGTGGACCCTTGAAATCTTTGGGCAGACGCACATTACGGAGAGCCAGAATAAGGCACGGCACTCCCCAGTAACTGAAGGCAAGCCCGGTGCCTCGGTCAACTGACGCTGCTGGCTGAACCGGGGCGGGTTGATAACGACCCAAAGCGGCATCCCTTCGTGCCCTGCCATGATCCACCACATCTTGAGCATTACGATGCCGCGCGCTGCTAGACACTTCCGGTTCATCCATACGCCTACTATAGCTTGGGCTCGAACGAGGGGTTGAATGAATTCTATCCCGGCTATATGAATAAGCCTGCTGCTGTATCATGGCGGTTTGAAGAAGGTCTCTCGCCCGCCGCGTTTCAGTTGCTGCTTGTCACACCCTAGCTAGTTATGCATTAGAGTGTTGCATCATGTCTATCTTTTTTTCATCAGAAACTTGAAATGGGGATGACAGAACCCCCAGCCCCCTCTGAAACCAACTAGGGTTTACTAAAAACTTTTTCAATGAACCTGAAATGCCCTTCTAAAATGTCCATCATTTTTGTCTTGGTTCAGAACCTCTGCCAAAAGTGATGCACAATTTCCTAGGTCATCCTAGGGTCCCTGAATTAAATCATAAATATTTGAGTTTGGGCACTTAAAATTATATAAAATATTTCAAGTGCTCAAATATCTCCAAACTAAAATGTTTCATGTTGGAAATAATCCAACTATGGACCAGGAGTAGTTTGGTGATTTTAGGAGTTGCCTAAGTATTTTTATTAATTCAACAAAGTTGCAGAATAATAGAAAAAGAAAAAGAAAGGGAGAAGCTTACCTGGGCTCCTCCACTGTGCAGCCCATCCAGCTGGCCGGCCCAGCCAGCAGGCGGCCCAGCCCGTCTCCCTCCTCTGTCGTCTTCGTCCCGACAGAGGGAGGGGAGTGTGGCCGGCGCGCGCGCGCCACCGCGCCACGCCACCTCTCTCCCTGCCTGCCTGCCCTCCCCTCCTCGCCTCGATGCCCTGGACGACGCCACGCCTTCCCCCCTGCTCTCTCTCACTCGCCCTCGGCTCTTCCCTCCTCTCCCTCGCTCTCTCTCTCACGGCCGAACACCACCGTCGCCGCCGTTCGCCTTAGCAGCCGTCTCCGGCCACCCCTCGCTCCCCCGACTAGCTCAGAAGCTCCGCCACAACCCCCTCTTCCTCCCCACCGCTCCACGGGCCTCCGGAAGCCCTGCATCGCCGCCACGTCGCCGTTCCCCTCTTCGGGCTCCGACCATCATCGCCGTCGAATTCGCCGTCTCCAGCGCGTCCCCGAGCCCGCTTCGACGCCCACTGCAACCGCGGTGAGCTACGCCACCGTTTCCCCCTCTTCTCCCCCCTCGTTCCCTCACCGTAGCCTCCTCCCCACCACGGCCGAACCTCCGCCGTCGCCGAGCTCGCCGTCGACGCAGCTCTGGTGACCATTTGGTCACCCCGGCGAGTCCAACGAGTTCGTAAGGCTCCATAGAGCATCCCTAGCGCCTCACTTCGCTCGCCTTCGAGCTCTAACCCCGTTTCCGTGCACGACCGAACTCCGGCGGCCGCAGCCGAGCTCGCCGCCGTCGACTCCGGCCACCTCAGGCACGGCCACCACCACCGTTCGACGCGCGGGAGCAAGGGCTCTCCAACGAGCCCAAGCACAGCCTCGCCCGTGCCCTGTAGCGCGATCCCGCTTCACGCCGCCGTCTCAGACCTCGCCGGCGTCATGTCGCCGGTGGGGTTTGACTTGTCCGACCTGGGGTTTGACCCCCCCAGGGTCACTGACGCGTGGGCCCCGTCAGCCAGGTGGACATCATCAGCGCTAACCACTGTTAGTTAACCCCCTGACACTGACCAGTGGGCCCCAGCGCCACTAATTAGTAATTAGGATTAATTTAACCCTGTTTAACCCCTCTGTCACTGACGTGTGGGCCCCACACGTCAGGTTTGACCTCAGCCAGCCGCAGTTGACCACTGACGTCATGCTGACGTCGTGCTGGCGCAATAATTATATTTCTGGATTTAAATTAAATCAGGAAATTCCAGAATATAGTTAAACTTCAAAAATTTATAACTTTTAATCTGTAACTCCAAATCAGACAAGTTATATATGAAAAATGATCAGAAAAATCCAATCTATCCACCTGTACTGTTTCCATGCATGATTAAACAAGTTAACTTGATGTTTAATGCAGAACAAGATAAAACACTTTAAAGGGCCATGTATGAGTTTGAAATTTGAATCTTTGGTTCAAATTGGTTCAAACCCTTCTGGTCTTAGTTGCACTAGCCCAACACACTCATATTGCCATGTTTCATGCATGCATCATATTGTCACACATTGTTTGGTGATGGCTATGTATTGGTGTTCTTTGCGGCAGGTTCTGCCTCCGAGGAGTACCGTGATTACCCTAGCGAAGAACCGTATCAGTGCATCGACCCATCAGGCAAGCAACCAACCGTTTGATCATATCGATACAATCCCATGTTCTCGCTCTTGCTCTCATTTACTGCATTAAGACAACGCGTTTCAAACTGCTGTGTGCTCGGTAGTTGAACCCATTTCCTCTGCATGACCTGTCATTGCCACAGTAACTAGATGAAACCCACTAGCATGTGTAGGAGTTGCTTGAGCCATATGTATGTGTTGTTCCTACCTTGCTATGCCTGCTATGCTTAGAGTCGTGTCAGGTCTGGTTCATCTGGGTGATGGGCTAGGGTGAAATGATCATATCAGTTGAGAGTGGTGTGGTGAACACGATTTGGTAAAGGTATCGATGAGAGGCCATGTAGGAGTACATGGTGGGTTGTTTCATTGAGGCCGTCCTTAAGCACTGAGATCTGTATGTGTGATTTAAGATTCAGCTACTACCATGCATTGGGCCCGAAACCAATGGACCCTCTCGGCTTCTTATTCATCCTAGTCTTCTGTCCAGGAGTTGCAAGTAGTTTCTGGTGTTTGTAGCCTACTGGAGGCCGTGGACAGTGCTGACCGTAGGGGTGGGCTGTGATGCGGTAGGTACGTGGCCGGGTGTACCGGATGCCCGTTTGGTATCTCGGGAACCCTGTTCACATCGTTTGGGGCCGTGAGCGAAACTTCGGCCGGATCTCCTCATGGATGGAACCCAAATAGGCGATAAACCTGGACTAGAGACTTAGGTGTTTAGGTAGGTCGTGGCTGACACCCACGTTGGGCTTCCGCTTGAAGGTTGCCGAGTACATGTCGTGTAAACGACGGTAAGTGGTGAGAGCGTGTATGAAGAAGTACATCCCTGCAGGGTTAACCTAATCTATTCGAATAGCCGCGTCCGCGGTAAAGGACTACTTGGTTGCCTATACAGTTCATAGACAAGTAAATGGAAACTACTAAAAGCCTCCAGATAAGCGTGAGTGCCGAGGATGGCTCTTCCGTAGGAAGACGGAGGTGGATCCTCGGTAGTGTATTGAGTGGTGAGTAGTGGACTCGTGTGCGCAAACCATTTCAAGTTGGAGTCTCGTAGGATAGTTTAGCCAAGAGTCAAAGCTGGCTTGCTGCAATAACTCCACCAACCCTTCTTGATAATGTGCATGTATGTAGGATCTGATGTAAGTCTTGCTGGGTACCTTTGTACTCATGTTGCTATAATTTACATTTTTACAGAAGACGCTGCAACCCCTTCTGATGGGTTTTATGTAGACGTTGACATCAACGAGTAGGCTAAAGACCCAGGTGGTGACCCTGAGCTTGTGAAGGACCTCGTAGTATAGCTAGGCTTTCCAAGCCTCTTTTATTTTACTAGTTGTCTGTACTCAGACAAGTTATTTCCGCTGCTGGTTTGTATGACTGTATGACTTGAATGCTGGGTCGTGTGACCCGTACTTGTGTGTATGCTATGTACGGCTCTCTGAGCCTTTAAATAAAGTACTTGTGTCATAGAGTCATGTTGTGATGCCTTGTTGTATTTGCACATATCGAGCATATTGTATGTATGATTGAAATGCTTGGTATGTGTGGGATCTGACTATCTAGTTGTTTATCTTTAGTAGCCTCTCTTACCGGGAAATGTCTCCTAGTAATTCCACTGAGCCACGGTAGCTTGCTACTGCTCCGGAACACTGGGCTGGCCGGCATGTGTCCTTCGTCGTTCCTGTGTCTGTCCCTTCGGGGAAATGTCACGCATTGAGTACCGGAGTCCTGCTAGCCCAGTGCTACAGCCCGGAACTTACTTGCTGATGACCGACACGTTCGATGCTGGGTCATGGATGCCTGTCCCTGTAAGTCTGTGCCACTTTGGGTTTACAACTAGCCATGTCAGCTCGGGCTCCTTTTCATATAGATGCTAGCGACACTATCATATACGTGTGCCAAAAGGCGCAAACGGTCCCGGGCAAAGGTAAGGCGACACCCGTGGGGATACCGTGCGTGAGGCCACAAAGTGATATGAGGTGTTACAGGCTAGATCGATGTGACATTGAGTCGGGGTCCTGACAGCGTTGGCATCAGAGCCGGACTGCCTGTAGGTTCTCCAAGCCAAACTGGTCGATGTTGAGTCTAGAAATTCTTTAGTTATATGTAGGGGAATTGTTTGTGGGTTGGAACGTAAGGCTCTTTTACTCCTTTATCTCATGACATTCTGATCTGAGTTAGTCCATTCTTCCACCGGGGGTTAAGGAATTAGGATCTCTTCTCTCTATCAGGTTCACGTGTTACTAATCAGTAGTACCTTATAGGTTTGATGGTTACAAGCCTAGTTCAGTTCTATTTTCACATTATATTGCTAAGTTGGACCTGGAACTTTGATATGATGCTGTTGAATGTGTATGGAATCCTTGTCAAATGTCTCCAAATCCTTTTGAGCATTTACAGCTGTTATGCTGTCGAAATTTTGCTAGAAACTCTAATGCCTTTGCATTATGGTTGTGCTTTCAGATGGCCACTCGCGACCAAAATCAAGTGGTTCGCCTGACCCGATGCATTGATGTACCCGGCCATACTGCTATGTTGGTCAGGGTAATGACTGAGGCTGGATACCGTTGGTATCCTGAGTACACGGTCGAAGAGCAATTTCGAGACTTTAATCAAAGCCAGTATCTTTGCACTGTCAGGATATTTCCATCTTATCCGGGATCCACCGAGCCCCTTCACTGCTCTTATGGACTCGGGGTTACTGTTGAGATGGCTGTGTAGGACGCCGCCTACTCTATGATGACCATCATGCGAGTCAGGACTGGCCAATTTCGGGACTCTGATTTCCGGTATATGCCATCATCACTTCCGGGAGCACAAGGGTATCTCCAGGCTATCTATGCTGACCCCACTCAGGAGGATTCACTAACTCGCACCACTGCTGAGTTGCTCGAGGATAAGGACCGTGAGAACCGGGCCTTGAGAATGGAGCTCTTCAACACCCGCGCTGATCATTGGGCCACCTTGACTCGGTTTGCACCGGCTGTGCAAGCTGGATACATGGATATGAGAGATCTGTATCCTGTTAGGTCTGCTCTGCCGGACATGATGGATTGGCGTGATGTGGGAGGCATCACCCCGCCTCGTGGTCCCCGCAGGCCACCGTTTGTTGGACCAAGACCTCACCCTAGCCCTTTTGGTCCACAAGCCCCGCGAGATCGTCTGTTTCCGGATGCCCACGTTGAACTTCCAGGTTATGGAGGTGACTACTACGAGGACTACTACGGAGACGTCTGAGTTAGTAGTAGTTCCACTAGTAATGTAACAGTTGTATTTCCGCTGTCCTGCGTGACTTGTGAAATATGACCTAGTGTGTAGTCATTCCGGAGGTGTATGAAAATAATGTATAGGAGCTTGGAATGCCTTCGATGAGATGTAATCTCCCTTTCACCGTAGTAGTACTTTGTTTGGTCTTGTACTAAAACCTTGTATGGTGTGTATGACGATGGAATAAAGAAGCAGTTTCTGTATCTACCATGTCATACAGATGATCATCCTGCATCCCGAGTTATCCATTACATTCTACATTTCTGTGCCAAATCTTATCATCCTGGACTTAACCATTGTCTTGTTTTTCCTAGGATGGTTAACACGCGCAAAAACCCTGCTCCCCAAGAGCAGGCCGAAGGCAGTGAAGTCAGGAATGCAAATCTGCCTCACCCTCCTTCCCTAGCCGAAGTTATGCTGGAAGCCGAGAGAAACAAGCGAGAGACCAACCATTTGTTGGAGCGCATCGAACAGAACACAGCACACCATCAGAGGAATAACTTGGTGTCACTCAGTGATTTCATCAAGTTACACCCGCCTACCTTCCACCACTCTGTCGAGCCTCTCGACGCCGATGACTGGCTTCGCAGCATTACTCACAAACTGCGTTCTGCGCTGGTAGCTGAGGTTGATAAGGTCACCTTTGCTGCATATCATCTTGAAGGCCCCGCCAGTCTCTGGTGGGAGAATTATGAAGCTATGCGCCCAGCGGGCCACGTCACTACTTGGGCTGAATTCAACGAGGCTTTCCGTGAACATCACATTCCAGAGGGTCTCATGGATCGTAAACGTGAGGAGTTCTGTAGCTTCACTCAAGGTCGACTCTCTGTTGACGCTTACAGCAGGGAGTTCGGTAACCTTGCACGTTATGCAACTGAGGAAGTTTCTACCGATGCCAAGAAACAGGCAAGGTTCCGTAAGGGACTTAGTCCTGAGCTCCGTCGTGACCTCCGTCTGCATGAGTGCACCTCTTTTCAGAAGCTTGTGAATAAAGCCATCAGTGCTGAGACGGGACAGACTGATTTCGATGCATCACGCAAGCATGGCTGTGATTTGGGTTCTTCATCCGGTGCTGGACCCCAGAAGCGCCGCGTGTGGGTGCCTAACACTGCCCTGCCACCCAGATATACACCGAGGCCATCCTTTCAGGCGCCTCGCCCAGTTCAGCAATGTGCACCAGCCAAGCCCTATGGTGGTCCAACCAATAATGCTCCTCCACGCACCAGTTCCGTGACTTGTTTCAAGTGTGGGGAATCAGGCCACTATATGCGCGAGTGCCCCCAAACCAACCCCAACCAGACAGCAAAAACTGTTGGCCGTGGCAAGCCGACAGGGAAAGTGTTCTACGCCAAGCCGGCCACCACTGCACGTGGCCATGTTAACTGTATCTCTGCCGAAGAAGCTCAAGAGGATCCCAACGTCGTTCTCGGTACGCTCCTTGTTAATTGCCACGCGGCATCTGTTCTTTTCGATACTGGAGCATCTCATTCATTCATATCCGAAAACTATGCTCGCTTGCATAACACCGCCTTCTGTGACATGCCTTCTACCATGGAAATTTCCACTCCTGGTTCTAGATGGCAAACTTCTAGAGTAAGCCATGGAAATGAAATCCAAGTCGACAGACTTGTTTTCCTTGCATCTTTGATAGCTCTCAAATCTTCGGATATTAATATCATCTTGGGTATGGACTGGATGTCAGCCCATCATGCCAAAATTGATTGCTTCTCTAGGACTGTTCAACTCACCCATCCTTCGGGGAAAATAGTCAATGTCTTGACCCGAATAGCCAAGCAACAGTTATATTCTCTTAATGCCAGTCCATTGCCAGACCTCGAAGACGTTCCGGTAGTCCGTGACTTTCCGGATGTCTTCCCAGAGGAATTGCCAGGTGTTCCACCCGACAGGGATGTTGAGTTCGTAATAGACCTCATTCCAGGAACCGTCCCGATTGCTAGAAGACCCTATAAGATGGCACCACTAGAACTAGCCGCGCTTAAGAAGCAACTCGATGAATCCTTGAAAAGGGGTTTCATCCGACCTAGTTCATCTCCTTGGGCTTGCCCCGTTCTCTTCGTCAAGAAGAAGGATGGTACGGACCGGATGGTTGTAGATTATCGACCGGTTAACCTGGTCACAATTAAGAACAAATACCCGCTCCCCAGGATCAACGACCTGTATGATCAGCTCGCTGGATCCTCAGTCTTTTCTAAAATGGATTTGAGGTTGGGCTACCATCAAATCAAAATCAGGAACGGGGACATTCCGAAAACGGCTTTTGTTACTCGTTATGGCCAATACGAGTACACCGTCATGTCCTTCGGTTTAACCAACGCTCCAGCCACCTTTTCTCGGTTAATGAACTCAATCTTCATGGAGTATTTGGATAAATTTGTCGTGGTTTACCTCGATGATATACTCATCTACTCCAAGAACGAGGAAGAACATGCCGAACATCTAAGGCTAGTGTTGAAGAAACTTCGAGAGCATCGCCTTTATGCCAAATTCTCTAAATGTGAATTTTGGTTGTCAGAAGTGACCTATCTGGGACATGTAATATCTGGTAAAGGTATTGCCGTTAACCCTGAGCGAGTTCAAGCCGTCCTTAATTGGACTCCACCCGAATCGTTCAAGCAAGTTCGGAGTTTCCTTGGCTTAGCGAGCTATTGTCGTCGCTTTGTCGAGAACTTCTCCAAAGTTGCTAAACCTCTAACCGAACTCCTCAAGAAAGATAAAAAGTTCGAATGGACTCCACATTGTGAGCACAGCTTCCAGGAACTGAAAAGACGCCTGACATCGGCTCCCGTCCTGGTACCGCCAGATTTCTCTAAGGACTTTGTTATCTACTGCGACGCCTCGCGACAAGGACTAGGCTGTATTCTCATGCAAGATCGACACGTAATTGCTTACGCTTCACGGCAATTGCACCCACATGAGGAGAATTATCCTACTCATGATCTAGAGCTTGCAGCTGTAGTCTATGCACTTAAAACCTGGCGACATTACCTCCTCGGTAATCGTTGCGAGATCTACACTGATCACCAAAGTCTGAAGTACATATTCACCCAACCGGATTTGAATCTCAGGCAAAGACGTTGGGTCGAGTTGATCACAGATTTCGACTTAGGAATAACTTACACCCCAGGAAAAGCCAATGTCATGGCTGATGCGCTAAGTCGTAAATCTTATTGCAATAATCTAATGTTGCAACAAAGTCAACCACTTCTCCATGAGGAATTTCGGAAACTTAATCTCCACATTGTTCCTCAAGGATTCCTTTCCACCTTGGTGGCGAAACCTACCCTTACGGATCAGATCATCAAAGCACAGAAAGTAGATCCGGGAATTTCCCGCATCAAGAGAAACATCCAGAAAGGAGTTGTGAATTGTTTCTCCATTGATGATCAAGGGGTCGTATACTTCGGGAATCGGCTAGTGGTTCCCAAGGTGCGAAACCTGAGGCGATTGATCCTTAAGGAAGCTCATGAATCTCCTCTCACCATTCATCCCGGTAGCACTAAAATGTATCAGGACCTACGCCAGAGGTTCTGGTGGACTAGGATGAAGAGAGAAATTGCTCAATATATTGCTAATTGCGACGTCTGCCGTCGTGTAAAAGCAGAGCATCAACGGCCTGCTGGCACCCTTCAACCCCTAGCTATTCCTGAATGGAAATGGGATAAAATTGGTATGGACTTCATCACCGGTTTTCCCAGGACCAAGAGAGGGAATAATGCTATCTTCGTCGTTGTCGATCGCCTTTCCAAAGTGGCCCATTTTCTACCTGTTCGTGAGAGTATAACTGCTAGTCAGTTAGCAGACTTGTACATCTCCCGAATAGTGTCTCTCCATGGTGTTCCGTCGGAAATTAACTCGGATCGAGGAAGTCTTTTCACCTCTCGATTTTGGGAAAGTTTCCAAAATGCTATGGGAACCCGCCTTTCCTTAGCACCGCTTTTCACCCTCAATCAAGTGGTCAAGTAGAACGCGTCAACCAGATTCTAGAAGACATGCTTCGAGCTTCTGTTATCTCATTCGGAATGAATTGGGAGAAATGCCTTCCATTTGCCGAATTCGCTTATAACAACAGCTATCAGTCTAGCTTGGGTAAAGCCCCTTTTGAAGTTCTCTATGGACGACGGTGTCGAACACCCCTTAATTGGTCAGAAACCGGGGAAAGACAATTCTTTGGCCCGGATATGATCCAGGAAGCAGAAGAGCAAGTTCGCATCGTTCGTGAAAAGTTGAAAACAGCCCAATCTCGTCAAAAGAGTCAATATGACCGAAAACATAAGGCTATGACTTTCGAGGTTGACGAGAAGGCTTACCTTCGGGTTACTCCTCTGAAGGGAACCCATCGTTTCGGTATCAAGGGCAAATTGGCTCCTCGTTACATTGGACCTTTTCGCATTCTCGCTAAACGAGGAGAAGTTGCCTACCAATTGGAACTACCTCCGCATCTCTCCAGAGTCCACGATGTCTTCCACGTTTCTCAACTCAGGCGTTGCTTCTCGGATCTTATCCGTGGAGTGGACCACGAAACGCTTGATCTCCAAGATAACCTCACGTATCGAGAGTACCCCGTTCGTATTCTCGATCAGGCCGAGCGTATCACTCGACGTCATAATATCAAGTTTCTCAAAGTTCAATGGTCGCACCATTCTGAGAAGGAAGCAACTTGGGAAAGGGAGGATCGTCTTCGACTTGAGTATCCCGCCTTCTTCCGGAGGAACCCAAATCTCGGGACGAGATTCTTTTGAGTGGGGGTGAGTTGTCACACCCTAGCTAGTTATGCATTAGAGTGTTGCATCATGTCTATCTTTTTTTCATCAGAAACTTGAAATGGGGATGACAGAACCCCCAGCCCCCTCTGAAACCAACTAGGGTTTACTAAAAACTTTTTCAATGAACCTGAAATGCCCTTCTAAAATGTCCATCATTTTTGTCTTGGTTCAGAACCTCTGCCAAAAGTGATGCACAATTTCCTAGGTCATCCTAGGGTCCCTGAATTAAATCATAAATATTTGAGTTTGGGCACTTAAAATTATATAAAATATTTCAAGTGCTCAAATATCTCCAAACTAAAATGTTTCATGTTGGAAATAATCCAACTATGGACCAGGAGTAGTTTGGTGATTTTAGGAGTTGCCTAAGTATTTTTATTAATTCAACAAAGTTGCAGAATAATAGAAAAAGAAAAAGAAAGGGAGAAGCTTACCTGGGCTCCTCCACTGTGCAGCCCATCCAGCTGGCCGGCCCAGCCAGCAGGCGGCCCAGCCCGTCTCCCTCCTCTGTCGTCTTCGTCCCGACAGAGGGAGGGGAGTGTGGCCGGCGCGCGCGCGCGCCACCGCGCCACGCCACCTCTCTCCCTGCCTGCCTGCCCTCCCCTCCTCGCCTCGATGCCCTGGATGACGCCACGCCTTCCCCCCCTGCTCTCTCTCACTCGCCCTCGGCTCTTCCCTCCTCTCCCTCGCTCTCTCTCTCACGGCCGAACACCACCGTCGCCGCCGTTCGCCTTAGCAGCCGTCTCCGGCCACCCCTCGCTCCCCCGACTAGCTCAGAAGCTCCGCCACAACCCCCTCTTCCTCCCCACCGCTCCACGGGCCTCCGGAAGCCCTGCATCGCCGCCACGTCGCCGTTCCCCTCTTCGGGCTCCGACCATCATCGCCGTCGAATTCGCCGTCTCCAGCGCGTCCCCGAGCCCGCTTCGACGCCCACTGCAACCGCGGTGAGCTACGCCACCGTTTCCCCCTCTTCTCCCCCCTCGTTCCCTCACCGTAGCCTCCTCCCCACCACGGCCGAACCTCCGCCGTCGCCGAGCTCGCCGTCGACGCAGCTCCGGTGACCATTTGGTCACCCCGGTGAGTCCAACGAGTTCGTAAGGCTCCATAGAGCATCCCTAGCGCCTCGCTTCGCTCGCCTTCGAGCTCTAACCCCGTTTCCGTGCACGACCGAACTCCGGCGGCCGCAGCCGAGCTCGCCGCCGTCGACTCCGGCCACCTCAGGCACGGCCACCACCACCGTTCGACGCGCGGGAGCAAGGGCTCTCCAACGAGCCCAAGCACAGCCTCGCCCGTGCCCTGTAGCGCGATCCCGCTTCACGCCGCCGTCTCAGACCTCGCCGGCGTCATGTCGCCGGTGGGGTTTGACTTGTCCGACCTGGGGTTTGACCCTCCCAGGGTCACTGACGCGTGGGCCCCGTCAGCCAGGTGGACATCATCAGCGCTAACCACTGTTAGTTAACCCCCTAACACTGACCAGTGGGCCCCAGCGCCACTAATTAGTAATTAGGATTAATTTAACCCTGTTTAACCCCTCTGTCACTGACGTGTGGGCCCCACACGTCAGGTTTGACCTCAGCCAGCCGCAGTTGACCACTGACGTCATGCTGACGTCGTGCTGGCGCAATAATTATATTTCTGGATTTAAATTAAATCAGGAAATTCCAGAATTTAGTTAAACTTCAAAAATTTATAACTTTTAATCTGTAACTCCAAATCAGACAAGTTATATATGAAAAATGATCAGAAAAATCCAATCTATCCACCTGTACTGTTTCCATGCATGATTAAACAAGTTAACTTGATGTTTAATGCAGAACAAGATAAAACACTTTAAAGGGCCATGTATGAGTTTGAAATTTGAATCTTTGGTTCAAATTGGTTCAAACCCTTCTGGTCTTAGTTGCACTAGCCCAACACACTCATATTTCCATGTTTCATGCATGCATCATATTGTCACACATTGTTTGGTGATGGCTATGTATTGGTGTTCTTTGTGGCAGGTTCTGCCTCCGAGGAGTACCGTGATTACCCTAGCGAAGAACCGTATCAGTGCATCGACCCATCAGGCAAGCAACCAACCGTTTGATCATATCGATACAATCCCATGTTCTCGCTCTTGCTCTCATTTACTGCATTAAGACAACGCGTTTCAAACTGCTGTGTGCTCGATAGTTGAACCCATTTCCTCTGCATGACCTGTCATTGCCACAGTAACTAGATGAAACCCACTAGCATGTGTAGGAGTTGCTTGAGCCATATGTATGTGTTGTTCCTACCTTGCTATGCCTGCTATGCTTAGAGTCGTGTCAGGTCTGGTTCATCTGGGTGATGGGCTAGGGTGAAATGATCATATCAGTTGAGAGTGGTGTGGTGAACACGATTTGGTAAAGGTATCGATGAGAGGCCATGTAGGAGTACATGGTGGGTTGTTTCATTGAGGCCGTCCTTAAGCACTGAGATCTGTATGTGTGATTTAAGATTCAGCTACTACCATGCATTGGGCCCGAAACCAATGGACCCTCTCGGCTTCTTATTCATCCTAGTCTTCTGTCCAGGAGTTGCAAGTAGTTTCTGGTGTTTGTAGCCTACTGGAGGCCGTGGACAGCGCTGACCGTAGTGGTGGGCTGTGATGCGGTAGGTACGTGGCCGGGTGTACCGGATGCCCGTTTGGTATCTCGGGAACCCTGTTCACATCGTTTGGGGCCGTGAGCGAAACTTCGGCCGGATCTCCTCATGGATGGAACCCAAATAGGCGATAAACCTGGACTAGAGACTTAGGTGTTTAGGTAGGTCGTGGCCGACACCCACGTTGGGCTTCCGCTTGAAGGTTGCCGAGTACATGTCGTGTAAACGACGGTAAGTGGTGAGAGCGTGTATGAAGAAGTACATCCCTGCAGGGTTAACCTAATCTATTCGAATAGCCGCGTCCGCGGTAAAGGACTACTTGGTTGCCTATACAGTTCATAGACAAGTAAATGGAAACTACTAAAAGCCTCCAGATAAGCGTGAGTGCCGAGGATGGCTCTTCCGTAGGAAGACGGAGGTGGATCCTCGGTAGTGTATTGAGTGGTGAGTAGTGGACTCGTGTGCGCAAACCATTTCAAGTTGGAGTCTCGTAGGATAGTTTAGCCAAGAGTCAAAGCTGGCTTGCTGCAATAACTCCACCAACCCTTCTTGATAATGTGCATGTATGTAGGATCTGATGTAAGTCTTGCTGGGTACCTTTGTACTCATGTTGCTATAATTTACATTTTTACAGAAGACGCTGCAACCCCTTCTGATGGGTTTTATGTAGACGTTGACATCAACGAGTAGGCTAAAGACCCAGGTGGTGACCCTGAGCTTGTGAAGGACCTCGTAGTATAGCTAGGCTTTCCAAGCCTCTTTTATTTTACTAGTTGTCTGTACTCAGACAAGTTATTTCCGCTGCTGGTTTGTATGACTGTATGACTTGAATGCTGGGTCGTGTGACCCGTACTTGTGTGTATGCTATGTACGGCTCTCTGAGCCTTTAAATAAAGTACTTGTGTCATAGAGTCATGTTGTGATGCCTTGTTGTATTTGCACATATCGAGCATATTGTATGTATGATTGAAATGCTTGGTATGTGTGGGATCTGACTATCTAGTTGTTTATCTTTAGTAGCCTCTCTTACCGGGAAATGTCTCCTAGTAATTCCACTGAGCCACGGTAGCTTGCTACTGCTCCGGAACACTGGGCTGGCCGGCATGTGTCCTTCGTCGTTCCTGTGTCTGTCCCTTCGGGGAAATGTCACGCATTGAGTACCGGAGTCCTGCTAGCCCAGTGCTACAGCCCGGAACTTACTTGCTGATGACCGACACGTTCGATGCTGGGTCATGGATGCCTGTCCCTGTAAGTCTGTGCCACTTTGGGTTTACAACTAGCCATGTCAGCCCGGGCTCCTTTTCATATAGATGCTAGCGACACTATCATATACGTGTGCCAAAAGGCGCAAACGGTCCCGGGCAAAGGTAAGGCGACACCCGTGGGGATACCGTGCGTGAGGCCACAAAGTGATATGAGGTGTTACAGGCTAGATCGATGTGACATTGAGTCGGGGTCCTGACACTGCTATTGAATCACCCTCCATCGAAATGGCTGCCAGGCGTGATGTTGCGGCAATCATGTTATCCAGAGGGCTCGAGAAGTGACCCGGTGGTGTAGACACGTATTGCGGCGGGTTATCTGTTCGTCAGGGTGGCTCTGTCATCTGTAGTTCATCCAGAGCTGTCCTAGGTGCATCAGTCCAGTTTGCAGCTGCCGGATTGCTCGGCCCAGCGCCTGACGTCTGAAAGAGATTTAACCCTTCGTAAACCGGCGGCAGACGAGACCGGTACTTCCTTCGCATTACATCCTCTGATGCGGTCTGATCCAGCATGAGCTGGTAATTCTGCGCCTGTCCGCTGTGACTGGGCATCCAAAGTGGCCCGTTCTTCAGCCATCCTAGCATCCTCAGTTGCCAGGTCCTCCTTAGCCTGTGTTATTTGGTCCTTCAGTTTCGCAATGTCCGCATTGTGCTGATCACGCGTCTCCAGGGTAACTGCCGTGGTTAACAAGGTCGCCCAGGCATCCATCAAACCAGAGAGGACTTGAGCCGGTCCGCGCGCTGGGACTCCTGCCGCGGCTGCTGATCCGGTATTCATTGCTGCTGTAGACGAAGACTGCAATGTGGGCTGCATTCCGGTCATGTAAACAGCAACCCGACTTGGTGGTTCAAGGAGGCCAGGAATACTGTTGCCATCAGAATATCCTTCGAACACACCGTTATGAATCTGGTACAAGGACTCAGTTTCGCTAGTGGATGACTCGCCGTCGGAATATACGGCCGTCTCGCCTTCAGACACCGGTTCAGATCCGATCCCATGGATACATCCTACGAACGCACACTTCACGGCGGGCTTAACCCGGGCTGGACTCGCACGCTGAGCCGTCTCGATGAGGTCGGTGCAGATGTCCGGCTTAGGGCCCGGTTCACCGATCTTGCCGATGAGGACATGAATTCCGCCAAAGGGGACCCGGTATCCGTACTCGATTGAGCCAGCCTCGGGGCCCCATCCTTCGTCGTCAATGTAGAGTTTGCCGCGATGACTCTTGGTCATCCGGCCGACCACGTACCCCTTGAGTCCTTCAAAGTTGCCCTTCAAGAACTCAAAACCATCGTGCGATAGCCCCACAGTGGGCGCGAACTGTCGTGGAATTAACACGTCAGATGTCCTCATGAAAGGACTTAGTCGTGGAGCCATCGCAACGGTTTAGCTTGAAGGGGTTAAAATGGACAAGGGACACGAGAGTTTATACTAGTTCGGCCCCTTCGATGAAGGTAAAAGCCTATGTCTAGTTGTGATGGGATTGATTGGTTTTTGATGACTAGGGAGCAAATACGCTTGCCTGAGTCTCGAGTTGTTGTTCGTTGTCCCTGAACCACCGCCGGGTCGTCCCTTTATATACAAAGGTTGACGCCCAGCCGGTCTATAGAGTCCCGAAGCCGACTCATACAAGGGTCTGGCTCGAACTCTCCTTTCCTAACTTACAACACAAGTTACATAATGATGGCGGTTTGTTATCATGGGCCCTAATCCGCTACTGGGCTCCGGGCCTCTATGCTTCATAGTAAAATGCCCTCTTCTGAGTCTTCATGGGCTTCAATATGGTTGATGGTAAACCGGCCCCTCCTGGGCGGTTTATACTCAATAGTTATATCCCAACAGCGAGGGCCCGGACAGTTGAGGCCTCCCACCCTCGATGGTCATGGGGGTCGCCGTGCCCCGCTCTACAGCATCCGAGGTGTCGTCCTCGGGTGCCTTCAGGACGGTCTCGTCCGCCCTTCCCCGGCCAGGAGATGGCCTTTGGGATGACACCTCGGTGTCCTCCATGGCAGGGGGAGAGAGGGTGCGAGATGGCCCGACGCTCTCGGCCTCTCGAGGTGTAGAGAGTTCCCCTCCGAAGAGGAGGGAGTCGGGATCTCGGTCGGAGGGCTAAAAAGCAAAAAAAGACTTGATATGACAGAGGCAGATTAAGCGATAATTGAACGGGTAACATTTTGATACTTACGTTCTGGCTAGGGGATTCTCCCTTTGGACCCTCTTCGGGATATGTTTGGAATCTGAGTCCGAACTGTCCGAGAGGACCACTCGCTCCTTCTTCAGCGTCGCCCCCTCCAGGTTCTCGGAGGTTGTCCTCTTTCCCCTCCTCGTCTTGAGGGGGCATTCGCTCTCCACTTCCTCCTCCTCCTCCTCATCCTCGTATTCCTCATGGGAGGAGACGGCTTCGGTCTCTCCGGACACTGCTTCCGGAGGGCCTTTGCAGCGGGGCCCGTCCTTGGGCCCCTTTCCCTTCTTGGCCTTCTTCTCTGGCGCCTTGTAAGGCGCCGAGACCAGCATCTCCTCCAGTGCAGGAGTGACTGGGTCTTCAGGCAACGGAGCCGGACTCTTGATCCGCTCCGACTTCTTGGTCCAGCCCTGTAGCAAAAAGATGGGATGATGAGTTCGGTATAGATCGAATATATATATATATATATATATATATATATATATATATATATATATATATATATATATATATAAATAATATGAACTAGGTATATCTTCGGAAATATCGAATACTTACTAGAAAGGCCGGATTCATGGCGTTGAGGCCGATGTCTTCGGTCTCCATGGGCTAGCTCTTCCACGCCTTGAAGAGCATCTTCCACATTCCCTCATGCGTGGTGCCGAGGAAATGCTGTAGAGTCCGCGGTTGCTCCGGCTTTATTTCCCACATGGAGGAAGCCTGACGCTGGCAGGGGAGAATGCGGTGGAAGAGCATTATTTGAACCACATTGGTTAAACTAACGTTCTTCCCCAGCATGTTGGTGATGCGCATTTGCAGTGCCTGCACCTCCGTATGCGACCCCCAGTCATGGCCCTTCGTGGTCCAGGAGACAAGCCTCTCATAGGGGGTCCGGATCTGAACTCCGGAATTGCCGCCCACTTAATGCGGCGCGGCTCAGTGATATAGAACCACTCCTGTTGCCAGATCTTGACGGTCTCCGTGAAGGCCCCCTTGGGCCATGTGGTGTTCGATAGCTCCGCCACAATCCGTGTGCTGCCCGTTGACCACCTTCAGCTTCACGTTGAAGACCTTGAACCATAGGCCGAAGTGTGGGTGGACGTGGAGGAGAGCCTCACACACGATTATGAACGCCGAGATATGGAGGAAAGAGTTCGGGGCTAGATCATGGAAATCTAGCCCGTAGTAGTACATGAGTACACGGACGAATGGGTGGAGTGGAAAACCTAACCCTCTAAGGAAGTGGGGAAGGAAGACGACCCGTTCGCCGCGCTCCTGAGTGGGAATGACATGACCTTTAGGGGGAAGCCTACGCACGATGTTAGTGGCGAGGTACCCCGCACTCCGGAGATTTTTTATCTCCTTCTCCATGACGGAGGAGGCCTCCCACTTGCCTTTGGGACCAGATCCGGCCATGGTCGGAGGAGGTGGTGGTGGTGATGAGGAAGACGGAAACTTTGCGGGAGCAGAGGGCTTGGGAGGTTGGAAGGCTGAGGAGATGTGAAGGTGTGGGGGGGATAAAGATCCATTGACCTCTTATAGGCTGTAAAAATGCCAACCGCCCCCACTCTGCCTTGAATCTCGCCTATTCCGAATGAAAGCGTGCGCCGCAAATGGTTGGATTACCAAAATATTATTGATGAGCAATCCCGTATTAAGGGGTATGATCTCCGTATTGACAAGACGTGCCAATGAGGCGTGGCCTCGAAACACGAAATGCGGGGTGGGAAAACGGTTCGCGGCTAACGGTTCTGTTCATTATGAAAAGCCGGATATAATTCTTTTACAGAGGAAAGCCGATGTGTATTCTTTTACAGAGGAAACCTACATCCAAGTGGATATATATATATATATATATATATATATATATATATATATATATATATATATATATATATATATATATATATATATCAGGATCTTTCCAACACATAGTGCTTGCCAAAGGATAAAGTGTAAAAAGGAAAGGTGAAGAGCACCATGACTCTTGTATAAGGGTAGAAGTTAAAAATAAAAGATAGGCCCTTTGCAGAGGGAGGCAGAGGTTGTCATGCAAAAGAATGTCACTTTATATTGCCACTTGTGATAGGGACCTTTATTATGCAGTCCCTCGCTTTTATTTCTTCCATATCACAAGCTCATATAAAGCTTATTTTCTCCACACTAATAGATCATACATATTTAGGGAGCAATTTTTATTTCTTGCACCGATAACAACTTACTTGAAGGATCTTACTCAATCCATAGGTAGATATGGTGGACTCTCATGGCAAAACTGGGTTTAGGGATGTTTGGAAGCACAAGTAGTATCTCTACTTGGTACAAAGAATTTGGCTAGCATGAGGGGTGATACGTCTCCGTCGTATCTACAATTTTTTATTGTTCCATGCCAATATTATACAACTTTCATATACTTTTGGCAACTTTTTATACTATTTTTGGGACCAACATATTGATCCAGTTCCCAGTGCCAGTTCCTGTTTGTTGCATGTTTTTGTTGTTTCGCAGAAAATCCATATCAAACGGAGTCCAAACGGGATAAAAATAGACAGAGAATATTTTTGGCACATTTATGAATTTTGGGAAGTGGAATCAACGCGAGACGATGCACGAGGGGCCCACGAGGCAGGGGGCGTGCCCCTGATCCTCGTGGACACCCCGTAAGGCAGTTGTTTCCCTTATTTCGCCGCAAGAAAGCTAATATCCGGAAAAAAATCATGTTCAAAGTTTGAATCCAATCGGACTTACGGATCTCCGGGAATATAAGAAATGGTGAAAGGGCAGAATCTGGGAACGCAGAAATAGAGAGAGACAGAGAGACAGATCCAATCATGGTGGGGCTCTCGCCCCTCCCACGCCATGGAGACCATGGACCAGAGGGGAAACCCTTCTCCCATCTAGGCAGAAGGTCAAGGAAGAATAAGAAGAAGGGGGGCTCTCTCCCCCTCTCTCCCGGTGGCGCCGAAACACCGCCGAGGCCTTCATCATCACCGCGGTCTACACCAACACCTCCGGCATCTTCACCAACATCTCCATCACCTTTCCCCATCTATCTACAGCGTTCCACTCTCCTGCAACCCGCTGTATCCTCTACTTGAGCATGGTGCTCTATGCTTCATATTATTATCAAATGATGTGTTGCCATCCAATGATGTCTGAGTAGATTTTCGTTGTCCTTTCGGTAATTAGTGAATTGCTATGATTGGTTTAATTTGCTTGTGGTTATGTTGCTGTCCTTTGGTGCCCATCATATCAGCACGCATGTGGATCACACCATAGGGTTAGTTGTATGTTGATAGGACTATGTATTGGAGGGCAAGAGTGACAGAAGCTTCAACCTAGCATAGAAATTGATGCATACATGATTGAAGGGGGACCAATATATCTTAATGCTATGGTTGGGTTTTACCTTAATGAACGTTAGTAGTTGCGGATGCTTGCTAATAGTTCCAATCATAAATGCATAGAATTCCAAGTCAGGGAGACATGCTAGCAGTGGCCTCTCCCACATAAAACTTGCTATCGGTCTAGTAAAGTAGTCAATTGCTTAGGGACAATTCCGCAACTCCTACCACCACTTTTCCACACTCGCTATACTAAGTTTATTGATTCTTTATCTAAACAGCCCCTAGTTTATCTTTACATGCTCTTTATTTTCTTGCAAACCTATCCAACAACACCTACAAAGTACTTCTAGTTTCACACTTGTTTTAGGTAAAGCGGACGTTAAGCGTGCGTAGAGTTGTATTGGTGGTCAATAGAACTTGAGGGAATATTTGTTCTACCTTTAGGTCCTCATTGGGTTCGATACTCTTACTTATCGGAAGAGGCTACAATTGATCCCCTATACTTGTGGGTTATCAAGACCTTCCTCTAGCACCGGGAGTCATAGCGTGGGGTGAATATTCTCGTGTGTGCTTGTTTGCTTTATCTAATTTTTATTTACTGTTCTAAGTTGTTCTCTATCTTTAGTTATGGATACGGAACACGAAATAACAAAAAAATTACGTGTACTTGCTACTCATGGAGATGGGGAACCTCCTAAAACCCTCGATGCTCATTATGTGAAAGATATTATGTACTACTTTGATAATCCTGAGAAAACCCCATTCAATTTTATAATGGGAGTAACGTTGGATCAACGTGAATACTTTAGGGATTATCGCTTGACTCAAAAAGGGAAACTATTATGGGATCAAATTCATATGTTGCATTGGTATGCTCGGGAACTGTGCTTGAGATATGATTATACTTGTTGCTCTAGGACGAAGGCTCCACACCTCCCCTTTTCATGCGAATTTAATGATAATAAAACCTTAGCTTCTTATGCTAATGGTATATATGATTACTATGATGTGGAACAAATAAAAGAATTCGTTGCTTTTATGGGTGCTTATGAAATTGAATCTTTGTTTAAAGTGTGTGAAAATCTTTATGATTCTGCTTACAGACCTGAAAATTTAGCTATCCTTAAATATTGCTATGAGAATTATAAATACAATTATGATATTGATGAATTTTTTGAGAAAGTCTTCGCTGTCCAAGAAGAGACTAATATTTTGCAGGAATCTATGGAAGAAGAAATTAATGAAACTGTGAGCTCATTGGATGAAAAAGATGAGGAGGAGAGCGAAGAAACAAAAGGAGGAAGAGCGGATTGATCACCCGTGCCCACCTTCTAATGATAGTAACTCTTCAACTCATACATTGTTTAGTTTCCCTTCGTGCCTACCGGAGGATGATTGCTATGATCCCGTTGATTCTCTTGAAATACCCCTTTTTGATGATGCTTGCTATGCTTGTGGCCATGATGCCAATATGAATGATGCTTATGGATATGAACTTGCTATAGTTCCTTATGTTAAACATGAAATTGTTGCTATTGCACCCACACATAATAGTCCTATTATCTTTTTGAATTCTCCAAACTACACTATATCGGAGAAGTTTTCTCTTATTAAGGGTTATATTGATGGGTTGCCTTTTACCGTTGCACATGATAATTTTCATGAATGTGATATGCATGTGCTTGCTTCTCCTACTGGCAATTATTATGTGAGAGGAAATATATCTCCACCTCTCTATGTTTCCAATATGATAAAATTGCAAGAAACTGCTTATACTACGCATTGGCCTTTACTGTGTGTGCATGAATTGTTCTTTTATGACATGCCGATGCATAGGAAGAGAGTTAGACTTCGTTGTTGCATGATATATGTTACTTTGTGCACACTACTAAATTACAAATCATTGTTAATTAAAATTGGCCTTGATATTCCTTGGGATCCGGGTGGATTCATTACTTGAGCACTATATGCCTAGCTTAATGGCTTTAAAGAAAGTGCTACTAGGGAGACAACCCGGAAGTTTTAGAGAGTCATTTATTTCTGTTGTGTGCTTTCATAAAGTTTTAAAAAAAGAGGGGAACCCAAAACTTTTCAAAAAGGAAAGTGGAAGTGAGAAAGACAAGCATTGTTGAAGTGGGGGAGCTCCTTGAACTTTGTTCATGCTCACGGAAACTTTGTGAATCTTAATTACAGAAACTTTTCATCAAAAATAATTATCCCCTTGTACAATTCCATTGTATTACAAAAAATAATGTGCCAAGGTTTGCCTTTAGGATGTTTACAATGCTTGTTGGTTTGTGCGGTGCAGGACAGAAACTTTGACTGTAATGCATGATTTTACATTTTTTTTTACTGGAATGCCAAGCGGTTCTGAAACTTTTTGCACTGTCTTTCTATACAAATTGTTTATTTTTCATAACTTTGGCAGAATTTTTGGGGTAGTAGAAGTATGGTGAATGTTCAGATTACTACAGACTATCCTGTTTAAGAAAGATTCTGTTTTTGATGCATAGTTTGCTTGTTTTGATGAAACTATCAATTTCTATCAGTGGATTAAGCCATGGAAAAGTTATATTATAGTAGCTACAATGCATAAACAAAATATGAATTGGTTTGCAACATTACTTAGAGTAGTGATTTGCTTTATTATACTAACGGATCCTACCGAGTTTTTTGTTGAAGTTTTGTGTGGATGAAGTGTTTGAAGATCGAGGAGGTCTCTATATGAGGAAAAGGAAGAGAGGCAAGATCTCAAGCTTGGGGATGCCCAAGGAACCCCAAGTGAATATTCAAGGAGACTCGAGCGTCTAAGCTTGGGGATGCCCCGGAAGGCATCCCATCTTTCTTCAACAAGTATAGGTACGTTTTCGGATTCATTTCATTCATGTGATCTGTGCAAATCTTGGAGCGTCTTTTGCGTTTAGTTTTCACTTTTATTTTCTACACCATGCTGGTATGAGATAGTCCATGGTTTATTTATAGAATTCTCTTTGCACTTCACTTAAATCTTTTGAGTATGGATTTATAGAATTCTTCATGTGCTTCACTTATATCATTTGAAGTTTGAATTGCTTGTTTCTCTTCACATAGAAACCTGCCATTTGTAGAATGCTCTTTTGCTTCACTTATATTTGTTAGAGCATGGGCATATCTTTTGTAGAAAGAATTAAACTCTCTTGCTTCACTTATATCTATTTAGAGAGATGACAGGAATTGGTCATTCACATGGTTAGTCATAAAATCCTACATAAAACTTGTAGATAACTGAATATGATATGTTTGATTCCTTGCAATAGTTTTGCGATATAGAGATGATAATATGTGGGAGGTTCTAGTAAATGGTTGTGTTTAGTAAGAATATTGGTGTTAAGGTTTGTGATTCCCGAAGCATGCATGTATGGTCTCCTAACTATGTAACCAAATTGGCGTGCATTGTATTTTGATTATTTATCTTTGCGTGAAGGTCGGGGCGCGCAATATTTAACTCCTACCAACCTCCCCCCTAGGAGCATGCGTAGTAGTACTTTGCTTCGAGGGCTAATAAACTTTTGCAATAAGTATATGATTTCTTTATGACTAATGTGTGTCCATGGATTATACGCACTCTCACCCTTCCATCATTGCTAGCCTCTTCGGTACCGTGCATTGCCCTTTCTCACCTCGAGAGTTAGTGCAAACTTCGCCGGTGCATCCAAACCCCGTGATATGATATGCTCTATCACACATAAGCCTCCTTATATCTTCCTCAAAACAGCCACCATGCCTATCTATTATGGCATTTTCATAGCCATTCCGAGATATATTGCCATGCAACTTTCATCATCATCATATACATGACTTGAGCATTCATTGTCATATTGCTTTGCATGATTGTAAGATAGCTAGCATTATGTTTTCATGGCTTGTCTGTTTTTTGATATCTTTGCTATGCTAGAACATTACACACCCCGCTACACCGTTGGAGGCATTCATATAGAGTCATATCTTTGTTCTAGATATCAGGTTGTAATATTGAGTTGTAAGTAAATAAAGTGTGATGATCATCATTATTAGAGTATTGTCCCATGTGAGGAAAGGATGATGGAAGCCATGATTCCCTTACAAGTTGGGATGAGTCTCCTAACTTTATGAAAAATAAAAGAGGCCAAAGAAGCCCAAATAAAAACAAGAGGCCAAAGAAGCCCACCAACAAAAAGAGAAAACAAATAAAAATGAGAGAAAAAGAGAGAAGGGGCAATGCTACTATCCTTTTACCACACTTGTGCTTCAAAGTAGCACCATGTTCTTCATATAGAGAGTCTCTTGAGTTAGCACTTTCATATACTAGTGGGAATTTTCATTATAGAACTTGGCTTGTATATTCCGATGATGGGCTTCCTCAAATGCCCGAGGTGTTCATGAGCAAGCAAGTTGGATGCACACCCACTTAGTTTCAGTTTGAGATTTCATACACTTATAGCTCTAGTGCATCCGTTGCATGGCAATCCCTACTCCTCGCATTGACATCAATTGATGGGCATCTCCATAGCCCGTTGATTAGCCGCATCGATGTGAGACTTTCTCCCTTTTTGTGTTCTCCACACAACCTCCACCATCGTACTCTATTCCACCTATATTTCTGTATCCATGGCTTGCGCTCATATATTGCGTGAGGGTTTAAAAAGCTGAAGCGCGTTAAAAAGTATGAACCAATTGCTTGGCTGACACCAGGATGGGCATGAGGGGTACCTTGTGTTAAGAAAAGGGAGCATACAAGACTATATGATTTTGTAGGGATAGCGTTCTTTAGCATTGATATTTTGAAAGACATGATCGTTTGTTGGGATGCCCGAGTATTAAATTTTTTTATGTCAAATGATAGATTATTGCTTTGAATCACTCGTGTCTTAATATTCATGCCATGATTAGATTACATGATCAACATTATGCTAGGTAGCATTCCACATCAAAAATTATCATTTTTATCATTTACCTACTCGAGGACGAGCAGGAATTATGCTTTGGGATGCTGATACATCTCTGTCGTATCTATAATTTTTGATTGTTCCATGCCAATATTACACAACTTTCATATACTTTTCGCAAATTTTTATACTACTTTTGGGACTAACATATTGATCCAGTGCCCAGTGTCAGTTCCTGTTTGTTGCATCTTTTTCTTGTTTCGCAGAAAATCCATATCAAACGGAGTCCAAACGGGATAAAAACGGATGAAGAATATTTTTGGAATATTTATGAATTTTGGGAAGTGGAATCAACGCGAGACGACGCTCGAGGGGCCCACGAGGCAGGGGGCGCGCCCCTGACCCTCATGGATATCCCGTAAGGCGGTTGTTGCCCTTCTTTCGCCGCAAGAAAGCTAATATCCGGGAAAAAATCATGTTCAAAGTTTCATTCCAATCGGAGTTACGGATCTCCGAGAATATAAGAAATGGCGAAAGGGCAGAATCTGGGAACACAGAAACAGAGAGAGACAGGGAGACAGATCCAATCTCGGAGGGGCTCTCGCCCCTCCCACGCCATGGAGACCATGGACCAGAGGGGAAACCCTTCTCCCATCTAGGGAGAAGGTCAAGGAAGAATAAGAAGAAGGGGGGCTCTCTCCCCCTCTCTCCCGGTGGCGCCGGAACACCGCCGGGGCCATCATCATCACCACGATCAACACCAACACCTCCAGCATCTTCACCAACATCTCCATCACCTTTCCCCATCTATCTACAGCGGTCCACTCTCCTGTAACCCATTGTACCCACTAATTGAACATGCTGCTTTATGCTTCATATTATTATCAAATGATGTGTTGCCATCCTATGATGTCTGAGTATATTTTCGTTGTCCTTTCGGTAATTGGTGAATTGCTATGATTGGTTTAATTTGCTTGTGGTTATGTTGCTATCATTTCGTGCCCATCATATGAGCGCGCGCCTGGATCACACCATAGGGTTAGTTGTATGTTGATAGGACTATGTATTGGAGGGCAAGAGTGACAGATGCTTCAACCTAGCATAGAAATTGATGCATACGGGATTGAAGGGGGGGCAATATATCTTAATGCTATGGTTGGGTTTTACCTTAATGAACGTTAGTATTTGCGGATGCTTGCTAATAGTTCCAATCATAAGTGCATATAATTCCAAGTTAGGGATGACATGCTAGCAGTGGCCTCTCCCACATAAAACTTGCTATCGGTCTAGTAAAGTAGTCAATTGCTTAGGGACAATTCCGCAACTCCTACCACCACTTTTCCACACTCGCTATACTAACTTTATTGCTTCTTTGTCTAAACAGCCCCTAGTTTATATTTATGTGCTCTTTATATTCTTGCAAACCTATCCAACAACACCTACAAAGTACTTCTAGTTTCACACTTGTTTTAGGTAAAGCGAACATTAAGCGTGCGTAGAGTTGTATCGGTGGTCGATAGAACTTGAGGGAATATTTGTTCTACCTTTAGCTCCTCATTGGGTTCGACACTCTTACTTATCGAAAGAGGCTACAATTCATCCCCTATACTTGTGGGTTATCAAGGGGGAAAGGCAAGCTCAACGTGTTGGATGATCCATGACAATATAATTTATTTCGGATGTAAGAAAACATAACTCATTATGTTGTCTTCCTTGTCCAACATCAACTTTTTTGCATGTCATATTTTAATGAGTGCTCAAAATCATAAAACGCATCCAAGATAGTATATTTATATGTGAAAACCTCTCTTTCTTTATTGCTTCCTATTAATTGCAACGATGACCAAAACTATGTTTGTCAACTCTCAACAACTTTTATTCATCATACTCTTTATATGCGAAGTCATTACTCTCCATAAGATCAATATGATCTTTTTATTTCTCTTTATTCTATCTTTTATTCCCTCAAGATCATAGCAAGATAGCAAAGCCCTCAACTCAAAACTACTCTTTACTATATATAGCTCACGGACTCGATTATATAGATAGGGACCAACACAAAACTCAAAGCTAGATCATACTAAACTTTATTCTACTACATCAAGATATAACCAAAAGGATCGACCTAAGAAAAATGGTAAAGATAGAAGTGTGATGGTGATACGATACCGGGGCACCACCCCCAAACTTGGCAGTTGCCAAGGGGAGTGCCCATACCCATGTATTTATGTCTCCTTCTTCGGAAGTGGTGATGTGATATTCTTGGCGATGATGCCCCTTAGGATGTGATTCTCTTCCTCGAGCTTATTGACTTGCTGCTTAAGATCCATAATTTCCTAACGGAGTTTAACCGTGACGGCTAAAGCTCCTTTCGCCCATGGATGTTGCATAACTGCGGGAGGACAAGTAACACTCTTTTTCATATTTTCATAAGAAAGAAATCTAGCATTGGGAGGGATGACCGAGTTTGGAATTGCTGAGCTCTAAAGTTCCTCCATCATGAATCTGGCTTGGAGACAAGAAGTAACTTCTCGATCCTCCTCCATGGCATCTATCCTTTTCAAGTCGGCCTCATCTCTTCCTTGGTTGATGGCCCAAAGTGGTCAGCATTGCTATTTGCTCGTGTCGGATGAGATACCCGACTCTGCCCGACTGACTCTTGAGAAGACATCTTTCTCTAAATCTGCTGCAAAAACAACTCAAAACAAAAACAGAGGATTTCGTCGTGGTACGATGGTAAAAACCTTCGGGAGATTATATAATGAATTTTTACCGACCAAAAGAAGTATCATGCAAGAAAACGGAGTCCGGAGGGCACACGAGGTGGCCACAAGGCAGGGGGCACACCTAGGGGGGTAGGGCGCACCCTCCAATGTCATGGATGCCTCATGTCTCTTTCGGATTGCTACTTATTTTCCTATTCTTTTAAATAATCCGAAACGGAGACAAATTGCTATTAGAACTGTTTTGGAGTCGTTTTAATTACCTTACCACATACCTATTCCTTTTCGGAGTTTGAAACATTCTGGAAAGTGTCCCTTATGTACTCCTCTGGGGTTACGGTGTCAATAACATTGGTTTCAACATTTATGGGATTACCTAAGATATAATGTTTGATTCTTTGACTATTCACCACCTTCGGATTTGTGCCTTCGGCGTTGTTGATTTTGATAGCATTGGAACGATAGATCTCCTCAATAATGTAAGGACCTTCCCATTTAGAGAGAAGTTTTCCTGCAAAAAATCTTAAACGAGAGTTGTATAGCAAAACATAATCACCTACATTAAATTCCCGCTTTGTATCCTTTTGTCATGCCATCTTTTAACTTTTTTTAAACAATTTGGCGTTCTCATAGGCCTGGGTTCTCCATTCATCAAGTGAGCTAATGTCAAATAGTCTATTCTGATCGGCAAGTTTGAAATCATAATTGAGCTCTTTAATAGCCGAATATGCCTTATGTTCTAGTTCGAGAGCTAAGTGACATGCTTTCCCATAAACCACTTTAGAC
This sequence comes from Triticum timopheevii, assembly GCA_963921465.1. Classification (NCBI taxonomy): domain Eukaryota; kingdom Viridiplantae; phylum Streptophyta; class Magnoliopsida; order Poales; family Poaceae; genus Triticum; species Triticum timopheevii. Next base: position 487,146,846 of record OY997274.1, read on the forward strand.
ATACCCATAGGATTTTTATATGCAGTTCTATAGGCCCATAATGCATCATCAAGTTTCTTGGACCAATTCTTTCTAGATCTATTAACAGTCTTTTGTAAAATCAATTCTATTACTCAATTCTACTTGACCACTAGACTGAGGATGGTATGAAGATGCAATTCTATGACTAACATCATACTTAGCAAGCATTTTATGAAAAGCACCATGAATAAAATGTGAACCACCATCAGTCATTAAATATCTAGGGACTCCAAACCTCGGAAAAATAACTTCTTTAAGCATCTTAATAGAAGTGTTATGATTAGCACTACTAGTTGGAATAGCTTCTACCCACTTAGTAACGTAATCAATAGCAACTAAAATATGTGTATACCCATTAGAGGAAGGAAAAGGTCCCATATAATCAAAGCCCCAAACATCAAATGGTTCAGTAACGAGTGAATAGTTCATATGCATTTCTTGACGTCTACTATTATTACCAATTCTTTGACATTCATCGCAAGACAAGACAAACTTACGGGCATCTTTGAAGAGAGTAGGCCAATAAAAACCGGATTGCAATACCTTATGTGCAATTCTATCTCCAGCGTGGTGTCCTCCGTAAGTCTCGGAGTGACACTTGCATAGGATCTGTTCTTGTCCATGCTCAGGTACACAATGTCTAATAACAGCATCTACTCCTTCTTTATAAAGGTGTGGGTCATCCCAAAAGTAATGTCTTAAATCATAGAAAAACTTTTTCTTTTGTTGGTATATGAAACTAGGTGGTATAAAATTTAGCAACAATGTAATTAGCATAATCAACATACCATGGAGCAGTACGAGAAGCATTTATGACAGCTAATTGTTCATCAGGGAAGCTATCATCAATAGGTAGTGGGTCATCAAGAACATTTTCTAACCTAGACAAGTGGTCTGTAATGGGGTTCTCAGATCCCTTTCTATCAATAATATGCAAATCAAATTCTTGTAGCAAGAGAACCCATCTAATAAGTCTAGGTTTAGCATCTTTCTTTTCCATAAGGTATTTAATAGCAGCATGATCAGTGTGAGAAGTTACTTTGGAATCAACAATATAAGGTCTGAACTTATCACAAGCAAACACAACTGCTAAAATTTATTTTTTAGTGGTAGCATAATTTCTCTGGGCACTGTCTAGAGTTTTACTAGCATATTGGATAACATTTAAGTTCTTATCAACTCTTCGTCCTAGAACAGCATCTATAGCATAATCACTAGCATCACACATAATTTCAAAGGGTAAATTCCAATCAGGTGGCTGAACAATAGGTGCAGAAATCAAGGCTTTCTTTAGTATTTCAAATGCTTCTACACAATCATCATCAAAAACAAAAGGAACATCTTTTTTTAAGAGATTAGTCAGAGGCCTAGAAATTTTGGAGAAGTCTTTAATAAACCTCCTATGAAAACCGGCATGACCAAAGAAATTTCTTATACCTTTGATGTCCTTAGGACATGGCATCTTTTCAATAGCATCAACTTTAGCTTTATCAACTTCAATACCTCTTTCAGAAATTCTATGCCCCAAGACAATACCTTCATTAACCATAAAGTGGCACTTCTCCCAATTCAAGACAAGATTAGTTTCTTCACATCTCTGCAAAACTCGATCACGGTTGCTTAAGCAATCATCAAAAGAAGTTCCATAAATGGAGAAATCATCCATGAAAACCTCAACAATCTTTTCACAAAACTCAGAGAATATAACAGTCATACATCATTGAAAGGTAGTAGGTGAATTGCATAAACCAAAAGGCATACGTCTATAAGCAAAGGTACCGAAAGGGCAAGTAAAAGTGGTCTTATCCTGATCCTCTTTTGACACGGGTATTTGAGAGAAACCAGAATAACCATCTAGAAAGCAAAAATTTGTATGTTTAGATAGTCTTTCTACCATTTGATCAATAAAAGGTAGAGTGTAATGATCCTTTCTAGTAGCTTTATTTAATTAGCGGAAATCAATTACCATTCTATAACCTATAACAATTCTTTGTGGGATCAATTCATCCTTATCGTTAGGAACAACAGTAATACATCCCTTCTTAGGGACACAATGGACAGGACTTACCCACTGACTATCTGCAACAGGATAAATTATACCTGCCTCCAGAAGCTTTAGTATTTCATTTCTTACCACTTCTTTTATCTTAGGATTTAACCGTCGTTGATTATTAACAACTGGTTTAGCATCTTTCTCTAGTTTTATTTTGTGTTGGCATAGAGTGGGACTAATGCCCTTAAGATCATCAAGAGTATATCCAATAGCAGCACGGTGCTTCTTCAGAGTTTTCAATAATTTCTCTTCTTCATGCTCTGAAGGTTAGCACTAACAATAACAGGATATATCTTCTTTTCATCAAGATAAGCGTATTTCAAAGTATCAGGTAATTGTTTAAGCTCAAACACGGGGTCATCCTTGGGTGGAGGAGGATCCCCTAGGATTTCAACAGGCAAATTGTATTTCAAAACAGGTCCCTGTTTAAAGAATACTTCATCTATTTCCCTTCTTTCATTCATAAACATATCATCATTTTCATGGTCTAGCAAATATTGTTCTAAAGGATCATTAGGAGGCACGGCAATAGAAGCAAGACCAATAATTTCATCTTTACTAGGCAATTCTTTATCATGGGGTTTTCTAAGAAATTTATCAAAGTTAAAATCATGAGACATATCCCCTAAACCAACAGTAACAATATCCTTTTTGCAGTCTATCTTAGCATTTACAGTATTCAAAAAGGGTCTACCAAATATAATGGGACAAAAGTCATCTTGTGGGGAACCAAGAACAAGAAAATCAGTAGGATATTTAATTTTACCACACAAGACTTCAACATCTCTAACAACCCCAATTGGTGAAATAATATCTGTATCGGCAAGCTTAATAGTAACATCAATATCTTCTATCTCAGCAGGTGCAATATCATGCATGATTTCTTTGTATAAGGAATGAGGTATTGCACTCGCACTAGCACCCATATCACATAGGCCATGATAACAATGATCTTCTATTTTAACAGAAACAATAGGCATGCCAACAACAGGTCTATGTTTATTTTTAGTATCGGGTCTAGCAATCCTAGCAGCTTCATCACAGAAATAAATAACATGCCCATCAATATATCGACCAAGAGATCTTTAACCATAGCAATACTAGGTTCAATTTTAATTTTCTCAGGGGGTGTAGGTGCTCTAGCATTACTCTTACGAACCACAGTTGAAGCTTTAGCATGGTCCTTCATTCTAACAGGGAAACATGGTTTCTCAATATAAGCAGTACGAACAATAGGATCAACATTATAAGTAATAGTATTTTCATTAACTTTAATAGGTTCTACTACTTTCACTTCAATGGGAGGATGATATTTAAACCACTTCTCCTTAGGGAGATCAACATGAGTAGCAAATGATTCACAGAAAGAAGCTACTATCTAAGAGTCAAGTCCATATTTAGTGCTAAATTCATGAAAAGCATCGATATCCATAAAAGATTTAACACAATCAAACTTAGATATTATACCTGACTCCTTACCTTCGTCGAGTTTCCAATCTTCAGAGTTGTGTTTAATTCTTTCCAGTAAATCCCATCTGAATTCAATAGTCTTCACCATAAAAGAACCAGTACAAGAAGTATCGAGCATGGAGAGATTATTGAGAGAAAGTCGAGCATAAAATTTTTGAATAATAATTTCTCTTGAGAGCTCATGATTGGGGCACGAATATAACATTGATTAAAGCCTCCCCCAATCTTGAGCGATACTTTCTCCTTCACGAGGACAAAAATTATATATAAATATATAATTACGATCACGATGAACCAGATGCATAGGATAAAACTCCTGATGAAATTCCAATTTCAATCGGTTGTAGTTCTATGATCCAATATCATCACATAGCCTAAACCATGCCAATGCCTTTAACTTCAAAGATAAAGGGAAGACCTTCTTCTTGATAACATCCTCGGGCATACCTGCAAGCTTAAATAATCCACAAACTTCATCCACATAGGTTAGGTGCATATCGGGATGTAATGTTCCTTCTCCTATATAGGGATTAGCTAGCAGTTTCTCTATGATACCCGAAGGAATTTCAAAATAAATATTTTCAGTAGGTTCAGTAGGTTGAGGACATTTCAAAGTGGACATTTTCAGTAGGTTCAGTAGGCTGAGGAGCAACTCTTTGCTCTTCTGGTCGGGGTGAAGATACCTCGAACAAGCCCCTCAAAGGATTATTTTCCATAGTAACAAGTGATAGTAAATTTTAGCACACTATATAAAAGTTTCCTTACCAAATTCCACCTACCAAAGGAGTTTCAGTCCCCGGCAACGGTGACTGAAAAGAGTCTTGATGACCCACAAGTATAGGGGATCTATCATAGTCCTTTCGATAAGTAAGAGTGTCGAACCCAACGAGGGGTAGAAGGAAATGACAAGCGGTTTTCAGTAAGGTATTCTCTGCAAGCACTGAAATTATTGGTAACAGATAGTTTTGTGATAAGGTAATTCGTAACGGGTAACAAGTAACGAAAGTAAACAAGGTGCAGCAAGGTGGCCCAATCCTTTTTGTAGCAAAGTACAAGCCTGGACAAACTCTTATATAAAGCAAAGCGCTCCCGAGGACACATGGGAATTATTGTCAAGCTAGTTTTCATCATGCTCATATGATTCGCGTTCGTTACTTTGATAATTTGATATGCGGGTGGACCGGTGCTTGGGTACTGCCCTTCCTTGGACAAGCATCCCACATATGATTAACCCCTCCCGCAAGCATCCGCAACTATGAAAGAAGAATTAAGGTAAACCTAACCATAGCATTAAACATATGGATCCAAATCAGCCCCTTACAAAGCAACGCATAAACTAGGGTTTAAGCTTCTGTCGCTCTAGCAACCCATCATCTACTTATTACTTCCTAATGCCTTCCCCTAGGCCCAAATTATGGTGAAGTGTCATGTAGTCGGCGTTCACATAACACCACTAGAGGAAAGACAACATACATCTCATCAAAATATCGAGCGGATACAAAATTCAAGACTTCTCCCATGTCCTCAATAACAAACATAACTACTCACAAATCATATTCATGTTCATAATCAGAGGGTTATTAATATGCATAAAGGATCTGAACATATGATCTTCTATTGAATAAACCCACTAGCATCAACTACAAGGAGTAATCAACACTACTAGCAACCCACAGGTACCAATCTGAGGTTTTGAGACAAAGATCGGATACAAGAGATGAACTAGGCTTTGGGAGGAGATGTTGCAGGTGAAGATGTTGATGGAGATTGACCCCCTCTCGATGAGAGGATCGATGGTGATGATGATGTCGACGATTTCCCCCTCCCGGAGGGATGTTTCCCTGGCAGAACAGCTCCGCCGGAGCCCTAGATTGGTTCCGCCAAGGTTCCGCCTCGAGACGGAGGTGCTTCATCCCGAAAGCTTCCTTATGATTTTTTCCAGGGCAAAAGACACCATATAGCAGAAGATGGGCATAGGGGGCCTGCCAGGTGGCCCACGAGGCAGGGAGGCGAGCCCAGGGGGTAGGGCGCGCCCTCCACCCTCATGGCTGGTGGGTGCGCCCCCTATGGTGCTTTCTTCGCCCAATATTTTTAATATATTCCAAAACTGACTTTCTTGGAGTTTCAGGACTTTTAGAGTTGTGCATAATAGGTCTCTAATATTTGCTCCTTTTCCAGCCTAGAATTCCAGCTGTCGGCATTCTCCCTCTTCGTGTAAACATTATAAAATAAGAGAGAAAAGGCATAAGTATTGTGAATGCAATAAATATCGATATAAAAGCATGATGCAAAATGGACATATCAGTGGGTTATCATAATCCCAAGCATCAGGATCCAACAAGAAGCAAGCACAATTTTGCTAAAGGAAGAATTCTGAAGGAAGCTACAATTCATCCACAAACGTTATATGTTAGTTTACGCAAACCCGCGAGTTGTGAAGAAACGATAGATGTTTTGTTTGGCTTGCAGAATCAATGGATTTATCCGAACCCAGTTCATGAGTAAGAGAAATTTTTGCAATGCTTGTGAGGATGACCGAGTGTTAGAATGCAAGATTTGCGAGACCATATACAAGGTGATGATTTGGGTGCAGAATGTATTGATCACCATGCCCACTCACTCTTATTATTCGCTCTTGCTATGTGGGATGGTAAATCTTGAGTGACTTACCTGTAGTAGAGAGATGATGATGTTAGCCCTTAATTTTAGAATGGTGTGATGATTGACCCTGGTACAATGCCGTTGTTGCCACTAGTAGGTTATACGGTGAGAATCTACCAAGAACCATTCCTGATGACCACCATGAGAGAATCGATAGTTGTTTAGTATTGGCGCAAGACATGTCAGCCAAGAAGATTCAGTATTTGGAAGAACACTCTTTTGAAAAGGAACTCAATATCTCAAGGAAACACTAGGCATATACCTGAAGAACATCAATGAAGGATTTATCAAGAAGAACTGAGAACACCAATGGTGTCAACACTAAGAAGGAAGCACAAAAGTTTTGGACGGGCCCGTGACTCTAATTCTAAGGGAGGTAGCACCGTGAGGTGATCAATGGATTTTTGAGGAGGCCCCAAACCTAACATAATTCTTTCTAGCCTCTTTGAATCTTGAGGGCAAGATTCATTTTAAGGGTGGTAGGTTGTAACATCCCAAAATTCTAACTTTTGGAATTTTATATAAATTAAATAGTATTGGTTGTCTTGTTGTGATACTATTTGAATTTGAGTGGAGTTTGAACTTTTCATAAGATTTTTGAATATTGCATGAGAGGGAAAAAGGACTTCCCAAATAATTCTTTTGAATCATATTTGAATTTTATATTTAAGAAAATCCAACCCAAATCCATTGAGAGAAGGTAATATGACTCTTTCAAAAGAACTAGAGTTGGAAATGTTCTAAAACTTATTTTGGATTTATTCAAATATTTTTTTCACTCAATTAATTCTTTTTTGAGATAACATAGCATGACTTCATTATAAAAATAATTCTAAAAGTATTTAAATATTATTTGGAATTTTAAAAGTCTATTTGGGAATTATTTTCAATATTTGAATCAACTATATTGCAAAATAATATTTTCATGAAACCTTTTGACAAAAATAAAATGTTCACAAGGCTCTTTACATGCCTGGACATTTATGTGATTTTTTTATGTACTATTATTAAAAAAATAGCGAATTTTAGGAGCGCTTTTAGTTCTGTGTTTATTAATAAATTAATCCACCGGCCAGGCTAGCGCTAGCCGCCAGCCTAGCCAGCAGAATCGGACGAAGGCCCAGCAGGAGCACGGCAAAGCGCTACGCATCTGGCACCTGCCCTCTCTCTCTTTCCCTAAAAAAACTGCCCCCTCTCTCGCTCGTCCGCAGTAGCCGACAGGTGGACCCCACCTGTCGGGAACTTCTTCCTCACGACAACAGGAGACCCGCTCGAGCACGGCCATCGTTCAAATTGTCGCGAATTTCTTGTGATTCATGCAAATCTTCACTCCCCGTGTCGCCTTGATCCCTCCTATATATACCTTGCCCTCCATAGTTTAGTTTCACCTTTCATTCCTCGAAACCAGCCTCAAATCGAACTGTACGAGCTCTGGAAGCTCCGCCCGCCGGACTCGCTTCTCCGATAGATTCCAACGACCGTAAGCCCATCTAAGCTCCTCCGTTGCCTTCTTACCTCCTCTCTCTCTCAAATCCGTGGCTCCCTGGCCCTTCTTCTCGCACAGACGCACACTAGAGTAACTTCCTCGATGCCCAACAAATCTCGCCAGCACCGCCCTGCTCCGGCCGCTCACCACAATCGCCAGAGGCCTCCCCCAACTCTGTGAAGACCACTGGTGGGACCGCTTCATCGCACTGGACCCTGTGGTGCTTTTACCCAACTCCGGTGATTGCTGGAACCGATGCTCGCAATGAAAAGAGCCACCATGCCAGTTTCTTATTTGGCACCGGCGCCAGCCGCCGCCCGCTATAAGCCCTAGCCTTCCCCCTCCATTTCGATCTACAATCTACGGACTAAATTAGATCATGTAGTCTTTTTTTACACGGACCATTTTCCTTTATTTCTCGGTTGTTCACTTGTTTAGCCTCACAACAGACACATCTCAGCCTATAGCATTCCGCCGTGTGTCCAAGACCCTATTTTAATTACTTCTTTTTCATATTTAACCCTGATTTTGAAATAGCTATAATTTCTAAACCGGAACTCCGACTTAAGTCATTATCTTTGCAAAATAATCCTTGTTACATATACTTCCCAATAAAAAGTGGATTTTGGAGTTTGAGAAAATCAAATTTATTCAAATTCAAATCTTTTACAAACCTTTTTTCAATCATAACTTTCAAACCATAGCTTCATTCTAATTGATTCTTTTTGTAAATTGAAACCCTCGACCTCTATTGCCACTACAAGCCATGTTCACATGAATCCCACACCATTGATATTTGATATTGTTCGGTATTTTGATTTATTTCTTTTTGGAATTTTAAACGTTTCTCCTTTCTCTTTTCTTTTGGATCTTTGATTGATTGCTTCTGAATTGTTATAATTTATTATGATAGATTTATTGGAGTGTGACAGGCACAATTATGAATGTTTCTTTAAACATATCAAATATAACCTTAACTTACGAGTGCGACGAATCTTCACCAACAGTACAAGGCAAGTTGCATCATGATCATACTCCCTATATACCCATGTTTTCTATGCATTGTAGTCTAATTGAATATATGCATGAGTCAGCATATGAATATGGCTATGAAATATACACCCAGTAGTTCATTGAGGTAGGTCTGAGCTTTTGCTCCACAATCGCCAACATTGTAGTAGTTATTGCTTAGCCTTGATTTTGTAGATGGGGTGGTTGTCTGAATTCATGCAAGTTGTGGGAGAAGTAATCAGGATTCCTACAAAGAATTTAAATTGATCATATGAGTGGAAGGTATGGGTACCTACAGAAGCCAGGATTTGCTCGAGTGTCCTAGAGTAACCAGGAATCACTCTAAGTATCTCGGAGGACCTGGTGATCACTCTTTCCTTCCCATCCAGGCTCAAAGGGATCAAGATGGGCTTTGTGACTAGAAGCCTCTGTGTGCACAAGCCATTATGGGATCTAGCATAGCGAAGTATGTTGTGTGAGACCTTTCCATTGGAGACGGCGGTGTAGTGGAGTGTAGATGAACCGGTCTACCCAGGGTTAGGAGGATCACTTCAGAAAAACTGTGTCTCGATCATCTGGTACTCCAACACCAGGCAGTGCGAGGACTACAATGGAGGAGATCGAGTCTTGTGGGGAAACGTGTGCAAACCTCTGCAGAGTGTAAACCTAATCGATTAGCCGTGTCCCCTGTTACAGACAATTTGAGCTACTAGAAGTGAAGTTTTTGACTGATTTCATCATAGTAATGAATTTGGGATAATGATGAACTTGGGGAAATTATTTGAGTTGGAGGAACCAATCTCAACATTTCAAATGATTATTTTGTTGTAATAATTTGATATTCTTTTGATAGTAGGGGAAAATTAGCTTTATGTAAATTAAAACTTAGAAGCTTCCACCAGCCATATTACATGTAGTACTTCCATACTTTGTTCTGGTGTGACTTGCCAGTACATTCAACATAATGACCTATACGGCTGCAATGTCTCATGCTGCAGGATTTATATGACGAGTAAGTGATGCGTTGGGTTACAATGTATAAACTCAACTTTGTTGTTGGTGTTATGGGGCTCCACATCTTTGATGATATTTCTGCTGTGTGGATTATGAGGTAACACTATTTACGTTACTCTATAACATTGTGAATTTTCTGTTATTTCATCGAGTACCATGTGTGTAGCTACTGATCCAGGGATAGCATAGTAAGCACAGGATACTTCGATCCTTATCAGAACCAGGTCGTTATAGGAAAGATAGGGTCACCTTATCAAAGCCGATCATGCCAAATACTATTTTCAGGGCATCCATTAGTCTATACTTGCATTGTTGAGGAAGCGAGGATATAAGTGATCCAATGTCTGCACTTTGGACTGATGCCCCATCGAGAAAGAACCTCCACAAGGAAAGTTCATGCCACGGAATCAAAGGCTTTTGCCACATCAGGCTCACAGAATAGTAACGACACTTTCCTGTTGTAAAGGGTTTTAACTATCAGCTGAACCAAAGCAAAATTTCCTGTAAATATCTTTCCCAATGAATACACTTTGGTTGCACGTGATCATCTACTCAAGCTTTGGCACCAATTTAGTTGCAAGAGCATTTATTTTAATCTTAGCAAAATTGTGAATCAGACCGATCTGCCTAAAGTCTATAATGTCCAAGCATCATCGCGCTTGGGTAGGAGCATAAGAAAAGATTGATTTAGCAGATGGAATCTCATGTTGTCCCCCTCACAGAATTGTTACAAAGCTTCCATGAAACTGACTTTGATCACCGGCTAGCAACGCAAATAGAATTGAGTTGTGAAACCATCAGGACACGAGGGTTTATCTTGTGGAAGATTCCTAATAGCAATCCATATGTCCACCTTTGAATGGAACTCTTATAGATCCATCAAATCCACCTCATGCAACTCAAAAACATTGAGATTGATTTACGTGCTTCATGAAGCAGGGTGGCCTAGCGTATGCTGAAAATGAACGAGTGTCAATGTTGGGATGATCCCATGGTCTGTACCCACCACTTCGCATTTACAAAGCTTGAAGATTGTATTACTCTTTCAACGTCGTGCCCCTTGAATGTGAAAAAATGTGGTATTCGCGTCTCCCTCGTTGATCCTAGTGGTATGAGATTCCACCCCATTAGTTTTTTCTTGAGATCTGCTTTGAGCCACGATTCGTCAACCGATAGTGTACAAACATCCATCGCCATGTCCAACTAAAAAATGAACTCCTTGGCTAGCATGATCTGCTCCCTAATGTTGTCGGTCTTCCATTCACTCCATTAGTGCAGAGAATTATAGTATTCTGAAGCCTTTGGTGAAAAATTTAATGCAATCAGATTCAGTCGCCGGCTCGCTCCACGCAGCAGCTACGACGTTGTCAAAGCCTGGCTGGTTCGTCCAAACACTATAAAAATGGAAGCCTTCGAACTTCTCTTCTTCATTTTTCATAGCGTGAGAGAATATGTAATTTGAACTTTCTTTCCTCTATAAGAAAATGGATGGCAGAGTAGGACAGTACATGCGAACAATCCATGGTGGAGAAAGGGAAAAGGAGAGTTGGAGCTTGAGAAATTGAAGAAGGAAGAGGCACCATGGGGAAATGGTATTGATGAGATGATAGCCGTGATTGCTATGTAATGGAAGGTGTATGCTTGCCAAGGAGGGAGGATGGGTGATCTTTGTTACACTAGGTGATGCATAGGTTTTAAGGGGAAGAAGAGGGGACCAACTCTATATAGCTTTAGGTGTGAGCTAGAGAGATCAAATTCTTTGGTGAAAAATTAAAAAAATCAACTCAGAGGAGTCTCGTCAACTCGTGAATATCCTGCATGTTTGGGTTAAGAGGTGAAACCTTACGCCTCATGCAATGTGCTTTGATATGATCTTCTCTCCTCGTTGTCTTTGAAGGTGGTCGTCAGCTGGCGATGGGCAACAGTGGGACCTCCCTATTCCTATAGCTCGTCCTCTGTTCCATTCCCTGCATTATTGTGATAGGTGATATGTATGTTGGTGAATGAGCATCTAATACCCTAAGTGGTTTTGGTGCATATGAGAGTTGAAGACTCTCCGGCCACTAGTGAGCATCCAAGCTTGTGGATTACCATATCATTTGTGAACGTTTGGAGGCCACCTCAAGGTCTACCATGTGTAGTTGGGCTTCACCTTTGTGGTGGAGGCTCAAGGTGAAGAAGGTGAGCCTTGGTGGTGTCGACAAACCTTTCTGGTCTCAGACCTCTTCGGTAGTGACTAGCTTTCCCTCCAAGGAAGTGAACATTAGGATGCGTCTTCTTCACTACATGCTTTAAGTTACCTTTTATCCGAGCTTGACTACTTTGTTTTACTTTGGTCACTTAACCTTGCAAGGACTATATAGGTTGCGCTTATTGTAGTTACGTTTAGGCAACCTATTCACCCTCCCTCCAACTCCCGCCCTAGATCTATATCAATCCTTAGAGTTGGGTAGTACGACCAACTATCAACAATAGGTCCGAGACATGGAATTAATTCTCAAGCAAAGTACTTCATGCCTAGGAGGTGTTACTAATGGTTTTTGGCGATAATTAGGAGAGCTTGGAGCGTGAATGGAAATATGGCATTTCTTTGGTTGGATAGTGCAATGATGGTATAGGGACATCTTCAAGTATCAATTCATGCTCTACTAGGTTAAAAACATGGACCCGACTTTCAGTTGTCGAACCTGTCAATGGCAATATGCATGTTATATTCTTGTTCGTATACTCTTGTCGTATAAGAGGGTATATAATATTCACTATCCTCTAAATGTATGTATTATAGTATATACCTATATTCTTATTAAAACCCTAGATTTCAGGTCTTTCCATCGACCAAGCCAGACTGCCCATGGAAAATCCTTTCCTTCTTTATCTACGCCCCCACCAACCCATACCGCCATACCCACACACTAATAATGGACGCTTACGGGCACAACTGGATTGTATTTAGATAGCTTTTTTTAAAAGGAGGCAAAAGATTTGCCTCATCACATTAATTAAGAAGAGGAGAACAAAGTTTGATGGCTACATGACCACAAAGGTCAAAACACAAAGGGACCACTCTCCCAGTATAAATTACCCAAATATTTTGCCTGGGAAAACACGCAGAGCCTTGCTTCTGCCTATTGACGAAACCACTTGGGCGGGCAAGGAGGCATTGTTGCAAAACACTCTCGCATTCCTTTCATTCCATATTTCCCAGCAGACAAACATCTTTAATGAATTGTTGTAACATCCCAAATTTTCAATTTGGAATGTTATACATAGGTCATCTTTGCATATCATATTTTATTGCATTTTGGTTGATCCTAGAAATTTCAAGCAACTCCAGGACCCACGGAGAGAGTTGGGGATTTCGTTATTTTCATATTTGAATTTTCTCAAATATTGAAAAGAGGATCATTTTGGTTTTAATCGTTTTCTCTCCAAATATTTCCCATGTCAAACTAAAAGAGAGGGGATAAAATGACTTCTCCACAATCAAATAAATATTGGAGGAAAAAACTTAAAATCAAATAATTATTTTATTTGGATTTTATTGCTATTTTATTTGAAGTAGAAAAATTGCACGTTTTCAAAAATTGCATTTCAAACTAAAAGAGAGGGGATAAAATCACTTTGTTCTAAATATTTCATTTAGACGGTGCAAATTTGTTTTGGTGTTTTTAGAATTTTTTTCTATTTTTAGGATTTATTTTCTGTTCGGCGGAACTATTTAAAAAATCCTTTCAGACCGACTGGGCCGAAAGCCTAGCCGGCCCAGCCGCATGCCTCCCGCTCCGGCTCGAGAGAGGACTCCCGAGCGCCGCGTCGCCCCTTCCCCAAGCACCCCGAGCCGCCCCCCCTTTAAATAGCCCCGCCGCCGCTCGCCACCACCCCATCCCGAGCCCTCTGCCCCGCCACCGCCTGCGTCGCCGTCGCCGCCGCGAGCGCCGCCGCCGTCGCCCGTTCCTCTCGTCGCCGCTGCACGGAGCCCCAGCATTGCCGCGCCGCCCCGCCGGAGCCTCGCCGGAGGTAACCGACGCCGCCGCCGCCGTTTTGATTTTTTTTTCAAAAAAAAACCATTCGGTTTTTTTAAACCCTAGATCTAGTATTTTTAGATCGGTTCGGTTTTTTTGGTTTAGTTATTTAGCGGACGTTTGTCCGTACGTTCATTTTAATGAACGTTGTTCGTTAGTTAGTCATAGATAGCGAACGTTCGTTCGTTAGCCTGTTCCCCTCGTTTTATTTTCTAGGGTTTTTCCGCGATTATTTTCGATCGCGATTTCTCCCTGATCTTTGTTCTAGTTTATCTTATCGCTCATTTATCCAAATCAGATGAAACAAGCGCCTAGATCTTCGTCTCGAAGCCCTCTTTGTGCTTAACCAACTTGAACAAGATTTTGATACTGTAAAATTTGACTTTCGTCTAGATTAGTAAACGAACCTTGTTTCTTTCATAGTTTGAGTTTCGTTGCTCCGTTCGATTTGATTCTTTTTGCAAACCGGAGTTCTTCAGTTGAAGTTTCTAGTTAGATCTTCTTATTTGAGTTTTACCTGTGCTTCTAGTTGAGTGATTATGTATGTTATTGTTTGTTTGCGATAGAATTCCCGGAGTGCGAAGCGTGCTACTACGAGTCTCTAGGTTTTGCGGATCATCAGCAAGGCAAGTAACACTTTGATCATATCCCTTCATTACCCAGTTTTTATGCATTAGTTTCAATCCTCAAACATTGCATGGTTAGGATCTGTTAACATGTGTGTTTGGGAAGTAGATGATGAGGTAGAACCTATTTCCCTCTTATTATCAAACCTTTGGGTGTTACTTCTACGTTATTCTCATGATTGCTATGTATGCTCGTAGACGTGGATTGGGTGAGTGTATCCATGATAGATGTGAGTATTGTTAATTAATGATTAACTTAAGGTGGCTACCTAAATACACATCTAGGTGGATTGGTTGAGGCACCCTGGAGTACCCAGTGGTTGTCAGGGCACCTGGAGAACCGAGTGTTGTCATAGGATATCCCGGAGTACCCGTGTGATCATCCTACGGTTCGCCACCAAGGCTCAAAGGGATCATAAGATTTTTCATGCTAGAAACTTCCCTGTGCAGCCACAAGCTCTTATGGTCTCTAGCATAGTTGAGTATGTTGCATGACCTCTTTCAGTGGCGGGCTAGCAGATGTAGGGGAAAGTAGGTGTAACTGTCCACCAAGAGTAAAGAGTTAATGCTTCTGAAAGACTATGTCCCGATCATCCGTTTCTCAAACACCTTCTAGTGCGAGAAATCCAACGGAGGAGATCGAGTCTTGTGGGGAAAAGTGCGCAAACCTCTGTAGAGTGTACAAACTAATCATGGTTAGCCGTGTCCCTGGTTATGGACATCTTGAGTATCTGGTTATTGATTATCATGCTGATCTCATCACTCTAAATTAATTTGTTGGGTTTAATGATATTGCTTAATTGGGATTGAGTTGGAGGAACCTTCTCAATGTTTAACAACCACCATGATAAATTTATTCATTTGATGTAGGGAAAAATTGGCTTTATGCAAAAACTTTAACCATAGGGCTTTCCACCAGCCATATATGCATGTAGTGATAGCATTTATTCTGTTCATTACTCTATGTGTTACATTGCCAGCATATTCCATGTGCTGGCCCATTTCAGGCTGCAACATATCATGTTGCAGACTTTTTAGACGACGAGTAAGGTGCCATAGGTCGTTGTCGTTCACTCAGCTATGCCGTTGGAGTTGATGGACTCACTTTATCCTCCAAGCCTTCCGCTGTTATCTTATTTAGATGGCCTTAAGCCATATTTTTGTAACAAGTTCTCTTTTGAGACATTCGATGTAATAAGTGTGTGATTGAAACTCTGTTGTAAATCCTCAAGTACTGTGCGTATTAGCATTACCGATCTAGGGATGAGACTTATGCATAGAGACTAGACTGTTTGAGGTCTGGTCGCTACAAGATGGTATCAGAGCACAGGTTGACTGTAGGACACGACCACTAAGCTAAAACCATAGGTCACTCTTCTCTAGTCATTTCTGACTCCTCTCCCTTTTCCACTCTATAGGATGGCAGACTCAAGGAACAAGTTTACACCACCGGATGAAGACACCACTTTTGGACGACACTTGATGGAAGTTACTAGGTACCTGAACATCGGAATAGCAAGCTTCACCGGGACCTACATCGTCACTTTACCAGAAGAGGAGCGTTGGATGATTCGAGTTCAAGTCCCAGGAAGGATGTTCATGCCAGTCACCGAGCCCATAGACTTTTCCTTTGATGCACCAACCTGGAGTCTAGGAAAGAGCATGGCAGCCCCCATCACCATGGGACGCATTGGAGAAGTTTACCACAAGGATCTTAAGGATACTATTTACCAGATATGTGGGCACCGAGATGAACAATGGGAGATGATCAGCACCAGGAGAGACAGGTCCATTGCAGCTTTCATCCAGGAGTTAAACCAGCACATTCGTCGCCAAGAGAACCAGATGTGCACAGGCATGATAGATCTGAAGAAGGCAATGACCAGGATTTCGGAGCTGGAGGAAGAACTCAAGTCTACATGCGATGGATATGAGGAGGAAATGACGATACTAGTGGAGAAGAATGACGACCTGACGAGGAAGCTAGGAGTATTCATGGGAGACCCCGCGCCAGGAGGAGATGACGACGATTCCAAGGACATTCGTTCGGAGGACTACATCATCATCGACGATACCGACTCAGACCCCGACGGCAGCGATGATGACTATGTTGATGAAGCTGGAGCGGATATCATGGAGTCTTCTACCGATTAAAACTTCTAGTCGACCACCATACCAGTAGTAGTATTTCCCCATGTATATAGTATAGTCCAAGCACTTTTGTAACGATAGTTAGGCCGATTGTATGCCCTTGTTGGAGTGATATGTTTTTTGTCTCATGTGCATATGGGTAGTGTTTTCCCTTTAGACCTCATTCTATTATGTTTTCTCACCTTTTCTAAACCCATCAGATGCCTCCGAGACGTGACAATGGATTTTATTTCCCACTGGAGCTCACTCAGTTGATCCAGCAACAGAACACCTTGATGCAGCTACTAGTCCAGAATCAGAACCAAGGGAACAACAACAACAACAACAACAACAACAACAACAACAACAACAACAACAACAACAACAACAACAACAACCCACCACCACCTGTTGATCACTTAGCCCATTTTCTAAGGCTGAATCCACCGGTGTTCTCTAGTAGCACCGAGCCGATTGTTGCAGATGATTGGCTATGCAAGATTGGAAGGGAGCTAACCACTGCAGGATGCACAGATGCAAAGAGAGTGCATTTTGACGCACATCAGCTTGATGGACCCACAGCATCATGGTGGGAGAATTTCGCGACCACTTACCCCATTGACATTGTTACATGGGACCAGTTTCAGCAGGCTTTTTGCACTGCCCATGTTTCAGCAGGAGCTATGAACATGAAGAAGCACGAGTTTCGCAACTTGCGCCAAGGAGGACGCACAGTGGGCCAGTATGTGGATGAGTTTAGTAAGTTAGCACGTTATGCCCCTGATGACGTAGCTACAGATGCTGCTAAGCAGGAGAAGTTTCTGGAAGGACTGAATGATGAGCTGAGCATGCAGTTGATCACTATAGGAATCAAGAACTTTGCCATCTGCCATGGCAGATGGCAAAGGCATGCCTTGCAGACGGCAAAGGCCTTTGCCGTCAGCTAGCAGACGGCAAAACGTCCGGCCGAACGAGCTATGGCAAAGGGCACTTTGTCGTCTGCTGGCGGACAGCAAAGATGCAAAGGCCTTTGTCGTCAGCCAGCGGACGGCAAATATATCTTTCCATGAAAATCGAACAGACAAAACCACCCTCTGAAGCATCAGTAACCATCCGCCTATGTATACCAAAATAACAAATCAAACAGCCTCTGAAAGTTTCCTCACAAGGGTAAATAGGCAAATAAAATTATAAGCTCAGCTAAACAACTGTGCATCTAAATCACCAAGACGACAACATGGGGAAGTTTCCAAACAACCTCTGCAAGCTCCTCACAAGGTTAAACTAACAAATAAAATTATAAGTTCAATAATAATAATAACTGCAACTCCAAAGCACCAATACAGTGACATGGAGGTAGTGCCCTAGTCATGTGCATCCCCAAGTATTCTGCTTTTTATTGGAAATAATTAAGCAGAATAAGAAATATGGCTGGGATGCACATGGGATACGTTCAGCTCAGGCAAGAACCAGCACGAAGCTAATCATAGGGTAAAAGATATTCGGCCAGGCAGCCAGCTGTCGCTCATTTCCCAGCTCAAGAAAAACAGAGCATCCACAAAGGAGTGGCGTACCGAGGTAGAAGGTCTTGGCGTACTCCTCGGAGATCTCACCACAGCGGGCGTAGGCGCGGCGACTCCAGCTCCCTGGCAATGGCGGGCGGCGCCGCCTACTGTTGTGGGCGCAGCTGGCGCTTGAGCAATGCGGCCTTCTTCACCACCATGTCGTACACCTTCTGCTCTGATAAGACGACGACGATGGCGGTGTCGCCTCCGGGGCTAACGGTGAGGCTCAAATCTCCCAGGCTGGAGTACACCGGCGACGCCGCACTCCGGCCGCCCGCCTCCCCTGGCTTGCCCACGCGAGGCAGCCGTACTTGAGCAAGCATAGCACCCACGGCTGCCTCTTCCTCGTGCGTAGGCCGGAGCAGTGCAAGCTCACGTGGTGGTCGTCCCGGCCCACATCTCCGGTGGCGAGAATAGCACTGGGGCCGGGGGATGATGCTGCCCCGAGTAGCAACGTGACGGTGGTGGCCTTCTGCTGCATCCTACATGTGCGCAAGACCAGCCCCAAACCACCGGAGCTCATCACCGCGGGGGTAGAGGAAACGAAGCTCTGCTCTCCCCTACAAGGGAGAGAACTTAGGCGCGCACTCCGGCAGCCCATGCATCACTTCGACGAGGAGGAGGACCATGCGGCAAGGAGGAGGCTGGATCTGGAGTGGCCGGACCTCCCGCGGCCGGATCCAGGCGCGAGGCAGCGTGGGGCGGCGGCGGCAATGCGGGGACACGGGCTGGGCGCAGAGGAGCCCGGTGAGGTGGCGATGCGCACCAGCGGGCGGAGACGAGGTGGCGCAGCGGCGCGGGGTCAAGGGAGGCGGTGTCGGGCGGCGCTCGGTTGTAGGGCAAGGGCGGAGAGAGAGGGTATAGAGATAGAGGAGGTGGGCACAACGGTGTTTTTTTTACCCGCAAAAAAAATAGCCCCCTCTTTGTCGTCTGCCAGCAGATGGCAAAGAGGGGGGTTGACTGTTGCAGTGTACTGGCATCCGGTGGCACCTCTTTGCCATCCGCTGGCAGATGGAAAAGAACAGATGGCAAAGATTCTTTGCCATCTGCCAGCAGACGGCAAAGAAATGACAGATGGCAAAGACCTTCTTTGTCGTCTGCCAGTTCTTTGTCATCTGTTGTTTGGTAGATGATGGCAAAGACCTTCTTTGCCGTCCACAAGCAGACGGCAAAGAACTAGCTGACGACAAAATTCTTGATTCTAGTAGTGGATGGTGGCAACCTTCAACAACTACCAGGAGTTGGTAGACAGAGCTCTCATGATTGAAGGGAAGCAGCATCAGATAGACAGCCGTAAGAGGAAGTATGGACAAGGGAAGTACAATTCAGGAGCTCAGCAGAGGCCTCGTTGTACACCGAACTCGTGAGGACACATTCACCATAACCATGGAGGCCATAACTCTAATGGAGGGAGTTTGCATAACCATAGTGGCCCCAAGAATGGGAATGGCAATGGAGGAAGCAACGGCCAGAACCGTTCCAACCAAGCAACAACCGCCAAGAAGGATCATAGTCACATTACTTGTTTCAAGTGTGGGAAGAATGGACATTACGCCACGGAGTGTTCTGAAGCAAAGAATGGAAATGGCAATGGAAGATTTGGGAAGAAGCCCAACCCTTTCAACAGGGGACAAGTGAACCACGTTAGCGTGGAGGAGGTTGAAGAGCAGCCAGATGCAGTTATAGGTAAGTTTTTGGTTAAGTCATTTACTGCAATCGTTCTTTTCGATACCGGTGCATCGTATTCATACATATCAAGGGGATTTGTGGATAAGTATAAGTTGCCCACCAAAGTTCTTAGGACACCTATGTTAGTAAGCTCGCCAGGAGCGGAGCATATGGCAAGCCAAGGATGTTTTCAGATGCCATTGACCATAGGTAGGCTTGTTTTCCCCTCAGATCTGGTAATTCTGGAGTCACAAGGGTTGGATGTGATTTTGGGTATGGATTGGCTATCGATGTATGGAGGAAACATCGATTGCGCCAGTAAGTCGATTATGCTCACCACCCCAGAAGGGAGAAGGATCAAGTATGTCTCCCGGCATATGCTGAGGAGGACTCAAGTGAATTCCTTATCAGGAGTTGTACAGGAGGAAGTACCAGTGGTGAAGGATTTCCCTGATGTATTTCAGGAAGAGTTGCCAGCCATGCCACAGGATAGAGACATTGAGTTTTTGATCGAGCTTTTGCCAGGCACCGGGCCAATATCAAAGAGACCGTATCGGATGCCCGCAAAGGATTTGGAGGAAATTAAGAAGCAGATTAAGGAGTTACTGGATAAAGGTTACATTCGACCAAGTTCATCACCTTGGGGAGCCCCAGTACTTCTAGTGGAGAAGAATGATGGATCATTGAGGATGGTTGTTGATTATCGTGCGTTGAATGAAGTGATGATCAGGAACAAGTACCCACTGCCGACGATCAATGATTTGTTTGACCAATTGCAAGGAGCTAAAGTGTTTTCTAAGATCGATCTATGATCAGGATACCACCAACTGAAGATTTGAGAGCAGGATAGACCTAAGACAGCTTTTACCACAAGGTACGGGCTATATGAGTATACTATTATGTCATTTGGTCTGACTAACGCGCCTGCCTATTTCATGAACATAATGAACAAAGTGTTTATGGAGTTTTTGGATAAGTTCGTCGTAGTGTTCATTGATGATATATTGGTCTACTCGAAGAATGAAGAGGAGCATACAGAGCATTTGTGTTTGGTTCTCAAGAAGCTCAGGGAACATTAGTTATATGCCAAGTTCAGCAAATGTGAGTTTTGGTTGAAGGAAGTTGGATTCCTCGGACATGTTATATCCGGAGAAGGAATAGCAGTAGACCCTACCAAGGTTGTTTCTATGACTAAATGGGTAGCACCCACATCAGTTGGAGAGATCAGGAGTTTTCCTGGACTCGCAGGATATTATCGGAGGTTCATTGAGAATTTCTCCAGGATTGCAAAGCCCATGACGGAGTTATTGAAGAAGGACACCAAGTTTAAATGGACTGAGGAGTGTGAAGCCAGTTTTTAGGAGCTGAAGAAACGTTTGGTTACAGCCCAAGTGTAGATTCTTCCAGATCAACGAAAGGATTATAAGGTGTATTGCAACGCTTCATGTCGAGGACTTGGAGCAGTACTTATGCAGGAAGGAAGAGTTGTTTCATATGCCTCACGATAGCTTAAACCTCATGAGCAAAATTACGCTACACAATATTTGGAGTTAGCAGCCGTAGTGCATGCATTGAAGACATGGAGACATTTTCTCATCGGAAACCATTGTGAAGTGTACACGGATCACAAGAGCTTGCAATACATCTTCACGCAGAAGGAGTTGAATCTCAGGCAAAGGAGATGGTTGGAGCTCATTATGGATTATGATATGAAGTAGCACTATCATCCCGGAAAAGCTAATGTAGTAGCAGATGCGTTGAGTCGCAAGAGTTATGTCAATACGCTTATGACCGGAGGATTACCCAGGGAGTTAGCAGAGGATCTTTGTGAGCTATGTTTGGAAATAGTTCCGAGAGGTTATGTAGCAACATTTGAAATCCATTCTACTTTGATGGATAAGATCAGAGAAGCCCAGAAGACTAACAAGGAGATTGTCGAGATAAAGGAAAGGATGAGCAAAGGGAAGGCTAAAGGATTTCGTGAGGATGAGCACAAAACTTTATGGTTTGAGGATCGCGTATATGTGCCTAATGACCCCGAGATCAGGAAGTTGATTCTGCAGGAGGCCCATGATTCGCCGTATTCGATTCACCCAGGAAACACCAAGATGTATCTAGATTTGAAGGAAAGTTTCTGGTGGACCGGCATGAAGAAGGATATTGCAAAGTATGTAGCAGTATGTGATGTATGTCAGAGAGTGAAGGCAAAGCATTAGAAGCCAGCAGGATTGCTACATCCATTGCCAATACCCGAATGGAAGTGGGACAAGCTTGGCATGGATTTTATCACGGGATTTCCCAGGACGTGTTCAGGCTATGACTTGATATGGGTTGTAGTCAATCGGTTGACGAAGGTAGCTCATTTCATTCCAGTGAAGACCACCTATCTGAGTGCTAAGCTGTCAAAGATATATATGACCAGGATCGTGTGTCTGCATGGAGTTCCGAGGACCATTGTATCAGATAGAGGAACCCAGTTTACCTCAAAGTTCTGAAATCAGTTGCATGAGACTTTGGGTACCAGGCTAGAGTTCAGTACAACTTTTCATCCATAGACAGATGGACAGACCGAGAGAGTCAATGAGATTCTGGAGGACATGTTGAGAGCTTGTGCGCTAGATTATGGATCTAGTTGGGATGACAATTTGCCGTATGCAGAGTTCTCTTATAACAACAACTATCAAGCCAGTTTAAAGATGGCCCCTTTCGAAGCTTTGTACGGAAGGAGGTGCAGGACACCGTTGCTATGGGATGAAGTTGGAGACCGTCAGTTGTTTGGACCAGATTTGTTTACGGAGTCAGAAGAGAAAGTTAAACTGATTCGCGATAGACTGAAGGTAGCCCAGTCCAGACAGAAGAGTTACACGGATTCTAAATGCAAGGAGACAGTTTACGAAGTCGGAGACATAGTATATCTTCGTGTGTCCCCACTTTGAGGAGTTAAGCATTTTAGAGTTAAAGGAAAGTTAGCACCATGTTTTGTGGGACCATACAAAGTTTTGGAACATATGGGAGAGGTTGCTTACAAGCTGGAACTGCCAAAAGGATTGTCAGGAGTTCACGATGTGCTTCACGTTTCCCAGTTGAAGAAGTGCCATGAAGAAATGGCTGATATTCCTTTGAGAGATACAGTGCCACTTGAAGTGATTCAGCTGGATAGTGATTTGACCTACGAGGAGAAACCAGAGAAGATTCTCGAGTTTGCCAGCCGAGTCACACGCAGCAAGGTTATCAAGTTCTGCAAAGTTCAGTGGAGCCACCATACCGAGGATGAAGCCAGCTCGGAACGAGAGGAAGACCTACGGAAGGACCACCCGCACCTATTTTCTAGCCAACCCGCGAGATTCATCTTAAGGAGGGTAGGTTTGTAACATCCCTAATTTTCAATTTGGAATGTTATACATAGGTCATCTATGCATATCATATTTTATTGCATTTTGGTTGATCCTAGAAATTTCAAGCAACTCAAGGACCCATGGAGAGAGTTGGGGATTTTGTTATTTTCATATTTGAATTTTCTCAAATATTGAAAAGAGGATCATTTTGGTTTTAATCGTTTTGTCTCCAAATATTTCCTATGTCAAAGTAAAAGGCAGGGGATAAAATGACTTCTCCAAATAAAAGAAATATTGGAGGAAAAATGTTAAAATCAAATATTTATTTTATTTGGATTTTATTGCTATTTTATTTGAATTTGAAAAATTGCACGTTTTCAAAAATTGCATTTTAGGCCAGAAAATTGTTCACTTTGTTCTAAATATTTCATTTAGACGGTGAAAATTTCTTTTGGCATTTTGAGAAAAAAAATTCTATTTTTAGGATTTATTTTCTGTTCGGTGGAACTATTTAAAAAATCCCTTCGGACCGACTGGGCCGAAAGCCCAGCCGCGCCCCTCCCGCTCCGGCTCGGGAGAGGACTCCCGAGCGCCGCCGCTGTCGCCCCTTCCCCAAGCACCCCGAGTGCCCCCCCCTTTAAATAGCCCCGCCGCCGCTCGCCACCTCCCCACCCCGAGACCGCCGCCCCACCACCGCACCCGTCGTCGCCGCCGCTAGCGCCGCCGTTGCCCGCGCCTCTTGCTGCCACCCCCGCGTCATCCCGCCGGAGCCTCGGAGGTAACCGCCGCCGCCGCCGTTTTTTTTCAAAAAAACCGTTCGGTTTTTTTAAAACCCTAGATCTAGTTATTTTAGATCAGTTCGGATTTTTCAGTTTAGTTATTTAGCGGACGTTCGTCCGTACGTTCGTTTTAACGAACATTGTTCGTCAGTTAGTCGCAGGTAGCGAATGTTCATTCATTAGCCTGTTCCACTTGTTTTATTTTCCAAAGTTTTTCCGCGATTATTTTCGATCGTGATTTCTGCCCAGATCTTCGTTCTAGTTTATCTTTTCGGTCGTTTATCCAAATCAGATGAAACAAGCGCCTAGATCTTCGTCTCGAAGCCCTATTTCTGTTTAACCAACTTGAACAAGATTTTGGTACTGTAAAATTTGACTTTAGTCCAGATTAGTAAATGAACCATGTTTCTTTCGTAGTTTGAGTTTCGTTGCTCCGTTCGATTTGGTTCTTTTTGCAAACCGGAGTTCTTCAGTTGAACTTTCTGGTTAGGTCTTCTTATTGGAGTTTTACCCATGCTTCCAGTTGAGTGCTTATGTATGTTATTGTTTCTTCGCGATAGAATTCCCGGAGTGCGAAGTGTGCTACTACGAGTCTCTAGGTTTTGCAGATCATCAGCAAGGCAAGTAACACTTTGATCATATCCCTTTATTACCCAGATTTTATGCATTAGTTTCAATCCTCAAACATTGCATGGTTAGGATCTGTTAACATGTGGGTTTGGGAAGTAGATGATGAGGTAGAACCTATTGCCCTTTTATTATCAAACCTTTGGGTAATACTTCTATGTTATGCTTAGGATTGCTATGCTATGCTCGTAGACGTGGATTGGTTGAGTGTATCCATGACAGATGTGAGTATTGTTAATTAATGGTTAACTTAAGGTGGCTACTTAAATACACATCTGGGTGGATTGGTTGAGGCACCCTGGAGTACCCAGTGGTTGTCAGGGCACCTGGAGAATCGAGTGTTGTCATAGGATATCCCGGAGTACCCGTGTGATCATCCTACGGTTCGCCACCAAGGCTCAAAGGGATCATAAGATTATTCATGCTAGAAACTTCCGTGTGCTGCCACAAGCTATTATGGGATCTAGCATAGTTGAGTATGTTGCATTACCTCTTTTAGTGGTGGGCTAGCAGATGTAGGGGAAAGTAGGTGTAACTGTCCACCAAGAGTAAAGAGTTAATGCTTCTGAAAGACTATGTCCCGGTCATCCGTTTCTCAAACACCTTCTAGTGCGAGAAATCCAACGGAGGAGATCGAGTCTTGTGGGGAAAAGTGTGCAAACCTCTGCAGAGTGTACAAACTAATCATGGTTAGTCGTGTCCCCGGTTATGGACATCTTGAGTATCTGGTTCTTGGATTATCATGTTGATCTCATCACTCTAAATTAATTTGTTAGGTTTAATGATATTGCTTAATTGGGGTTGAGTTGGTGGAACCTTCTCAATGTTTAACAACCACCATGATTGTTAAATGAAATTTATTCCTTTGATGTAGGGAAAAATTGGATTTATGCAAAAACTTTAACCATAGGGCTTTCCACCAGCCATATATGCATGTAGTGATAGCATTTATTCTATTCATTACTCTATGTGTTACATTGCCAGCATATTCCATGTGTTGACCCTTTTCGGGCTGCAACATATCATGTTGCAGACTTTTCAGATGACGAGTAAGGTGCCATAGGTCGTTGTCGTTCACTCAGCTATGCCGTTGGAGTTGATGGACTAACTTTATCCTCCAAGCCTTCCGCTGTTATCTTATTTAGATGGCCTTAAGCCATATTTTTGTAACAAGTTCTCTTTTGAGACATTCGATGTAATAAGTGTGTGATTGAAACTCTGTTATAAATCCTCATGTACTGTGTGTGTCAGCATTACCGATCCAGGGATGGCGCTGATGCACAGAGACTAGACTGTTTGAGGTCTGGTCGCTACAATTGTGATGGATTATGGATGGGATTTGGCCCATATAAGACAATAATCCCTGGTTAATCTTTAAGGCCCATTAATGTGTACGGCAAGTGGTGGGAAGTGTGGGAAGTTTAGAACCATACTGCTACAGTAAAAAAGAGTGAGACCTCTTAATAAGGGCTGCTCTACCACTTGTAATTGGGAGCTTGGGAATAGGAGTTGTACACGCGCGCTCCTCCTCCGCCGCCCGCCTCGCCTCGCCTTGCCTCGTCACGACACACGCGTCGCGGGTTGCGGGAATGAGCCAAGTCGAAGCTTATTTTTGCCGGTCAAGAATGGTTAATTAATCTCGGATTAATTAACAAGTCGCTTACAGAAGTCCCACTGTTTGAGACCTTGGGTCGTGGGATGTCCGCAGACTCGGATGTGGGATGATACGTCTCCAACGTATCTATAATTTATGAAGTATTCATGCCATGTTTATAATATTTTTACATGATTTTGGTATGACTTGATTAGAACTGACCCGGACTAACGCTTTTTCAGCAGAACTACCGTGGTGTTGTTTTTGTGTAGAAATAAAACTTCTCGAAATGCGCTGAAAATCAACAGAGAATATTTTTGGAAATATAAAAAATACTAGAACAAAAAACTATCGTAGGGGAGTCCCGAGGCCACCACGAGGGTGGAGGGCGCCCCCTGCCTCGTGGACTCCCCATGGGGCCCCTAACGTGAAACCAATGCCAACCCCTCCTATAAATCCAGAAAATCCCAAAACATAAGAGAGATTGGAAGTTCCACCGCCGCAAGCCTCTGTAGCCACGAGAAATCAATCTAGGCCCTCTCTGGCACCCTGCCGGAGGGGGCCATCATCATCGAAGGCCATGGAGGAGGATCTCGGAGGGGCCATCATCGCCATGAAGGCTAAGGACCAGAGGGAGAAAATCTCCCCAACCAGGGGGGAGGCCATGGAGGAAGAAGCACAAGGGGGAGAACCTCTCCTCCTCTCTCTCATTGGCTCCGGAGTGCCATCGGGAAGGGAATCATCGTCGTGGTGATCGTCTTCATCATCACCATCCTCATCTCTTTTCAGCGGTCAACTCTCCCGCACCCCGCTGTAATCCCTACTTGAACATGGTGCTTTATGCCACAGATTATGATCCAATGATGTGTTGCCATCCTATGATGTTTTGAGTAGATATCCTTTGTATTCGGGTTAATTGATGATCTAGATTGGTATGAGTTGTATGTTTTATTTTGGTGTTCTCCTATTGTGCCTTCCGCGCCGCACACACGTGAGGGATTCCCGCTGTATGTTATTGCAATACGTTCATTATTTGCTTATAGTAGGTTGCTTGACTGACAGAAGCATAAACCCGAGTAAGGGGTTGGTGCGTATGGGATAAAGGGGACTTGATATGTTAATGCTATGGTTGGGTTTTACCTTAATGATCTTTAGTAGCTGAAGATGCTTGCTAGAGTTCCAATCATAAGTGCATATGATCCAAGAAGAGAAAGTATGTTAGCTTATGCCTCTCCCTCATATGAAATTGCAATAGTGATTTTCGGTCTTGTTAACAATTGCCTAGGACAATTCCGCACACCGACCCATCATTATTCCACACTCGCTCTTTATAATACTTAAGTAATATATTCTAACTTTATTATAACAGCACCTACTTTTATATTTTAGCTCTCCGATACCATGCAAAGTTATCCTCTTCATACCCGCAACATAGTTTTATTTCTCGTTTCTAGTTGGAAGCAAACGTTCGGTATACATAGAGTCGTATCAGTGGCAGATAGGACTTGAGAGAATAATGATCTTACCTTTAGCTCCTTGTGGGTTCAACACTCCGTACTTATCACTTCAACCTTTGGAAATTGCTACGATGATTCCCTGCACTTGGGGTTTATCATGGGCCTGAGCCCAGGCCCATCTACCCGATGGCCTATATAAGAAGGCGCTGGCCAGTGGAGTGAACCCTAACTCAGTTCACTCACTCCCTCTCACACAACCCTAGCCGTCATATATTGTTCCTCTCTCTATGCTGCTTCCGGCGATCCCATCCCGATGACCACATGCACTGTTGGTCGAGAGAGCAGGTGCCTCCGGAACCCTATCGTTCGAGATCCTTCCCGGGGGAATGGCAATAAGATTTTTGGGGAGTGTCTCAACGCAACTGCTCCCGATTCGTCCGCGTCTCCACCCGCCTCTACTTCCACTACTTCCTCTACATCGACTCCATGGCTGACGACCAAGTCACCAAGAAGAAAGCTTTGGCTGATGCCGAGGTTGCTGTTGCCGCCGCTGCGTTGGCCTGGCCCACCGGAGGGTATTACTCGTTCATCCCCTTTCTGCTCGTTCATGTGTGTTGGTCGTATATATGTTATTCATAGATGTTTCAGTTCTATGTACTGTACGTGCTCGCATGCTTAGGTATCAGTATGAGATGCATACCGTATTTGCCATGCTTATCTTTTACTCATGGATTAGATTAGTCGGAAAAGTGTCAATATTTCCAAAAATCCAAAAACCTTATTTTAGGCACTTTTCGACTCATGGCTTCATTGCTACTTTGAAACCGGAAAAGTTTGCCAGGACACATTTTAAACGTTGGCAGATCAGGACCACCTTGTGGCTCATAGCAATGAACGTGTCCTGGGTTGGTGGTGTGTCTCCCGCGGTAATGATTCCTAAGCACGAGAATATGTTTAGAGAGGCAACTTCCATCTTTGTGGGATTCGTTCTTACTGTTATCGGAGACTAGCTAGTGGACGTGTATCTCCATATGTGTGTTGACAAGAATTTGTGGGATGCGCTCGAAGCTAAGTTTGGCGCAACCGATGATGGAAGTGAGTTGTATGTTATGGAGCAGGTCCATGATTACAAAATGGTAGATAACCGTTCTATATTGGACAAGGCCCATGAGATACAATGCATCTCTAAGGATCTGGAGCTCTTGAAGTGTGAGTTTCCGGACAAGTTTGTCACTGGTTGCATTATTGCAAAACTCCCTCCTGGATGGAGGAACTTTGCTACTTCTCTCAAGCACATGAGATGTGAATTATCTATTGATGATGTCATCGGTCATCTAAGTGTTGAGAAGAACTTGAGAGCAAAGGACTCACACGTGAAAGGGGCAGAGGGTTCTTCTAGCGCCAATGTGGTGCAGAAGAATTTCCACAAGTTGAAGGGGAAGACTCTGTCCATTAGAATACTACCTTCAAGAAGAAGGGTAAGAAGAAAGACAAAAAGAGAGATGGTTGCTTTACTTGTGGTTCAGAAGAACATTGGGAAAACAAGTGCCCAAACAAGTACAAGAAGCCAGGACAGGGTGCCAAGTATGTCAATGTCACTCTGAGCATCAATGATGGGGCATCTGGGTATGGTAATATGTTTACTGTACTTTTAGTTTGTCAGTCCACCGATTGGTGGGTTGACACTGGGGCCAATATTCATGTGTGTTTTGATGTGTCTTTGTTTTCTTCTTACTAGGTCGCACGAGATTGTTCCGTCGTGATGGGGAATGGTTCGCATGCTTCTGTTCATGGTGTTGGCACGGTAGATCTGAAGTTTACTTTGGGAAATATCATGCAACTGAAGAACGTGCAGCATGTCCCCACCATCAAGAAGAACCTCGTTAGTGGCTCCCTTCCATGTAAAGATGGGTTTAAGTTAGTATTTGAGTCTAACAAAGTAGTCGTATCTCGGTATGGACTATTTGTTGGAAAAGGATATGATTGTGGTGTTTTGTTCTGCCTTTCCCTGGAGGATTTCTGTAATAAACTCATGAACCAAATTCATTCTAATGTGAACGAATCTGAGGTGTGGCATTCACATCTTTGTCACATAAATTTTGGTTGTATGACGCGGCTAGCTAAGATGGATCTGATCCCGAGTTTCACTTTAGCCAAAGGCTCTAAGTGCCATGCATGTGTGCAAGCTAAGCAACCTCGTAAGCCTCACAAGCTTGCGAAGGAGAGACACCTGGCACCATTAGAGCTCATACATTCAGATCTTTGTGAGACGAATGGTGTGTTGACTAAAGGTGGAAAGAAATACTTCATGACTTTAGTTAATGATTCCACTAGATTATGTTATGTGTATTTGTTAAATACAAAGAATGAGGCTTTACACTACTTTAAGATCTATAAGGCAGAAGTTGATAACCAACTTGACACGAAAATAAAACGAGTTTAGTCTGGTCGTGGTGGAGGCTACTTTTCTAGTGAGTTAGATTTATTCTTTGCGGAACATGGTATTATTCATGAGAGGACGCCTCCCTATTCACCCCAGTCAAACGAGGTTGCCGAACCGAAACACCATACTCTAACAGATTTGGTTAACGCCATGCTAGATACATCGGGTTTATCGAAGGCATGGTGGGGGAGACTGTATTGACATCAACTCATGTCCTGAATAAAGTTTTCGCAAAGGATAATGAGACTACTCCCTATGACCAATGGGAAAAGAAAAGAACTACACTCTCTTACTTGCGCACTTGGGGCTGTTTGGCGAAAGTCAATGTGCCAATCCCCAAAAAATATAAGCTTGGTCCAAAGACTGTGGACTGCGTTAATTTGGGCTACGCTAAGAATAGCGTTGGCTATAGATTTTTAGTAGTGAAAACTGAGGTACCTGACCAGAAGATCGATACAATTATAGAGTCTAAGGATGCTACATTCTTTGAGGCTATTTTCCCCATGAGAGATATGCAAATCACATCTAGACTAGAATCTGATGAGACTCCTGAACCTGCCATTCTGATTGAATACTATGAACACAAAAGTGATGAAAGTTCCACGGAGGATGACGAGGAAGCTCCTATTAGGAGCAAGAGACAAAGGACTACAAAGTCTTTTGGTGATGGTTTCCTCGTGTACCTCGTGGATGACGAAACTCCTAGTTCCATTTTAGAAGCTTATGCATCTCCCGATGCTGGCTATTGGAAGGATGTAGTCCGTAGTGAGATGGACTCCATCTTGGCTAACAGGACATGGGAAGTCATTGATCGTCCTTATGGTTGCCAACCATTGGGATGTGATAATCCCCAAGTGCAGGGAATCATCGTAGCAATTTCCAAAGGTGGAAGTGATAAGCATGGATTGTTGAACCCACAAGGAGCTAAAGGCAAGATCAATATTCTCTCAAGTCCTATCTGCCACTGATACGACTCTACGTACACCAAACGTTTGCTTCCAACTAGATACGAGAAATAAAACTACATTGTGGGTATGAAGAGGATAACTTTGCATGATATCGGAGAGCTAAAATATAAAAGTAGGTGCTGTTATCATAAAGTTAGAATATATTACTAAATATTATAAATAGCGAGTGTGGAATAATGATGGATCGGTGTGCGGAATTATCCTAAGCAATTGTTAACAAGACTAGTAGTCGTAATTGCAATTTCATATGAGGGACAGGCATAAGCTAACATACTTTCTCTTCTTGGATCATATGCACTTAGATTGGAACTCTAGCAAGCATCCGCAACTACTAAAGCTCATTAAGGTAAAACCCAAGCATAGCATTAAAGCATCAAGTCCCCTTTATCCCACACGCCACAACCCCCTTACTCGGGTTTATGCTTCTGTCACTCAAGCAACCCACTATAAGCGAATCATGAATGTATTACAACACCCTACAACGGGAATCCCTCATGCTTGCGCGACACGGAGGGCACAATAGGACAGCACCAAAATAGAACATACAACTCGTGCCAACCTAGATCATCAACCAACCCAAAGACAAAAGATATCTACTCAAAACATCATAGGATGGCAACACATCATTGGATCGTAATATGTGGCATAAAGCACCATGTTCAAGTGGGGATTACAGCGGGGTGCAGGAGAGTGGACCGCGTAAAAGAGATGAGGATGGTGATGATGATGGTGATGTTGATGAAGACGATCACTGTGGCGATGATTCCCCTCCCGATGGTACTGTGACGCCACCGAGAGAGAGGAGGAGAGGTCCTCCCCCTTGTTCTTCCTCCTCCATGGCCTCCCCCCTGGATGGGAAGAGGTTCCCCCTCTGGTCCTTGGCCTTCATGGCGATAATGGCCCCTCTGAGATCCTTCCCCATGGCCTCCGGTGATGATGGCCCCCTCCGACAGGGTGCCAGAGAGGGCCTAGATTGATTTCTCATGGCTACAGAGGCATGCGGCGGCGGAACTTCCGATCAAGGTTATTTTCTGGAGGTTTCTGTATTTATAGGAATTTTTGGCGTTCGTTTCACGTCAGGGGGGGTCTCCGACTCAACCACGAGATAGGGGCCCACGCCCAGGGGGGTGGGCGAGCCCCCCACCCTCGTGGACAGCCCGAGACTCTTCTGGACCAACTTTTTTACTCCAGGGGCTTCTTTTGGTCCATAAAAAATCATCAAAAATTGGCATGTCAATTGGACTTCGTTTGGTATTCCTTTTCTGTAAAACTCAAAAACAAGGAAAAAAACAGAAATTGGCACTAGGCTCTAGTTAATAGGTTAGTCCCAAAAATCATATAAAATAGCATATAAATGCATATAAAATATCTACGATGGATAATATAATAGCATGAATACTTCATAAATTATAGATACATTGGAGACGTATCAGCATCCCCAAGCTTAATTCCTGCTCGTCCCCGAGTAGGTAAATGATAAAAGAAATAATTTATGAAGTGTGAATTCTAGCAGGTGCACAAGTTTGATCAATGATAATTTCAATCACCTTTTCTAGCATCATTATATGTCATAACAGTAGCTCATCTTATAAATTTTTTCATGATCAAGTAACAATCTATTCACATGTTAAACTATAGATCATAAACTTTCTTGAAAACTAGCAAACAGTGATCTTAGTCATCAAACAATTGCAATTTGTCTTACTTTTAGGAAGGGTCTATGTAAGAGCTTTGATTTAGCAAATACCACATACTCAACTATCATATAGTCTTTCACAATTGCTAACACTCATGTGATATTTATGGGTTCAAAGTTTTAATCGAACACAGAGAAAGATAGGGGCTTATAGTTTTGCCTCCCAACCTTTTACCTCAAGGGTAATGTCAACAATAATACTTTATTAAAACCTGCATCCAAGTGGATATATGTATCCGGATCGTTCCAACACAAAGTGCTTGCCAAAGGAAAAAGTGTAAAAAGGAAAGGTGATGATCACCATGACTCTTGTATAAGGGTAGAAGATAAAAGTAAAAGATAGGCCCTTCGCAAAGGGAAGCAGAGGTTGTCATGTAAGGTTGGATGCACAAAATCTTAATGAAAAAGGATGTCACTTTATATTGCCTCTTGTGATAGAGACCTTTTTTATGCAGTCCGTCGCTTTTATTTCTTCCCTATCACAAGTTCGTATAAAGCTTATTTTCTTTGCACTAATAGATCATACATATTTGGAGAGCAATTTTTATTGCATCCACCGATGACAACTTACTTCAAGGATCTTACTCAATCCATAGGTAGGTATGGTGGACTATCATGGCAAAACTAGTTTAAGGGATGTTTGGAAGCACAAGTAGTATTTCTACTTGGTGCAAAGAATTTGGCTAGCATGAGAGGGAAAGGCAAGCTCAACATGTTGGATGATCCAAGACAATATAATGTTTCGGATATAGGAAAACATATCCCATTAAGTTGTCTTCCTTGTCCAACATCAACCTTTTAGCATGTCATGTTTTAATGAGTGCTGACAATTACAAAAGATGTCCAAGATAGTATATTTATATGTGAAATCTCTCTTCCTTCAATATTCTTTCATGAATTGTTCAAGTGACCAATTCTGCGTTTGCTCACTTTCAATAAGTTTAATACCTATACTTATTCTGTGTGAAGTCATTACTCCCCATGGTATAAACATACGAAACATATATAAATTTAGATTTATGATATTCAAGTCATTCAACCATTTACTCATAGGATATACGTGAAGCGCGTGAGTAAATGACAAACTACTCCAAAAAGATATAAGTGAAGAACACTGAGTAGTCAAATAATTAACTAGCCATGGGAGGATTATTTTTCATTCAAGATTTCAGATCCAATGATTTTATTCAAACATCAAGTAAAATTGAAATTACACTCCAAGCAAAACACATATCATGTGACGAATAAAAATATAGCTCCGAGTAAAGTATACCGATAGTTTTGAAGACGAAAGAGGGGATGCCTTCCGGGGCATACCCAAACTTAGGCACTTGAGTCTTCCTTGAATATTACCTTGGGGTGCCTTGGTCATCCCCAAGCTTAGGGTCTTTCTGATCCTTATTCTCCTCATATCAATATCTCACCCAAAGCTTGAAAACTTCAATCACACAAAACTTAACGGAACTTCATGAGATAGGTTAGTATGATAAAGAGTAAACCATTCACTTTGGTAGTGTAAAAGACAAGGTTCATAATTGTTCTCACACAATGCCTACTGTACCATATCATTTCTACAATTTATATTGAGAAATATAAGCCATCGAAACTAGAAAACAAGCAAACTATGCAATGAAAACAGAATCTGTCAGAAATAGAACAGTCTGTAATGATATGAACAACGACCATACTTCTGCTACTCCAAAAATTATGAAATAAATTGGTGGACATGAGGAATTTTTCTATTAATATTCTGCAAAAAGAATCAACTCAAAAGCACTCTTCTGTAAAAATGGCAGCTAATCCCGTGAGCGCAAAGTTTCTGTTTTTTACAGCAAGATCACATTAACTTTCACCCAAGTCTTCCCAAAGGTCTTACTTGGCAATTTATTGAAACTAAAGCTATAAAACATGATTACTACAGTATCTTAATCATGTAAACACACAAAGACAACAAGGGTAGATATTGGGTTGTCTCCCAACAAGCGCTTTTTTTAATGCCTTTTAGCTAGGCATGATGATTTCAATGATGCTCACATAAAAGAAAAGAATTGAAACATAGAGAGAGCATCATGAAGAATATGACTAGCACATTTAAATCTAACCCACTTCCTATTCCTAGGGATTTTATGAGCACATAATTTATAGGAACAAGAATCAACTAGCATAGGAAGGCAAAACAAGTATAACTTCAAAACTTTAAGCACATAGAGAGGAAACTTGGTATTATTGCAACTCCTACAAGCATAAATTACTAACTCATAATAATTTTCAGTAGCATCAATGAATTAATTCAACAATATAACCATCACATAAAGCATTCTTTTCATGATCTACAAGCATAGAAATTTTTCTACTCTCCACATAAGCAAAATTCTTCTCATTCGGAATAGTGGGATCACTAATTCCTAAAGTTGACACTCTTCCAAACCCACTTTAGATGATAGTATTATTCATACTCCAAAAGATATAAGTGAAATTAATGGAGCATTCTACAATTAATATAGACTAACCAATATCCAAGCTCAAAATATGTAAGTGAAGCACACGAAGCATTCTATAAAACCATACTCAAAAGATTTAAGTGAAGCACAAAGAGCAATTCTATAAGATCATACTTAAAAGATATAAGTGAAGCACATGAATTATTATATAAATCAATGAAGGTATAACTCATACTATCATGGTTCTTAAAGGAAAAAAACAAAAACACAAAGGACACAAATCATGTGAATAAAGCAAAAACCGAGGTATACCAATATTTGTTGAAGAAGAAAGATGGGATGCCAACCGGGGCATCCCCAAGCTTAGATGTTTGAGTATCCTTTGAAATATTGGGGTTCCTTTGGCATCCCCAAGCTTGAACTCTTGCCTCTCTGTATTCTTCTCATATTGATAGCTCCTCGATCTTCGAACACTTCATCCACACAAAACTTTAACAAAAACTTTGTGAGATCCGTTAGTGTAATAAAGCAAACTACCACTTTAAGGTACTGTAATGAACTCATTATTTATTTATATTGGTGTTAAACCTACTGTATTACAACTTCTCTATGGTTCATACCCCCCGATACTAGCCATAGATTCATCAAAATAAGCAAACAACACGCGAAAAACAGAATCTGTCAAAAACAGGACAGTCTGTAGTAATCTGGAAGTTTAGTAAACTTATGTAACTCCAAAAATTATGAAATAAATATGAAAATTTGAAAAATTTGTACAGAAGTAATGTGCAAAAAGTTTCAGACCCATTTGACCTACCAGTAAAAAAATGTAAAATCACGTGCTACAGCCAAAGTTTCTGTTTTTGTTCTACACATAGTAAACAAGCAATCTAATCATCCTAAAACCAAAGCTTGGCACATTATTTTTATAATACAATGGATATATAAAGGGGGTAATTATTTACAGAGAAACTTCCATGAAAAATTCTACATTGTTTCCATGAGCATGAACACAAGTGCTCAAAGTCGACCCTCACTTCTTCAATGCATAACTTTCCAATCACTTCTCTTTTTGAAAAACTTTTTTTGGCTTGAGAGGCAAGTAATTTTTTTGTATTTACATTATTTAAAAAATTTTATGTTTCACGCACAACTAAACAGAAACAAAAAGGAAAAACAAAATCTACTTAGTGAAGAAAGCAAACAAGCACACAGTGCCACTAAGAGAGAGGAGGAGAGGTCCTCCCCCTTGTGCTTCCTCCTCCATGGCCTCCCCCCTGGATGGGGAGAGGTTCCCCCTTTGGTCCTTGGCCTTCATGGCGATGATGGCCCCTTCGTGATCCTTCCCCATGGCCTCCGATGATGATGGCCCCCTTCGGCAGGGTGCCAGAGAGGGCCTAGATTGATTTCTCATGGATACAGAGGCTTGCGGCGGTGGAACTTCCGATCTAGGTTATTTTATGGAGGTTTCTATATTTATAGGAATTTTTGGCGTCGGTCTCATGTCAGGGGGGTCTCCGAATTGTCCACGAGATAGGGGCCCACGCCCAGGGGGGTGGGCATGCCCCCCACCCTCGTGGATAGCCCGGGACTCTTCTGGACCAACTCTTTTACTCTAGGGGCTTCTTTTGGTCCATAAAAAATCATCAAAATTGGCACATCAATTGGACTCCGTTTGGTATTCCTTTCTGTAAAACTTAAAAACAAGGGAAAAACAGAAACTGGCACTGGGCTCTAGGTTAATAGGTTAGTCCCAAAAATCATATAAAATAGCATATAAATGCATATAAAATATCTATGATGGATAATATAATAGCATGAATACTTCATAAATTATAGATACGTTGGAGACGTATCAGGATGTAAGTGGGTGTTCAAGAAGAAGCTTAGGCCCGATGGTATTGTTGAGAAATACAAGGCTAGGCTTGTGGCCAAGGGTTATACCCAGAAAGAAGAAGAGGATTTCTTTGATACTTACTCACTTGTGGCTAGACTGACAACCATTCGAGTGTTTCTCGCTTTGGATGCCTTGCATGGTCTTCTTCTTCATCAGATGGATGTTAAGACGGCTTTCCTTAACAGAGAGCTTGACGAGGAAATTTACATGCAACAGCCAGATGGCTTTGTAGTAAATGGTCAGGCAAGAAAGGTGTGCAAACTAGTGAAATATGTGTATGGCCTGAAACAAGCGCCTAAGCAATTACATGAGAAGTTTAATACAACTTTGACATCTGTTGGCTTTGTTGTTAACAAAGCCGACAAATGTGTATACTATCGCTATGGTGGAGGCGAAGGAGTAATACTGTGTTTGTATGTCGATGACATATTGATATTTGGGACCCACCTCAAAGTCATTAAGGAGGTCAATGTTTTTCTATCTCATAACTTTGAGATGAAAGACCTGGACGTGGCTGGTGTTATCTAGAACATCAAGTTATTGAGAAACAGTGGGGGTGGAATTACACTTTTGCAATCCCACTATATGCTGAGAAGATTTGAGCCGTTTTGGATATTTGGACCACAAACCTTCTACAACACCATATGATCCTAGCATGCGGATTCAAAAGTTCGAAGGCATGGCTATAGATCAACTGAGATATTCTCAAGTGGTTGGTTCACTAATGTACCTAGCTTGTCCTATGTAGCGACCAGACCTCAAACGGTCAAGCCTCTGTGCATCAGTGTCATCCCTAGATCGGTAATGCTGACACGCATAGTAATCGAGGAATTATAACAGAGTTTCATTCACACACTTATTACATCGAGTCCTCATAAAGAGTATGATTACACAAAAAAATCATGGCTGAAGGCCATCTAAACTAAATAATTGCGAAAGCTTCGAAGGTAAATGAGTCCATCAACTCCAACGACATAGCCGAGTGCAAAACAACGACCTATCACACCTTATTCGTTGTCTGAGTAGTCTTCAACATGAGACGTTGCAGCCATGTAGGTCAGCACACTGAATATGCTGGCAAAGTTACACTGTAAAGCAATGAAATGCAAGAACTATATCTACATGCAATATTTGGCTGGTGGAGGCTGTAAGTTTATGATTTTGCATAAAGCTAGTTTTTCCCTACAACAAAGGAATAAATTTATTTAACTACTCCCAAGTTGCCCATTATTTGAGAAGGTAACCCCAACTCAAATCCCAATTAAAAACATCATCATTAACCCAAATCAAATTAATTAAAGTAACTTGATGAGATCACATCAATAGATTCAAGTACTAGATACTCAAGACGTCCATAACCGGGGACACAGCTAACCATGATTAGTTTATACAATCTGCAGAGGTTTGCGCACTTTTCCCTGCTATGTCTTGAGCTTGCATTGGTTTTCCTTGAAGAGGAAAGGATGATGCAGCAAAGTAGCGTAAGTATTTCCCTCAGTTTTTGAGAAGCAAGGTATCAATCCAGTAGGAGGCTCCTTAGAAGTCCCACGCACCTACACAAACAAACAAGAACTCGCAACCGACGCAATAAAGGGGTTGTCAATCCCTTCACGGCCACTTGCGAAAGTAAGATTTGATAGAGATAATATGATAAGATAAATATTTTTGATATTTTTATGATATTGATTGGAAAAGTAAAGATGCAAATAAAAGTAGATTGAAAGCTTATATGATAAAAGATAGACCCGGGGGCCATAGGTTTCACTAGTGGCTTCACTCAAGATAGCATAAGTATTACGGTGGGTGAACAAATTACTGTCGAGCAATTGATAGAAAAGCGAATAATTATGAGATTATCCAGGCATGATCATGTATATAGGCATCACGTCCGTGACAAGTAGACCGACTCTTGCCTGCATCTACTACTATTACTCCATACATCGACCGCTATCCAGCATGCATCTAGAGTATTAAGTTCATAAAGAACAGAGTAACGCATTAAGAAAGATGACATGATGTAGAGGGATAAACTCATGCAATATGATATAAACCCCATCTTTTTATCCTCGATGGCAACAATACAATACGTGCCTTGCTGCCCCTGCTGTCACTGGGAAAGGACACCGCAAGATTGAACCCAAACCTAAGCACTTCTCCCATTGCAAGAAAGATCAATCTAGTAGGCCAAACCAAACTGATAATTCGAAGAGACTTGCAAAGATAACTTAATCACACATAAAATAATTCAGAGGAGATTCAAATATTTTGCATAGATAAACTTGATCATAAACCCACAATTCATCGGATCTCGACAAACACACCGCAAAAAGAGTTACATCGAATAGATCTCCAAGAAGATCGAGGAGAACTTTGTATTGATATTCAAATAGAGATAAGAAGCCATCTAGCTAATAACTATGGACCCGAAGGTATGTGGTAAACTACTCAAAACTCATCGGAAGGGCCTTGGAGATGATGTAGAGGCCCTCTATGGTCGATTCCCCCTCCGGCGGAGCGTCGGGGAAGGCTCCAAGATGGGATCTCGCGGATACAGAAGGTTACGGCGGTGGAAATAGTTTTTCGTGGTGCTCCTCGATGGTTTTAGGGTACGTGGGTATATGTAGGAGGAAGAAGTAGGTCGGTGGACACTCGAGGGGCCCACGAGGGTGGGGGGTGCGCCCACCTTGGGTATATATAGGAGGAAGAAGTAGGTCGGTGGACGCTCGAGGGGCCCACAAGGGTGGGGGGCGCGCCCACCTGTAGGGGGCGCGCCAGGCACCCTCGTGGCCGCCTCCTCTGTTCCTTGACGTCCACTCCAAGTCCCCTGGATCATGCTTGTTCCAAATTGATCGCTCCCGAAGGTTTCATTCCGTTTGGACTCCGTTTGATATTCCTTTTCTTCGAAACACTGAAATAGGCAAAAAAACAACAATTCGGGCTGGGCCTTCGGTTAGTAGGTTAGTCCCAAAAATGATATAAAAGTGTAAAGTAAAGCCCATAAACATCCAAATGGGTAATATAATAGCATGGAACAATCAAAAATTATATATACGTTGGAGACGTATCATTCCCCACAAGACTCGACCGCATCCATGATCAGATGATCAAGACATAGTCTTTCTGAAGCATTAACTCTCTACTCCGGGCGGACTGGTACACCTACTTTCCCTTACATCTGCTAGTCCACCTCTTCAAGACCTCATGCAACTTACTCAACTATGCCAGAGCCCATAATGGCTTGTGGCTGCACACGGAAGTTTCTAGCATGAATACTCTTATGATCCCTTTGAGCCTGCGTGGCATTCCATGGGATAATCACATGGGTACTCCGGGATTTCCAAAAACAGGCAACACTAGGTTCCCCAGGTGCCTCAACCAATCCACCCAGATGTATATTAAATAATCGCGGATAGGTCCCTAGCCGAAAATAAGATAAAAAGAAAAATGCTAACGAACGCATGTCCGCTAACAGAGACAAACGAACAAATCGTTCGCGAACAGAGACGTTCAAGTGAACGTTCGCTAATTAGAAACCCTAAAAAAAATAAAAACCAATCTAAACCAAAAACCAAAAAAAACATAAACGAACCGGCGAACCGGGCGGTTTACCGGTTATCAACGACGGCGGGATCCGGCGGCGAGGCGGGGATCCGGCGAGGCAGCGAGGCAAGGCGGCGACGTAGGGCGGCGGCGGCGTGGTGCGGGGCGAGGCGCGGCAGCGGCCGGCGGCGGCAGCGTGGCAGGCGACGGCGCGGGCTGCGGCGATGGGCGACGACTATGGTAGTGGTAGGATGGGGTGGAGGCGGCGGCGGGCGGTGTATATAAAGGGGTCGGGGGGCACGGCTTGGAGGAGAGGTCGGCACGGGGCAGAGTCCGGCTCGGACTCCACCTCGGCTTCCATGCCTCGCACGGCGGAGGAAGGCGGCGGCGGCTCGGATGGGCCAGCTAGGTTTCGACCCAGTCGGTCCGGGAAACTTTTTTCTATAACTAATTTCGCCCGAAAGAAAAATCCTAAAAAAAATCTAAAAATTTCAGAAACAATTTTCGCCGTCCAAACCTAATACTTAGGACAAGATGAACATTTTTCTGGACTAAAAATGCAATTTTAAAAAATGCAATATTTTTCTAATTCAAATAAAATAGCAACTAAAAATACCAATAAAATCATAATTTGATTTTAAAATTCTTTCTCCAATATTTCTCTTAGTTTGAAGAAGTCATATTATCTTCTCTCATATATTTTTATTATTGGATATAATTGGAGAGAAAAATAATAAAATCAAATTGATCCTTTCTTCAAATTTGAAATAAATTCAAATATGATTTTTGTGAAATCTCCAACTCTCTCCTTGGGTCCATGAGTTGTTTATGATTTCTAGGATCTCAACCAAATGCAAGAATAAATATGATATGCATATGATGATCTATGTATAACATCCAAATTGAAAATTGGGATGTTACAAACCTACCCGCCTTAAGAAAAATCTCGCCCTCAAGATTCGGGTCGGTCAGCAAAAAGGTTTGGGTGGTCTCTACGGAGATCTGCTTCTCGCTCCCAGGTGGCTTCCTCCTTGGTATGGTGGCTCCATTGAACTTTGCAAAACTTAATAACCTTTCTGCGAGTAACTCGACTGGAAAACTCGAGAATCTTGACTGGCTTCTCTTCATAGGTCAAATCACTATCTAACTGAATTTTTTCCAGTGGCACTGTATCCCTCAGAGGAATATCGGCCATCTCTGCGCGGCACTTCTTCAACTGGGAAACGTGAAACACGTCATGAACTCCTGACGATCCTTCTGGCAATTCCAGCTTGTATGCAACTTCTCCCATGTGTTCCAAAACTCTGTATGGTTCCACAAAACGTGGTGCTAGCTTTCCCTTGACTCCAAAACGCTTAACTCCTTGAAGTGGGGACACACGAAGATATGCTCTGTCTCCGACTTTGTAAACTATCTCCTTGCGTTTAGTATCCGCATAACTCTTCTTCCTGGACTGGGCTACCTTGAGTCTGTCGCGAATCAACTTGACCTTCTCTTAAGAGTCTTTGATTAAGTCTGGTCCAAACAACTGTCGATCTCCAACCTCATCCCAAGATAATGGCGTTCGGCACCTCCTTCCGTCCAAAGCTTCGAAAGGGGCCATCTTCAAACTGGATTGATAACTGTTGTTATAAGAAAACTCTGCATATGGCAAATTTTCATCCCAACTAGATCCATAATCTAGTGCAAAAGCTCTCAACATGTCCTCCAGAATCTGATTGACTCTCTCGTTCTGTCCATCTGTCTGTGGATGAAAGGATGTACTGAACTCTAGCCTGGTACCCAAAGTTTCATGCAACTGGTTCCAAAACTTTGAAGTAAACTGGGTTCCTCCATCTGATACAATGGTCCTCGGATCTCCATGCGGACATACGATCCTGGTCATATATATCTTTGCCAACTTCACACTCGTATAGGTTGTCTTCACCGGGATGAAGTGAGCTACTTTCGTCAGACGATCGACTACAATCCAGATAGAGTCATAGCCTGAAAGAGTCCTGGGCAATCCAGTGATAAAATCCATGCCAAGCATATCCCACTTCCATTCGGGTATCGGCAATGGCTGTAGCAATCCGGCTGGCTTCTGATGCTCTGCCTTAACTCTCTGACATACATAACATACTGCTACATACTCGGCAATATCCTTCTTCATTCCTATCCACTAGAAACTTTCCTTCAAATCCAGATACATCTTAGTGTTTCCTGGGAGTATCGAATACGGCGAATCATGGGCCTCCTGCAGAATCAACTTCCTGATCTCGGGGTCATTAGGCACATATATGTGATCCTCAAACCATAAAGTTTCGTGCTCATCCTCACAAAATCCTTTAGCCTTTCCTTTATCTCAGCAATCTCTTTTTCAGTATTCTGGGATTCTTTGATCTTACCCAAAAGAGTGGACTGAATTTCCAATGCTGCAACATAACCTCTCGGAACTATCTCCACACAAAGCTCTCGAAGATCATCTGCTAGCTCCTTAGGTAATCCTCCAGTTATGAGCGTGTTAACATAACTCTTGCGGCTCAACGCCTCTACTACGACATTGGCCTTTCCAGGATGATAGTGCCATTTCATATCATAATCCTTGATGAGCTCCAACCATCTCCTTTGCCTGAGGTTTAATTCCTTCTGCGTGAAAATGTATTTCAAACTCTTATGATCCGTGTATACATCACAGTGGTTTCCGATGAGAAAATGCCTCCATGTCTTCAGCGCATGCACTACGGCTGCTAACTCCAAATCATGCATAGCATAATTCTTCTCATGAGGTTTAAGATGTCGTGAGGCATAGGAAACAACTCTT
Organism: Triticum timopheevii; assembly: GCA_963921465.1. Lineage (NCBI taxonomy): Eukaryota > Viridiplantae > Streptophyta > Magnoliopsida > Poales > Poaceae > Triticum > Triticum timopheevii. The sequence continues at coordinate 487,190,153 of OY997274.1, forward strand.
CCTTCATGCATAAGTACAGCTCCAAGTCCTCGACGTGAAGCGTCGCAATATACTTGATAATCCTTACGTTGGTCTGGGAGAATTAGCACTGGGGCTGTAACCAAACATTTCTTCAACTCCTGAAAACTAGCTTCACACTCCTCGGTGCATTTAAACTTGGTTTCCTTCAATAACTCCGTCATGGGCTTTGCAATCCTGGAGAAATTCTCAATGAACCTCCGATAATAACCTGCGAGTCCAAGAAAACTCATGATCTCTCCAACTGATGTGGGTGCCACCCATTTCGTAACAGAAGCAACCTTGGTAGGGTCTACTGCTATTCCTTCTTGAGATATAACATGTCCAAGAAATCCAACTTCCTTTAACCAAAACTCACATTTGCTGAACTTGGCATACAATTGATGTTCTCTGAGCTTCTCAAGAACCAAACGCAAGTGTTCCTCATGCTCCTCTTCATTCTTCGAGTAGACCAACATATCATCAATGAACACCACGACGAACTTATCCAGAAACTACATAAACACTGTGTTCATCATATTCATGAAATACACAGGGGCGTTAGTCAGACCAAATGACATAACGGTATACTCATATAGCCCGTACCTTGTGATAAATTTATCTTAGGTATATCCTGCTCTCGAATGTTCAACTGGTGATAACCTGATCAAAGATCGATCTTAGAGAAAACTTTAGCTCCTTGCAACTGTTCAAAAAAATCATTTATCATCGGCAGTGGGTATTTGTTCTTGGTCGTCACCTCATTCAGCGCACGATAATCAACAACCATCCTTAAAGATCCATCCTTCTTCTCCACTAGAAGCACTGGGGCTCCCCAAGGTGATGAACTTGGTCGAATGTAACCTTTCTCCAATAACTCCTTTATCTGCATCTTAATTTCCTCCAGATCTTGTGCGGGCATCCGATACGGTCTCTTTGATATTGGCCCGGTGCCTGGCAATAGCTCAATCAAAAACTCAATGTCTCGATCCGGTGGCATGCCTGGTAACTCCTCCAGAAATACGTCGGGGTAATCCTTCACCACTGGTACTTCCTCCTGTACAACTCCTGATAAGGAAATTCACTTGAGTCCTCTTTGGTGCATGCCGGGATACATACTTGATCCTTTTTCCTTCTGGGGTGGTGAGAAGAATTGATTTACTGGCGCAGTTGATGTTTCCTTCAAACTTCGATAGCCAATCCATTCCCAGTATCACATCCAATCCTTGTGACTCCAGAACAATTAGGTCGGTGGGGAAAACATGTCTACCTATGGTTAGTGCCAACTGATAGCATCCCCTACTAGCCATATACTCCGCTCCTGGGGAGCTTACTAACATAGGTGACTTAAGGGCTACGGTTGGCAGGTTATACTTATCCACAAATCCCCTTGATATGTATGAATGTGATGCACCAGTATCGAAAAGAACAAGTGTGGTAAATGCATTAATCAAAAACTTCTCGACAACTACATCGGGTTGATCCTCAATCTCCTCCACGCTAACATGGTTCACCTGACCTTTGGTGAAGGGGTTGGGCTTCTTGGTAGATCCTGCATTGCCATTTCCATTCTTCGCTCAGGACATTCGGTAGCATAATATTCGGTCTTCTCGCACTTGAAACAGGTAATGTGGCTCAGATCCCTCTTGGCTGGTGTTGAAGGGTTGGAATAGTTCTGGCTGCTGCTTCCTCCATTCCCATTGCCATTCTTGGGGCCACTATGGTTGTGCGAACTTGATCCATTGTGAGTATGTCCTCCATGGTTATGGCCTCCATGGTTGTGGTTATGTCCTCCTGAATAGGGGGAATAGCGGGGCTTCTGCTGAGCTCCTGAAGTGTACCTCCCCTGTCCATACTTCCTCTTGCGATTATCAATCAGTTGCTGCTTGCCTTCAATCATGAGAGCCCTGTCTACCAACTCCTGGTAGTTGTTGAATGTTACCACCATCAACTACATGTTCAGCTCATCATTCAGTCCTTACAAAAACTTCTCCTGCTTAGCGGCATCTGTAGTTACGTCATCAAGGGCATAGCATGCTAACTTGCTAAACTTATCCACATACTAGCCCACTGTACGTCCTCCTTGGCACAAGTTGCAAAACTCGCGTCTCTTCATGCTCATAGCTCCTGCTGAAACATGGGCAGTGCAGAAAGCCTGCTAAAACTGATCCCATGTAACAGTGTCAATGGGGTAAGTGGCTGTGAAATTCTCCCACCATGATGTTGCGGGTCCACCAAGCTGATGTGCGGCAAAACACGCTCTCTCCGCATCTGTGCATCCTGCAGTGGTCAGCTCTCTTCCAATCTTGTGGAGCCTATCATCTGCAACAATCGGCTCGGTGCCACTAGAGAACACCGGCGGATTCAACCTTAGAAAGCGAGCTAGGTGGTCAACAGGGGGTGGTGGTGGTGGGTTGTTGTTGTTATTGCCTTGGTTCTGGTTCTGAACTAGTATCTGCATCAAGGCATTTTGCTGCTGAATCAACTGAGTGAGCTCCGGTGGGAAGGCAAATCCATTATCATGTCTCAGAGGCATCGGATGGGTTAGAAGGGGTGAGAAAACAGAATAGAATGAGGTCTAAGAGAGATTCACTACCCATAATGCTCATGAGACAAACGCAATCAATTTCACTTCATTCAATAGCACACAAGATCACATAATCAGTCTAACCTATCATTACAAACTCGATGGTTGCTAACTACTTGGAGGGAAAAAAACTACAAGTTACAATGGTGGTCATCTAGAAATTTTCATCAGAGGAAGACTCCATGATATCTGCTCCAGCTTCGTCAATGTAGTCATCATTGCTGTCATCATTTGCATCACTATCTGTGTCGGTGTCATCCAGGATGATGTAGTCCTCCGAATGGATCTTTGTTACTCGCTTGATATTCTCTACTGATATTCCCAGTAGTACGGCGATCTCTTCCTCGTACCCATCGCGCGTAGTCTTGAGTTCCTCTTCTAGCTCGTTGTTTCTCTTCGCCAGTTTCTTGATCTTCTTCATGTGGATAATTTGTTGATTCTCTTGTCGATGAATATGATCTCCCATCTCTTGAATGTAGGCTGCAATTGATCCATCCCTCCTGGTACGAATCATCTCCCATTTTTCATCTTGGCGGCCACATATCTGGTAAATGGTATTCTCCAGCTCCTTGTGGTACACCTCACATATGCGTCCAAAGGTTATATGTGCTGCCATGCTCTTTCCTATACTCCAGCTTGGTGCATCCAGGTAGAAATCAATAGGCTCCGTTGTTGGCGCAGTTGTCCTCCCAGGTACCCAGACTTTGATCTTCTAGTGCTCCTCTTCTGGTACGGATGTAGAGAAAGTCCCCGTCAAGCTTGGTAGTCCGATGTTCAAATACTTAGTGACTTCCTTCAAGTGCTTTCCGAAAGGGGTGTCGTCATCCGGCTGAGTGAACTTGTTCTTGGGATCTGCCATCTATAGATTAGAAAGAGAGGAGAATTAGAAATGTGTAGAGAAGATAAATCATGTGGCTTATTCTAGTGGTCGCGTCCGACATTTAGAATGTGCTCTGATACCATCTTGTAGCAACCAGACCTCAAACAGTCAAGTCTATGTGCATCAGTGTTATCCCTGGATCGGTAATGCTGACACGCACAGTACTCGAGGAATTATAACAGAGTTTCAATCACACACTTATTACATCAAGTCCTCATAAAGAGTATGATTACACAAAAATATCATAGCTGAAGGCCATCTAAACTAAATAACTGTGGAAGCTTCGAAGGTAAATGAGTCCATCAACTCCAACGGCATAGCTTGAAGGAAATATGCCCTAGAGGCAATAATAAAGTTATTATTTATTTCCTTATATCATGATAAATGTTTATTATTCATGCTAGAATTGTATTAACCGGAAACATGATACATGTGTGAATACATAGACAAACATAACGTCACTAGTATGCCTCTACTTGACTAGCTCGTTAATCAAAGATGGTTAAGTTTCCTAACCATAGACATGAGATGTCATTTGGTTAATGGGATCACATCATTAGAATAATGATGTGTTTGACTTGACCCATTCCGTTAGCTTAGCACTTGATCGTTTAGTATGTTGCTATTGCTTTCTTCATGACTTATACATGTTCCTGAAACTATGAGATTATGCAACTCCCGTTTACCGGAGGAACACTTTGGGTACTACCAAACGTCACAACGTAACTGGGTGATTATAAAGGAGTACTACAGGTGTCTCCGAGGTACATGTTGAGTTGGCGTATTTCGAGATTAGGTTTTGTCACTCCGATTGTCGGAGAGGTATCTCTGGGCCCTCTCGGTAATGCTCATCACTATAAGCCTTGCAAGCAATGTAGCTAATGAGTTAGTTACGAAATGATGCATTACATAACGAGTAAAGAGACTTGCCGGTAACGAGATTGAACTAGGTATTGGATACCGACGTATGTTGTTATGCGGTTTGCCTGATAAAGATCTTCGTAGAATATGTAGGAGCCAATATGGGCATCCAGGTTCTGCTATTGGTTATTGACCGAGAATAGTTCTAGGTCATGTCTACATAGTTCTCGAACCCGTAGGGTCCGCACGCTTAAGGTTTGGATGACAGTTTTATTATGAGTTTATGAGTTTTGATGTACCGAAGTAGTTCGGAGTCCCGGATGAGATCAGGGACATGACGAGGAGTCTCGAAATGGTAGAGACGTAAAGATCGATATATTGGACGACTATATTCAGAGTTCGGAAAGGTTCCGAGTGATTCGGGTATTTATCGGAGTACCGAAGAGTTACGGGAATTCGCCGGGAGAAGTATTGGGCCTTATTGGGCCATGCGGGAAAGAGAGAGGGGCTGCCTAGGGCAGGCCGCGCGCCCCCCATGGCCTAGTCCGAATTGGACTAGGGGGAGGGGCCGCACCCCCTCCTTCCTTCCCTTCTCTTTTCCCCTTCCTTGTCTCCTACTCCTACTACTTGGAAGGACTCCTAGTTGGACTAGGAAAGGGGGAATCCTACTCCCGGTGGGAGTAGGACACCCCTAGGACGCGCCTCTCCCCTTGGCCGGCCCCCTCCTCCTTGCTCCTTTATATACGGGGGCAGGGGCACCCCATAACACACAAGTTGATCTACGGATCGTTCCTTAGCCGTGTGCGGTGCCCCCCTCCACCATATTCCACCTCGGTCATATCGTCGCGGAGTTTAGGCGAAGCCCTGCACCGGTAGAACATCATCATCGTCACCACACCGTCGTGCTGATGGAACTCATCCCCGAAGCTTTGCTGGATCGGAGTCTGGGGATCGTCATCGAGTTGAACGTGTGCTGAACTCGGAGGTGCCGTATGTTCGGTGCTTGAATCGGTCGGATCGTGAAGACGTACGACTACATCAACCGCGTTGTCATAACGCTTCCGCTTACGGTCTACGAGGGTGCGTGGACGAACACTCTCCCCTCTCATTGCTATGCCATCACCATGATCTTGCGTGTGCGTAGGAATTTTTTTGAAATTACTACGTTCCCCAACAGTGGCATCCGAGCCTAGGTTTTATGCGTTGATGTTATATGCACGAGTAGAACACAAGTGAGTTGTGGGCGATACAAGTCATACTTCTTACCAGCATGTCATACTTTGGTTCGGTGGTATTGTGAGATGAAGCGGCCCGGACCGACATTAAGCGTACGCTTACGCGAGACTGGTTTCACCGTTACGAGCACTCGTGCTTAAAGGTGGCTGGCGGGTGTCTGTCTCTCTCACTTTAGCTGAATCGAGTGTGGCTACGCCCGGTCCTTGCGAAGGTTAAAACAGCACCAACTTGACGAACTATCGTTGTGGTTTTGATAAGAATGGTTCTTGCTAAGCCCGTAGCAGCCACGTAAAATTTGCAACAACAAAGTAGAGGACGTCTAACTTGTTTTTGCAGGGCATGTTGTGATGTGATATGGTTAAGACGTGATGCTATATTTTATTGTATGAGATGATCATGTTTTGTAACCGAAGTTATCGGCAACTGGCAGGAGCCATATGGTTGTCGCTTTATTGTATGAAATGCAAACGCCCTGTAATTGCTTTACTTTATCACTAAGCGGTAGCGATAGTCGTAGAAGCAATAGATGGTGTAACGACAACGATGCTACGATGGAGATCAAGGTGTCGCGCCAGTGACGATGGTGATCACGACGGTGCTTCGAAGATGGAGATCACAAGCACAAGATGATGATGACCATATCATATCACTTATATTGATTGCATGTGATGTTTATCCTTTATGCATCTTATCTTGCTTTGATTGACGGTAGCATTTTAAGATAATCTCTCACTAATAATCAAGAAGTGTTCTCCCTGAGTATGCACCGTTGCGCAAGTTCTTCGTGCTGAGACACCACGTGATGATCGGGTGCGATAGGCTCTACGTTCAAATACAATGGGTGCAAAACAGTTGCACACGCGGAATACTCAGGTCATACTTGACGAGCCTAGCATATACAGATATGGCCTCGGAACACGGAGACCGAAAGGTCGAACGTGAATCATATAGTAGATATGATCAACATAGTGATGTTCACCATTGAAACTACTCCATCTCACGTGATGACCGGACATGGTTTAGTTGATTTGGATCACGTGATCACTTAGATGACTAGAGAGATGTCTGTCTAAGTGGGAGTTCTTAAGTAATATGATTAATTGAACTTAAATTTATCATGAACTTAGTCCTGGTAGTATTTTGCAAATTATGTTGTAGATCAATAGCTTGCGTTGTTGCTTTCATATGTTTATTTTGATATGTTCCTAGAGAAAATTGTGTTGAAAAATGTTAGTAGCAATGATGCGGATTGGATCCGTGATCTGAGGTTTATCCTCATTGCTGCACAGAAGAATTATGTCCTTAATGCAACGCTAGGTGACAGACCTATTGCAGGAGCAAACGCAGACGTTATGAACATTTGGCTAGCTCAATATGATGACTACTTGATGGTTTAGTGCACCATGCTTAACGGCTTAGAATCGGGACTTCAAAGACGTTTTGAACGTCATGGACCATATGAGATGTTCCAGGAATTGAAGTTAATATTTCAAGCAAATACCCGAGTTGAGAGATATGAAGTCTCCAACAAGTTCTATAGCTAAAAGATGGAGGAGAATCGCTCAACTAGTGAGCATGTGCTCAGATTGTATGGGTACTTCAATCACTTGAATCAATTGGGAGTTAATCTTCCAGATAAGATAGTGATTGACAGAATTCTCTAGTCACCATCACTGAGTTACTAGAACTTCGTGATGAACTATAGTATGAAAGGGATGACGGAAACAATTCCCGAGCTCTTCGTGATGTTGAAATCGACGAAGGTAGAAATCAAGAAAGATCATCAAGTGTTGATGATTGACAAGACCACTAGTTTCAAGAAAAGGGCAAAGGGAAAGAAAGGGAACTTCAAGTGGAAAGACAAGCAATTTGTCACTCCTACGAAGAAGCCCAAAGCTGGACCATAGCCTGAAACTGAGTGCTTACACTGCAAAGGAAATAGTCACTGGAAACGGAAATGCCCTGAATATTTGGTAGATAAAAAGGATGGCAAAGTGAACAAGGGTATATTTGATATACAGGTTATTAATGTGTGCCTTGCTAGTGCTTATAGTAGCCCCTGAGTATTTGATACTTGTTCGGTTGCTAAGATTAGTAACTCGAAACAGGAGTTACAGAATAAACAGAGACTAGTTGAAGGGGAAGTGACGATGAGTGTTGGAAGTAGTTCCAAGATTGATATGATCATCCTCGCACACTCCCTATACTTTCGGGATTAGTGTTAAACCTAAATAAATGTTATTTGGCGTTTGCGTTGAGCATGAATATGATTTGATCATGTTTATTGCAATACGGTTATTCATTTAAAATCAGAGAATAATTGTTGTTCTATTTACATGAATAAAACCTTCAATGGTCATACACCCAATGAAAATAGTTTGTTGGATCTTGATCGTAGTGATACACATATTCATAATATTGATGCCAAAAGATGCAAAGTTAATAATGATAGTGCAACTTATTTGTGGCACTGCCGTTTGGTTCATATCGGCGTAAAGCGCATGAAGAAACTCCATAAAGATGGATTTTCAGAATCACTTGGTTATGAATCATTTGATGCTTGCGAACCGTGCCTTTTGGGCAAGATGACTAAAACTCCGTTCTTCGGAAAAATGGAACGAGCTACTGACTTATTGGAAATAATACATACTGATGTATGCAGACCAATGAGTATGAAGGCTCATGGCAAGTATCGTTATTTTTTGACCTTCACAAGATGATTTGAGCAGATATGGGTATATCTACTTGATGAAACATAAGTCCGAAATAGTTGAAAGGTTCAAAGAATTTCAGAGTGAAGTGGAAAAATCATCGTAACAAGAAAATAAAGTTTCTGCGATCTGATCGTGGAGACGAATATTTGAGTTACGAGTTTGGTCTTCAATTAAAACAATGTGGAATAGTTTCACAGCTCACGCCACCTGGAACACCACAACATTATGGTGTGTCCGAACGTCGTAACCGCACTTTATTGGATATGGTGCGATCTATGATGTCTCTTACTGATTTACCAATATTGTTTTGGGGTTATGCATTAGAGACAGCTGCATTCACATTAAAAGGGCACCATCTAAATCCATTGAGACGACAACATATGAACTGTGGTTTAGCAAGAAACCCAAGTTGTCATTTCTTAAAGTTTGGGGATACGATGCTTATGTGAAAAAGTTTCATCCTGATAAGCTCGAACCCAAATCGGAGAAGTGCGTCTTCATAGAATACCCAAAGGAAATTGTTAGGTACACCTTCTATCACAGATCCGAAGGCAAGATATTTGTTGCTAAAAATGGATCCTTTCTAGAGAAGGAGTTTCTCTCGAAAGAAGTCAGTGGGAGGAAAGTAGAGCTTGATAAGGTAATTTGTACCTTCTCCCGAATTGGAAAGTAGTTCATCACGGAAATCAGTTCCAGTGATTCCTACACCAATTAGTGAGGAAGCTAATGATGATGATCATGAAACTTCAGATCAAGTTACTACAAAACCTCGTAGGTCTTCCAAAGTACAGTCCGCACCAGAGTAGTACGGTAATACTGTTCTGGAAGTCATGTTACTAGACCATGATGAACCTACGAACTATGAGGAAGCGATCATGAGCCCAGATTCCGTGAAATGGCTTGAGGTCATGAAATCTGAGATGGGATCCATGTATGAGAACAAATTATGGACTTTGGTTGACTTGCCCGATGATCGGCAAGCCATTGAGAATAAATGGATCTTTAAGAAGAAGACTGACGCTGATGGTAATGTAACTGTCTATAAAGCTCGACTTGTTGCGAAAGGTTTTCGACAAGTTCAAGGGGTTGACTACGATGAGACTTTCTCACCCGTAGCGATGCTTAAGTCTGTCCAAATCATGTTAGCTATTGCTGCATTTCATGATTATGAAATTTGGCAAATGGATGTCAAGACTGCATTCTTGAATGGATTTCTGGAAGAAGAGTTGTATATGATGCAATCAAAATGTTTTGTCAATCCTAATGGTGCTAACAAAGTGTGCAAGCTCCAGCAATCCATCAATGGACTGGTGGAAGCATCTCGGAGTTGGAATATACACTTTGATGAGTGGATCAAAGCATATGGTTTTATACAGACTTTTGGAAAGGCCTGTATTTACAAGAAAGTGAGTGGGAGCACTACAGCCTTTCTGATAAGTATATGTGAATGACATATTGTTGATCGGAAATAATGTAGAATTATTTTGCAAAGCATAAAGGAGTGTTTGAAATAAGTTCTTTAAAAGAAAGACTTCAGTAAAGCTACTTACATATTGAGCATCAAGATCTATTGAGATAGATCAAGACGCTTGATAAGATTTTCAATGAGTACATACCTTGACAAGATTTTGAAGTAGTTCAAAATGAAACAGTCAAAGAAAGAGTTCTTGCCTGTGTTGCAAAGGTATGAAATTGAGTAAGACTCAAATCCCGACCACAACAGAAAATAGAAAGAGAATGAAAAGTCATTCCCTATGCCTCAGTCATAGGTTCTATAAAGTATGCTATGCTATGTACCAGACCTATTGTATACCTTGCTTTGTATTTGGCAAGGGAGTACAATAGTGATCTAGGAGTAGATCACTGGACATTGGTCAAGAATATCCTTAGTGAGGACTAAGGAAATATTTCTCGATTATGGAGGTGATAAAAAGAGCCCATCGTAAAAGCTTACCTCGGTGCAAGTTTTCACACCGATCTAGATGACTCTAAGTCTCAATCTGGATACATATTGAAAGTGGGAGCAATTAGCTAGAGTAGCTCCGTGCAGAGCATTGTAGACATAGAATATTTGCAAAATACATACGGCTCTGAATGTGACAGACCCATTGACTAAGCTTCTCTCACAAGCAAAACATGATCACACCTTAGTACTCTTTGGGTATTAATCACATAGCGATGTGAACTAGATTATTGACTCTAGTAAACCCTTTGGGTGTTGGTCACATGACGATGTGAACTATGGGTGTTAATCATATACAGATATGAATATTGGTGTTAAATCACATGGCGATGTGAACTAGATTATTGACTCTAGTGCAAGTGGGAGACTGAAGGAAATATGCCCTAGAGGCAATAATAAAGTTATTATTTATTTCCTTATATCATGATAAATGTTTATTATTCATGCTAGAATTGTATTAACCGGAAACATGATACATGTGTGAATACATAGACAAACATAACGTCACTAGTATGCCTCTACTTGACTAGCTCGTTAATCAAAGATGGTTAAGTTTCCTAACCATAGACATGAGTTGTCATTTGATTAATGGGATCACATCATTAGAAGAATGATGTGTTTGACTTGACCCATTCCGTTAGCTTAGCACTTGATCGTTTAGTATGTTGCTATTGCTTTCTTCATGACTTATACATGTTCCTGAAACTATGAGATTATGCAACTCCCGTTTACCGGAGGAACACTTTGGGTACTACCAAACGTCACAACGTAACTGGGTGATTATAAAGGAGTACTACAGGTGTCTCCGAAGGTACATGTTGAGTTGGCGTATTTCGAGATTAGGTTTTGTCACTCCGATTGTCGGAGAGGTATCTCTGGGCCCTCTCGGTAATGCTCATCACTATAAGCCTTGCAAGCAATGTAGCTAATGAGTTAGTTACGGAATGATGCAGTACATAACGAGTAAAGAGACTTGCCGGTAACGAGATTGAACTAGGTATTGGATACCGACGATCGAATCTCGGGCAAGTAACATACCGATGACAAAGGGAACAACGTATGTTGTTATGTGGTTTGACCGATAAAGATCTTCGTAGAATATGTAGGAGCCAATATGCGCATCCAGGTTCCGCTATTGGTTATTGACCGAGAATAGTTATAGGTCATGTCTACATAGTTCTCGAACCCGTAGGGTCCGCACGCTTAAGGTTTCGATGACCGTTTTATTATGAGTTTATGAGTTTTGATGTACCGAAGTAGTTCGGAGTCCCGGATGAGATCGGGGACATGACGAGGAGTCTTGAAATGGTCGAGACGTAAAGATCGATATATTGACGACTATATTCGGAGTTTGGGAAGGTTCCGAGTGATTCGGGTATTTATCGGAGTACCGGAGAGTTAGGGGAATTCGCCGGGAAGAAGTATTGGGCCTTATTGGGCCATACGAGAAAGAGAGAGGGGCTGCCTAGGGCAGGCCGCGTGCCCCCCATGGCCTAGTCCGAATTGGACTAGGGGGAGGGGCCGCACCCGCTCCTTCCTTCCCTTCTCTTTTCCCCTTCCTTGTCTCCTACTCCTACTACTTGGAAGGACTCCTAGTTGGACTAGGAAAGGGGGAATCCTACTCCCGGTGGGAGTAGGACACCCCTAGGGCGCGCCTCTCCCCTTGGCCGGACCCCTCCTCCTTGCTCCTTTATATACGGGGGCAGGGGGACACCCCATAACACACAAGTTGATCTACGGATCGTTCCTTAGTCGTGTGCGGTACCCCCCCTCCACCATATTCCACCTCGGTCATATCGTCGCGGAGTTTAGGCAAAGCCCTGCGCCGGTAGAACATCATCATCGTCACCACGCCATCGTGCTGATGGAACTCATCCCCGAATATTTGCTGGATTGGAGCCCGGGGATCGTCATCAAGCTGAACGTGTGCTGAACTCGGAGGTGCCGTACGTTCGGTGCTTGGATTGGTCGGATCATGAAGACGTACGACTACATCAACCGCGTTGTCATAACACTTCCGCTTACAGTCTACGAGGGTACGTGGACGAACACTCTCCCCTCTCGTTGCTATGCCATCACCATGATCTTGCGTGTGCGTAGGAATTTTTTTGAAAATACTACGTTCCCCAACATAGCTGAGTACAAAACAATGACCTATCGCACCTTATTCGTCGTCTGAGTAGTCTGCAGCATGAGACGTTGCAGCCATGTAGGTCAGCACATTGAATATGCTGGCAGAGTTATACTATAAAGCAATGAAATGCAAGAACTATATCTACATGCAATATTTGGCTGGTGGAGGCTGTAAGTTTATGATTTTGCATAAAGCTAGTTTTTTCCTACAACAAAGGAATAAATTTATTTAACTACTCCCAAGTTGCCCATTATTTGAGAAGGTAACCCCAACTCAAATCCCAATTAAAAACATCATAATTAACCCAAATCAAATTAATTGAAGTAACGTGATGAGATCACATCAATAGATTCAAGTACTAGATACTCAAGATGTCCATAATCGGGGACACGGCTAACCATGATTAGTTTATACACTCTGGAGAGGTTTGCGCACTTTTCCCCACAAGACTCGACCGCATCCATGATCGGGTGATCGAGACATAGTCTTTCTGAAGCATTAACTCTCTACTCCGGGCGGACTGGTACACCTACTTTCCCCTACATCTGCTAGTCCACCTCTTCAAGAGCTCACGCAACTTACTCAACTATGCCAGAGCCCATAATGACTTGTGGTTGCACACGGAAGTTTCTAGCATGAATAATCTTATGATCCCTTTGATCCTGGATGGCATTCCATAGGATAATCACACGGGTACTCTGGGATTTCCAAAAATAGGCAACACTGGGTTCACCAGATGCCTCAACCAATCCACCCAGATGTATATTAAAGTTGCCACCTTAATGTTATCCATGATTAAATAACTCTCAAATTTCCATGTGTGAATCACGATCCAATCCCCGTCTACGAGCATGGCTAAGCAATAATAAGCATAATGTATCTTCACGGGGTGATCAAAAGGTATTAGGTTCCTACCTCAAGTACTACAACCAAAACCACATGTTCCCAATCCTACTCATGCAATTGTTTGAGGAAAATACTAATGCATAGTAAAAACTGGGTATAAAAGAGTATGATCAAAGTGTAACTTGCCTTGCTGGCGATTTGCAAACTCTAGAAATTTGTAGTAACAAGCTTTGCACTCTTGGTAATCTAGAGTAGACAAACAATAGCATACATAAGCCATCACTCAAACGAAACACGAGAAAAACCGAGAACAGATCCAAATCGAACATAAAACAAGCAAACGGCTAAACTAAAAAGAGTCAAAACCTAATAGCAATATTAACATGAGAGTTAGATCTTAATAGTAGGTACATGTGATTAGGTATGATTTGCAAAATGATTCAACTCAAACGGAGCAACGAAACTCAAAAATATGAACGAAAGAAGATCGTTTACTAATCTGGACTAAACTCAAATTTTACAGTACCAAAATCATGTTCAAGTTGGTTAACTGGAAAGAACAGAACAATATGAAGATTTAGGCGTTGGTTTCATCTAATTTGGATAAATGGTTAAAAATTTGCGAGGGTTTCAAAATCAGGGGCTAATATGCGATAAAAATAATCGCGGATAGGTCCCTGGCCGAAAATAAGATAAAAAGAAAAACGCTAACGAACAAACGTTCGCTAACAGAGACGTTTGAGTGAACGTTCGCTAATTAGAAACCCTTAAAAAATAAAACCGGTCTAAACCAAAAACAGAAAAAAAAAACGTAAACAAACCGGCAAACCGGGGCGGTTTTCTACCGGTTCTCGACAGCGGCGGGATCCGGCAGCGAGGCGGGGCTTTGGCGAGGCGGCGAGGCAGGGCAGCGACGCGGGACGGCGGCGCGGCAGCAGCGGCGGTTGGCGGCGGCGGCTGCGGTGGTGGTGGGACGGGGTGGAGGCGGCGGCGAGCGGCGTATATAAAGGGGCCGGGGGGCGCGGCTTGGAGGAGGGGCCGGCGCGGGGCAGAGTCCTGCTCGGACTCCTCCTCGGCGTCCCTGCCTCGCACGGCAGAGGAAGGCGGCGGCGGCTCGGATGGGCCGGCTGGGTTTTGGCCCAGTCGGTCCGGGAAACTTTTTTCAAAAATAATTTCGCCCGAAAGAAAAATCCTAATAAAATTATAAATAAATTCTAAAAATTCCAGAAACAATTTTTACTGCCCAAACCTAATAACTAGGAGAAGATGAACATTTTTCTGGGCTAAAAATGTAATTTTAAAAAATGCTATATTTCTCTAATTCAAATAAAATAGCAAATAAAAATCATAATTTGATTTTAAAATTCTTTCTCCAATATTTCCCTTAGTTCGAAGAAGTCATATTATCTTCTCTATATATTTTTATTATTGGAAATAATTGGAGAGAAAAATAATAAAATCAAATTGATCCTTTCTTCAAATTTGAAATAAATTCAAATATGATTTTTGTGAAACCTCCAACACTATCCTTGGGTCCTTGAGTTGCTTAAGATTTCTAGGATCTCAACTAAATGCAAGAATAAATATGATATGCATATGATGGTCTATGTATAACATCCAAATTGAAAATTGGGATGTTACATGCTACTCGTCCTGACATCTCATTTGATGTGTGCAAACTAAGCTGGTTTGTTTCCAATCCGGGAGATGTGCATTGGCATGCTGTTGAGCAAGTGATGTGTTATCTGCAAAGTACTGTGAACTACGGAATTCACTATTCTGGGTACCCGACGGTACTTGAGGGGTATAGTGATTCGAATTGGATATCTGATGCTGATGAGATGAAAGTCACAAGTGGATATGTATTCACACTTGGTGGTAGTGTTGTTTCGTGGAAGTCTTGCAAGCAGACGATCTTAACGAGATCGACAATGGAAGCAGAACTCAGAACATTAGACACATCATGCGTCAAAGCAGAATGGCTTCGAGAGCTTTTAATGGATTTGTCAGTGGTTCATAAACCAGTCCCGGCTGTCCTTATGAACTGTGACAATCAAACTATGATTGTCAAGGCTAAGAGTTCAAAGGACAACATGAAATCCACAAAGCACATAAGAAGAAGATTAAATCTGCCAGAAAATCAAGAAACTCCGGAGTGATAGCGTTGGATTATATCCAGATGGCTAAAAATCTGGCAGACCCTTTTACAAAAGGGCTATCATGGATTGTGATAGAAAATGCATCGAGAGAGATGGGTATGAGACCCAGGTAAGTTGCCATGGGGGTAACCCGCCTGTGTGATCGGAGATCCCGTGAATTAGGACTGGGGAAAAAATCCAGCGGTCAACTGCGGAGAGTATCCTTAATTAACCCACTTTGTTGGAGATGCACTAATTCTCTCAATTCTGTAAGGTGGGCTGACTTTTGTCTTAATGTGTTCCAAAGCTTATGTAAGCAAGATGCTAACCTACAGAGCATTCTTTGGAGGAACACACCTATGTGAGCCCGACTGCTGGTCACAGTCTATGAGATTGGGTGATCTCTAGGAAGCTCATGAGAAGGTAAGGAGTATGACTAATAAGCTCCACCCGCGGGGTTTAGCCTTTGGCAGCCACGTATCAGCTAACAATAGGCGAAACTTCTGCACGCCAAACTAACAATTCAAGGCATATTCCATTGTTCATTTTTGATGAAGTCTAATCCTATTTCACTAGGTGGAAGTTCAAGTTAACAGTCTCCACTGAAAATTCTGGTATATTAAACATTGTTTGGAACAGTTGACAAACTTATGTGCATCAAGATCTGGTGACGGATTGATGGATTATGGATGGGCTTAGGCCCATATAAGACAAAAATCTCTGGTTAATCTCTAAGGCCCATTAATGTGCACGGCAAGTGGTGGGAAGTGTGGGAAGTTTAGTACCACACTGCTACAGTAAGAAGAGTGAGACCTCTTTATAAGGGCTGCTCTATCACTTGCTATTGGGAGCTTGGGAATAGGAGTTGTACACGTGCGCTCCTCCTCCTCCGCCGCCCACCTTGCCTCGCCTTGTCACGACGCGCGCATGCCGCTCGTTGCGGGAATGAGCCGAGCCGAAGCTTATTTCTGCCGGTCAGGAATGGTCAATTAATCTTGGATTAATTAACGAGTCGCTTACGGAAGTGCCACTGTCAGAGACGTTGGACACTGGGCTGTTCGCGGACTCTGTCGTGGGTCTGAGCCCAGGCCCATCTACCCGGCGGCCTATATAAGAAGGCGTTGGCCAGTGGAGTGAACCCTAACTCAGTTCACTCACTCCCTCTCGCACATCTCTCTCTCTGTGCTGCTTCCGGCGATCCCATCCCGACGACCGCGTGCATGGTTGGTCGGGAGAGTAGGTGCCTTTGGAACCTTGACGTTTGAGATCCTGCCCGGGAGAATGGCAATAGGGTTTTTGGGCAGCGTCTCGATGCGACTGCTCCCGATGCTTCCACGTCTTCGTCCGCCTCTGCTTCCACTACTTCCTCTACATTGACTACATGGCTGACGACGAAGTCGCCAAGAAGAAGGCCTTGGCTGATGCCGAGGCTGCTGCTGCTGCCGCCGCGTTGGCCTGGCCAACCGAAGGGTATGACTCGTTCATCCCCTTTCTGCTCGTTCATGTGTTGGCCGTATATATGCTATTCATAGATGTTTCGGTTTTATGTAATGTACGTGCTCATATGCTTTGGTATGGGTATGAGATGCATACCGTATTTGCTATGCTTGTCTTTTACTCGTGGATTAGATTAGTCGGAAAAGTGCTAATATTTCCAGAGCAAATGCTCCTGGTGTGAACAGTAAATAAAAATATCAAAAAAATCTGAAAATTTTTTGTGACATACTTTTGCAAATGTTTGTCGTGCACGCAAAATTTCATCGTGAAATCATATTGGTGGAAGTTGTGCCAAAAAAACAAAATCAAAGCTCCAAAATGCTTTTGTAACATTTTCAAAGTATCAACTTAGTTTTTTTTACCACGCCTTCCACCAATGTGATTTTGCGATGAAATTTTGCATGCACAACTAACATTTGTGAAAGTATGCCACAAAAAAAATTAATTGTTTTTATTATTTTACTGTTCACACCAGGAGCATTTGCTCTTGTATGGCTTGCGTTCCCTATTGCCCAGCGGACAACCATTTAGATGGTTATACAAGTTCAAGCAGCAAAACGTGTCCATGCGTACGACCCTGATAAACATACAGTGCAGCTTAGCATCACTAGCGGAGGATTCTGATCGAGTCCACCGAAATGCATTATTTTGCTACAGTTTTGGCCGCTAGTACAGTGTTATCTAGCGTGAGTAGCTGTGAGTGAGCCTGGCTCGTGACATGCATTGCCCTGCGGCTGTCATACTGAGCCACTGACGGTGTATTGCATGTTTGACTACTCTCTTTCGCGCCTGCGTGCTTTCAATCGTGGCATCTGCATAGTGACAAGAAAAATGCTTGACCGATTTCTTTCCTCCTGCCTGACTACGGTAGTACTGCCGCGGCTTCAACTTTCAATCCTGTCGCGCGCCCATGCGTGTATGTCCTTTTGTCTTTCAAACACAGTCACTTTAAATTTCATTTTCTGCCTCTATGTACTATCTTTCTAAAGAAAATTTGTACCCACAGAGATTTGGCCACGGTTAGTCTGTGTAACTTGCATGAACTATACAATCTTGGATTATTATTTTTAGATTACGAGATCGGGTTATGGGGGACATGGTTTTAAATTTTGTAAACAAAACCATTTCGGACCTACTGAAGTATGCGAACATTCGCGCGCACGGGGTGGGGGGGGGGGGGGGGAGGGGGGTCAGATTTTGAGATTTCAAATTTTGTTGGATTTTAACTTAATTTAAATTTATTTTAAAACTAGTTCAAATCTGACTTGAAATTTCATGATTAAAAATATTTTTGGACCCCACGGAAATATGCTAAATTTCCAAAATTTCATTTAAATTTTAACCCTGACTGGGGATGAATAAACCGAACTCGTATAGGAGGATGTAGGGGGTAGACATTCAAGCTTGCAAACTCACTAGTTTAAATAGGACTTTACCTTACTTCTACCTTAATTCTGAAATTATTGGGAATAAGCTGTGCCTGATTTTGTATCTGAAAAAATTAGTGCCTCATCTTATAGCTCGTGAGAAAACAATATGTCTTTATGAGTCTGAAGAAACTGGCACATCCTAGTTTTATAATTAAATGAAACCAAAAGCAAGGAATACCATCGCAAGAGAACCCATGTGTGACCCGACGTTAAAAGCGTGTATCATTGACACCGATTATCCTTTTAGTGAGACATGACGTTCCTGTCGATAGTGAAGTGTTACTGTTGACTTCATCAGTTTTGCAACTTTACAACACTAGTCTCCCATTTTTTTTAAAAAGAAAGAGAGCATATACGAGCATTAACAATCAGATTATTAATAAGAACAAAATGTAGGAAAATGCATCTCAATTTTTGTAGTAGTTACTGAACTAAGCCACAGTGATCCTTGACGATATATACACCATCAGGTGCTATACCTGCCACCTTATTTGGTCTTCGTGACCCTTGGTAGGCGCGGCGCTAGTAGAAAAAGGGTCAAACATGAAGCACAATAGTGCCGGTTTGAATTTCAGCCGGCACTAATGTGTACAATAGCACCGGTTCGTGGCGGCGATCAATAGCACCGGTTCGTGGCGAACCTTTAGTACCGGTTCATGCCACGAACCGGTACTAAATAAGATGTGTCAGCCTGCGGTCAGGCTATGGCCCCACCATCACCATTTAGTGCCGGTTCGTACCACGAACCGGTACTAATGAGGTTATGGCAAGCTGTTTTTAGTCCCACCTCGCTCCCCTGACAAGCCTTTTACCACCTTAAATATGTTATTTCTCAAACTATCACAAGCACTTGGTCTTCATTGAACTCTATGTGTAGAATTTGTGGCCGCAATATGAGTCTTCATCGGTTTATAAATCATTGATGACTCATATTGACAATTCAGATTGTACACACAAAGATCATTGATGATCAAAGTATTTTTGATGTTATAAGATCATATTGACAGTTTAGACTGTAAAGAAATATAAGATCATGATGTAAATGCTCTTATATTTTTTGCGTTCAGTATGCACCATTCAAAGCGACGCCATCAACTTTCAACCATTTTTGCCTTCATTTGCTATTTTTCATGCATTCAATGATTTGTTTTGAGAACTAAATGACCTGGAAATTGAAAAGCACTACAAGTGAACTCTGAAAAAGTTGAAACTTGGCATGGTATCATCATTTCACCCACATAGAATGTTCAAAAAAGTAGAGAGGGTTATGGCAAAAACTGGATGCACTTCGTTTACAAACTGGACAATCTTTTTCTAAGTATTCAGGTTTCTGACGAAATTAAACTCATCTGTTACAAAGGCATTTCATTTTTTTAAACTTATTACAACTCCAGACTTTTTGTGCATTCAGTATGCATCATTCAAAGCAACGCCATCAATTTTCAACCATTTCTGCCTTCATTTGCTATTTTTAATGCATTCAATGATTTGTTTTGAGAACTAAATGACCTGGAAATTAAAAAGCACTACAAATGAACTCTGAAAAAGTTGAAACTTGGCATGGTATCATCATTCCACCCACATAGATTGTTC